>CM061263.1:6596250-8030000 GCA_030848825.1 Tadarida brasiliensis | reverse complement strand
CTGTTAGTTAACTCAATTGCTGGAATAAGTAGAGTCAGAAAGGTTTCTTTTCTTTTTGGGGGTGTGCAGAGGTATAGGCAGCACGCATGAGCTTGTGAAATTGGCAGTCCCAGTTGTAACATGGTATAAAAAAGAATGTCACTTTACACTGGAAGATGCATCAGGGCCTTATGTTTCTCTGTCCTTCCATTTTGGGTATATTGGGATCCTGAATGGTATACAGTTGTGTTTTCCCCTACATAATTCCTGGTGTACGGGATACAGGAGCTAGGAGAGAGGAGTGGTATTAGGAGCAGTATTCAGATCTGAACCACTTTGCCATCCTTTATCTGGGTTGGGCCCAGGGTTCTAACTCCATGGGAAATGGGCTTATTTGGGGACTAGGAGAACTTCAGGATGATTCCATTGTTGCCAGGGAGCAAGTGTGTGCTGGCCTCGCTTGAGCTGTGTCTGGGAGGCCAGCCTCCTCAGTACTGTGCCTAAGAACTCCTTTTAGGTGTCCACATTTTTAGTTCATTTTCCAAGTGCAATTGAGCAGATGGGTTTTTTTGTTTGTTGTTTTGCATTTCAGTTAACAGCCAAGTCTATAGTATCCTTTGTGTTTCTGCTCAGTCTCACAGTGCCAGTCTCAACTGAGCTCGTTGTAGGCCCCCTGCACACTTGTCCCAGGAAACAAAGCATTTGTCAAGTGGGAGTGTCCACACAGGGTTATTTTCTTCTTTGAACCTTTCTCACATAGGGACTTGTAGTCATGTACCTGTGTGCAGGGTGTTTGGTCCATGCTATTTTGTGGGCTTTTTGTTTTTGTTTTACAGAAGTAGAATAGGAAGAGTTTGATGTGGACAAGGATAAATATGATACCGAAAAAGCATTGTAGTAGGATTTGGGAATCCTGAGTTCTGGAGGTGGCTCTGCCATTTCCTTTCTCTGGGGCCTCTAACAAGTTACCTTCCTATGTGTGAAGTGATGCAATGGGATAAGATGAGCCTCCTCTAATCTATTAGATTAGACCTTCTCAGATCTAACCTTCCATGAAGCAGTAGCCAAAGGATCAAAACACAATCTGCATTGTAACATTGGGCAGGGGTAGGGAGATGGTTGTCTTGTGTGGTGGGGTACTTCACTCTAATGCAAGAAAGGACCAAAATTAGTAAGCTTAATGCTTTCTATAATTTCAATAGATTAGTGGAGAGGTTTTCCCACAGTAAGCATGATAGGTTCCCCTCTTACATTCAAATACACCACAGGACTTGCTATCTCCCTCCTGACCCTAGAGCATGCAGTGCTAGAGGCAGGAGGATTCACTGGAACTCACAGTACCCTGAACTGGTTGGGGACTGGCCTGATGGGGGAGACAGGAGGGACAGTTCTTGAGGTCTCAGGTGGTGATGGCTGTGTTCTGCCTTCATCCTCAGGTGAGCAATGGCAGGCGCTGGTGAGCGCAAAGGCAAGAAGGATGACAATGGCATCGGCACAGCCATTGATTTTGTGCTCTCCAATGCCCGGCTGGTGCTGGGGGTGGGTGGAGCGGCCATGCTGGGCATCGCTACACTGGCGGTTAAGCGGGTAAGTGCCTGCAGCCTGAGCCAGGGGTGGGAGAGGTGGGAGGCTGCCTCTACATAGTGGAGCTGACCTGGACCAAGACTTTGATGATGCTCAGGGAGGAAACCTTGATCATTTGGCATTATTAGATGAGACCTTGAGAGAATTCAGTTAAGGCTACTACTAGGTCTCTGCCCTAAAGAAGTTGGAGATACAAATAAAGAAGCGTATTCCAGCAGGTAAAAAAATTGTAAATAACCAAAATATCCTTCCTTGTCTACCTGTTTAAAATAGCAACACCCCCAACACATACACACTTCCTATTTCCCTTTCTTACTTTATTTTTCTTCACATTTATCTCTTTCTGCATAGGTTGTATTTAACTTGTTTATGTTTTTCCTGTGTCCCTCTACTAGACTGAAAACTCCATGAGGACAAGGTTTGGGTCTCTTGGTTTAGTGATTGAGTCTTTTTTTTTTCCTTTATTGATTTTAGAGAGAGAGGAAGTGAGAGGGAGAGAGAGATAGAAACATTGATGAGAGAGAACATCGATTGGCCGCCTCCTGCATGACCCCCACTGGGGATCTGGCCCACAACCTGGGCATGTGCCCTGACCGGGAATCAAACCGGTGGGTGACCTCTTGGTGCATGGGTCGATGCTCAACCACTGAGCCACACTGGCTGGACTAGTGATCTAGTCTTGTACCTAGAACAGTGCTTGGCACGCAGTAGCCACTCAGTAAGTATTTGTTAAATAAATTAATCAGTGTTCACCATTACATTCATAAAGTACAATGTTGTATAGTCAGAAAATGTGCCATAATGTTGAACACCGGTTCATTTTTACTGATACGGGTAAATGATAAAAATCATAAGTGAAAAAATCAGGTTTCAAAAGTATATATAGAGTAGGATCCTAGTTACATATATCAATTTTTCCAGAAAGAAATGTACCAAAATATTAACTTTTATCTCTGGGTTGTGACATTATGGAGAAATCTGTTTCTTATTTATATCATTTCATATTTCCTGAATTTTCTACAGGGAGAAAAGTATTCCATAATCCAGAATAAAACACAAAGGTATTGCCCTGGCCAGTTTGGCTCAGCAGTTAGAGCGTCGGCCCGCGGACCAGAGAGTCCCGGGTTCGGTTCCCGCTAAGGGAACGTACTTCAGTTGCAGTTTATCACCGCCTCGGTTGGGGTCATGTGGGTGGCAACCAGTTGATGTGTCTCTCTCACATTGATGTTTCTCTCTCTCTTTTCCTCCCTTTTTCCCTCCTGCTCTATCTAAAGATAAATGCAAAACAAAAACAAAAAAACCCCACAAAGGTATTGAAAAATAGTAGTTTAATAGTTTAGAACTCACTAGGGCAAAGCTGCTGGGAAGGAGGGAAACAGGAAGGAAGGTACATGTGTGGGGTTCTCCTGCCATTTCAGATGTACGATAGGGCAATCAGTGCCCCTACCAGCCCCACTCGCCTGAGTCATTCAGGAAAAAGGAGCTGGGAAGAACCAAACTGGATGGGCTCCCCCCGATTGCTGAACAAGGACATGAAGACAGGCCTGAGCCGTTCCTTGCAGACCCTGCCCACAGATTCCTCTGCCTTCGACACAGGTGAGAAAGCCTGTTGCCCCTTCTGGGACTTATCTGTGGGCTCTCAGACATTCCTTGGCACATATGTGCTTGGCACCATGCTAGCACTTGCCTTTTGTGCCAAGCCCTTTCTGGGATGGAGGCAGCCTGGGAAGAGCTGACATGCTTCTCTCTCTTGCCTTGGCAGATACATTCTGCCCACCCCAGCCCAAGCCATTGGCCAGGAAGGGCCAGGTAGACTTGAAGAAGTCACGACTCCGCATGTCCCTGCAGGAGAAACTTCTTACTTATTACCGGAACCGGGCCGCCATCCCTGCCGGCGAGCAGGCTCGGGCCAAGCAAGCTGCTGTGGACATATGTGCTGAGCTCCGGGGCTTCCTGCGGGCCAAATTGCCTGACATGCCACTTCGGGACATGTACCTGAGTGGCAGCCTCTATGATGATCTGCAGGTAACGAGGCGGTTCTCATGAAGGGTAGGGTCGGGTACTGACCAGGATGCTTCTCAGAAGTGCTATTGGTACAAAAGATCATTGACCCATGCTTGCTGGAAAGACTGAAGTCTTACTGTTTCTGAATTCTGCACAGTGGGAGCATTTGGAGATCATTATCTTGGATCTTTTTTATTTGTTTGTTTTTTTAGATACAGATCTCATTTATTTATTTTATTGAATTTATCTTGGTCTTTAAAAACCCTTTCTTGTTTTTCAATCATACTCATATTTTCTAGGAAACTATAAGAGGTCTCCTCCTTCCCATATTCCTGTCCCTAACTCTCATTTCCAGTTTTCTTTCTTACTGGGTCTTTAGGCTTGGGGGATGTCCTGTGTACTTCCATTCCCCAAGATGATTGGCACGTAGAATGAGCACGGGTTCTGGTGTCTGATGGACCTGGGCTTAAATCCTCACTGTATCTATATCTGAATTGAAAGGTTGACAGGAAAGAATTCTTAGTTTTCTTTATTGTTGGGGGAATGCAAGATGGAGGGACCTGTGTTTGAGGAAGCTGATTTCTTGAACAGATTAAGTCCCTCAAAATCTTTTTAATTCTTCTCCACCAGGTGGTGACAGCTGACCACATTCAACTCATTGTGCCCCTTGTGCTGGAGCAGAACCTGTGGTCGTGTATTCCTGGTGAGGACACCATCATGAATGTCCCTGGCTTCTTCCTGGTTCGTCGTGAGAACCCAGAGTACTTTCCTCGTGGTAGTAGTTACTGGGACCGCTGTGTAGTAGGGGGCTACCTCTCCCCAAAGACAGTGGCAGACACATTTGAGAAGGTAGTGGCTGGCTCCATCAATTGGCCGGCCATAGGGTCCCTCTTGGACTATGTGATCCGACCAGCACCACCCCCAGAGGCCCTGACTCTGGAAGTTCAGTATGAGCGTGACAAACATCTTGTCATTGACTTCTTGCCATCAGTGACCCTTGGTGACACTGTCTTGGTGGCTAGACCACACCGACTAGCCCAGTATGACAACCTGTGGCGGCTGAGCCTGCGTCCTGCTGAGACAGCACGCCTGCGGGCTTTGGACCAGGCTGACTCGGGCTGCCGATCTCTTTGCCTCAAGATCCTCAAGGCCATATGCAAGTCCACTCCAGCTCTGGGCCACCTCACTGCCAGCCAGCTCACGAATGTTATCCTCCACTTGGCCCAGGAGGAGGCTGACTGGTCTCCAGATATGCTGGCCGATCGGTTTCTACAGGCCTTGAGGGGACTCATCAGGTACCTAGAGGCTGGAGTCCTGCCCAGTGCCCTAAACCCCAAGGTGAACTTATTTGCTGAGCTCACCGCTGAAGAAATAGACGAATTGGGATACACTCTCTATTGCTCATTGTCTGAGCCAGAGGTGCTGCTGCAGACGTAGGGAAGGTGAAGGCCAAAGTGGGCGTTGGGCATTCAGGCCCTGGATTCTCCGTTAGAAACACTTGGCTGTATAGTTGGTGCCTCACAGGGTCCCTAGGTGCCTCCTGTCTTGCTGTTCATCGCCCTGGTAACTTCATGCTGATTAGAATGACATCTCTTAATCTCCTATTTTCTCAAACCCAACCCTTTCTATTTTTGTTACCAAACACTGTGCTCCCTTCTCCTCCTCCTCTCCCTCTTATACTCCAGGCAAATTTTTCTAGAATGAATTGAGAAGGTGGAGCACTGGCCTGAGCTGTTGAAACACTTGGTGTTCTGCATGTGGCCCAGTATTCTGCTCCTGTCTGCCCTGTCTTGCCCTTTGGCCTGTTTCTCTTCAGTGTCTTCTCTAGTTTTTCCTCTTGTTTGCGCCTTCTGTTTTGCTCCTTTCCCTGGAGCATACCTGCCTAATCAAGATGTTGCCTTTAGTTGAAAGTCGCTGAGGTTATGATTGCATGTTTCCAAGCGAAATGCTGCAGAGTGCTCAGACTGTATTTAGGGTTTCTGGGGGTAAAGTGGTGGAAGAACTGGCCTTTGACCCAGGTTCCTGGAAGAGAAGCCCACTCCCCCGACCTCCTGACCAACTCATATCCATAGTGCTGAGATGGTCTCTCATGGGAACACTGTTATTGACCCACACAGGAGTGAGGGTTCAAGATACACTGGATACAAAGTTATTTGGAGATTGTGTTTCTTAGTGGCCATCAGTGACAGTGCAGAGTCGGGGAGCCAGAGGTGGTAAAGGGGCCTGGGAGAGGTTCTGTGTGCCTGATGTCTATGCCTCATGTGGCTGGTCCAGACCAGTGCCACTGTGTGCAGGAGTCAGACAAGACGAGGGAGGGAAGGGGCTGCAAGGGCAGCGCCTCGGCATGAGTGCTCTTGTTCACCCCCTTCCTGCCTCATTGCCAGTTAGGACGAGGCCTTCAAGAACACAGTCTTAGCTGTAGAGAGGCTGACAGGTGGCAGGACGTCAGTTGGAAGATGCAGTCACCAGTTGGGGCTCAGTGACAATGTTTCTCCCCCATCGGGCCCTGCCTTTCTAGGATATTGTCTTAGAGCAAGAATAGATCCAACAGTCTGCCGTAGGAATGTGAGAGGGCTGTTTGCTGAACTCTCCAGGCACCTCCAGAGGCCAAAGGGCAAGCAAACGTGCTCAGACCTCTTCCCCCCATTCCCCTACCCCAGTCCTGTCTCTCACCCAGCACCTGGGGAGATCGGTGCTACCTAGGAAGAGTGCACATCAATAAAACACATATGAGACGGAGGTGGGGACTTCCTATGCTCCTTGTTTCCCGCTGCTAAAATTGCACTATTTATTGCAATGTAAAAAGTATCCTAAGGGTGTGGAGGAATGTTTAATACACAATGCCAGTGCATCTTGTTTTTTGTTTCTTTTTTCCTGTTTGTGACAAGAACCTGATAATTCTGTTTCTGATCTGCCCATCCAGTATTTTGTTCTCCCATCAAGTGTTGCTATTTTTTCCATTCATACTACCTCTCCAATCAGTGTGATTCTGGTGAAACTCTGCAGCTGTCTCATTCCTTCCCAATGACAGCGACATGAATTGGCTCTATAAATAGCATTGAAACCTCAGCTAACCTTTGAATTTAGGGTAGAGATTCCTGTTCCCTTTTTGTTATAGATTACGAGGTTGAGAACTAGGGTTAACTTTTGCTATATTTGGAGAATCTTCCTGCCTCTTATATATATATGGTTCAGTTGTTTCATTTGTATGAAGGTATTGGGAGAGAATGAAAAATATAAAGCCCAGAACCCTGAGAGGGATTCTCCAGCCTGGCTGTTCATCAGAATCAAATTGGAGGTTAAAAATCTATATGCCCGAGTACTGCCCTGGGTGAGTGGTATAGAGGGTAATGGGTAGAGCCTGGCATGGCATCCAGGATAGGGGCGGGCTGAGAAAGTGTTGCCACAGCATGGGTTATTATTCATTGAGATAAAGGATCTGGTTTCCCCATTGTATTATAAAATCTACAGTTTTCCCAAGCTGGTGTCTCCAACCAAATTCCATATATTACATTGGAAGAAGAGCTCAAAAAAGAAAAGATTTTAAAGATCAAGTCCCAAATTATCAAGGCCAAGTGTAATTGTGATTTGATTTTATCTCCTCCTTTAAGGAGCATCTGTCTAAGGGCACCTCTGCCTCTTAACTGTGTTTCACAAAACCAAAAACCATAACTTTGCCATTTCATAAGCAAGAACCTCTTAAAAATCCTTAGAACTAGAAGCAGTAGGAATTCCCAGCTCTGGTCCTGGTGGTTTTGTTGACCAACTTGGCAAACCATCATAAAACACAGAAGACAGTCAAGTACTTTGAGATTCTCGGGTGGAAGAGAGCCACATTCTGCCCCCTGCCCCCCTTTAATCTTTGTGGAAAGATGTGGTGCCCTTCCCACCATTCTGCCTTTCTAGTCATAACTCCCACCTTTCTGAAGTAATAGCATCTGGTCCTACTTCTCCATGTGGAAATTTTTTTTACACCATCTAGGTTAGCAAACCACACAGTTAGCCTAATGCTTGAAAAATATACTCATCATCTTGAAATTCTAATCAATTCCAAAATATATTTTGGTTTTCCCTGTTGCCCCTTTTAAAAAATGAGTTCAGGACAACAGTATTTTTTATACACTTGGTTATGATTTTTTTTTTCAAATAAATAATCAAAGCTCATGTTTGGAAAAGCTGTGTCGAGGCCTACAGTCTTTCTTCCTGGGTCTCGGCCCCTGGTGGTCCATTGGTTGACACTCCAGATTAGGTGAGCTTGCTCCTCTGTACTCCACTAAAGTTGAGAGCACAAATGGTTTTGATGAGGAATCAGCCTCAGGATCAAAAGGCCCAAGAGAGGCCCCAAGGGGTTTCTGTAAGTAGGGATCCCTGCATGTGTCCAGAGTCCTCTACAGTTGTACATCTTCCTTGAGACTATGACCCTGGCTGAGAATGTCTGTTGTCACAGGATTTGTTAGAACTCTGCCCTTGCTGTTGAAGCTCAAGTCCAAAGAGACACCTAGGACTAGACCTGTGAGGCTGTAGCCCTTTTAGACACTGCTGATTCTAAGTGGCCAAAGTACCAGGGATGTGGGTTCTGGGGTTAAATGTATACAGTGTTGTTTACCTTTTCATTTTGATCACCCTGTAGTCTAAAATTCTTGGTCTCATGTCAAGTCCACAACTTGCCTTCCAGTCACTTGCCTGACCTTCAGTAGCAGTTGATATGTTTGGCTGGTAGATTTGGAATCAGTCACCAATCTTTCTGTCCTGTCTTGGTTAGCTTCATATAGAAGCAGCTTAACCCTGAGACCCAGGGAACTGCTGTCCTTTTTCTCCTTAAAGGAGGAAATAAAGCTGGGGAACATGACGTCCTTCCACAGCATGGGAAGAAGTAAATAAAAGTCTCTTTTCCAACAGCTCTGACTTTTGTGTGTGATATGAAACATTTTCCCTCAGGAGTGATTCTGGTTCATTTCAGCTACAACGTTGAAGTGCTTGATCTTTGTCTCCGTAATAGAATGGATGGGACAAGGTGCTACTGAAGTCATTCTTCCATGACCTCTGCAGTGTCAAAACTGGGGCAGTGTTACTTTCTTTAATTCTCAACCATCTGCATGGTCATCCCTCAGGAGGCACTGACAAGTGTCTCGATATAGCAAAAGGAGGACATGCCCCGTGGGTCCTTAGTTATGCCTTTGGAAGACTTCTGTAGTGGCTCGGATTATTACTGCTTTTGCACCGAAAGACTAGACAACTTCTTTGTATCTCAATACTTGGGATTCCCCAAGGGGAAAGAAAAACCACACTTATCCCAGCATCCAGTATGCTTTGCATATACCAGTTGTTTTATAGTTGTTGGTTTCATCTCAGTAAATGACAGGAGTCCTCTGAGGAAGCAGGATGATGTAATGGAGACGGGGAGGTGGGTATTGGGAGATCAGGGTCAGAAGACCTGAGTTCTAATAGTAATCGTTAATTGATCATGGATCAGGTACCAGGCACTTTGCTTTTTACATATATGATTATATTTCATTCTAAGCATAAGGACACTACTCATCATTAGTCTCATTTTACAGATGAGGAAACTGATGCTCAGCAAGAATAAGTCACTTAACCAAAACGTCTTGGCTAATAAATGGAAGGGCCAGGATTCTAAAATCTGCCTTCTAACCCCTACCCCATACTGTCTTCACTGGGAACTATGTGACTTTGGGCAAGACACCTCATCCCATTAGTCCTCTGTTTACCATTGTAAAGAAACTGAGCTAGATGAATGAAGTCAATGAATGGTCTGTAGTATCTAGGATGGTGCTTCCCAAATGTTTTAACAGTATAGTTCTCATGGCAATAATATTTATATGGCCCATTGAAATGAACGGAGGCAGAAAACTCAAGGTTTCTGTCCCTGCAGGGCCTGACTGAGGAGACTGAAGGATGGTGTAGAGAGCTTTCTCAGCACTCTTTAACAGTTCCCCAGTAGAGAGCAAGTTGCTGGCCCTGCCCCCGCGTGTGGGCCTGGGTTCCTTTCTTCACAGGGCCATTTGGAGGACTTGCTAGGGAGTGGAAATCTGGGAATTACAGAATTGGTAGATAGTTGAAACTACCCTAGAGAGATCCCAGTTGAATAAATTCTCTCCTTGTTCTTAGAGAAATGGAACCTATATAACCAAAGAAGTTCCCCTGTGATAGGCTACATATTTTAATAGACTAGCAAACATATTTTAGCAGAATGTATATGTAAACTATAATAGGTTGGGCTATAAGATCCTGCATCTTCCCGGCTCAACTTTACACAGTTCAGAGTAAGGACGCAGAGCCGGCCTTTGATGGAAGGTGGGCATGGATCAGGTGATCTTCCACCTGAGGTCCTCAGTCTCCCTTTCGGCTGTTTACGGGCTTACATGTGATGAAATCGCACGCGAAACGACATTTCCTTTGGCCTAGTTTCATCTTCCAGCCGCAATCTGGTGGTCCCTAGTTGGAGTTACACTAACAGCAAGCAACTAGTGACCACAGGGGCTAGCGCCTGACGCTACTATTTGGGACTCACTGGATTAGAACGGGTCATGGCCAGGTCCGAGCCGGAATGCAGATGCCATTGCAGAGAGCTGCCATCAGAAGCGCGGGCAGACGACAGGGCACGCACGCGGTAAACGCAGCCGCCGCTCCTCCCCTTCCCTCGCGGACCCTAGGCTATCTCATCGAACAGCCCACCCACCTCGGAACCTGAGCCAATAAAAACTCGAGATATATATGACTCACCATGTCTGGCCAATCAACTCGATGCGCGCTCTCAGCCGGCCTCTCGCGCGATAATAAGAGGGCCTCGGATTTCACACTGAAAACCTTTCTTGGGATGAAACACTTCTCTCCGCCCTTCAGCTAACACCGGAAACGAGTCGTGTCTGGTGGATCCCTCCGCGCTCCCCAGCGGCGGTGGGAAGTCTTTGATCTTAGCAGCCTCGTAAAGTAGTGCGTCTTTCCTTTCTTGAAGCCTTTAAAGTAACTCATTTTCTCATCAGACCTACGCCCTGGACAAAAAAGTCGTTGGATGGAAATGGTAGGGCGTCAACAGATGAAAACAAATGGGTGGGAGGCGAAGGTCACGTGACCGCAGCGGAAGGATTTTCGCCGTGATGCGTCAGCATAGAGGCAAAATTTATAAAGGACCCGCGGCGAGCCCGCTGCAGCCATTTCTCTTCCTTCTGCCTGCCGATGTAGACTCCTGCGAGTGTGGCCCTCCCTCCCTCCGCTCCCACAGGTCCTCGGCCGCCATGGCGCATTAGAGGCAGCAGTGCCTGCGGCAGCATTGGCCTTTGCAGCGGCAGCAGCAGCACCAGGCTCTGCAGCGGCACCCCCCAGCGGCTTAAGCCATGGCGTAAGTATGGGGTCGGGCTGCTCTGGCCGAGCGCCCCTGGGCCTGCGAGGGCTTGCGACTTGTCTGGGCGCGGCCTGCGGCCGGCGGCGTCGCAGAGTGGGAAGCGGGTTTACGAGCGCTGGGGACGCGTGGCTTTTGTTGGGGTGACCGTGAGACGCCGGCTCTCCTGAGTTGAAGGAGCGCGGTCTGGCCCGGGGGGAGAAGCCCTCGGTGGCGCCCCCGCCCCCAGAGTCTCGCCTGGCGCCGGGCGAAACGTGGCAGGAGCAAAGATGGCGCTGGCTTGGGCGGCGGCCGGCGCGGCGTGAGTCACGGGGGCGGGGGCGAGGCAGAGGCAGCGCGGCGCGGCCGTATATGGACGTGAGGATGTAGCGCCTTCCTCTTGTGGCCGGTTGGGGGACAGCCAAGCTCCGAAGGCGTCCATCTTGTGTCGCCGGAGCAGGGAGCAGGGAAATACGCACAATGGCACTGGGGCCACGTGTCCCCAATTTTCTACAGCCAAGTAGAATTTGGCCGTCCTGCCTCAGGAACAAAAAGATGAAATTCTCAGATCGGCTGATCATAAATGCGACTTGGTTTCTGATTCCCATTCAGGCTTTTCACGGCATTCAGCAGCAGCATTGCTGTAACCGACAAAGACACCTTCGAATTACCTACATTCCTCGATTCCAGCAAAGCCCCACAACATGACCGAGATGAGCTTCCTGAGCAGCGAGGTGTTGGTGGGGGGCTTCATGTCCCCCTTCGACCAGTCGGGTTTGGGGGCTGAAGAAAGCCTAGGTCTCTTAGACGACTACCTGGAGGTGGCCAAGCACTTCAAACCTCATGGGTTCTCCAGCGACAAAGCTAAGGCGGGCTCCTCCGAATGGCTGGCTGTGGATGGGTTGGTCAGTGCCTCAAACAACGGCAAGGGTGAGTGACCATACTTGACTTGCCAGTGAGGTCTGGTCGTAGGAGTTTTGTTATCTTGTGCATCTGGCTGGATTTATTTCATTCCTTTAATATCTTTTGCAGAGGACGCCTTCTCCGGGACAGATTGGATGGTGGAGAAAATGGATCTCAAGGAGTTTGACTTTGATGCCCTGTTAAGTTTAGGTGACCTGGAAACCTTGCCTGATGAGCTTTTGGCCACGTTGGATGACACCTGTGATCTCTTTGACCCCTTAGACCAGGAGATTAATAAGGAGCCCCCCCAGACAGTGAACCCAATTGGCCATCTTCCAGAAAATTTACCAAAAACTGACCAGGTTGCCCCCTTCACCTTCCTGCAACCTCTTCCCCTTTCCCCAGGGGCCCTGTCCTCCACTCCAGATCATTCCTTTAGTTTAGAGCTAGGTAGTGAAGTTGATATCTCTGAAGGAGATAGGAAATCAGACTCCACTGCTTTTATTACTCTAATCCCCCAGTGCATAAAGGAGGAGGATGCCATCTCAGACAATGATAGCGGTGTCTGTATGAGCCCTGAATCCTATCTGGGCTCTCCCCAGCATAGTCCCTCTAACTCTGGGGCCTCTCCAAACAGGAACCGGCTGTCTCCAGGTGCCCTCTGTGGCTCTGCTGGCCCCAAACCCTACGACCCTCCTGTAGAGAAGGTGGTAGCAGCAAAAGTAAAGGGTGAGAAAATAGATAAAAGGCTGAAAAAAATGGAACAGAACAAGACAGCAGCCACTAGGTACCGCCAGAAGAAGAGGGCAGAGCAGGAGGCCCTCACTGGCGAGTGTAAAGAGCTGGAAAAGAAAAACGAGGCTCTGAAAGAGAAGGCAGATTCCTTGGCCAAGGAGATCCAGTATTTGAAAGATCTAATAGAAGAAGTCCGCAAGGCCAGGGGAAAGAAAAGGGCCCCCTAGTTAGGGTAGTCAGTGTGTGCTTGTACATAGGAGGCTTGTGCTGGAGCTGTGTGTTGTAATAAATTATTTTGTAGTGAAAGTACTGTGCAGTCTGCTGTATCTGGTTTCTTGTCTTAAGTAAATAACCCAGCCAACTTTTCTGGAACTAGATTCTTAACCACAGGGGGGGTTCGACATGCTTAAAATTGAGCACTCACTGCGCGCTGGACACTATTCTGGGTGCTGGGGGTTCAGTGATAAGTCTGCCTGCCTTCTGGCAGGGGTATCCAATAATAAAATGACATCTGATGTTACTGGTGAGAACAGATGTTGGGTGCTGGGGTGTGGGGATTTGCTTCTTGAAGTGGGAATTGAAGGCCCTTCTGGGAGGCAAAGTTAGCAGGAAACAGGATTGAGCGTGGTGTGGGGCATGGGCGGGCCTTAAAGCCCTGATAGGACTTGAGAGTCCTCTGCCTGACTTGGGGATTCTCCAGAACCAGGGTTTCTATTTGAAGTGGGTTCCCTCCAGGAGCTTGTGGTCCAGCTGGAGAAAAAGTCCCTGCAGTGGCTTTCTAGTGCCAGTGCCTCTGCCAGGCACCACGGGGCAGGGCGGGACGGTAGGATGCTTAGGGCATGTGGATGCTCAGACCAAGTGAAAAGTGATAGCTCCATGAGTCAGGGCTGTCTGAGGCTGGGCAACCTCAGTGGAAGGAGCAGTGACTCCTGGGTGGCAGGGTGCCTGAGCTGGGCTTTCAAGGATGGGGAAAGTCGTGGATGCAGGGAGGAGAGCACCCTAAGAAGGCAGCCCAGGCAAAGACTCAGGTGGGAACAAAATGGGCACACTCTGAATGCCATAGTCCCGCCCACCTTTCCAAGTTGGCTCCCCACCCCCAGCCCTGCTAGAGGAAGTCACCTGATGACCTCACCCTGTGGGAACTTGAATTAAGCCTCTCCTTGAACCAGCTCTGGGCTGTCCTCTCCTGTAGCTGGGCCCCAGTGAGGTTACACATGACAGTCCTGCCCCACTCCTGCCTGGTCCCTTGGCAACCCATTCAGAGGACCAGGGAGTGTGGATGGCTTAAGGAGCCCACTCCAAATCTGTCAGCTGTACTAAACCTGAGACACAAATGCTTCCAGGTGCTTTAGAGTCACCAGTGTCTCAACGGGGGCAAACCTCCTCCAAGGTCTTTATAGCCCTGCAGTGAATGTGTAAACTCAGTGTCTTCTCACTTGGATCCTGTCCCTTCCTTTCCCAGGTCTTCAGTCACCAGGTCCTGAGACTAATGGCCAGCCGCAACCCCCCTCCCTGCCCACCTCACGGTGACCTACACATCCTCCCTTCTCCAGAACCTGTGCCAGCCTTCCCCTGGACCCCGCCACCAAACCCCTGCACCAGACTTGTTCAGGTTACTGTTAAAATACAGACCCCGAGTCCTACCCCAACCTATTAGACCAGAATCTCAGGGGTGAACACTACTGTTAGTCATGCAAAGGGGGCATGGACACACCCCACCGCTTGGCATAAATGTAACGAATGCCTGGAAAACCCCCAAGCAGAGAAGTGGCAGAAGCCCTGTTCTCATTGTCACTCAGTAGGCAGCTGTCACTCTACACCTGGGAGGGTCAGGAACCTGTGATTAGGTAACAGCAGGTGTTCTTCTTGTTAGGGGCCCTGGAGCTCAGTGGCTGGTCAGCCTGTTCTGAGAAGCAACGCGCCAGCAGCTGAGCCAGCTTCTTAAGGTGCTTAGAAGATGAAGGGAAAGAATCTAAGGATATCCGGTCGTGTAGCTCTCTCCCCCATCAGGGTTATTAAGGCTCAGCTGGAGGGAGGAGGGGGTGGAGAATTTGAGGCCAGAAACCTGCTGCCCTCTTCTTTGGAACAAGCACATCTGAGGCAGGTGGGTCAATGCCAGCTTGGAGTACAGCACCCTCCTCTCCTGCAGCCTTGACCTGATGGTCTGCTTCCTACTGCTCAGACCAGGTCCAGCTCTGCCTCAGGCAGTTCTGTAGCCCAGCCGGTCCTCAGCATTGAAAGCTGGCTAATAACCAGAAACAGCCTCCAGGAAGTGGGTGGGGTGAGGAACCCTCTCCTCTGGCACACTAGAACCCATTGCGGGGAGGCAGACTGTCACTCCAGCCACAGGGGACCCTTCTGAAGTCCTCTATCAGACAATTCCATGACCTATGGAGCCCTTTGGGGGCAGGGGAAGAGGTAGAAGAGCTGCCTGAAGGTGTCCAGGGCCCTCCTCTCCAGGAGGCCCATGACCCCTGTTCTAGGACTTGTCATCCTGACACTGAAGACAGTGCTGGTTGGCACCATCCACTCAGTCATGTGTTTGACCTGTGCCTGGCACTGTGCTGGCTGGAAGGGGTCCAGCCCCCCGACCCCCAAGCACTCACTGCCTTTCTGCTTGGGCATAGACCTGAGTTTCTTTAAGTCACCCCACCAGTCCCCCAACTCATGTGACAGAGTTCAGAGTAAAACAAAAATGTGGCCTTTGACACATAACCCCCACTCTGCTCACAAGAGCACAGGACCTGGGCTGGCAGCAATCCCTTTCCCCAGACCATGGATTGGAGTCCCTGGAACAAAGCTTCTGGCAGCTGTGGGTGCCATTTTTGCCTCAAGGACTAAGCCATGGCTGCTGGCTGCCACCCCCAGGGGAGGAGGGCCCCTCTGGGCTATGTTAGTGGATGCTGGGTGAACTCTCTGGGTGGCCATCTGCACTGGGGTTGACTGGAGGACTTCTGACCTGGAGCTCCAAGAACCACACTGGAAGATTGGGGAGGGAAGGCCCCTTGATGCCACAGATGAGACACCCCATGAATCAGATCAGCAGCACACACACAGCTCTTGAGCCCACATTTATTAAAACCAGGAAGCATACCCAGCAGCCCTCCTCCTTCTCCTAGAGGTGTGGCCCCAGAGGGCCTAGTAACTGGCCTCTCCATAGCAAACAGCCAAGAGGGCTTACTTGGGCCAAAGCAAACAAAACAGTCAGAAATGTTCCTTTTTGGCAGGTTGACAGGTCCTCCCAAGCTTGCGGGTTTCAGCTTCCATCTGAGTTTAAATCCTCCCTCAGGCTTCCAGCTCACCAGCTCCACTCCAGCCTGCCCCTAGCTTCAGTTCCAAGGCTTCCCTGAGTCAAGCCTGGCCCCCCTGTGCATGGCAGGGTCCCAGGGCCAGCAGTGGCTATGAGGTCAGAGGAGGAAGTTGGGCCTGAGTGCCTTTCCCACTGTGCTCTCCTGGGAGTCTAGCTGCCGAAGTATTCCTGCTGGAACTTCTGGAAGTCTTCCTCAGTGAACACGGTGCCCTCGGCCTTCTTCTTCTTCTTCTTGGCCACAGGCCGATCACAGGCCTTGCGGCCCCGGTTCTGGCGCACAATCTGGGGACGTGTGAGTGTCAGGACATGAGGGAAGTAAACAATCTGGCCAAGTGCTGCCCCTTCACCTGGTCCACACACCTACCTCCCGGGGGTAGGGCCTGGCCTGGCCTCCCACCTCCCCTGCTCTGCTCTCAGCCCTTCAGGGGGAGACCCACCCCCCCCACAGCATAGCAGTATAGGAACATGGGGGGAGGCTGGGTGGCCCAAATTCTACCCTATGCTCAGGGCTGAGACCCTCAGGGATCCCCAGGAACATCTTCAGCTCTCCCCAACATAGTCATCCCTGACAAACCTGCTGGGTGACAGACTCGGGCACGGTGCTTCTTGCACTGGTCATAAACTTTAGATTCACTCCAAGGTAGCCTCGACACTCTCGCTTCTGGAACTCGGCTGTGGATGGCAGGCAGGGCGGCATCTTTTCAGATTCACTCCCTGGAAGCCTTCTGGGTCCCCTCTTCACATCTTCCCATTACTCGCCCTAACCCACATGGCCCTGCCAAAGGCCTTGTCGTCCCTTCCCTCGATTACTCCAACAGCCTGGGCTCTTTCCTGTCACACTCTACACAGATCCCACTGAAAGCCCCCCTTGGTTCCCAGTTGCTCACGTGACTTACTCAACAAATGTCCTAAGTGCTTAGTGTGTCAGGCACTGTTCTGGGTGCAAGCATACAGCAGGACATGACAGGCAAAACCTCCTGCCTCACGGAGCTGAGCTTACATGCCAGTGGGAAGAGAGGTAGTAAACAGTATTTTAGAAAGTGATATATTTTATGGAGACAATTAGAATAGTAAACAGGAATGAGGAATGCCAGAGGTGGAGGATTGCAATTCTTTTGTATTTATTGATTCATTTTAGAAAGAAAGGGAGAGAGGAGGAGGAAGAGAGAGAGAGAGAGAAAGAAACATCAATTGGCTGCTTGGTGCACGCACCACGACTGGGCATCGAACCCACAACCTGACTAGGAATCAAACCTGCGGCCTTTCAGTGCACGACACTCCAACCAACTGAGCCACACTGGCCAGGGCAGCTGTTCCACTTATTTCTTCATTCATTAGTTGATTCTTGTATGTGCCCTGACTGGGGATCGAATCCCACAACCTTGGTGTATTGGGACGATGCTCTAACCAGCTGAGCTGCCCCGCCAAGAAAGGGTTGCAATTCTAACCCTGAGAGTCTGAGAAAGCCTCAGTGAAATGTTTGAGCAAAGACTCAAGGGAGAGTGTAGTATCTGGGGGAAGAGTATTCTAGACAGAGGCAACAGCCATTGCAAAGACTCTGAAGCAGAGCTGTGAAAAATAGCTGGAAGGGAAGGGGAGGGGAGAGCAGTAGAAGGGGTAGACCATGTGGGGCCTCATTAGGCACCCTCAGAACTTGGGCTCTCACAAGAGGGTGTGGGGGCAGAGAAGAGAAAGGTCTGACCTGATTTTATAGGATCACTTTGGCTACTGTGCTGAGAACAAGATTAGGGAGGAGGGGAGAGTGGAAGGTGAGACACCAGTTAGGAGGCTTTCACAATAATCCAGGCAAGAGATGATGTAGTTCACAGGGGCGGCAGTCACAGAAGTGTTCTTTAGATTGCCCACTGAGGCTTGAGAGTCCCCTCACTTGTCAATTATGTACCAATTATGGGACAAGGTATGGGCTGGATGGGGGTACCCCTGGTGTCCTATACTCTTTACACCAACATCACTGTTGTTCAAAAGGGTCTCACTTTTCTGCCTCCGCACTTTAGTTCGGGCTGTTTCCTCCCTGGAATTCACAGTTCTCTTAATAAACATTTGAACACCTTTTATGCACCAGGCCCAGGTTCAAAGACACTATAGGAGCTAATCAAGTCCTGCCATATATCTTCCCACGATCCTGCCCACATCTTCCCCTCCCCACATCTACATGTCCTTAAGTGGCACCACATACCCCAAGATACTCTTTAGAAACTGGGCTCGATTCTAGGTGTCTCTCTCTTTCTCCATCCTCATAGCCAGTTCACCACTGACACCCATCAATGTTCCCTCCTCACACCCGCCACCTACACAGTTCTCTTATCTCTGCACCCTTGCTACTGCCCAGGTCACAGTGCCTCCCACTTGAACGGAGTAGGTAAGAGCAGGGCACTGGAGACACACTGCCTGGCCGCCACCTGTACCATCTGTACCAACCTCACAGGGCTGCTGTGAGGAGTTAAACGAGTGAACATTTGTACAGGGTTTAGAACAGCACCCGGTACACGGACTATTAACTGTTAAACGCTCCATCTCTGGCCCTTGTTCACTCTGTCACCTTTACCAGGCTTCTTTCTTTCAAATTTTCAAAGGTAACAAATTTCTTTCTGACCCTGCATATGCTATTTTCTCTAGAATACTCTTCCCCTTGGTTCACTCTATACTTCCTTCAGATGTGGACTTAAATGTCGCTTCCTCGAGAATTCTGATTTAGTCTTCTATTCGCAGTCCCTCTCAGAGCACAAATCTTCAAAGCCCTCATCATACTTTGCTGATTTTGAAACTCTTTAATGCCTCTGTAGGGGCTGTAGATCATGAGAACTGGGACGATGTGTTTCGTTCACTCCATATTCCCAGGACTCTGCTCTGCGCATGGCTCACAGCAGGTATCACAGAAATGCCTGACAAACGTTTCAAGCCCTGCCTCAAGAGTCCCTTCCTCCAAGGCACAGAGCCCGACCCCGGGGCAGCACGTCCGGCCCCTTCCCGAGCTTACCGAGGGCCGACTTGGGCACTTTTCCCTTAGCCGAGTTCCGCAGTTTCCCGGGCTGGGTCGCCTTCGCCTTGCGGGCCCGCTTTCCCGGAGCCCCGCTCTTCTTGGCCTGGCCTGGCGCGGCCTGGGGGGCTGTAGGGGAAGAGAGAGAGGAACGGACCCGGGTCAGAGGGCGCGGATAAGGCCGGACTGGATCGTTCCGCACCCCCCGGGCTCCTGCCCTCAGCCCCAGCCGCCCCCCGCACGCGCTGGAAGTCTTGGGTCAGGCTCTCCTCACCCTCGGGCGCCCCCAGCAGCTCCAGGCCCCGCCGCAGCAAGGCCGCGGACATGGTTGCCCTTAGCCCCGCCCACACACCTAACGCCACTTCCGTCCTGGCAGCCCTTGTCTCGGCGGAAACCCAAGCCGGAACAGAAAGTTCCGGGGTGAGCAGAGAAAAGTGCCCACCTTCCTGGGGACGCATGCGTAAGGGCTAGCCGGTTTGCTGCTGAGGGAGATGAGGGGCGGGAGTCGGAGGCGGGGGCAACGCGCAGAAAGACGCATTTGTTGTCCAATCCCAGCCCACCTGTCCTTTTGGGCGCCAGGCCACGCCTCCCAGGAACCCTTCACCACTAGCCTAATTGATCAGGTTGGTCAAACCTCTCGCGTCTCGTTGCGCCGTAGTGGGCGAGGCCGGGGGCGGGGCGGAATGTTAGTATTCTCAATTTTTACGAAAAAGGAGGCTGTTGAGCTGGATTTTTTTTTCATGTACTTCAACCAAAGCCACATATCGCACAGATTGAGTGCGGCATGAGAGTTCAGCTGTCTTCCATTAAGCCAGACATTAAAAACATACGCAAAAAATACAAAACAGTATCAGTGTTTTCACATTGTTTTGTTTAGGAAAAAACAACTATTTTCATAAAAATATGTTATTTATGTTAACATGCAATGAGTCTGCTGTTATTTTAAATGAATTGATAAATATTTAAAAGTTTCCGCAGTTTTAGTTTCTAATATGGCAAATAGCAATAGATATTTACATATACAAAAGCTCTTTGGGATCCTGAATTTTTTTTAAGAGTGTAAAGACAGCCGGGCTGGTATGGCTCAGTGGCTGAGTGTCGACCCATGCACCAAGAGGTTGCCAGTTCGATTCCTGGTCAAGGCACATGCCCAAGTTGTGGGTCCGATCCCCAATGGGGGTCATGCAGGAGGCGTCCAATCGATGTTCTCTCTCATTGATGTCTCTATCTCCCTTCTTCTCTCTCTAAAATCAATAAAGAAAAATCATTTAAAAAAAAATAGTGTAAAGACGTTCTTAGACCAAAAAATTTGAGAAGTTCTTGCCTAGAAATTACTCTTGTTGCAATGGAAAGGAACCCCTTCTTCACTTCTTCATCTGCAGCTCCTAGTCCAGTACTACCTGGCATGCAGAAGGCACTCAATAAATGAATGGTGAGAAGAGGAATCACTGAATTCACTGAGCAAAGGCGTTCTGGGGGCCTTTTGTATATCTGACACTGTATAGTGTGGGGGCATGGAGATGACAGTGGGTCCTTCCTGCATGACCTCACTGTCTAACCTCCATCAGCTAGGCCAGGAAGTAGAGAAACACCTAAATAGACATTAATAATAACAAAACTATGACAAAATGCTGTTTTAAGTGTTTAACACTTGTTAATTCCCCCCCCCCCCAACATGATTCCGAAGTAGAAGCAATTGTTTTTCCAGATGAGGAGGAAACAGAGAGGCCAAGGAATCTGTCCAGGTCACAGGTGGTATGGAGCTGGGAATCAAGACAGCTTGGACTGAGCATTTGTGCACTGGGTGAGGCCCAGCAAGCCTCTCTTTTTATTTTTTAAATATGTTTTTATTGAATTTTTTAGAGAGAGAGGAAGGGAGAAAGAGAAAAACATCCATATGAGAGAGAAACACGATTGGCTGCCTCCTGCACGCCCCCTACTGGGGATCAAGCCCCCAACTCCGGTATGTGCCCTGATCGGGAATTGAACCAGGACGTCTCAGTCCATGGGACGTCGCTCAGTTCACCGAGCCACACCCGCTGGGCTATAGGTGCTTTATAAATGCATGAATTAAGAGAGATGAAGGTTGAGTTTGGGACGTCTGTGGGCGGAGGGTAGAGATGTCCAGGTGGTCGTGGGATGTGTGAGTGCCTCTTGGGAGGACAAAGGACCGAGTTCTACCGTACCGCTTCCTCCTCCCGACCTGGGATGGTCAGCACACGGTCCCTGGGATGGACGAATTCTTTGCATTCTATTGTCCCAGCGAACTGGGGCGACTGGGGTCTGAGGATTCCTGCAGCGTCCCCAGCTCAGCCTGGCACTCAGCAGGACTCGCGGGGCCAGGAGGCCTCTTCGACCACTAGGTGGCGCCGCAGGACAGCTTTCTCGCGCCGCGCGACTCCGAGAAGCGGTGTGCCGCCGTCCCGGTTGGGGTGTCCAGGTAGGAGTGTGGGGTCGGGCCACCCCTGGGTCTCAGCTAGCTCTTTGCAGCCAGCCCCTCCTGGCCCCGGCTTCCTGCTGTCCCTGCCTCGCGGCCTTTCGAGACCGGGCTACACACCTGGCCTGACTTGGAGGGGTGGGAAGCTGAGGCAGAGCGTCAGGCTGGGCTGCCCAGAGGGAGACCAGGCCTCCTCTGGAAAGGTGTGCGAATGGAGGCAGGGGCACTCAGGGTGGGGGAGGCTGCAAGGCGCTATGTGACCCTAGGCAGTCCCTTAACAGAGAATGCCTCAGTTTCCTCCTCTGTTTAATGGGGCTTAACTTCCTAACAAGGTGGGTGTCAGGAGCCAGTATAATCATACCATCAAGCACCTAGGACAGGGAATGGATGCCAGCGGCCAGAGACTGTACCAATATTCCAGACACGTCCACTCCCCGTCTGGACAAGAACGAGACACCCACATTTGGGCACCTAAGAAGTGCCAGACCTGTCCTGGACCCCTGATGGGACAGGCTCAGGAAGGGCAGCTCCCTCCTGCTGTGTTCATCTCCCTGGCATCATGAGGTCTCACAGGTGGGTGCCTGTCCTGGGGCAGTACATTGAGGGAGCAGCTTTGCTGCTTTGAGCCCGGTTCCTCAACTGTAGTGGAAGCACTGGGTCCCTGCCTGCCCCTGGCCCTTCCTTAGGTCCCCCTCAGCGCCTGCTCAGCCGGGGCCCTCTGCCACAGAGAAGAGACATCATGGTGAGGTTGCTGCCTGCTCAGACCCTGTTGCCCACATACCCCGGCCTTCCTGGAGCCAGCTTAACCTCACCAGTGCTCAGGGGGGACCTGAGGCTCAGAAGGAGGTGGGTCTTCTGCAAGGTCACAAAGCATTTCAAGAGCAGAGTCCACACTGGAACCCAGGTCTCTGAGTCCTGAGCAGGAATGTGCATGAGTATGTGTGTGAGCGTGCTTGAGTGTGTATGTGTGGCCTTTTTGAACTGTGTGTTGGGGGGTACCTGGGATCTTGTAATTTGCATTTGCTTTTCTTTTCATCTTCTGTCTCTGTGTGCCCTTTATCTCCTTATCTTTATCTTTGACTCTTGTCTCTCCTGTGTCTGTCCTCTCCTCTCTCTGTCTGAGTCTTCTCTCTTTCCATCTCTTCCTCAGTCATCCCTGCCCCCACCCCCCAAAGTCCTGGCCTCTCTCCACCTTCAACTGAAAACCCAAATGGGATTTCCAGTTGCCTTTTCGGACAGGTGAGTTTCGGTCTCTGTGTGTCCGCGCCCTCCCGCTTCTCTCTGCCTCTCACCCTGCGTTGCAGCTGAGTGCATCCTCTGTCTCCCTCTCACCTCCTCCTGCCACCAGTGGCTTTGAAGTGCGTTTACAGGAGAGCTCCAGAGAAAATCCATTTCTGCCCTGTCTGGTTCTAGATTGTCGGTGGAGTGGGCTCCTTTTGGCCTCTGGTCTGGTCTCGTTCGTCCCTCTCAGGGCCTCTCTGGCTTTGGCTCAGCCTTGGGCTTTCTTTTTAAAAAAAGTAACGCTGTGTCTCACATCTGGTTCCCTCCTGACCACGCTGTCCTCAGTGCCCCCGAGCAGTGTCCCCCTGGATGGGAGATGTTGGCAGACAGGCAGGGTTGTGGGCGGGGGTCCTCGGGTCTGACACAGACGCTCTGGGCTGACAGACTGCGCTCGCACAGCTGTGTGTCCGGAGGCATGCTGCCTTTATTCTGGGCCTGTTTCCTTCTCTGGGCTTTGAGCAGCACTGTCCAGCCCTCTTCCCAGGCCTGAGGGTGATAGGCGCCCAGAGCTCCTGGGTCCTGAGGTCTGGAGGGAGGAAGGGTTCTAGAGCCAGGCCGGTCAGGTTTAAATCCTGTCTTTTTCACTCACCAGCTGTGTGACCTTGGATAAGTCACAAAACGTTTTTCTGCCTTGGTTTCCTCATCTGTGGTTTGAATAGAATAATTGTCCCTACCTTATAGGGTTGCTGTGAGGTTTGAGTGCGAAACACTTGGAATAGCACAGGGCACAGAGTATGTGCTATATGTTTGTAAATAAGTGACTGCCACGTGGGCCAGCAGTGTGCCTGTGGGACCTGTGCCCATGTCTGTGTGCACGACCTGCATGTGTATGTAGCTGCTGGGCCCCAGGCCCTTGTGATCAGCACATGGGGTGGTTTGAGGCCACAGAGAGTGATGCTCAAGAGTCAGCAGGTCTGTGTTCCAATGCAGCCTTTGCCACTTACCAGCTGTGTGACCTGGGAGGTTATATCACCTCTCTGAGCTTTGTGGGGGGTTGGGTGGGGGCAGGCGATGCCTCTCTCACAGGTCTGTTGCAGGGTGCAGTGAGAGGCCGCACGGAATGTGCTGAGCAACTGGGCCTGCCACTTAGTCATGTATTCACTCAACAAACATCTGCTAAGCATGCCCCGTGTGCAGGGAGGTGGATTTGGGGTAAACACAGGGCTGCTTGTGGGCCTGGTGGTGTTCACATACTCAGCAAGTATGGGCCTCTGCTGCCTTTCAAGGGCCCAGGGTTTGCGGGGTTCAGGGTGGCACCCAGGGACTGTGGCCCCATCTGGGGGTGGGTCCAGGCAGAGACAGAGTGGCTTTTTTTCAATTATTTGATAATAAAAAAAATAAAATTGTTGGCATGACTGATTTTAAGAACTCCATAAAGACATGGGAAGAGCCCTGGACAGTGTGGCTCAGTTGATTAGGTGTCTCCCATGAATCTGTGCAGGAGGCAGCCGATTGATGTTACACTCTCACATCGATGTTTTTCTCTCTTTCTCCCTCTCCCTTTTTCTCTCTCAAAATCAATAAAAAATCTTTAAAAAAAAAAAGACATGGGAGTCCTGGCCAGTTTGGCTCAGCGGTTGGAGTGTTGGCCTGCGGGCCAGAGAGTCCCAGGTTCGGTTCCCGCTAGGAGCACATACAAAAAAAAAAAAAAAAAAAAAAAAGACATGGGAAGAAGCTGTTGGAAATTCTCCATTGAGAGCTCGGGGTAGACAGTGACTCTGACTGGGGGTCACAGGTGGGATCTTCTTAATGGCTCCACCCTGAGGGCCAAAGACACAGCTCAGGGCTCCCACCTGGGCAGTGGGGGCAGACACTAGGAATGTGGTAGTAGAAAGGAATGTCAGGTGGGCGTGGGAGGGGAGTTCTGGCTCCCTAAGGGATGGGATGGGTTCTGTCCCTTTCAGCCTCAGCCTTTTATTTATTTATTTATTTATTATTTTTTAATCCTCTGCCATTTATCTTCAGGCAGAGTGGGAGGGAGAGAGAGAGAAACAGCGACATGAGAGGGACACATCAACTGGTTGCCTCCCGCATGACCCCGACCAGGGCCGGGGACGAACTGCAACCAAGGTACGTGCCCTTGATCGGAATCGAACCCGTGACTCATTGGTCCGAGGGCTAATGCTCTAACCACTGAGCCAAACCGGCCAGGGTTCAGCCTCAGCCTTTTCTAATTACATCTCCATTAAAATACAAATTCCCAGTAAATACCCAGAATGTAGGCCTGTTGTCATTGCAACCGAAGCCTGGGAATGGGAAGAGGGAAGCTATCTCCATCTCCTGATCCTTCCTGTCTAAGGTGAGGACTGCCTGGAGGTCTGTCCCTCCCCCCACCCCCCCAGAACTCTGAACATCTCCACCTACAGCTTGGGAGTCTCCTGCCCTGAGGCTGGGTCTTCAGGGGAGGGGAGCTGGGTAAGCTTGCAAAAGTTATTTCCTTTCTTGGCCTCAGTTTCTCCATCTGTGAACTGGGGATAACATTATTGGCCTCTCCTGCAGGGTCATCCTGGCGATTCAGTGAATTAATGTATAGGACATTAGGGAAGGGGGTCCGCCCTCCAAATGCAGTTCCAGGGTACTTGATGACACCATAGTCTGGACCCCTCCCCATGTGGAGTCGAGATGTCTTATGCCCTGGAGTTCTAGCCTCTGCTTCATCCCTGGAGAAGGAGCCAAAAGATGGTGTGGCAATGACGCTCCAGTCCTGTGTAGGCTCAGTTCTTCAGGCTGAGGCTTCCCTTACACTAATCCTGTAGCCATTTGACTTCATGATATTCTTTGCTTGCAAGGGTAATATGGGTGTCTAAAAAATGAGGAGGGGATCTTTCTGCCCTCAGTGAATCTGAAAATAAGGGAGGATAAAGAGAAGGAACTTTAGGAAGGGAAAAAGAGAAATGGCAAAAGAACCATGAAGGGATGCATACATGGAGGAAGAAGTTTTGTTTCCCTTTTTCCTGTGTTTCTAGGAAGCTCAGATTGAGTAGTATTATTACTGTATTACAGGAATACATGTAATTTATTACATTATTGTATTACATTACTATATTATTCAACTGTAATAAATATTCATTTCAACTTTCTAATATGTCTAGCTCACTCCTGCTCTCTAAATGATTTCCAATCTTTTATTTTACTTTTTAAGGAATCCTTTTTAGAAATAGCTGAGAGTATAAATTATAAATGAACAATTGTGACAGAGAAAAAGAATGAGCATGGGCTGTTCTGTGCAAACCTTTTAGCTCCTAAACTGCTGGGTGATTGTGGCCTTTGACGAAGTGCCTGCCGGGAGGGAGGGAAGGGGTGGGGAGTGATGGCATTTTGCATGATGATTGATTTTGAGTTCTTAATGCTAAGTGGTAAGACTGCATCCCAGCAAGAACAAGGGTGGGGCTGAAGGGCTGGTTTTGGAGGGGACTGTTATGGAACAAGATGGGGCTCAGTTAGGGCTGGTTTTGGAGGGGACTGTTATGGAACAAGATGGGGCTCAGTTTCCAGAAGAGGATGTGCATTGACTTCCTTACCAATCAGGAGAGGGCCGAGTTTGGTGTTTATATGTCTTCCCCCACTGCTACTGCAACTTTCTTTGCAATTAGCTGGGGCCAGGAATTGAGTTCTGAGCCTGGCCTGGCTCTTGGAAGCATCACTTGCAATCTCCAGCTCATTTTCCTTGCTACCATGACCTTGGTACAATGTGAATGGCAGGGGACTGTCCAGTAGGTCTCTGACACAAATAAGCAATAAACTATTGTTGTGTCAAAGCTCTGAGAGTTTTGAGATCTGTTTGTTACCGCAGCATAGCCTATCATATCCTAACTATTACCTCCCAGTTCCCCTCCTGACAGTCCCCCAGGAGCCCCCAGGAGGTCAGGCTGGGGCTCTGGGATGACCTGTCTCATGCTAAGGGCATTCTCAGAGGAAGACCAAGGAGGAGCAGGCTTTGTCATGGCTTCAGGGTCCTGTGTCTGCTCGGTTGTGAGAACCCCAGTCCCTTGAAGGCTCAGGCTTCAAGAATGCAGAGGCTCAAAGAAGACTGGGCTTCTGCCCTCCACTTCCCTGGCCAGAGGCTGAGGCTTCAGGCCTATGGGTGTGCTGAGCTTTTGATTAGGCCCCTGGGGCTTCCTCAACCACAGAGGGGGAAATCTGAGGGTTCTGAGATGTCTTGGAGGGGTTACTTAGAGAGGAACAAGGATCTGAGGCTGGGCTCTCATCCTGCCCCTACCTGTCCTTATTGGCAGCAGAGTCAGCCCTTTTTGGGCTTCCTTTGCCAACCTGTGAAAAGAAGGCATGAAACGTCTGAATCTCTTCACTTCAGACAGGTGGAGCCGAGGGTGCAGTGGACACTTCTCTGGACCCCAGAGCCCCTAACTGGGTTTATCCTGAGAGGTTGCATCTGGGTGAGGAGCCCAGGACAGGAGTCAGGATTCGGCCCGTGGGGAACTGCAGGATCTCCAAGTAGAAACCAGAACTAGAAATTGCACCAACAACTCTACCAAGGACCCTAAAGAGGGGCTGGTTCATTCCATCCCACCACAGCCGGTCTGACCCAGCCAATACTCTCCCGTCGCTGTGCTGTGCCTGGGCCTGTGCTGGGCTTTGCAAAGAGCCACAGAGAAGAATCGTCTGTCCTCACCACTATGGAGGAGTCTGGTGAGGGAGGCAGCTGACTGTGCTTCTTGACTTGGTGTGGCAGGGCTAGTAGGCCAGAGGAAGGCGGGGGAGGGCATCTGTTGGAGGCATCTGAGGGCAGGGCTGACTACGTATTTGTGAAGCCCAGTGCAAAATAAAAATGTGGGGCCCCTTGTTCAAAAATTATTAACATGGTGAGAGCAGAGCATGAAACCAGGCACCGAGGCCCTTCTGAGTGTGGGGCGGGAGAGCCCCGTGTGACTGTCCCATGGACATGAGGAGGTTCTCAGCTTGGATACTTCCTAAGCCACCTTCCACCCCGCCCCAGTTAACATGGTGGCTTCTAGCACAGACGGGCCAGATGGCCTCGTGCAGATCTGGCTGGAACAGGGGCCAGAGACTCTGCCTGTGCCTCAGTTTCCTCTTTTGCAAAATGAAAAGAATAATAACACCTACCTTCAAGGGTTGTGAGGATTCTGTGAGCTAAAGTGGCTAAAGCCTGAGCCAGGGGCTGGGCAGAAATCACTCCACAGGTGGTAGCTCTTCAAATTACCATTGCCACCCCTACCCCCAGCACCTACCCATGCCCTTCTGCTGTTCTCCTCCATAGCACATCTACCAGATGGACTTCTTATGCGTCTTTGCTGTACATCTTCGCAGTCACAAATTGAGGACCATGGGGCCTCTATGGATCTTGTTCTTACCTGTAGCTGCAGATCCTAGACTGGGGCCAGCACGTAGTAGGTGCATGACAGGTGTTTCTAGGATAAGTGTCAAGTAAAAATATTCATTAGGTAAAAAATATGCATTTAGCACCTATGATGTGCCAGGGACTGTGTGGGGATTCAGCATGAGCCAGGCTTGAGGCAGGAAGGCAGATGGGGAGCAGGGTGACAGTGTGAATGAGAGATGGTGAAGTCTGGAGGGGCTAGTGGGGTGCAGTTGGTGTCCACAGACGCAAGCACAGGAAGACGGATGGCAAGGCTTGTTTGGGAGGAGGGAGCGTTTGTTAGTTCTGTGGCTATAATCTGTCATGGGGAGCTCACTTCTTCGCAGGTGGCCTGTTCCCTGGCGGGATGGCCTTCAGACTGGGGAAATTCTCCCTGCAGCTGGGGTTAGTGCCTGGTGCCCACAGTGTCTGCCATCTTCTGTGCTTGAGGTGGCGTCCCTGGAATTGCCTGGAGGGCTCCGAGGACAGGCACCTTGACAGCCTCACTTCAGGAGGGAGTCCTGGGTGGCTACTCATTGCTGGGGCCCTGGCATGGTGAATAGTGCCAGGAGATGGCCCCAGCGGGTTCTGGTAGCTAGACTCAACTCCTTTCCTGAGAAACCGGTGCAAGGAGGGCTGGTGAGTCCACTGAGCCGTGTGGCTTCTGTGCAAGCTCAGACCTCTCTCTGGGCCCCAGATTCACATCTTCAAAGCCTCCTGGGCTTGTCCTCCTGCTCCTGTATGTCCCACAGACCCCTCAGCCTCACCTTGTCCCAAATAGAGCTTGCTTCCTTCCCAAACCTGTTCCTCCTCTCCTCTCCTCTGTCTCACCCCAGCTAGAAACCAGGGTGCTAGTCTCCCTTTCTCCTTCACCCCACACGAGAGGAGTCACCTGTCCTGTCCATTGAACCTTCTAAATCACCCTCAGACTCTCCTCTCTCTCCACCCCCAGAACCACGCCCCAGCCCAGGTCACCAGCCTCCCCACATACCTCCCTTCGGCCCCCCTTCAGATACCTCCTTCGGGCAGGGGTTGCTGGGAGGCCCAGTGGGGAGTGGTGGGCAGCTTTTGCCTGTGCAGCTGGTGGCCCACATGGCCTTTGGGGCCTCTGCTGCCTCATCTGTTTGCCTCTGGGTTGGCGGCACTCCTCCTCCCCCATACAAGCTATTTGTGCCTGGGGCCCCATGGCTTCAGCACAGGCAGGTTCATAAGACCCCTAGGTCCTGGAGTGGGGCCTAAGCTGTGTCCCCACCCCAGGTCAGGTCCCAGAATCACCCCCTTTTCTGCCTCTGCCCTTCCCTCTTCTCTGCCAGATGGCCTCCTCCTGTGTCCTGCCAGGCCCCAGTGCTGGCTCCCTGTTCTGATCTCCTTGGGGGAGGGAGCAGAGCATGGTGCCTCTGGAGCCAGCCTCTTGGGTTCCAGTCCTAGTTCCACCATCTATGGGCTGTGTGACCTTGCGGAAATTACTTAAACTCTCTGTGCTTAGTTTCCTCATTATAAATTGTGCTTAATAATGTCAATCCTAGGTTGTGGTGAGGATTAAACGATGAATATAGCTATCGTGTTTTTGGTACCCATCTGTTTACCAGTTAACATCTGATCCTCACACTTAATCTGTGACACAGGTGTCAGACCCCGTTGACAAATGTGGAATTTGAGGTCCTCACCTGCTCAATGCAGTGGAGAGGCTGGGACTTGGGGTCAGATCGGTTGTGGGTTTAAGCTTGGTCATTTCCTATATGCCTTTGGGGGATACCCTCCCCTTTCTGAGCCTGTTTCCTGATCTTTTGGATCAGGATTATAAGCCTTACTTTGCAGAATTCGAAGAATCCACCACTTTCTAGCTGCATGACCCTCAGCCAGGTTACTGACCTCTCTGTGTTTTAGTCTCCTTGTCTGTGAAACGGGGTCGATGATATTGGTGCCTACCTCCCAGGGCTGTTGTGAAGGTGAAATGAGTTTACATGGAAAAGTGCTTAGAACAGGGCCGGGTACATAATGAAGACTGTATAAGTGTTTGCTATAATTATTACTAATATTAGTACTTGTTGATGTAATTTGCACATACCCGCAGGATTTCCCTGACATTTCCAGGAGGCCCATCCCTGGAGTGTTACCATCCTTGGACTAGCCGTTCCAGGGGGTCCTTGTCGGAGGTGGGGTGTGGATGCGGCAGAGACCCCTGTGGAGGTGGAGCTTGTGGGCAGGAGCTTTAAGCCAGAAACAGCACTGTTGAGTCCTGGTTGTGCCCCTTACCTGTCTTGTGGCCTCGGGCAAGTCACTTCCTGTCCTTTGAGCCTCAGTTTCTTCTTTTGCGAAGTACAGATGGAAATACTGTGTGTGAGGTTAAAGCCAAGTTGGATAAATTGTTCGATAAGAGAAGACCCTCAAGGCATGATCACAATGCTTATGATGCTCCCATGCCCAATTCTCTGGCTGCATGTGTGAGCCGGCTTTGGAAACACCACACAAGGCTTTCCCTGCTCCTTGCTTCGTCTCCCAGCTGCCTCCTCACCCTCTGCCCACATCCCGCTTGTCCCAAAGCCCACCTATGATGGAGGGGTTTCCTGTAGGCAAAGTAGAAGGCACACACAGTCCCAGAGGACAATGGGACCCTGGCCTCTCCTTCTCCCTTCCCTGAAACAGGAAGGAAAATCCTCCCTCCCTCTTGGGAACTACTGAACAGTTCCTCAGACTCCAGCTCAAAGTTCCTCGGAGACCAGGATTAATTAAAGATGTAATTAAATTAGGAATGGTTCATTATTTAAAGTCTGGGATCCTCTAGCAGGTGAGGTAGAGGAGGAGGGGAGGCAGGGCCATCTTTCTGCCAGGGGCCCAAAGGTTTTCTCCTGAGGGGTATGTGCGGCCACGATGGGGCCCAGAGGCCTGGGAGAGGGAGCTGGCCCCCTCCCCATGTACTCCCACTCAGAAGGACATCCCCACAGACTCCTTAGCCAACCTTGTAGAAGGACCTTTCTCTCTCAGTCTCCGTTTTCTCATCTGCGAAATGAGACAAAGCAGGGAGGGAAGAGTATACTAAATTGTCTCCAAGCTTTCTTTAGGCAGTACCTTTCTATCAAAGAGCCAGGAGACATCCCTGTCTGAACACCTCCAAGGTGTTGATATGTACCCCTCCCCCAATCCTAGGATATTTAGCCACGCAGCTTTTTTTTGGCTCAGCTCATTCATATAGAAGGAAAGGAAACTAAATGAATGGATATGACAGGCTCTGTGCTGGCTACTGGGGATACTGAGATGAGTGTGGTACCTCCTGCCCTGCAGTGTCCCATGGGGAGACAGAGGAGCTGGGCCTAGAAGGAGAAAGGGGGGGAAAGAAGGCACTCCAGGTGGGAAGGCCTCAGCATGTGCAAAGGCCTGGAAACACAAGACAGTGGGGATGAGGCAAATGTAGCTGGAGCATTGGGGTCAGGGGTCATGTGTGTACCAGGGAACGAGGCTCCTGAGCCTGGCATGTGACAGGGAAAGGGAGGGTTAGTGCTCTTCTGTGTTTTCAAAGGAAAGTGAAATTTTGAAATTGTCAGAAATGTGGTGGAACTGTCAGGAGTACATGTAACAGTCACGTACCCTGGGAAACAGAAGTCGCAGCTCTGTTTGTCCTGTGACAGTGTGAAAACTCACAACCTTTTCATCAAGATGGGCAAGAAAACACAGGAAAACTAGAAGCTCTTTGGTTCAATGCTGCTCAGGCGGTTACTCTCAGCCCACCCAGTTTCTGCCCTCTGACCTGGATTCCGTTGTGCATGTCAACACTTGCCCAGCTTTGCAGACATCTCCCTCTGCCTTGCTTCCTTGATTTGTCAGCCATCTTCGCGTGTGGTGTTCTTGGTCACTGTCGCTATTTGAAAACAACAGCAAGGAAGGAATTGCTCTCTCTCCCTGAAAACCTCTGGCTGGGGCCACTTCCCCCCCAACCCCTGTCCTTTGTTTCCTCCCTCTCTTCCTTCCTTCCACCACCTCTTCCTTCAACCCTGTTGAATGCCTGGGAGACATCTGAGTGGGAATGGACACTGTCTAGGCTAGGGAGAGGCAATGGGGAGATTCAGCACCATGGACAGCAACCAGGCTCAGGTTCTTCGGGAAGCGAATTGGGCTGGTTGTGTGACCTTGAATGCCCACTTGGGAGGTTGGGTTCAGGAAGCTGGTTATGTTGGAGGAGCACCCTTGTGAGATGGGGGGCTGATAATGTCAGAGAAGCTCCCTGTGGGTCCAGAGATGGTTTTGCCAGTGGAATTCTCTCATTTGCTCCCAAGACCCTTGATCGTCTTCCCCTACCTCCCCTTGCCCCCAATTCCATTTCTTCCTTGCTTTGTGGGCACTCTCTCTTCTCCAGCCCCCAGCCTGCTTACCCCTGGGCACTCAGCCTCACGACCCCAGGCCCTCACCCCTGTCTCCTGGGAGTTTCTGGCCTGACAGTCACAGGAGGCTCTGGTGTGGCTCATCTACTTGCATGCTGTGTGACCTTGGGCAAGCATCACCCCTCCCACCTGACTGCTTGGCTTCAGAAAGGGCCGTTTGGACCATGTTAATTCTGAGCTTGCGACCAAACCCCATGGCCAGCTTCTGGTGGGACAAACGGCAGGCAAGGGCAGGATGTGTGCTAGTGCGGCAGGAGGGCACAGGCAGAGCCCTGTGGGCTTGGGAGAGGGAGAGGCAGGCCTGGGGAGGGGGAGAGAGAGAGAGAGAGCGCTGGAGATGGCAGGCGAGGGCGGGAGGAAGAACACAGAGGAGCTGCTGGACCAGAACAGAAGAACCCCTTAGCCTGTATATTTAGCTCATCGAGGTATATAAACAGAAACCTGGAGCCGACTCAACGCTCCCCCCGAAGTGTGAGTCACCAGTGCTGCTGCAGCTAAAGTTAGGCTCCAATCACAGCTCCTCTCCCCTCTCTCTTCCCGGCTTCATTCTCTGTCCCCTACTGCCTCCTTATCTCTTTCCCCTCTTCTATCTTTCTCCCCAAATCTGTCTCCTTTTGGATGCTCTAAACTCGATCCCTGATCTGCCGATTCCCTCCCTATTCCTCTCCCCTTGATTTTTTCTGTCTTCCTTCTTCGGTCTCTCTTTCCTTCCTCTCTCTAACACTTTAATATGTCCTCCTCCTTCCTGAGTGCATTTGAAAAAGGGCATATTTGTGCTTGTCTGTGTTTGTGTGAACTTAATAATAATAACATGCTGTGTGTACTTGAGAGGAGTGTGAATGTTTCTGTATGAATTTGTGTTTTGGTGTGAGGGTGTATTTAATAAAAATGATGTCTGTTTGGTTGTATTGTGAGGATGTCTGTGGTGTTTGTGAGTGTGTGAATGTGTCAGTTTGTGTGCCTGTGTGTGTGTGCACATGGGACTGGGAGGATTGTGTGCCAGTGTCTTGTGTGTTTCTTCTCCTTTGGAGGAGGCCAGCGCTGTGCCCCAGAAGTGAATGATCTGGGTTAAGCTGTGGAAGAGTCCTCCCTGTTTCCTATGGAGGTTTGTGGTGCAGGGGTATCCCCAGGTCCCTATAGAGTGGGAGCAGGGTGACCACAGGCTCCAGACTATCTGGAGATTGGGTCCCGGCTTAGCTTTTGGGCTATGCCACTTTCTGCTGTGTGACCTTGTGCCAGTCTCTTGGCCTCTCTGGTCCTTGATTCTGCATCGGTTAGAGGAACATGATGACCCTGCTTACCTCACCAGGCTGGGGTATGGGGCACAAGGGAACTCATGGATATGGAGGTGCAAGCAGTTGGTGGTGAGGACAGACTGGTCACTGGGACACCAGAAGCCTCTCTGTCAGGTGTGTGCTTTTCTGCCTCAAAGGTTGGCTCATACTGCTTCCTCAACTGTATATTTATAATTTATACCGATGTTCAAACAGAATTGGAGGCTGGATTCCCCCACGGGAAGTGCTCCCCCACCTTAATCCGTGGTTGGCCACTGCCACCTTCGAGATCTCTCTCTGCATGAAGCCTCCCCAGATGTCTGCCGAGGGTGTGCACCCTCCTCCTCCATCCCTCCCTGCCTGGGCCTCTGTAACACACCACCGTGGTCTGGGTCTCTGCCCCGACAAAGGGATTCCTGGAAAGGTTTTCCAGAAGGAAATGCATGTGCCCTGAGGATGGTGTAAGAGAGTGAAAGATGAGAGATGGACGTGAGGGGATGAAATAGGGGAATAGGGGCGGAGGGGCTGGTGGCACCGCGTGAGCCCCAGGTTCTGCTCACCAGGAAGGAGGAGTGTCTGGGCCCTCAGCTGGGTAGGTGGGCCCAGATGTCGGGGGCTGTTTGCATCAGGGACCGAGGAGCCTGCTGAGAAAGCATCAGTCTTCTCGCTGGAGGGTGCATGTCGACTGTTGGCAACACCTCCTCCCAGTCCATTCTCTGCACAGCAGCCAGGGTGGTCTTTTAGGGTTTGAGCCAGCTCATGTCCCTGACCACCTCACTAAAAATACCCCCGCCGTGCTCATTTCCCATCCACCTCTCCTGCTTCGTTTTCCTCAGTGGGCTGGTGTCATCTGGTGCACGCGTTTACCTCATGTGTTTTCTGACTCACTGCAATATAAGCTCCATGAGGGCCGGACTTCCTTTTGTTCACTGCTGGACCCCCAGGGCGTGGGACTGCTGGACACACAGTTGGGCTCAGAGAAGAGCTGCTAAAGAAACAAAGCTGCCCTGCCACCCCTCCTGTGTGACATTCATTCATTCATTCATTCATTCATTCATCCATTCATTCATTCATTCAGCAAACCTCCAGCACCTGCTTTATGCCCAGCTCTGCCCTCCTTTGCAGGGTTCCCAGTCTGGTGGACGTAAGGCTGAGAGGTAGGCCATCGACAGGGAGGGACCCCTGACTTGTCCTAGTGTGATTCCAGAGGAGGAGGCGTCTGAGCTGGGCTTAAGGATGGGAAGGCACTCTCTAGGTGGTGACAGTTGGTTACAGCCTTTTCTACCCCACCTAAGACCATGGCCAAGCAGGGAGCAGGGCTGGGGATTATTCTTCAAACCCATAAGGGGCATAGGTACAGAGCTGGCCCAGGGCTGGAGCTCTGGGCTCCATGATCCTTCCCAGGGGGCTTCCAGTTTTAACAAAGCTCGAAACCTTGAAAGAAAGGACTGTGGCCCTGATGGTGGAATTTCAGGCACTCTGGGAGGCTGAGGAGCTGCCCGCCTGCCTCTGGACAAAGCCAGTCTGCTCTCTAAAATGCCTGTCCTGAGTTACCTTGGGTCAAAAGGTTGCAAGGCAGGGGTCAAGACCAGCCTGGGCCAGCCTCTCCAGCCCAGGGCGCTGCTCCCACCAGCATACCCCCAATCACCTCTCCTTGATGGTGACATTGAAGGTGGCTTTCTGGATGCCTGACTACTGGGCACCAGGGGCGCCAGCCTTTGTCCAGCAGAGGATAAAGGAAGAGCTGCCTGCTCTATTATTCTTTCTCCAACAGCAGGAACGGCGTAGAGAAAAAGGGCTTGAGAGTGACAGGGCACGTGCGTGAGAGACACACACAGGACACAAAGACAGGGAGAGTGAGGCAGACAGAGGGAGCCTGACACGTGGAGTTAGGGAGCCGGAGAGGTGGGGACAGAGACAGAGCAGATGGAGGAAGAAAGATGGAGAGAGAAAGACAGAGAAACAGCCTAGGAAGAAGGGAGGCAGGCAAGAGGAACAGGAGAAAGGAGAACGATGCTCACAGTGACAGGGGCAGAGAAAAGAAAGCAGAGGCAGAAGGAGCCCTTAACTGTGTTGGTTTCTCTTCCTTCTTCCCCTCATTGCCTCTCCCACTCCATCACACTTGAACTTGCCTCTCCCTTCACCTCTCTCTTCCCATGTCCTTCTTTATCTCATCTTTCCCATCTTTCTGATTCGCTGTCACTCCCTCACTGTGCCTGTCTCAGGTCCATCACGGCTCCTGCCTTCCCAGGCTGTGGAGTTTCTGGATCCAGGCTGGGAGGGGCCCTGGGGCTCTGCTGGGGAAGATGGCAGGCACCACCATCCACCAGGGAAGGCCCAGAAACCAGGGTCTTCCCTGCTCCCCTCCCTCCTTAAGTTTCCAAGTCTGTTCCTTTGCCTCCTAAATATCTCTCAAATCCGTCCTGTCCCGTCCCTCCTGTTGGCAATGCTGCAGCCCTAGCCCAGTTCAGGCCTCCAGGCAGGCGCTGCCCTCTGTAACTGGCTCCCATGCTGCACCCAGGCAAACCTGACCTTGCCACCACCCATGTACACTTCCCTGAGCTTGGCCTTGAAAGCCACATGGGACCTCCTGTTGTTCCTACAGCAAGCCTCGCTCCTTCACACCCCTGGGCCTTTGCTCCTGCTGTTGCCCCTCCTGGGATGGCCTTCCTTCAGTGCTCTGTTAGGAGAAGTGTCATTGGCCCACTGCCCACTGCCCTCCAAGCCTTCATTCAGTCACTCTGTGTGAAGCCTTCCTTGTCTGTTCCCTGCTAGAAATGACAGTTTCCTCCTGGGGCCCCCACTTCTCTTCTACTGGGCTTAACCTAGATTGTCTAAACATGGCTGTGTCCCAGCTGGACTGAGATTTGTTCATTTCTGCATATCCAACACCTGGCACATAGTAGGTGGTCAGTACGGGTCACTGACCGACCACCTAGGGTGAGTGTGGGCATGTCATATCACCTCTCCTGACCTCAATGTCCTCATCAGTAAAATGGACCTGGAAATGACTGCTTGGAGCCCTGACATTCAAAAATGCACTCAGCAAACATTGAGCACCTGCTACATGCCAGGCTGTGCACGCTGGGTGTCGTGAGGCACAAAGGAGCCCATGTGCCAGCTGTCAAGCACCAGTCAGGAATGGGGGGGCTTCTGGTGTTTCTGTCTGGGTGGGCATCTGGGCAGTTCGGCCTTCTGGTCTCCTCGCTGACATTCATGCTCGAATAAACCCGCTGCTGCTCCATGCCCCCCTTGCCACTTGCAGACTGTTGGCCGTCTAGCAGCCCTGTCCAGATGCACCCAGGCTGGATTGTTCAGGTCCCATCCAAGGAAGCTTCTAGGGTATCAACTGCTTCTTTTGGCTGAGAGTCAGGGTCTTCCCACCTGGCAGGAACCTGCGGGTCCTGAGATCTGTCCCTTCCTCTAGACTCCTTTCTTGGGCAGGTGGGAGAAGGACCTCCCCTCTCCTCTTCCCCCTCCTCCTCCTCCCTCCTCCTCCTCCTCCTCCTCCTCCTCCTTCTCTCTCTTTCTCTCTCTCTCTCTCTCTCTCACACACACACACACACACACACACACACACACACACACACACACACTCTGGCATAGAATCCTGTTTCTGCCACTCATCAGCTGTGTGACCCTGGGCAATTTAATTTCTCTGGATTCTGGCTCTCCCACCTGTGAAATGAGCTTCATGACACCTCTCGCCTAGGACTGTGCCAAGGTTAAGTGGGCTAATGGACTAAAGGGGCCCCTGTCAGTGGGGAGGGGTGCACTCCCTCTCTTCCTGCCTGGGCAGGGTTCCTATCGCCACACTCTGGGGGAATGCCGTGTCCTCCCAGGCCCCTTGGGCTCTGACCTTTGTCTCTGCCTGCTTAGTCCAGTTGGGGGATGGACTGGTTGACTTGCCCAGTATCTGGCCCACCCTCCCTCTGAGTGTGACTCTAGATCCCCTCCCTGTTTCACCCACAGCCAGCACTTCCGGACCTCTCCATCTGGTAATGTTCTCCAGCTCTGGCACATGCCTGGTACTCAGATGCTTAATGAAAGCTTTTGGAATGCTGAAGTTCGTTTTCTCCTGTCCTCACTTCCTACCACGATGGGCTGCTCTCAGGGCCTGGTTCTTAGGTATTCAGGGTGCTGCTTGGGGCTGAGAGTAGTCCTTCTCCAGGCCCTGGGGGAACATGCTTTAACAGAGTAGGGGTGGCCTAAGTGAGGGTATCTTGGGCTAGGCCCCTCCTTCCTCTGGTAGGTGGGGCCACTCTGCCAGTTTGGAAATTTTTTTTTTTTTTTATCCCTACCCGAGGACATTTTTGCATTTATCTTCAGATAGAGCGGGAGGGACAGAGGGATGGGGAGAGAGAGAGAGAAACATCGATGTGAGAGTGACCCATTGACTGGTTGCCACCTACACGACCTCAGCCAGGGCTGGGGACAAACCGCAAGCAAGGCACATGCCCTTAGCGGGAACCGAACCTGGGCCTCTCTAGTCCGCAGGCCAACACTCTAACCGCTGAGCCAAACCGGCCAGGGCCAGTTTGGAAATCTTGACTCTTAGAGTTTTGAATCTTAGAACCCAGAACCCTAATTAAGAGCACAAACTCTAGCCTGGCCGGTGTGGCTCAGTGGTTGAGCGTCAACCTGTGCACCAAGAGGTCGCCAGTTTGATTCTCGGTCAGGGCACATGCCCAGGTTGTGGGCCAAATCCCCAGTGGGGGGCGTGCAGGAGGTGGCCAATCGATGTTCTCTCTCATCAATGTTCTCTCTCATCGATGTTTCTATCTCTCTCCTTTCCTCTCTCTCTAAAATCAATAAAGAGAAGAAAAAAAAAAAGAGCACAGACTCTGAAGTAGGCCCCCTGAATTCAAATCCCAGCTCTGCCATTTATTGTCTGTGTGACTTTGAGCAACTTACCTAACTTCTCTGTGCCAATGGCTCCTCACCTGGGAAACAGATTTACAAGATTGTGGAAAGGATTAAATGTGTTAATATTTGTCAAGGGCTTAGACCAGGCCCTGGTGCAGATAAATACTTTGTAAGTGTTTGAGAAAGAAATCAATGTGGATTCTGAGAATACTGGAATCTGTCTCTGATCTTAGGGTCTTTAGGCCTGAAAAGGACTTCATCTCATGTCCTTGGGCAGGAATCCTGCCCCAGCTTTCTTCAGCCCCAGTTTGCTTATCCCTATTGACACTATAATTGCTAGAAAGTTCTGGGGGACGGAGGTGGGCCTGGGCTGCTCCGCCCAGCAGCTGTTGAAGTAGTGAGTGAGGGCCTGCCTGGTTGGGCCTTGTCCCTGAGGGAGGGAATAGGAGCCTGGCCCAGTGGCCAGGTGGGTGCACTAGGGGATTCCAGGTCGGGCTCCATCTTGCCCACCTCCTAGCAGGCCCTGGCTCCCAGGACATGGCGGGGCCTAATGAGTGTGTGCGGCTGCTGCAGCCTTCTGCAAATACCAGGCACAATATAAATAGCAATAATGAATAAATGAAGCTCCTGCAGCCAGCGAGGGCCTCCGGGAGGGACTGCCGCAGCCTGGCTTCTTGCTTAGACTTGAGTTGCAATCCCATCCTCCTGTGGGCCTGAGGATCATCTCTCCCCCACTTCTGTCATGACCTTTAGTTTCTCTGTACCCTCCATGTCCGCAGAGCCCACTCCTTGCTGAGGGGTGGGGTGTGGTGGGCGTCAGAATGAAGTAATAGACAATAAAGGCTTTAATTGAAGCATAAAGCATTTAGGTTGGACACAAAGCAGGATTTCCTGTCCGTGTGGATGCTTAAAGAAGGCTGCGGAGGGGATGTTAGTCCTGCTGGGACAGAGAAGGGACTAGGATCGTGGAGGGGGACAAAGTTCTCCGTAAATATAAGAAAAGAACTTGGAATGATCAGAGATGCCCAGAGAACAGAGTAGCTGCCCAAGAAGTGGTGAGATCTGCATCAACCCAGGTATGCAAGCAAGGGCTGGGTGGTCACTTTGGGAGGCTGTAGCTGAAAGGATCCAGTCCTGAGAATTCACCATCTGTGGCTTCTCAAAGTCCTGTCCAGCCTTTGGAACTTTATGAAAATGTTGCCAGAGGAGAATGGAGAGAAAGTAGTGGTTGCTATCTTCTCTCTGCCCTGCTGCCAGATTGCTTTCATTCACCCATGCCTGGGCTTTCCTGGAGGCCGCTCAGCTGGTCAGGGTATGGAGTGCCTGCCCGTGCCACCTTATTCCTGCCTCCATGCCTTTGCTTATGTCCTTTCTCCCTTCTAGTCGATGTAATTTCGACCCCCATCTCCTCTCCTCTTGTCTCAATCCTATGCAAGCCTTCAAGTCCCAGTGTAAGCTTCTGGCCTTTGATGAAGCCTTCCCTGAAGACTACTGATCTGAAATAAATCCATCCCACCTGTGGACACCTTCTGGCCTGCTCAGTCCATACCTATGAGGCACCTCCTAGCCTCCAGTGTGCTTACATGCCCTTGGTCTGGTGACAAAGGTTTGACTTGTCTTCCTGGACAGATTAAAAGGTAGGCCTGGCCGGTGTGGCTCAGTGGTTGAGCGTTGACCCATGTACCAAGAGGTCGCCGGTTCGATTCCCAGTCAGAGCACATGCCCAGGTTGTGGGCCCAATCCCCAGTGAGGGGCATGCAGGAGGCGGCCAATTGATGTTCTCTCTCGTTGATGTTTCTATCTCTCTCTCCCTCTTCTTTCCTCTCTCTCTAAAGATCAACAAAGGAAAAAAAAAAAAAGGTAGGACAGGATAAATATTTGTTGAGCACCTACTCTGTGCCAGGTTCGGTGCTATATTTTTAAAACTGGTTTCATTCTGCCAAGTGTGAACTTTTACCCTCATTTCACAGATGAGAAACGGGAGGCCCAGAGACTTTAAGGGGCTTGCCCCAGGCCAGGAATTGGAATGGGCAGAGCTGGGATCACGCTCTGAGTGCACCTTCCTTCAAAGCTTGCCCATCTGCCAGACCAAGTAGCCCCAGGGCAGAGCACCTTCCTTCAAAGCTTGCCCATCTGCCAGACCAAGTAGCCCCAGGGCAGGCCTCAGCGTCCCTCCACCCCCCCCCCCTCAGCCCCAGCCCCAGCCCAGTTCCTGTCCCCTACTGTACATTCTCCAAGGAAATGAGATGAGGTGGGGGTGGGGGTGGGGATGGCTCAGCTGAGGTCCCTGTCCAGGGGAAGTGGTGAGGCTGGGGCCTTTACAGCTGGAAAGAGGCATATGCTCCACTTGGGAGCCCTCTTGGAAACCTTCTCGGAGGAGGTGGTCTTTCAGGCAAGCCTTGAAGGTTGAGAAGAAACATTAGTGTGGGTGAGACGTGGGGAGGCCGCCTGGGCACTGGAGTGAGTTCTAGGCTGGCTCCACCATTTAAGAGCTGGTGGCCTTAGATGGGCAGCCCCTCATTGGCGTAGTGGCGGACCCCACCCCTTGCCTTTCACAGCATCTCAGTGAGAATCCAGAGTGGAATGTGGCCAGCCAGGCACCTTGGACACGGGGGTGGTCAGTAATGGGGTCCCTCCCTTTTTACACATGACGCAGCCCCCTTGCTGAGGGGGTAGGATACTCCCCCACGCACAACCCTGAATTTTAAGGAGGTGGCCACAAGGCTGGGGGCTTCTTGCCCTTCAGAAAGGGGTGGGGGTTCACCAGCCGCTGTCAGTCTGTCTGTCACCTCCGCGCCTCCCCCCTCCAATGTCCCGCGCCTGCAGCTTTCCCCGAAGACATTTGGTGTCAGTATAAGGACGGCTTAGCCTCGCACGCGGCGCGGCTGGGTCTCGCCGCCGCCGCACGTCCCCGCACAGCCCGGCGCTCGGGCTCCTCCGCAGCCCCCGCCGCGCAGACCCCACGCCTCAAGCCCGGGGCCAGAGGCGCGAGCCGATCCCGGCTAGGGACGGGGCCCCGACCCCGCGCCCGCCGCCTCGCGGGTCCTCTCCCGGCACTTGCCCGCCGCTCAGTCCCCGCAGCGCCCCCGTCCCCGGCCCCGGCTCCGGAGCGCCGCGCGCCCGCCAGCCGCGCGCTCCAACTCCGGCTCTGTCCGCGGCTCGTCCGCGCTGCCGGCTTCTAGCCGCCCGCAGGAGCCCCGCCAACCCTCGCCAGCTCGCCGGCTCCTCGCGCCATGGTCCGGGCCCCGGGGCCCGCCACCCACCGCCCGCCGCCCCTGGCGCCCCAGGGGCTCAGCTGATCCTGAATTGACGCGGGGTGAGTGGCGGGGTTCGAGGTCCCCCTCAATTTCCGGCTTGAGGGGGACCGCGTCGCCCCCGCGTCTCTAACCTGGACGACCCCCTGCTGCCCCGCCAAGTCCATGCCCAGGTAGGTGGGGATGGGGGTGGGGGGGAGAGGAAGAAAGGGAGGGCTCAGCTCCGATGCCAATTTCTTGGCGCGGCGGTTCTTTCTTGATTGAGGCGTTTATTTATTTCTGAGGACTGGTCCCCCCACCCGCGCGTGCCCATCAGGTCGGACCCCTGGCCGGTGCCTTTGGGGCAGGTGCCTTGGGAGGAAGGAAAGGAAACTTTGACCGGTCCCTTCTCCAAGGCCACGAAAGTTCTCTCCGTGCCAATGCTGAAGCCAGCTGAGCCAGCGCTGCAGAAATTTATTCAACAAGTCAGGATGCCGGCCGGGGCCCAGGCAGTCTGTCTGTCCCGCTGCCCCGCCGCTGCTGCGGCTTTGCGGCCAGCTGGACCAGAGCTGGTGCCAGTGTCCAGGGGGCAGAGCTGGAGTGCTGAGGAAGGGAGAGCGGCGGCAGGGGATTGAATGGGGGAATCCCAGGCAACGTTTAACTTTCCTAGAGGCCCCAGGGGCTGCGGACCCTTCCCTGGTCAGCACCCCAGGGGGTGCCCAAGGCCTCACTGCATGAAGCCAGGCCTGGGTCAAAGCTGAGACTCTAGGGGGTAAAAGAATCCTCAGCAGGTTGGGGCTGGTTATATAATGAGTGTTTGTGATGATTGGATTTTAATTGTCTATTGGGTGGTATGTGGGGGGACTTGAGGGGGGGGCAAGAAGCCTTGGCAAGGGGTGGGAAGGCCTGGGGGAGAGGTGGTCATGATACCTGGAGGAGGGGGCTCTGGGATGGGCCCAGGCTGAGGCATCGAGTCCGCTGCTCTGCCTTGTCTTTCTACCCCTTCAGTGTCCTGGGGGCTCCTGAACTGTGGATGAGATTGGCTGTGGGGAGACCCCTGAGCTATATTCTGGCTCTGGGAGTCTATGTTCTTGGACTAGGTGTGTATGTGTGTGTGTGTGTGTGTGTGTGTGTGTGAGAGAGAGAGAGAGAGAGAGAGAGAGAGAGAGAGAAAGCAAGCTTGCTTGCGTCTGTGCCTGTGTGGTGTGATGGGGTCTGACACTCCATGTGAGGAGTGTCCTAGAGGCTGGAATGTTCAGGTTGGCCTGAGCAGGGAGCCAGTCTGCCCTCTGTCTCTAACCACCTGGGAGGTTCACCCAGCAGACACTGGATGCTAGGGCAGAATGCTGTGAGGAGAGGGTGTGGGTCCATGGCTTTGCCCTGTGGGACAGGTCTGTCTGGGGAGTTCTGGCTGCAGTCCTCAGTCCCTGCCTGCACTGTTGGGTCACCTCTGGGATCAATGTCTTCTCACAGCTCCAAGAACTGGCTTTAGACACTCTTGTCCACCCTTCAGGACAAACTTTCTGTTCAGGCTCCAGGAATGTGCTGGGATGGGGACTGGGTGGGGAGTCCAGAGTCCTTCCTGTCCCCTTCCCACTACCACCATCCATGCTGAGCCAGAGGGAAGAGATGCCAGTGGGTGACAGGACAGGACAACACTGAGTGGGGAGGAGTTCTGGGGCTGCAGTGGAGGGAGAGGAAAAGGGAAGAGCACATGGCGGGGGAGGGGGGGGCTGAGCTGGCACCAAACTCACAAACCACCACAGGGCCTAGGCACCACACCGCCTCGAGCTCCCCTCCTGACTTCCTGACTACTCAGAGCTGGCCAGGCCTGCCCTGGGGGCCATGATGGCCTGCTTGGAGGAGGGGCTATAGGCCTGGCTGAAGGCCCCTCCTGGTTCCTTTGACCCCTTCTCCCCATCCCCCTATTCCAGGTACCTCTGAGAGGGCATCTTCTAGACCCACCAGGAGGCACCAAGCAGCAGTTCCCCTGTCCCTGGTCCCTGACTCCCTTTGACCTTGGGTGGGAGGTGGAGGCTGAGGTTGCTGGGAGAAGCCCTCCTTCCCCACATTCTGTCACTGGCTTTAGACAGCCTGCCCCTTGTGAGCCTGCAGCCAAGCTGGAAGCAGTTTCAGGGACCAGTGTGACTGCAGCCCTGCTATGATTCTGATCCCAGATCCACACCCTGAACCCTTGGGGGCCACCTCCGACTCCCCTCACCCAGCCTCCTCCAGTGCCATCTCTACCACCCTCACCCTGAGCCCCAAGTGGGGCTCCCCTGGACCTTAGCCCTCCTAGGAGAGTCAGTTTCTGGGCACCACTGTGTCCCTCCCCCACCCTGGAGGGACTCTACCCGGCAGCTTCAGAGCGATGTCCAAGGTAAGAAACAGGCCCTTGTGGGGCTCCTTCATTCCCTCTGTCTCTCCGTCAGCTGCCTTGTTCTCTGAGTGCCCACCCCCCACTCTAGGTGCTCAAAAACTACATCTGGAAAGAGGGAATGCTGGGTTGGGTACAGGGCTCCAGGAAGACCCCAGGGGCTGCAGGGCCCTCCTTCGGTCTCCCCTGCCCCTCCTCTTCCTTTCCTGTCCTCTTTCCCAGCCTCTGCTCCTTTCTGACCCCTTCCCTCCCTCCTGTTCTTTCCTGCAGAATGTTTCCTTTCCACACGTTCACAGGATGTGTTCTTGCCTTGTACCCTCAACCTTTGTGCCCTCAGGAATCCTGGGTAGGGAGCTGTGGGTGTGTGATCTGGGGGTGTGTGGTCTGTGAGCACATGCTCCGGGATCTGTGGTGTGTGAGCGTGTGGGGTCTGGGGGCCTTTAGGTCTACGGATCCGTGGATCTACAGGTCTGTGGGTGTATGTGTCTACGAACCTGTGGACATGTGGTTTCATGGATCTGTGGGTCCATAGGTCTGTGGGCCTGTGGATCCTGATATTCAGGAAGATGTGGGCTGAGTCTCGTCCTCTCATTGCTGCCAGTGTAAGGAAAGAAGAAAACAAATCTGATTTCCTTCTCTCGTTCTCTCTTATGTTTATTAAGCACCTACTATGTGCCAAGACCTATTCTGGTTACTGGGGGACACTGCAGTGAACAGAAGGGAACAGACAAAATCTGCCCTCTTGGAGCTTTTGTGCCTCTGGGCGGGTCCTGGGGCCTCGCCCATGCCAGGTGCCATGTGGGCATGTGGTTTCCTCTTGTGCTCTTGGAGGGGAGACCTGGGCTGAGTTTGCTACATGGGGGTGCAGATCATGGAAGGCTGTGAATGCACAAGGTGTTTGGATGCCCTTGAACAAGAGCTGGGAGCTCCTGGGGCTCCTTGAGCAGGAGAGGATGAACAGGAAGTGGTTTCTTCAGGGTGGAGGCTAGAGGTTAGCATGGACCTGGCCCTGCCTCACAAGCCTTCTGCCTTTATCTCAGAGGCCCTACCTCTACCAGCTCCCCCTTCCTCTGCTCTCTGGCCAGGGCTCTCTCACTGATGGTGCATTATGCGAAGAGCATCAGGGTTTCCCCTCTCCTCATCCTGACCACTGGCCTTGATGGGGAGCGAGAGCTGTATTCCACTCTCGGTTGGTCCAGGAACCTAGCCTCCTCCCTGGACGACTCAGCTCTTGTCCTGGCTGGAGACACACGAGCAAGGCCATGACTGAACATGGCCCAGGGGGCCAAGGCGCTTAGCATCACGGGAGCATCAGCTTCTTGTAAAATTGGGGCACTACCTTCTACCTTAAAGGATTTTTGTGACGTTTAGAAGTGTCTCCACAGTGCCTAGCATGGAGCCTGGGACAGTGAAGCTGTTTTTCTTTCATTAGGTACTGTCCAAATCTCTTTTCTAGTTTGCTATCTTTTTTTTGTGAGATAGAGAAAGAATCATGTTTGCATTTTATACAAGAGGGCATAGAGCTTGGTGAGATTGTACGATGCAGTGAGGGTGGAGCTGGAACTCGAACCCAGGTCCTGGGACTTCGGGTCCAGTGCTCTTTCTGCGAGAACTCCCTCCGTCCCACGAGGGACCATGTCTACCCTGGTCTGTTAGCTGAAGTAAGACCCAAGCCCTAGTTACTGCAGAGTGAGTAAAAGCTGATCAGCAGTCGCCTGCTGGGAAATGTTCAAACACACTGACGGAGATTCAAACACAGCATCACTTGCCAGCACTTGTCATAAGGCTGAGAGCTGACAAACAAATGACACCTAGTGACAGACACATGGACAGGTACCCATGTGTTCTGGAGCCCTACGACACCCAGCACTGGCTCAAGGGCACCCGAACACCTAGTGCTTTCAAAGCCTTCCACGGTCTGCACCCTCGCGTATCAAACGCAGCTGGGTTCTCCGGTCCGAGCACTGGGTGGGTGGGCTGCACCCTCCTGTCCACAGCCTGTCCTTTAACTGGTGACTTGGATTTGGGCCTCCCAAATTCAAATCCCAGCTCTTTCACCAAGTACTTCTTGACCTTGGGAAAATTCCTTCACTTCTCTGTGCCTCAGTTTCCTCAACTATGAAGCGGAGAGAGTAAAAGAGCTGACTTCTCTGGGTTGTAACGAGGTACCTGGCACACAGGAAGCGCTCGACGCAGAATGTTGTCTATGACTCTTGGCCGTTGTGGGAGGGGCTGCTAACCCGATTCATTGAACGCTGCAGAGCTGGGAGGGCTGGCTGCTGACTCTGGTGACAGGACCAAGATGACTGCGATATGTGGGCAGGCTCACCTGGCCAGACCAGAGCAGGTTCTGTGTCAGGTCATGCACTTAGGGGTCACATGGCACTCATTCGTCTGTGGGCTAGAGGAGCCTTGCCTTTGCTGCAGCTCCTCTGAAGAAGATTTGAGGGGACTGGTGGACCACATGTCCCACAGGTGCTGCAGTGTGACTGGGCTGCCAGCCAGGCTGTGGGGCTCCCAGGCTGCACCAAGAGAGGGCCCCCTGTAGAACCAGGTGGGTGACCTGTCTGCTCTACTCGGGATGACTTGGTGCAAAGCTGGAGGAGGAAAATAGGCAAACTTGAATGTGACTGGGGATGGGGTCCCGAGGAGCAGGCGATCTGGAAATTGTCACCCAAGGAACGGATGAGGAAGCTGGTGACAAGAGGCCTGGGTAGATGAGGCTTGGGGGTGGGCGGGCTGTCGTCAAGCATCTGCAGGGCTGTCATGCGGAAGAAGGAGCAGACAGAGGATTCCGGGGCTCTGGGACGCTGGCTGGAAGATTCTGGAAGGCAGGTTTCCTGCAGCCTCACAAAGACTTTTCTAAAGGCCACCAGGTGCAGCCTCTGCATTGGTGTGTGTGTGAGTGAATGGGTGCTCTGTGTGTGTGTGTGTGTGTGAGTAGGTGTTATGTATGTATGTGTGTCTTTGTCAATGTGAGTGTATCTATGTGTGAGTATATATCTGATTGTGTATATCTGCGAGTGTGATAGTGAGTGTGTGAGATGTTTATGTGTGTAAGAGAGTGTGTGTGATTTTTATGTGTCTGTGTTTGTGTGTGTGTGTGTGTGTGTGTTATGTGTGGTGACAGATCAGGCCACTTTGGGGTCCCATCTTTTCAGAGATTCCCTTTGTGAGAATCAGGAGCTCATGAGTCTGAAACTAGACACTGTGTTTCTGGAGACTCCTGCATTCCAGGGATCTGGAATTCCACGGCTGATGGTGCTAACACGCGTGGGAGACCATCGCGGGGCTCACTGCTGCTGGCCGTGTCTGGTGTGTGGTCATATGTGTTACCCAGTTTATCCTCACAGCAGTCCTGCTACAGAGCAGTTGTCACCCTCCTTGTATAGAAGGGTCACCGAGGACCCCTGCCAGGCTGAGTTGTGTGCCAAGGTGGATTGGCATCAGCTGGGACTCCCACCCTAGTCTGTGCTTCTAGTGCCCATGCTCTGAAACACCTCACTGGAGCCTGAGGTTATTGTAGTTACTATCTTGGGCCTCTGAGATTCTGGGTGATTCTAAGATATTATGATTTTGAGATTCCTTGATACTGGTATTCTCAGAATGACTTTGTTGCTTGTTTTTCTAGCTGTGACATTAGTTGATGTGTGGTTGTTGACAAAGGGACAAACATGCGTGGAGTGACCAGGCCAGGCCTCAGGTCCTTGTCCACCAAGACTGAGTTGTGCAGCACAGGCCTGCTTAATCGTGCTCCAAGGCCTTCGGAGGCAGCTGGAACATTCCGGGAGGCAGGTTTCCCACAAACTCTGGGACACTTGGAGGGTCTCTTTGCCCGCACTGGGGGTCTCGGCTGGACCAGCAGCTATAACTCCACTGCCTGGTGACTCAGCTGGGAGGAAAGGCCTGGTTTCAGGGCACCTGTCCCTGTCCCAGAGTGGTGCTTAATGGTTCAGTGCTCAGGAGTGGGGGACCTGAGCTGGGGCCCGGACTCTGCCCAATACCAAATGGATCACTTTCGGTACTGCTGGACTTCCCTGGGCCCCCATCTCCTTGCCCATAAAGTAGGAATAAGCATGGTCTGTATATCATGGGGCTGTGTGGGAATTGACATAGACAATGCATAGAAAGCCCTTTGCCCATTGCCTGGCACAGTCAGACACAGAGCCTCCATGTTGCTGGTGGTGATTGTGGTGATGGAGGTGATAGTGATGGTGATGATGGTGATGGAGGTGATGGTGACAGTGGTGGTGATGGAGGTGATGGTGATAGTGGTGATGGTGATGGAGGTGATGGTGATGGAGGTGATGGAGGTGATGGAGGTGATGGTGATAGTGGTGGTGATGGAGGTGATGGTGATAGAGGTGATAGTGGTGATGGTGATGGAGGTGATGGTGATAGAGGTGATGGAGGTGATGGTGATGGAGGTGATGGTGACAGTGGTGGTGATGGAGGTGATGGTGATGGAGGTGATGGTGATAGAGGTGATAGAGGTGATAGAGGTGATGGTGATGGAGGTGATGGTGATAGTGGTGGTGATGGAGGTGATGGTGATGGAGGTGATGGTGATAGAGGTGATAGAGGTGATAGTGGTGATGGTGATGGAGGTGATGGTGATGGAGGTGATGGAGGTGATGGTGATAGTGGTGGTGATGGAGGTGATGGTGATAGAGGTGATAGTGGTGATGGTGATGGAGGTGATGGTGATAGAGGTGATGGAGGTGATGGTGATGGAGGTGATGGTGACAGTGGTGGTGATGGTGATGATGGTGATGGGGGTGATGGTGACAGTGGTGGTGATGGAGGTGATGGTGATGGAGGTGATGGTGATAGAGGTGATGGAGGTGATGGTGATGGAGGCGATGGTGATGGAGGTGATGGTGATGGTGATAGAGGTGATGGTGGTGATGGTAATAGTGGTGGTGATGGTGGTAGAAATGGTAGTGATGGCAGAGAGAGGGCTGAGGTGGCAGTCCCTGGGGATGGCTTAGCTGGCTCTATGCATGCTTGGACACCCACCTTCATGGGTCCTGGAGAGCCTTCCCATCCCCCTTCATGTATTCACATCCATGTCATGTATTCACAAAGGCCGTGAGGCAGGCAGAAGGGGAGCCAAGCTTTACAGAGAGGAAAGCTGAGACTCCAAGAGGTTGATGGAGTCAGGGGTGGGTGTATGTTCCAGACACAATAGGGTCCTGCTCTGCCCCAGCCTCTGCTCAGGGAGGCCAGTCCAGTTACCACACCACTTCTGGGTGGACCCTCCCTGGGAGCATCCAGAGGAAGGTGCTGGGATGTGGAGGTATCTCTGACTCTGGGGCCAGATGGACCTTAGTTTGAGTCCACCAGTGCTGCCACCTAATGCAAGTCCTCTCAACTCTGTGAGGCTCCACCTGCAGTAAGGTTGGAGCCCAGGTGATCCCAGCTGCCAGCCTCCAAAAGCCTCCATCCATAGGTACGTGGGCAGCTGGGGACAGGAGCTGGGCTATAGGCATAAGGCAGAGGGCATTGGGAATGGGCAGCATGTCTGGGTGGCCACTGGGGAGCAGATCAAATTGTTGAAGTCTGGGTGGTCACTGGGGAGCAGGTCAGAGGGTGGAGGCTGGGTGGTCACTGGGGAGCAGGTCAGAGGGTGGAGGCTGGGTGGTCACTGGGGAGCAGGTCAGAGGGTGGAGGCTGGGTGGTCACTGGGGAGCAGGTCAGAGGCTGGAGGCTGGAGGCTGGGTGGCCACTGGGGAGCAGGTCAGAGGGTGGAGGCTGGGTGGCCACTGGGGAGCAGGTCAGAGGGTGGAGGCTGGGTGGCCACTGGGGAGAAGGTCAGAGGGTAGAGGCTGGGTGGTCACTGGGGAGCAGGTCAGAGGGTGGAGGCTGGGTGGCCACTGGGGAGCAGGTCAGAGGGTGGAGGCTGCTCTTTCCATAGACCCCCCCCCCCCAACGAAGCCTTCTGATTCTTGTGGGGTTTTTTTTTTGTTTTTTGTTTTTTTTTGGTACGTGCCCCTAGCGGGAACCGAACCCGGGACTCTCTGGTCCGCAGGCCGACGCTCCAGCCACTGAGCCAAACCGGCCAGGGCCTGATTCTTGTTTTTATCTTAAATGTCTCTTTCTTTGAGAAGTCACTTCCCCACTTCCACCTCCCTCTCTTGTTTATTTACTTCCCAGCACTTTTTATTAATTCGGTCAACAAATATTTATTGAGCACCTAGTGTATTCCAGGCACTGGGGGATACAGCAGTGAACAAAACAGACCACAGTCCCTGCTCTCTTATAGCCTTCTTTTAGGTGGGGAGACACACTAAATCATAAAGATATAAATACATAAATTATAGGGTATGTTTGGTAGTGATAAGAGCTATGGAAACCCAGGGAGGGAGAGAGAGAGAGAGATTAATTGACTCGTGTCTTTTTCCCTTGCCGGAGAGTCAGCGTTGTGAATGAGGGCTGATGCCAAGTCTGGCTCATTCTCCCGCATAGCCCCAGAGCCTGCACAGTGTCTGCACATAGTAGGTGCTCAGGAAGTATTGTTGGACAAATGAATGACTCTCCAGGGCCTGGGAGAACAGGGCATGGGAGATGAAGGAGCAAGTGCTCCAGGGGGAGGCCTGGAGGAGGCAGCCAGTGCTCTAGGACCTGAGGAGGTCCAGCTTGGCTGGAGTGAGAGACCAGTGGACTCCAAGGCTGGCACAGTGGTGGGCAGACCTGGAGCCACACCAGGGAGGAAGTTTTTCAGCCCAGGGGTTGACACGTGGCGGGCTGAAGTGCCTGGGAGCTTATGTAAGGCTGTGGATGTTTTTCTGGAACCAAGAGCAAAGCCCTGAGCTGGAGAGGAAACTCTGCCTCCCTGACCAACCGGGCAAAGTGGCAGGAAGTGCCAACTCCCGCCTGTTGCCCCCAAAGCATCAGCTCTGGGCAGCACAGCAGACAGCTCAGTAGTTGTGGGTGGCAACCGGGTGAGCAAAAGGGATTTGGGCCTCATCTCCAACTCCCACTGCCCAGCCTGGCACTGTCAGGGTTCTAAGATTCAGGAGGACCCCAAGGATAAAGATTCAGGGATTGGTAGCCTCATGGAGGAGGTGGTGAGGGGCAGACCCTGAAAAGTGCTGTTCTTCCCACCCTGGCATTGTCCGGCCGTAGAGGGGGACAGTAGAGGGGGACAAGCAAGTCCACAGTCAGTCATCACTGAGTCTGGAGGGCTGGTGCTGGGATTCTGGCCTCTAAACAGGCCCCAGTGTGTAGATTTGGCACTTCCTTCTCTGGGCCTCAGTTTCTCCACCTGCTAAATGGGCATAATAACCCTGCTGGGGTTGTTGTGAGCATCAGACGAGACCAGGATGTGGAAGTACTCCTGAGATGGAGTCAGGACTGGCTGCATGATTTGCAGGGCCCAGTGCAAAATGAAAATGTGGGGCCCTTGGATCAAAAATTATTAAATTTCAAGTTGGTAATAGCAGAGTATTCAAGCACAGGCCCTTCTGACCGTAGGGCCCTGGGCAGCTGCAGAGGCCGGACACCCAGGAAGCCAGCCTGATGGAGTTCTGTCTCTGCTGTGGCCTGGCTGTGTGTCTGTCCTGTCCTTTCTCTGGGCCTCAGCTCCTCCATCTGTAAAGCGAAGAGGTTGGTGTGTAAGATCCCTGGGTTCTCAGCTTTGCGAGGCAGGTCTCAGCTGTCCTCGGGGAAGCCTGCCCTGATTTCCTCTCTGCTTGCCCAGGTCCCCTGGTTTCTGGTCCCACAGCACCCCAACTTTTCCTTTGTAACACATGTCATCCTGGCAATAATGTCTGTCTTTACAGTAACTTTCCCTTGTTTCTTGCAAAATTTCTTTACCTTTGATGATGCAATGAACACACAGTTCTAGTCTCATAAAAAAACAAAAAACAAAAACCCCCACAAAAACCTAAAACAATTAATATTACAACTACAATCTAAGCAGGTTTTATTCTCTCCACTCTCTCTTTATCTCTTTATCTCCCCAAACTGAGGCTCCACGAGGTTGACCAGACTTGCCCCAAGACCACCCACACTGGAAATGAATTCCAACTCATAGGCATCTGGGCCCTCAGTTCTTTCCTAATCCTCATGGCCCGAGTGAGGGCGGGGGACCCGCAGGCCTGAAGCTGAGCTGTCCCCTTTCGGGGGAGGCTGGTTGGAGAGCGTGTGCCAGGCCTGCCCCCGCCACGTGTCACCTCTGTTTCTCCCCCAGGCTCCCTGCTCAGCGCTGACATGGCTGAGAGCTCCTCGCTGCCCTCCCCTTCGGCAGTGGCCCTGGCCCCTGAGCCAGGAGTCACAGAGCAGCTGGGGCCCCGGAGCCCCCCTCCCTCCCCTCCAGGCCTGGAGGAGGCCCCGGATGGAGCTGATCCAGACATTCCTCACCCGGACCTGGCACCCATTGCCTTCTTCTGTCTGCGACAGACCACCAGCCCCCGGAACTGGTGTATCAAGATGGTGTGTAACCCATATCCTTTGTGTGGCCTGGGCTGTGGGGGCCCTGCCTGGGCCCAGCTGCTCCCTGATGGAGCCCTGCCGCCCACGCCTGCCTCTGGGTGGGAGGCCTGAGGCCACTGGGCCCTGTTGGTGGGGACAGAGCTCAGTGGGGGCCTGGGGAGGTATCGGGGCATGGAGGTCGGACTGACGAGGACCTGGGGATCTGCTGATGTCAACATTCTGGAAGATGCTGACTGCAGAGGTCAGTCAGTCCAGTGGCCAGCTGTCTCGGAAAGTCCTCAGGTGTGAACCCCAGTTCTGTGCTGGAACTGAGGGCAAGAGTTAAGTCAGACCCTGGTTCCTGGCCCAGCTCCCAGTGACAGCCATTTGATGGAGGGTGACCAGAGGTGATGAAAGCTGAGATGGGGACCTGTGGGCCCCAGGCAGCTGATCCCAACACACAGGGTGCAAGGACCACTGATCTGTGTTTTTATTTATTTATTTATTTTAGAGAGAGAGGAAGGGAGAGGGGGAGAGAGAGAGAAAAACATCGATGCGAGAGAACATCGATTGGCCGCCTCCTGTATACCCCCGACTGGGGATCGGGCCCACAACCTGGGCATGTGTCCTGACCGGGAATCGAACCAGTGACCTCTTGGGGCATGTGTCGATGCTCAACCACTGAGCCACACTGGCCGGCTGATCTGTGTTTTAGAAGGACCACCCACCCCATTCTCCTGGTTCGGCCTCTGTTTGGGGCCCGAGGCAGCTGCAAGCAGCCCCTTACAAACCTGCCTATTCTCACTGTTGCCTCTAGTCTGCTCATGTCACCCCCTGCTTGAGAACCTTCACCATTTCCCATGTCTGAGCAGAGTCCTGACCCAGCCCACTAGGCCCTGTGTGCCCCCCACCCAGGCTCACTTCTCACCACTCTGCTTTCTCTGTGCCCTTCCAGGCTTCCGGGCCATCTCACGTGCTCTTCCCTTTGTCTGAAATGATCTTCCTTTCTCGCTTCAGTTGGGCAGATCCTCTGTTGCATCCTTCAAATCACAGCGCAAGTGTTACCTCCTCCGGGGAGCCCTCTGTGATTGCCCCTCGGCCGCTCTGTTTGTTGTCACTACCTAGTTGTAGGATTCTGAATCTAACACTTGCCTCTCCAGGGGTAATACCAGGTAACCGGGACACCAGCTGAGCTCGTCATGTTCACTGCTGGGCCCCAGCACCCAGCACAAGAGCACAGACACGGGTGCTCCTTCAGTGTTCCCTGGGCACACATTGGCAGTGTCTGAGCTGAGTCTCTAGTAATGAATGGTGTTAGGTGGAGAGGGCCGCGGGGACAGGGGTACGGCAGGAGCAAAGGCCTGGAGAGGAGAGAGACTGAGGGCAGTTTGGTGTGGTTGGCGGGAGGGAGTGAGGGGCAGAATGGAGAGGCGAGGCCGGCAGGTAGAGGGAGGTGTTGCGGGCTCCATGGGCTGAGCGAGGAGCTGGCCTGTGTCCTGAGGGCAGTGGAGACCTGGCGAAGTTTAAAGTAGGGACATGATGTGGCGAGATCTGGGTTTTTTTTTTTTTGTTTTTTTTCTTTATTGATTTCTAGAGAGAGAGGAAGGTTGAGGGAGAGAGAGAGAAACATCGATGAGAGAGAACATCGATTGGCTGCCTCCTGCATGCCTCCCACTGGGGGTTTGGCCCACAACCTGGGCATGTGCCCTGACTGGGAATCGAACCAGCGACCTCTTGGTGCATGGGTCGATGCTCAACCACGGAGCCACACCGGCTGGGCCGAGATCTGTGTTTTAGAAGGATCACTGAGCTATGGTGTGAGAATGGATTGTAGGGGTGAGCCTGTGGCTGGTGGATGCTGAGGAGGAGGCTTTGGGACCCAGGCGTGGTGGCCTTATGGTTTTTGGGGTCCATTAGCAGGACAGAGTCCTTGCCAGTGCTTGAGGCCACACAGCCTAGGGCCTGAGCCCAGCCCCGGATGCCTGGGGTGCCCGGATGCAGGCAGCCGTGGTGAGTCTCGCCCCAGAAAGGCTGGGAGAAGTGCATGCTGAGCCCACGTCTGCTGGTCCCTGCTGTGTTGGGTGTTGAGGTGATGATGGGCCCCGGACACACCCCAGATCTGGGAAACCAGAGGGTCTCTGCTGGAGTGGGTAGAATGCAGAGCTGGGGGCTCCCAGCTGGGCGGGGGCCAAAAACCTTGATGTTCATTCTGTGGGACAGCTCGGAAGTCGCAGGCACTGTGAGAGGGTCACCTGACACCTGCCCTGGGATCGTGAGGGTGGAGAAGCAGAGCTGGTCTACCCTGGGGCGCTCCTGGGAGTGGAGGATGCAGGCACCACCCTCGGGAGTACAGAATGTTGGGGAAAACGAGCCTACAGTGTGTGAGCTGGGGGGCAGCTGGGCCAGAGAGGGGGAGACCGTTGGAGCCCTTCAGGGAGAGAAAGCTGGCTGGGGGAGCAGAGAGACAGTGGAACATGTCACAGGGATCTTGCCTGGGTGGGACAACAGGGTTGATTCTGGCTCTGCCACTGAGGTGCTGTGTGACCTTGGGAAAAGACACTTTACCTGTCTGAGCCCCATGTGGTCTAGGTGGTCAGTACTGCTCTGGGCTGCAGGCAGAGGCTCAGCTCAGATGACCTTGGCTGGGGAGTCTGACCCAGCTCACCCTCTGACAGCTCTGGCAGGTCTGGCTGGGCTGGAGCAGCACTGAGTGGCCCAAGTGTCACAGAAGAAGCCCCTGGACGGGGAGTAGGTCTGAGTCTTGTCTGCCACGAAGCAGGTGTGTGACTTTGGGCAGTCCCCTCTCTCTGAGTCAGCGCCTCCACTCTACCTGAAAAGGAAGGGCTGGATGAGATGCCCCCCACCAGCCCTGGGACCCAGGGTGCCAGCCACCCTTGCCCACACCCTTGACCTCAGGCAGCCTGGGACCTGACCACTGAGCAGAGAGCAGAGACCCTTCGAGGTTGTCACATTTCTGGCCTGTTGGGCAAACAGAGTCCCTGGTGTCCTTTGCCTTTTGTCCTTATCACCCCTTTGACTTCCACCCTCAGGGGTTGTGAGAGCCTGAGGCTGGGGACAACTGTGGGGAGGAAAAGGGTCTCGATTCCAGGCAGAGCTGGGCTTGGTCGTCACCTGGCTTGAGGAGAGCCCTGGGTCCAAGCGTGTGGAGCTGCATGGAGTAGGGGGTGAGGCTGAATTCAGCACCCTCTTTAGGAGGGACACCCCAGCACTGGGACTCTCGATTGAGAGTCCAGACTTCTGTGATTGAGTCTTAGGGTTCAAAGTTTACAGTTAAAGTTCAGAGACACTAACATTCTAAGCTTCTAAGAATTCTAAGTGAACCAAAAACTATAAAGTTCTGTTTCCAATATGTGTCTGACTGCAGTGGTGTGTGTCTGGGAGTTAGAGGACCCGTGTTTCTGGCCCTGGGAATATGATGCCATGGTCCTAAGATGTCATAGCCCAAGCTGGGGCAGTGGGAGAGAGGTCAAGGTGGGTCTCTGCAAATGTGTCCACAGGGACTGGGCTGCAGAGACTCGGCTGTGGGGTGTGTTGGGTTTGGGTGTGTTTGTTAGTGTCGTTGATCAGATGCTGAGGGCTCCAGGATTCTTGCCTGAGAAGAACCCCTTCTCCTGGGCTCAGAAGGGAGCTCAGGGAAGGAGCAGTGCTTAGCCTGGTGCTCCTCAGTGTGGGCACTGTTGGCATTTTGGGTGTGATCATGTTTGTGGTCCTGGCTGTCTTGTACATTACAAGACGTTTGGTAATATTAGAAGGCCGTGTTCCTCCATCATTGTGACAACCAGAAATGACCCTTCAACTTCCCAGACTCTGCAGGAGTCTGCTCACCAGCAAGAACCCAAAGGAATGCTGGGTGGGCAGGTGTCAGGGTCAGACTAGTACGAGCAGCTCCATGAGCAGCAAGCAGGCCTAGGGCAGTGTGGGAGGTCTGCCCCAGACAGGCGTCCTCAGCACTGGTGTCCCTGGTGCTGAGGGGCCCTGGCTCTGAGCCAGGGCCCTTTGAAGCTTGGTGCTCCCTGACTCAGCTCCTCATCCAGCACCGAGCTGGGCCCTGAGTCACACCTGCCTCACTGGAGCACCCCGAGCTGGCGAGCAGGGGAGGTTCATGCACCCACACGTCAGTAGCACTGTCTGCTGCCCGGGGCCTTGCTCACGCATCAGACCATTCAACAAGCCTTTATTGAGTGCATGCTGAGCACGCACTGTCAGCGGGGGGTTCGGCCGGAGGGCTCTGGGGCTGAAATGTCAAGGGATTGGTTGCATTGTTTGACTCATGGGGAAGTGGTGTATGGCACGTGGACCTGCGTTAGACAGACCCAGGGGCTGGTTCTGCCTGTTGTTTGCTTTGTGACCATGGGCCAGTTTCTTAACCTCTCTGAGCCCTCGTTGCCCAGTTGCCAAACAAGGATTGCAGTGAAGACGACAGCAGTTGCCTAAGGAACCTATGAGAATGGAGCTGTGCAGACTAGAAAAACCGCCACAGTGCGGTCGTCATTCTTATTTTCTGTGCCCGAAAGGTGAACAGGGCCCTTGAGTGTAGCTGAGTGAACTCTGCTTGTGGTAGATTCAGTGAGACATTGGGCAGCAAGTCTTTAGATGGAACATAATGCTTTCAGAGGACATTGTTTCCAGGGAAAATCAGATTCAATCTCTTGTTATTTAGGTAAATTTGTGCCGGTTATGCTGCTCGAAGCCATGCCCTCGTCCGTGCAGACATTGCTAATCCATCACAGCACCTCCAGCCGGCCCCCGGCTGCAGAACGAATCGGTTGGAAACCTGTTTTGCACCTAGATCAGACTCCGAGAGCCTCTCTCAGTGTAACCGGCTGCATGTGGGAGAAAGGCCAGTGGTCCTCACTCTGGTTTCCCCGCCCCAAGCCCACGGTTTCTCATCTCTGTAATGGGACAGTTTGAGAGGGTTAGAGGTGACTCCTGTAACGCACCCAGAGGTGTGGCCAGCACAGAGGAGGAGCTCAGGGATGACAGTAAGAGCTGGCATTGACCGTGCTGAATTCTTGGCCTGTGCTGTCACCTTTAACCCTCATAACCACCCAGAGGTAGCCCCATTTTACACACGAGGAAAGTGAGGCTCAGAGAGGTTGAAAAACTTTCCAGTGTTGCACAGCCAGGATGTGGTAGAGCTGGGATGAAGACCTCCATTTCTCTGCACCCCCGGCCTCAGTTCACGGGTTCTCCCTGCTCCATGGGGCAGGGAGGTTTGCTTTGCAGTTCCAGGCAGCCAGACGAGGGTCTCCCTGGGTTCCAGCATCGACATTCAGCAGCCACCTCGCTGTAGCCTGCTGGGGTCCACCCCCTTGAGGAGTTTGCAGCCCCCTCCCTCCCAGCATGCTTAGAGCACTGCCTCCCCCTCCAGCCAGGGCTGAGCCAGCACTTCCTCTGCTTTGGAATCATTCATGCACGATGGGAAGCCAGTCAGCTGTGAAGGCTGCCTCTCTGCTGGGCAGGGGGAGGGCGTCAGTCTGAGAGGGGAGGCAGGAGGTGCCAAATGCCAGTGACTTTGGACAAGTCACTCCTCCTCTCTAGCCCTCAGTCTCCCTGTCTGCAGGATGGGAGAGTTGGGCAGCGAGGTCAGGAAAGGGCTGCCCGGGCCACCTGTTTCCCTGCCACCCGGCCACCCTGCTCAGGAAGCATCTCGTGGTGTCTCCTGGGCTCCGTGTTCCTTGTCAGGGGCTCACTTGGTCTGTGCCTTTGTGGCTGTGCCCCTGCTTTCCATCTGCCCCTCTGCCCCCTTCTGTCTGCTTCCGATCCCGTGCCTGGCTCTGGCCCTCTGCTTGCTAGGTTGGGGTCCGAGGGTACTCTCACTTCGAAGTCCACCTGGCCTATGTCCCTGCCTCTGGGACCCTCTGACCTCGCCCATCACTGGACAGGAAGAGGGTGGGCCCACAGTCTCATCGGAGCCCGATGCTGCCAAGTCTTGTGTTGTTCACTGTGAGGGTCCAGGGTGTTTGTTGAGGGGGTGGAGGGCTCCCATTCATCCATCATTCACTTGCTCACTCATCAGATCATTCAAGAAGCCTTTATTGAGTGCATGCTGTGTACCAGGCATGTGCAGAGGACAGCCACGGCCGTGCTGTGCAGGGGAAGGTCGCTCTGGCTCCCGTGGGGAGGCATCAGCTGGGAGACCATCATGAGAAGGCACTGTGGGATGGAGGAGTGGTGGTGGCCCAGGGTGCTGGAAGGGCCTGGAGAGGGGTCCGAGTGGAGGTGGGCTGCCTTGGGTCGGTGTTGGAAGGAGAGGACTCAGATGGCACAGGCTGATGGCTGTGTGAAGGGACACCTATCCTGGCTTCTTGGCTGAGCGGCTTTGGGCAAGTCTCTTGCCTTTGCTGAGCCCCTGTTTGCTCGTCTGGGAAATGAGGGTCACAGTGACCCCAGTTGAGAAAGTCAAGGGGTCAAGTGAGAATGCAGGGCAGGTACTGACCCGGCAAACTGTTGAGTGCCGGGCGGCAGCTGTGTGCACACTGGGGCTGGTGGTGGGGCTGGCAGGGAGGCGTCCTGCCTCTGGACAAGGGTCCTGACGGCCGGTGGAGCTGAGGCCCATGCCCTTGAGGATGGACTGAGAAGCCTGGGCTGCCCTGGTGACCTCTGCAGGCTACTTCTCAGTCCTGAGGCACCAGACGGGGCCTTGGGCCACCGGATCAAGGCCTCTAGGACTTTTCTGAGGGCTCCTGACTATCAGGAAGTTCCCCCTTACTCTAACCTCCATCCCTCCTGTCCCGGGCCTTTTCCCTGGTATGGCCATTGGGAATATCTGGGGTTGAGTTATTCCATCGCTTCCTATATAAACAGGCAGCTCCCTGGATCTCCTCCTCCCGTCCCATGTGACAGCTGGTGTCACCCTCTTTCTCTTCCCCTGCACAGTGGACAGACCACCAGGCCAGGAGCCCAAAGCTGTGCCACTTTGGGTGATACTTCTCCCCTGGACCCACTCTTTCCGCCCGACCTGCCTCCCCCTCAGGAGGTCCTGGGGCCCCTCTGTGGGTAAAGTGCTGTGCACCCAGGAGGGGCTGTGTCCCCCTCCCTGCCTGCTTTCTTTCCTTTGTTTATTCTTTCCTCACTCAAAGATCTTCAGTAGCTCTCTGTCACCCCCCGATTAGTCTCACCTCGCCTGGATCCGAGGCCTTCCAGGCTCCACACTGGTTGTCCTCCGGCCGCCTTTCTGCTGTTTCTCCTGCATTCTGTTCTGAAACCCAGACATGCTGCCGGTGGTTCCTGAGGCCCCGTGCTTCCCTGCCTTAGCTTATGCTGGGTCTGCCCCCCGCCATGCCCTGTCCCCCACTTCCAAGGCTCCAAATCCTGCCAACCTCCCCAGGCCCAGCTTCCCACCACCACCTGCAGGAAGTTCTCCAGGATTCCAGCTATTTCCCTCTAGACCCCTCAGCCCTTCATTAGTCTGCTACCTTCTGCCTCAGGGGAATCGTTGCCTGATCTCCTCCAGCAGGCAGGGGAGGCCCCAGAGGGCCTGTGGCTCTCACTCCATCTCTAAGGGGCAGCACAGGCCCAGCACCGATGGCCTTGTGCATCACTTCCCAGTTCCCACAGCACTTTCCCACCCTCTGTGACCTCTCAGGTCCTCTCAGCACCTCCCACCAGGTGGCAGGCCCGGGAGTGTGCTAACTCCCCATTGTGTAGCTGGGGAGACTGAGGCTCAGGAAGGGAGCATGACTTGCCCACAGGAAGTAGTCAGCAAAGCCAGGGTGAGCAGGAGCCTAGGACTGCCAGTGCTCATGGCTGGGGAAGGGGCTCTTTGGGGGAGGCTGTCCCCTCCTCCTTCAGCCCTGGCCTAATGGGAACACCCAGACGGGCGACAAGTGTTGCTGGAAGAAGCAACACATGTCTGGGAAATTGTCCGTTTCCCTCCATCTGGTATAGAGAAGGTTGTTTTTCTCCAAAGTAAAAGCATCAAGCTGTGCTCTGGGGATGCTCATGGCGGCCAGAGTGGATGCGGCACTGGCATTGGTCAGTGGGGCGGCCGGTCTGGCCAGTCAGAGGAGCCTGGCTGGGCCAGGGAGAGCCTGAGCCACAGGGCAACCTCAGGAACTGTCACATGGACATTTCTGTGTAAAGAGAGCTGCAGGTGCAGAAGCTGCCCCTGACGACCGGGGGCATTGGTGAAGCTTACTTGGAGGAGGGGACATTTGGCCTGGGTTTTGCTGCGGGAATAGGAGTTTTTCAGGAGACCAGTGGAGGGATAATATTATAGGCAGAGGGAATAGTGTAGAGAACAGAGAGGAGTTTAGTGTGGCTGGAACAGTGTAAGACAAGCTGGATAACAGGGTGTGAAATGCCAGGTTAGAACTTGTACTTGATCTTGTGGGCACTGGGAAGCCGTTGAGGGGTGTCCAGCAGAGATGGGGTGTGGGAAAATCATTTACTAGAATGGTTTCTCCTAGAGCAGAATGGAGGATGCTTGTGGGATAGAGACTGAGATCTGGAGACCAGGTAGGAGGTTCCTGCAACAGATATTAATTGATTGATTGATTCATTCATTCATTCAATAAGTGTTTATTGAAGCCAGCTATATATTGGACACTGTCCTAGACTTGAGAGGAAACAGCCTGGTCAAGGGCTCTGAGCTGAGCTGGGTCACCAGGGACTCTGATAACAGCCTGGAGTGTGGGCTGAGTGTGGAAGGACATTTGGTGTCCAGATTCTGGAAGGCAAAGGGGAGGACTGTGCCGGGGAGGGCGCTGACACTCACTGAGGATCTACTATGTGCTGGGTACAGTTCATGCGGCTCTAGAGATTGACCACTGGACAGATGAGGCCCAGAATGGTGAAGTGCTTGTCCAGGCCACCCAACCTGCCAGTGACTGAGTGGGGCTTGGCCAGAGCCCTGGCCTGTGCAGCCCCGGGAGCCCCGGGAGGCCCACCAGGAAGTCTCGTTGTAATTGATATAGAGCAGAGAATTAGGAAGAGGGCTGGCTGTCTAATGAGGAGTTCACCCCTCCTGGGGCATTTAAAACATGATTGGATTTTTACGTGTCCATCGGGCCTGGGCTCTGGCTTCCGTGTGAGAAGCCAGTTTTGACCCGCTGCTGCCCTCAGACCGTCTCGCTGTCCTGTTGGAAGAAAAACAGCACCATTTGTGTCCCTCGGAGAGAAATCAATATGTCTTTTTAAACAGCCAGAATGTCTTCCTGCTAACCTCTCTCCAGCTCTCCTGTGGGGCCGCCTTCCACAGTCCATCCCCATCTGCCCCGTGGAGCTCTGCTCTGCTCCTCTGGACTTCCTCTTCTCTCCCCAAGTTCAAATCCTGATGCTGGTGCTTACTGCTGTGTGATCCTGAGCAAACAACTTGGCCTCTCTGGGCACTAGTTTCCACCTAGATTGGAAAGCAGGAGAAAAAGGCTTGGCTGACTTTGAGAGCTTGGGGTACTGGGCTGGTGGGGAGAGGGCTGGGGTGGAGGTGGACAGAGCACTGTGCCCACGGGCTATGCCTGGCTTCTCCAGGAGAGCGGTAGGGAAGGCTCCCACCCACCCATCCATTTATCTGCCCACCCACTTGTCCGTCCGTCCATCCATCCATCTATCCATCCATCCATCCATCCATCCATCCATCCATCCATCCATCCATCCATCATCCATTTATCTATCTTTCTAGCTCTTCTCCACTTATCTGCCCACCCACCCCATCCATCTACCCAACCCTTACATTCATGCATTCATTCATCCACTTTCCCAACTGTGTAGTCAAGAACACTTATACAGAGGCCTTGAATGCCAAGCCAAGGAGTTTGGAAACTCTCTGGAAGGCATGGGGAGCCACAGAAGCCTTTTGGTTTTGGAGGAGCCCTCTGGCTGCTTTGTGGAGGATGTATCATAGGAGGCAAGGGTACAGGGGGAGGCTGTTGAGAGACTCATGCATGAGAGAGTGCCGCCTGCCTGAGGCAGTGGGGGTGCCGAGGAGTGGACAGAGAGGAGAGATTTAAGTGCTGAGAAGGATAGGTCTCTGAGATGGATGTGGGGACGAAGGAGAGGGAGACTCTGGAGGGTTCTTATCTGGACAACTTCCAGGATTGGTGGTAGTTGGGGGTTTATTCATGGGGGTGGGCAGTGCAGGGGGAAGTGGTGATCAGGGGAGAATATGACATACCCATTTTGGACATGATGAATTTGAGGTTCCTAGGGATGTCCCAGGGCAATATCTGGGAGGCCTGCTGCTCAGTGTGTAAGCCTGGGGCTGGGACAGGCTAGGGACTGGTCAGCTCAGAGATGGTCATTGGGAGTGGGTGTAGGGTCAGGGACAGGAGAGGGGAGACTGGGGGCTTGGCAGCCCGAGAAGGGCCAGCATGTAAGGGACAGAGCCCACAAAGTAGGAGGAAGACCTGCCCAGGGCCTTGTGGTGTCCCCAGGGTCCGAGGGGGAGAGAGTTTCTAGAAGAGTCTTGAGGTTTGTGAACTTGGATGGGGACAAGTTGCATGTTTCTTTTCACTGACCTCTGACTGAAATGCAGCATTTCTTTCTGTCGTGAATGGAGGTAACAAACCACAGTGGGATTAGTGGCGGTTCCTGTGACTGTCACCATAGCAGTCACCGATATTTCCCTGTCACATCTGGTGTTGCAGAGCTCTCCGAATGTCACCCACAGACACCACTGCTCCGCAGCCACACAGCGTCAGACCCACCGCAGCTCTGGTTACTCATCGTGTTGACAATGAAGCACGTATAGTTCTCTATCACAAATTTGTCTAAAAACAATATTTTGACAATTATTTTAACATAACTGGCTTCCTTCCTTTCTAATCCTAAGCATTAAAAAAAAATGTATGTACTTCAAAATATTCTGAGAAGGGGCTCGTGGGCTTCCCCAGTGGGCACAGGAGTGTCGCGGGTGAGTGGGTGGGCCGTGCCCGACGCCGCTGGCCTGGCGGCCGAGGAGGGGTGTCACGTGTGGTAGTGTGTGCAGGTGTGGGAAGGGATGCCAATGTGAATGTGTCCGTGTGTGTGGTCGGGGCACACAGGGGAGACGTGTGGTGAGGGACAGGCCCCCAGGAGGCTGAGGGAGAATGTCATCACTCTCCGTCCAGTCCCCAACCTCTCTGTGTCTGCTCTGAGTGTGTCCTCGTGGTTTCTGGAGGGTAGGGACCACGTCTTCCAGTGTACGCCTCAGCCAGTGAGGGGTGCTGAATAGATGAGGACAGAGCAGTGGACGTTAGAAAGGAGAGGAGGGGGAGTGCAGGGTGGGAAGGGGGCTGCAAAGCCCTCTAGTACAGAAATCCCTCCTTAGCCTCCTTGGTGCCTCCAGGTGACAGGGACCTCATTCCCTCCCGAGGCTGCAATGCCCCTGATCACCTGCTCCAGGTAGGGCTCTGGGCACAGGGAAGGATGGATATGCTCTGCCCTTGGCAAGCACAGTCTGACTGGGGGTGAGAGGCCGGACAGACCACACTCAGTTCATAGCTGCTATAAGGGGGGGTGTCCAAGGTCCTGTGGGACCTAGGAGGCTTCCCTGCAGGCTCCTCTTCCTTCTGGGTGGGGGGCTCCCAAGACTGCCCAGCCTGCAGGCAGTGGGACTCGGGCCCTTCTCTCCGCAGTGGCTGGAGCCGTGGTGCTTGGAGCGCTTCTTCGGCTGGAGCGTCCTTCGCAGGGACCATCCACCCTGGTTTCTTCTGTGCTGGCAGCCCTTGTTCCCTTGTCACCGCCTCTCCCACCCCGGCTGTGCATGGGCACTGCGGCCTGCTGGACATCTGGGAGCCGGAGGCTCTGGCCAAATGCAGTGAGCTCTTAAATTATGGGGACTCAAAGAAGTGGGGTTCGGGGCAGGGACAAGGAAGGAAGGGAAAGCTCACTCCCTCATCCCCTCCCCCGGAGGGATCTCAGCCCACTGAGGCTCCATGGCTTATAAGCAGAACCAGGCAGCCTGGGCAGGGCAGCGCGGCACGTGGGCTCCCTGTCACCGGAGGCATGTAAGTGGAGAGAGGCTTAGGAACACCTGCCCGGCTGGTCTGTCCACTCTGTGAAGCAACTTTCTGTCCCAGCTCAGCCACTGTGTCACCTTGGGCAAGTCCTGCCACCAATGGACCTTCATTTTCCTATCTGTAAAGTGGGCATGATTAAGACTGCCATGCCTGTCTCCTGAGGCTGCTGCGGGCATGAGCAGAACAAATCCTTAAACAAATGGAAGATGGGTGTGGGATTCAAATTCTGGCTCTGCCCGTCACTAGCTGTGCCCTTGGGCAAGTTCATGAGACCGGGATGACACCCCTCCCTTGCAGGGTTGTGGTGAAGGTCCCAGTGGGGGGCCTGTGACAGCAGGCGCCCCAGCAGGTGCTTGTGTTTTCTTAATTGTTGCATTTTCATTGTTCTTTGTAGCAGCTGCGCTTCATTATTGTTTGTTGCACTTTTTATTGATGTCAAACATCATGCAGTAGAGCTCTCAAATCTTAATGTCCAGCTCAAGGCATCTTTCCAAATAAACACACTCGTGCAACCCCACTCAGACCAAGAAGAATGTCTCCAGCCCTGGAAGCTTCCACCTCCTAGTCCCCGATGGATACTCCCCCCAAGTTACCACTGCTCAGACCTCCCTTATGCAGGTTAACTCTGCCTGATTTTTCACTTTATATACTTGGGTTCATGCACTCTTTGCTCTTCAATGCTATCCATGTTGTTGCACATATGGGTAGTTTGTTCTTTTTCATTGCTGTGTAGTATTCCATTCAATGGAGGGACTACAAGGTTTCTCAGCCTTGGCACTGTTGACATTTGGGGCTGGATAATTCTTTGTGGGGGGCTGTTCTGTGCATTGCAGGATGTTTAGCATCATCCCTGTTTTCTACTCCCTAGATGCCAGTGCCCATCTCACCAAGTTGTGACAATCAAAAATGTCTCCAGACATGGCCACATGTCCCCTGGGGGTCACAATCATCCTCAGTTGAAATCTGCTGCCTGACTCATTCTCCTGTCGGTGAGCACTTGTGCTGCTCCCTGGTTGGGGCTGTTAGGAATACCCTGTGCCTTCTGGCGGACTTTGTTGGCATTTCTCTGGAGTGTGGACCCAGGAGTGGCACTGCTGGATCCTAGCCTGGGCTTTCCTAGATGCTGCCAAGAAGCTGGTCATTGTTCATAAAGATAAGTTGGATGAATGAATGAGTGAGTGAGTAGGTATCCTCTTTAGAGGCCAGGGCCTGGGGCATAGTTGACATTCAGAATGGCAGCCACCGTGACACAGTGCAAGCTACACGGCCTCTCATCTCACGGGGCCCTGGAGCAGGGACACACCTGGGCACCTCCAGGGCAGGAATAAGCCTGGTTCATGTCAGGCTTACTGACACAGTGTTTGTGGACCTGGTCCCAGAGGAGCACGGACCTGGACCAGGAACTAGAGTCTGGACCCTCAGACCCCAGGCTGTGAAGGCCCAAGGCCTGAGCTCCCATCCCTGGGGCCACTGGGGACCAAGAAGGGAGGGACCCCCCCTATAGAGGCTGGCCCAGCTTCCCTGCCCCCCTGGTCCAGGAGGATGCAGCCCCCAGCCTCCTTTCTTCACTTGATTTATTTAGACAACTGAGGCCAACTCTGGGAAATGGATTACATTTCGGATTTGACAAAAATATAAACAAACTTGGCTGCCCCAGCCAAACCCAGCACTCTCACCCCCACCCACCCTTCCAGAGCCCCCTCAATTACAGAAACCGTGACTGTCAGCTGGGCCTCCAGGATAGAGGGTGGTGGTTGCCATGGTAACTGTGTAGGCCTCTGGCTTGGTTCCTGGAGAGGAGGCTGCCCCGAGGGGCCTGCTGGGCATCAGGCACTGCCCCTCCGTTTGGTCACTCCTCTCTCTGGGAAGTGGCCAGTTTGAGGGGACCCCTGGCATGATGCCTTCCTCGGTGACTCTGTACCCCCGATTCACATCCCAGCCTTCTTAAGACTCAGCAGCTGGGACATGGATGGGGTTATGTTCTGATCCAGCTCAGCTTCTCACTGGGGGCCTTGAGACCAGCACCCCTGCCACTGCCTTCTGCAGACAGGTCCTTCCTTCCCAGCCACGAACGGGGTGGAATATCCCCCTTCTTGACCCCACGAGGCACAGACGGATGGGCTGATGCTGAGCTCACAGCTGACCCAGGCCCACTCGGGAGGAGACAGTGTGGACAAGAGGGGAAAAGCGAATGAATGTTCCACTGAACACACGACAGGCCAGGGTCCCTCACATTCCAGGCCCTGTGCCCCGGGGTCCACAGAGCACGTGGCTGAGAATGTGGGATTTGGCGTCAGCAAGAGGCAGGTTCAAATCCCGCCCCTGCCACAAAGCAGCTGTATGGACCTGGGCGGCTGTGTGTGACTGGAGCCCTGGAACCAGCTCTCGGTGCCTCAGTTTCCTTATCTATAAAATGGGGTAACAGGAGTACCTGCCAGTTTTAGGGAACTTTGCTTAAGTTCTGGGGCGACTCTCTGCACTGCCAGGCCTGCATCGATCAACACTCTGAGAGGCTCTGAGCGAAGATTCAGCACGCCGTGAGGCAGACATCTATTTAAGGGGCAGGGAGCGATCTCTTGTTTCTGCTCAAGGTCATGCTAAGTGCTCCGCAGACAACTCCAGCACGGGCTTCTCAGTCCTCTGCTGGTGAGCTTTTGTTTTGTTTTTTCCCCAAAGGCCAAAGAACCAGAGACCCTGGGCCCTTTCACAGAAGAGGCTGCAGAGAGGGGCTGTCTTTGCTGCGCAGCGCGTGTGGCTACATGGGCCTGTGTTGGGGCCTCTGGGCTCCCTGCCTCGTGGGCTTGCTGTGAGGTTTAAATGAGATAATACATGCAGTTTGATTAGAAAGCTCCTTGGCAAACAGACATTCAGGGACACTTGAGAAATGTTTGCCATCGTTGCCATTTTCACCGTTGTTAATCCGGAGCCTGGCACATAGCAGGCACTCGGTACATGCTCGTGGATTCACTGTCGGGCTCACTGGCCCCAGATCCGAGGACCTGAGAACTGTGGGCAGAGCAGGGGGACGGGGTGGGGTGGGGTTAGGGCCTTGGCCACAAGGTGGGGGCTGGCTGGAGGTGGGACTGAGCTGGGGGTGTGGGTGGGGGTTCAAGCCAGGTGGGTGTCGGGGAGGGCTTTGCCTGCCGAGGAAACTGCCGACTGGATTGCCATTGATGTGTTTCCCCGTCTGTGTTCCTCAAAGGCACCCGTGCTGCCCGTCAGGGGTCTGTTAGCTCCAAATGACCGAATGTGGCCATGCTCACAGACGATACACACGTGAAGCCTGACGTTTGGGGAAACGTGGGTTTCAGTGGGTTTGATATCCAGCCTGGCTCGGGGACCCCCTGGGTGGGGAGTCTGTTGTCTGAAGGTCCCTTCGCTTCGGGCTCACTGTGTCTCGTGGATGGCCCTCCACCCTCTGTTTCCCATCAGCGCCATGGGCCACTGGACCAGATGCTCTGTGAGGACCTCGGTGGGGCTGTTCTGTGACCAGGTCACCCCGACAGAAGTGAGGGTCTGAGCGATGAAGTAGGCAAGGTGGCAGGGTCTCACCTGCATGGCCTCAGGTGCCAGGCAGGGCTTTGAGCCTCGCTGGGAGAGGCGGTGGGGAGTCACTGAAGACCCCCTGCCCTCATGGAGCTGGCACTCAGACCCCTCCCTTCCCTACCACCCGGAAACCTGTGCCGCCCTCTTGGGGCCCCCTCCCTCAGATTGCCCCAGAACACCGGAGCTTGCCGAGCTGTGCTCCCAGAGTTCTTCAGTGACTACCGGTGGAAACATTAGACGTTGGGCCGGCCGTGGAGTCCATCAGCCTGGAGACCTCGACTCCCTCTGACTCTCCTTCCCCACGCCGTGAGATTGGTTCAACTTCAAGCAGGGTTGGTGCCTTTGTCCCCCAGCCAGTGGGGAGCGTGTCAGGAACTGAGGGCAACGATGCCAGCTCCGGCCCGACTTCTGAGCCTCACGGGCTCTTGGAAAGGGCCCGGGCTCCACCATCTGGGATTCCCCCGAGTGCCTCAGGGCAGGGCTGAGACTGTCCATCTCGGAGTGTCTGCAGCTGAGCCATCTAGAGGTGAAAGCCAATCCACCTGCCCCTTCAGGGTCTGAGTGCCCTGGGCAAGCTGGACGGGCAACAGAGCTGGTGCCATGCGGCAGCTCCGGGCACCACCGAGTCAGACCGTTTGGGCTGCTCACTGACCGTGTGACCTTGGGCAAGTCAGTCCAGCTCTCCGGGCCTGTTTCTCACCTGCCCCGAGAGGGCTGTGATAGGAGCTAGGGCCGTGTCCCCAGGGGTCTGGCACGCAGTAGCTGGGTTTACTGTCAAGTTTATTGCTATGATACCAGTTAGACCAAGAGAGTAGGGAGCATTTCCAGAGAGGAGGCTGAACCCCCACCATGTGAGTGGGGAAAGGTGCTTCAAGGGAAGCTTGAAGAAGAGGTGACAAGTGAATTGGGCTGTGAAGGATGAGTAGGAGTTTGCTGGGTAGAGATGGTAGAGAGAAGGGCTAGTGCATGCAGGGTGTGCTTGGGGACAGCAAGGAGCTCAGTGCATGCCAAGGCCAGAGGGAGGTGAAGCTGGAGGACTGCACTAAGGTCAGAGTCTAGGTGCGTTGGTGTCAGGCTGAGGACGGTGATGGGGACCTTGGAAGCTTTCTGAACAGGGGAGAGGCAGCCTCAGAGTTGCGTTCAGGCAGATTAATTCGGCAGTGGCAAAATAGCGTGGGGACAAGAAAAGCAGGCTCTGGTTTTGTATTCCAGCTCTGCCTTTTCCCAGCTGGTGACCTTGGGCAAATCATGTTCCCCTTTTTGTCTCAATTTCCTCATTTGTAAACAGGACTTAAAATAGTACTGCAAGGATTAACCGAGATAACACTGGCAAAGTGTTCTGATAGTGTTGGTTCTTGTGTGGGGCAGACTGGAAGGGCAGAAAGCAGCTGGAAGCTCCAGGGGAGGCTGTGCAGGTTCAGGTGCGAGCCGCCGAGGAGGGGCTGAAGGCTCGGGGAGGGAGGGTGGTCACAGGCAGGAACAGGCCATGTGTCACGGAGGAGAGCACTGGCCTTGGAGTCCAGCAGGCCTGTGTGAATCTCAGCTCTGGCACTTCCCAGCTGTGTGGTGCAGGACAGGCCCCGAGGTTCTCTGAGCCTCAGTTTTTCTCTCTGTGAAATGGGCCTGCTGACCTCCACTGCTCAGGGTTCTGGTGAGGAAGAAGTGCTGGTGCCATGCTCCTGGGAGACCTCTGTTAAGTGCATTTTGAACTTGAAACTGGCAGGAAGGGCAGAGGGAGCAGAGGAGGAGGCTGGAAGGCGAGAGCTCGGCAGGCAGTGGGGAAAGCTAGAGGATGGGGGACGTTCGCTGGTAATTAGAATGTGTGAACTTCAAAAAAGTTAATTAATGAGGAAGCTGCTGCTGGAGCCATGTGCGGGCTAGAGGGGGCCCTGGCAGCGACTGGAATTAATTACACACTGTGGCAGGAGAATGGCAGCAGGGTGGGGGGACAGGAAGGAGCAGGGCTGGGGCAAGGAGGGTCTGAGGGGAAGGTGGAGGGAAGGCAGCATCCCAAGGTGAGCAAGGGCCCTAGGATGGGAGGGAGGCTGTTGCCAGGCAAACCAGGTCAGTCTCCCATCAGACAAGAGGTGCTCAGCATCCCTGGGTGGCATCTGCCTGAGGGTCTGGCTGGTGTGGCTCCATCTGAGCTTAGAGTAAGGCTGTGAAATTGAGGAGTGAGGGTTTTCATTTGGAGACATTCAAGAATCACTGAATGTCCGAGTGGGCAGGGCCCAGAGAGATGTACTTATTCATACAACAGACATTTACTAGATCCTGTCACTGTCAGAGCTGTGGACAAAGACAAGGAGCACGCCAACAACACAACTTTAGGGCACACGTTCTCAGAGACCATAAAACTGGGAGAGTGTGACCACTGCAGGGGGAGAGATTGGGTGGGGACTTGTCAGAGGAGGTGACAATGAAGCTAGAGGGTCAGAAAGGGAAGTTCTTGAAGGTCTTGGGAAGAGTCTCCCAAGCAGAGGGAACAGCAGGTGCAAAGGCCCTGGGGTGAAGTGTGCCTAAAGTGCCCGAGAGCCAGGGCGAGATGAGACGATGGGGGTGGTAGGTAGGGCCTTGCAGACCACAGTGAGGGCTTTGGTTTATGCTGACAGAGATAAGGAGCCATGCCAGGGTTTGGAGCAGGGGAGGCCAATGTTTTCAACAGCTCCCTGCTGCCGCAGGGAGGGTGGCCCAGAGCAGGCCATGTGGGGCTGGTGAGGAGGCTCCTGGTCCTCCAGTGGGGAGACTCCAGGTTCAGAGATGGGACAGGGCTTGCTCGGGGCCTCAGACTCGGTCAGTGCTGGGCTGCAGCTCAGACGCAGGCCCCTGGCTTTCTCAGCATGCGAGGAGCTGTCCTCTTCTCCCCTGGCTCAGTTTCTGGGGGCAGCAACGGGGTTGTGCAGGCAGTGGATGCTGAGTTCTATCAGCAGCCCCTCCTCTTAAAGACAGGGAAGCGACATAAGTCCATTGGGTCAACCTCTTTAGAATGAGGCACAGATTTCCTGAGGCCCCTTCCAGCTGACCCCTGGTTCTAGGACTAGGTGGGTTAAGAGTGACGGGACTGGACCTCAGTTGGCTGAGTTCTAAGACTGGGAGGAGCCGCCAGGAGGGAAGGTAAAGAGGAGGCTTTTAATGAGAGCAGCCTGGCCAGGGGGAGGCGGGGGGAGCCCACTCACCCTGATTCCAAGCAGGCGCCACAGGGCCCTGCCCACGGCTGGGTGAAGAGATGGTCTCTACACTCTCTTGGCCACGGCAGACTTTCTGCCTGGGCAGCCTGAGGAGGCTGGGCCTCACCTTGCTTGGCGCAGGGGCTGGGAGGGCCTAGGACAGACATTCTGGAGTCTGGAGATGAGCTCTTACCTGGCTACAGGTGAGGAGAGCGGGTCAGGGGTGTCCAGCCAACCTCAGCCACACTGGACCGGCCCTCCGCAGACTACAGATCCAAGCCTCTGCAGAGATGGAGGGGACAGGGTCAGGGGACAAAGAGCGGTGGTCAGGGGAGGGAGGCGGTGACAGTCAGAGGGAGGTGGTCAGAAGTGCGGAGGCACAAGTAGTCCGGAGATGGCCTGCCAGCCAGGCCTGTGGGGACCTCTTCCTTCCTGGCCCTAAGGAAACTCTCAGGCTGGGGCAAGGCGTTGGGGTGGGGGTCCCGGCAGGTGGTGGCTTGGTGGGGTTTGGGTTCTCTGTTGGGTTTGGCCCATGTGGCCATATCTGTTGTGAGGGGGGTAGGCTGGCTCCAAGGTCTTTTGAGAACTCGGGCATTAACCCATTCAGGGAAGGAGCCGGGAGAGGGAAGAACCAGAAATGGGGTGTATGCCTGTTTGGTGAGTGGGGTGGGTATTATGTTCCAGGGTGCACTCTGCCCTCATGGCCACAATCCCCACTGTTTTGTCCTTGACTCTTTGTGCACATGGTTTGAATGTGTCAGCATGCTGGTGATTCTGCTGAACTGCGTGACACTTGGCATGTACCAGCCGTGTGACGACATGGACTGCCTGTCAGACCGCTGCAAGATCCTGCAGGTGAGGCCAGCCTGCCCCGCCCACCCACACTGCGCCCCACCTACCATGCCCCGCCCACCCACGATGCCCTGCCCACCCCACTTACCATGCCTCACCCACCCACGATGCCCCGCCCACCCACCTACCATGCCTCACCCACCCACGATGCCCTGCCCACCCCACCTACCATGCCCCGCCCACCCACGATGCCCTGCCCACCCCACTTACCATGCCTCACCCACCCATGATGCCCTGCCCATCCCCCATTTTGCACCACGCACAGCCAGGCACAGCCAAGCCACATCCCTACTACCTGCCCCTGCTAAACTGACTGTCCTCTTCCTTACTCCCAGCTGGTTTTACCCAGTTCCCTCCATGATCCTCATCTCCGGGCCTCTGCCCTAGTCCAGGCCCCCATATTCCCCCACTTCCTCCTCCTGGTCTCCCCAATGTCCGGTGACCCCAACATTCCTCTACGGAAAGCCTGCCCTTCGCGCCCCAGTGCCCTGGAATAAAGGCCAAGCTCTGTAACTGGTTCTCGATGCTGTTAATGAGTAGGACTTCCAGTGTCTCTCCTGGTCCCTTCTGTTCTCATCTCCTGAGGTCCCGGGTGGAGCTCACCTTCGGCACCTGCCGTGACCCCGTGCAGTGCGTGTACACCGTAGTGCAGGGGTTAGGGTGATACCCATTTTACTAATGTGGAAACACTCAATGTCTCCCTGGGAAAGCGAGTCCTCTAGGGAGGAACTGCCATGTGCCCCCGTGTTCCCACAGGGCTCAGCAGATCCCAGGCAGCCCAGGGCCTCAGAATCCCCTGGGGCATGTGTTAAAGACCCAGATCCCTGGCTCACCCCAAACCTGCAGAATCAGAATCTCTGGGGTGGGTCTGGGGTCCAAAGGGTAACAAGCTCCCACTGATTAGCCTCAGCGGGTACTAGGCTGGCTTCCCTACCAGTGGGTGAGTTCACTGAGGACTCATCTCTGTGTCCGCGACACCCAGCCTCTGTCCCGGCACACAGTAGGTGTGCCCAGGGCTCGTTTGTTGAATGGAATTTACTGCAGCCCTTATCTGTCCTGGAAAGAGGAATTCCACCCAGGTCCTGTCCTCAGGAAATAGATACTCACCCGAGCTCATGGTTAGGGACACATTCGGGGCCTCCTTTCTGAGCAGTGGAAGGCGGCACCGAGGCCTGTGCCTGGCGCGTGTGTCAGGCCTGTTTTGAGAAAGCTCCTTCCATGTGGCTTTGGAGTCAGACAGACCTGAGAGTCAGTTCTGCTCTGCCACTCACCTGCTGTGTGACCTGAGGCAAGTCGCTTAAGCTCTCTGAGTCCCAGTTTCCTCATCTGTAACATGGGACTATTCATGGGGTCACTGTGAGAATTAGAAGGGAGAATTCAAGTCAGGTATGCAGCCCAGTGCTTGGCAATGATTAGGGAGAGCCTCTTTGTTCTAGCCCCATCTGGGTCCCTTGTCATCATACCTGGTTTTAGGGAACAAACAGAATAGGCTGTATTACCTTGGGCAAGTTCATTCCCCTCTCTGGGCCTCAGTCTCCTCATCTATGAAATGACTGCATTGGACCAGTATCTCTGAGGTTCTCTTCCTGCCCGGGAGAAGTTTCCAGGTCCTTCCCAGTTCCCTTGTGTCCATGACTGTGTCCCCACCTCACACTGTGGCTCCAACCCCTGGGTCCTGCTCTGGAACCTCACACTGTCCCTTGCTTCTTGCCTTCCTCCTGCCCTGCAGGTCTTTGATGACTTCATCTTCATCTTCTTTGCCATGGAGATGGTGCTCAAGATGGTAGCCCTGGGCATTTTTGGCAAGAAGTGCTACCTTGGGGACACGTGGAACCGACTGGACTTCTTCATTGTCATGGCTGGGTAGGTAGTGCACCAGGCAGGCCTGAGCCTCTGGTGCTTGCCAGACTTAATTTCAGTAATCCGTGGGGCATCCTGGTGAAGGGACGAAGCTGCGTGGCAGTGTTGGGACTGGCAGGCATTCCTCCGTCCCCTCTCTGGTAAGTCGTGTGCCCTGCGCTGCCAGCTGGTACTGTCTGCTTTACACTAACTGACTGACTTGAGAAAGCCAGTCACCCTCTTTGAACTTCGGTTTCCTCGTCTGTAAAGTGGGGATGGTAATAGAAGCTGCATCAAAATGAGCACCCAGTACGTGCTAGCTGCTCTTATTATCATCCTAGGTCACCCAGCAACTCAGAGGTAGGCAGATTCAAGCACTGTCTGACTCCAAACTACGATGGTTTCTTTTTTTTTTTAATTAAAAAAAATATTTTTCTTTTATTGATTTTAGAGAGAGAGTAAGGGAGAGAGAGATAGAAATATCGACGAGAGAGAACATTGATTGGCCGCCTCCTGCATGCCCCCCACTGGGGATCGGGCCCACAACCTGGGCATGTGCCCTGACCGGGAATCGAACCAGCGACCTCTTGATTCATGGATCGACACTCAACCACTGAGCCACACCGGCTGAGCCAAAGTATGATGGTTTCTACCAAGACATAGCTACAGTCAGAGAGAGGCCAGGTTACAACTTAGCCGATTGGGAGTGCCTGTGTCTTGCTCTGCTCAGTGCCCTGTTCCCGCTTTCCTGGGTCAAACCAGGCTGGTGGCTCGTCCACGCTTTCATGCAATGACCAGGGGCTGAATGAGCCTCTAAGTGCCAGCGCTGTCAGACTGGGCAGGACAGCAGGGTGTGGAAGACAGCAAACCCAGGCTGAGGCCTTGTCCTTCCCCATCGTGTCTCCCCAACAGTTACAAGGGTGAACGTGTCACACACACTGAGATGAGGGCTCTGGGCAAAACACTGTGGTTTTCTGAGAGCATCTCTGAGCCAGACTCGGGCTCGGGGGCTCGGGGACTTTCCTGAGGATGTGATGCCCAGCGCTGAAGGATGAGCAGGCGTTAGCCATGCCCAGTAATGTGTCAATATGGCAGAAGTGATGAGGGGGAGAGAAAAAGGCTGGAGGCCTGTGAGTGTGTGTGTGTACCTATGTGTGAATATGCGAGAGCGTATGGGTGTCCCTGTACACGAGAGTGTGCGAATGAGCATCTGCGTGTGTGCGATGCCAGTGAGAAGGGGCAGGGAGGGTAGACAGGCACACGGCTGAGAGGGGAGTCAGCAGCTCTCAGTCGCTGTGAAATTCCACGGATGCCTTCTGAAGTGGAACGATGTGTCCACTGGTGTTCACAGAAATGTCGCACCCCTTCTGAGCATCCTTTCGGATAGCTGCGTTCAGTTTCACAGTCACATTGTCAGCAATGATTCCGACCTGCCTAGAAGCGAGGCCGGTCCCCGTGGCTTCTTGTGGACCGTGTCCCCGTGGCTTCTTGTGGACCGTGTCCCCCTTTGCCAAGTGCCTCATCCTCGTTCTCATTTCGGTTTGGCTGGAGGACATCCTGAAGTTGTTTTTTTTTTAAAAAGAAGAGTTATTTGGATAGTATCATTTTTCAGTCTTGCCTCTCCAAACATATTTTCCTCTGATCTCTGCGAGAGAAGGCTAGTCTTCGTTGCATTGTTCTGGAGTCAGCTCTGTCCCGCCGAACCGGGGACACAGCGCCGTTGGAATCTCAGGAGTGCTGCAGGGGACCAGGGCAGGGCTGGCTCTCCTTTTTTGGGAGACAGCTGCTTTCTTTCCTGCCAGAAGCTTGGAGAGTTTTCTCCTTCCCCTCGGGATGCAGGCATTTCACTAGGGTGGGTCTTGGTGCGAAAGGCTTCCTATGGGGCCTTTTAGAACTCAGGGTGAGGAAAGGAAACTCTTTCATTTCTTCTCTGATTATTGTTCTTTCTTTTCTGGTCTCTCCTGAAATTCCCATTAACTGGGTACTTCCCTCCTCTGTCTCTTCTCCACATCGTCCCCCTTTTCCCTCACAGACTACATCTGTGCGAGGGGAATTCCTGGACTCGGCCTTCTGAGTCACTGACCAGGTTCCCTCCTCCACGGATGCGCCGATGACGCGCTCGTCTCCTCTGCGTCTTGTTAGTTCCCGAGGTCGCGTCTCGTTCTGGACTTCTTATTTTTCAGAGCCGCTTGGGCCTGTTTTTGTTTCATGGATGCAATATTCCCGAGCATCTCCTTATGGGTCCTAATTTAGGGTCCTTAGAAGTCCTTTCTTGATCCTGAAGTCAAAGCATCATTTCCAAAAAGTTTAAAAAATGACCCTCACACCAATCTTAGAAGGAAGATGTATCACGGGTTTATTTAACTCCCCAGTGAGGAGCCAGCGGGATGGTGATCAGCAGAATTAGGAAAATGGGCACTGGAGCAAGAATGTGGGGATGAGAGCCCCAGGTTAGAATCGGAGCTGGTTAGCAAACCCCAGGGTGATAAAACTGTAACCTTTGGAATGATCTCTTCTGTTGGGAAGAAATCACTAATGAAAATCTACAAGTTAATATGTAAATTCACAGCAGCCAGGCCTTTAATTAACAGTAAATGGTGAATCAAAGGTCTATCCCCCTAATGAAATCATCATTACAAGAGTCTGTTAAATAATGCTCAAAAACGACATCGCGGGAGAGAAATACTGCCTTCCCTTTGCCTTCTTTCCAAATTTTAGGAGAATTTTGATTAACTCCTGTTTCAAGGAAGTCATTTGTTTTGCTGGCTCCACTCACTGCCTCCCATGAGTGCCCCATCTGCCCTCAGTGATCCCCGCCTCTGCTCACATTTATAAATTAAGACCCAAGCAGAGCAGAGTGAGGAGCTGGCCTGGCTTCAGCATTGTGGTGAGGTCTCTGTTTGACGTTTTTTCTTGGTCCTCGGGGTGGGGTCCGTGGGCCAGCATCCTCCTGGGGGTTAGGGAGAGCTGGGCACGTGAGGGGTTGCGTAGGGTCCCATGCTTGGTTTAATGCTTGGCTGTCACCATTAATCAATTCTTTATACATTTTGAACCAGGGACCCTGAGTTTTTCATTTAGCACTGGGCCCCACAAATTATGTGGCTGGTCCTGGCTGGGGGCAGGTACCATGAAGACCCATGTGTGGGGTGCTGGGGGACCAGGTGACTCAGACTTAGCCCTGTCCCCAAGGTCCTCTCCATCCTTTGTGCATGAGTGAAGAGGCGGGATGGGAAGCCACAACCCCAGGCTCCAGAGTGCAGCCCCCAGCTCTGCTCCCACTCAAGACCTGTCCCCAGAGCTGCCCGCTCATCCCCCGCGGTCCCAGCCAGGCTTGGTGCTATAAATGTTCTGTTTCCCGAGTAACAAGCCTGACATCCAAAGTTTTTTTTTCATTCCTTCCTGCTCCTCCCCTTCCCTAAATTACTGGCTCCTTCTTTGAGCTATGGAGGAGACAGAACCTCCACACTGGAAGGTTCCTTAGAGGTCAGGGCCTTCCTCTCCCCATCCGGTCAGCTCCTGCTTCCCTGCTGCCACTGAGAGAGCTGCTTAACAAGCCAGCTGGTCCCAAATTGGGACAGCCTGATGTGTTAGAAAGTTCTTATTTTCACTGAGCTCGACTTTGTCTTCCTGTAGCTCCCACCTGATGAAACCATTCATTCATGTATTCATCGCAAAATCAGCATTTATTGCGCACCTACTACATGCCAGGCCTTGTGCTTGGCAGTGGGGACAAGACAGATGCCATTGTGATCTCACGGAGCTCCCGGTTTAGAAAATGTATGCAAAACAGATAAAAAGGTTCTAAATAAATTCAAAATTGGGATCAATGCTGTAGCAAAGAAGTAGAGAGGGTCGTGAGGGCATGGAATAGGGACCTGATTTAGGCAGGGATGTCAGCAAAGCCCCCAGAGGAAGAGAGGCCTGGAGGTGAGGAAGAGCTGAGCAGGCAGTGGGGGCAGGGCACCTCAGGCAGAGGAGACAACTCGCAGAGGGCCTGAGGGGGCTGTTTGAGGACGGGGAAGCAGAGCAGAGGGGATGTTGGAGCCCAGGGTTCCCAGGGGTAGGTGGGTGCTGAGGAATGAAGCCAGAGAGGAGGGCAGGGACCTGATCCTACAGGAGGCCTGGAGCCTGCGGGCAGGAATGTCCCTGATAAACCCATGACAGTCCTTCAGAATTTGGCAGGTGACTCCCTTCCTCCCCGAGTCTCCCGTTCTCCACATGAAATGTCTCCAGCACCTCCCACCATTTGTCAAAGGACAGGTAAGGAGGCCTCACCTACTGGACTCACTTCAGTGACCAAGGCAGTCTTGGTCCCTGGCCAGGGAGCAGGACCCCAGCCACCCAGTGATGACTTACAAGAATGGGTGGCCTTTGTCCCAGTGTGGTATGGAACTGTGGTGACCTGCTGAGTGGCTGTGCTCCCTGTCACCCCCCAGGCGGTGTTCAACCTCCAAGCCAGGTCTCTCCCACCCTAGAACGAACCAAATACAGTTGATTTTTTAAAAAACCAAATACCAAACTTTGCATTTATTGGTATTAATTTCATCTTTCAATGATCACTTGGAGACCTGACTCGTTACATTTACTTCTTGTGCTTGATCCGCCCAGGACAGCAGGAGACCCTTCCAGTGTGTGACAGAGCCCTGGCAATCACTGGATAGTAGTTAAACCCACCTCACTGTCTTATTTAAGCTACGTTTTCTGTCTTTGTCCAGTAGGGGGTCATGAAATATTCAGTGACATTCTTGTTGAACTTGAGATATTCTTTACCTACATATCTCCCTTGGTGCCTCATGCTGGTAATTCTACCTCCTTCCCTAACCCAAAACATGAAATGGCCATTGCCAGCTGTGGGAGGGGCCTGGGCATATTAAAAGCCTCCCCATGCTCTTGCCGGTGTGGCTCAGTGGTTAGAGTGTCGGCCCTTGGACTGAAGGGTCGTGGGGTTGATCCCCAGTCAGGGCATATATGGGAGGCAACTGATCTATGTTATTCTCTCTCTGTCTCTTTGTCTCTCTCTCTCTCCCTCCCTCCCTTCCTCTTTCTCTAAAAAAAAAATCAATGGAAAAAATATCCTCGGGTGAGGATTAACACACACACATGCACACACACACACACACACACACACACACACAGCTTCCCCAAGAATTCCACTGCTGAGTCTCTAGGGTGAACAGGACTGGAGGGCCGGGCTGCAGGGACCTCTCCAGAATGAGGCGGAGGCAGAGCCTTGCCAAGGGCACGGCTGGCGCGGGCCCCACCTTAGCCGAGTGCAGGCACAGGAGCCGCCCTAGGTCTGTGAAAGCCTTTCAAAGTGTGAGCAGACTGGGAAAGGGCAACCTCCCCGAACCTCAGATACATGCAGAGCCTTGCACCCCTCCTCAGTGCTCCTCAGAATTCAAGGAACAACAGAGAACTGGGGTCCATGTTAAAATAGATTCCTGGGCCTCACCCCGGGGACCCGGACCCAGCAGGTACGGCAGGCCGGGGAAGCTCCGTTTTAGCCAGCTGCTCCGGCGGCCCTGCTGCAGGTGCTCTTGTCCACTGGCCCCCCGGAGCCTCGCGGGGAGCTCCGCAGGTGCAGAGCAGAGGCCGGGTTCTGGGAGCACCAGGCAGGGAAGAGGCGTGGGGAGGGCGCCATCTCTGATCTGCATGCAGGATCCAAATCAATTCTCGTGACAAGTAGATGTACTTTGTGAACAGAACAGTGGGACTCCTCGTGAGAATTTCTATTATTAACGATATTAACACAAATAGCAGTAATGTCAGTCACTCAGCACCTGGCCAAGGAGTGGGAAGGAGAGGCCGGAGCAGGATTTGTCACGCTCTGGAAACATCTCCCGAGTGCACGGCTTCCCACCCTGACTCTCACAGGCTCTTGGGAAACAAAACGTCAATAAGAATTATTCCTCAGCCCCGGACTAGAGCTTTCTGAAAAGATCAGGCAGGCACGTCCCCTCTGTGGTGGCTGGCTGAGAGTTCCTTTTGTCCAAAGTGCCCCATCAGTGGGACTTTAAAAAGCAAAGGGAATTGAATCCTCCTAGGCATCGTTCAGGGGTGTGATAAAAATAAGAGCGTCTGCTGATTGCTGAGTACTCACTGTGGGCCGAGGCTGGGCATGATCTGGTCTAGTCTTTCAACTAGCCTGTGTGGGAGGGACTCGGGTAAGTTCCATTTCACGGGAGGTGGGAGTGGGGTGGGGGTGGGCACAGGGACAGGGAATGACCTGCTTAAGGTCACGGGCTGGTAAGGGGCACAGCGGGAGGTGAACAGGGAGCTTGGCTCCAGGGGCTGGGATCGAGTCCTGGTTCTGTGTGAGCTGCTGGGTGTATTTGTCAGGATGCCCTTGGCTGCAAGTAGCCAAACATCCAACCAACAGTGGCTCGAGCAAATTCTGGGGTGTTTTTTCTGATATAACATGAAATTTTGAGGTTGGTGGTTACTAGTGGTAGCTCTGTGATATCCTTGTGACTTTTCAGGCCTTTTCTTTTCTTTTCTTTTCTGTTTTAAAATGTTTTTACTGATTTTTTAAAGAGAGGGAAAGGGAGAGAGAGATAGAAACATCCAGCTGCCTCCTGCACGACCCCTACTAGGGATCAAGCCTGCAACCCTGGCATGTGGCCAGGCTTCAGGCCTTTCTTCATGGTCACAAGGCGGCTGCTGGAGCTGCGGGCATCATGTCTGCATCGAAGGCAGGGAGACAGGGACATATGCCAGCTGCACTTGTCCAGTTGGATCAGGAAAACAACATTTTCTTTCCTAGATCCTTCCCCCAGTTCCAGCACACTTGGCCAGAGCTGGGTCTTATGGCCATTCCTAGCTGCAAGGGAAGCTAGGAAAATAGGAAACACCATTGAATTTGGCTAAATCAACCAAGAATTGTTCTTGGTTGGGGCCAGGCAAGATTGGAAGGAGAGAATGCATCAATATGGGCACCTCTCAGAGTCTGCTACATTCCTCTCTAGGGCCTGAATTGCTTTGTCTGCTCCCAGCCAAGGCTGTGGCCCTACCATGTCTCCAAGCCCTGGTCTGGGCCTTCAGACTGGGCATGACGTGTAATCCGTTGAAAAATCTAAAGTCAGATACCAATAGGTGCAAGCTCCGCAGAGGTCTGTGCCTGCCAGCAGACCTGGCTGTGGTTATCGGCGTCATAGGTCATCGTTGGGGCTGTTTCCAGAAGTCACTGCAGCCAGCCTCCCTCCTGTGTGGCTCTCTATGCATTATCGGTGGGTCAGGAAACACTCCGTGTGTCAGCAGGCCCAGCACCCTGCAGGCCACGACACTGACTTTACATCCTGGGTTGTACAGGTCTGTCCACACCAAGGACTGGGTGCTCTGAGGGCAGGGCCGAGGCTGAGTCATCTTCCTGGTGTCCCCACAGCCTCGCCCTGGCCAGCATGGAGAAGGAAGCTCCATGACGTTGGTCTCATATCTGTTGTGTCCAGGCATCGCAGAGCTAGGGGGAGGGTATTGGGGCCATTTTCTTTGAGCTGAACTGACTGTTGGGTGGGTGTGGACCTGGGAAGGTTCCAGTGGGAACCTTGGTGTGGATGATTTCTCATTTGCATATGGAGGAGAGTGGGAGAGAGAGTGATAATCACTGCTCAGGTCCGTTTCTATGGAAACAGGATGCTAGATGCCATGGGGGAGGGGGGTTAGTCACCAGACATTCTCAGGCCACAAGTTGAAAAGCCAGACCCCAGTCAGTCACGACTCTGGCAGGACTCTCTCTGTTATACAGGATGGGAATCTGCCAAACCTGGTTCAAGGGAGTTTATCATCTTTACCAGAAGCTGAAGGGGTCTCTGGCTTCAGGGCCTGCTTGATGCAGAACCCGAAAGACGTCACCAGTGTGTCCTCCCATCCCACAACTGCTCATTCCTCTGTGCCAATCTCCATCTTTGGCCTCTTTCCTCTCGGGTGGGAGGTGGCGGGTAGTCCCGGGGTTCACAGCCTACTCCCTCAGGTTCAACACAAAGCCTTCTTTCCTTCCGGGACACTCCAATGAGAGCAGAATTGACCCTGCTGGGCTTGGGTTGGCTGGCGTGGGTCATGTGCTCATCTCTGAACCAATCACCGGGCCAGAATGAGGCAGCACTTTGATTGGCCAGACCTAGATCAAGGCCCACAGCAGCACTTGGTCTGAGGTCCACCCCATCCATGCCACGTGGCCTGGGAGTGGGGAGGATCTGCTTGGCAAATCCCAAAACTCTTTTTTATTTTTTTCCTTTATTGATTTTAGAGAGAGAGGGAGGGAGAGGGAGAGAGAGATAGAAACATCGATGAGAGAGAACATCGATTGGCCGCCTCCTGTATGCCCTCCACTGGGGATGGAGCCCACAACCTGGGCATGTGTCCTGACCGTGAACCGGCGACCCCTTGGTGCATGGGTCCACGCTCACCCACTGAGCCACACCAGCTGGACAAATCCCAGAACTCTTACCCCAAGAGCAGAGAAAGGACCTTGGGGCAGCAGAAACCACCCACTTCCTCTTAGGTGGTTTACCAGAACTCGTGTTTGCTAGCTGGGCTGGGCACTCTGACATCCTCACTGTCCTGAGCATTTGGGGTTGGTAATCCTGTTTCGTAGATGAGGAACTGGAGGCTCAGAGAGATTAGCAGCCGCCCCAGCTCGCGTGCCTGCATGAGCCAGATCTGGGATGTGCTCAGGGGCAACTGCCTGCAGAGCCGAGCTGCCTCACAGGGTGAGGGGTCTTACCCTTTCAAAGGCCCAGATATCCTACCTGCCCTGCCCTGGAGGACCTGGGCAGCCTGGCCAGCCCTCCGAGGGGCGAGGGTCCCTGGGGAGGGACATTTCTCCCAAGCTTTGGTAGAGCTGAGAGTGTGTCTGTGTTGTGGTGGTGCCAAGACTACTACGGGAAAATGAAGCTAAATTTCACGGGAGGTAGATATGAGGTCTGTTCAGGACATATTCTGAAAAATCATATATTGTTTATCTGATGTTCAAACTTAACTGAGCATCCTGTATTTATCTGGCAACTCTTCTCAGAGATAAAGTCACGGGAGTGATGTCACCTGAGTGGAGCCTTGGCGAGAGAGGGTCCAGGGTCTCCTGCTGCTGAGGTCCCCGGAGCTGCCCTGGTTCCCACCTGCCCGGGATCTGTCTATGCAGCCCGTCCTTCGACTTTATAGCCTCTAATTCCCCCTTTACTCTGAACTTGACCTAAGTGGGTTTCAGAACATCCTTTTCTTTATCAGCTATGTAAGCTTAATGACCCCTGGTCTTCTGGTCTCATAGGATTCATGTGATAATATATGAGTGAAAATGACCCATAAATCAGTGCTGGCCAAAGTCAAGCGTTAATGTTATTACTCTCTAATTTCCACTCTCTTATTTCCTCCCTCCCACTCTCCCTCCACTGAACACCTACTATGTGCCAGGTGCGGGGAGAGTGGCGTGGGCTGGTGGTCTAGTTACCAACCAACAGGCGCCTGAGTCATCACAGAGCTGCCTCCTGACAGATGATCGCTCTTCCCAGCATCTCAGCTTCCTTTCCATTAGCTACATCTTAAATTACATTTTAAGAAAGCCCCTGTGGGCCCCTTGAAAAGATTTGAGGAAACACCCTATTTTTATCAGCAACACACAGAAATCATCTCCTGGGAGGGGTATTTCCTGGAAAGACGTTAAATCTCAGTCATTGATGTTGTTTCTTGTTAGCTCCAAGCTTTTGTTCCCATCTCATCCTTCAAGCTATTTGTTTGACAAGCTGGCGTGGGGAGCCCTGGGCGGGGCGCTGGGGACCCAGCTGGGACTGTGAGCTGGCCCCGGCTCCGGCTCCGAGGAACAGGGACATGACAGAGCAGGCCTCATAGCCGGAGGTGCCCTCATAAGGGCACAGTGGGACACAAGGCAGGAGAGCTCGACTCTGCCTCGGGGTGGGATCTGGAAAGCGGGGAAGGGCAGCCAGGTAGAAGGCCTGGCCAATGCGGAGGCAAGTGGTCTGGAAACAGCATGGTACACTCTGGGAGCTGGAGAGGTTCGGATGTCCCTCGAATGCAGGGCAAGTGGTGGGCAGTGCTGGGGTTATGCCAGAGCTTCCAGAGGCCCTCACTGCCTGGGCTTTCTCTGGCAGGAGGCGGATCCAGGGAAGGGTGGAAGCAGGCATCATGTGATTTGTGGGCAGTGTGACCTGAGGCAAGGAGTGAGGCTGTGCTGTATGTAATGTAGCTGACACTGCCTCTGACTTGTGCCAGGCTCAGTTCTAAGCACTGAGTCCACACGGGAACACTTGCATCCTCCCCACACCCCTGTGAGGTCAGCTCAGTGGCTTGCTGAGGTCACGTGGTGCACTAGCTGCAGAGCTGGGGTTGGAACCCGGGCCCCACGCTCTGACCACTGGGAGCACCGCCCCCATGCTGGCCCCATTGCACATGCTGCCATGTGTGTTGCACTTACTGGCCATCTAGGGGGTGCTCAGGAGCCAGAAGGTGGCCTGGCCGGGTGACTGATGAGGTGGGGGGATTGTCACACAGAGCCCCTGGATCCCCCACTACCTGGCTATGTGACCTGAGCTCTTTCTGCGCCTCAGTTGCTCTGCGCCTCAGTTGCTCTCCGCAGGGGGCTCCATAATCCCTCCGCGGGAAGCTGTGTAAAGCGCTCCGCAGGGGCACATAGTGAGTCCTCAGGGTCTTCGGTGGCAGAAACCCAGTGCAAAGGGGCCCCCAGCCCCAAAGGGAATGAATGGGCTGGCTCACAGAACTGGGAAGCACAGGGGCGGATCGGGATTCGGGTACAGCTGGAGGGAGTGGCCGGACCATATGGTCAGGATCCTGCCTCTCTGCGGCGCTGGCCTCAGCCTTCCTTTGTGCTGGCAACATTCTCAGGCCACCACAGAGGCAAGATGGCCATTAGCACCTCCGGTTTCCAGGCCGTGGCTCAGCCCGGGAGAGCACCTCTTCCCTGCAGAGCCAGCTCAGAGGCTAGGTCTACCTGGGCTCGTGTGCCCATCCTGAGCCAGTCGCGGTGGCCAGGGGACGGCGTCCTGGGTCGACTAGGCCTGGGTCTCTGGGCCTCTCCTGGACCCAGGGGAACTGGGAGTGAGGGAGGGAGGCTCTGCAGCAGGAATAAGTGGGGCTGTGCCCGGAAGGGTGAGTGTCCACCCTCCAGCCCCAACCCAGCATGGCTGCACTTGGGTCCCTCTCCCCAGATGACACCTGGGAACCGGTGCAGCCACTCTCCCCCTGGGGTGATGTGAGGACAAAAGTGCTTGCTTTACAGCAAAATTACTTACCTAATTAGGCGCTCGGGAGCTGGCAGGAGGTAGTGGGGGTTTTGTTGATTTTTTGTAGACTTTTAGCACTGAAGCCGTGTGATAAAGTAACTGTGTAATTAGGAATTAATTTCTCACTCCCGCAAGCAATGTCTTGAGGCCTGAGGGAAGGCAGCCCAGTGGTTATTCACCCACAGGGGCCCCTCTTTACCTTCCTCCCTTTTTTAGGGTGGGACACTCCTACAGCTGTCATTCAGGGTGGGAGGAGGAGGGGTAGAAGAGGGCAGGAGAGCACCAGTCACAGGTGTTTCTCCTGCTCCTAGGTTCCCTGAGTACCTGCTGTGTGCCAGGGGCTGGTGCGGGAGCTGTGTCTGAGGGGGAGAGGGGTACCTGGCCAGCACTCAACCAACCCATGGATAATACCGCAGCCCCTGCCCTCACTGGTCCACTTCTGAGGACCACATGGTCTCTTGGGGGTCCTGCTGGGATGGCAACCTCACTGCCCACCGCGGTCACCTGGTGAACAGCCCCTCACTGACTGTTCTCCCTCCTCCCTCACTGTGCTCCCTGGGATCACCTCCCAGAGAAACTGCTGCTCCCAAGTCCTTGGCTCGGGGACTGCTTGGGGGAACCGGAACTAGCCAGAGTGTGGAAGGAGCCAGAGCAGAGAGGGACAATTCAGCATGGGGTGCAAAGAGGGCGAGGCCAAGGCTTCAGGAAGGAGATGTTTTGGAAGGAAGGATGGGAGTGAGGGGAAAGGGCACTGCGCAGAGGTCAGGGGGCGGAGAAGGATGTGTCTAGGGAGCTCAGAGGGCCTGGCACGGTACCTGGGATACCTGGAGGAGGAGCAGGGTTGGGGGAGGGGACAGAGGCAGACTGGAGGGCCTTGGAGGCAGTGGCCAGGGGCTTGGTCTTTGATCTGAGGGCAATGGGGAGACATCGAAGGTTTTACTTGGGGAGTGATAGCTAGATTTGTGTTTTAGAAGGTTTTCTCCTGCTGAGGGTGGGCTGTGGGGGGAGGAGGCAGGAGGCAGGAGACCACCCGGAGGGCTGCCAAGAGAGAGGGATGGCTACCTTGGGCAGGGGTGGTCGAGCTGTGGGCAGACTGTCCCACGTGGGGCTTGGTGGTGTGCTTCCCAGGGCAGAGAGTAAAAGCAGCAGTTCTTCCCTCCCAGCTCCACGCTGTCCCCATCTTCCATCCTGTCCAGTGTATCCTCTTCCTCTCAGAGAAGAATGAGAATGCCTGGAGCTTTCATTGTGCACCTACTGTGTGCTCCTTATCACCGAATGCATTTACACCGGGCTTGTCCCCACACAGGAGAGGCAACTGCAGCAAACACCCCCAAAGGTTCATGGAATGTGAGAGAGTTAGAACCTGGGTGGAATGTCTAGGCAAATGGATTCCCTTGAAGGATCCACAGTGCCAAGATCGTTCATGCTGCTAAGAAATCAGTAACTCATCACACTTTCCCTTTTGACTTGACCACCAGGGAGCTCAGACAGAGCTAAGATCTTGACACTAAATTCTCCAAGGAATTTCTCTTGGGGGCTTTTCAGTGGGGACCCTGAGCGCTGCAACTGATGAGATCTTGGGAATTTTTGCAGAAGGTGTGTTCCCACACTGAAGACCTGGAGGGTCAGGTGAGGGGTGAAGGGCATGGGCCAGCGCAGATGCCCCTCACTTACTGAAGAACCAGTAGTCCCGGACTGGACCGTGGGTTCTGTGGGGAGGGACGTGGAGCCCATGCAGCAGTGTGGGATGGGGAGTCAGACAGACAGGGTTGTCCTGCGGGCTCTCATAGCAGCTCTGCCCGGGTGGCTGTGGCTGCGGCCTGCCCTGGTGCAGGGGAACGTGAAGAGGGTTGGTGAGGATCCAGGTCACGTGGGGAGCTCAAACAGGTTAACGCAGGCTGAGAACGAGAACAGTGCCTGGCAGGCGGCAGGCCTTCAAAAGCTGTTTGCTTTTCTCTGTCTAACCACCCTCTATGAAGCATCTATTTATTTCTATTGTGAGACTGCACGGGGATGGGAACCAATCCTGGTCTGGCACCTGCTGGAGCTCAGCAGGTGAGCCCTGGGGCTCCTGAAACAGTACCAGGGTAGGTTCAATCTGGCATGGGCTGGAACCCCTGCCTCCAGCACACCCAGCAGAGCATAAACAGCCTGGGCGACCCAGCTCTCCCCGGGCCTGGTGCTGCCCCCATTGGCAGGAGGGAGAGAGCCTGGGCTGGAGGAAGAGGGCTGAATTCCTGGGTGTGGGGTGTGGGGGAGGGGCTGGCTGGAGCTGAGCCTGGCGGCCTGTGATGGGGTGAAGTGGTGGCTCTCCTAAGCCTGGTGTGTGTGTGCGCATCAGTGTAGGAGCGCCTGTTTGTGTGCCCATGTGTGCCACCCCCGCAGCGCCTTCATCACACATATCTCCTTGGCTGCCTGGAGAGCTCTTTCTACAAAATATGAAAATGACAGTTTGGTTCACCCACGCGCGGAATCCTCATACAGCTCCACTCCCTTGATGCCCCCTTCTCAGATCATCCTCTGCCTTCATTCACTGCCCCCTACCCCCACCTCATCCCCCCCCACCCCCCCCGCTTGGCTGCTGCCCCTGGCACCCCTGACTCCCTCCCTTCTGGCCTCCCTCCCTTCTCCTTTGATCACCTAGGTCTCTGTCTCTAGTTCTAGGTCTCTGTCACTTTTTATTTTTGGTCATGCCCCCTCATCTGCATTTGGGCTTTGGTAGGGGTGTGTGTTAATGAGGGTGTCCAAGGAGTGAGAGTGTGTGTGCACCAGTAGTTGTGTGCAGGTGTGTGATTCTGTGTGTGTGTGTGTGTGTGTGTGTAAGGGGGGACAGAGAGAGGGAGGGAGAGAGAGAGATGGAGAGAGAGAACAGAGCCAGAGCCTGTGCCCTAGAAAGCTGGGGGATGGATGAGGCATTTCAGGCAAAGGAAGCTTTCACTCAATTACTCTTCGAGCAGCGGGAGGGGGTGGCGGCTTTACAACAATCGGACAGGTTTGCATGGTGCGGAGAAAAAGCCTTCCTTTCCTGCTAACGGTGTGACAGGTGGAGCTGGCAGCGGTGCTGGAACCCTGGGGTGGGGGTGGGGGTGGGGGTTGAGGGACGGGTTTGGTGAGTGGGGCACTGGGGTCAGGCTGAGGCTGCAGGCCCTGGGTCAGGGGGGGTGGGGGGCAGGTAGCAACTGAACAGGTAGGATCTGGTGGAAGGGTAGGGAACCAGAGAGGGGACCCCAGAGATCTGCTTCCTGTGGAGATCTGGGAAGCCATCCTGGAGGAGGCAAAGTGCCTCCTTGGAGCTGCAGGGCTGGTTGACCGCAGAGCTGGCGGGTGGACCTGTTCGGTGAAGCCCAGAGGAAGAAAACTAGGGCTGTAGTGAGGGCTCCAGTGCTGTCTTTGCCTTTGAGTCTCCCCTGTCTGGGTGGTAGGGGCCGGGCTGAGTCATTCTTGGGTTCCCTTTCACCTACACTGGCTTGGTTCCGCGTGGACTGTCGTGTGGAAGAACTTCCAGGACTCCAGGGGCAACTGCACAGAACCTTAAAGCATAAATACGTTTTCAGTGGACAGAGATGAGGACTGTGATGTCCAGGTGCCATCTGGGGTCAGCCCAGGGAGCTCGCTCCTCAGCCCTCCCTCTGAGGAATGGGCCTGACCCTCCCTGTTGCAGAGGCTGCTCTGGAAGTGGGGGCAGGAGCCACCTGGCCCAGTGCTGGCACACAGCATGGACCCAGGGTCTCCGCTCCTTGTCCCTCTGCCCCCAACAACTACTGGTCCTCAGGGCATTCTAGCATGTCACCAGCCCCTGCTCACAGAGAAGGAGACAGCTCGAGCCACACAGCAGACAGGCACAGCCCTCATTCTGACCTCCTTTCCTACTTACCCTCCCAGGCAGGCATGGGCACACATGGGTGGGTGTGGGTGGCCAGAGACCTCTGTGTCTGACCCGTGGCCCCGCCTGTCCCTCCTGCACCATCCTCACTCTCTTCCCCTTTCCCCACAGGATGGTGGAGTACTCGCTGGACCTTCAGAACATCAACCTGTCCGCCATCCGCACTGTGCGTGTCCTGAGGCCCCTCAAAGCCATCAACCGTGTGCCCAGTGAGTGGCCCCTCCCCCACCCCTGGCTCACAGAGACACCCATTCACCCAGAAAAGACTGAGCAGCACCTTTCAGTGCCAGGCCTGTGCTGGGCATGGGGCCCCTCAGTGACCAGACAGATGTTGGTCCTTCTCCCACAGGGCTTATGGGTCAGTATTTGGGCCTAAAGATGCTGGAGGGTGGCCTCAATGCCTGAGTCCCAGAAGAACTTGGATTGCAGCATGCTGGGGAGCCTGGCTTTTCAGGAGTGAGGTTCTTTGGGGGGGATTCTTTGGGGGGGAGGTGGCTGTCACAGTGGGCAAGGTGTGAAAAGAAGCTGCTTAGTTTTTTAAATCCTCACCCGAGGATATTTTTCCATTTATCTTCAGATAGAGTGGGAGGGAGAGAGAGAGAGCGGGGGGGGGGGGGGCGGGGGAGAGAGAAACATCAATGTGAGGGAGACACCTCAACTGGCTGCCTCCCACACAACCCTGACCAGGGCCAGGGACCAAACTGCAACCAAGGTACATGCCCTTGACCAGAATCAAACCTGCGACTCTTTGATCTGCGGGCGGACGCTCTAACTGTTGAGCCAAACTGGCCAGGGCAAGAAGCTGCTTAGTTTGAGGGAGGACATTATGTAGCTTTTCACCAAGGAGGGGGTCCCCAGATTCCTTCACTTCTGCTAAGTGACTTAGAACTTGAGCTTCATCACCCACCCACATGTGAAAGGTGTGCACATGTTGGGGTGTGTGTGCACATGTGGGAGGATGTGTACATGGGTGTATACATGTGAGGTGGTGTGCACATGTGGGGTGTGTACATGCGAGGGGTGTGCACATGTGAGGGGTGTGCACATGTGGGGGTGTGCGTATATGTGACACATGCGCACATAAGGGGTGTGGGCAGGTGTGTCCCCCTTCCTCCCTGTCCCACTGTGTAGGAGCTCATTAGATGGCTCCTGGCTGCAGAGGCCACTTTCAAGCCCCTGGTGCCAGCCCGCCTGGTTCTCTGAGAAGGGCAGGCTGGGCCCTGCGCTCCTTCCCCGAGGCTCCAGTTTCGGAGGCTGCAGGGACCAAAGAGCCCAGAGAGGAGTGGGGCTTTCCTCAGGGGCCTCCGTCCTGCTAATAGCTGGCGCTGGGAGGCTCGAGGTGGACGGAGTTGGGGTGCCTGTTTCCACTCTGAGCTGACAAGTGAATCTCGCTCTCAGAACCTGGGGTGGGGAGTGTTGGGAGCACAAATACTCTGGGATCCAAAATATAACCAGTGCCCTTCCTCCCCTCGACTTAGAAACTTCCCATTGCTCCCTTGGAAAGGGGACTTAAGGTAAATTCGTATTCTGAGTAACTTGATTGACAGGAGCCTCAGGCAGTTAGAGCAGGTCCATTGATCCAGCTTCCCATTTACAGGAGGGGCAGCCGTGGACCCAGGTGCCATGGCGTCTGCCCAGAGTCACCCGGGAATGAGTGACCTGGGGGACACAGGCTTTTCGAAGTGCTTTCTAGAGAGATTTGGTTGGTTGCCTCCTTTTTTTCTAGATGTTTCCCTGAAACATTCCACATCCTCCCCTGTGTCTTTAGAGCTGCTTGTACCTCGAGACTCATTCTTTTTCATCAGTAGCCTGGAGCTTTCAAGTTCGCCACTAGATGGCAGGCTGGAGAGCTGGGAATAGGCAAAGTCAAATTATAGGTTATTAGTTGCAAGGCTGTGGAGAGTAGGGGGTGGCTGCCTGCGGTTTAAAAAGTAGTTTAAAACCACAACCAACCAGGAAGACTCAGCTGGGTCGCCAGGGAATGCAAGTTCTGGTTTTCAGCTCTGCCAGGAGCTTGTCTTGTGACCTGGCAAGTCCCTTCGTGTCTCTGGGCCGCAGCTTCCCCTCTCGCACAAAGCAGGAGGAAGGACTCGGTTACATGGGTGGTTTTAAACGTTGTCCAGGACGGGTGGGGGACCTGGAAGTCACGGTGCTCTTTATAAAACCCCGTAAAATATGTCCCTCCAACCCACCCTGCTGGTCTCTGTCCTGTCCACTCAACCATTGATGGATAAAGGAAAGAGACTGAATGGAGGAGAAGGTTGGGGAGGGAGGAAGGAAGCAAGAGACATTGAGTCAGGAGGCTGGGTTCTGGTTCCTTGCTGTGTGACCTTCCATAAATCACTAGCCCTTTCTGGGCTTTAGCAAGATGGGGCTGGATTATCTCTAAAAGTGCCCCCTTCTGGCACCAGCTTACTCCAGGCCTCTTAAGCCTGTGCAGTGCCTCCCAAAGCCTATTGGCCAAGCCACTTAAATATGGAAGTGTGCTTTTTTTTTTATTCTCCAGTGAGAAAGTAGGGCAGTCACTGCTAAAGCCTGAGCCAGCTGAGTCTGAGCTGCTGGCCCACACGTGCACCTGGCCACAGCGCACCCGGGCCCAGGCTGTGCAGGGGGAGGTACAGAGGCCTGGGGAGCTCATGGGCAGATGGGGGAGGCACTGAGCCCGGTCTGGGCCACTGCCCACCCCCAAGAGCCCCATCCAACCACAATCCCTGGTTCAGCAAGGACTCATCTCCATGCAGGGGCCTCTGGGCTAGGCCTGGGATGGGTGATGCAGAGAAGTGGAGAGCGAGCTGCCAGGGCAGCGTCCATGGACAGGGCCGCAAAGCTGACAGTGTTGTGGGGAAGGCCACTGTCAGGCTCCAGCAGCAGGACCAGGAACTGGAGGTTTGCTCTGCACTGACAGGCCCAGGGTCTCGTCCCTCCACCTGCCTGCTGTGGGACCCTGGGCGAGCCGCGCTCCTCTCTGGGCCTCCTTTCCTCCTATGATAAAATGGAGTTAATAATGCCAATTTCCATGTGGTTTTGTAAGGATAAAATGCCATGATGTGTGTGTGTAAATTAGCGGACAGCCGCATATGCAGTGAGTGGTTAATTGGTGCTGCTATTATGAAGAGGTGCTGGGAGCATTGGGGAAGGAGGGTGGTGGCACCAGGACGGCTTTGCAGAATCTGGTTTTGAAAGCCACTCACCAAGCACATAGAGGATTGGGAGGGTGTTCCTGGCAGGCAACCCACATGTGCAAAGGTGGAGAGGAGGTGCCAGCTCGGAAATAGTGTGGCTGGACAGAGGACTGCAGGTGGGCAGAGCGGGGGTGACTTTCCAGATCTCCCAGAGAAGTACTAATAATGATAAATGACTACAACTGATCAGGGGCTTACAACAAACCCATCACGGTGCTTTACACAGGCGATATTATTTCATCTTCAGAACAGCCCTAGGATATTGACCCACTTCACAGATGGGGACACTGAGGCAAGGCCACACGACTGTCCAGGAACAGAGCTAGGATTTGAACCTGTGCTTGCACAACCCCAGGGCTTTCCACTCCTTTCCATGGCCTCCTTTCTCTTTTTTTAGTGTGTAGCACCCCAGCCGCCCACCCTGTCTGCAGGGCATCAAGAAGGGCCCACGTCCAGGGTCAATGCAGAAGGGCCCCATAGGCTGAAACGGTGCCCTCAAGGCCCCTGCTGAATGCCTTTCACTGTCAGGGTGCAGCGTTCTCATGCTACTGGGTCCTGTGCAGCCCAAGGGAGACGAGTCAGGGCAGGAGGCAGGATGTACAGTGGTTAGTGCAGAGCATGGCCTCTGAGCCACCCTGCTAGCATTGAAAGCTTGGTCTTGTGTTAATTAGCTTCAGGGCCTGGGGAAGGATTCTTCTCTTGCCTTGGTCCGTCGTCTCCACAATGGGGGTGACACACAGCATCTCTACATGGGTTAGTCTGCAGTGCCAGGCGGAGAACAGGTGCCCGGCGAACTGTCCCATCCTAGCTTTCCTCACGAGGAAGGGCCCCAGTGTCAGGGCCAGACTGCAGCATCCAGGGCAGTTAGACAGGGTTTGTGCCTGCAATCTTGTCCAGTGGCTAGGCACCACCTCTCCTGCCTCAGTTTCCCCATCCATAAAATGGGGTCCCAGCCCTCCATTGCGAGGCCGTGGGGCAGCAAACGGTGCCCAGTGAAGGTGGCGCCGCTGCACATTGATGGTGTGGGGTCTCATACTCCTGAGGTCTTGGAATGAGTCTTGCTGAGAGTCACAGAGAATCTCAGAATCACCCAGCTGCAGAATCCTCGCCTGTTGGTTTCAGAAGGAGAAGTCTCGGAACAGTTTGGTCCTGGAGGCACAGGGTCTTTGAATGCCCATCAGACCGAGGGACCCTGGGTTCATGGCTGGCTCCTGCCCTTGCAGCCCAGGCCTGCTCTGGCTCTTTTCGCCAGGTTCATGCTGGCCCAGGCCAGCCGTGCTGAGGACGGAGGAAGGAGGCCCCGGAATTCTTCCTGGACTCTGTCCCGAGGGCCATCTATTGGAAAGGGAGCTGGGAGATGCACTTTGAAACAGAGCTTGATGGAAATCTCCATACTGTCACTTGGGGTGTGTGTTTACTTGAAACCTGGTGCCGGGGTGGGCGGGGGGAGGCGGCGGAGCTAAAGGAGGCTGTGACCCCAGGCACACCTTGGACCTCAGGGCCATCTGTTTTTGGTACCCACAAGGAGTCCTCAAGCCACCCTGTGGGAAAAAGTCCCGTCAGCTCCCATGGGGAAGGAAGGGAGGGGAAGAGGGAGGTGGGGACAGAGGAGGGAAGACAAGTGAAGGGGCCCGGTTTCCCCAGGGAATCGGGCTTCTCTGAAGAGATGGAAGTGGGAGAACTTCTGGTTAGAACATCTGGTGAGCACCTGACTCAGGAAGAAGAAAGGGAAGCCAGGACTGTGAAAGAAGAAACACTGGGAGGTGGCGGCAAGGTGAAGGCAGACCCCTTCCCCCTCAGGGTCACGTTTGCTCTACACATCATGGGGGAGTGATTCCTGGTGGGACAGCAGATCGAGGGAGTGGGCCACCATGTATGTATGTATCCATCCATCCATCCATCCATCCATCCATCCATCCATCCATCCATCCATCCATCCAAAGTAGCATCCACTGAGGGCCACTGGGCCAGGCCTTTGGTCAATGTGGGGTCATGGGGAAGATTCGGATGCACCCCTTCTCTGCAGGCAGAGTGTGAGCCAGGAGCTCTGGGCCAGCGGGACACGTGCTCTAATGGAAGGAACGGCGGCCAAGGGGAAGGGCCCCCATGTGCTTTGAGGAGGCTTCATAGAAGAGTGGGGACAGAGCGTTTGAAGAATGAGTAGACTTTGTGCCACAGTGGGTGCAGGACCTTCAGTGGGACACGGGCCAGACCCCCACCCTAGGGCATTAGCATGATGGCCTTGAGAAGCAGCCCTGGGATGGAGGGTGCCGGGGTGCACACTCCTTGGCTGGGGTTTGTTTCCTATCTCAGGAGTAGGCTCTGAGGCCCCTCATCAGCTCATCAGCGCCCCCAGCTGGGCTGGGACCGCAGCCGTGTCCTCAGGCTGGGTTGTATGCTGTCTGGCCCACTTTCCTGGGCACCCCTGTGCCCATGATTAGTTGGCATTGGCAGTGGCAGAGCAGCAGACGACCTTTCCTGGTCACTCAGCACCCTCCACTCACCTGGTCAGACCAGAGAGAGGGGAGCCCCGTGGCCAGGCTGGAGCCTTGGCCCGACTCCCCTCCTCTGGGCTGCAGGCTGTGCCCCCGGCAGAGGCTGTTGCAGTCCGGCTATTTCTACATGAGCTGGCCCGGCAGAGTGGCCGTGCTAATCTAGGCAGACAGCTCCTGTCTGCAGAGGGCACCCTGGACTTCCAGGGGAGATGCCGGTCAGCAAGCACACCCGCCATCTCCTCCCAGGTTCCTTCCTGCCACAAAGGGTCCCCCTGCCCGGTTGCTGCCTTAGAACAGAGGGTCCTGTCTAGGGGTCCCTATGAAAAGGGGTGAAATTGTTGAGTGGCTCCATCAGTTTGCCCATCTGTCATCTGTCTCCTCGTAGCTCCTGACTTTAGACTGCCTTTTTTTTTTAATCCTCACCCGAGGACATTTTTTCATTTTTTTGGTTCAGATAGAGTGGGAGGGAGAGAGAGGAAGAGAGAGAGAGAAACATCGACGTGAAAGGGACACATCGAGTGGCTGCCACCCGCATGACCAACCAGGGCCGGGACAAACTGCAACCGAGGTACATGCCCTTAGTGGGAACCGAACCCGGGTCTCTCTGGACCGCAGGCTGACGCTCCAACCGCTGAGCCAAACCGGCCAGGGCGGTAGTTCCTGACTTTAAATGCCATCCAGAGATGGTCTCTACCCTGGTGCCACCCACATGATACTCCACACTCCTCTCTCCTAAACCCCTGACCCCGAGATCTTACAAAACGACTTTACATGGATATACACCAGGCACCCCAAACTCGACATGTCCAAACGGAGCCCCATCTCCACTGATGGCCGCTCTATGCCACTGACCTTGAGCCCCCAAATGTGGAGATGTCCCAACTCCTCTCACTCCTACGCCCCACATCCCATCCCTCTTCTCAACCTTCAAAATGTCTCCAGAATCCAGCCACGCCCCCCCAACCACCCTCATCATCGGGAGCCAGCCAGATGTTCACTGTCATGAAGGCAGGTGAGCACTGGCCGGGCCAGGCTGGGCGGGACTGAGAGGAACAGAGGGACAGAAGGCCCCGTCTCCGCCCTTGAGAGTCACAGAGGAAGCCCAGTGTCCGGCCTGGATAACTTCAGCAGGGAAGGCGTGGGGCTGGGCCACATCTCCCCTGGACCCCACCCTCTGTGCTCTCCATTTCTGTCCCAGGAAAAGGTGGGAGCTGTCTTCAGAAGGCAGCCACCAAGTGGCCACTGTCATACTCCTGGCCCCGGAGCCCACTAGTATGGCCCTCTTTCCAGGATGAGAGTGCAGTCGGGGTCACACACGGGCATTTGTACACGATCGCACAGGTGTCTCCTGACGGGTCTCCCTCTTCCGCCCTAGTCACCCCAGTCCATTCTCCCCCGCAGCTGGGGTTATCCTTTCAAACTCTTCAGATCTCTCTTCTCTTCTGCCCACGACACTGGGAAATTGGAGCCAGAGCCCTCCCGCTCACCTGCCGGTCCACGTGCCCTTGCTGGCTTCCCCCCAGCTGCACGGGTGTTTGATTCCCTGGTGTGCCGGGCTCACTCCCACCTCTGGCCTTGCTCTGGCTGTGCCCTCTGCCCAGGTGTGCACACGGCTGGCTCCCTCACCTCTGAGTCTGCTCTCCGTCATCTTTCCAGGGAGGCCTTTCTTGGACCTCACTTTATACCCACCTGACCCCTGGCCCTAACCTGGCACTTCCCACCCCTTCCCTCATTCCACTTTTTGTTTTAAAGTATTAAGTGGAATGTACTTATTTATTGTTGGTTGTTTTTTGCTTGTCTGGCCCTACTACCAGGAATGTTCGCTTCATGACAATAGGAGGTTTTGTCTGTTTTTGTTTTGTTTTGTTTTAATCTGATGCATCCCTAGAGTCTAGAACAGTGCCTGGCACATAGTAGGTCCTCACTACACCTTGTGTAATGGATCCATCCACTCATCCATCGCTTCTTCATTTGTTCAAGCTGCCGTCCTGTAGGGGCTGCTCTGTGCTGGGCCCTGGGCCGGATTGGAGGAGGAGCAGCACCGCTCCTGGGCCTTGCACTCGGGGCCCTCCTGGCTTACAGGGAGACAGAGCTGTGAGCCAGCACAGGCCAGCAGTGTAGTAAATGCTGTGATGGAGGGAGGACGGGGCTGTGGTGGCTCATTGCCGGGCACCAGCCCAGCCTGGGACCAGAAGAGGTGACCACTCAGCTGGGGTCTAAAAAGGGAGAGGTGGCCTTCTGAGCATGTGCACAGGCCTGGAGGTGACTGAGAACAGCAATGGGAAGTGTGTCGGTCTGGATGGGTCACACCAGCGTGGACCCTCTCCTGCCTTGGAAAGTGGGCCCAGAATTTCCACCCCGGGGCAGCAGGATAATAACAAGAACCCTTATGTCAGAGAGTGGGGGAGGGCAGGGGAGGTGGAGGGCGGCTTGTGTGCACAGGTAAGGAGTGGAGATGCTGGGGGCATCTGCCAGGCTGGTTGGAGCAGCAGGTGGTGTGGTGTGGCAGACAGAGGGAGGTGAGGCTGGGAGATGGGCTGGGGCCCGATTGTGGGGGCCTGTGAATGGGGAGGGGGTGGGTAGGATAAGGATTTGCACTTTCCCGTGGAGGGGATGGGCTGCTGGCAGTTTCTGACTTCAGGGGGCTCTCCCCACTGAGGTGTCCCCGCCCTGTGGTATTCCTGAGAGCCTGGACAGGAACCACTGTCCTCTTCTGTAGATGAGGCCACCGGGGCCCAGAGAGGGCAAGCTCTGCTTGAAGCTGCCCCGCCGAGCCTGAGACCAGATCTTCTGTCCTGGGTTGGTGCTCTGGGTGCTCACGGGGCTGGGGGCTATACTGGGTGTCCTGGGGACTCCAGGGTCCTCTTTCCCTTCTTGGCTGGAGGAAGCAGGGCCCTCACACTTATGGGGCTGCCTGCAGACTGCCCGCATCAAGGCCTACCTGGCTCCTACGCCAGGCTGAAGGCCAGAAAAGTCACTAAGAGAGCAGAACCTAGTAAGCTCCAGGAGGGCTTCATGGCTAACTGGGGTGAGAATCAGAGAGGACTGCCTGGAGGAGGAGGACTTGGTGAAGGGAAGATGTGGAGAGAGATGAGTGGTCTGAAGCAGATGGTGACAGGTCTTGAAGGCATCCTCTCTGTTTCTGTCTCTGTTTCTCTTAATTTCTCTTTCTCTCCCTCTGTTCTCCGTCTCCACTTTTCTGTCTCTCTCTGTTTCACTTTCTCTTTCTCTGTCTTTTTGTTTCTCTCTCCTCTCTCTGCCTCCATCTCCTATGCCCAGTGCCAGGGGAATTGAGGGCAGAGTGGAACCATTCAACTCGCCTTGGCTAATTCCTTGGCTGTGGGCATAAAAGGAGAATTAACCAGGCTCTCATGGGGTCCTCCCTGACTCCCTACTTCCAGGGCTCGCTGTCCCTGGCACAGAAGTGATGAACTCATTCTTAGTCCCTAATTAGCTAATTTGCCTTGGCTCCGTGGCCCTGGGACTCCCTGGGCCCCAGGGAGGACGGTGAGCTGGGGCCCAGCTCAGTAGAGGGAGGTGGGAGGGATGAGGGATCGGACTGCCATTCAGGGAAGTTAGCCGGGCAGGTTTTCAGTAGCCTTTCAGAATTTTAATATCCTGGAGAACAAGGGAAATGTAATTAATTGAGTAAAAAGGCTGGGCCCAGGGGAGCAGCCAGGCAGGGCCTTTCTGATCTGCCCCTTCTCACAGCTGCTGCCGGCCCTGTGCGCTTGCCTCTGGCCTCTGCCCTGACCTCCAGGACTGCCCATCCCCCCCCACCCCCTTTATTGATTTTAGAGAGAGAGGAAGGGAGAGGGAGAGAGAGAAAGAAACATTGATGAGAGAGAACATCGATTGGCTGCCTCCTGCATGCCCCCCACTGGGGATTTGGCCCAAATCTGGGCATGTGTCCTGACTGGGAATCGAACCAGTGACCTCTTGGTGCATGAGTCGACGCTCAACCACTGAGCCACACCAGCTGGGCTGCCCATTCTTGTTTAAACCGCAGGGCCCATCGAGGGCTCGGCCTGCTTAGAAATCTGTTGACTGGCCTCCCCAACCAGTCACCTAGCACAGAGCCCCGCCCTCCTCAGACCCCAAGCACAACCTGGTGCACGCTGATCACTCCTGTCACAAGCTCCTGTCAGATGGAAGGCCCAGCTCAAGTCAGCCCCTCCGGGAATGTGCCCAGAGCTGCCCCACTCCCCGGGCTTGGTCCTTTCCCTCCAACACTGTGGTCCCCTGTCCCCCCGCTGCTAGACTGCAAGTTCTGATGGGTGACAATGGGACTTGTTGGTCCTTGGCCCCTGCCACGTGGCCGGCACGCACCTGGCACGCAGCAGTACTGAAGGTGTTTGAGGAATGAGTGAAAGGTGGGACACAGAAAGGCCTGTGATGACTTACGTGACATTCAGATGGATCACAGTGCACTCGTTCTATTTTCTGGCTTCCCTCCCGCACCATCCCCTGGCTACCCTTTAGGGGGGGCGGATGTGGGGAGTTGGGGTACTGAGCCCTCACTTGCTGTGCTCTGCTCTCAGTTGGAGGCAGCTGCCTGCAAGGGAGCCCACTGCCTTTCCTGAGAGGATGCTGACCTCATTTTGTGTGGAAGGGGGATGGGGTGGGCATTAATTATTGATTGGAAACCACTCCACACAGAGCTCATGATGCAAATCCTAATAATCACCCTTGTTAATAACCATCTCAGCATCGCCCCTGGAATAAATAAAAATCTGGACAGGGCCACTGTTCCCCTTATCACCATCTTTCCACCCTTCCCTCCCCTACCTGTCTCCCCACAACTTCCCACTCCATGCTTTCACAAGCAGCCATTCGACAAACGTTGGCCGAGCCTCCGTCCTGGGCCAGGACCTGCAGGGTTCCGGGAGCACCCAGGAGTCTCAGACACAGGCCCTGTCCCCGAGAGCTTACAGCCCAGTGGAAGAGCCGGGAGGGTAACAGGCCCACACACCAGGGCTGGAAGCCGGGGTGCTGATGGGCCCTCGCGGGGCAGGATGTGACCCTGCGCAGGCGCACACGCGGCCCAGCCTGCCGGAGGTGCCGAGGCTGCCCAGAGCAGAAGACAGAGGGATGAACGCTGCCTGGGATGGAATGAGAGAAAGTAGAGCTTCAACTGGGCTGTGTTGGCTGAATAGGGGTTTTTCAGGCAAAAGAGAGATGGAAGAAAGAGAGAGAATAACTGAGTGAAAGCATGGAGGTGTGGAATCCCGCGGTGTGTTCAGGGAGCTCCAAGTCGTTTGGTATTGCATAGGTGGGAATTGGTGAGAGAGAGAGATGAATCTAGAGAGGGAGGCGGTGTTGGATCTCACGGGATCTTGAGGGAGGGGGTTCAATCAAGGGTGACACACCAGCTTTTGACCCTCCTTGGGGCCACAGACACTTGCATGGACTTTCTCCCCCCAGAATTCGTGGCGTCATGCCTGACTGCCTCTTTTACAGCAATTTCATAAGGTTCATGGACCACCTTCCAGGGACCTACCCCCCAGCTTCCATAGGTGACGGGAACCTGAGATGTTCATGCGTGGTGGTGACATGTCCAGATGTGTGTTCTAGAGAGTGGCTGTGGTCGGGAATCGCCCCCTCTCTGTCACGGGCTCTGTTTCCCTGGACTGGCTTCACCAACCTCAGGCAGGCTCTGCCCTCCCGAGGCAAGGGGGCCGCAGCAGTCCGAGGCGTAACTCCTCTCAACTTGCAACCTCAGCTGAGAGAGAACATTTTCCCCCTGTCCTGTCAGCAGAAGTCTCCGGGCTGACTGTCACTGGTCCTGGCTGGGGTCGCATGCTCAGGGGACCTCTGACTGCCCTGGAGATGAAGGGCATTCAGGACACATTCATGAGGCACCTGCTGTGCCCATCCCGGGAGTGTGCTGGGCATAGTGAGATGAGCCAGCCTTGGCCCCGGGCCCTGGGTACTGGGAAGAGTGCTAGGCTTGGTGTCAGGACACCTGGTTTAAATCCAGATACTGCCATCTTCTAGCTGTGTGGCCTGGACAGGTAGCTTCAGTTCTGTGACCCTCAGATGCCTCTTCTATAAAATAGGGGTAATGTTACCAACCTCACGGAGTTGTCATGAACGAAGGAGGTCATATTTGCCCATTGTCCAGAAGAGTGCTCGGCACATAAAAGGTGCCCCATGCCCTGGCTGGTTTGGCTCAGCGGTTAGAGCGTCGGCCCGCGGACCAGAGAGACCGGGTTCAGTTCCCGCTAAGGGCACGTACCTCAGTTGCAGTTTATCCCCGGCCCCGGTTGGAGTCGTGTGGGTGGCAACCAGTCAATGTGTCTCTCTCACATCGATGTTTCTCTTTCTCTCTTCCTCCCTTTCCCCCTCCCGCTCTGTCTGAAGATAAATGCAAAAAATGTCCTCGGGTGAAGATAAAAAAAAAAAAAGGTGCCCCATAAATGCCTGCTTATTCATCCACAATCTAGTGGAAGTGGGTGGGGCCCAGAGCCATTTCCATGGCCTCTGAGTGGAGGGGCAGATACCCCGGAGAAGGTCTCTGGTGGCCACTGAGCAGGGCCGAGTGTCCCCCCCCTCTCCTCCCACTGGCCCTCTCTCTGTTTCTCTAACCCTGTTCTCCCTCTCTCCTCTTTGGGCCCTCCGCTCCCTGTCTGACACCCCCTGCCCTCTGCCTCCCAGGTATGCGGATCCTGGTGAACCTGCTCCTGGACACGCTGCCCATGCTGGGGAACGTCCTCCTGCTCTGCTTTTTCGTCTTCTTCATCTTTGGCATCATTGGGGTGCAGCTGTGGGCGGGCCTGCTGCGGAACCGCTGCTTCCTGGAGGAGAACTTCACCATGTGAGTGGGGCCCGCTTTCCCGGCACCGCGGTGCTGAGGAGTTCAGGGCTAGGAAGGCCTACCATTGAGCACCTGGTCCCAATCCTTATTCCCAGTGGCGCAGGGAGATCAATGGATGTGCCCAGGTGAGTTGGTGGTGGGTCTCCCCTGAATGGCTGGACACCAAAATGAGCAGAGAAGGCCTCGGAGCTCTTTGGTATCACAAAGTCCCGGTCGGTACTAGCCCCTCAGATGTTCATTCAGCTGCTAGTGACTCTTACTTAATGCACAGTTTTCACTTGGTAATTGGGAATCGGCGCCAACAGAGTGGAAGCAGCAAACTGAAGAACACGGGTTTGGACTGCATGTGTCCATTTATACACAGGTAGTTTTTCAACAAATATATTAGAAAATTCTTTGGAGATTTGCATCTATTTGAAAAATCTTGCAGACGAACCTTAGGATTTTCTTTTCTTTCTTTTTTAAAAATTGATTTTGGAGAGAGAGAAAGGGAGAGGGAAAGAGAGAGAGAAACATCAGTTGGTTGCCTCCTGTAGGCGCCTCATCTGGGGATTGAACCCGAATCCTAGGTATGTGCCCTGACTGGGTATTGAGCCCATGACCCTTCGGTGCACAGGACGATGCTCCAACCAACTGAGCCACCCCACCAGGGCAGGATTTTCTTAATAACGTTTTCTTTTCCCCAGCTTGCTTCATTGTAAGACTGCAGTATGTAATACAGTACAAAACGTGCGTTAACTGACCATTTATGTTATTGGTAAGGCTTCTGGTCAACAGTAGGCTATTAACAGTTAAGTTTTGGGGAATCACAAGTTCTATGTAGATTTTTTTTATCCTCACCCGAGGACATTTTTCCATTTTTGTTCAGATAGAGTGGGAGGGAGCGAGAGAGAGAGAGAGAGAGAGAAACATCGACGTGAGAGGGACACATAGAGTGGCTGCCTTCTGCACGACCCCAACCAGGGCTGGGGACGAATCATAACTGAGGTACGTGCCCTTGACTGGAATCGAACCCGTGACTCATTGGTCCACGGGCCGACGCTCTAACCGCTGAGCCAAACTGGCCAGGGCAGTTCTATGTAGATTTTTAACTGTACAATCTCTGCGTCGTTTAAGGGTCCATTGCAGAAGGGGGTCGGATAGGAGGGCCAAGGGCAGTTAAGACCCAAGCAGAAGGGATGTCAACTGGGAGAAAGCAGACAGAGAACCTCAAAAGCAGACGTGGAACCTGGTTCTCTAATTGCAGCACAGACATTCCTTCCTACTGGCCACCAAGGAAAGGTCAACTCGCATGCGGCCCTCTTGCGTCTAAAAGCAGGGGTGGGCTACTCCTCAGACACGCTAGTCAGGAGCGGGGTAAACAGAAATCATGCGTGGGCTTTGGAGGAGCTGGGCTGAGTTGTCTGAGCAGTTGGACATCTACAGAGTCGCGGCGGTGAGGGATCAGCCACGTCTTAGAGCGTGCATGCAGGTGTGTCTGCACACGGGCGTAAGTTCCTTGCCGGGTGCGTTGGTGCACGCCTGCGGGGTGCCAGGCTGGGGAGAGACCAGGAAAGCACTTCATTCATCCTCTCACTCAGCAAGTGCACCCACGTGGCTTCTCCTGCCAAGCCTGTGACAAAGCGGAAGATGGAGTTCCTGCCCTCGGGGGCACCCGGGCAGGGGGCTGGCCACAGATGCCTCCACTGAGGCTGTCATGGATCAGGAACCGCTGCAGGAGGCCTGGGGACACTGTACAGGGTGGACTGAATCCCTCACAACCTGTCGGCTGTAGGGCTGGAGCTAAACCAGAGCCAGGGTGAAGGTTGGGGAAGGGACTGCCGGGGAGCAGTGGGGTCCTGTGGGGAGGAGCCTATACTTGTGTCAGTCATGCAGAAAGCAGGCCCAGAGGCAGGGCCTGGGGTGGCAGGAGAGGGGACATCTGCTTCTCCTGGTCTGGCTGTCAAAGATAGAGACGGGCAGGTCTGAGCTCTCCGCTTTGGGGTTTTGGGACACATCCAGGCCCCTCTGTGCCACATGGATCTGTCCCTGGGTCTCTCCCTGGCTACCTCTTCCCATGATCCCAGCTCAGGCTCAGCGATGCCTCCTCCTGGAGGCCTTCCCTCACCACCCCCGCCCCCAGACACTCTTGCATGATCCCGCTTGATTTTCTTCTTGTCACTCCGTCTGAAATGACCTCACGTGTGAGTTTGCTTACTTGGTTGTTGGGCGTCTCCAGAGGAGTTTTTTACTTGGCCAGCTGTGACGTGCTCCTGTGTGACAGGCACTGGACGTAATGCTTAACTTGTGATCCCCTGTCGAGACCCGGGGATCAAAACTGAGCCTAAGAGATCAGCCTCTTGCTCCAGGGCGAACTTGGCAGCCAGAGCTAGAATCAGAACCCAGGTTCCCTGAGTCCGGACTGCCCCATGAGTGTGCTCACTGCTTTCCTGCAGGCGCATAAGCCCCTGGGGAGACCCCAAAGGGTGGGTTTGAAGGTTCTCGATGAGCTGACCAAACAGTGTGTGGGGACTAGGGGTGCTGAGACCCAGCCCTTGTCCTAAAAGAGCCCAGCCTCCCAGGGGAGGTGGGTGCATATGGCCCAAGAGCAGTAGTGCAGACGAGTGCAGGGTTCAGTCTGGCCACAGTGGGGCCAGGCTCAGCCCTGACTGATCCTGGGGAGCTCCCTCAGGGAAGCCTCCTGGGGGATGGGTGACCCTGGAACTGACCACAGTAGTTCAGGGGGAATTTTTGTAACCATGGCAGAGGTGGGGGAAGGTGTTCCAGACAGAGGGAGCAGCATGTGCAAAGGCCTGGAGGCAATGGCAGTGACCCCTCCCCTTCTCCTCTTTTACCCACCATCACCTGTGGACAGACAAGGGGATGTGGCCCTGCCCCCCTACTACCAGCCGGAGGAGGATGACGAGATGCCCTTCATCTGCTCCCTTTCGGGTGACAATGGCATCATGGGCTGCCATGAGATCCCTCCGCTCAAGGAGCAGGGCCACGAGTGCTGCCTGTCCAAGGACGATGTCTATGACTTCGGGGCGGGGCGCCAGGACCTCAACGCCAGCGGGCTCTGTGTCAACTGGAACCGCTACTACAACGTATGCCGCACGGGCAGCGCCAACCCTCACAAGGGCGCCATCAACTTTGACAACATCGGCTATGCCTGGATTGTCATCTTCCAGGTGAGACACCAGCCCCCGTGCTGGGGCCTGTGGGGCTGGGGGTCCGGTGGGCTGGGGAGAGCAGCTTCACCTGGCAGGCAGGGCTCTGAGCCAGGCACTTGTCACCAGGCATTATCATGCCCTCATTACAGACAGAGAAACTGAGGCTCAAAGAAAGGGCTGTAAGACCTTGGGCGTATTGCTTGATGTCTCTGTGCCTCGGTTTTCCCATCTCTAAAGTGGGAGACAGTTCCCCCACCTTGAGTGGCTGAGAACGAGCCAGATGATGTGAGCAGAGCAGCCAGGCCAGTGTGCAGGGGGTGCTGGTTAAAGGTTCCCTTCCGATGTCAGAAGGAAGAAGGGGCAGGAGCAGGGGGTGGTGGCGAGAAGCCCCTGAGGAGGGCCCGGCCTCACTGAGGTGGCCGCGCCACTCCCTTTGCTCCGGGGAGCGAGCGGATCACGGCATTCCGAGCTTCCAGGCACGATGCCATCGAAGCCAGCAACTGCATTCTGGGCCCTCCGGCTGGAGAGGGTGGGTGGGGCTCCTGCTTTGTGCACTTGCCAGAGGCGGACAAGACAGCACAGCTGGGGAGGCGCCTGTGTTTGTCTCTCCCAAAGCTGCTGCCTCCCTCTCCGCGAAGGAGTGTGTGGGGACAGTCACACCAGTCTCATCACTGCCACACCCCCAGGCTCGGCCAAGCTGCAGCCGGCCCTGCTAGGGGGGCTCGTTTAGCCCCACACACTGAAGAGAAGCTGAGGCTTAGAGAGCCGCTCAGCTGGTGAGCTGGAGCTGGAGTCCGGGGACCCCTACGTTCAGCCCTCCGGCCTTGGTGTTGTAGACTGGAAAGGGGGGGTGGGCTCTGGAGCGACAGGGACCAGGTCAGGCCTGTGTTTCACTCTTTGGCTGTGTGGCCTTGAGCAAGTGCCCTAACCTCTCTGAACCTGTTTCCTCACCTGTATAATGAGGATGACGATGGCTGCCCTGCACGAGAGGTAGTGTGTGTGAGGCGTCCTGGCACACAGTAGGGCCTTTGCTGCCTGCCCTTCTGAGGATCAGCCTAGCTCGGGCTCTCTCCCCTTCTGCTCTGTCCTGGCTGCAGGTGATCACTCTGGAAGGCTGGGTGGAGATCATGTACTACGTGATGGATGCTCACTCCTTCTACAACTTCATCTATTTTATCCTGCTTATCATAGTAAGTGTCAGAGAAGCTGGGGCTCTCCGGGCAAGCTCAAGGACCCATGGACCAGGGTGGGGGTCTTTGGGAGTCCCCAGGGAGCTCCTCAGAGCCACGAGAGCTGGGTGGGAGAGAGCAGGAGGGCCAATTTTTTAACTGCAGCTCAGCAGCGGGTGATTGAAGGGACTCTTCAGCGGCGGCCGCTGGAAGCATCCATCACTTCCGATTGTCTTCATTCCTCATTTCTGGCATTTGAGCCCACCCCCTGGCTCTCAATCCTGTTTCTCTGCTTTGTAGCCCCTGGGAATACATGCTTTTCATTGACCCGAGCCGGGCGCAGCCCCAGGATGGAAGCTTCTCCAGGGCTCCAGCTTATCCCTCTTTTCCTGGGGTTTGAAGACAAAATGCTCTAATCGGAGGCCGGGGCTGCTTCCCAAGCAGGGTCTGGAGAGGAAACCAAGCCTGTTGTGACCTGGTGGAGCTCCCTGAAACCCTGGGAGGGACCTCCACCTCTCAGGCAGCCCTGCCTTGTCGGGGTGACCTGGATATGGAGGAGGGACTCCATCGGCCTAACAGAGCAGGGCCCCCATCCAGGCCAGCCCCTCCTGCCTCCCCCCATGCGGTCTCCCCAGAGCAGCTCATCCACGTGTCATGCCTGACTGCGGCTGCGGCCACAGTGCCCACACAGTCCCCCAATGTCAAGGTGATTCACTCCTAGGAGAGTCGCCGCCGGCTGCCTGCTGCTGTGAGCTGGCTTCCTTGGCTTCCTGGTGGCGGGAGAGGGCACGCCTGGCCCTCCCCGGCAGCGCCCCATCCTGGGCTGGTGGGACCTTGACCTGGGGTTCAGGACAAGCTGACAGGTGACCTAGATGCACCTGCTGTGGGCTTTGCTCCATGCCTCCCTGGGGAGGCTGGGGCCTTGGACCCGTGGGAAACACCACGGTAGAAGGGGGTGGATGCAGCCTTTGTTCAGCGCTGCGGGTCATCCCCAGGGTGGTTCGGTCACTCCCGGCACGTTCAGGGAAGCCTGCGCCGCACAGGCCCTGGGCAGAGTGCTGGGAGCTGAGCAGTCAGATGGTGCCTGCCTGGGGGAGCTCACCGTCTCATGGGGCAGATGGGCTACGGCAGACAGCATCTTAGGAGCCGTGATAGTGGACACCCCAGAAGGCCTCAAACCAGCTCAGAGGAGGGACGGGGGACTGGGTGGCTTCCTGGAGGAGGCGACACTAGAATTGAGCCTTAAAGGCTCGGGGGTGGGGGAAATGGGGGGGTGTGACAGCCAGAGGGGAGCCTTCTGGTCAGGGGGTGTCCACAGTGACCCTGAAGCAGACAGAATCCTCCTGCAGGGGGGACAGTGAACCATTGGGGTTGCTAGAGATGCCCAGAGTCCCCGGGAGGGCTGGAGAAGGCTCTGGCTGCTCCTCCTGATGGAGTTAGGGGCCGATTCTGGGGTCGGTAACGACCAGTGGGCCCAGGGCAGGCCCTTCACTCCTGAGCTCATAGTGAAATGGGAACAGTGACAGTCCAGACAGAGCCTGAGCGACCATGCTGTCATTTCCCCACAACCCTGGCCTTGCAGTGGCACCTGCTGTTCCTCAGGTGAGGGGCCTGCACCCCAGGGAGGTGAGGTGCCCGGCCTGGGCCACCATGCCTGGGAGAGGTCCTCAGCCCTCAGACCTGGATCCCCAGTGTCCCCTCTGATTGGAAAAGTTCTAGGCTGGTCTTGCCTGCACCTTCCATTTAACAGATGGGGAAATGAGGTCCAGGGGGGAAGGGGGGCTGCTGGGTCCCCAGGGGCAGCGGCAGGCTGGTAGAAGACTAACAGGTGTGAGCACCCGGAGGGCAGGATCTGTGCCCTCACACAGGCCTGGTGTGGAGCAGGTCTCCAGGAAATGACCGAGAGAGTGAACGAGTGGGGCATGTCCTCACCTGGGAAGTTTCCCAGGGTCCTCTCAGCCTGGAAGCCCCCACCTCACCACCCCAGAAGCCCAGCTCCCCGGCCATGCTGTAGGGGAGAGGAGGGAAGGGGGAATCAGCCTGCAGGAGTCTCCTGGGGGACAGCCTGGAAGAGGATGACAAGCCATCCACTTACTCCTCACTGGCAGGGTCTGAGCCCATTCAAAGGGCCCACCCTCTGGAAACCAGAGCAGGAGGGGCCCCGGGAGCTGAGCCCTGGGACTCGAGGTGGCAAGGACTCCCAGCGCTAACTGGGTAGCTTCCCCCCACCATCCAAGTCCAGATAAAGCCACACAAGCAAACCCTTTCTCAGGGATGCTTCTTTGTTCTTGTCTGGGTGCCCAGCTGGGGCCAAAGGCAAGGTCAGAGAGAGGGCAAGGCTGGCCTGGGACTCAGGGCCAGACAGCTGGAGAGGGGCTGTGCCTTCCTCCCTGGCCTCAGTGCTGATGTCCCGGGTGGGAGGGCAGCTGTGGCCAGAGCCTGAGGGTCGAAGAGGAGTGGGTTTGGAGCAGGTCCCGTGGAGCCGGGAGCTGCCTGGGCCACCGCCGCCCGCGGCCCTGACCTGCTCGCGGAGCAGGGCCTCAGCGCTCTTTTCCTGTCCCTACCTGTGCTGTGCCTCTCTGTCTCTCTGGGCCCTGCACCCTCCTCTCCTCTCTTGTCTCCCTGTCTCTACCTGTCCTCTGCATCTCCTGTGCCCTCTATTTCTGTCTTCTCTGAGCCTGTCTCACTCTCTCTCGGTGTCTCTCCTTGTTCCTGTCTCTGCACCTGGCTGTCTCTGGTCGTCCGGCTCCCACTCTGTCCTTTCCCTTTTGTCTCGTATCTGTCCCTGCCCCTCCTCCTGTCTTCCTTTCTGCTTCTTGCCCTGCCTCGTCACTCCATCTCCATCTCTGTGTCCCTGTCTCTCTCCATCTCTCCGTCTCCCTCTTACCCCACCCTCACTTCTGCCTCTCCCCACCCCTCTGTCCTCTCTGTCCCTGTCCTCTCCTCCCGTTGGTCACAGGTGGGCTCCTTCTTCATGATCAACCTGTGCCTCGTTGTCATAGCGACCCAGTTCTCGGAGACCAAGCAGCGGGAGCACCGGCTGATGCTGGAGCAGCGGCAGCGCTACCTGTCCTCCAGCACGGTGGCCAGCTACGCCGAGCCGGGCGACTGCTACGAGGAGATCTTCCAGTACGTCTGCCACATCCTGCGCAAGGCCAAGCGCCGCGCCCTTGGCCTCTACCAGGCCCTGCAGAGCCGGCGCCAGGCCCTGGGCCCGGGCGTCCCCACCTCCACCAAGCCCGGACCCCACGCCAAGGAGCCCAGGCGTTTCAGTAAGTGGTCCTGCCTCCGGTGGCCTCCGGAGTGCCCCACTCGGGTCTCATGGCCTCCATCGGGGAACCCCCAAAGGACACTGTTCACAAGCATGTCTCCCTGTCCTCCCTGCACAAGCAAAGCTGGCCAGTCTAGCAGGTGGAGAACCCAGATCTCCCCTGGGAGCTTCAGCCTGCACCCCTTGTTCCCTCCCGGTTTCCTGTCCACTGTCAGTGCCTTGCCTGAGCCGGCCCTGGGCTCAGGGGACGTAGCCCTGGCGCTGGAGGAATTCCGTCCCCATCCGGCATGCGCGCGTGGACTCAGGCTCTGCCCCTGGGATTCACACTTGAGAGACATGAATAATTGTCTGTCCTCAGTCTTGTGAAACTCTCAAATCCGCCCCCACTGCAGCCGGCCTCACCCCTCCTGGGTTCCTGTGTCGCCACACGCTTGCGAGCACACTTGAGCAGTGATGCCTGGCCCCCAGAACAAAGGGGCCGGCCGCCCTGCAAAGGGGTGGCACGTGTGGACACGGGTTCCGCTCTGTGATCTGCCTCAGGTCCAGTTCTGCACGTACCCACTGTCACTGTTGTTTCTGGGAGTCAGCACTTCAGGTTCAGACAGGGCTCTCCGCTCAGACAGACAGGGGGCAGAGCGAGCAGCGGGCAGCACTGTCCCAGAGACGGTGAAGGCAGTCACTGCAGGAAGCACAGTGTCAGTGACAAGAAGTCAGCGTCAGGATGTCAGAGTGTTGGCTCAGCGGAGCCACCTCCAGCGGGAAATGAGCCCCAGGAGGAGGCAAATGTGCCACAGTAGGTGGCCCCTCCCCAGGCCCAGTCCTGACCCAGTTGGTGGCAAAAAGGAAGTCAGTAGGTGTCGGGACTATGCCCCAGAGCAGGTGCAGGTGTGTGACCTGGGACAGCCCTGACCTCTCTGTGGGCCTCAGTATCCCCCTGAAAAGCGAGGATGAGGCCGTGTGAGGTGGGGTCAGCCACCCCCAGGCCCTGTTCCTGTAGCTCTCACGTTCTAGGCCTCTGAGATTCTTAGGAGGCAAGCTAAAGAATTCATGCTCAGAGCGGCCCGGCCTGGGCACATGTCCAGGTGTGGTCTTGGAGGAGGCTTCAGGTGGCCTGTGTGTGGGCTGGCCCAGCACTTGGTGAAGGAGCTAGCTGGGCTCTGGGCAACCTGGCACCTGACATTCTTGAGTGACATGGGGAGGGGTGTTTACTGCAGGGGAATTCCGGCCTGCCCACTACCCTCTCCAGGGAACCTGCGTGGAGGGAAGTCAGGGGAGCTTCTGGAGAGAGGTGTTGCTCTCTGCCCCTGGGCCTTTGCGCCTCCCCCTCCCCTGCAACACCAGTGTCCGGCAGCCCAGCCCAGCCCAGAGTACACGGGGAGCTAGGGGGTTTGGCGGAGGAGGAAGGGCTTTGCCCTGTCCCCCAGCTGAGGTGGGACCAACCTCTGCCCCGGCTCCCGGGGATGAATGAGTCAGAGGCCTTGTCCAGGTCCAGGGCATTGGGAGATATTTGGAGGCAAGTGTGGAAATGAAGGCTGGCATTATATGTTTTTCTTTCCCTTTAACATTATTTTTTCTTACACAAGCAAAATATGTTTATTCTAGGAAAATATAGACAAACACAAAGAAGAAACCAAACCACCCCTCTGACTCCTCCTTGAAATGGTTTACAGATCACATCACTCAGGTCCAAGCCTGGCCCAGGTCACATCACTCAGGTCTCACACCCACCCTGGGCAGCAAAGGGGTGAAAGCTCCAGGAAGCTCCTGCCCTCACCCCGTCTGCCCCAGCGGCCTGTCCTGCCTCCTGCCCCCGGGGCTAGCCTGACTCAGCTTGCACGGAAGGGGGTCCTGGGCCTTCTGGAGAGCGCTTGCTCCCTGCCCAGGGCTCCTGCCTCCCTCTCTTCCCATGTGCAGGCAGGAGAATAGAGGGACACCGAGGCCACCTTGGCTTCCTCTGAGGGGCGTCCACCCTCCACACCGGCCTGGCTCTTTGAGAAGCTCTTCTGCCATTTCCCAAACCCCATGACGTCAGCAATCAGGATGGGGGGAGGGGCTGGAGTTTTGGGGGGTCTGTTCAGTGACTAACCCAGGGCCACAGGCCAGGAAGTGGTGAAGCAAGGACAGTTGGCATTCTGTGTGCCCCAGGGACTGTTCTAGACATATCGTGCGTATTAGCCAATAGAGAACCCACAGCCCTGCGTGGCGGGTGCTCCTGGCCCACGCGTTTGCATAGGGGCCAACAAAGCCCAGAAGGTGAAACCGTTTCCTCAGGGACCACAGGCCACTCGGCCTCCGGGGTGGGGGGTCTTGCATATCCCAGGCAGACCCGTGGGCAACGGCAGCCCTGAGGCACACATGCGGATGTGTCCCAGGGTTAGGCCAGGGCCTGGAGGAGACGGGTGCTGCCTCCTCTGAGATCCTTGAGTGTGACCCCAGGCACCGACCCTGCCCTCTCTTTGCTTTCAGAGCTGTGCCCCAGACACAGCCCACTGGACCCGACGCCCCACACGCTGGTGCAGCCCATCTCTGCCATGCTGACCTCTGACCCCACCAGCTGCCCCCGCTGCCAGCACAAAGCGGGCCTCCAGCCCTTGGGCCTGGGCAGCACTGACTCGGGCCAGGAGGGCTTGGGGTCGGGGGGCTCTGGCGGTGGAGAGGAAGAGGCCGATGGGGATGGAGCCCGGAGCAGCGAGGATGGGGCCTCTTCGGGGCTGGGGAAGGAGGACGAGGAGGAGCAGGCAGATGGGGCCGCCCGGCTATGCGGGGACGTGTGGCGGGAGACTCGGGCCAAGCTTCGAGGCATCGTGGACAGCAAGTACTTCAACCGGGGCATCATGATGGCCATCCTGGTCAACACCGTCAGCATGGGCATCGAGCACCACGAGCAGGCCAGTGGGGGTGGGCACCAGGGCCTGGGCTGGGCACGGTGGGGGAGGGCTGGGGTGCCCAAGCCAACCCCATCCAGTCTGGGTGTGTCAAACACCCACAAGTGTCTGTCTCCCCCACTGACCAGGACTGGATCCATTTCGTCCCTGTGGCCTCAGTGCCCAGACCAGGGCCAAGCACAGAGGAGGGAGGAGCTCAGGGTGTCTGCTGCGTGGGTGAATGAGTGGACGAGTGGGCAGGGCTAGGGCTGGCCTACTTGGGGTGAGAATGAGGGAGATCCAGGTCCTTTCCTCTTACGCATCTCAGCACGGACACCAAGGCACCCATCTAGTGTCCATTCATTGCTTCTCCATGTGAGCCCTCCTGTCCATTCTCCCCAGGACAGCTGGAGTGATGTTTCCGGAGACTGGGCTCTCCCCTGCCCACAACCTTCTGCAGCTCCCCATTGCCCTTGGCCAAAACAGACTTTTCCACTGGCATGCAAGTCTCCTTGTGCCCTGCCCACAATATGCTTTCAGCTAACAGGGCGTCCTCCTGCCCCTGATACCCCCACTACTCTGCCCTCCCCACAGCCCCACGGCACGAGGGTGGTCCTGCGGTTGCCTCGCAGAGGCTGTCACCCGTCTCCCTCTTGGCCAGCCCTGTGGTTTCTTCTGTCCTCAGCTCCAGTGCATGGGGTGCAGGGGGTGTTGCCTGAGTTGGTTTGTCCCAGGCCCCTTAGGCCATCGGGGGTACAGCTGGGGTTCAGAGATGAGAGGAGCTCAGAAAAGGGGTCCCCAAGGGGGAATAGCACATGGAACAGAGGATGGCTTCCAGGAGGTGGCAGGAACATGGGAGGTTGAGGAGACTATGTGTAGGGACACAGGATGGAGGGCTGTGCGCGGGGGGCAGGGGGTAGCCCAGATGTCCCCATCGGTCACACCCAGGTGACAGCTTGGATGACAACTCCAGTCCTGGCTTCATTTGGAAAAACACTATTTTCTGGCTCCCAGTGTCCCCCAGCCCATAGGTGACCCCAGCCCTGGGAGGGCACGGGCAACCCTGAGGCCCAGGGTGGGAATGTCACTGGCATGAGGTCCCACTGCCTGCCCCTGCAGGGTGCAGGATTTGGATGCCCCCTTTGCTTCCCTGCTGCCCTCGTTCTGCAGAGGCCCTACCGCCCGCTGTGCCCTGCAGTGGGCCACACTCTCATTTCCCTCCTCATTAGTTCGCCAAGCACAGGCCCCATTCAATTTACTTAAATGCGGCCCCTGGGGCTGCCGTGACACTCTGTTCAGAGCTGCTGGTTTGCCAGCATTCTGGCTTAATTAAAAAGGTCTCTAGGGAGGGCTGGGGAAGGCTCTCTGCAGGATAAAGCTGGTGAGATAGGCAGCCTGGACCCCTTCGCCTGGGGTCCAGCCTTGTGGCCTTTGCCTGGCCCAGACCTGCAGGAGGCCAGCATTCCTGGGAAGGACCCCAGGGAACAGGAGCTGTGGGGGTGCTGGCTCGATTGGGGCAGCACCAAGGGGCCTGCCGCAGAGCCTGGGCACTGTCCCTGCCAGTGGCTTGCTGGAACCAGCTTGTGAGAACAATTTTCTAACACTGAGGAATTTTGCAAGGCCATTGTTATAAACAGTTGGTAGCTTGAAATTGCCACAGTGGAAGTATTTACACCATGGAAGTTGGCATATGCTACAAATCAGGGTTATTCGTCAGAGGCCTGTTTGCAGTGTTCTACTGGTCCCTGTCTTTTCAGCTGTCCCCTCCAGGGCAACACAGCAGCTGGGGCAGCTCTGTCCTCTGGGTCCAGTCTCTCCTTCTACCTGTTGGCCCCAATCTCAGGCCAGGCCATGGTCCCTGCCCAAGCCTCCGCAAGGTCTCCCTGCCCGGCCTGTTCCCCCTCCTCACTCCTGCCATATCCTGCCCGAGCAAACTTTCTAGCCTCACATATGGTGGAGCCTCTTCTTTCCGGCTCTGCAGGCACCCCCTGGGCCCCCACCAGGCTGGGAGAGGCTCTTCTCACTGGCTAGTCTCCTGCCCCTTCACAGAGTCTGCCTTGGTTTCTTTATCTGTGAGGCAGGCATCCCAGCTTTGTGCCCTTTCTCTCGTAGGGACCGGCTCCCATGAGCTGAGCACCTGCGAAGAGGCAGGCCCGAGCCTGTGGGGTGCACTGAGCCCCAGACCTCCTCACAGCACGGCTGGGAGGGTGAAATGCCTTGGGAAGCCTGGCACATGGGTGCTCACTAGTTAGGAATTGTTTTTGAATCTTTTCTTGGAGACTCACACCACCACTTTTGGGGTAGGTTTACCCTTTCCTGTCTGGAGCCTCAAAAAATTAATTAAAGAAAAAGTGAGGAGGAGGGAGAATTTTTAAATCGCTCTTTTGAAAGCAGCTCCGAGTGGCAGCCATTGTTCGGCAGAGCTCGGCGGGGCCTGCCTGTGGGCTGCTGGTCTTCGTGCCCCCTCTCCGCGGCCGCCCAGACGCTGCTCCGTGGGAACCGATCCGCCCCGTGCTCATTTGAGCTGCCCTGTCTGAGGGCCCTGCAGAGAGAGGTGGCCCAGGGCCTCAAGGAGGCGGAGGGAAGGGGAGGAGCAGGAGAGAATGGACGTGAGCACAGCTCCTGTCCTGCAGGGATGGTGACCTCGAGGGGAGGCATCCTGGGGGCCCCGCCATGCTGCAGCTGCCCACTCTGCTGGCAGGAGCTTGGTGTGGCCACCACGGTGGCAGGTGGTGAGGGGGACAGAGCCTGGGCACCACTTCCCTACTCCATCTGGAAAGTGGGGGCCACCGCTGCTGCTCTGGTCACGGTGCTCAAATGAGAGGTGAGATCACAGGTACCCGTGGCCTTTAGGTGGTCACTGCTGCCAAAATCACGAGGGAGCGTCACTGGGTTCCTCGTGGCCACGGATGTTATTCCGTTCAGGGGCTGGCCTGGGAGAGTGATGGGTTAAAGGGAGTGTCAGGCAGGCAGGGGTCTGCTTGTGCCCCATGAGGTAGTCAGACGGTATAGAAGTCTACCCCCCCCTCATCCTGTCAGGAGAGTGGGCCCAGAACTGTCGGTAACTGGGGCTGTGTGACAAGCAGGTGGGTGGGGTCAACTTGGGCACCGGCTCCTCCATCATCACCGGCGGTCATGTTTGGGCACATCTCTTCCTCGGGTGATCCTCATGGCAGCCCCGGGGGGTAGGCAGAGTGGGTGTGTTATCCCCACTGGGCAGATGGGGAAACTGAGGCTCGGAGAGGTGGGATGGCTTGCCCCAGGTGACATGGTGAGCGGCTGTTAGAGCTGGGCTCTGGAACTCTGAGGTTGAATTGGAGGTTCCACAAAGCCCACAGGAGGTGGCGGGGGGACACCGCCCCCGGGAGCAACGTCGCTCTACTTCTCCCTCTCCCGGCAGTGGCCTCTCCAGGCCAGTGATCCCTCCTTAGCTGGGCAAGACTGTCCTGGAGCTGGACGGTGGTCACCAAGTTGGACAACAAAAAACAGGGTGGGGCTGAGTGGGCAGCAGAACAGGGGCACAGGGAGCCTCCTGGGGCAGGGGTGACCCAGGCTGGGGCATGTCCACTGGCCCCAGCTCCCAGGGCACTGTGTTCGAGACCTCCAGATCAGTGGATGGGTTAAAGCAGGCTTTATCCTCCCTTCAGCAGCCCCCAAGTCACTGCTGACCCAGGTCTGGGGTGACCCTGGGAAGATGAGGATGGGGTGGCTTAGTGCCCAACAGTTGAGCTCTGTGGTGGCTTGGGAGAGAGAGGCACCCCTATGGGCTGCAGTCATGGAAGGCCTCCCGGAGTCAGTGACACTGGAGATGGATTCTGAAGGATGACTAGGACTTCATCAGTGAGACAGAGGAGGGACAGGAGCAGGGACCAGGAGTGTAGGCATCCCCCGAGTCCTCAGGAGGATGTGCGCACAGGGCAGGCAGACACCCGGAGGCTGGGGGAGCTGTCCACCCGTGAAGGGTCTTGAGGCTGGCTCTATGCTCATGGCAGCAGGGAACTATGGGAGGCGTGTAAGCAGGGCAGTGACATGTCTGTGCTGAGCTGGACCCTGAAGCCATAAAAGTGGGGCAGGGGCAGGTGCCTGGGCCATTGAGGGGGATGGGCCACAGGGAGGAGACCTGGGTTTGAGATCCGATTCTATCATGGGCTGGCCATGGCCCCGGAATTCACTTCTCCTCTCTGAGCCTCAGGGTAACGTTTGAGACTTTGATGAAGTAATTCATGGAAAGCGCTTGGCACTGCCTGGCATATGGGAAATATTAACACCAGCTGCCATTATTATCATGGGGATGATACTGGGCTCAAGGGCTCCTGGGGGCAGTTTAGACTCCTGTCCAGCTGGTCCTTTACCGACCCCTGCAGAAATGGCCAGAGGCTGGGCTGCCTGGTGCCTCCCAAGCCTGGCATTGGCAGGGAGGAGCTGGCCCTGCCCCTGCCCCCTCTCCCTCTGCGTCTGGACTCACCCCTAGGTGGCAGCCCCTCCTCACCTGCCCTCTACCCTCTTGCCTCTGGTTTAACCTGTTTTTCTGCCCTTGGCATCTCCTCTTCCACTGGGTGGGTCTTTGCCATCTCCAGCCACTTTCCTCAGCCTCTGTCTGTCTGTCTGCTGCCTGCTCGCTCTCACTTCCTGGCTCTGACTCCCACGGCATCATGATCTTGGTCCATTATGTTTTGATCTGTTTTTCTGTCTTGTCTCTCCACACCCTGCCTTTGCCTCTCACTCCCCGTGCCTATATTTGTCCGTCCGTCTCTCTCTGCCCGTCTCTCTCTGCCCGTCTGCCCATTTCTTTCCACATACGCCACTCAGTCTCCCTCACTGTGTCTATATTCGTCTGTCTGTCTGTCTGTCTCTCCTACTCACTGCCTCTTTCCCAGAAAAATGCTTGCAGGAGTGATGGATGGTCCATTAGGAAAAGATTAACAGGTGTGCACTTGACTAGAGAAGCAGCTGTTGCCAGGGGGGAGGGAGGCGAGCGGGTGACCTTTCCGGGAGCGCGGCGGGCTCTGCCATCAACTGTGGCCGAGTGCCTGTGCAGCGTGTGGGGCTCAGAGGGGCTGATGTGCAATTATGGCCTGTCAGCATCCACATTTTTCATCTCCCGAATGTCGAATGTCGTTTGGCCGATGGGAAATTGGTGGCTCTCGGCCGCATCTGGGCCCCGACTTAGCCCTGAATGCCGCGCCCCAGCCCCTCCCCACCGAGGGGTCCCTCTCAGGGTCCCACCACCCACTCCGCTTTCGAGACCATTTTGCGAGTCAAATGTAATTACAGATGGGAATGGGGCTTTCTCCTTTCGTCTGGCCAGAGAGGAGCTGGCAGTTTTATTATATTTCCCAGGCACCAGGCAGGAAGCAGTTTTTTTTTCCTTCTCCTTTTAACCCAAATGGAATCAAAGTCAGGCCCCTTAGGTGCCCTGTCGCTAGGTAGAGGGGCTGGGCTGGGGGTGGGTGGTGCTGAGAGATGGCAGCCCTCGCACCCTCCCACCCTGCTTCTGGCTGGTTCTGTGGCCTGGACACCTTGTCTTCTCCCTGTCACCCGCTCCTCCTCAGCTTTGGGGTCTCTGCTGAGATGTCCCTTCCTCCAGGAAGCTGCTCCTGACTCCACTGTCACTGTTCCCCCACCCCCTCCACCTTCCCGTTTTTAGCACCTACCGACTGGTGAGTTAGGTAACTTGTGTTGGGCTTTGCCACCAGAGCCTGACACTCACGCCGGCCACCCTGGAGGGTGCAAGCCCGCCCAGAGTGGAGGCTCGGGTGTGTGGAGTGCATGCGCTAGTGATGAATGAATGAAGGAGGGAGAGGGTGAGCTCAGGTGGGGTCTCGGTGTGCAGCAGGAGAGCAGACTGGAGTCGGACTTGGTTCAGTGCCTGGCTCTGCCACATCCTCGCTGGGGGACTCTGAGCAAGTCCGTCCACGTGGCCGGGCCTCCGTCTCCTCATCTGTAAAATGGGGATGCCTACGTGGCCTCACAGGCTGCCTGAGGCATCAGTAATTGTGCTGGGTGTCAAGCTCAGCATGGGCGCGTGGTCAGGCCTATTCAATGGCCCTTCCCTTGTCTGTGCTTCGGATAGGAGCAGCCTGGCTCCATGGTGAGCAGAAACCAGACGCCTCACCACCCCCTCATGTCATGGGTGAGGAAGCTGAGGCCGAGGAGCGGTGGGGTGGACCTGGAACTCTGCCCCCAGTCAGGGCCCATAGTGTGGCCTATTTCATATAGTGGGGCTGATCAGATGGCCCCACTGCAAGGGTGTCACCTGTTGCTAAAAACCAGGAGATAAACAGCTCCAGGGGCAGAGGGTAGGTCTGTGGCCAGTGGGGGCCAGTCTCCTGACCAGCTGGTGACTTTAACCGTTAACTTCCCTGGACCCCAGCATCCTCCTATGGGAAGTGGGTGAAGTAGGCCCCACTGACTAGGGTGCTGAGTTAACGAAGAGCCACGTGGCACCCAGTAGCTGCATGGTCTCCGTCCTCTCTTCACAGGGCACAGTGGTCTCCAGCCCCCACAATCCTGAGGTGGCCTTGCTGGGGACAGAGAGAGGGGAAGGATGGGTAGGGAGGTCTGCACAGGTAGGGGTTAAGGGTGGGAGCCCTAGAGCCAGAATGCCTGGGTTTGAATCCTGGCTCTGCCCCTCACTATCTGTGCAGCCTTAGGCAGCAGACTGGCCTTCTCTGAACCTGCTTCCTCATCTGCAGAATGGGCATTTCCTATTTTTTGCTCTGCATCATGTGACCTCAGACCAGCTTCTGAGCCTCAGTTTTCTCATCTGTAAAACGGGTATTGTAGTGCTTCCCCCGGTGTGCAGCAACAGCACCATTTCCAAATTTGTAGGTCAGTCCCGGGGGGGTCCCACCATCTCAGGGGATCTCTCAGGACCCGGGGTAGGAGAACTGCAGAGTCCTCAAGACCATGGTGTAAAGGGTAGATGGAGCTCCACTGAGGACACTGACCTGCCAGGCCTTGCCGCCTCCCTGGGGGTCGTTGAGCCGATGGCTTCCATAAGGGGATCCATGGCTGCCTCCTGCCTGACTGGGGTCCTGTCCCTGTCCCAACCTCCGCAGCCTGAGGAGCTGACCAACGTCCTGGAGATCTGCAACGTGGTCTTCACCAGCATGTTTGCCCTGGAGATGCTCCTGAAACTGGCCGCCTTTGGGCTCTTCGACTACCTGCGCAACCCCTACAACATCTTCGACAGCATCATCGTCATCATCAGGTATCCCCTTGTCCCCCAAATCCCCAGGCCGTGGGCCCAGAGGCAGAGCGAAGGAAGAGGAGGGGGTTGACCCAGACTGTAAACGAAGTACACAGATCAAAGGAAACCAGTTACACTGAAATACAGTTAACAAAGATATTTAAAATTTGTGATTTAGCCATATACATGCTTCTGGATGAATGCATTAAATAGTGAGATCTAGCAGTGGGCCTGTGACCATTGTCCCAAAGAAGGGATGAGCATAAACTATATTCAAAATATCTGCATCAGCCATCATGTGATGTAAAAGCAGTGATTCCTACTAACCACCAGGTCATAGGAACTGCTAGCTCTGCATTTTGTTGTTTCCATTCATAATCAAAAGAATGTGAAATCTCAAAAAGAGCTCAGTGACCTTCGTGGACCTCCTGAATTCTATTCATAGATATCTTGGGGGAGGGGTCCATGGACTCCAGATTAAGAGCCCCCAACTTAGGGTGCCCTGGAGCAGCAATGACCTGTGAAACATTATTGGTTGAATGAATGAAGAATGAATGAATGGAACTCCCCATCCCTTCCTCTGCCCTGACCCCTCCTGCCTCTCTCCCCTCCCCACCCCGTGTGACCCCTCCCTGTGCAGCATCTGGGAGATCGTGGGGCAGGCGGATGGTGGGCTGTCAGTGCTGCGGACCTTCCGGCTGCTGCGGGTGCTGAAGCTGGTGCGCTTTATGCCCGCACTGCGGCGCCAGCTCGTGGTGCTCATGAAGACCATGGACAACGTGGCCACCTTCTGCATGCTGCTCATGCTCTTCATCTTCATCTTCAGGTGAGCCCTGCCTGCTCTGGGGATCACACCTGCCGGGGCTGTAGCTGGGAGCGTGGCTGGTTGAGTTATCTGGGCCACACCCTGGACCTGGGTGTGAATTCTGCCACCACCACTTAATCCCAGGTGGCACTAGGCGAGTACTTCCCCTTTGAGCCTCAGTGTTCACTTCTGTAAAATGGGACCAACATGGCCCCCTCCCATTTTACTGGGTTGTTCAGAGAATGGAGCAAGGTGGATGGGCAAGGGCTTGGTGAGTGAGTCCCTTGAGCCACCTCCGCCCCCCTCCCCCCAGCATGCTCGGGATGCACATGTTTGGCTGCAAATTCAGCCTCCGCACAGACACGGGAGACACGATTCCTGACAGGAAGAACTTCGACTCCCTGCTGTGGGCCATTGTCACAGTGTTCCAGGTGAGCACGCGTCCATGTGTGACAGGGGAAGGCGTTCCACCCGGGATCGCTTTTTGTTGTACCTCCAGCCTCGGAGGATCCAGGGAAGAGCACGGCCTGACAAGGAGGCCCTGAAACTCGGGCTTAGTGGGCAGGTCTGGGGTGTGTGGCTAGGCAGGTGCAGGACAGGCTCTGGGAGCTGGACTGCCTGCCCAGTGTCCATCCCTCCTCCCTCCGCTCCAACCTGAGACTCTAGGAGTCTTCCCTGAGACTGTTTCTCCCTGTAACATGGACATGGTTGAATGAGTGTGTATACACAGTGCTGTGGGCAGAAGGAGCAGGGGGAGAGGAAGGGTGGGCTTGTGCTGGGGGTGCAGGTGGGTCGCATGAGCAGGACAGAGGATGGGGTTGTGGGAGCAGCTAGGACAGATGGAGTACTGCTTAGTGGGGAGTAGATGTCAGGGCAGGAGTGTGTGACACGGGCTTGAAGGTGTGGGCAAGCGGGGGGCAGCAGGCAGAGCAGTGTGTGTGTGTGTGCGTGTGTGCGTGTGTGTGCACACACACACATGCAAGAGTCTGAGGCTCTGCCAGGTGGGCACGCCCTCAGCTAGAGCCATGATACTGGAGGTCCCGGGTGTGCCCGAGCACCTGTGAGAGGATGCTGTGGGTGTGCCTGGGCTGCCGTGTGCCTGTAGCTGTGCCTCCCTTGGCTTCCCTCTGCCCTTGGGCCGGGTTGGGGCCTGAGGATACGCTTGAACTGAGCTGAGTGCTTCTCCCACTGCAGATCCTCACCCAGGAGGACTGGAACGTCGTCCTCTACAATGGCATGGCCTCCACCTCCCCCTGGGCCTCCCTGTACTTTGTTGCCCTCATGACCTTTGGCAACTATGTGCTGTTCAACCTGCTGGTGGCCATCCTGGTGGAAGGCTTCCAGGCGGAGGTGACTGTGACCCTGGTGGAGGAAGCACCCCTATGGGGCCTGCAGGAGACTGGGTGAGGGGAGGGGGTCTGGATGGGGGAGGGCTGCAATTCAAACATCTAGCAGGCGAGTCTCCAGAGGAGGGGGTTGCCAATGAGAAGCATACAAATGGAGGCAGCATCTGGGATCCCTGCCTCTCCCCTGGAGATGTAAGACTAGGCCTCTCCATTTCTGGGATTCTGAAGTCCCCAAGATCTGAGATTCCGGATCCTGCCTCCTCCATCCTCGGAGGCTTTGGGGAATTTGCAGTCAGGCAGATGTGGGTTTGTGGGCTGGTCCTCACTAGCTTCTCACTTTCCTTTCCTGAGCCCCAGTTTCTGCATTTATAAAATGGGGTTAAAAGCACCCACTAAAAAGTTCACAAGGGAGGGAAGGGCTGAGCTGACTTGCGTTCCAACATGAGGGATGGTCTCCCAGGGTGACGCCAATCGCTCCTACTCGGACGAGGACCAGAGTTTATCCAACATGGAGGAGTTTGACAAGCTCCAGGAGGGCCTGGACAGCAGTGGAGGTAAACTGACCCCCACTCCTCACCTAGGGGCCTAGGACCCTTCCCAAGAGATGCAGGTGGCCAGAGGGCACAGCCCCCGGTTTCCCCTCAAGCCCAGGCTCCGTGACTGCTAAATTTCTATGGTCTGTTGTTTACATCCGTAATTGAAAGAATGCTAAACTTCAAAAAGTCAGTATCCTTCGTGACCCTCTTGAATTTTAGCCACAAGAGTAGCTGTAGCCCATCCTCACCCCTCCACACAGTGTGGTCTGTTGGGAAGAGCCTTGGGCCTCAAGATGCCTGGGTTTTGGTCCTGTTTGGCACCACTGGGCAGCTTGGAGCAACCTCCCCAACCCACGCCATGTCCTTGGTAACCGGGCTGGACAGTCTAGCCTTGCTTTCCAGTGGGCATGGGAGTGAGGTTCTCATGCTGGGTGAAGCTTGGTGGTTTCCCCGAACACAGAAGGCAAGGGTTTCACTTATCCAAAAATCAGCTGAGGGCCCTGCAGGTCTCCCCAGAAAAACTCTTCATTTCTGTTATTGTCCATGTCTGTTTCTTTGTCTCATGGCTTCTTGTGCTCTTGTTCTGGCTTTCTGTCTGCCCTTCCCTCTGTCTCCATCTCACCCTTCCAGATCCCAAGCTCTGCCCAATTCCTATGACCCCCAATGGACACCTGGACCTCAATCTTCCACTGGGTGGACATCTGGGCCCTCCTGGGGCTGCAGCACCTGCCCGCCTGTCACTGCAGCCAGACCCTATGCTGGTGGCCCTGGGCTCCCGCAAGAGCAGTGTCATGTCACTGGGGAGGATGAGCTATGACCAGCGCTCCTTGGTGAGTCCTTGTGGGGAGCTCTGGATGGCTGCTCCCTGCTGGGTGTGTGCTGAGAAGTGCTTGCCAGTCCAGCTTCAGAGTGGCTCCCAGGCTTAGGGCACCGGAGTGTCTAGCCAGAACCAGGCAGGGATCATCTCTGTTGCATTTCTGAGTTCCCAGTGCCAGAGTGGGACCCGGCAACAAGGAATGAATGAATGAATGAATGAATGAGGCCAATGGGTCCGGTGTGGAGAATGGGGTTTTTATGTTGGCACCAATGTAGAGGATATAGAGCTGGGCTTGGGGTGGTCAGGCAGATCCAAGCTCGAATCTAGGCTCTGACATTTCCAAGCCATGTGACCACGAGTAAGTTACAGCCCTCTCTGAGCCTCAGTTTCCTTACCTGTAAAGAGGAAAATGGCCCTACCTTGCTGTACCTTCCTCAAAGGAAGTGAGGTGGCAGGAGGAGATGAAACCACACTGTGGACATGCCCATGTGCCCATGGGGTGATGGAATGAGAGGCTGGGTTGGAGGAGGACCCCTGGAGTCTAGCTGGTTCTGGCACCCACTGGCCAGGCCTGTGGCCCTTTTAGGCCTCAGCGGGCCCGCAGGCTGTCTTCAGTCACAACCGTCGGGGTGTGTGGCTGGCACTGACCGGCGCCCTGGCTTCCTCCCAGTCCAGCTCCCGGAGCTCCTACTATGGGCCGTGGGGCCGCAGCGGGGCCTGGGCCAGCCGCCGCTCCAGCTGGAACAGCCTCAAGCACAAGCCGCCGTCCGCGGAGCACGAGTCCCTGCTCTCGGCGGAGCGTGGGGGCAGCGGGGCCCAGGCCTGTGAGGGCGCCCGGGAGGAAGGGCCGCCGCGGGCCCCGCCCCTGCACACTCCGCACGCCTACCACGCGCATCACGGTCCCCACCCGATGCACCGCCACCGCCACCACCGCCGGACACTGTCTCTCGACACCAGAGACTCAGTGGACCTGGCCGAGCTGGGGCCTGCAGTGGGCCTCCACCCCCGGGCGGCCTGGAGGGCAGCGGGCCTGGTCCCCGGGCACGAGGACTGCAATGGCAGGATGCCCAGCATCGCCAAAGAGGTCTTCACCAAGATGGACGACCGCCGGGACCACGGGGAGGATGAGGAGGAGGTCGACTACGTGAGTTGGCTGGGTGAAGGGGCCTGGCCAGGGGCAGGGGAGGGTCGGCTCAGACAGAAAGAGGATGGGCTGGGGGCGGGGCTAGAGAGGGAGGGCCCCACAGGGATGATCTAAGGGGTGTGGCCGAGGGGGACAGGGCCTCAGGAGGGTGAGCAGGAGGCTGGCTGAAGTGGCCTACACCTGAGTTGGGCCCTCCCCTGGGAGAGAAGCCCTCCTCGCTGCCATGGGTGAGGTGAGGGTTCTGGTCTTGCTGGGAGAGTTCAGAGGTCATCCAGAGGCCCCAGTTTGCTGGATGGCTAGAGTGGGCGGAGATGGCCAGCTCTGTCAGTGTGACCAGTCCGCACCCTCTACCCTCCTTGCCAGACTCTGTGTTTCCGCGTGCGCAAGATGATTGACGTCTACAAACCTGACTGGTGCGAGATCCGAGAGGACTGGTCTGTCTACCTCTTCTCTCCTGAGAACAGGTGGGCACCAGGCTTGGGGTGAGGTTAGACTAGGGGGTGAACAGGTCTGGGAGGGAGAGACTTCTACAGAGCCAGGTAGGGCCATTGAGGGTGGTGCCCCTATACCTCGATGGGCCCTCCTGCCCCTGTGGTAGAGGTGCTGCAGGGCAGGGGGAGTGTTTGAATGGGGACTTTCTGGGCATCTCCTGTAGTCTAGGCCATCCCTGTACCCTGTACGGGGCAACAGGTTGGACAGATCCTCAAGGGGGCATTGGCAGGCTTCCTGCGGGAGGAGGCCTTTGTAGCTCTCTGTAGGTGAAGCAGGGTCCAGGTGGAGGGAGCGGCCTCAGGGGAGGTCTGGGGCAGAAGCTTAGGGTAACAGGCAGTGTTTGTCCGTGTGGCTGGAGGACAGGGCTCAGGGATTTGGGCCTGTGTTTGGAAAGCCTTGAGTGCCAGGGCAAGGGGGTGGCTTTCATCCTGTGGCTGTAGAAGTTGCCATGGGTGTGTGGTTAGGGAGGTGGCTCCAGGTGGGTACCCTGAGCAGATGTAAAGTTGCTACCTGTTGTGTGGCCATAGAAGGGTCAGCTTCCTCTAGGCCATCCCCAGGCTTAAGCCCTTTGCCTTCCTCCTAGCTGGGGTGAGGGGCAAACCAACACTCATGGCCCCTGCCTACTCTGCTTAGGTTCCGGGTCCTGTGCCAGACCATCATTGCCCACAAGCTCTTTGACTACGTCGTCCTGGCCTTCATTTTTCTCAACTGCATCACCATCGCCCTGGAGCGGCCCCAGATTGAGGCCGGCAGCACTGTGAGTGGCAGGGGCCTTTGAGCAGGGCAAGGGACAGGTAGAGGAGCAGGCCACTGGGGCCTGCTGTGGGACAGGGTGCAGGGCCAAGGGGGCTAGGAGAGCTCAGCAAGGTGGCTGTCCATACTGTGGAGGAAGGTGTGGCAGGGAGCTTATCTCTGGGTAGGGGGACACCTCCTTGGACTGTGACATGGCAGCTTCCCCTGGATGTCCTTTGGCCAAAGGCTGAGGTGACCGGGCAGTTCTGGGAGCCCCAGGCCCATGGTATCTCCTGGCTCTTTCAGGAACGCATATTCCTCACAGTGTCCAACTACATCTTCACAGCCATCTTCGTGGGCGAGATGACACTAAAGGTAGCTCCTGTCTTCATCTGGGACCTCTCCCACCCCCAGCGGTGGGTAGTGGGGTTGGCCCTGGCCCAGCCCTCTCTCGGTTTGTCACTCCCTTGCTGGTCAGCCACATTCCACAGGGGCCCCAGAGACCCATCCCCGCTTGGTACCCGCACTGGGCTACTGGCACCCAGGGGGTGGGGTCAGCCACATCCCTGCTCTCCAGGAGGTCACAACGGGTCAGAAAAGCTAATGCAGGAAAACATTTACAGTGTAACGGAGGTACCTGCTGGAGGCGTGGGGCGCAGGGGAAGGATTCCATCCGCTTCCCAGAGCGCGTGCCTTTGAATTAGGTTTGCCAGATGTGCGGGGAGAGCTGCTCCGAACAGGCCGTGGGCCTGCTTTGCAGGAAGCGGCTCCAAGCGCCCAGACCTTCCAGCCCCCACCCACCGCCCACCTTCTGAGTAGGCGGCGGGCACGTGACCCCTGCCCGCACTCCGGCTCCACCCCCACCTGCCTGACCCCAACCCCCTGGCCACCTGCCCCCCTGACCTCGCCCCACCTCTTTCTTTGGCGGAGTCCGACAGACCCCGCCTATCACCCCGCCCCCAGGTGGTCTCGCTGGGTCTGTACTTCGGCGAGCAGGCCTACCTGCGCAGCAGCTGGAACGTGCTGGACGGCTTTCTAGTCTTCGTGTCGATCATCGACATAGTGGTTTCCCTGGCTTCGGCCGGTGGAGCCAAGATCTTGGGAGTCCTCCGGGTCCTGCGGCTCTTGCGCACCCTACGACCCCTGCGGTGAGGATTCCTCCGCGTTTGGGGAAGCTCCTGGGGTCTAAGTGGACCACTCACTCCTGCCCTCCCTACCCACTCAGGCCTCCGCTAGCATATGCCAAGCACTAGCTGAGCAGGGCCACGGACCAGGCCTGGAAGGGTGTGTGTGTGTGTGTGTGTGTGTGTGTGTGTGCGCGCCCTGGAAGACCAAGGATGAAGGTGGCCCCCAGGAGGACTACCCCCTCTCTGTGTAGCCCTGGCTGGCTCACAGTTGTCTCTGGGCCTCAGTCTCTACATGAAGGTGTGTGGACCCCAAGGGGGTGGGGTGAAGGCACAGTGCCCTGCTGTGCATATAGTTCTGGAGCCTGGGGGCCACTGCCCTGGTGGCTCTGGGACAACTGGGACTGTCTCCTGGCCTGGCTGAGGGCTAACAGTGCCCTTGGTCCCTCCCTGCCTACAGTGTCATCAGCCGGGCACCTGGCCTGAAGCTGGTGGTAGAGACACTCATCTCCTCCCTTAAGCCCATCGGCAACATTGTCCTCATCTGCTGTGCCTTCTTCATCATCTTCGGCATCTTGGGGGTGCAGGTGAGGGGTGCGCAGGCTGGGCAGGCAGTGGGTCAGCTCCAAGGTCGGAGAAGAGGTTCCTCATTCCCACTCAGCCCCCCTGACCCTATGCTGGTTGACCTGGGGACTCAGGTGGCCCTGGTGGAGCAACCATGTCCTTGTCAACAGGGAGCTCCCAGTCCAGGAAGGGAGAAAAACATGGCCAAAGTGGCTGAGTGCAAGGCTGGCTGGGTAAATGGGATCATGGGGTCCAAGCTACACAGGAACATGGGGCTGGGCCAGGGACGATGTGGGGAGCACCCTGAAGGAGGTGACCTTTGCACTGCACCTTGAAGGAGAGGTGACTTTGACAGGTCATGGTGGGGGAAGGTGTTTCAGGGGAGGATGGGCACATGTGTGGAGGTGATCCCAGGAGCTCTGACTGGCATAGAGAGATGAGCCAGACAGTGGGCTGGGTCAAATGGGGAAAGACCTGGAATGGCCGTTAAGGAGTTGGGGCCTGGCGTCTCCGGGACTGGGGCTCTGGAAGGTCTCTGGCACAGGCAGGGCCTTGAACTAATTTGAATTTTGGCCTGGAGCCCAGCCCAGGTATAAGATGGGCCTCAGGGCTGGACAGGGAGGAGTGGGTTGGGTTATAAAGTGTGTGATGGGGATGGCCAGAGTGACCTGGGTCCACTGGGGTCTGAGCTATCTCTTGAGTGTCTGAGCCCTGAGGCCCCCAGGCTCCTCGCCTGGCCCTGCATCTGGGGCTATAGCTGGTGAGGAGCCTGGGCACAGGTGTCCTTTGGGGTTGCTGAGAGGTTCACGGTGGAGCCACCTGGGCAGGAGGGGCTTGAAGTGGACCCCACGTGGACAGCGGCTCTGCCCCTTCCAGGCAGTTGACACAGAGAGGGCTCGGGTCCCTGGGGATATGCAGGCATCTTTCTCCCGTGGGGTCCCCGCCCTGATCTCCAGTGCAGGTCCTGGGGTCTGATCTCGGGTCTGTGGAAAGCCCAGGGTGTGAACCTTGGCCTGCCACTTCCTAAACCTTGAGTGACTTTGAGGAAACTACATGTCACCCCTGGGCTTTAGTTTCCTCATCTGTGAGATGGGATGAGGTAGCCCCACTTCGTGCTGGGCCTTGGGGAGACGGTGTAGTTGAGTGCTTGGCCTGGCTGTGCACAAGGAGGGTCTCCTGAGGAGCAGCCTCTCTTCTGGTTTGCACCCCACCCCCACCCCGGGGCATTGGCAGGACGGTCACTCACCCTGTGTCCCTTCTCCCCAGCTCTTCAAGGGCAAGTTCTACCACTGTCTAGGTGTGGACACCCGCAACATCACCAACCGTTCTGACTGCATGGCTGCCAACTACCGCTGGGTCCATCACAAGTACAACTTCGACAACCTGGGCCAGGTAGCTCCGCCCGCCTACCCCTTCCTGACCTGGGCACCCCAGTGGGCGGACTGATAGCTCTCCAATACCAACAGCTTGGGGTTATAGACCAGCCTCCAGTCCTGCCTACAGGACTGACCCTGTGACTTCTCCTTTCCAAACCTCAGCTTCCTCTTCTGTAAAATGGGTAGGCGTGGCACCACCTTACAGGTGGTGCGAGGATTAGAGATCCTGAGTGCCGAGTGTCCAGCAAGTGCCTGGTGCTTCTTAAGTGCTTCAGTGGACCCTGGTTCCTGGCCCCCACCCCCACCCATGGGACTCTGACAGAAGTTTTAGTCAGCCAGACAAGGGTGTGTATCCTGGCTCTGACACTTACTGTAAGTGTGGCCTCTCTGAGCCTCAGTTTCCTTACCTGTACAATGGAAATGTTACAGCCCACCAGACAGGCTGTGGTAGAGATGAAAGTGTGCCCAGCCCCTGGCCCAGGGTGGGTTTCCTCTCCCACCACCCATCTCCTGTGCTCTCCTCTCCAGTCATAGGCAGGCCCCTGCCCAGTTCCTGCCTCGCTGTTGGTCTCCTCTCCTGGTGGCCTGCCAGGCTTGGTCATCTGGGTAGTGCCCCAGATGAGAGTTCCCAGCTAGATGCCTACAGAGAAGCTTCCCCTCCCCCACAAATGCTCCTATTTCTTGAAGGCCCACCCAGGTGGCTGGGTATGACCAGATGGGCAGTGCCTTCCACAGGTCACACAGGGAAGGAACAGGATCCACGTCCAAGGGGCCCAGGGCTCATGCCCTGCCCCTCTGCTGGGACCCTCCAGCTGGTTCCCACTGGAACTCTCACCCCACATGACCAGAGCTCCCACTCCCCATGCCCTCCCCGAGAGGAGCCATGGGGCCACAGAGGGGTAGTGAGTGGCGGGGGAAGGGTCAGGACCTGGGACACAGTCACTCTCCCATCTCCTCCAGATTCTCCAGAAGCGGTGCCTTTCCAAGTTATTAACAACTCAATGGTTGGAAAAATAGATGTTTTATTTATTTTAAAATAGATGTTTTAAAAAAGATGTTCCAAGAAGCTGAGGGAAAGCCAGTGGGGTCTTTTATGAGCTTGCTCCTAACCCCTGGCCCCAGAGCCAGGCCTAGGCCCCAGCTCCCATGGAGCATTCCGGCCCTTTCCGTTTCGAGCATGCTCGATGCCAGGCTGATGCCCTGGGCCCCTCAGTAGGGTGCTCTCGGACGCAGAGCTAAAGGGGGTTACAGCCGGCCCAGAGCCTTTGTCTCCTTGCTAGGCCACTCCCAGCTGTGTGCCCCCAGGCATGTTCCAGTCACTCTCTGTGCCTCAGTGTCCCCATCTATGAATGGAGACGGTGATGGCAGATCTGTGACTACCAGTCTCAGGCTCTCTGTGCTTCGGGCCTCTGTGGTCCAAGGGCTTACAGAGACATTTGCCCCTGGCCTGTGAGAGCGTCACCTGTCTCCCTGGCAAGGAGGGCTTCCTCTGTGTCCCTGCCCTGCTCCTAGGCCTGAGCCCTTTCCAGGAAGCCCTTAGCATCATGCCCGGCTGGAATGGAAGAGGACGGGTCTTTGCCCTGGAAGGAGCCTTCAGTGCAGGCAGGGGACCCGTCCCAGAACGTCATTTCCTTGCCCAGGGCCCTGAGCTAGAACAAATGAATGGTGTGGTGGGAGCATGGGAGGGGGAGGTGTCCAAGGAGGGTGTGTGACTGCGGACAATACCTGCTGGTCCAGGACCCTTTGTGAACCCACTAACTTCCGTAGCCCCGTTGAAGGGACAGGAGGATGCTGTGGCTGCCGTCTGTGTAGGAGCCTTGGCTGCTGTCTCCTGGGGATCACCTCTGCCTCAAAACCTCACATTAGTGATAGTAATTATTGCCGCTTACAGACAAGGAAGATGAGACATCAAGGAACTTTCCCCAAGTCACACAGCCATTTAGTGGCAGAGCTTGGGCTGTGACCCAGGGCTCCTGACTTCTCTCATGAGCTGGAGGCAAGCTTGGAGTGGCGGTAGCGGGGCCTCATGTTTATCAGGAACCTTCCAGTTTAAAGTCTCAGCTGACTCTCCCAGCAAACCCGGCAGGCAGCCACTTAAGTATTAGCTCCATCCTGTGGGTGAGGGGCAAGCGCTCATGAATTTTCTTGCCCAGTTAACTTCACAGCTGAGACTGGAACCCAGGACTCCTGGCCCAGCTCCTTCTCCTGCAGCAGTGCCTGCAGGGTATATGGCAGGCACATAGTAGGTCCTCAGAAAAGCTCTGTCAGTTGAGGGCACAGGTCTGTCCTCCACATGGGGGAGGCCTCTTGTCCCTCTGCCTCCCAGAGGCAGAAAAATGGAGAGCTAAGGAGGGGTGGATGCAGCCTGAGCTGCCTGTGTTCATCACCTCTATACCCTCCCCTCCCCATGTCTTCCAGGCCCTGATGTCCCTCTTTGTCCTGGCCTCCAAGGACGGCTGGGTGAACATCATGTACAATGGCCTAGATGCTGTCGCTGTGGACCAGCAGGTGGGCATGGCAGGGGCCGGGTCAGCGGGGAAGGGACACGGTGGTTTTGGGGCCCAGAGGTCTGAGACTGGTGTCAGCAAGCACAGCCCAGTGTCTCCCACTGTCAGCCGCAGCCCACTTCTCACCATCCTGGTCTGAATCCTCTGCCAGTAGGGCCACTCCTTGGGTAGTGAGAGTCATTGTTCCATTTGCTTCAGCGAAGCCCCCTGCTCTGTAGGGACAGCCCTCCAAGCTGCTTCCTGCCTTGTGAGTGGAGAGGGGCTGAGTCAGCTGACAGGGGGACAGCAGGTGCAGGCCTGAGGCCAGAGAGTGACGCATTCAGGGAGTCATGAGATGAGGTCTGGGAGTGGAAAGCGAGGAGAACGGCAGGAGGTGAGGAGGAGGCAAGCAGGACTGGATGGTCCAGGCACGCAAGGGCTGGAGTCTATCTGAGGGCAGTGGGGGTTGGTGACGATGTTCTAGCAAGGGAGTGCCATCAGGTTTACTTGCGGGAGCTTCTTGTGCTGCTGGGTGAGGATGGATTTGAGGGTGGGATGAGTGGAAGGGGGTCAGGGAGGTGACTGGGCCTGGTAGGAGGCTTGAGCTCTTGCTCCCAAGATCCTCCTGAGAATAGGGGTCCCTTCTGGGGCTAGGTAGGGAATGAGAACACTGGGAGACATCTTTCTCCGCTTCTTAGTCTGTCTACCCCTCCTGACCACCACCCCAACCACACACACACACACACACACACACACACACACACACACGGACTCCACAAGGGATGTGCTTTCCCCTCTGCTGGCTGCCTTATTTCTAGATGGATGAATAAGTAGATGGATGGGTGGATGGATGGATGAATAAGTGGATGGGTGGGTGGTGGATGGATGGATGAATAGATGGATGGATGACGGGTGGACAGATGAGTAAGTGGATGGGTGGGTGGTGGATGGATGGATGAATAGATGGATGGATGATGGGTGGACAGATGAATAAGGGGATGGGTGGGTGAGAGGAAGACAACAGGTGGATATGTGTCCAGGAGGCAGCAGATGGAGCAGGGAAGGGGAGGGGCTGTCTTTGCTGAGCACCTTTCTTGTGCCAGGCCCGGGTGGGCACTTCCTCTGCTTCCTCCTTCAAACCTCACGGCCGCCTGGAAGGTGGGCCCTGTTAGTATCCCCACTACACCGGGGCTCAGCGCGTAGGGTGCCCCCTGCCGGCCACCGCAGGCCCTGAGGTGCTGGTCAGCTGCCTCAGCCCCGTCTGGCTCCCCGCAGCCCGTGCCCAACCACAACCCCTGGATGCTGCTCTACTTCATCTCCTTCCTGCTCATCGTCAGCTTCTTCGTGCTCAACATGTTCGTGGGCGTCGTGGTGGAGAACTTCCACAAGTGCCGGCAGCACCAGGAGGCCGAGGAGGCGCGGCGGCGCGAGGAGAAGCGGCTGCGGCGCCTGGAAAAGAAGCGCCGGAGTGAGTGCGTGGCGGCCTCTGCCCGCCGCGATCCTCCAGGGGGCCTGGAAGCTGGAAGGGACAAAGGATGCAGCCTCTGTGGCCCTGTCCTGCCCCTTCCCCCAGTGTCTGCCTGTCTGGGTGACCTGAGCCCTATCCATGTCCACCTAGAGCCTGACGGTGACACCAATTCCAACCAGGTGTCTCAGTCCAGGCAGAGGGCAAAGGCAGAGCCTGGATGCCCGACTCTGAGCTGTGGGACCCCTGTCCTTCCCACAGCAGACCAGGAGCTCCTGCCATGGGCACTTCTGGGGTGGATGGAGAGAATCAGTGTCCCGCTCTTTTTGCCACCCACCCCACATCTTACCCATTTCCCTCGTGGCCCCCTGGCTGGGTGGAGGGGACCTGACTGTCTCCAGGGCCTGGATGGACTGACATCTCTCCCCCTTGCTTCCTCTCTCCCCTCTGCCTCTCCCTCCACATGTTCTGTTCCCACCTTGGACACCCTCTGTGGTCTGTGCCATCCCCTGTGCACCCCTGGCAGAGGCCCAGCGGCTGCCCTACTATGCCACCTACTGTCCCACCCGGCTGTTCATTCACTCCATGTGCACCAGCCACTACCTGGACATCTTCATCACCTTCATCATCTGCCTAAATGTGGTCACCATGTCCCTGGAGCACTACAACCAGCCAACGGTGAGCCCCAGTCCTGTCCTGGCCTGAAGTTTCATGGGGAGTAGGACCTCAGCAGGACCCCACTCCAGGGACAGGAGGGGGCAGTACCTGAGCCGTCCCCCCATGCTGGGCCCTGTGCCCAGGAAGCTCATGGCCTGGTAGGACAGATGAATGAAAGAGAAAGGCCAGAGATAAAGGCCTCTCATTTCTGGTGAGTGGGGAGGTGACATTTGGGCCCCACCTTGAATTCAGGTAACAGTAGCTGTGGTGTGTTTAATAAGACTTTCTGCAAGACATGCTACAGATTTTAACTCTCTCATCCTCATAGCGACCTTAAGGTGGGGGAGGAGACTTTCTCCAGGTTTTGTAGATGAAGAAACTGAGGCTCAGAGAGGTAAAATATGCTGCCCCGGTTAGTCAGCCAGTAAGTAGTGGACCCAGGACTGGAACTTTGATTTGCATTCAAGGACTGTCATGTGGCCCCCACTGCTACCTGGGCATGTGGAGTCTGGGGGAGGGGCATTCCAGGGGACCGAACTGTTGGGGGCAAACACAGAAGTGGGAGAGGGTGACCAGCTCCCAGCGAGTTGCAGGCAGTGTGCATGAGGGGCATGTGTGGGGCTTGTAGGGCCAAGTGCATTCCAAAGGCTTGTCAGAGACGGGGGAAAGAAGAGGGGAGCAGAGCCTCCAGATGAGGAGTTAGTATCTCATTTTATTTATTTTATTATTATTATTGTTTTTAATCCTCACCCGAGGACACTTTTTTTTTTGCATTTATCTTCAGATAGAGCGGGAGGGAGAGAGGGAGGAAGAGAGAGAGAGAAACATCGATGTGAGAGAGACACATTGAGTGGCTGCCACCCACACGACCCCAACGGGGGCAGGGGACATACTGCAACCGAGGTACGTGCCCTTAGCGGGAACCGAACCCAGGAACCAGATCCGCGGGCTGACGCTCTAACAGCTGAGCCAAACTGTCCAGGGCAGTATCTCATTTTAAATGATAGGAGAGGAATGTTATAAATGCAGGGAAAAGGAAGGCAACCACTGGCAGAAAAGAATGGTATTTGTAGAACTTCCAAATTAACATGAGGAAATGGAATAATAATAGCTCACGTTTACCAAGTATTTAAGTATATAGTCCAGTCTGGTGCAGGGCTATTAGCTCATTTAATTTTCACAGTAACTTTCTGAGGTAAGGTACTATTATCATCCCCAGTTTACAGATTGGAAAACGAAGTCCCAGAGAGGTCAAGTGACTTGCCCAAAGTCATAGTGAACAAGGAGTAAGTGCTGAACCAGGGTTCAAATCTAGGCAGTCTGGTTCTTAACCATGTCCCTTAACCATTACCCAACACTACTTCCAAAGAGGGGTATCTGGACCAAACCAGCAGAAATAGGGAAAAGGAAATAGCAGTGAAATAAATAGTGCACATTACATAAGATGGAAAGAATATAAGTAGATACATAAGTCATTGCCCTAAAGGTGAATGGATTAAATTCTCCTCTTAAAAGGCAGAGACTGTCTGACTGGAGGAAAGTGGGGGGCAGGTCACAGGGCCTGGATCATGCTTCTCTTTGCCCTCCCCCCACAGTCCCTGGAGACAGCCCTCAAGTACTGCAACTACATGTTCACCACTGTCTTTGTGCTGGAGGCTGTGCTGAAGCTGGTGGCATTTGGTCTGAGGCGCTTCTTCAAGGACCGGTGAGTGGCTGGGCCAGGCCATGGCAGCATAGAAGGGGCTGTAGGATGAGGAAGCAGTCTTGATCCCTGAGGAAGCCTGGAGTGGCCAGAGGAGGGAAATTAATGTGTCTGGGACGGATGGCCAGGGGCCCCTGGGTGCTGCCTATAGCCCTGAGCAGGAAGTAGATATGGTCCTTCCTGATGGGTGCAGGGCATTCTACCAAGTCTCCTTGGCACATCTCCTGGGGGTCCTCCATACTCCGCAGGCAGAGCAGAGCACACCTCATTCCTCTTCAGAAGGAACAAACAAGGTTCAGAGAGCTTGATGGCCTAGGCCTAGGCCACACAGCCGGCTCAGATTTCACAGCTAGAAGTCAGAGCCCCTTTCTTCTCCCCTGCAGGAAGCCAGAGATGTTTATTCAGACTGGTTAGCCCCTTGCTTGAGGAACTGGAGGCTGTCCAGGGGCAGGGAAGGAGCTAGATCCAGTGGGGTCTTGAGGGGCTAGCTGGATGGGCAGCCACACATCCCTGCCAGCCACAGGAGGGTGGAGAGCTGGGAAGCTCCTCTGAGCTGAAGTGTGTCTAAACTAGAGTGCCTCTCACTTTGTTCCCCACTCCGGGCCTCCTGTGTCCCCTGAGCAGGTGGAACCAGCTGGACTTGGCCATCGTGCTGCTGTCAGTCATGGGCATCACGCTGGAGGAGATTGAGATCAACGCGGCACTGCCCATCAACCCCACCATCATCCGCATCATGCGGGTTCTGCGCATCGCCCGGGGTGAGGGCAGAGGACACGCAGGGGGAGGGGAGTGTGGGCCCCTGGGCTTCCTGCTGAGCAGGGAGAACAGAGGCCAGGAGCCTGCATGCCCGACATACACTCGCTCCTGTGTGTACACATTCGTGGCCCTTGTCCACAGGCTGCACTATACAGCACACCGTGCCTCACCCCCTTATCACACTACAACCCGCGTGGTCCAGTCTCAGCTGGGATGCCGGGCTCTGCACCGGTGTTTCTCCAACACCAGCTGGGACACAGGGGCCTCAACGCTTCTTCAGATCCCCTTCCTTCTCCCAGACCTCTCTCTCACCCCAAGGCTGTCCCCACACTCCTTCCCAAATCCTCCTGCCTCAGTGCTCACCCAGGTGCCTCTTACTCTTCCCCTGCGCCTGCCTGTGGCCTGCAGATTCCGAGGTGGGGATGGGCGTGGAGCCCTCTTGAACCACAGGAAGAGACATGGGCACTCACTTGGTCATTTTTGCTTCCGCGCGGTAAATTGGGCAGTCACTCATACGCTTTTTTTCCCTCTCACACACTTTTTATCCCTCAGTTCCCACTGGGTGTCCCCTCCTTTTCTTGGTCTTTTTAAAATCTTTATTGTTGAGAGTATTACCAATGTCCCCCTTTTTTTCCCCTTTGCCCCCCACCACCCCGCCCCAGGCCTTCACCACTCTATTGTCTGTGTTCACGAGCAGTGCATACATGCATATAAATTTGCTGTTTAATCTCTTCCCACGCACTCCCTCCTCCCTTCCCTCTGAGATTCGTCAGTCTGTTCTGTGTTTCCTTGCCTCTGGTTCTATTTTATTCATTAGTTTATTGTGTTTATTAGATCCCACATATATGTGAGATCATGTAATATTTGCCTTTCTCTGACTGGCTTATTTCACTTAGCATAGTAATTTCCAGGACCCTCTATGTTGTCTCAAAGGGTAATCCTTCCTTTTACAGCTGCATAGTACTCCATTGTGTATATGTACCACGGCTTTTTTATCCATTCATCTATTGATGGACACTTGGGCTGTTTCCAGATCTTAGCTATTGTAAATAGTGCTGCTATGAACATAGGGGTGCATAAATTCTTTCTGATTGGTGTTTTGGGATTCTTAGAATATATTCCGAGAAGTGGGATCACTGGGTCAAATGGCAGTTCCATTTTAATTTTTGAGGAAACGCTACACTGTTTTCCATAGTGGCTGCACCAGTCTGCATTCCCACCAGCAGGGTGCTAGGGTTCCCTTTTCTCCACATCCTCACCAGCACTTGTTGTTTGATGATTTGTTGATGGCAGCCATTCTGGCAGGTGTGAGGTGATACCTCATAGTTGTTTTAATTTGCATCTCTCTGGTGATTAATGATGTTGAACATTTTTTCATATGTCTCTTGGCCATTTGTCCTCTTTGGAGAAGTGTCTGTTCAGGTCCTCTGCCCATTTTTAATTGGATTGTTTATCTTCCTTTTGTTGAGTTGTATGAATCTCTTGGTCTTTTTATTTTAATCCTCACCCGAGGATATTTTTCTATTTATCTTCAGATAGAGTGGGAGGGAGGAAGAGAGAAGGAGAGAATGAGAAACATAGATGTGAGAGGGACACATTGATTGGTTGCCTCCCGCATGACCCCAACCAGGGCCGGGGATGAACCGCAACTGAGGTAGGTGCCATTGACTGGAATCGAACCCGCGACTCTTTGGTCCGCGGGCCAACGCTCTAACCGCTGAGCCAAACCGGCCAGGGCTCTTGGTCTTTTTTATGCCAGTGTCCACACCTTGTGCTGCATGTTTTCGTGCACACCCCCACTCACCCTGTAGCTGCACCCGTGTTCTTGTGGCATTTACACACGTGTACACGCGTGCATGCGCACGTCCCCACTGGCTGGGCTGAGTGGGCCGGGCTGGGTCTCACCCGCAGTGCTGAAGCTGTTGAAGATGGCCACGGGGATGCGGGCCCTGCTGGACACCGTGGTGCAAGCTCTGCCCCAGGTAAGAGCCGCTCCCTCCAGCAGCCCCTCCTGTCTGTAGTCGGTGTCACGCTGGGCCCTGGGGGGCTAAGGCTTTGACTTCCCTTCTCCCTAAACCTGCCCTGAGCCAGCGAAGAATCTTGTCTCCAGAGAAGCAGTTTGAGCCGGGGCTGTGAGAGATGGAACAGGTCCCCTCTGCCTCCTTCTTCCTGATGTCACCATGTCCTCTCCAACCCTGCTCTTTATCAGGCCCTGGGCTGGCCCTTGGGGACCCACATTCTGCCCTCAGGAGTCACCAGGCTGGTAGGGGAGACAGATGCCTCAGGGCATTGTGGGGAGATCAGGGCAGGTGTCAGGGGACTTTGAGCTTGACCTTGCAGGGTGGCTTGGCAGGAGATGGCGATGTGGACAGAGAGGTTCTGTTTTGACAATCTAGGAGGGGACAGCACGAGACCCTGGCCTGGGTGCAGATTCTGTGAAGTCAACAAAGCTGCCACCTCCTCACCCCTCATCCCATTGGTCAGTGGGAGGGACTCAGGGTCTGGGCCACAGCGGGGTCATCGTTCATCCTCCTGGGAATTTTGCAGCCCCAGTCTCTCCCGCCCCTGCTGTCCTGACAACTTAAGGCTTCCCCTCTGCCTCCCCTCAGGGGCCTCTGCGCTGAGGTGGACCTCATGCATATTCCCTTATTCGTTCTGACTCATCTAGTCTTAAGGAACTTCAGGCACCTTAAAATAAAAGGCACAGATACAGCACACTAAAAATGAGGGTGAAAGATGAACAGCTCTGCGAAGGCGAAAACAAAGCTAATTCTCACAGTGACATAGGCTAAAAACGTTAGTGAGTTCCATTCTCGAGTTTGGTGTGAGCTTCCCAGCAGCCCAGTTGCAGAGGGAAAGCAACATGATTCTCACCAGGTCTGGATCAAAAGCAGGAGCATTCATTCAAAGAGATGTGGGTTTTTTGTTTTTGGTTTTTTTAGAGAGAGGAAGGGAGAGAGAGAAACATTGACCAGGTGCCCCCAAAACCCAGGCATGAACAGGGAATTGAACCGGGACCTCTCAGTCCATGGGACAATGCTCAATCCACTGAGCCACGCTGGCCGGGACAAAGAGATGTGGTTTTTCCTAATACTAAATCCCTTCGAAAGAATTTGCCATGTGGAAGATGCAGGTGAGGGTTGGGCTTTCAGGGTGCGCAGGCAGGAAGTGGGTGGAACCCAGCCTGTAGCCACCCTCCTGGGATCAAAGCCTAGCTCCCTGTGAGACCCTGGGCATGACTCAACTTCTCATGCCTTGGTGTCCTTGCCTATGAAACGGGGGATAACAGTGTTTATCTCAAAGGGTGTTGTGAGGTTTAAAACAGTGACAGGTATAAAGCACTGAATGGGGCCTGGGTCATAGGAAGTGCCATATAAGAGTCTGCTAAGGATGGAGACGGGGTGGTGAGTGTGTGCCGCCAGCCATACTGGCCTTCTTCCCCTCCCCCCTTCCCCTTGTTCTGACCCCTAAATATCCTTGGGTGGTTCCCCAGGCCAACCCTGAGTTTGCACAGGGCACATGAAGAAGCCCAGGTGGTCCCCGTCTCAGTAGTAATTACAGTTACGTCAACACTTAAAGATACTCAAGTGCCAGGTACCACGTGACATGGAGGGGGTGCTTACCTCTCAAAATCTATTGGTTGACCCTGCATTTCCTTGGTTCTCTGTAAAGTGCTATAAAAATGAAACTTTGGCCCCTTCTCTCCTACACAGAGGGAGGAGGCATCAGGGAAGGCTCCTTGGCGGAGGTGACTGGTAACCTGGGCTTTGAGGGTGAGGAGGGGGCATTTACCAGTCATAGACAGAGAGAGGGTCTTTCTGGCAGAGGGAACAGAATATGCCAACGGGGTCTGTTTGCCCTGTGGCTGGAGTCAGCTTGGAAGAGCAGGCTGGGAGGGTCGGCAGGGCCAGGTCAGGCCCTTGATGCCAGGAGGGAAACTCAAGCTTTGTCCTGCAGGCAGTGGGCACCGCAGGAGGTTCTGGACCGGGAGGCCTCACCCTTTCAGGAGGTTGCTCTGGCGACTCGGGGGAGAATGGGTTGGCGGGAGAGGCTGGAGGCAGGGAGGTGGGCGAGGAGGTGGCTGCAGCCCGGCAAGCTCTGGACGAGGCTGAGGGCGGAGGAAGGACTGAGGAAGGGCGAGGTGGGCGCTGTGAACAAATGCCGCTGGGGCCGCGCGCACACGATCCCCTCGGCTGCCAGGGCCTCACACCTTGCCTCGGGGGTGCTCGGTAAGGGCTCATTTCATTAATGAATGAGCATCATTTAATTAGTCGGACACCGTTGGTGTGATTGCAGAGCAGCGCGGAAGGGAACCCTCCTCTGGAGCAGAAACACATTAAGAGGCTCTGATGAATGTGCTTTACTTTTCGGCAATTAATGCGAACGTCTTCTGACTTACTCATGCGGGTCTTCTGAGGGATCTAGGAGCTATTTCTGGGGCAAGAATGTGTTCGAGCCTCATCTTATCCATAACATGAGTTAAAGGCCGTCTCTAGCACATGGATAGATTTGAAATAGGTGTGGAATCTGGGACATTTTCCTCCCACAGGAGCTGTGGGACAGGGGTGGCTGGGTACTCAGGAGGCTTCTGGGGCCCGCAGTCCTGCACGATTCCTGTGTCCATGGCCAGGCTCTGTGCTGGTCTGAGGAAGCAGACCTGACTTAATCTAGCCCTGTTCCTGCTCTCAAGAGCTTCCCAGAGCTACAGAGACAGTGGCAGGGACGCACCAGTTATACTCACACTGTCAGACTGCATCCTAGTCTGCCTGGAGGAATCTAGGCAGGCTTCATGGAGGAGGTGGCAGTACTGCTGAGACAGTCTCCACCTCCCCCTCTGTATTCACCTGGGGATGGCACTGACCACACACCTGTGGATGAAGCAGTGGTTGTGTCCATGGACCCCGGGGCCAGTGGGCTGGGTTTGAATCTCAGTCCTACCCTAGTACTAGCAGTGTGACCTTGGGTATTTCACCTCTCGGTACATTTCTTTGTTCATCTGAAGAATGGGGGTAAAAGAGAGTTATGGCTCATCGTGTGGGATAAGTGAACTAATGAATGTGACGTGCTTGAATCCAGGCCGCTGACAGTAAAGGTTTCACAAGCATTTTACCATTATCCTGAGCCCTGTGTCGGGCCCAGCCTGCCCTCCAGGAGGTCATGCGGGGTGGCAGACATGGACACAGAGCCTGGTGAAATGTTACCGCTGCCCTGACCCTTGGGCAGGGGCCTGGAGCCTGCGGGCCCCCACCCCAACCCTCCCCAGGCCTCGCACCCTCGCTCCCCACCCCAGGCCCTGCCCAGCCCCACGCGCTGTCTCCGCAGGTGGGCAACCTGGGCCTCCTCTTCATGCTGCTCTTCTTCATCTATGCTGCCCTGGGGGTGGAGCTCTTCGGCAAGCTGGGTGAGTGGGGTGGGGGTGGGGGGCTGAGAGCCCTTCCAGACTGTCGCATCAGGGTCTTTGTATTGGGGAGATGCCCCCACAGCAGGCCGTGGGGGATGGATGGGCAGCCCTCCACCATCCACACCCCTCCCATGTGAGTTGGAGCTTTTGAGAGGTGCTAGCCTGGGTCCACGTACACACCCCAGGCCTATGACGTTGACCCCCGCTTGGAGCCCGCCTCCGGCCCACAAGCCAGTGCCCATCCTGGGCCAGGGCCATCCCTACAAGCAGACAGCCAGGGCAGCACCGGATCAGCTCCGGGAGGAGGGCTCCCTCGGCGGCCAGCCCTCAGCCGCCTCGTCCTCTCCCTTCGGAACTGATACTTGAGTGGGGGAGGGGGCAGACTCACCTGAGCCTGAGCCCCTGCTTGTGTGCCACGTCCCTGAGCCTCAGTTTCTCCACCCGTGGGCTGGGCATTCCGAGAGGAGGCCGGGTGGGCTCTGCAGCGGATCAGCTGACCTCCTTTCCTTTCAGTCTGCAACGACGAGAACCCGTGTGAGGGCATGAGCCGGCACGCCACCTTTGAGAACTTCGGCATGGCCTTCCTCACGCTCTTCCAGGTCTCCACCGGCGACAACTGGAACGGGATCATGAAGGTACTTGTGGGCAGGCTGGCGAGGGAGAACTCAGGCTGGGTTCTGAGAGCAAGGGGGCTCCCGGCCCTCTGTCTGCCCTGCGCCCCATTGCACATGGGAGGGGAGGACAGGGCTCAGAGAAGCGGAGGGCCCTGCCCAGGACCAGAAGCACAGTGAGGTGCAGATGAGGCCGGAACGGGTTCTCTGTCCACCCCTAAGTGCTGGACAGTGCTCAGATCAGTGCTCAGGTGTCAGGGCCAGAGGGGACTGGGGCCCACAGCCCAGGGCAGGGGCTGCAGTCACTGCTCCTCCTGGGGCCGGGGCCCTGGCATTGGCTGCCCTGCCCGTCACCCAGTGGAGGCCCTCCCCTGGGGTCCTCACTGCCCTCCCCACCGGCGCAGGACACGCTGCGGGACTGTACCCACGATGAGCGCAGCTGCCTGAGCAGCCTGCAGTTCGTGTCGCCGCTGTACTTCGTCAGCTTTGTGCTCACGGCGCAGTTCGTGCTCATCAACGTGGTGGTGGCTGTGCTCATGAAGCACCTGGATGACAGCAACAAGGAGGCTCAGGAGGACGCTGAGATGGATGCAGAGCTCGAGCTCGAGATGGCCCAGGGCCTGGGTCCTGGCCCACGGCTGCCTGCCGGCTCCCCGGGTGCACTGGGCCGAGGGCCAGGAGGCTCAGGCTGCGGGGGTGACTCAGAAGGTCGCCTGTGCCGGCACTGCTACTCTCCAGCCCAGGTGGGCAGGGGCTGGGTGGCCGAGGGCAGGATCTTGGGGCTGCAGGGAAGCTGGCCCAGGTGGCCTTGGGCAGAGACTTCTGTCTTTTGGGGCCCCACCCTGCTCAGTGCTGTGTGACCCTGTGACAAGTGGGTCGGGCCCAGGCCACAGGTGCAGAGAACCAGAGGGCCGCTGTGCCCCGCCCACCCCGCAGTCCCCACCTAGTGATAATCCCACCTGTCCCCACCCGTCCTGTCCGCCTAGGAGAACCTGTGGCTGGACAGCGTCTCTTTAATCATCAAGGACTCCTTGGACGGGGAACTGACCATCATCGACAACCTGTCTGGCTCCATCTTCCACCACTACTCCTCGCCGGCTGGCTGCAGGAAGTGTCAGCACGACAAGCAGGAGGTAGGCTGGCGCCTTGCAATGAGCTGGCCTGGGCAGAGACCTGCCCGTGAGCTAGGCTCATGATGGCCAGCCTCCAGGGACACTTGGTCTGTGGGCAAGTGGACCAGCTCTGGAGTTCATGGCTCACAGCCCCTGCCCTGCCCTTGGCTCGGCCCAGGCCTGGCACTCTACTGGCTGTGCCGCCATCATGTCTACACTCCTGCACCCCCGCCTAGGCTGGGCCCCTTCCCAGGGTGGGCATACCACCCATGCTCAGCAGGTCTGAACCTCCCTGACCACCATCCTGCGTCTTTCTGGGGGACCAGCCCCATGGGTGACTTGAGGCTGCCACCTCTCCCTGCAGGTGCAGCTGGCCGAGACAGAAGCCTTCTCCCTGAACTCAGACAGGTCCTCATCCATCCTGCTGGGCGATGACTTGAGTCTCGAGGACCCCACAGCCTGCCCACTTCGCCCTAAAGACAGCAAGGTGAGCAGCCCCGGTGGACTCCTGGACAAGCGAGTCTGTCCTTGCAGGCTGAGTCTATCCTGCTCAGCCAGGACACTGCTTCTTCCCAGTGCACCCTTTAAGCACCACCTGCTGTGTGCCAGGCTCTCATCCCTTGTTGGTCAGATGAGGGCAGTAAGGCTCAGAGAGGTAGAGTGATTTACCTGAAGTCACACAGCAAAAAGTTCAGCCAGGACCCCAATCACGGCATTCTGTGGCCTCTGCTGCTCCTTGTTGCTTTGGATACTTTTTATCCAAGTAAGAAGACCCTTCACCGCCCTCAAGGATCTCAGAGCCAGGGGAGTGAGCAGTCAACTGTGACCTGCCTGGGACATCAGAGAGGCTTTCTGGAGGTGGGGCCCTTTCACCTGGGTTTTGGAAGATGATGATTGTTGGCCGGGTGGACAGGGCGAGGAGTAGGCCATCCCAGGCACAGAGTGCGGCCGAGCAAAGGCCTGTGGATCAAGGGCATGAAGGCAGCTGTGAGGGCCTTGGCACCTCTTTCTCCAGCGTCCTAACCCATCCACCTCCCTTTTCCTGCAGGGCGAGCCTGACCCACCTGAACCCATGCGTGTGGGGGACCTGGGTGAATGCTTCTTCCCCTTGTCTAACACGGCCGTATCCTCGGCTCCAGAGAACTTCCTGTGCGAGATGGAGGCGATCTCATTCAACCCCGTCCAGTCCTGGCTGAAACATGACAGCAACCAAGGTGAGGGGTAGGCACCCCCCAGCTCCCCACAGCCCTGTTCTCGGGGGGCTGCTTCAGAGGCAGCTGGTTGAGTTTTTTCCTTAGTATTTTTTCCCCAGACTATTACGTTGAGTGGGGGAAAAACCAGATAAATAACTAACAATAGTAGAGAGGAACCTCAGGCCTGATACAACAATGATAAAAGACCAAGAGCCAAATACTACAGAGAGGTGAGATAAAAATTATACTAAAGCCCTGACCAAGTGGCTCGGTTCGTTGGAGCATGATCCCATACACCAAAAGGTTGCGGGTTCGATTCCCAGTCAGAGCACATACCTAGGTTGCGGGTTCGATCCCCAGTCGGGGTGTGTGCGGGAGGCAGCCTTTCTTCTTTCTCTAAAATCAATAAAAAAATATATCCTTGGGCGAGGATTAGAAAAATAATTATACGAAAAACCTGGGCTAAGGGAGGCTTCCCGCTGAGCCTCCCGGGAGCTGTGGTGGAAAGGAAACCAGATTGGCACACAGTTGTCATCATCAAGCAAAAAGAAAGCTGCCAAATTATTGAGATGCTTTTCTAGAGCTGAATTTGAGAGGTGTGTATCCCACAGATCTTCACACAAGATGATGTTGAACAACAAAGCCTGTTGACCTCACTAGTACTTTTTTGTTGTTGTTACTCCTCACCCAAGGATATTTTTCCATTGATTTTTAGATAGAGTGGAAGGGAGGGAGGGAGGGAGGGAGGGAGGGAGGGAGGGAGGGAGGGAGGGAGAGAGGGAGGGAACCCGCAGCCCAAGTACATGCCCTTGACAGGGAATCAAACCCATGACCCTTTGGTCTGCAGGCTGACACACTAACCACTGAGCCAGGGTTCACTAGTCCTTTAGTAAAACGTCCTGACGTTTATCCTTGGGCCCTACCCTCGGCATCCTGTGTTTGTGCTTTGGCTCGTGGCTTGGCTTTGGGCACCTGAACAGAGGACTGAGCTGGTCTGTCCATCACTAGGGCTCACCTTCACCTCGAGTCCTCTTGGAGGGTGCTGGGAATCTGGTTTGATAGCACTGGCTGAGAAAGGGGACAGATAGATGAGCTCAGCAGAAGGGTCCCCAAGACCCTGAGCTCACCTCAATACTCTTCTGGGAGGCCTGGCATTGAACACCTTCCAGGAGCTGGGGGTCGAGTGACTTTTCCAAGGACCTATCCTAAAACCAGTGGCTTCCAGACTGGACATAGTGGCTTAGGTACTAAGACCCCAGACTTTCTGAACCAAAAGTCAGGGCACAGGACCCAAGAGCCATGCTGATTGAATGAAATCTCATCCCCGTTAGTTAACCATGGGTTTGCAGCTTCCTTAAATAATAAGATGACGTAGAATGGAAGTCCTTGCACCTGGGGACATTCAAGCTGTCCAGCTACCTTGGGTACACATTCCCCAATTAATTCATCCCACCCTCACCCTAGAAGGCATTGACTGAGGGGACCGTGGGCAGAGGCTACTGGCCATCCCCGCTGCCCAGCCCTCATTTTCCCTTCACCCTGTCCTTGCCCCTCTCTACACCCCAGTGGAGTAGACCAGGCAGATCCAGTGGCATTCTGTCTGCTCAGCCCACTCTGCCTGCTGTTCTAGATGGGCCCCCCAGACCTGGCCGGACCCTGTGGGGTGTCAGGCCCTAGGGGGTGGCACTCATCATGTCTGCTGTGCTCCTGGCACTGAGCAGGGAACTGCACAGGTCTCTGGTTCCTACAGCCTCCTCGCCACTGCTTTCGGGAGGCATCTGGTTCCTGTTTCACAGAGGCAGGAACCCAGGGGCCCTTGAGCTGGGACCACTTCACTCCAAAAGCGGTGCCTTTGCCCAGTGCCTGTTCTCCCAGGAGTCACAGGGCAGGCTCACTATTTCTCTCTTGCTTTCACAGTGGGGACACCGAGGCTCAGAGAGGGAGATTTGCCCATAATCTCACAGCCAGCTTGTTAGGTAGCCCCCTCCCCTCCAGCCCACCCTCCAGGGGCCTGCCAGCCCGAGCCTGCTCCCCACCTCCGTCTCCTCCCTCCCCAGCAGCACCTTCCAGCCCCTTCTCCCCAGAGGCCTCCAGCCCACTCCTGCCCATGCCAGCGGAGTTCTTCCACCCCACTGTGTCCGCCAGCCAGAAAGGGCAGGAGAAGGGCGCCGGTGCCGGGATCCTCCCCAAGATTGCCCTGCAGGGCTCCTGGGCATCCCTGCGGTCACCGAGTGTCAACTGCACCCTCCTCCGGCAGGTATGGCACCTCCCTGACTCCAAGAGCTCCTGGATGGGGGACACCTGATGGGGCAATGGAGTTCTGGGTGGAGGTGGAAGGGCAGGCCTGGGGGATGGGAGATTTTGGCCCGCAGGCCTCCTCTATTGGATTGGCCAGGGCCACCACCTGGGCACGCAGAGGGCCCTGCAGACCCGAGCGCCCCATTCTGTGGGTAGCAGTCCAGGGCTCAGGGAGAGGCAGGAGCTGCACCAGTCACACAGTGGTGGAGGCAGGTCTGGGCCAGGACTCTTCCGGGCATTTGTTCACTCAGTTCCTGTCATCCCCAACTATGTGCCAGGCGGGGTGCTAGGCACAGAGGCCGCAGAGCCCCTGCCCCTGGGGCTTACAGTTTGTGTTGAGGATGTGTGCCAGAGGTGCCAAGGAGGGATGAAATGCCAAAATCAGTGGATACAAAGTATAGCCTATTTGATAGTGACACACAGGGGAGAACAGTGCACAGGAAAGGGGTCTGTGGGGGAGCAGGAGGGCCTGGGAAAGGCCCTGGGGAGGAAGCACCTGGGTATCTGGGAAACAGCTTTGGAGGCAGCAGGCAGGGGGTTGGGGGTGGGGGTGAGGTCCCAGAGGGTGGGGCAGGGCCTCAGGCCAGGGTCTGACTGAGTTTGAGTAGGATGACCCTGGCTGTCACGGAGGACCAGAGAGCAGGGTGGGGTGGAGCGCCCAGTCGAAGGCCACTTCAGTGACTGTCATGAGAGCCGCCCAGAAGCCCAGATGGGCAGTGGGTGGCGGAGGGGAGAAGCCACGGGGAGCTGGGGGTGTGGTGAAGGCAGTTCCTGAGGGATCCGAGGGCTGCTGGAGGAGCAGGGTGGGGGCACCCGGGCAGCCCATCCCCTGTGTCTCCCCGCAGGCCACTGGGAGCGACACGTCGCTGGAGGCCAGCCGCAGCAGCTCCGCGGGCAGCCTGCAGACCACGCTGGAGGACAGCCTGACCCTGAGCGACAGTCCGCGGCGCGCCCTGGGGCCGCCCGTGCCCGCGCCCGGCGCCCGCGCGGGCCTGTCCCCCGCCGCCCGCCGCCGCCTGAGCCTGCGGGGCCGGGGCCCGTTCAGCCGGCGCGGGCTGCGGGCGCACCAGCGCAGCCACAGCAGCGGGGGCTCCACCAGCCCGGGGTGCACCCACCACGACTCCATGGACCCCTCGGACGAGGAGGGCGCGGGCCGGGGCGCGGGCGGCGGCGCGGGCAGCGAGCACTCGGAGACGCTCAGCAGCCTGTCGCTCACCTCCCTGTTCTGCCCGCCGCCCGCGCCGCCCGGGCTCCCGCCCGCCCGCAGGTTCAGCAGCACCAGCAGCCTGGCCGTCGGCCCCGGCCGCCCCCGCGCCGGCCCCGCGCCCCACGGCCTGGCCCGGAGCCCCTCCTGGGCCGCCGACCGCGGCAAGGACGCGCGGGGCCCCGCCGAGCCCCCGGGAGAGCTGCAGCCCGCGGACGCTGCCAGCAAGAGGAAGAGATGAGGGCCGCCGGGCCAGCCCGCGCCCACCGTCTCGCCTTCGTCCCTCAGGAGCCAGGGGCAGACAGCAATACCCGGCCACAGGCTGGACCGCGGGGCCAGCGCACCCGCCACAGCTGGAGCCTGGTCGGGCTGGGCTGCGGCCCGGACGCGGCCTGGCCGTGGTCCTTCCCATGCAGACACATGTATATATATATATGCATATAGAGAGACAGACATATATATTTATTTTTTTTACTGAGAGCTTATGACTTCCAGAAAGTGCTCAAGTCGGGGAGTGCGGCCGGGGCCCAGACAGAGCTTTCTGCCTGATGCTGAGGACCCAGGCCAGACCTGCCCCGGGGCAGATGGTCCTGCTGGGGCGTTGGCACCCCTACTTTTGGTGTCTCCCCTGGGTTTGGAGTAGCTTGGAGAGGGCTCTCAGGCCTCTGCGGGTCCCATGGCCCAGGAGACAGGCCCAGAAAAAGATGTCATTCAGGGTGCATTTTTTTTTCCTTTAAAGAAGAAATGCTGCTAAGATCCCACCCTTCCCTTCCTCCACGTATTGGGGTGTCTGTCTCGTCGTTCCTGACTGTCTAGTTGTGTGAACAGTCTTGTAGGCGCCCAGAGTCCACAAACTCTTAGTCAACCAGTTAGATGTGTTTCTTTAGAAAAATCAGGGGTGATAATTGTATCTTCTTAGGGCTGGGGTGGGGTGGATAGCAGCTCTGAGGCTGGCAGGGAGCTCTGCCCCAGGTGATGCCCCTGCCCCCGTGGGCACTTCCTGGGTGGGGGTCTGCTATGGCCTTGCCCCCAGGAAGCTCAGGGCAGGAATGGAGACAGCAGGAGACAGGAAAGTGAAGGGGATTGAGCAGGCCCTGAGATACTGGGAAGGTCAAGGTTCCGCCTGGTCTGTGCTGGCTGTGGCCTTTTACCCTCCAGGTGGGATCAGGGTTGGGGCACCTGCCTGGGACCAGCAAACCCCCCCCCCCCAGCTCCTTCATAGCCTGTCACCTGGAGACAGCCCCCTCCCCCATTTCCCACCTTCCTGAGGCTGCAAGTCAGGTTTCACTATAGCAATGCTTCTCAAATGGTCTGCTGACCTGCGGTTTTCCTTTGAATAGTTATGCACTTTTTCAGTATTTATTAGGAAAAAAAGCAGTACACTGAACCCATGATTTCACAGACAGATTGCTTAGGTCGAGGCTAAGTTTTTAAGTGAGTGGATAGGTCAGTTTAAAGAAGACTGGGGACATGGTGGCAGAGTCGTGGGGTGGGAACTGCTGCAGGCTTGGGACACACAGCACTTCAGCAATAACCAGGCCTTTGCCTTTGAGATCTCCGGTGGTTTGGCTGGGCCCCGCCTAGCACGGCGGTGTTTGTGGGGGTAGGCTGTTTGGACAGGGTGTCTCCCAGACTGGGGACCCTTGGGGCCTGGGCACTGTAGCAAAGGAAGGAGGTTAGTGACTTAGGCTTAGTGGCCTGCAAAGCCCTTCTCTTAATAGCTGGTGATGGGGGTGGGGAGGGGTGGTCAGGCCCACTTTACAGGTGAGGAAACCGAGGCCTGAAGAGGCAGAGTGGCCAAGCTAGGATCCCTCAGGGCCCAGGTAGCAAAGAGGCTGGGGTGTCCCCGGGGGCCAACACCTGAGTACCTGGAATGAGAAAAATCAGCCTGTGTTCAAAGAGGGCAGGTTCAGAAGGCAGAGCCCGGCTGAGGGGCTCTGTTGGTACCATGGAGTTGGGCCAGCACGACATTCAGACCCGGATTTGCCCCTGCACCCCCGGAGCTTCTCTCTCCTCACCCCAAAGTGTGGATGGGAGGCCTTGGTGAGGATACAGACGTATTGCCCAAGCGCTGGGCTCCCTCCCGGGACAGCAGCCTCCAGGGTGAGGGGTTGGCCAGGCTCTCCCTCTTGGGGAGCAGGGGACCTGGGGTCTTGTCACCTTCTGTCCTGGAGTGGCCCCATACCTGGTGGGGGAGGCTGGGCACAAGTCCAGAGCTGCTGCTCCAGAGAGCTTTGGACTGGCCTCCCTTGCTCTGCTGATCAGTTCGTTATGGGGCGCTCGTCTGGGGAAGGAGAGGGCACAGGGAGCCCCGCCTGGCTCTACTGGCCCTCCCCACCAGCACCACGGGGTCTCTAAGCAGTCAGGTAGAAGGGAGCTGCACACACATTAGTCAGCATGTTCCTCGACGGACTCGTGCTGGAGCCTGGAGGAGGGCCAGTGGGACCTGGGCAGACCACGTGGAAGAAATTAACTGGGTTCACTTGGCTGGGTTAACTTAACTGGGTAACTTGGTTCGGGTTCAAGGAGACAGCGTCTGACACTGTCCAGCAGCTTCTACTTTCTGGGCGCTGGCGTCATCCTGTTTAATATGCACGGTGACCCAGAGCAGTTTACACAGACCAGGGAAGTGGCTTCCTTGTCACCCAGTTATAAGCAGCTGGGCAGAAAACTCAGCCTGGGTGTGTCTGACATAAAGCCATCCCTTTACCCTAAACCCCGTGGTCCCAAAACAAGCAGACACCTGGCAAAGGGGCTTACCTGAGCGCAAGCGTGAAGGTGAGCGTGCGGGAGAGAGCAGAGTGTGTCTAAGATGGGACTAGCCGAGGCTAGGGGAGAGAAGCTTTGCCTGGGAGTCAGGGGAGACAGGTCTGGTTCCTGGAGGGCCCCAGTGCTGTTCCAAGGGCTGGGGGACACAGGAACTGTGATTGGCTGGCCAGGACAAGCTGAAATGGATAGGGTTGGGTGAATGGTCCCTCTGCCTTTCCTGATCCTATGGCCTGTCCATCACAAAAGCACAAACTTATCCTAACCCACACGGGCCTGGTCCTGGGCTAGTGGGGACGCTGGTGTGGAACACCCCAAGCTGTCTGTTTGCTGGGCTCTGCAGAGTGGTGGCTGGCAGGCACTTGGTATCTGCACAGATGGACCTAAGACCAACCCAAGGCTGTGGCCTACCCTAGCCAGAGCCTCTTCCCGTCACCTGCCCATCCCTCTCCTGCACCAGGCAGCACCCCAAAAGATGAAGCGTGCACAGTGCCAGTCCATCTGCCTGTCTTCCCTTCAGGTCCTCTCCCTGGAGCCTTCTGTTTCCAGGGTCCCCTTTGCTGCATTGTGTAAGGGCTTGGGGTCTTAGAAGTTGCTGTTTAGCCCAGATACACATACTCTTTTTGTCTTTGTGCAATAATCAGTGTTTCTGGTGGAGCCGGAATGAGCTGGGGCCCGAGGAGGAGGCAGAGGCCACCTCCTCCGAGAAGCCCTTGGCCTGGCTCCCCTGCTGTGACCACTGCACTCCCAGTCACTGTACAGTTTCTATGGTGTGAATGAACCTCCCCCCTAGTTGCTGATGGCTCTGGTCCCTGCTGGCCCAGATGGCCTGGGCATAGAGAAACCAAGTGGCAGCCGCCACCAGTGTTGTTCTGAATAAAAACCCAGAAGCCTATTTCAGAATTTTTGTGTCTGTGCTGTTCTTTCCGCAGGTGGGTGTCGTCTGGGGGTTTCCCAGAGGTGTTCTCCATCAAGCCCAAGCCTAGAGAAGGGCCTCATGGAAGGGTCCTCTCATAGCCAGGGTATGGGTCAGGGTCCACTGGGCTGGGGAGGAGGCAGGGCCCGGCTCTCACACTCTGGTTCTGTAGCTAAGATGCTGGACCTGGGTGAAAGGGTCACATCGGAATAATAACCTACTCATCTTTGGCACTGTTTCCTGAATATGTACTATGCATATTATCAGGACACTTTTGGCTGCGAAGGATAAAAACCCAACTCAAAGGAGTTTACGAATAAGAGAAAGAAAGAGCCAGAGAGAAAAAAGGAAGGTGGGAAGAAAGAAACAAGAAGGAAATGACTCAAGTAGCTAAAGAGCCGTGAGGTAGTTCTGGCTTCAGGTACAGTTGGATCAAGGGCTCCAGCTATCACTTAGGACACCATCTCTCCTGCCTCTTGGTTCTGCCTCCTTCTGCGTTCGCTTCCCTCCTCTCCTAGTGGCCACCAGCAGACCAAGCTTCAGGCCTGTCCTCAGTTCCCAAGTGAATGAGAGCTGCTGTCCCTGACCGTCTGGCAAAGTCCATGGAGTCTGCCGTGCTCTGATGGGCTGGGCCTGAACTCGGGTCCAGGCATGGGGGTGGCCTACCTGCACCTTGGCCTGAGAACAGGAAAAGGAGGAACTGCCGAGGGAAATTGCTGCGTGCTTGCTGGAAGGAGGGAATGACGGCAGGAACGCAGCACAGCCTGGGGTTTCCCGCCTCCGGCTAAGTTCCCTGTGGCGTTGTCTCGGGAAGAGCAGCTGTTCTGCTGCCTGTCAGGGTGAGGCAAGCGGCCCAGAGAGGTCTAGAGACTGTCACTTGGACATCAACAGGCTGCTGGTGGCTAGGGGTCCTGCCTGGCTCCCACCAACCTCATCTGGGCTTCCTGTCCCCCTTGTGCGTCCTTTTTCCCCTCCTCTGGGGCATGGCCAGGGCAGGAACTGGGAACACCAGGTGCACCCTCTAGTGCCGCTCCTCCCTTTCTGAGGCCCAACTCACACTGGGCAGGCCTGGCCCCAGCTCCCGGGCTGCCTGCCTCCATCCGGAGAGGGCTCTCCCCCTTTTCAGATGAGGAAGCTTGAGGCAGGGCAGAGCCTCTGCAGAGCCGGCTGAGGCCTAGTCCCGTGCGGCCCAGGGCCAGCCGCTCCCCATCCTGAGCCTCATTCCTCAAGCATAGGCCTGGTCTAGCTGCCCAGCTGTGGATCTCACGGCTGAGAGAGGTCCCAGCCAGGCCTGGCTCCCTGGGGAGACCCCCAGCCTCAGCCCCTCCTCTCCGAAGCCCTCGAGACAGAGCATTTGGGTTCCTCCACCCAGCGCCTCAGAATCCACATGTCCCAAACTTGGAGATGGCCTCCCCCCAACACCCAGCCCCTCCTGGAAAGCTGGGCCTTGGCCACGACTCCTCCCTCTGTCGCCTCCTCCAGCACATTGCCGAGCCTGCCCGTCCACCTTCCGCAGGGGTCTCCTGAGTGTCCTTCCCTCTCCTCCCCATGCCGCTGCCCGCCCAGGTCTCCTCACCCCGGAGGGCCCTGGACTGTTGGACCTCCCAGTGTCGGGGCCAGCCCCCCGATCCACAGCCCCTGCAGCCAGCACCATGTTCCCACCAGACCTGTAGAGTCCCCAACTTTCCAGGGCTCTGGGCTGCCCTTGAGGTAAAGTCCAGACCCCCCAGCTGGCTCACCCCCTCCCATTTCTGTGTCATTTCCTGCAGCCCCTTCCAGCCTTACTCTGCTGTCTCTGTCCCCACGCTGTCACTGTCCCCAGACTGTCACTGCCTCCCTGCTCTTGCAGGACCCTTGGGGCCAGACCCCTCCTTTGCTGCCCTTTTCCAGGCCTCGTCAACCTCTCAGTCTAGGGCCTCACAGCCCCGTCCTCTCTCTGCCTGTCACCTTGTCCTGTTGCCTGCCAGAGGGAGGCCCAGTCTGCAGCAGGAGAGGCAGGAGTGCAGAGGCCTCAGGCACACCTGCGGCCAACAGCTGTGAGGATGATAACATGGGTCAGCCTCTCCTGGGTCCTGAGCCCGCCGCCACAGAGAAGATTATTAAGTGTCCCTGCCCTGCGTCATTTCCACACCAATGGGGAGACAAGTGTGCGCAGATCCCACCCACGGTGCTCAGGCTGCAGGTGTGACTGCGCTGGGGGGCCTCTGACGACAGCCCCTTCACTGTTTGGGCTCCTGTTTCACTCTCTGTGTCCCAACTCGGTCTAAATACCTCCTTGGCCCTCAAGGCCTGAGCCACTTCCTCCAGGCAGCCTTCCCAGCTGCCCATGGCTCTGTCTGTTTTCTGATTGAGTCTTAGAGCCTGGGGCAGAGAATGGTTCCTTCTCCCAGCCTGGTGCCGGGCTGAGCCTCAACAAATGCCAGCTACATGCCTGTGTTTTGGAAGCCAAAGGGATTTTCCAGACCAACCAAGCCCTTCCCTCATGTATCTATGTGAGGAAACTGAGGCCCACACAGGTGGCGCTGCATGCTCCAGGTCACACAGGGAGGTGGTGCTGGGTGACTGGTACCCACACCGCCCCCTCCACGGTGGGGGAACCAGCACCCAGCTCTCCTGCTGCGGTCACCCCCCCGGGGAGCAGACCTGCTTTGTTCTCTCTCCCTCACCCGTTAATAATGGGATTAAAGGCAAGTTGCTGCCAAGGAGAGTGTCTGACTTAAAAAAATAAATAAATAAACACACACAAAAAAACCCCAGGAATGTTTTAAGAAAATGAAAAACTTCAGCCATCAGCACTTTTTATTTAGACCTGAATTCATGAATTTTAACCAAACAAACACTGGCATGTTAGGTATTAATATATGTACGATTATGCAAAACCACTATTATGGCTGTAATGAAAATTAGATTCTGACTCGGTGGTGGCATTCCAGGAGAGGCGTCCTCCCGTTTCCAGCACTGTGAACTCGGATAGCTGTTGCCATGGTAACGGGGCTATCGTGGGAATCTGTGGACTAGAGGCTGGCTGGTCCTGTGGGGAGGGGCTGGGCTCAGCTCTGTCCTCGAACCTCACAGAAGATGGGCAAGTCACCAGTGGGAGGAAGTGGGTGGGCAAAACCAGCAGGTGCACTGTGTCCCCAGGTCACCCACATCTTGCTCGCCTTCTTGATTGCCAGAGAGGCATCCCTTTCATCTTTCAGTAAATATTTGTTGGGCACCTACTATGTGCTAGGCGTATGCTAGGTGGTAAGGACATAGCAGTGATAGGTCCCTGAGCTCACGAACCTGAATCTGGAGCCGGAGACAGGTAATAAACGGCAAACACACACGTGAGTTCCAGACACAGCAGAGCCTGGGCATGCCAGGAAGGCCACGGAGCGGGTGATGTGATGGAGTGACTGGGGCGGGAGGAGGGGGAGGTCCTTCCACCAGGGTGGCCAGGGAAGGCATCGCTGGGGAGGGGTGCTTTGAGCTGGGCCGAGAGGACGGGAGGGAGACTGCTGTGCAAAGGCTTTGCGACTCCTCAGAGCCGAGTTGCCAGATGAAAGAGGACACACAGTGAAATCTGAATTTCAGATAAACCACGGACAAATTTTTTAGTGTAAGTGTCATGTAATGTCTGGGACATACACTGAAAAGTTACTGAGGGTTCATCTGAAATTCGAACTTGCATTTGCTAAGCCTACGAGGGGAGGGGCCCAGGCCGCCGGCAGCAGAGCTGGGCACACGCCCGGCCGTTCGCCTGGCCACCCTGCTCTGGTCCTCCTGGAAGGCTGCTCACGGTCTCCCTGCCAGCCCCCTGTTGCAATTCATTCTCACTGAGCCTGGGATGGGAGAGATCTGCGGGAAACACCCTGCGACCCCCTTCTGTCCGCCCCACCTGTTCCGAAGCTCCCTGAGGCTCCCAGGACCTGCACGGAGGCCTGCACGGCCCTGGGTGCTCTGGTCCTCACCCACCGACCAGCGTGACTTCCCACCCCTCTGCCCTCGCTCCGGCCCCCCTGCATGTGGCCGGTTGTCCCTCAGCCTTCAAGCCCCAGCTTGGGCACTGAGCCTCAAGGAAGCTTCCTACAACTCCAGGTTGTCCCACCCTCTGACAACTCTCATCTCACAGTTTTTTTTAAGCCATGTGCTGTTTTTACTGTGGTAAAATAGACATAACCTAGAACTTAACGTTTTAACTATTTTTAAGTGTGTAGTGCATCAAGGACATTCACATTGTTGTGCAACACTCGCTGCCATCCATCTCCGAACTCTCTCTTCCTCCCAGACTGGAATTCTGTGCCCACTAAGCACGAACACCCCATTCTCCTCTGCCCCAGGCTCTGGCACCCACCATGCCACTTTCTGTCTCTGTGGATTTGACTCCTCCAGGTGCCTCATGTGAGCAGAATCACACAGTATTTCTTTTTTAAAAATTGATTTTAGAGAGAGGAAGGCAGAGAGAGGGGGAGAGAGAGAGAGAGAGAGAGAGAGAGAGAGAGAGAGACATCAATCAGCTGTCTCCCACTGGGGATCGAACCTGAAACCTGGGTCTGTGCCCTGACCGGTAATCGAACCCACCACTTTTGGTGACTGGACGACGCTCCAACCACCTGAGCCATACAGGCCAGGGCAGTATTTGTCCTTTTGTGGCTGGCTTATTTCAATGAGCAGAATGTCTTCAAGGTTCATCCATGTGGGGCACGTGTCTGAGCTCCCTTCCTTTTTAAGGTGGAACAGCACTCCCTTGAAGGATAGGCTGCATTTGTTTATTTGATGAAGGGCACCTGAGGGGGTCCCGCCTTTGGCTGTTGCGAATAGTGCTGCTATGGACGTGAATGTGAAAACATCTGGTCAAATCCCTGTTTTCCATCCTTTTGGGTATCTACACCCAGAAAAGGAATTGCTGGATCCTCTGTAATTCTATGTTACATTTCTGAGGACCTCTCGCTCAGCTCCTCACGTCTAGTGAGGCCAGATTAACACGTGGATGCATAGCTACAGATGTTTCTGGCCTCCTTATTTTTCCCCTTTTCATTCCCCGTCGTCTCTTTTTAGCATATGCTTGCCTCCTTGCCACAGAGGAGGTGTGTGGCTTTTGCTGAGTGGTTTATTTCCAGAAGCCCAGACTTCCCTTGGAGCGTTTGTGGGGAGGTAGGGGATGGGGAGGGTGGTTGGGTGGAGCAGCCCTTCCATACAGCTCCCAGGCCGTGCATGGCCTGGAAGGAGCAGTGAGCCTGTGGCCCAGGAGGGCTTGCGCCCCTGCCCATGGGCTCCGCAGCAGGGGGTCCACCTCTAAGCCTGGATACTGCCTGAGGCAACCTGTGGGTGGGCACGCCCCAGAACAGAGACATGCTCTTTTGTGCCTCTGTGAGCTCTGGGATGGAGAGGCCTCCCTGAACACCCACTGACGCCTTCATGTGGTGGGTTTGCAGTGCCCGTAGGCTGTGCCCTCTTCCCAGGAGGTCAGGTCTGACCTCCTCTACACAGCCGTCTGGGGACCCGAGGCAACTGTGCCACCCTCAGCAGGGCGTGGGGCCAGGTTGGCTTCCAGGACCAGCGTAAGCACCTGGAGGATGACTTCTGTGCTCCCCTGGGAGATGCCAGCGCTGGGGAGGAAGGTCCATGCCCTCCATTTCAGCCACTAGCAGCAGCCTATGGGCTTCCTGTCCTCGTCCCTCAGTCTTCTCTGCCGCTCGCTCCCTCCTTCTCTCTCTGTCTGGTCCGATCTCCCTCCATCTCTGGTTCTCCGCTGATTTCCCTGGCCATTTCCCCCTCTATTTACAGTCACAGAAAGCACCTCTTGGGCCAAGCCCCGCACCCAGGTTCTTGTGCTCACAGTCCCTGGGAGGGAGGGCATGGTTGCCGCCATGTGGGTTGAGGGGGTGTCACAGCCTGGACCTAATTCTATGCTCTTTTCTTCTCACAGGGTGCAGTGCACTGTTTTTTAATTTTTATCCTCACCTGAAGATATGTTTTATTGATGAGAGAGAGAGACAGAGAGAGAGAAACACTGATGTGAGAGAGAGACATTGATCGGTTGCCTCCCTTACCCGCACCGATCAGGGATCAAACCCACAACCTAGGTATGTGCCTGACCAGGAATCAAACCCAAAGCATTTGGTGTACAGGTTGATGCTCCAACCAAGTCACGGGCCAGGGCCAGTGCACTGTTTTATTTTTGTTTTGTTAATCCTCGCCCAAGGATATTTTTCCATTGATTTTTTAGAGAGTGGAAGGAAGGGAGAGGGGTGGAAGAGACAGAGAAACATTGATGTGAGAGAGACACATGAATTGGTTGCCTCCCACACGACCCCGACTGGGGCCAGGGATCAAACCTGCAACCCAAGTACATGCCCTTGACCAGGAATCAAACCCACAGTCCTTTGGTCTACAGGATGGGCTAGCTCTCCAACTGCTGAACCAAACTGGCCAGGGCAGTGCACTGTTTTTTCATGACTACCCACCCCCTGTGTCTCCGGCAAAGGCCACTCAAGACAGGACAGCCATCCTGCCTTCAGCCCACTGAGTGGCCATGGCCCAGGTCACCCTCCCTGGGCAAATCAGGGGACAACCTGCCAGGCTGTGTGGACAATGGTGAGCAGTCTGGAGGGAAAGAGCCACCAGGACTCATCAGCTAGAAGCAGAGCTAGGCTAGCCCCTCACCCCAACCCAGAGCACCCCACTCTATATACTCCCCAAATGGGGTGTTCCCCACAAGACACATCTTCCTGGGAGGATGGGAGGGGTAGAGGTCATGACCTCAGGGCCCTAGTCAGCTTTGGGCCAGGGCCCAGGTCACCTATGACCACAGAGAAGAGCCTCTTCCTGCCCAGGGGACCACGTCGAGGCCCAGGTCTGTCACCGTGGTCATTTTCTGGAGCCAGAAGGGCATTTGGAGAGAGAGTGGCCAGGGGGCCCATCCAGCAGTGATGGTCAGACCGTGGGTGTCGCTGTGAGCAGGGGTAGGCAGCTTCTCAGATGGGTCACACCGATCCTGCCCCCTCATAGCCATGCCCTTGTATGCTCCTCTCCCCTGCAGGTGCACTGGATCTAGTGACTTCCTTCGAAGGAACAGAATGTGGCAGACGAGACGGGATGTCACTTCTGAGGGGAGATGACAGAAAGACTGGCTTCCATCTTGCAGGCCTCTCTTTCCCCTCTCACTTGCTCTGTTGGAAACAGCTGCCGTGTTGTGAGTGGCCCTGTGGAGACGCCCACGTGACAAGGCATTGACCAGTGTCTCCTCCAGCATCCAGGGGGAGGAGACCCTCCGTGCAACAACCCCGAGGAACTGATCCTGCCACACCAGCAGGTCTCCCGCGGCGGAGCCTGGAGTTGACACGCAGTCCCACCAACATGTCAATTGCAGCCTTGGGACCCCCCAAGCCAGAAGATCCTGGTCCCCGACCCACAGAAACCGTGGAATCATTAGAGTTGTTGTTTTAAGCTGCCCGATTTTGGAGTGACTTCTCATGCAGCCACAGATAACCCGCACAAGAGCAACTGCACCGTGCGACGGCATCACGCCCCGCGGTGTGCAGAATTCTGCAACAGGCAAGGTGAGTCCACCTGGAAAACAGAAGAGTGCTTGCCTCCTGCGGCAGAACGGAGTGAAAAGAGGCATGAGAGAAGCTTCTGGAAGGATGGTAATGTCGTTTATTCTGACAGGGGCTTGTTTTACATGGGCATATGCATTTGTCAAAATCCAACAGCTGACTTTCAAGATTTGTGCATTATATTGTATGTAACTTTTATATCCCAAACAGTAAACACTAAATTTTTCAGGAGAAATTGGACTGATGTCAAAAAAGAAGATAGATTGATGGGGGGATATTGATAAAGCAAGTGTTATGCATTGTAAATGGTAGAAGTCTGCCATTATAGTATGGGTGTTCATGACAAATTCTTTCCACTTTGCTGTGTGTTTCAAATTTCCATAATGAAATGTTGGGGAAAAGTCACTTATTTAGCAAATACAGAGTGCTTAATGGGAGAAAATTAGAATAATAGCACTGTGGTCTGATAGTAATTGTAATCAAGGTTTATTATGTGCTAGGCATCTGATGAGGCTCTTCCCGTGTGTTATCTCAGTTCACCCTTACGGCCAGCGCACAAGGAAGGAGGATGGAGAGCGTAGCCCGCGACTCTCCTGCTGTCCTCCACCGGAAATCCCTCCCCACCACTTGGGCCACCTCTGACCACCCCTAGCTTCCCTCACACCCACGGAGTAATGTCAGTCGTTGCATGTCCTGGGTCCCCACAAGCTTCTGCAGGCGAGGACCGAGGGAGGGGCAGAGATGGAACTGCAGGGCTGGGCACAGAGGGGCCGGATGCTGGTGGGTACCTCCAATGCACTGGGGCCGCTCTGCCCTTCACCCTCGCATCGGCCTGGTGAAGTGGACGTTGTCATCCCCACGTCTGAGGACAAGGGAAAGGGGGCTCAGATAGGGGATGTGACCAGCACCAGGACTCCAGCCCCGATCAGCCGACTCCAAGGCCTGCCTTCTTTCTCGCTGGCTCCACCGGTCTGAGGAGAATATAAGTGAGAATATACCATCTTTCCTAGATGTTTGTGAGCTTCTGAGTGAACAGATGAACCTGCATTCACAGTTTTCCCGCTGCTCTTTAACCCCAAACCCCAGAGCCTCTACTCTAAAATGGGATAACCAGAGGAGGAAGGTGCAAAGGAGGAGCAATTATTTTCTGGAGTGCAGGGCAGTGACCAAAATTGGTCCCCATCAAGTTCAGAGGGCCGATCCAGGCTGCAGGAAATGGAGTTTGGCAGGAATGCTGCGGGCTGATGGTGATGCTCTGTGCCCTGTGCCCCGGGGCCTCTGTCTGCAGCGACAGGTGAGGGGGGTCCATGACCTTCACACCCCAGTGCGGGTCCCCTCTGCCCTCTGGGATTCCTGTCCTGCGGAGCATGGGATGGGACTGGAGATGATGGGATAGGAGGAGATGCTACAGCACTTTGCCTCCCAGGAACCTGGCCAGATGGATACAAAATTCACATCACAATTGGGTTCAAATCTTGGCTCCCACCTTCACTAGTAGTGGCCCATTTACCACACCTGTGTTCTCGTCGGCCGGGGACCATGGAAGCTTCTCCTTCCAGGCAGATGCGAGTAGCAGAGGTGGGTGTATATGGCTGTTCCCAGCATTAGGGGGTGGTGGGGGTTCCTTGTCTTTGAAGGCTGCAACCCCTTGGAAGTGAGGGTCTGGATGCCTGTCCTTTGGCCTGTGTGTCAATGTAGACCCTCTCCTGGGAATGTTGCCAGCTGCCTGATGGCGGTCCTTGTCCCAGGAAGAAGCCTGGGCAGTGACTAGAGGTTTGGGGCCTCCTGAGAACACGCTTGCACAGTGGGCGGCCAAGCAGGGTGTCATCTGTGGAGACGGGGTTTTCTAGCACTGGGCAGGCCTCCAAGTCCTGCTAGCTCTGGGCCACATGCTGGGGCCCCTCCGGCTGCCCCTGGAGTCCTGCCTGCCCGGGCCCAGGGCAAGGCCCGCCTGGCTCTCTGTCTCCAGTGCAGCTGGGCCCTGAACCTCAGCCTGAGTGGGCCATTGCCTGCGTCACCACAGCCCCTGGCCTCAGCCCCACTGCAGCCATCAGCTTCTTGTCCCGGGGGTCACCTGTGTCTGCAGCTGTGTCCTCAAAACCCAGGAGCTCCTTCACCTGTGTCTGCAGCTGTGTTGCGGGTTTGATTCTGGTCAAGGGCACGTATCTCGGTTGTGGTTCAGTCCTTGGCCCTGGTCAGGGTTGTGAGGAAGACAACCAGTCAGTGTGTTCCTCTCATGTCGATGCTTCTCTCTCTCTCCATCCCGCCCACTCTATCTGAAGATGAATGGAAAAATATCCTCAGGTGAGGATTAACAAAAGAACAGGGCCATGTCTGAGAGGTCTGAGGACTCGGTGGCCAGCACAGGGCCTGGCCCAGGGTGCTGACAAGGCGGGGAAGGGAAGGAGGATCTTTCTCAGACTCAGGCTGTGTGTCCGGTGGTCCTGTCTCCTGAGAGCCAGGCCAGATAAAATCCCGTGAAGTCCCTGAGCTCTGCAAAGATTATGTATCTAATACTAAACGGCGGAACGACTGTACGTGGGACTTGAATTCCGGCAGCGTGGTGGCCGGCGACCAGTTACGTAGCGCTGGCTGCTGTAGCAGGGGGACCCTGGAGGCCCAGCGGCTCTTCTCCTGCTCAGGGACCGTCGGAAACGAAGGCGGTTCTTCCAGCAGCGATTAGGGATCGCGGGCGCACCCACCTGTGTTCTGTGGATCGTGCGGGAGGTTTCAGTGGGCTGACCTCAGAACGGTCCCACCTCAGAACGGCCCCACTGGCCCTGGCCGGTTTGGCTCAGCGGTTAGAGCGTCAGCCTGCGGACCAAAAAGTCTCGGGTTTGATTCTGGTCAAGGGCACGTATCTCGGTTGTGGTTCAGTCCCTGGCCCTGGTCAGGGTTGTGAGGGAGACAACCAGTCAGTGTGTTCCTCTCATGTCGATGTTTCTCTCTCTCTCCATCCCGCCCACTCTATCTGAAGATGAATGGAAAAATATCTTCAGGTGAAGATTAAAAAAAGACCACTATTCCTGCGTAAGAATTTATGTTTACTCAAGCTGACCTTCACTCGTACTTGAGGCCCAAATTTGTAAGCTGAGGTCCAAATTTGGGGTCCAGAAAACCCCAAGCCAAGAAATTAACCTAAAGTGTGGTATTGGGTTGTAGACGGGCACATGGCCGGAACACACCCTTTCCTGGGTCCTTCCAGGCTCCCACAGAAAACCAGCAGGCTCACAGTCTCAAAGGCAAAACACAGCAGGAAACAATGCTGTGTTTCCTCCTCACCCGAGTAGGAGCCAGCAGACCACCCAGGCACGACTAGTCCAAACGATTTCAGGTGTTTGAACGATCAGAACTAGAGTTAAAGTAAGTCAGAGCTGTTTAAAGGTGCCTGGCCGGTGTGGCTCAGTGGACTGGGCGTCATCCCATGGACGGAGAGGGCCGGCTTCAGTTCCTGGTCAGGGCACATGTTGTGGGCTCGATCCCCAGTAGGGGGTGTGCAGGAGGCAGCCGACTGATGTTTCTTTCGCACATTGATGTTTCTATCTCTCTCTCCCTTCCTCTCTCTCTAAAAAATCAATAAAAACATTTAAAAAAAAATTGCACGTATCCTTGGAGTTCTGGAGGGAGAATAGAGAACTGGCAAGAGTCATTATTCAAAGAGGCAATGACTGAGGATTTTACAGAATTGATAAAGGACACGAATTTCAGTTCAGGGCACACAATCGATCCTTAGCAAGGGATACAAAAAACCTACCCGTGGACCCATCACAGTGACACAGAATAGTGAAGAGAAGATTATACGAGAAGCCAGAGGGAAGAGACGAAAGGACCTCCCAAGAATGGCAATTCCATGGAAGGCAAACTCCTGGACAGCATAACAGGGACCAGGAGCCTGGATACAATATCATCAAATAAATGAATTGTCCACCTAGAATCGATATCAGGTAAAAATGTCCTTCAAGAACAAGATGGAGACATCTCCAGGCACAGCTAGGAGCAGCTGTGACCCCCTGCCACTCCAAGGGGGAGGGAAGACGACATCATGAGTTAGGGGCACTCGATGCCTTCTTGGGGGGGCTGGAGGTCCCATGCTGTCCCAGAGAGGTGCCCAGAGCACTCAGGGGTTGGAAGGGGGTAGTGGGGCGCCTGGGAGTACCCAGGTGGCTGACTTATGAGGCCAGATTAAGAAGACGGATGGCCTGTCCCTTAGCCAAGAAATGAGTCCTGTTGCAAACCTCTGAAGGCCCGGATGCGGAGGAGGAGAAGCTTTATAAAGAGCCGTTCAGGAGAGTAATGAGGAGTAATGGGTTGAAACTGAGCCGAATATCAGGAGAGACATCTTGGCTGGGAGATCTGTTATGGTTGGAAGCTGGCTCTGGCAGGAGGAGCAGGGCCTGCTGTCTTGAATCATGGGACTCTGACTGCATCAGGCGTGGGCGGCGCACGTGGGAGAAGCCCTGGGCCTAGGAGGCCAGTCGGAGCAGCTGGAGACCATTTCTCAGAAGCCGCAATTGCCATCGCCCTCCTCTCCTGGGCCACCCGTCCCTTGGCGGCCAGACCCGCCTGCACCCCCACCTGAACAGGGGGCTGCCGAGGGCCAGGAGCACCCAGGAGGGTCAACGGTTTGACAGAGAGAGCTGCAGTGGCCTGGGCCCTCTGCTCCCTCAGAGGGCAGGTGTTTGTTCCCGTGGGGGTCCAGGCAGGCACCGGCACCCACTGTGGGGGACCAAGGTCACACAGCGGGTGCAGAGCAGTGCAGGGGTCAAACACCAAGCAGGTTGATTTCAGAGTCCAGCTTTCTGTTTCAAGTCCCGGAAGCAAATCATGACAGGAGGCTGGCTGATGGGGAAGCTCAGGAAGGCCGACCTCGCCAGACGCTGTCTCCAGAGATCTCTGCGTCGAATTCGGGAGCTCAGAGAAGCACTCACAGCCGTCCTGAGCGGGCGGTTTCAACTCTCCTCAGCTCATGACCAGGCCTCACAGTAACGTGGGTCCCTAGGTGGCGGATGCTGCCCCCACGTGGGGCTGAGCGCTGAGTAATTGGATGGCGCCGGCCAAGGTGGCTCCCTGGCTGGAGAAAGCGCTGACTCACGCTCTGACTCAGGGCCCAGAACAGGTGGGCACAGGGGTGAGTGCGAGGGGTCCCCTCCCACCTGCCCAGCAAGGCTTTACTAGAGCCTCGGGGAGCCAGAAACAGGTTCTCCCCATTTTGAAAATGAGAGGCAGGGGGCAGGGGAGGTGAAGCGCCCTGGCCACCCGAGGTCCCTGGCGGTAAGTGCAGATACAATACAGGTCGAGCCCCGACTTCTGCCTTGCCCGAGGTCACACGTCTGGCTCTGTAGTTATTGCTTCATTGCTCTCAGCCTCTCCCAGAAGAATGAGGCAGGGCCTGATACCCACAGGGTCCAGGGAGCTACATGTCCAGCCTGGCCCTTGGTAGGCGCTCTGCCTTCTGAGGACCAGCATGGGCTGTTTTCCCGGGACCTGCTGAGGACACTGGGCTATAAAACAGGGATGCCCTCCTCATGCAAGCCTGACACGTCCCAACAGGATTTCTCATTAGTTTGAAAGATGGACTAGGACCTATGTCTGTAATGAGGAGAATGGATTCTGTCCTGATTATGTGTCTGACCTTCACAGAGGCCCCCAAATATACCAGGCTCGAGCCCAAAGAGGCTCTGCCCAGTGTGAGGTGGCTTTACTCCTCCCCCCAACATCACCCAGCAAAGATCAGGCCCCTGGCCCTCCCAGCCCCTGGAAAGGAGAGGAGGGCGGCAGTGGAAGGCCACGTTGGCCTTGAGGCTGCAGCAGCGCCGGGCCCATGACATCCCTCTGGCCCTCAGCATCCTGACTGCTGGATGGTGAGCATCGTCCTGCCTGGAGAGCTACCCTGAGGCCCCAGCCCACTCCACTTAGTGCCCCTTCCCCTCCTGCCCTTGCCATGCCCGCCCGGTCACCCGGTGAGCTCCCTGCCCCCCTGAACAGCTGGCTGGGCCCGGGATGCTGCTTCTGCCTGCTGGGGCACGGACGCAGCAGCCCAGGCGTCCTGGTGCCCAGACTTGCCCTACACTTTTTATTGGAGCCGTGAGTGTCTCCGCATGGGTCCCGCGGAGCTGGACCATGTTAAACAGGAGTCATTTCTCAACCCAGATGCCTCCTTTTCCTGGGGAGACGTCTTGAAGTACCTAATAAACAAGGTCCAAAGCAGCTCGGATCGTTCCACGGGGCTTCGGGTGACACCAGCTACATAAAAAACGAGAGCCATTTATCTTCTGTCTTTGAAACATGAAAGCAGATTCTTGGGACTGTGACTGGAATGTGTTAATGGAGTTTCTGCTACCCGGAGCTGCCAAGCAGCGCCCTGCCCTGGAGAGCAAGGCCTCTGGGGACGGCCTGTAGCGATCATTAGAGAAGGATCTACTGCTCTTAAATTAGTGACCAGGTGTAGCAGCCTGCAGCCTCGCCCTCCCTCGGGCTCTGAGCAGCATGGCCTGCCTGGGGCCTGCCGCCTCCCCCATTCACTGCCTCTCCAGGGCCACCTGCAGGCTGAAGCCCCCTCGGTGCTGGGACCTGCTCAGGCTCCAGTTCTCCGTGATCAGGCTCTGAGCCAAGGGGCAGCGAGCTTCAAGCCCTGGGAACCCGGCCTCCTAAATGTCCCTGGTGTCCTTCCTCTGCACCAAGACCACTGTGCTGATGCCTCCTCATCTCCCCCTTGGACCCAGCCTCCCCTCACCCACCCTTTAAGTGCAAAGGAACCTGCCTGCACCAGCCTCTTAACTTTGGTAGCTCCTGGTGCTTTCAGAATAAGGCTCCCGCTCCCTCCCACCCTCCTCACCTCAGCGGCCCTCTGCCCACTCCTCCAGCCATCTCTCTGTGTCCTGCCTCAGAAATCTATGCCAGCCCTGGCCAGTGTGGCTCCGTGGTTAAAGCATCGGCCCGCGCACCAAAGGGTCTCAGGTTCAATTCCTGGTCAAGGGCACGTACCTGGGTGTCAGTTTCGATCCCTGACCCCAGTCAGGTCACGTGCGGGAGGCAACCAATCGGTGTGTCTCTCTCACATCACATAGATGTTTCTCTCTCTCCCTCCCCTCACCCCTCCCTCCCTCCCTCCCTTCCACTCTCTCTAAAAATCAATAGAAGAAATATCCCCAGGTGAGGATTAACAAAAAATAATCCATGCCAGCCACAGTACCCTGCACTTCTCATGGTGTCCCCCTCGCTACCTATCCTGGTCCCTAGGCCTGAGTGCCCTCTCCCCAATTCCCTGGGCTTTTCAGGGTTGTGAAATGTCACATTGGATGAAAACTTTTATTTTCCAACTTATGTAAGCCTTAGCCACAATGTGCCTCCTGAGACGCCGTGTTGCCTGTTCCCACACCACAGAGCCCCAGAAGGACAATAAACCCCGGGCATTCTGGAGCGAGGCTGGTCTCCTACCTTTTCCTCATTACCCCAGGGCCTCACAGGACCAGCAAAGGACTGCTGGCCGCAGCTGCACTCCCAGCCCCCAGGGGCCCGCGGCACGATGTGGTGCTGGACGGCGTGGTCCTTACAAGTGCATTTGCCTTGTCACCTACGTCTGTGCTCCTTCCATTTCTCTGGCGCAGCTCCAAACCTCCTGGCTGATAAGACACAGGGGTCCCAGACACACACCTAGGTCAGGGGGTCAGACGGAAGCTTGGAGGAAACTTGATCCGAGTGGAGGGGACGCAGGATCTGAGTCAATAACATCAGTGTTGGAAGCAGCCGCAGTCCGGTGACTAACAAGTGGACTTGCAGGGAAGACCCGCATTGCAGGGACCCTCTGGGCGTTTGGGTGTGGCTCCTGGTACTGAGTGTGGGGAGGCTGTGTGGCGCGCGCCCTTGAAGGTGGCTGTCAGCACACACTGGGTGCGGAGGGTGCAGAAAAGGATGCTCGGTCTGCACCCTAGGAGCTCACAGCCTAGGAGAGAGGCTTAGTTGGGGTTGGTTGGATCTGGGGTTGGTGGGTTGCAAATCTCTGTTGAGCTAGTTTAAATAAAGTGAGCTTGTTGTCAGGATCCAGGGGGAGCTCCCAGGCCTTAATGGCAGGGAGGGAGGGCACATCTCCTGCCTCCCTCTGGGGCATTTGCCCTCAGCGCCTGCCCCTCTCTGCATACCAGCTCCACGCTCCACGCTGCATGCAGTGCTGTTCCCGCTCTCCGGTGACTGCCTCAGCGTGTCTCTCACTCCGGCTCTAGACTCCCAAAGCCAGCACAGTCTGCCTGGCCTCTCAGCATCTCCGGAGTCCCAGGACAGAATCTGATCAGCCCTGGTCCCATCAGGGGTGCACAGGGGCTGGTCTCCTGGGATGGGGGAGGTCTCCTTTTGCCATGGGGGATAGAACAAGATCTCTTTGGAAGGTGCATACATGCATCTCTATTACGGACAGAAAGATGTACAAACTGTTCATCGACTGCTGTGGGAGCCCAGAGGAGGGGTGGAGGCGCTGCAGGGTGTTTGTGTGTGTGTGTCGGGGGTGGGGAGGGTCCTAGGAGATTTCACAGAAGAAGAGAATTTCCTCAAGTTTGCACACTTCTGAACGCTGGGCTGGGCCTTGTGTGAATCCCTAGCACCTAGTACAAGGCCTGGCCAGAGAAGATAATGAATGAGTGAATAAATGACTCGTGGGAAGGGGAGGTGGCAGTCAGTGCATGACCGTGCAGGACGGCCAGTGGGGAGCAGAGATCCAGCCTGTGTGGCCCGTGGAAGCCTTGTGGTCTTTGACTCAGTAATTCCACTTCCAGGAATTTCTTCCACAGAATTGCGTGCACAAATACACAAAGATATTTACTACGGCATGGAAGCAACCTAAATTTCCATCAAAATGGGACTGAAACTGTTCACCACGGAGCATTCATACCACGAAATTGCAGGAGCCACTAGAGAGAATGAAGTCGATCTGCATGGTGGATGCGAGAAGAGCTGCGAGGTGTATTGTGAAATGAAAACCATCTGTGCAAGAAGAAAGCGGGGGGTGGGGGGTGGGGGGCCACACGTAGGCGTAGGAATGCTCTGGGGTAGGAAGAGCTCGGAAAGCCGGGAAGGACGCCTTCCTGATTGTAAACCCTTTTGCTTTTACTCTTTTTATTTCTGTCTCAGTTTCAAAAGCAGTTATTAAAAATGAAAAATAACAACAAACAAACTTCTTTGGCACCTTTCTGGCAGGAAGGAGCAGGTTACTCGTTAACGATGTGATGAATCTTTAACAAATGGCCCTCAAACACAGAGGCAGGTGATCTTGGTCTAGATCATGCCTGGGCTGACTCTGGGGGACGAGGGGTCCCACAGGGGCCCAGGCGGGCAGCACCAGGCTCAGGGCAGGGGCTGAGGGAGGACAGCGGAAGGGCCAGCCTGCGTGTCAGGCCGAGTCACAAGCATGCGTAGGATCCCCATCGAGGGGCGAAGGTGCTGAGGTTTAAGCGAGTGGAGCAACCTGTCCAGGTGCCAACGGGCAGCAGCTGAAGAGGGGAATTGGAACCCGGGACTGTCCGGTCCCGTCTGTGCCAGGCTTCGGAGATGCTGAGGCCCAGGCTCGACGCTCACCAGGGGGCAGGCGCGGCAGCGTTTCTTCTCGGGTTGCCTGTGGGCCTGGACCAGCACCTGCCTGCGGACTTGCTCAGCCCTGGTTCTGGGCCGGGGGTGTGGGACCCCAGAGCCAGCAGCACGGGGCCTGAGGGAGGCTGGGGCAAGAGCTTGCATCTGCCTTACCCAGTGGGGCCTCAGAGGCCCAAGGCACCCCTCTCCCTGCCCTCTGTGACTGGGCAGCGCGGCGCACACTGACCGCACATGCTGGCTCTGGTTAGGGATGTGACCATGACCCCATCCCCACCCCCGGGGCCTGCTTCAGGGGGTCTGTGTGCTGTTCTAGTCTGGTGGCCTGAGCCGCAAGGCAGTGCCCCACCTGTGTGTGGCCTGGGAGGTGGTGGCTTGGCAGAAAGATTTGCTATTTCCTCTAAAGGTGTCTTCACCAAGCAGAGGCATGGGGCACTAGGAACGTGACCACTAGGTGCCCTTGAGGAAGGAGGGGTCCAAAGGAAACAAGGGAGGGGGCTGGGGAGATGGCCTGGCTGTTCTCTCCCGTGAAACACCCGCCCCGGCTTACCCCAGCTACCGGGTGACTGCAGACGTTCCCCGACTGTCGAGGGGGCTCGGGAACTGTGCTTCTGGGTTGCTGTTTGCTGTGGAATAGGGTCGAGCATAAGCTGGCGGGACTGAAATTTATCAGAAAAATTTGGTGAATTTATGATTTTTACTAAAAGTAACTGCAAAGCAAGATAAGCATGAGTGCATTTTATTCCTCAGGGCTTTCCCAGGCGCCCTGCACAAACACGCCCACCGGTTCCCCACCTGCTCACCGGTTCCCCACCTGCCCCGCCCCCACAGATGGCTAAGCAGGAGTATTTAGTATTCATTATTTTTGTTGGATGTACTTGGTTGGAATTCAATATATTCAGCTAATATTTCTTGAATACCTATTGTGTTCTTATACATCCCCAAACTCGGCCTGGTGTTTTATACATATCACGTATAAGAAGTTGGTGAGGTCATCACCCCACTTTACAGATGAGGAAATGGAGGCTCAGGGAGCTGAGGAGACTCACCCGTGGCCTGGTGGGGACGCTGGGCACGCGTTTGGGCCTCACCCTGTTTGCCACATTCGAGGTTTGAGTGCCCTCTCTCTCGTGAGCCGTCGGGGGCTGACCCAGACTGCACTGCTGGCAGGAGGTCCTGGGGCCGGATTCTGCTCCCATCAGCCTCTTTATGCTCCCTTCCCCTCCCCCAACCTCCAGGGCCAGTCCAGACCTCCAAGGCACACCCAGGCCCTCCTTCCCCAGAGCACCCAGCTCCTAGATGGAAGACATAGGTTCAGATCCTGAGTCTGGAACTTCCTAGCCGGGTGAACCTGGGGAAAGGCTCTCCCCCTGACCCCCAGCCTCAGTTTCCTCATCTGTCAAATGCGGGCACAAATAGCCAATAATTGGATGAAATGAGGAAGTTAAAAACCCGAGTGCCATGTCAGGCACCCTGGAAGTGCTCAGTAACCCTTAAGTTCTTGTCACTGATTGGACCCCTGAGGGCCTTCTCTGGAAACAGGGACTCTGAGACACAGGCAGACCGACATGGCAATGGTCTCCCTGACCTTTCGATTTTTGGCAGAGACACAACCAGCCTCCTGGTCCCCAGCCCCAGGTCATCACCGAGTCCTCCTCTTGCCCTCCCTTATCTATCAGGAGCCAAGTCCCAAAGGCACCCGATGACTCCCACCTCTCATCTTCCTCTGGGCCCGATTTGACGGCTGTGGCTTCAGGAAGCCGTGCTTGCCCGCCCTGGCCCAGGGGCCTCTCACCTGGAATTTTGAATAAATGACTGTAATAATGTGTGCAGACCTTCAGGGGTCTTTGGACTGGCTTTAGCATTCAGAATCGGTCTGGGTGGCTTCGTGATTGAGCACCTTGTTCGACAGTCAGCTCTAACTGCTTGCACACCAGTCCCTGTCCTCGAAGCCGGGAGCAGGCAGCAGTGAGCAGAGAAGGGCCTGCCGAGCAGCTCTGTGGCACCCACCATGTGCAATCTGGCGCCGGGCCATGGAGGGCAGGGCTGGTGACGTGCACAGTGGTCATTCACTTTGGCACCTTGCCCTGTCCTGTGGCTGGGGAACTCTCCACTTTGTGAGTCTCCATGGGGATGGGGGTGGGGGGTGGGAAGACCATCTCCTCACTTTTCCTACTCTCCTTGCCGCTGGGGTGCAGAGCACACTTGGACTTGGGGCCTTTCTCCTTCTGTGGCAGGAGATGTCTTAGCAGTGGCCTGGTGTCACTGCAGGGTCCCAGGCTCTCAGAGAGCAGGCGGTGGGAGGTGGTGTGGGGCAGTGTGGGACAGTGCTTCTGGAAGCTCCAATTCCTTTTGCCTATGTGCGAGGAGTCAGCTTCTGTGCTTACACCATGGGCCCTGGCTGGTGCTGGTACCTGTTTGTCCCTGTGCACTGTCCCTACCTACCCTCATCCCAACCTGACGTGGAGTCTGCACCTTTCAGTCCTCAAAAAATGCTTGGGCTTCCTTAGTTTGTTGTGTATGACGAGCCAGCAAGACAATCAGAGAGGAGTGCTTTATTCACCAGCGGGCTGTAGGGGCATAGTCTCCCAAATCAGCAGCCCCGAACACGCTTGCCGTCCACTTATAAAGACTAAAACCACATCCTCTTTGCACGGCCTTGGTGCCGTTAAGGGGGAATTGATACAGATAGGGGACATGAGGAGCTGTTACAGAGGTCAGGGCAATCATTACTCTCTTTATCTTTATGGTTTTTCTGGGTTTCCCAAGGCCATGATTAATCCCTTTATCTTTATGGTTCCTCTGGGTTTCAGTCCCTAGTATTTAGATGAGTCAAGGTGTGTACATGTATCAACTGCTGGTCAGAATGGAGTTACTTAAATTAAATAGTCTAGTTCAGTTGGTTTTTCTTTTACAAAGATTTATTGGACTCCCACTAAGAACCACAAAACCCTTCCACACACAGAGTCCCATTTACACCTCGCAATCCAGCATCTCAGCCATTACCCTAGCAATAGCCTTTACTGTGCATTTTGTGCACAGTCTGTTGTTCTTCCTGTGTTGAGAGTGCATCCTCCTGAGGTGCGTGGAATGAAGCCATCCCCTTTGGGTAAAGGGTAAGGGGAGCCCGTCTCCCAAGAAAGGAGAGGGTGTTTCTAAAGGCAGTTGCCCTGGGGCAGTGAGTGTCCCCAGAAAAACCAGAACTCGGGGTGGGGGGGTGGGTGTCTATCTTGAGCCTACACTTTAAGGAAGGTGGGAGCTCCTAGGAGATGGTTGCTGAGATAGACAGGAAGCTAGGAAGGAGGGAGGCACTTCCTAGGACACACACACACAGACACACACATGTACACAAACGATCTTTTCTTTGTAACTGAGGTCTATCATATATACAGTGAGGAGTGTGGAGTGTACTGACCTTCAATGTGCAGCTTGATTTGTTTTCACATATGTGCACACCCACGTGAGCGTCACCTACGTCAAGATATGGAACAGCCTCCACCAGGGCCCATCATGCTCTTCCCAGTCAATTTCGGCTGCCCCCCCACCCCCGACCCCCAGGCAACCACCATTCTGATCTCTATCATCGACACTAGCTTTGCCCATTCTTGAACATCATTTAATGGAATCAAACGATGTAGCCTTTCATGTCTGACCTCCTTCGCTCCACATAACGGCTGTGAGGTTCAGCCACACTGTTGCGTGTTCCTCTGTCTCGGAGGTGCAGTCCGTGATAAAGGTGTAACTGTCCAGGGGCACCTGGCCTGTTGCCACTCTCCTTCCATCATGAACATAGCTCCTACGAGCATTCTTGCATTTGTCTTTTGGTGGGTATATGGGCTCTCTTTTCTTAGGTATACACTCAGAGGAGGAATTTCTGGGTCGGAAATTCAAAATTCAAAATCTGGGGTGGGCATATGGGACTAACCACTGTCCTGGTGGTGTTTACCACCAGCTCTTTGAGAGAAAGGGAGCCCTGGTTTGTAGTGTTGGTGAATTTCCATGGTGTAAATAATTCCACTATGGCTGAATTCAAGTTACCAGCGTGGGAAAGAGAGGCACACGGGGCGTTGGGGTCCCTGAGCGGGCTGAGAACTCTGCTGGGCATCTCTTCCTTAGACACTTGTTCGAATAGAACAGGGCCTGTGGATCCGGACACTGTGTAACCTAGGTCCATTCACTTACTTTCTAGTCTTTGGGCTAAAGGGCAAGTGCCCACCTCTTAGCAGAGCACTGAGGGGGACACTCTAGGTCAGTGCAGCCTTGGCAGTAGACCTGGGAGCCACCCCCAGGTGAACTACGGAGAGCTGGCTGTCCACTCCCCCTCCCCACCAGAAGTGTCCCTTTGCTGCCAACCTTGGAGAATGGAAGTCTTATCATTATTAAGGGCAGTGGTAAATTCCTTATAGAAACTGAGGCTCAGAGAGCTGGAGGGGCTTGCCTAAGGTCACACAGCTGACAAGAGGGGCCAGGTAGCCACTTCCACAGCGCGGTGCTTGGGAAGGAAATACCTACTGTCAGAGGAATGAGACTCCAATGACATTCCCGGCTCCTCCGCAGGCAGGTCTGGGAGAGAATGGCTCTACCTACACCCCTTAAGTGATACCCCAGAGAGCCCTGGGAAGGCGAGGCCGGCTAGCCAGGCCTTTCTGCTCCATTTGAAAGCCTCCCAGTTCCCCACTGTGCAGCCGTAGGTGGTATTTTCTGGGCAGTAGAAAGCCAGCCCTCAATCAGCTGGAGTGCGGAGCTGTTTTGGTCCAGGCAGCTGCTGCTGTTAACAAATCTGCTGCTCTGAGGGCCTGAAGCCTCGGAGGACACATCTGTTCCCAAGAAGCCTCTGTGACAATCTTCCAGCTCCGACTGCCCCCTCTGCCCTGGTGGGGGTGGGGAGGTTGATTTAGTGTTTCCATTCCTTCCCAGCGCTGCCCTTAGCTTCACCTCCTCCCATGTGTCCTCAGTCAGGCGTTGACATGCCCCTTGACTGTCTCCTTACAGTCATTCCCTAGCTCCCCATTGCCTTCAAGAGAAAGTGAGGACTCCCATGCTCCCTGTCTCTCAGGGTCTTGCAGATGGCGCACCTGCCTGATTCCCAGGACATCTGTCAGTCACCAGCTGGCTCTTCCCTGCAGACGTGTACTCACCGATGCATAACCTGAGCCCTCTGTCGAGCGTGCCACCCCACTTCTCCACCGGGTGAGCTCAGCCTTGAAGACCCAGCTCAAATAGCATCTCTTTTGTGACATTTTCCAGGACCTGCGCGTCACCTCCCCCCCATCCTGACAAAATTAGTCACTCCACCCCAGCACAGCACAGCTGCCTCTAGAACAGTCCATTCTATGGTAACAGGGGGGACCTGTCTCTAGTCTGCCCCTCAAGGTCACCAACAAGGTCACCTTCATCTTGGTGTTCTTGGCGTCTAGCCTTGAGCTTGGCACTGAGCAGAGGCACTCAGGAAAATGTCCATGGTTTATGTAAATTCTGTGAAGAAGGATCTCAGCACTGGGGACTACTGTCAATACCTTCTTGGTCCAGGAGGAGCATGAGGGGGGATGAGGTTCAGAGTCCTGTCTCTGAGGAGGATCCCCAAACCCCCCATGGTGGCAGCAGTAGGAGCCGGAGTCCGAGCTTTGTCACAGGTACCGGCTGCACTTGACCCCCTACCCAGAAGTTGGTCTCATTTTTCTTCCTCCATCCCACCGCCTCCAGCTTGGCGATGATGAGGCCCAAAACCGTGAACTTCGCAGTCCCACCTCCCCACGTGTTCCCTGCCTGTGTGACTGTCCCAAGATGGGAGCAGGTATTCCGCTCCGGTGAGGACACTGGATGGCAAGGCCCTGGCGGAGGGCGCAGCCACCGCAGGTGCTCGGCTGACAACTGCTACTGCACCTCACTGGACTTCCCCACCTGAGCCTGCTGTGTTCCGCTCCCACCTCGCACGGGCTCACCTGGGCGGTTTTAAATGAAATAAGAGATTCCTTCTGTTACGTTTCCCCATGATCATTATGACCTCCTATGAAAGGAAGGGGGAGTCAACGCCAGCGATTCAAGTGGCTGGGGGTGGGGGGGACTGAGGTTGGGGTGGGGTTCTTTCCATCTTTCTCAAAGGTTTTTTGCAATGCGACTATATTGCTATCCTGATCTTGCCTGAGCCCTGGCTGGAATCCTCTGGGTTGTGGCTATAGGTGGGGAGTGAAATAAAACGGAAAAGTAAACATTAGTCTGAACAAAGAAGTTCCGATTTTTTTTTTTTGAATCCTCACCCAAGGATATTTTTTCCATTGATTTTTAGAGAGTGGAAGGGAGGGAGGGGAAGAGAGAGAGAGAGAGAGAGAGAGAAACATTGATGTGAAAGAGACACATCGATTGGTTGCCTCCAGCACACATCCTGACTGGGGCTGGGATTGAACCTGCAACCCTTTGGTGCACAGGTCGATGCTCTAACCATTAGCACACTGGCCAGGGCAAGAAGTTCTGCTCTTAACATTTCAGACAGGGGGTGGAGACGGGGGATGCGTCTGAGCCATGCTCCTCCACTTGAGAGGGTGATCTTGGACAATCCCCTAGCTTCTCAGAGACGGTTCCTCACACATGAGGTGGGGTCATCTCTGAACCCACTGCCCAAATGCACAATCATGGCAAATTTAAAGGTTTCTCTCCAAACCTTGTTGGAAGATCAAATAAAATAATGTATGAAGAAATCACTTTCTAAACTGAAAAACAGTGTATAACTACTAGCCACCGAGGATCTTTTACCATTTAAAAAAATGTGTGAGATGTCCTTACAATGGAACGTTATTCAGCCTTGAAAAGGGAATTCTGACACGCTGTACAGACATGAACCTTGAAGACATTCTGCTGAATGAAATAGGCCAGTCACAGAAAGACAAATACCTTCGGCGCCCATCTAAATGCGAGAGGAGGCAAGTTCACGGAGATGGAAAGGAGGAGGAGGCTGCCTCGGAGGGAGGTTCTGGGAGTCAGGGGGAATGGGGGTTTCAGTTCGGGGTGCGGTAGGGGTGCTGGGAGTCAGGGGGAATGGGCGGTTTCAGCTCGGGGTGCAGCAGAGATGCTGGGAGTCAGGGGGAATGGGCGGTTTCAGCTTGGGGTGCAGCAGGGATGCTGGGAGTCAGGGGGAATGGGGGTTTCAGTTCGGGGTGCAGCAGAGATGCTGGGAGTCAGGGGGAATGGGCGGTTTCAGCTCGGGGTGCAGCGGGGATGCTGGGAGTCGGGGGGAATGGGCAGTTTCAGCTCGGGGTGCAGCGGGATGCTGGGAGTCAGGGGGAATGGGGGGTTTCAGTTCGGGGTATGGCGGGGATGCTGGGAGTCGGGGGGAATGGGCGGTTTCAGCTCGGGGTGCAGCGGGGATGCTGGGAGTCGGGGGGAATGGGCAGTTTCAGCTCGGGGTGCAGCGGGATGCTGGGAGTCAGGGGGAATGGGGGTTTCAGCTCGGGGTAATGAAAAGCTGTGGAGGTGGATGGTGGTGATGGCTACACAACAGTGTGAATGTGCTTAACGCCACTGAACTGTACCCTTAAAAATGACTAAAATGGTAAATTTTATGTATGTATTATCACAGTTTTTAAAAAGCCACTTTCAGGAATGGAAAATGAGGGGATGGAAACGTACACCTCATTTCCAGAAAAAAAATAAAAAAAGATATGAGTGTGTGTATTTCCCTTATATAGATGACAAGTTAAAAAAGGGAAATGGGAGGCACTTCAGAGGAAGGTTGCCAGTCCCCAAGGCAGTGGTTTTTATAGCCTCTAGGTCAGTGTCCCTCACATTGGAGAAAAGCTGGTATTGCCTCTAACATTTTTAAAGGTCAAAACCAAGCAGAATGTCAGCCCACTGCCTAAATGCATGATAATAGCAAACTTAAAAATTAATTTCAGGGTCTCTCCTGCCGATACCTGGTGCGGGCTCAGTTGGTCTGGAGCTGAGAGGGGCCACTGGTCTCAGAAAGCCTTTCGCTCTCTGCTCCTGTTCGCTCAGCTCTGCTTTGTGCCATTGTCCTGGCCAACAGTATGATTTGAAATAAAAAAATGTTCTAACTGGACACAAAGGAGACACCTTCCGGATTCGGAGCCCAGACAGAAATAAAAACTACTTAGCTGAGGGCAGAAGGAAGAGCGACTCAGAGAGGGCATCTGAGGAACGTCCTGAGCTACAGGAACCGTCGAGATACATCCTGCGTGAAGACGACAGAGAGGTCTGGAGCACCGAGTACAGCCAAGGGCTTTCCACGTGACTCCTGAGCGAAGTTCTTCCAGCTTCTAAGGAGGCCGTAGATCGGCGTGTGTCTTCATTCCCTCCCTCCCTCCCTCCCTCCCTCCCTCATGAATTTCTCTGTCAGTCAGTATGGCTCGGTTCTGCAGCAGTGACATCGGCGTGTACCATCCAACACACACTCATGCTATGTGTCTCCTGCCAGCCAGCTGGCAAGCTCCACGTCTCCTGCCTTGGGACCCAGGCCATTCCGTGTCAGGAAACATGTGACCTGTAAAGGCTTTGGCCACGTTTTAAGTGACATAGCCACACCTAACCTCCAGGGAAGCTTTGCCTTGTGCTGGGGAGAAGGGGAACCAGACGATTCCGTTAGCGTGGTATTTTTCCTGCTTGCTTTGCTAGGCTGTCGTCAGGGTGGAGGAATTGTAGATGACGCACTCACAGATGCAAATTATGCATGGGAAGCACAAATGTAAATGACACATGTAAATACGAATGTATTATTATTGTTGTTCTTACTGATGTTAATCTTTCCTGTCTTTCACACCACCCAAGAATCAGCCGTGACCATCAGCCCAAAGTCACGGGAGGCGCTCTCTTCCCGTCAGGACAGAGGTGCTGCACAGACCTAGCACTGTGCGCACACAAGCCGCATTTGACTTTTGGTGTCCTGACAGTCATTAGATTTTTTTTCTTCCTTTGCTGAAATTTCTATCATTATCCGATCCCAACGCCACAGAAGCATCAGAATTTTAATAGACCTGGGCCCCAGAGCTGACAGCACAGACCATGATGCACAGCTACAGACGGAAGGTGCTGGGTCTTTGCACGGCGACCGAACCCTGGCTTTCACACCGTTCCGCGGGGCCTCAGGTCCTGCAGGGCCCAGTCAGGAGCTTCTGGGAAAACATTCAGTGGCGGGGCGTCCATTTAATTGGCTCTGTTTTGCTGTCTCTGGCCTTGTTCCAAAGTTATGCCACAGGATGGGGCTTTAGAAAAAACTCCTCAAGAAAGATTTTGACAACCTCTAAAAGTTTCCAAATGTCTGTCCTTGAGGTTTCTGCTTGCAATTGTGTTTCTTTATTCTCTCCCTCAGCCCATGCCCCTTCCCTCAGCAGTTCTTTCTTTTCCCTTCTCCCTTCTCCTTTAGCTGACGCTCTTATCTTTCTCATTCTCTATCCATCCCCCCCTGCTCCCCAAGCCCGAGGTTTTCTCTTTGCACTTCTTCTCTGATAGGAAGTGTAGTGTGATGTAGTTGCAAGAACTCTGGCTTCAAGCTGACCTGAGCTCAGTTTCTGCCTCTGACCCTTGCTGGGTGTGGACCCCAGGCCACTCCTGAACCTCTCTGAGCCCAGTTTCCTGCACAGCACAGGGAAGCCACACCTAGTTTATAGAGCTTGTTGTGTGACTATGATAAACTCCTGCCTTTCTGTCCTCCCTCTCCTCCCACTGGCCACCCTGGCCCAAGGCCCACCTCACCCTCCTCTGGGCTCCCCCAACCCCCTGTGTTCTCTGCCCTGACAACTCAGCACACAGGACCCTGGCTCGGCCCAGCACTGGGCGGGCCCAGCTCCCCAAGTCTCAGCTCCTCAGCGCGCCGGGCAGCACCTTGGGGAGGAGCATGGAGAGCCGGGGTTGTGGGCCTCTCACAAAGGGACAGTGTGGGATACGAGGAGAGCCTCAGACGGGATCCAAAAAGTCAGCTCAAGACACAAGCTGCATCAGCTTTAAGAGATGTAAAGATACGCATGGGAATCCCTTGTGCTATTTGTGGCTGTTTGGGTTGGGTTTCTGGCCTGTGACTCCATTCAGAGGCCGGGCCATGCGGGTCCATGACTCACAGAACTACCCTCAAGTTGATGTGTAGTCCACGTGTGCAGCTCCATCCCCGGCGCGGTTCACCCGTGGGCCCTGCACATGCCGGGCACACAGGGAAGCTCGTTCTCTCCCAGGCCCCGCCTGCTGGATTCTCAGTCACTTTTAGGGCTGGGACACGGCTCCATGTGGCCACTGCTCGGGAGTGTCCTGGGTTCATTCACCCCAGGCTTCCAGTTTTCGCCAACATCACCTGGGCTATCACGCCCTGACTCCCTCCCAGCCTTCTGTGACTCATTCGGAAATCTGGACTCAGGGTGCTTGGACTGTCCTTGCAGCTTCTTCAGGGTGTCATTTCTGCCATCATGGGCCTGTCCCTTCCTCATCTCCCCAGTGTGCTTCTAGTACCCCCCGTATGGCCTCCAGGCCTCTGGCAGGAAGGGCTGGACCCCATCCCAACCTGAGATTTGAGACCCTTTCTGGTCAGACCTACGGGGCCCAGGCCCTGCTCCACCCAAACGCCTTGCCTTCTCCGATCATCCTTTCCCTGTCTCAGACATCTGATGCTAAAGAGGCCTCTGGCTAAGGGCACACCCTGACACCAGAAGGTCAGCTGACTGTCCTTACCAGCCTGGCTCCTGGGGTACAGCCCGTCTTGAAGGACCGCCTGGGCAGACTGATTCTTTTCTAGGAGGGCACCAGTTCCTCCAGTCTGGCATAGGAGAGCCCAACAGGTGTCCTCTCCAGGGCCCCTTTGACCCAGAGGTGTCTCTACCCGATATCCGTCCCCAGAAGGACTCACTTCAGTTCTCCACATCCCACAGCAGGTCCTCCCTGCAGAATCCCAGAGATGTCAGCGTTGGGCTGTCAGCCACCCTTCACCTCAGGGTCTTCATTTTACAGTTGGGGAACAGAGCCCGAGGGCACGCAGCTCAGTGGCCAGCCAGGGCCCGGATCTAGTCTTCTAGTACCCAGCCAAGGACACAGGCCTCCTCCAGCGCTGTCCCTCCACAAGGTTACTCTTGAGCCCAAATAGTGGACTCGCCATAGTGGCGGCTCCCAGAATTCCCTGGTGAGGCCTCACACCAAGGCTGACATCCTGGCGAGCAGTCGGCCGGCCCCACCCAGGCGTCCTCCACGCTGGCACCGAGTGCTGTCTTCAGACCTCCTAGATCTTTAAACACTAGGATCTCATGGACCGTGGAAGGAAATTTGCTCACATCCTCAGAAACACCATGGCAGTGAGGGAACCACGGAAACTTGTCTCCTATTTCAGCTCATTCCGAGGCATGAGTTCACTGTGTTACTTCAATATTCTCTCCCTCTTCCGCAAGCAGGCGGAGCTGAAGTGTGCGTGTGGTCGGATGTGCATACTCTGTGACTCCACTGTTTGTGAGTAGGGAAATCCAGGTTCCCAAAGTGAAAGTCACCTTGAACCAGGCCAAGGTCAGTGGCTGCCGTGGTTTGGAGGCAGAGCTGAGAGCAATCAACGTCTAATGGATGGGATTAGTTCTAGCCTATCCCACACTGTGATTTGGGGGAGAGCTTATTTATAAGAATGGAAGACGTCGCTAGGTCATCAGCAAGCAGCCACCATGGAATGTACTATCAAATCAGCCATAATTTTGGAAGTCCTGGAGGTATGCTGCACTGTTTCTAGGGGCCAATAGGAATCAAGAAGAGTCAGAAAGAAAGGGGTGGAGCTTCTGCAGCCCCCTCCAGGGGACCGGAGCTCTGCCTCTGCCTCTGGAGAGCTATTGTCCCATCCTGGTGGTTACTTTCTAGAACAGATGTTTCCTAGACTCCTGCCCCCGGCACTGTGCTAGGTTCTGGCAACCTGAAAGCAAGACACGAGAAAAGGGGCGAAGGTCCCTGCCTCTTCTCCAGCTTCCTTCTGTGTGGGTGCACCGTGCTCACCCTGGCTGATTGACCTTCTTTCCGTTTCTTAAACAGTCAAGCTCATCCTTGCCTCGGGGCCTTTGGACGTGCTATTCTTCTTTCTGCCCAGCATGCTGGTTCCTTATAGCTTCTCATGACCGTTTCATCATATAGTTAGTTACGTCTTTGGAGGGGTCTTTCTTAATTAGTCTCACTCACTCTCTATCCTGTTTTTACTTATTCTGTTTTATTGTCTTTACAGCTGTTACCACTCTCTGGAATTCTTATTTAATTGTTTATTGTCTGTGCCCCACTAACTGGAATGTAAAGTCCATGAGAACCGACACCTTGCTTATTTTCCACTAGATCCTAAAAGCTATTCTAGAATAGCACCTGGCACATAGTAGGTGCTCAGTAAATATTCACCAATGAATAAAGTTTTACAGATATCTCTTGAGCACCTACTCTGTCCAAGAACGGTGCGAGACTGTGAGTTAACCAACAGCTTCCTGTGCGGCCATGCACAATGTATTTTATGTCACCTTTATAGGTGCTTCATTAAGAGGGAACTGCTAGTACTTTCATATTGTAAACTAGAAAATGGAGACCATAAATGTAACCTGCTATAGCAGACGATATTGTTGTTGCCAATTATTTGCTACCTTGACTTGAAAGAGTTTCTACCTCCCTGCCCCAGCGACAGCAGGCTTGGCCATGTGGCTTTCGAGGGAAATAACCTTGGCCAGAAGTCTTAAAAGTCGTCCTGTGGTTCTACCATCAACTTTTCCCTTCTGCCAGGGGAGCATGTCCCGGAGAGGGACCGCTCCTTTCAGCCTGGACCCAGGAAAGAAGACGATGTGAATTAGAGCCTTGGCTGACCAACAGCTGATGTTGAACCTGAAGGAGAAATAGCCCATGGTTGTTTCGAGCCACTGAGAATCAGGGTTGTTTGTGAGCTCAGCCTAACTTAGTGAGAGCTGATTAATACATTGACTGTAAGAATTCTGAGACGGGTAAGCTTTCTGGGGAGGCCACGTCTATGGTTAGCTAGAGATACCCTAAAACAGAGATAGGAAGGTGCGAGGCAACAGGGGGGTACTCATGCAAGTGTTCTGGCCACACACAGTTCCCCCTCTCTGGGTCTGTCATCCCCAAGATGCTGGTGTATTTTTTTCTGAATAGACGCCCCCCGGGTATACGCTCAGGCCCCAGCCTGCCTCTCCAGCCTTGTCTCCCCACCGCTTTTCTCTCGAGTCTCCTGTGTTCTTTCCTGTCTCTATCCTGTGCCCACCACAAGAACAGGCATCTGGGAAAATCACTCCATCTTTCCAAACCTCAGTTTCCCCATCTGTAAGAGGGAGGATAATGAGACCACTCGGGGTTATTTCAAGAATTAAATGAGTTAACATGGAAAAGTACCTAGCCTTCCTAGATGTTTGCTGAATGAATAAACAAATGAATACATAAATACTTGAAGTCTGGGCCCAAAGAACGATCTGGCTTATCAAACGGTCTCTTTTGATTTGGGTTTTTACAAACCAGTCCCCTCCGGCTTAAGATGTCTGGAAAAGCTGATAAAGCAGGCGTTTCTGAACCTATAAAATCAAGGCAGCAGTGACCCCGGCAAGGGGTGGCCCACCCACAGGTGTCATTTGTCAGCCGGAGCCCTGAGCAGAGAGAGACACGTGCCCCAATGAGGCTCCTCTCTTCTGAACGCTGCTCCTCGGGAGGCAGGCTCCCAGGAGCAGGGCAATCAATTTCTGCACGGCAGACACAAAAGCCCACGCAACGTGGGACCTGGAGAGACACTGCGACAGTCAATTAATGCCAGGCACAGCATTCGACCTGTGTCCTTTTCGAAGAAGGCAGCCCACCAGTTGGCTTGATGCCCCTTGGTGGATTCTGAAAGCCCAGGCACTGAAAAATGCTTCTCCTTGTCAACTAATTGCAAATTCAGCTCAGAAAGCACATATTTGTTGTAGACTTGCCTGCATAACAATGTCAAGTCACCCGAAAATCCCAGAACTAGTGAGATGTGTGGGAAATGTGGAGATGGAAGGAGGGAGCTCATCTTTATGGAGCATCTCCTATGTGCAAGGCATTGACAGGCCCGTTTTCACCGAATTCTCACAATAACCAGGCACGGTGGGTGCTGTTAACTTTCGATGCCAGTGAGGGAACAGAGGCTGGGGAAGGCTGAGGAGCTGCAGAGCGAGGGCCCAAATCAGCACTGTCTGATCCCCAAACTGCATTTCCCATGACCCTGCAGAGCCTCTGGGTGGTTAAAAGGTAATACGAGGGGGGCTGGCTTTGGGTTACACTGCCTTCTCTCGGGATCAGGACCGTTGAGCTGGGTGGCTGCCTGGGGAAGGGTCTGTTTCCATTGAAATGTTTGCTCACATGTGAGGAGAGGAGAGGCTGCATGTGGGAGAGGGGACTGTGATGGGCTGAATTGTGTCTCCTAAAAAATACACGTTGAGTTCTAACCCTCAGGACCTCAGAATATGACCTTATTTGGAAACAGGGTCTTCACAGAGGTAATCCAGTTAAAATACAGTCCTAGGGTGAGCCTAATCCAATATGATGGGCGTCCTTATAAAAAAGGCAAATTTGGACACAGAGACAGACACGCACAGAGGCACATGGAGAGACACAGGGCGAAGGCCATGAGAAGGCAGAAGACTGGAGTGAAGCATCTATATGCCAAGAAATGCTAACGATTGCTGGACACCAGAGATGGGAGGGAGGCCGGAACAATTCCCCTCAGCCTGCAGAAGGGACCAACCCTGCCCACACCGTGATCCCGACTGCTGGCTCCTGGAGCTCTGAGACATTAAATTTCTGTTATTTTAAGCCACCAAGTTCATAGTACTTTGTTCTGGCAGCTCTAGGACACGAATATAGGGACCATGGCCATGGCTTCAGCTTCTGGGCTCTGCTGGTGAATTCAGCTCTGGTCGTGGCTTGGACAGGCCACTTCCTCAGCAAAGCCAGCTCTACCTCCGCCTGTTGGAGGGCTTTGGTGTTGTCTCTGGTATCACCGGTATTGCCATTGGAAGTCCCCCCCACCCTCCGTCCCAAGGGAGCTGTGGTAAGTTTCTGCTCTGCTGTCCAGCTCGAGGGGGGGCTAGCCATCCCCAGACTGGAGAGTGGGGCACCGGGCCGGGGACTGCACGTGAGCTGCACAGACCCAAAGGAGAAATCCCTGAAAGGCACCGGCTCACTCCTAACCCTGTCCACCCCTAAGGTTATTGTAACATTCTTTAAAGTTGGGAATGTGTACTAATGAATGAATTAATTCACTGCTCATTAATATTCAAGCCTCTACTTTTCCATGTGGTCATGGTGACGGGCTAAGAATTCGGCATATATGGCTTATGTTCCAACATTAAATGGCAGAGTAACGCTGACAAACTCAGTGGTTTAGTCACCAAAGGTCACCCCATTAATGACTGTCATTTAGACATGTAGACAAAATCAGAGTGATAACCACCCTTCCCACTTCAGTTCATCTCAAGAGTGTGAGGCGTCTGGTCTTTGTGTAACATTGTTTCCAATAACCTTGGCTTTTTAGGGGAAGAGTGGAGATGAATGAGCCACAGGAAAACACTAATTTCCATATATTAGAGATGATGAAATATGCTAATGGCTTAAACAAAGCTAATGTACAAGATTAAGATTATAACAGACAATTTTAAGGGCAGAGACTCCACAGTGAGTTTCTGGAGGCTGCTTAGCATCCTGATGCTTCCCTCCCTTTAGGAGAAGAGCTGGAGGCAGCCTGGCTAGCAGGAGACAACGCCTCCAGCATCCAAACCCTGGGGGTGACCTTGAGCCAGTGACTCAGCCTCTGTGAGCCCAAAGCCTTCATCTGCCTAACTCTCCGAAGAGCCATGAGACTGAACAGAAATGTATCCAATTGCTTTGCCAACTGTAAAGTGCTCCACGAACATTAGGAAGCAGAAAGCCAAAGGGATTTGAACAATCGCAAGGGGACTGAACTGAGAGCCATAGAAACCTGAGATAAAGAATCAGTAAGCACAGTGAACTTCTGCTGAGTTTCTCTCTCTGTAGCTTCCTAAAATACTGTGAGCGAGGAAACCTACAGGCCTCGGATGAGGCTTGTCAGCCAACCCCGGCCTACAGGGCAGGTAAACGAGCCCTCGGACGTTTTGTTCCTAAGCCACACGCCGTTACTGTCTCTAATGGGGACTGTGGCTCGTTAAGGGGGTTAATGAATGTCCCCTTCAATAGAGCAGCGACATTTACAGACCACGCACAGCACTATTTCCCAGCAAACAAGTGAGTGCGCTGGAGCAGAGCCGGCCAGCCGCCAAGTGGCCTGGGACAGCGGTGCTCAGCAATGGAGGGGAGCTCACAGAAGGCCACCTCCAGCCCTGTCCCCTCTGCAGCTGTTAAAGCCCATCCTCCTTGAGGGGTCCAGAGGCTCCTGTTTATTTTGGGGAGCACAACCCGTGGAGCCTGGTGGGTGGTGGAAGGCGTAGCTTGTGCATCTTCCATAAGCGCCCCTTGCCTCATGGACGTAGGAAGCTTTGGCTTCATGTTTCTTGACAGCCCTGGGGATCTGTGCCCTCTTTCGTGCTCCCCATGGGGGTGAGGTGGGGGGAGTGTGCCCGCCGGTACCAGCCTACACGTCCTGCTGTGCTCTACTGAGGTGGGCAGCCATGCCTGCCTGCCTTCCGGCACAGACCACCCACCCACCCTTACTCCCGCCTCTTCCAGCCTCAAATCAGTTTCTCAATTATGTCCCATTCTGTCCCTTCTCCAAAGGCTTTTAAACTGCCAGCTGACGCTGTCCACAGTGGGTCTGCGATTGACTTGCCATCCTGCCCCTGCGAAAGGACTAGAGCACTGTGGGTGGGTTTCCTCCCTTTTGTTAGTTCTCTTTATCTTTGGAATTTGTGCTTTTCCAACTGTGTGTTTATTCCCACGCTAGGTTTAATCCAATGTGTTCCTGTTTCTAGTTCAGTCCTTCCTCTGTTTTTGTTTTTTGGGGGTTGGGGCGCACACAGGCAGAACAGGCAGGTTAGTGTGGATACCAGTCAGCTCCTCTGGGGTGGGTGGCCACTCCTGGAGCCTCTTTTAGTTTCTTCAGCTGTTTCTGGGTTGCGCTGTGTGGTTTTCAAGTGCATATTATATACTCCAGAGGCAGAGACCCATCAGAGAAATGACAGTTCTCCACTGCTGGGATGAACCAGTGAAAACAATCCCCAATTGAAATCGCATGTATGTGGCTACATGACATTTCCCAGGTTTAATTAGGTGGAAAAAGAGAAATTGGGACAGTCTCTTCATCTCCAAACCAGCCCTTAATATGCTCTAGCTCTGGCCCAGCCTCTGCTAATTTGGGTGTAGACATGAAAGAGGGCAAGGAAGGGCAGGGGAGTGCGCATGGAGGGGGGCAGCTCTTCAGAAACGGGAACCAACAGAAGACGCAGAAGGTCTGGGGTGGCAGTGTCTGCAGAGTGGTCCCAGGACTGAGGGGGGGCAGGCACCTGGAGAGACGGAGGCGAATGGGAGGGCAAGTGCGGAAGGCCAGCTTCTCCCCAAGAAAGTGGACCTGCCTGTCTTCCCCACTTGCTCACCTGATTACCCTCACCTTTTTTTGTTTTTTTAATGTTTTTATTGATTTTTTAGAGAGAGAGGAAGGGAGAGAGAGATAGAAACATCGATGTGACAGAGAAACATGGATCGGCTGCCTCCTGCACGCAACCTGGGCATGTGCCCTGACTGGGAATCGAACCTGGACTCCTCAGTCCATAGGATGACGCTCAGTCCACTGAGCCACACTGGCTGGGCTACCCTCACCTTTTTTTTTGTTATTGTTAATCTTCTCCTGAGGACATTATATATATATATATATATATATATATATATATATATTTATATATATATATATATATATATATATATTTTTTTTTTTTTTTTGAGAGAGTGGAAGGGAGCTGAGGAGGGGGGGAGAGAGAGAGAGAGAGAGAGAGAGAGAGAGAGAGAGAGAGAGAGAGAGAAACACATTGGTTGCCTCCCACATGTGCCCCACTGGAACCGGAGATTGAACCTGCAAGCCAGGTATGTGCCCTTGACTGGGAATTGAACCCATGACCCTCTGGTGCACCAGCCAATGTTCTAACCACACAGCCACGCTGGCCAGGGCCCTCACCTTGAACTGGGAGGCAGTGTTACCAAGTGGTTACAAGCACAAGCTCCACACCAGGACAGACCAGGATTCAAGGCTTGGCTTTGCCCCTTACTACACCTGTGTGACCTTGGACAAGTTCCTTAGCTTTTCTTAGACTGTTTTCTCATGTGCAATGTGACAATAATAAGACCTTCCTGGTAGGGTTGCTGAGAGAATTAAAGTGCTTAGAACCCTGGCCGAGTGGCTTAGTTGGTTGGAGTGCTGGCCTGTACACTGAAAGGTTGCAGGTTCGATCCCTGGTCAAGGTGAGTATGGGAGGCAGGCAATCGATATTTCTCTCTCACATCAATGTTTCTCTCTCTCTTTCTCTCTGTCCCCCTTCCTCTTTCAAAACATCCTTGGGTGAAAAATTTTTTTTAAAAGTGCTTAGAACATTGTTGGCATTTAGTAAGTGTCAAGCATTATTATTATTATGATAGTAGTAGTAATAATAATAAAGCAGAACTGTGGGGCTCATCCTTCACTCATTCCTCTCTCACCGCACATCTGTAATTCGTCACCAGGTCCTAGGACTTCCCTTGTGCACCCTGCCATGGGTGCTCTGCGGGGTACGAGTGACGTGGTGTACACTGCAGGAGACAGGTTCTCGGCTGCAGCACAATCGAACACATAGATTGTGTTATCTTATAATGGAATTTTACTGTCTGAATAGCTGCAAATGCCTGCGGACATAATTCTGCAATAATTACCATATCTTTGAGAACTTTCTGCACCATCAGTGAGAAAACAGAATTCAAAATTACCCAACAAAATCGTCCTGAAAACCTAGTTTCCTCTGAGCCAATTTTCTAAGCCTGCCTGCTGATAAAAGGTGGCACACGTATTCTGCCATAACAATACTGTGCGTGGCCTCCTCAAATTACTTGCTGTTCTGCAAGAAATAAAAATCTCTCAGTTCCACATCTCTCAACCCTTTTATCACATCCCAGAATCCACTCTATTAGAAACAAAGTGAAACCCAGGAAAACAGTCCCCAGGACACTGCACGTCTCACTAGTCCCGTTCCCTTTAAGACGAGGGCACACAAAAGGAGGGATCCAGGAGCAAACCACTGTCACAGCGATCTCCCTCAGTGGGGAGTGAGCCACCAAGGTCTCCAAAAACCCTTTTGAAAGTCTGTTTTAATGAGTCTGTGAATGGATTTTGGGAACCCTTCGACCCCCACATTTCTATGACACTTAATTGATCCACTTTCTTGTCAGTCAGTCCTTTCTGCAAGTCAGGCTACAAATGTTCGTCCCCCCACCTACCGTGTCTGCATGATTGCTCCTTTTTGACCCACTGGTTTTACATCCTACCCTCAGACTCACCAGTTCTCTCTTGCTCCTAGCTCTTGTACACGCTGTTCTCTCTGCCTAGAAAAATCCCTCTCTACCCTAACTCCCTCTGCTTGACCAACTCCTGCTTATTCTCCCAAATTCAGTTTGGACTTCATTTCCTTCAGGAAGCATTCCCTGACCCCCAAGTCAGAGCTGGTTGTCACTCTTTACCAGGTCTTCCCACACCATCCTGTGCTTCCCAAATTCATAGGACTTACACCTTGCACTCTAATTACCCATTTTCCTCTCTGTATCTCCACTACACTGTAACTCTGAATCAGGACCGCACCCTGTTCATCATTGTGACCCCAAAGTCTAGCAAATTGCCTGATAATAATGGGTGCTGTTTAAATATTTAAAGAATGAACACATGAGTAATTTGACAGTAAGTAAACTGTAAAATATTTTTATAACTGCCTTGGATCCTCAAGTTCCAAGTAAAGTACTTAAGAGAGTAACATCTAATGAAGTATTTTATCTGAGACAATTACAGTCAATCAGAATATACCCACTTTTAAGTTAAGCCAAGTTCATTCTATTCATTTAATAGAGTTGGCTAAACAGAAACTCAAATAAGTGCTTGCTAATTAACAAATCGTTGAATTAAAATATATGAGCTACGTGAAACGCAGTTAGAACCCGCAGTTGCGATGTGCATGTGGCAAGCACACAGTGAGTAAGGTAGTTTCTCAAAGGGATAGTTTTTGTTGTCTCAGTTATTTGTGGGGTCTCTCTGAGTAAATTTCAAGCCCCTTGAAGCAGCACATTTCGGTGATGGGGGTGGGGAGAGAGGAGTGCTTTATCTCGGGAGGGTTTTTCTTCTCAATTCTTAGCAAGGTACAGCTTAGAAATGCTCTAGCCAGTACAAAAAGGAGATGTCGTATCCTTCTATCCCCTAAGAATCCACTGGTGGATCTCCCAGGTGTATGAAGATACCTTAAGTTTCTTTTTTATGCTCTATTTTATTCCATAAGGAAGTTTATTTTCCCAACGTGTCATTAGTGGCATTTGTTTCAATAATCCTGGAATTAATATTTCAGCTCAAAAGTTACTTCCTCAAAAATTCCTTTGCCAGGTCAAATCCTAAATAACCTTTCCCAGCACTAGCCTTTACATTTTTTAAAAACAATTTCATTTATCTATCAAATTCCTTTAGAACTCTCACCACTGTATCCCCAGGGCCTGGTGCAGAGTCTTATGAATAATAGGAACTGGAAAAGACCCAGAGTTGATAGGTAAATGATCACAAATGCCACTTTTCCCTAAGAGCATTTGTTGAGTTCAACAAATTCCAAGGGTCATTTTGATAACCTTGACAGGAGATAGGAACAGATATCAGGCCACACAAGGTGGGAAGTCTAACACGATGCTCCTTACAACAAAGTTGAACCCAATGACCACTCAATGAGAACGAATTGGAAATGAACCACCCCTTATGAGGAACTGAAGTCTGGGATTGACCTGGGCATTCTAGAAAACTCTAACAATGGTCTTCAAGAACCTGTACCGCCTGGCACTACTCCCTGCTCTTTCCTCCCTGGCCTCCAGTCTCCTCCCAATCTCCCCTTTGCTCATCACAGCAGCCACACTGGCCTCCTTGACATTCCTCAAACATGCCAAAGATCCCCCCACTTTCGAGTCTTTGCACTAACAGTTCCTTCTCGTTCTTGACTCAGTTTGCATGAAAATCAGTGCTGGTTTGGGAGTGGCACCTAGGCATTAGAATATTTTTTACCTGTCCCATATTTCTTCAAAATTATCAGGAATCATCTTAGCCTTTCATGGACAGTTGCTGGAACTAAGTGATGAGTACATGCAGCCCCTTACACTGTTCTATCAACTAAATGCAAAACAAAATAAAAGCTCCTCCAGTGATTCTCATGTGTAACAGGGTTGAGAAGCATTGGCCTGTGATTCCCCATTGTAAATCATTCTGCCCATAAATATAGTAATTGAGACATTTCTATTTGAAAGGATGTTTTAATGAATTAAAAAGATACTATAAGATGAAAAACATCAAACTTATTTTTAAAAATACAAGAAAAAAAGAGTATACATTTGAATTCACTTTGCAGTATACATTAACAATAAAAACACCTGTTTTATGTTCTATTTGTCTCAACTTAACTCATGACCAATGTGGCGTCCACAAGAAGGGGACGATTCTGGCCCTTGGTTTGCAGAACCAGAAACCTGGCATGAGAACATGTGAAACGTGTACCCCAGACTCAAACTTCCTAACTCAAGGCAAAGGCTTGTTAACAATGACACTCCACACAGATGAAAAATAAAGGGCTTCTTGCAGCCAACTTATCCCAAAGCTCTAGAATAGTCATTTCCCGTTTGAGGTCTTACCACAACTTTCACTAGCTTAATGTATTTTGATTTAAAGTACTGGGCGTGGAAGAATGAAATTCTCTTCAGTTTCAAATGAACTAATATCTAAATCTGAAAATATTATCAAAGGTGATACCTTTTCTGTTTAAAAAATAGACCACCCAAATGACTTTATTGGTGTGAAAGATACTTGTTAATAAACCTGACAAAGAAAAATCAAACCATCACTCTATTTTTGCCATAGTAATGAGCATCTATAACAGGTAACTCAATTTTGGGGACGTGGAAAACATGAGCTCTATCAGAAGTGGCTATGGGGATGATTAGATTTGATCTGAGCTCCCCTCAGAAGACTGGGGGAACTGCAAAGCCTCACTCATTTGTGGGCTATTCCCACTCATGCTTACCAGAAGGCTACTGATGACACCAAGTTCTTGTATCACCATACTCAGATCTTCGTGTAATTTAACTATGGCATTTTTTACCTCCCCTAGAAGAACCTGGATGGAATTGTTTGCTTCAGGCTCCGTCGGCTGGCCTTTAATTGTCTGAAAACTAGAACAGGACACAGAGGTGAAGTGGTCTACATTTTGGGTGGAAAACTCTACCCAATTACTGCTGGAAATATGACTTATCTTCTTTTTAGCAGAATTTGAGTTATCTGGAAGAATTTCCAGTATATTGAAGTTGTCAATTTCTTCATCAGAAGACACTGGGCCCCTAGGAACAGAGTGGTGATGAACCCTGGCTGTCTTATCTTTATCTTTAAAGGAGACAGAAGAAGACTGTTGATGGGACAAAGTCCAGAAGGAAGGTCCAGCCAAAACCGGGGGTAAGAGAGGAGCAGACTTTTCTGGAGAGGCCAAGTCAGGAGACGATATGGATAAAGTAGAAAAGGAGGATGTTCCCTCAGAGGTGGTTGAAACTAAAATGTATAAACGAGAGAGAAACATTATGCAACATACAAATGAGAATATAGCTAAAATAATTTTACAATGTAAAATCCTATCTGAAAGGTCTCGACATAAATACACTACTTAGAATTTTATATGATAAATAATCATAATAAACCCAAATAAACCCAAAGCAGGAAATGGAGAAAAATCTAAAGATTTTCTAAATGAAACTAAAATAAAATTATCAATATTCATCTTCTGTCTCAGATCCTAACATATTTTTACACTCCACTTATCAGAGAGAGCAGAAAAGTAAAGTATTACACCCTGTTCGGCTGGTGGCATTTTAAGTTGGCATTTAAAACAGAAAGTCTGAGAAACCTGTAACTTAGATTCCATCTTCATTTTTTGTTTTGTTTTGTTTCTACAGAGAATACTATGGCAAAATGAACAACCAACTACAACTACTAAAAGTTGTGAAACTATTTTTTTCTCTCAATAGTCAAATATAGTCAAGACTGAAGTCCAGTCCATCTGAGATCCAGAACGCAAGCACACGTATACAGTTAATTTTTCCACCAAGAAACTGTATGTAAAATAAAAAGCATTCTAAACCTACTTTCCATAAAATTGAAGATTTAATAACATTTTAACTTCCAGGCAAAATCATATTAAATCTCTTCTTTTACATTTCATTCTAAGTCATTATTTCCCACACTGTGCTCTGAGGAATACTGTTTCTGACGGTGTAAAAAGATGTTTTGTGAAAACATGGCTTCCACGTGAAATCAGACTGGGTGATTCCATCCTGTGCCTCCCATTAGGACATTAACAATGTCCATTAGCACAGTAATTTATTCACGTATTGTCCCAAACTTTCTTGAACACAGAACTTTTCTTGTCTCCTTGGAATACCTATGTACATTCATTTATGTATCAGGTGGTATAAATGGGCTAAATCCAGTTCTAAAGTCTTTGAAACTAACTCTGGACTTGCTACTTAAATTAAAAACACACACACATGCACAAAAAACGTATTCCCTATAGTCACAGAACAGGGAAATTAATGCTCACCGCTTAGCACACATGACTTATCTTTCCATATTATTTTATTTTTTTACATATCCATGTCCCTCTAAACTAAACTGGACCTCTTGTAAAAACTATGGCTGAGGCAGGCAGCTTCTATTTTCTGCTTCAAAGTTCTCCAGTTCTCAGGAAAAATTCCAATCACAAAACTTTTTTGGGGTGAAACAAATATTCTCAGCTGATGCAGCAGCAGGATACGAAAGGAAAGTAGGAACTTGATCAGCACATGGTCAGGACGAGACAAGCACACTTGAGACTCTCGGCCAGGCTTATCCAGACAGTCTATCCTTGGGTTAAAAAGGGTATAACAATAATGGGCATGCTAATGACGAAAGCCTCAACATATTTGCGTCCTGAGTCACACTGCTACACTCTCACAGAGATGTCACCTGACATGTCCCTTCACTATCCTCCTGTGTGACTCTCCTGTTTTCTATACCTGTGTCTTTCTCTTTCTTGGTTTACTCTCATTTTGGAGTAACACATTTTCCAGCAGTTCACTGGAAAAGGATGCAGGAGAAGCAAAAGTTTTGAGAACTTGCATGTTTGAAAAAGTCTGTATCCCGGCCACACCATCTTCGGGCTGATCTGTGGTGCACGTTTTCAGAGCGGTTGAACCATAGCCTGTGTGCCCCGTACTGTGTCCTGTGAAAGCCTGAGCAGGCTATGTACATTTTTCCCTTTGCCATAACCATGTCCACCAATGAGAATGCTAATCCACCAGCTGCCCGCCTTAATAGATTCAAGAACAAGGGGAACGACAGAACAGAAGTGAGGCGTCACCCAGTAGAAGTTAATGTGAAGCTGAGGAAAGCTAAGGATAACCAGATGCTGAGAAGAAGGAACGTCTGCTCATTTCCTGACGGTGCTACTTCTCCACCGCAGGAGAACCGCAACAACAGGGCACTGTAAATTGATCTGTTGAGGACACTGTCAAGGGCATAAAAGCAACGATTTGGAAAGCCAGGTCCAAGCTACTCAAACTAATAGGAAACTGCTTTCTCAGGCAAATCAGCCATGCAGAGACACCATAAGCCAGGCTGATTTGATCCCAAAATTTGTATCCTTCTTGGGCAGAACTGATTATACTCCCATTCAGTTTGAATCCGCTTGGGCCCTCACTAACCTTGCTTCCGGGACATCAGAACAGACCGAGGCTGTAGTAGATGGAGCTGCTATCCCAGCATTCATTTCTCCGTTGGCATCTCCCCATGCTCACATCAGTGAACAAGTCATATGGAAATGTTGCGGGTGCTGGGTCAGTTTTCCGAGACTTGGTTATCATGTATGGTGCAGCTAGCCCACTGTTGGCTCTTCTTGCAGTTCCTAATGTCATCTGTAGCATGTGGTCACTTACGCCATCTTACCTGGACACTTTCAAACCTTTGTCGAATCAAGAATCCAGCACCCCCGTTAGATGCCATTGAGCAGATTCTTCCTGCTTTAGTTCATCGCCTGTATCATGATGACCCAGAAGTATTAGCAGATACCCGCTGGGCCATTTCCTACTGATGGTCCAAATGAATGGACTGAAATGGTCGTGAGCACAGGAGCTGTGCCCCAACTTGTGAAGCTCCTAGGAGCTACTGAATTGCCAATTGTGACTCCTGCACTAAGAGCCATAGAAAATATCATCACTGGGACAAAGGAACAGACTCAGGTTGTAATAGATGCGGGAGCACTCACTGTCTTTCCCAGCCTGCTAACGAACTCCAAAACTAATCTTCAGAAGGAAGCCACATGGACAATGTCAAACATCACAGCTGGCCGCCGGACCAGACACAGCAATTGTGACTCATGGATTAGTCCCATTCCTCATTGGTGTGCTAAGGCAGACTTGAAGACACAAAAGGTGGAAGTGGCGGACCAGCTGAACAGAGTGTATAGCTGGTTTATTGTAGCACAACAGAAACACTGATGGACCTCTTAACCGCAAAAAATACCAGAATTATTCTGGTCAGTCTGGATGCCATTTCAAATATCTTTCAGGCTGCTGAGAAACTAGGTGAAACTGAGAAACTTTTTATAATGGTTGAAGAATGTGGGGGGTTGGACAAAATGGAAGTTCTACAAAACCATGAAAATGAGCCTGTGTACAAAGCTTCATTAAACTTGGTTGAGAAGTAGTAGTACTCTGTAGAGGAAGAGGAAGATCAAAATGTCGTGGCAGAAAGTACCTCTGATGGCTATACGTTCCAAGCTCGGGTGGCTCTCCTGGGACCTTCAACTTTTAGATTGTGCAGCTGAGTTTGTTGTGTTATGTTTGGTATATGTTTGTCTTACTGTTTCCCTACTAAGAACTCTTTTTTTTCTTTATTGATTTTGAGAGAGAAAGGAAGGGAGAGGGAGAGAGAGAGAGATAGAAACATCGATGAGAGAGAACATCGATTGGCCGCCTCCTGCATGCCCCCCACTGGGGATCGGGCCCACAACCTGGGCATGTGACCTGAAGAGAATCAAACTGGCGACCCCTTGGTGCATGGGGTCCACGCTCAGCCACTAAGCCACACCAGCCAGGCACTAAGAACGCTTTTTAAATGGGGTTTGTTACTGTAGCACTTTTTACAACTGAAACTATACTTGAACAAGTTCCTAACTGTTGGCATCTTCCCATGCTCACATCAGTGAACAAGCCGTATGGAAACATTGCGGGTGCTGGGTCAGTTTTCCGAGACTTCTCCTCTCAATGGGTTTCTTATTTCTATGTGGAATTTCGTATCTTGTAGTTTCCTGAAAATAAAGATTAAATTCTACCCTTAAGAAAAGTAAATGTCTGTATCTTACTTTCAGGCTTAATGATGACAGTTTGGGTAGATAAAGAATTTTAGGTTGGAAACCCTTTTCTTTCAGAATTTTGAAGACAAAATTCTGTCTTCTTGATACCAGTATTGCCACTCAGCAGATAGTGATTATAATTCGCATTCATTGTGTATAACACGTTTTATTTCTAAAGTATTAATAGAATTTCCTCTTGTCCACAGCTTTTGAAGCTTCTCCAAGTGCCCCTGAGGGGTACTACCTTCATTCATGGAGGTCAACTGAAAGTCAACTGACTTTTAATCAGGCAACTCATTTCCTTCAGCTTTAGAAAATTTTCTTGAATGCTTTACTAATTGTTTTCTCCTCTGTGTTTTCTCTGTTCTCTCTTTCTGAACCTCCTCTTGTTCAGGTGTTAGATCTAGACTAGTCCTCTAATCTTCCTATTTTTCTCTCCCGTTTTCCCTACCTTCGTCTCTGTGCTCTACTTCCTCAGAGATTTTGTCAACGTTAGCTTGCAATCCTACCACTGAGTTGTTAATTTCTGCTATTACATTTTTAATTTCTAAGACCTTTTTAATTTTTTTGGTTCTCAGAAATTCTTTCTGTAACACCCTGTTTGTGTTTTATAGATGCAACATATTCTCTCATCTCTTGTCTCAATGTTTCATGTTAGAAGTTTGTTTCAGGTGTTGGTACTCCTTACAGCCTGCTTATGATTAAGAATGGAGGATTGCAAAGTTGATTGGCAGCTCTGAGTGTGAGGGTGGGACTTGCCAGCTTTGAGCTTCAGTGGATGGTCATTTGGGTGGGTCATTTGTTGGAAAACTACTAAAGTCAGTATCTTTAGTTTTTTCTTCTGAGGGGCTTAGGTTCTTGTGAGAATAGTTCTCCTATCTCCTGCCTAGAAAATAAAGATCTGGCTCCCAGGGAGCTAAGTCTAGTAGGGAAAGGGGCTGGGTGTTCAGCATTCAGCATTTGTTTACACATGCTCGCTTAATGCTGTAGTGGTTGTTCTGGTACCCACGCGCTCAACTATACCTGAGATCTCACAATTCAGAGACCCTCCATCTACCTTCTCCAGAAAACACACCTTCAGACTTCTGCCAGAGGGTGTGGGAGTAGGTGGGGATTCAGGGCAATTGTTCATCTGTTTGGCAAGTAGGAGAAGTCTACAGATTTGACTGCACTTCAAACAGCTGTTCTCTTCACATAGCACCACCCTCCAATAGCAACGTGTTGGGTAGGTTTTGTAACCTCATTTTATTTTGTTATTTTGTTATTTTTTTATTGTTGAAGTATTACAGATGTCCCCCTTTTTTCCTCATTGACCCCCTCTTTCCTGCTCCCAACCCCCTCCTGCCTTCTCCAGCCTAATGTCCACGTTGATTGGTTGTGCATATATGCATATACGTTCTTTGGTTTATTTCTTCCCACTCCCCTTCCCTCTGAGGTTTACCAGTCTGTTCCCTACTTCCATGATTCTGGATCTCTTTTGGTTGACAGCTTATTTTGTTCATTATGTTCCACAAATAAGTGAGATCATGTGGTACTTGTCTTTCTCTGACTGGCTTATTTCACTTAGCATAATACTCTCCAGGTCCCTCTATGTCATCTCAAAGGGTAAGAGATCTCTCTTTCTTACAGCTGCATAGTATTCTATTGTGTAAATGTACCACAGCTTTTTTATCCATTCATCTACTGATGGACACTTGGGCTGTTGCCAGATCTTAGCTATTGTAAATAGTGCTGCTATGAACATAAGGGTGCATATATTCTTCCTGATTGGTGTTTCAGGCTTCTTAGGATATACTCCAAGAAGTGGAATCACTGGGTCAAATGGCAGTTCCATTTTTAATTTTTTGAGGACACACCATATTGTTTTCCATAGGGGCTGCACCAGTCTGCATTCCTACCAATCCTTTTCTCCACATCCTCACCAGCATTTGTTGTTTGAGGATTTGTTGATGGCTGCCATTCTGGCAGGTGTGAGGTGATATCTCACAGTCATTTTAATTTGCATCTCTCTGATGATTAGAGATGTTGAGCATTTTTTCATATGTCTCCTGGCCATTTTTATGTCCTGTTTAGAGAAGTATCTATTCAAGTCCTCTGCCCATTTTTTAATTGGATTGTTTGTCTTCCTTTTGTTGAGTTGTACGAGTACTCTATATATTTTGGATATTAACCCCTTATCCTATGTATCATTGGAAAATATGTTCTCCCAGAGAGTGGGTTCCCTTTTCATTCTGATGCTGGTTTCTTTTGCCATGCAGAAGCTTTTTAGTTTGATGTAGTCCCATTTATTACTTTTTTTCCTTTGTTTCTCTTGCCCTAGGCGATGAATCAGTGAAAATTCCACTATGTATGATGTCTGAGATTTTTCTGCCTACATTTTTTTCTAGGATTTTTATGGTTTCATGGGTTACATTTAAGTCTTTTATCCATTTTGAGTTTATTCTTGTGTATGGTGTAAGTTGGTCGTCTAGTTTTATTTATTTTTTTGCATATAGCTGTCCAATTTTCCCAGCACCATTTATTGAAGAGACTGTTTTTCTCCACTGTATGCTTTTGTCTCCTTTGTCGAATATTAATTGTGCATACTGTCTTGGGTAGAGATCTGGGTTCTCTGTTCTGTTCCATTGATCTATATGTCTGTTCTTGTGCTAGTACCAGGCTGTTTTGATTACGACGGCTTTGTAGTATAACTTCATATCTGGTATTGTGATCCTTCCCTCCCACTTTGTTCTTTTTCAAAATTGTGGTGGCTATTCGGGGTCTTTTATGGTTCCATATACACTTTTGGAGTATTTGTTATAGATCTGTGAAATATGCTATTGGTACTTTAATAGGGATTGCATTGAATCTGTAGATTGCCTTGGGTAGTATGGATATTTTAATGATGTTGATTTTTCCAATCCATGAACATGGTATATGTTTCCACTTTTTTATATCTTCCTCTATTCCTTTTTTCAGTGACCTGTAGTTTTCTGAGAACAGGTCTTTTACCTCCTTGGTTAAATTTATTCCTAGGTATTTTATTTTTTGTTGTTGTTGCAATTATAATCTCATTTTAAACATGAGGCAAAGAAATGTCGAAGAGGCTGAAAAACATTCCCAAGATCACAAGGCTAAAAAAGGGCAGGGATGAGACACAAATTCAAGTCTCTGATGTTATAGCATATGATCTAAATCACTATGTTACACATCTACATCATTCTACATTAGAATTACTTTTACTCTATTATGGAATTATGTTAAATTCTGGGTATAAAATTTAGAAGGCAGGCAACCAGGAGGGTGAGGGGATATGGGGACTTGACATGTTATCTATAAGAAATGGTTGATAAGCAAAGCTTTACCCAAAAAGGGACAGTGGGAGAAAGGATGGGAGGCTATATTTAATTCTTAGAAATTAGTCACAAAACCTTAGCAATATTTATAGTCCATTTCTCAAATTGGGCATGAGTTAGAACCAGGATTAATAGATGAAAGTTATAGGAAAACAAAACAAAAGTTATAGGAAAACAGATTTTAGCCCAATTTTAAAAAGAAAACTTTCTGTCGGGCCAGTGTGGCTCAGTGGATTGAGAGTACTCCTCAATCCACTGAGGTCCCGGTTTGATTCGCGGTCAGGGCACATGCCTGGGTTGTGGGCTCGATCCCCAGTAGGGGGCATGCAGGAGGCAGCCGATAGATGTTTCTCTCTCTTTTAAAGACAAAGCAAAAAAGAAAACTTTCTAATGGTTCTCCACACATGACATGAGCTGCCTGAGGAAACAGTGAGTTTCCTGACACGCCTGGGGCTCAGGCACAGCCTGCATTTGGCAGGACCATTTCAGGCAAGATCCATGCATCAGGTGGACAGAACTATAAGTCCTGATGAGACTCTACAATTCTAGGACCCAAAACATATCTGTTAAATTACTAAGAAATTATTCTAGAAATAGTTCATGCTGGTCAAAAAGAATGACTTTAATAAGAAACACTTAGGCAGGCCAAAAAGCAATAATATTTGAGTCAAATATTAACATAGTTACCTTATATATTTGAGGATAACATAGTTATGTTAGTCATGTATATACAATGTGGTTAAAATACCTGACTTAACTTTCTGTTAGTGGTTCTCAGAGTTGGTCCCTGAACCAGCAGCAGCGTTATCACCTGGGAATTTGTTAGAATGAAGGTCTTGGGCCCCACTGCAGACCAACTGAATCAGAAACTGAGGGATGGACCCAGAAAACTGAGTTTTAACAAGTCTCCAGGTGTCTCTGGGGCGTGTTAATGTTTGGGAATCACTGCTTTCTACTGTCCATCCACCTTTGGTTTCCTTTGTAGCAGTAACGGCTGACTAAATAGCTTATCAATGTTTATGATTTGCAGCTTTGATTCATAGGTTACACGATGCCTTCACTCATAGGAGCCACTTCATCTCTAATTGCTGAGAACCAATTTACTTTTGTTTCCAAACACTCCACAGCTGTGCCAGACACTTCAGGCTGCACTCCGGGGTGCATTTCCCTGCCCGCTCAGTTACCCTTCTCTGGCTCACTCAGAAGTTATGTGGGTATCATCTTGTTAACATTCACCTTTCATACAGTTTATCCGCCAAAGCTGAAACACAGCAATTATTGCAAATAAGCTGCAATACATGGCTGTATGTTAAAATCTCATTGTGTAACACATGCACACCAATTAGTGCTGCACTTGCCTGAAGATAGCACTGATAAAACTATCCCAAGTGCTGTGTTATCTCTAACATTTTATACTCACGAGCAACACTGAACCATTATTATATTGCAACTTTAAATTTAAAAAGCATTTAGAACTATTGTTCTATTGTTTTGCTTATTATTATAAGTAAAAGTAAAATGACAGGTACATTTCTAGAAATATTTTAGAACTTAGCTGTAAATGCAAATTTTTCTGTAAGTAGTAGGTCCTTGGTCAATTAAATACTTCAAACAGTTCACTGTAAACCACAGGGTTGTTGTTGTTTTTCCTTTTTCATTCTCCAATCCATTTCTTTCAATCTTCCTAGCTGGTTTATAATGGCTGTCAAGTTAGCTATACACATAAATTAAAATATTCTGATTTTGTCCAGTGGTTAAAAAAATGTAATATTTTACACAAACAGTCATAGCAGAATTATTCATAACAGCCAAAGGGCTATTATGTACATCACCTGATGAATGGATAAATAAAACATGTTTATCTATATAATGGACTATTATTCAACCATAAAAAGGAACAAACTACTGATACACACTATAACATGGATGAATCTTAAAAACATTAGGCAAAGTGAAAGAAGACAGACACCAAGGCCACGTGTTGTATGATTCCATCATATAAAATGTCCAGAACAGGCAAATCCATAGAGATAGAGAGTAGATGAGTGGTTGCAGGAGTTAGGGAGAAGGGGAAATGGGGACTGACTGCTAATGAATACAGGGCTTCTGTGGGTGATGACAATGTACAGCTGGAAGGGTTGCTGGGCTGTCTGGGGGCAGGGCAGCAGCTTGGCCATGTGGTAAGGCTCCCTTCAACATGGAGCTTCTGAACCAGCCCAACTAGTAGCTCAGGGTTAGCTGAGATGGTTTGCAGAACTGTTTTCTATCAGTTTCCCTATTTCTTTTAAGGAAATCGTTAATTTTTCCAGCTCTGGAGCCTTTCATAGACAAAAAGGAAAAGGGCATGGTTTCTGAGTCCTGTGTTCTGTGTGATGCGTGGTTTCTTTTCCTAGCAAAGATGAAATGAAAAAATATAGAATAACTACAACTGAAAACCAGAGTGAAAAAGGAACCAATGAGAAACAGAAACAAAGGATGAAGCCAGAGAGAATGCTCACTATTATCCCAACATGAGAAAGTATAGAGTATTTTCCTCCTAAAAAATCAGAAAGTAAAGTCCAGAGCAGTCTAACACATTCACTGGAGCAGGAGAATATAAAGAAGGCTGCCTGTCACCAGATCTGGCATGTAAGGATCTACTAGCTCTTTTTTCCTTTTTAGTATGCATGAGAAACTCAGTTTCTGATGACCTAAACAAATAGTGTACGCTACAGACAAATAACAAAATTTAAACAGAGAAGCAGAATAAATGGGCGGTTCTAGGAACAGAATTATTTAGTAGCAAAAGGTCAAAAGGTTGCTGCAGCAAATCCATCCCTCTCATTCAGTAAAAACAGTTAGGTGTATTAGGTAGCTGCCACAGACAGCCTCCCTGATATTTGAGATCAGCTAACATATGAGTGTGCAAGTATTTTTTAATTTGCCCAGCTCATTTTCTCTAAAGAGTTTATAACATCAGATCTGGACACTTCATATAAACAAATACTTCTTAAAACCAGAAGATACAGTAGTCCCCCCTTATCCACTAGGGATATGTTCCAAGACCTGTCTTTGCAGCTGACTCTTGAACTGTGCAGATCCACTTATATGCAGATTTTTTTCAATACTGTAAATGTATTTCCTCTTCCTTTTGATCTTCTTACTAATGTTTTCTTTTCTCTAGCTTACTTTATTGTAAGAATACAGTATGTAATACATACGACATACAAAATATGTATTCACTGACTGTATTTTCAGTAAGGCTTCCAGTCAATAGTAGGTTATTAGTACTGTAGTTAAGTTTTTGGGGAGTCAAAAGTTATATACAGATTTTCAACTGCTCAGGTAGGTATTGGTGCCCCAAACCCCAGTGTTATTCAAAGGTCAATTGCACTGTTTTCCTATACATAAATACTTATGATAAAGTTTAATTTATAAATTAGACATAGTAAGAAATTAACAATAATAATAAAATGGAACTTTTATAACAATACAGTATAATAAAAGTTATGTGAATGTAGCCACTCGTTTCAGGGGATCCCTTGCTGCAGTCTCCATACGGGCTCAATGCTTTTTGATGCAACACGTTGCTATCAATTGGAACACGTTTTCTGCTCATGTCTTCCACCCACAAATGTAATGCCTTTTCCATCCTAACTAAGCAGTTATCACCCACTGTGGCTGTAACTTTTACAGTTTGAGGTGTGACAACAGAACTAGCACAAATTTCTTTTTCCTTCTTCACAATTCACGGATAGAAGATTTGTTCTTACTACAGATCTTAACAACCTCAGCATACGATTTCTTTTCTTTGCTTATTAAGTCGAGAACTTTTACCTCTCCATTTGAAAGAAGCCCTTACTGGCTTCTCTTTGGCATATGCAAATTGCTGGCATCACTACTCTTATGCTTTGGGACCATTATGAAGTGAAAGAAGGGTTACATGAACACAGGCACTGAGATACCTCAGTCCATCTGATCACTGGGATGGCGACTCAGTGACTAATGGGCAGATCGTATATACATCATGGACAAGTTGGACAAAGTGATGATTAATGTCCTGGGCCAGATGGAGGGGGATAGCAAGAGATTTCACCATGTTACTCAGGCTAATGTGCAATTAAAAACTTATAAATTGTTTATTTCTGGAAATTTCCACTGAATATTTTCGAATTGCAGTTGACCAGTGGTAGGTGAAACTTTGAAATGTAAAACCATGGAAAAGTAGGGGGAGGCTACTGTACCATCTTCTCTATCCTCCATCATCCCGAGGGATGCCAGTGCCCATGGAGACTAGCCACCCATCCTCACCTCATCATTTCTTGAATTCCTCGCCAGCCATTCCTCCGAGTACCCCCTAGAACATGTCATCGCTCAGAAGTGCCTCACTCTGAAATCTTGTTTTCTAAGATTATTTTCCTTCTCTATTACTTTCAGCCCCTTCATTCCTTTTAGTACATCTACCCTTTGACCTCATTGAGACAACAGATCCAATGATCCTTTTGTTTTCTCTCACTCTACCAGTGCCTGCCTGGCTCTGCCTCCTTTCTTGTCCAGTCCAGAATCCCATTTTCCATCACTTTAACCATTTTCTTTCTACCCCCTTGCTGCTGTGTCTTCTGCCTTGCCTGCTGCTAATTCCTAACCTAGGAGTCAGCAAACCTCTCTGTAAAGGACCAGACAGCAAATAGTTTAGGCTTTGTGGACATACAGTATCTGCTGCCACTGCTCAGCTCTGCTGTTGTAGCACAAAAGCAGCCAAAGACAATATGTAAACCAATTAGTGTGGTTGTACTGAAATAAACCCTTGTTTATAAAAACAGGCAGTGGGCCAGATTTGGCCCAGAGGCTGTAGTTTGCCAATCCCTGTCCTAATCCTATTCCAATTTAAATACCTACCTTTTTCTTTCCTCTCCCCAGGCTGTTCAGTACTACTGGAGAAAAGCATAGGACCCCATAAATTAGGACTGCCGCGAATGACCACTACTTCATCTTATCAGTTCCCTCTTCTGTTCTCTAGAGTGGCACTTCTAAATATTTCCCAGTCTCTTCACAGCCATCTCTTCACTCTCCAAACTCCTCAGTCTTGGCAGGTGACACCAGACAGTAAAATACTGAGGCCAAGACATACAGTATATAGTACCCGAAGGCTCAATACATCTTAATTATTAAAATCAACACAACCCTTCCCTCACACCTGATACATCCTTTCTCCTCCTTCCTTACAGGCCCTCAGGATGAGGTGGCTCCCTTTCTGTTCTGGATTCCAGGCCACCTCCCCCAGATCATGCTCCATCTCAGCCTATCTCCCTCTGCCTCGCCCTCTCTTGTCTCCTATCTCTCACCCAGTTTCCTTTCCTATAATAGCCTCTGAAGTGCTGCCTCCTGTTTCACCCCCTCCAAATCAATCTTCCACATTCCCGACAGACTAATTCTTCTAAAACACATTGGTAAAGCCACTCACCTGACTTAAAACCTTTAGTGACTTGCCTTGTCTCCAAAATAAGTCCAAACTTAACCTCGCATACATAGCTCCTCCTCATCTGTCCCGACTTAATTGTCCAATGTTTTCTTCTATTACTTTTTCAGGAACACTTTCCGTTCCTTCCCTACCAAGCTGCTTTTAGTTTGCTTATTAAATACTGAGTGCCCCCTAAGTGCAAGGCACTGTGGTTGGTACTAAGGATATAATAATAAACAGGGTAGATATGGTCCCTTCCCTCATGAAGTTAACATTCCACTCTGGGGAAAAGACAATAAAAAATTTAATGCGTATGTAATTATATTTAATGAGAGTGACAGTAAGTGCTAGGAAAGATAATTATAGAATACTAAGTTAGCATACAGTTGGGGGGATTTGAAATAATCTAGAGGTTAGGAAATTTTGAAGAAGTGATGTTTGAGCTGACCTCCAAAGGGTGAGTGAGAGTGAACTAGGGAAGGGGTGGATTAGAAGTCAGAGGGAACAAAAGTCCAAAGGTGGTGAAGCCACATGGTTTATTTGACAAACGGAAAGAACATCAGGCTGCTGAAAGAGGCAGAAGCTAGATTGTGCAGGGCCTGGAAAGCTATTGGATTTTTAGGAGCACGGCGAGCAGTCCATGGTTTAAGTGGGGTGTATTAGTCATCAGGTCATTCTGGCTGTTCTGTGGAGAATAAATTGGAGCTCCACAGAATTTCTTTGCTCAGCCACAACTCTGTATTATTCCTCAGCCTGAATGCCCTTTCTGGAAGAATAGAAGTTTACTTGTTCCTGAGAATAAATGAGAAAGTCTTAGGTATTTTTGGAAACAACCAGAGGGTATTTGGAGGGTTAGGAAGGGGGTGAGGTCCTACAGTAAAAAAAGTGGAATTAAAAATATGGACACTGGAGTAATAATAGCGAATGTTGATACGGCACTTATGAGTACCAGCTTCCACTCTAAGCACTCGATGTTTACTCACAGATCCCCATAGCAGCTCTGTGTGGCAGTGCCATCATTGCCCCTGCTCTACAGACAGAGATACTGACATGCAGAGGGATGGGGGCCTTGCCTAAGGTCACACAATTAGTGGTTGAGCAAAGACTGTGAACCCAGGCATTCTGACTCTAGAACCTGTGCAATTCAGCAATTTTTTGTGCTGTGTTTTGATACAGATCACATCTACGTATGTTTTAAAGCCCAAAATACAGTATTAAAATTTTTGCTTTAAATAGTCATGCTGTTTCTTAAAATTAGAATGAAAGTAAACATATAGTATTTTATATTTACCTACATATTTATACTTTTCAGCGCTCATCTCTTTTTTTTTTTTTTTTTGCACCAGACTCACGGGTGTCTTCCCCTACATGTAGAGGTTAGCAGTCAGTCAAGGATTTGGACAGTTTATAAACAGAATATGAAGTTCATTCCTTCTGAGTTTCCCTCCCTTTCAGAATTTCTCTCATAACTTTAGAGTTTCTCTGACAGCACTGAACTGTCTTTCCACACCTCAGGTCAGGTGGACTGAACAGTACCCACTGGGTCTTCATTTCAGCTATTGTATTTGTCAGCGTTGGAATTTTCATTTGACTCTTTTTTTTATAGATAGTATTCTGATAAAATGACCTATCTTCTCCTCTATTTTCTTGATCATATTAATGATCATTATTTAGAAATATCTTTTTTTTAACTGCAGTAGCTAGATAATCTGAGTTTATTTCTGTAGTCTGTTTCTCTCCTGTATTTCTGGTCATTTGTTCATTTCCTGGTATGCCTTGTAATTTTTTGTTGAACGCCAAAAATTTTGCATGAAAAATGGTAGCAGTTCTCTAGAAAGGATTTCATTGTCGTCTAGAAGACAGACGGAATACAAGGCAATCACCATGCTCTAGTTGAAGCTGGGTTTCAGCATGTGTATGGGCCATGCTACTTCTGGTTTATCTTCACACCTAGACTATACTTCTGATGCCTAGGGTGTAGCGTGTCAGCGTGGTGTATTTACCAGAGCCTCTACAATTCAGCATATCCTGAACTCTAACCTCTGTCTCCTAGCACCACAAGATCATCATAATCTCTGTTTAGCCTGATGGCCTCTTAGAAACTGCTTCCCATTTAGTTTATTGGCATCTCATCCAGAACATGTATAGCTTAGCGGTAGGCAAATGTTTCAGTAAGAAATTACACAAAGACATTTGGACTTTTTTTTTCCTGTCATTTCTTCTCCTCTGGAATATTGGCCCCTTGAATTCCTGCCACCCACCTTGGGAGCCCCAAACTCAGCCTATCTCCCAATCTCAGTGAGACAGTACAAAGCTCAGGCCACCAATTTTCCCTCAGCTTCTATCAACCTGCTTTACTAATATGCAAACAATCCAAAAGTGGAAAACGGAGGGGAATATGGGTTCCATTATGTAGTCATGATGGATCAAATCATTGGCCATTGGTGATTAACTCAACCTCCTGCCCCTCTCCTCTCCAGAGGTTAGGGCGTGGGGCTGAAAGTTCCAACCCTCTCTAATCACCTCATTGGTTAATCTGGCAACGAGCCCCCACCCTCCAGGAGTCACTTTATTAACATAAACTCAGGTATGGTTAAAAGGGGCTAATTATGAATAACAAAAAGGCACTCTTCTTGCTATTATCACACTGGAAATTAAAAGGATTTTAGGAGCTCTGTGCCAGGAACCTAGGAAAAGGACCAAATATATCCCTTTTCCTAGGATCTTGACCCAAACTTGATTGTTTTACAATAACTTCAAATCAGTTTTTAATACTTTTCCCACTTTAACCAGTATTTTTGGTGGAGACTTAGACTAATACTATCAACTTCATTATGAGTACAAGCAAAAGTTCTCCTTGCTAACTGGTTTTAGAAGAACTCTACCTAATTTTTATAATTATGTGTACTTGGTACACAGGCAGTGGCCAAAAACGATTTTCAATGATCTTTTTGTGGTATTTGTGAAAGAAATGAGCCAAAAATAACAACTTCTCAGGGGACAGCCATACACAGAAGCCCTCATAGCCATTATAACCATGTTAATTGGTTTCCACATCAGTGGTCTTAGCAGAAGAATTAATTTGGTGACAAAACTAAGAATCAGTTTTATTTTTAGGTTATTCAATTCTAAAAATTCTAGAAAGGGCAGAAAGGAGAATCTTTTCTTATTCACTGACCTTACTAGCACCAAGGTAAATTTCTTTAACATCAATATATTGGCTTCTACTGTTTGTATATATATGGTACTTTTGATGTAGTTTGGGGCAGTTTAAAAAATTTACATGAAAAACTTTATATTTATATGCATCAGTAAGCATTATTTTTAAAACTTTTATTGAATTTATTGGGGTGACATTAGTTAATAAAATTATTAACTAATTTTAGGTGTGCAATTCTATAATACATCATCTGTTGATTGTATTGTGTATTCACCACCCCAAAGTAAGCATTATTTTATTTATTTATTTATTTTTTTATCCTCGCCTGAGGACTTATCATTTTTTGTTCAGATAGAGTGGGAGGGAGAGAGAGGAAGAGAGAGAGAGAGAAACATCAACGTGAAAGGGACACATCGAGTGGCTGCCACCCACACGACCAACCAGGGCCGGGGACAAACTGCAACCGAGGTACATGCCCTTAGCAGGAACCGAACCCGGGTCTCTCTGTACCGCAGGCCGACGCTCTAACCGCTGAGCCAAACCGGCCAGGGCCAAAGTAAGCATTATTATAAGAACCAATACAACTACTTACTCTTTGGAAAATGCATGAGCAAACAAATTATTCTTTTACTAATTAACTTTACATAAGAAAGTATAATTATGAATCGCAGGCTTTAACAAATGATAGCCAACAACACAGAATCCTAACTGGCTTTATCTTTATCATCTAGTCTAAACATTATCGCAACTCTCTTAATGTTTTATAAGACAGAAAAAGGAAGAGATTCTTCACCCCTTTTTTGCAATTAGTACAGAGCCCTTTAAAAAAGGGCACACACACATATATATTGCATTTGTGTTACATACACTAACATCCACAATAACCAATTCATTTTCATGTCTTAATAAGTAACTTAAATGTCTAACAGGAAGCTCTTATTTAATGCCAGTTCTTTTAAATTTGTTCTCCAACAAAACTGCTCAGAATTTGTGCTTCATTCGAGCACTTATAACCCACAAGGATGAACTAACTGCCTATTAGCCCTTTAATAAAAGGGCACTTTTCCAACTGAGGAGTTCCTCTATGGTGTGTACATTTTAATGCCACTGGATGGAGAGTGAAAAGAGGCAACAAAACAGGAGGACAGTAAATGAAGAATGCTTCAAAGGAGTTTTTTTGTTCATGGTAGTTTTTTTTAGACTCACCCCATGTCGTTAAGGTCTTGAGGTTTTCATCATCCCTCTGAACAATGCTGGGCTGGGCTGGTTTCTGAGAGTCCTTATTGATTACAATTTCCTTCACTGGGTCAACAGTTTTGAATGAGGGAGAGACATAGAGTGTCTCTACAGAGGCCTGGTTACAGAAAGTAGAATCTGACTTGGATATTCTTAAATTTGTTCTGATAGACTCTTCTTTACTCGATGACCAAAATGCTGGTAAAGTTGTCAATGTTGCAAAAGTTTTTGCAGCTGACTGCTTTTCTAGAGGCATTTGCAAAGGGTTTTCTGTGATAGTATTTGTAATGGTACTGTCTGATTTCTTGTTTAAACTCACATTTGTCTGCAGAGATGGTTTTTTTTCTGAGGGACTAGGTACAGTATCTGTAAAATAAACCAAAAAATAAAACTGAAAACACTCTATCTCAAATGTTGCAATTTTAATACATTTAAAAAATTTTATGCCATAACAGAATTCTCTCCTATTTAGTTGTTTCTCTTTTTTACAATGCTTCTAGCCTCCCTCTTTGAAGTATACCCACACTATAATTGATGCCTTAGTCATTCGGTGGCTGCCTTCTCTCTCCTCACTGAAGCACAAGGAAAGGAAAGCTTCAAACAACTTGTCTTAAAATCATTTTCCCTTCACCTATTTATCTGCCTCTGAAACCACTATATTTTTAGAGAAAATTTTCCATATCATACTGGTCTATCCTTATAGAACCCCCAGTCACAAAACAGTCATTTTCTCCTGAAATAAAAAATATCTTCTTGGAGGATTAAGTCTGCTTGGCCGCAGTTTCCTAAAGTGTGTGAATGAGCCTGTTTACCAGTGAACTAGATCCCTGCTACCTGCTTCAGCTTCCCAGATAGATGAGAACAAGTATATACAAATTCTGATTTACAAAATGGAGATAAGCAATTCATCAGATGCAGAGTTCAGAAAACAGGTTATAAGGTTGCTCAAGGAACTTGGTAAGACATTCAAGGGACTCAGTGAGACCTTCAAGGAACTTAAGGAGACCTCCAAGGAACTTAGTGAGAACATCAACAACATAAAAAAGGACCAGTCAGAAATGAAGGATGCACTAACTGAAATAAAGAATAATTTACAGGGAATCAGTAGTAGAGTAGGTAAAGCCAAGAAGCAAACCATCAATTGGGAATATAAGGAAGCAAAAAAACACCCAATCAGAACAGCAAAAAAGAAAAAAGAATCCAAAAAAATGAGGATAGTGTAAGGAGCCTCTGGGACTACTTCAAGCATGCCAATATTCGCATCATAGGGGTGCCAGAAGGAGAACAGAGAGAACAAGAAATTGAAAACCTATTTGAAACAATAATGACAGAAAATTTCCCTAACTTGGTGAAGGAAACAGGCATACAAGTCCAAGAAGCACAGAAAGTCCCAAGCAAGATGAACCCAAAGAGGTCCACACCAAGACACATCATCATCAAAATGCCAAAGGTTAAAGACAAAGAGAGAATCTTAAAAGCAGCAAGAGAAAAGCAGTTTGTTACCTACAAAGGAGCTCCTATAAGACTGTCAGCCAATTTCTCAAAAGAAACTTTGCAGGCCAGAAAGGAGTGGCAAGAGATATTCAAGGTGATGAAAAGCAATGACCTACAACCAAGATTACTCTATCTCACAAAGCTATCATTTAGAATAGACGGACATATCAAGAGCTTCCCAGACAAGAAAAAGCGAAAGGAGTTCATCACCACCAAACCAGTATTATATGAAATGTTGAAGGGTCTGCTTGAAGGAGAAGAAGAACAAAAATATGAACAATAAAATGGCAATTAATACATATATATCAACAATTGAATCTACAAACAAAATGAGCAAGCAGAACAGAAACAGACTCATAGATACAGAGAACTTTTTGTTGCTTGCAAGATGGGCGGGGGTTGGGGGGATGAGTGAAAAAGATGAAGAAATAAATAAGTACAAATTTGTTGTTAGACTGATGAACCTCAAAGGGAAGGGGGGAGGGAGGGCGGGATGAGATAAACCAAAGAACTTCTACGCATATATGCATAACCAATGGACATTGACAATAGTGTGGAAAAGGCAGAAGTGGGGTGGGATTGGGAAGGAGGGGGGTCAATGGGGGAAAAAAAAGGGGGCACATTTGTAATACAGTCAAGAATAAAGATAAGTCAAAAAAATAAATGTCTTCTTGTCCCAGTGTCTCAACAAAGCCCATGAAAAAAAAAATCACTACTTTAGGTAGCAGTTTAATTTTAATAAATTCTTTGTCTACATAGGAGAAAAGAAGCAATCTTTCAGAGCTGTTGTGATGATTACTAAAATGTAAGCTCCATCTGGTTGGGGAATCTTTGTCCATTTTATTCATTAATATCACCAAAGTACCTAGAATATAACAAAGTACCTGGACTACAACAGATAAATAATATTTATTACAAATAGAAGGAACTGGAGGAATTATAAGAACATGAAATTTAAGATGCGTCAGATATAGGAATATCTCTTGAATCTGTGAATTATGAGCCCGGTCCAAATTTCTAGGTACACAATGTTATCAACGCTCAGTGTTAGGGCTTGTTCTCAAATAGTTTCATCTGAAGTTGAATATGGAAAGAAAGAAAATTACTTCTAAGAGAAAGAGTTCATGAAATTAGAAGCATAATTAGGTGAGAGAGGACAAAAACAAGATTATATCGTTCAAAGATCCCAAAAGAGAAAAGGATACAGGAATTGTGTAATTTGCTATCAGGTGTTTATATATCACAATGTACATCAAAACATACCTCATAATGCACATTCCTGTGCTAGCATCATCATTTTCAGGCTCTGACTTATTGATAAAAAGTAAATTTTCTTAGAATCTAAAAGCCTTCCTTTCCTTTTTCATCCATAGTTGGAGGCCAGCCCGGGCAAAAACACTGCTAGTATACCAGTTAGACAATTCAAGAAATGCACATCACTATCTACTAGGAATTCCATTTTTTCCCAATCCTCTCATTTCCAAATTTTCTCATTTTTTAAAACTCAATTCAAGTATCACCTTCTCTGTATTTTTTTTCTTTCCTCCCTGCATCCTTTTATTGTCTATCTTACCATATCCCATTTGGAGCCCTAAGAGTAACTATAACACTTCATCTCATGTATTACAAGCCCCACCCCCACCTGAAAACAGGCTCCTTGAGGAGACCTTGTTAGAACAGAAAGTGTTCAATAAGTGCTGGTTGAGTAAAAGGACAAACTGAAGCACAAGGATAAATAAAAAGTAATGCCTTTGTTTTTCTAAATTGAATTACTTAATAATGATTAAAGGAAATAGAAAATTGGTAGATGAAAACAACTTCTAGAATACTCCTAATATGCATATGACCAAGTTATATCTAGTTGGTAAGAGTTCTGATAAAAATACTAATATATTCCTAGCAGAATACTAGATTTACAGTATTCCAGAGTACATGTGTATATCACCATATTTACATAAAAGTGTTCTTTAAAAGTTAATTTTCGTCAAATATTTTCCATTGATTTTCATTTTACATGTGAGAAAAATGGGGATAAAGTCTTTTTCTATATGGTTGCAAGATTCTAATGTTTTATATGAGGTGGTGATACAATGGGACTGTGAAATGTTAAGGATACATAACTTAATCCCTAGAGAAAATACTAAAATTCAAGCAAAGAGGTATAACTAAGAAGCCAATTGATAAGTTAAAATGGAATTTTAAAAGTAATGCATTAGCCCAAGAGAAGGCAGCAACGAAAGAACAGAGGAACAATCCCAGGTGGGACAAACAGATGGGACAAGAAGAAAACAGAATAGTAAATCTAAATCAAGCTGTATCAATAATTATACTGAAATGCAAATTACAAAGCATAAACTTTCAGACTAGATTAAAAACAAGACCCAATTACATGCTGTATACAAGAGACACAGCTTAAAAACAAAGTCACACATAAGTTGAAGGATTGAAGAAAATATACCATGCAACAATAAACATAAAAAATATGAGTGGCTATCTTAATATCAGATAAAATAGGCTTCAAGACAAGGGGTATTACTAGAGAATAAAAGGACATTTCATAATGACAAAGGGGCCAAACATCTGGATGATATAACATTATAAATGTGTATATGCCTAATAGTAGAGCCACAAATAGATGAAGCAAAAACTGACAGAATTAAAGAGAAAATTAGCCAAATCCCACTAAATCACATTTGGCAAGTCTGACACACCTCTCTAAGCAACTGATAGAATAGACAAAATATCAGTATGAATATAAAAGATGTAAACAACACTATCAACTATCTTGACTTAATCAACATCAAAATACCACACCCAACCATTGCATAATACACTTTTTTTTTTGCAAGTTTATAAGTGCACATGATATGTTTACCAAGAGAGGCCATATGGTGGGCCATCAAACAAGTCTCAGTAGACTTTAAAAGCTTGAAATCTTACATTAAGTTCTCTGTTCATAGTGGAATTGAATTAGAAATAAATAACAATAATTCACTTAGAAAAAGTTCCCAAATATTTGGAAATTTTAAAACACACTTCAAAAATCCATGGGTCAATGAAGTTCTCTCTATTAACATAACTGGTGTTGATTAGACTTCCCCTTCTGACTAAGCTGGAACAGGGACCAGATTTAAACTGCAGCTTAAAACAGCTAAAAAGTCTGGACAAAACAAATGAAACTGCATTTCCAGACATTGCATTCAGGCATGCAGGACAGGGAGTTCTGAAAGAGGGAAGCAAACAAGGTGAGCCCTAGGCCTGTCCCAGTGTACTGCCTGGAGAGTTCCCAGGCTATAGAATAGGAAGTGGGAACCCAGACGGAGTGCAGTGTTCTCCCCGAGTTGAGGAGATGGAGCTGGGAGTCTGTGGAGGCCAATATGATTGGAGTTTGCAGTGCAGAGTACAGAGAGACCTCTGTAGATCTGCTAATCAGTGTGTGCAGGTGAGGAAACTACCTGAAGCTAGGGCAAGCATCCCCCAAAAGGAACAGTAGGCATGATCCTCAGAGCTCACACGGGCTGGGAGTTCATGCTCCCACCAGCCAGTGGACACCTCGTCATTCATAGGACACTGGTGAGAATGACACACACTGCTAGTGGGGCTGTAAAATAGTGTAGCTGCTTTGGCAAACAGGCTGTTCCTCAAAAAGTTAAACATAGAATTACTAAATGACCAGCCATTCCATTCCTAGGTATTTGCACAAGCAAAAACAAAGCTTAGTCCTCATAAAGACTTCATGAATATTTATAGCAACGTTATTTGTAATAGTCAAAATCTGAAAACAACCCAAATGTCCATCAACAGATGAATGGATAGATACATTATAGCATATCCATATAATGAAATACCACTCAGTGATTTAAAAAAACCAGTGAACTAGTGATACACAAAATGACATGGATAAACTTCAAAAAATTATACCAGACAGTAAAAGAAACCAGACAAAAAAGTACCTACTATATGATTCTTCTTACAGAAAATGCAAACTAATCACTAATGATAGAAACTAGATCAGTGGTTACATAGGGACAGGGATGGGGTAGGGCAAGGCAGAGCAGGTGGAAAAATTACCAAGGGCACAAAGAAACTTTTGGGGGTGATGAATATATTCATTATCTTGATTGTGGTTGTCATTTCATGGGTATATACACATGTCAAAACTTATCAAATTATATACTTTAAAATGTGCATTTATCATATGATAGCTATATATCAATAAAGCTGGCAGAACCATAACTGGCTCATTTTGTTTGTCTCTTAAGTGGACTCCGGCTGATATAGTGCTTTAGAAAAATTATTGCTCTTTTTTTTTTTAATCCTCATCCGAGGATATGTTTCCATTGATTTTCAGCTAGAGTGGGAGGGAGGGAAGGAAAGAGGGAGAGAGAGGGAGAGAAACACAGATGTGGGAGAGACACATCGATTGGTTGCCTCCTGCACAACCCTGACCAGGGTTGGGGATCGAACCACAACTGAGGCACGTGCCCTTGAATGGAATCAAACCCGTGACTCTATGATCTGAGGGCTGATGCTCTAACTGCTGAGCCAAACTGGCCAGGGCTTACTGCTCTGTCTTTAAATTACATGTTCTGGGGCTGGGAGAGAATAGAAATAAGGAAACCAACCAGGAGACCAATGAAATAATTCAGATTCTAAGGTTAATTTAATACCAAAACAAGTACTGAGAAACTATAAATTCAGGCACTATATCAGATTTAGATGTAAAAAAAGGTTCAAGGGCCCTGGCTGGTTTGGCTCAGTGGTAGAGTGTTTAGAGTGTTAGCCCGTGGACTAATGTGTCTCAGGTTTGATTCCGGCAAAGGACTTGTACCTCGGTTGCAGTTCGTCCCCGGCCCTGGTTGGGGTCGCGTGGGAGACAACCAGTCAATGTGTCCCTCTCACATCGATGTTTCTCTCTCTCTCCCTCCCACTCTATCTGAAGATAAATAGAAAATATCCTCGAGTGAGGATTAAAAAATAAATAAATAAATAAGTTTCAAGGAAAGACTTCTAAAAGAGGTGATGTTTGTGCTGAGCTAAAAGAATAGGAAAAAGTCTGCCAAGATGAGAACAACAGGAAGAGTATCCAAGAAGATGGAACAACCTCAGCGCAGGAATGAAGGCTCTAGACAGCGGCGCAGTAAAGGTGAGGCACACACAAACCATTCAGCACTACTGGTGCAGAGTGTGAGGCAGAGGGGCAGAACCAAATCTGGAGAGAAAGGAAGAAGCCAGGTCTGGTGGACCTCTTGCCTAACAGGCAGGGGTGATGAAAATGAAATGAAAATCTTAATACATTCTCCTTGAAACTCATTCCTCTACAGATGCTTCAGCAGAACTTTGCTGGCTCTCCTCCACCTCTCTAGGCAATCTTTTCAATACAATGTATTCTTCCCTGGCTCTGTTTCCTCTCAACTGCAGACGGTCTATCCTTGACCTTTTTCTCTTCTGCCTCTACAATTTCCCAGGGTGATGTCACCTATTCTCTTATTTAAACTAGGACTAGATCTATCACCTGGCAGGTGACCCACACATTTTAATCCTTAGCCCTAACTCCTGCTGAGGTCTAGCCCCAAATATATACCTATCCCTCTGCACAGGGAGATCTTACTACCCTCCAGCCTCCTCATTCTTGGGTGTTTGTTTTACCACTATTAATATACTCATCAACGTCCCAGTCACTTGGGTTATTTTGTAGCTATAGTTGCTAGCACAGCCTCTAAGAGGTCTCCCCACCCTGTCCCCTCAGTTCATTCTGCACAGCACAGCCAGAGTGACCTTTCTAAAATGAAAATCAAATCATGCTACTTCACTACTTCAAACTACTTAACATGGTTTACAAGGCTCTGTGTAAATTAGACCCTATTTGTCTCTCTTGTCTTATTTTTTATACTATTTTCCCCAAAACTGTATGATCCTGCCACACTTAAGCTCTTTCATTTCTTCAGCTTTGCCACGCTGCCTCTGTGCACAGCCTTCATCACGCCATTCCTCTGCCCGAAGTGCTCTTCTGCTTCTTTATATCTGACTGATTCCCAACTTCCAGGGTGATGGCCACGAGGTGGACATACACGTTCATGTCTCTGCATTTTTGCTCGTGCTGTCTCCTCAGCCTAAAATATCCTTCATCCCTACCCTTCCCCTCTATCAAAAACTGCTTCATTCTTCTACACTCAGTTCAACTACAACCTCCTTTGTGAGACCTTTTCTTTATCCTCCACGTTAAAACGAATCTCTCTTTTCTTTGCTTTTGCTTAATACAATCTGAATATTTATATTTTCACTTATTTCATTATTTCAAGAATTATTAATTCATTTGATAAATATTTATTAAGTACACAGATGTGGCAGGCACTACTCCAAGCTCTGATAACAGCAGTACACAAACCTGTTGTTTATGACTTGTTATAATTTCTTGTTTACAGATCTATCACCTTCAAGAGACTGCAAACTCCTTCCAGGCACACGTTGTGTGCAATGTGTTCAATCCGAAGGGGACTAGCAGAGCACCTGCCAGTCATTTGGTAAATGTTTGGTGAGTCATTTTCTGAAGTATAATCATTAAAATAAACTCAGTGGTAGAGAAAGTCTCAGAGGACATTCTAATTCAGCCCCTTTGTGACAGATTCAAGAACCTGAGACTTTCAGGACCACACAATGATTAAAGGGCAGAAGTAGGACTAGAATCCAGGCTCCTGAATTCTAATCAACGCTCTTTTCAGGAGGGGAATAAAGGAAGGAACAAGAAATCTGGTAGAACCTGCTGTACCAAGTACTTCTTTACTAACAACTGTTCTGTTAGTTCATAACTGTGAAGTAATTGAATTCTGCCTTGTGATCACTCCATCTCTATGGTGCTTTCAGAGATGCAGGGCCATGTTGAGGGGACTAGGTTAAGTACACAGTTGGCCTATGTACCCTGGATCCATATAAAGAATGAACGGCATTTATGAAAATTTTTTTGCAGCTCAGGAGAACTTGTGGGAATCTGATGGAGTGCAGCAATGAATATTGTCTTTCTATGTTTAAACACAAAGCAACACTAAAGCAACTGATCATGAGGGCTTCCCAACTTTCTCTGAGAGAATTTCTCTGAATTCTACTGAAAAGGCAGAGAGCAGTAGAGAGTGAATTAATTTAGTCGGTTTGCTTTATGTGGTTTCTCATTTTCTTTCCATTCAAACCTGAATGTCAAAGAGCTTTGTTCTCAAGTATCTATCCAGCAGACTCCTGGGCGGGATGCCCAGTATTAAACTGAGACCACATCCAGCTTTCTTTATTGTACAGTGCTTTACACCTGCTAATATATTTCATTAATGCAAAATGGGACCTTGGAATTTTGGTCATATCAAAGCTGGTTTGATTATTCTTGATAGTTATCTTTAGGAAGAAGCTTATTCTCTATGTAAGACATCAGACTGCAAAATTTAAATACAGACTATCACGAAAATGCCTGAAGTAAGGGGGAAAAAACAAAACAACAGCAACACCCAGCCATGCTTTGAACCTAAGTACAGAAGAGAATAGCTACGCTATTGAAGGTACTGAAATGTTTTTTGCTAGTTTGGAGAAGATGATGAAATCATTTTTGAAAGAAAACTTCAGATTTAATTCTGAGTTAACAGACTTTGCCTACAGATAGGAACGTTTCATACTAGTAACTCTTTTTCATATTTCAATAATTCCATTGCCTGTTCCAGGTACTATAATTATTGAATATTATTTTATATTCCATTATACTGTGAACCTAATAATGGGTGTTATATTCCAACAGAGCGATTGCTGTGATCATTTCTCCTGTTGGTCTAATAAATAGTATCCAATTACAGCTACAAAGCAGAGAACTGGCAAGCATGACAAAAGATGGATCCCAAAATATGTCTTTCCGTGGTTTAAAAACGTGTAACTGAAGGAGCTCCTGCTTTTGTAATTATGTTAATGAAAGAAAATGTGATCTGAAGATAATAAGGCCATTTTGCTAAGAAGCCACAGTTATAAATTATTAATATAGAGGAATGATTTGAATTGCTCATTGATATATTGGTTTAAGCTAGACAAGCCACTAATTAAAATGGATATTTCATGTAAAACTTAACATATTTGACATGAAAATCTTAATATATTTGTCTTACAGTATATATATATATATATATTAAACCCCAAATAATTGTAATAATTTGGAAAGCTATAATTTCCCTATGGTCTGTGTTAAGTGTATGTGTGTGTATATGTATATACATATATACACACAATTGTAGGTCCTGAGAATTTTTTTATTGTATATCATTATATTTAACTGTACTATATGACATCTGAATATTAAAATAAGATATTTGGAAAATGTAGCTATGAAATATGCCAACTATACTTACTACTTACTACTTCTTTCAATATAAATTTGAGTTAATGGTTTAACTTCTCACAGGAAAATAGATTTATAGATACATTTAAGGTGCTTTTCTTTAAAAATCTCTCCAAGTGGATAGCTGAATACTTTCAGGCCATGAAAATGGATCATATTAAATAGGTACAGGATTCTCATTATGAAATTTTACATAATAATTATTGTTCCATTAATAATAAAGATGATAATTTCTTTCAATAGACTATCATTATAAAACTGAGGCTGAAAATGTCTCAGGGACACTGCTGATCATCAGTTTCTCAGTGTTTTCTGTCTTTTAGGCTGCAGTGTAAACGGAACCTGGTCTCTGGCATGCAGAGGTCTCCATGCACTACAGAGCACACTCCAGGCCAAACAGGCGCTGCTGTCTGAAGGTCAAGCATTTGTGACTGTCAGATCAATCCTTATAATGACAATAACACCCTATAGGTGACTCTAGGGCAGAAGTTTAATTCTGACATGAATTAAACATATGAAATGCTTGAAATGGTACCTGGCACACAGGAAACGCTGTGTAGTTACTGGGTATTGTTGTTATGGAACAGTTGGAAGAAGTGGAATCACGAGGGAGTTCCTGCCGTGGGCCTGGCAGGAAGCAGATGGGAACCTGAACACAGCAGGCACTCTCCCTTCCCCCCAGAAACCCCTGTATTTATAGACCACAGCATGACACATGCCCTTTATGCTCACCAGTTCTTGCATTTAAGGCACGAGAACTGGTGTGCTATGGAAAGATGACAGTGAGAAGAACTATAAATCTTAAACATTTTCCCATTACATGTACAGACCAACAATAACATTTCTTACTTCAATACTGAGTGAAAATCTTGTCCAAGTCTGCCACATTGCAACAAACCTTTAAATATCATTTAAATTGTGCACTCAGACAAGTGCTATTTCTCATGAAGCGTGAGCGTTCTATTACTTAAAATAAGCAAAAAACAAAACAAAAACCCTCCACAAACAACAACAACAAAACCCCAAAACAAAAATATCACACCTATTAAAACTTAATATATTATATGTGTCTCTTTGGAAAACATCTTACTGAATACCTATGATGATATATTCCATTTCTTTCCCCGCCCAGACAGAGGCAGCTATAATGGTCCTTATTCTTATAGCTCTTTGCTTATATTACATTGTAATTTATCTATTAATAATTTATCTATTTATCTTTTTATTCCAGCACCTTCCATATATTTTCATTCATTCATTTATGCAACAATTATATTGAGGATAGAACATGCACTATGAACTGTGCCTAAAAATACAAAAGCCAGCAAAATTAGACCAGTAAAGCCTTTAGACACTGTCATTCATTGGAATGACAAAACACAGAAGATAAAATAACCACAGATATATTTCATATGTTTAAAGAAATATAAGCTGGAAAATATGAGCAAGGAATCAGAAATTATAAAAATAAAACCAAGTATTTGACAAAGATCCAAGTAGATTTCTAAAAATGAAAAGTAAAATAACTGAAATTAAAAAAAAATAATTGGCTGATTTAAACAGCAGACTAACTCCAGCTGAAGAGAAAATTGGAAACTGGAAGATAGATACAAAGAAATCATTAAGAATTTAGCACAGAGATCAAAGAGGAAAAAATTATGTATGTGAGGAGTGAGGCCAAAATCACATCTAATCAGAGTTCCAACTCTCCTTCCAGCCTCATTACCTGCCCATTACAAGTCAGCCACTCTGAGTTACTGAAAGATTCCCCAACACACCAGGTGCTGTCACACCTCGGTGCTTTTGGATAGCCCTCTCCTCCCAGGCTCCTCTTTTACTTTTCTTTCCCTTCACTGTTCTAAAGGTCCACTTATGGGGCAAAGCAGCCTGTGGGCCACAGCTCCCTCCTCTGAGCTCAGCTTTACTTGGTTATTGGAACAGAGGAGGGGAAGTGAGAGACAAGTGTCTGCTCTTCCTCCTCTGGCCCCTGTTGTGGTCATGTATCTGTTGGCTGTTGTCGCTTCTTTGGCTAATACTGCCTCCATGCCCTCTCTATGGCAGGTACCCAAATGCTGGCCCTCTTGTGGGACGAAAATGAGTGCACCCTGGGAGTCCCCTAATGTGGGACATCCAGGTCTGGTTCAATTTATTCCAACCACCTCCCTGCTGCTGATTCTCACTTCAGTTTTTTTTTTTTCCCCCAGTTTGTTTTTATTGATTTTTAGATAGAGAGGAAGGGAGAGGGAGATATAGAAACATCGATGAGAGAGAAACATCGATTGGCTACTTCCTGCATGCCTCCTACTGGGGATTGAGCCTGCAACCTGAGCATGTGCCCTGACCAGTAACTGAACTTGTGACCTCTTGGTGCACAGGTATGTTGCTCCATCCATTGAGCCACACCTGCCCAGCTCATTTGAATTTTATGTAATCTAGTGTTTAATCCATTCACATCCACTGAGTTTTTACTTTCAAATAATTTTCTTTTTCCTTTCTGAAAGTTTTACTTGGCTATTTTTCCATCTTTTTTTTCCCCCTTAAACATTTCATACTCAGCTGTTTAAATATCCTGCAGCTAATAGTTCATAGCTGAAATCCTTGTAGGCTAAACCTGCGGTTTGAGTCTTTGTAGACTCTCCGTCATGCAGGCTTGTTCCCTTGCGTTTCTGGCTATCACTGATGGTGACATCACATTTGGCTGAGGTTAATATGTAAGAGCCCTGGGAGGGGTCATTATAGAGCAATAGCAGAGTAGACTTTTGGACACCTTTGACAATCCAATATGGAGTCACATGACAGTTATGTCAAGTGCTATGTCAAGACTGAGGTAACGAGAATGCCCTTTGGAAGGACCTGAAAATGCCCACAACCACAAGTCTGAGCACTTGGGTAAGGACTCTATCTAGACACCAATATAAGTGGGACCTCCACCCACTGTGGGCTATAAGAACTCAGAGTTCTGACCACCCAACGCTCAGTCTTGGCTGTACCAAGGGTCATGCTCAGAATCCTGCTGGACTTCCACTCCACTGGACGCCTGCGGCCACTGCAGCTGTTTGGCTTGAGACTGACACCTGCTTCTCCACCTGTGGATGCCATGGGTGACCTGATGACTGGGACTTCGAGCCCAATACTCGCTCTGCTCACTTCTGTTTTGTAAGCTCCCCCTCTCTGTGTGTAACCCGCGTGCGACTCTATTGGCTTATTGGGGAGGTCTCCCCTAATAAACCTGGAGTTATGGACAGACACAAATGTGTGTGAGTGACTCCTTTAGGAGATGCTCCCGTGCTCATGACAGGGCCTAAACTGGGCCGCCTTCCCAGGAGCCAGGGTTACAGACCTGGAGCCAGTTTACCCCTTGAGTGCTTCACTTAATGCATAAGTCTGAGGCTCTACTTCCTCCCTGTGGTTGGCTTCAGCCTTCGAGTTCTGATCGTGATGCTGATATCAGCACTGGCCTTCAGGGAAACCCGCCTGGAGAGTCCTTTACACTCAGAGCTCCCAGCTCCAATCAGGTTTCTGTTCTCAGATTCATTGCGTTTGTCCGCTTTTGTTCCGTTATGCCCTTAGAGATTTCCTTTAATGCCCATGAATCCAACAATGCATTAAAAGGTGTCTTTTATCCAGAATCTATTTTTTTTTAACAGCAGGAGGACCTTCAGAGTGTCTAGTCCACCACATTGCTGAAAATGAAAAAGTCAGGAGTACAGTTTTTATCCTGCAGATAATGAAAAGCCATTAAAGGCTACTTTGAAGTTTTGTGTTATACAGATGACTGTGGAGACTGTGTGGCAGACAGACAGGAGTGAGACTCAGGCAAGGAGATCACTGACCAAGGTATTCTAACAGTGCAAGTAACAGATGACAAAGGACCGTGAATTAGGGTCAGAGGTGACAGTTAAAATATGATTATCAAAGAATTGTCATAATTTAGTGATAGAATATTTCTGAATAATTAGACTTTCTCCAAGTTTACAGGTAGCAAGGACTGGTAACTGTCATTGTCAAAGTACTAACCATTCCTTTCTGGGTTTTTCTTTTCTCAGTTAGATGAATGAAATAATTCTGTAGGGGTTCGGAACAAGTTGCTCCAAGATGTGCCACTCTGGAATGTACATTTTGTCAAGCTGAAAACAATCAGGGCCTAGAAAGCTCAGGAAGAACCTTTGGCCTTCCACCCCCTGCCTAAAAGAATTTAACGTAGAGGACCTGCTCCAGGAAGGGAGCTACCATCATATAACTACAATTTAATCTGAACTAGGGAGGAAGCTGCAAGGCATGTTTGATCAAAATCCATCCTGTGTCCCATTGTTAAAGATGGCCTAGCAAATATTTACTTACTAGACATTAACATTTTTCATCTCCTTGTGAACTACCTTACTTCCCTTTTGAAGTCCTGGACCCAGCTTCCCCCTCCTTAGTCCCTAATGACATATATACCTCATTTTGTCTTACTGTCTTTGGAATTTTCATGCATATGTGAATTCCCCGTGTGCACATATTAAAACTTGATTACCCCTATTAATCTGCTTTATGTCATTTTAATTTTTCGACCAGCCAGAAAGAAGAACTAAGTGGGAAAAATGGAAGTTTTCCATCCCTGACACCTCCTAGGAAGTAAAACACCTTTTTCATTTATATTTAATAAAAACATTTGACCTTGGCACGACTGAGCTATCAGGATTTGATCAGGATTTGTAACTGCTGTGGCCCTTTGCCTATCTTGTCTCTAGGCTACACACTGCATGCTGATCCAAAAGAAACACCTGCTGCAAAACTCTAAGGCACTTCCAGACTACCTATGTAGTGCAACAGTGTTACCATCTCTCTCTCTCTCTCTCTCTCTCTCTCTCTCTCTCTCTCTCTCTCTCTCTCTCTTTCTCTCTCTCTCTCTCTCTCTCTCTCACACACACACACACACACACACACACACACACACACACACAATCTTTAGAAAGAAAGGCAAAGAGAACATCTGCAGGAGTCTAATCCACCTCTCAGAAACTAGGTCATTCCTTGTCTACTCTGCACAGTCCTCTGGAGCATCCATACTCTGTTGTATGGAAGACAGTAATATGAATTGGAAAAAATTAAGTACCACTATTTTGTTAAAACTGCTAACTTCAGGGAAAATGAAGCTATAGTTTGAACATGTTGGACCTGTTGGACTGTAATCAACAAGGGCAAAAATGATTAACTACTTACTAGATTTCTCAGAACTTACTACAGGATTGGGCATGTTTGGTGATGACCTACATTCAAGGTGTGTTGTGCTTAAAAAAAAATTTTTTTTTACAGTAATGGAATGCTCAGATCTTTCAAATGCACAGCACACATACAACTACTATCTAGAAAACACAGAATTTTTAAAAAGCATGTGTCTCAAGGAAAAAGAGACTGATTAAACAAGTAGGAAAAACTATCATCTAAGTTCCAATTTAGTTATTTTCATATACTGATATTAGATATTTTTCAGAATACACGATTTTTAGTGGATGTCTCATAGGCATCTCAAATAGATAATGTTATATCCAAAATGCAACTCATAATAGATCCCCCAAAACCTGTTCTCTCCTCCATCTTCCCCTTCTTAGTAAATGGCACCCTCACTCACAAATTCACTTCCCAAAGGCAGAAAAAGAGGAGTCATCTCTGTTTCCATCCTTTTTCTCAATCTGCCAGCCAATCATCAGGCAATCCTAAGAGTTAAACTCCAAAATATATCTCAAATCTGCACACTTTTCTCCATAGCCACTGCCTCTGCCCCTGGCCGTGGTCACTTGGACAGTCTATATAGCTTCTTCACTGATCTTTCTGTGTCCCCCATAATTAATTCTTCCCAGGTTTATATTTAGGTAAATATCAATCAGAATATATCACTCTGGTGCTTTGAATGTTCCCACTATACTCAGAATTCAGTATGAAATTCCTCCCCATGACATGGCTCTGAGCATTCCTTCTATACCTCATTCCATCTTTATCCTGAGGACATCCCAAGGCTTCTATTCTTCTCTCTTCAGTATCTTACCAGTTTCTGACTCATCCAATATTGAATTCCATAAAGACTGAGGGCCTACTATGTCTTGAACATTATGCTAGGAACTGGAGCTATAATGATGAATGGCTGATGAATGAAGTATTAACAGACACAGGCTTCCTTCCCACAACTCCTACACATGCTGAATCCCCAAGGTCCTTTCCCCAATCATAGCCACCTAAATATGAAGCCACCTTTGACCACGAGGAAGTTTCATGATGAAACTTCCAGAGATAAAGACTTAAAAACAAACAAACAAAGCCAGATTAACTTGTAACAGAGAGAATTTGGGAAGAAATATTGGTTTAGCTTGTCTACCCCTCGCCCCAAACTCCAAGTGTCTACTTCAGACTAAAGATTCTCTGAAGGAGGAGATAAACAGAAGAAGTAAGCATTAGATAAGGTGAGAGAGATCTTGTACCCTGAGCCTGTCCTGGGCCAAGTCTTGGGAGTAGGAAACTAAGGAGGGGCTAGTCATCCATCTATCCAACAAGTATTTCTTGAGCACCTAGCTCTCAACTCTTCCAGGCACTGAGTATTTAACAATGAACAAAACTTAGAAAAATGCTTTCCCTCATGCTGCTTTCATTCTGAGGGTAAAGAGGATTTCTGCTTGTTTCCCAGGTGGAGCCTGGGACAGCAAGCAACATCTTGTCATTCCCCCACCCCTTTCACCTCACACCAGTAGAAGAGGATGGAAGCAGAATAGAAATGCAAGTAGGTGGGTCTGGGAAAAGAGTACCTTGGTCAGCCACTCAGAGGCCCCCACTAAGTGAGAGCGATGTGGGAGAGCTTCCAGCAATGCCTGAAGGTTCCAGGATCAGCTGAGAGCCCGGCAGAAGTGAAAGGGCCTCGCCATCAAGGCAGGGAGGACGCGGAGTGTGTGGCCTAACAACGTAATACCAGGGCAGTGCTGCTCGATATCAGTGGACACAGGCAGAAAGAACTGTGGACAATTAAAGAACGATGGGGGTAGGTTTTCTCTCAGCAGAAATCAGGGTGAAGAGATGCCCAGGAGCCAGGGAACAGGTATTTCTCCATCCGCAAAGCCATGAGGTCAAATGGTCCCAAAACTTTGATGCCATCCTCCAGAGGAAGAGGGAGAAAGGGAAATCCTGAACTGACTGAATTTAAATGGAAAAACGACTGAGAAAACAGAATAACCAAGGTTATATTTTCTGCCATCAAGAAATTTAAGATTATCTTGAATTATAGAAAAATATAAGGAGTACTTTTGGCACAGTTGAAGCCATGGTTTGAAAAATATCATGCCCATACCCAAGCATGAGTAAGCCACTACCGCTGACTTGGAGGAGCTCTTCTAGCCCTCAACAGCCTTTGTCTTTCTTCACCCACCTCTCCTAATTAAGATAGCTCCTTAGCTCTCTCCCTGCCCTCCAGCCTGTCCTTCCTCTAAAACCCACTGACTTGAGTAACAACATCTAGAACTGGGGAGAGATCTTCCATGCTGTGTCTCTGGGTTCCTGCCACACCAGAAACAGATCCTGGTTTGAGACCAGACTTGAAGCGACATGAAAGGAAAAGCCAAATAAATAATATCTGGGCTAACACCAATGCCATGTGCACTCCCTTTCTATATCCTTGAACATTATTTCAAATGGTATGTGTTCTGAGTACTTCTACCTTTTAAACATATTGTCTGTAGTCAATATAACAATCCAGAGTCAACTAGAGATGAGAAAGATTCTTCAAAAGATGACTCTGCTGGTAGCAAACCTCACTGGTGAACTCAGAGTCCACCTATTGTGCTGCTCATACTGCTCTTCTTTTAGAACATTATAATAAATCTTCTCAGAAGACACTTTGAAAGTATATGCAAAAAATAGAGAAACATCATTTCAAATGATACTTATTTAGCCAACTAATATTTAGTGGAGCCCTTATTAGGTGGCTAAGCACTAGATTAGAGACAGGTAATACAATGATGAATAAGACACAGACTTTCTCTCAAAAAAAAAAAAATCATAGTATAGGACCTAGTTTATGGCACCATGGCTAAATGTACCAAAGTCATAATCACTGGTAAATATGGGGCCTGTTATGGCACCTCCTTCAGGAAAATGGTAAAGAAAATTGAAATCAGCCAGCATGCCAAGTCACAGTTGGTCCTTCTGTGGCAAAACCAAGATGAAGAGATGAGCTGTGGGATCTGGCACTGTGGTTCCTGTATGAAAACAGTAGCTGGTGGTACCTGGACCTACAACACCACTTCTGCCAACACAGTAAAGCCTGCCACCAGAAGACAGAAGGAACTGAAAGACAAGCAGAAGCTCTACAATCTGAAACACTGCTAAACTATAATAAATAGGTTAATTTGTATAACTCAAAAAAACATAGTCTAATCAATGGAATAGAATAGAGATCCCAGAAATAAACTCAGGTCTATGTGGTCAATTAACTTACTACAAAGCAGCCAAGAATATACAATGAGAAAAGGACAGTTTCTTCAATAAATGGTACTGGGAAAACTGGACAGCCACATACAAAATAATGAAACTGGACCACTATCTTATACCACACACAAAAATGAATTTAAAATGAATCAAGCCTGGCCAGTGTGGCTCAGTGGTTGAATGTCGACCCACGCACCAAGAGATCACCAGTTCGATTCCCGGTCAGGATACATGCCTAGGTTGTGGGCCCAGTCCCCACTGGGGGGCGTGCGGGAGGCGGCCAATCGATGTTCTCTTTCATCGATGTTTCTGTCTCTCTCTCCGTCTCCCTTCCTCTCTCTCTAAAATCAACAGTCTTCCCTTAGGGCAATTTAGATAACAATGTGGTTAACATCTTTAAAAAAAAAAAAAAGAATCAAAGATTTTAATGTAAAACCTAAAACCATAATGGTCCTAGAAGAAAACAGGCGGCAAGCTCTGTAACATTGGTCTTGGTGATGATTTTTTGGATTTGACACCAAAAACAAAGACAACAAAAACAAAAATAAACAACTGGAACTACATCAAACTAAAAAGTTTGTGAACAGCAAAGGAAACCATCAGCAAGATGATAAGGCAACATATTGAATGGGAAAAAATTATTTGCAAACCATATATCTGAAAAGGGGTTAATATCAAAAGTATATAAAGAACTCATACAACTCAATAGCAATATATATATATATATATATATATATATATCTGATTTTAAAAATGGGCAGAGGATCCAAATAGACATTTTTCCAAAGAAGACATAAGATGGCCAACAGATACATGCAAAGGTGTTCAACATCACTAATCATCAGAGAAATGCAAATCAAAACCACAATGAGCTATCATTCATACCTGTTAGAATGGCTACGATCAAAGAGATGAGAAATAACAAGTGTTAGAAAGACTGGGCATACAGGTCTGTCTTAGTCCGTAAGGGCTGCTGTAACAAAATACCACAGACTGGGTAGCTTATAAACAACAGAAATTAATTTCTCACAGTTCTGGAAGCTAAAGTCCAAGATCAGGGTGATGACACTAGTCAGGTTCTAGTAAAGGCCTTTTTCTCGGTAGCTGACTGCTGACTTCTTACTACTTGCTCTCTACGGTGGAAAGAGCTAGGGAGTTCTATGGAGTCTCTTTTATAAATCACTAATTCTATTCATGAGGGTTCCACCCTCATGACCTAATCACCTCCCAAAGGCCCCACCTCCTAATACCATCACTTTGGGCATTAGGTTTTCAACATATTTGAGGGGAACACAAACATTCAGACCATGGCAATGCCACTTTGCCTAGGAAGCTCCAGGTTTATATCTGTTATCCTAGCATAATTAATTGTGCCCCCTTTTACTTCAAAAATGTCATAGTTTGGACAATAAATCATATGGTCATCTTTACTAATATGACTTTACCTTTCTGGCTTTATCTGGTGCCTTTCCTGCCATCCACTTAATCCTGAGGCCCTGCTGAATTTCCTTCAGTTGTTCTAACCTGTCAAGCTTCCTCTTATCCCTGGTCTCTCATACTATTCACTCTGCCTAAGATATTCTCTCTTCTCTCCTCATTTGGTCTGGTTCATTCTGTGTACTAGGGAAAATAGTGTGGTGAACTATTTTTCAAACTGTGGCTGTGACTCGTTAGTGGGTTGTAAAATCAATTTTGTGGATTGCATCCAATATATTTTTTTAAAGTAAAACTGTTTAGAATAAAAGAGAATAGATTAGAGTATATTGCCAATAATTATTGTTTGCAAAACTATTTTTCAGGTGCATGTGTGAATGTGTGTGACTGGATCATGACGTTAAAGGGATCTCAGCCTGAATCACAGTTAAAACGGTTGAAACACATTAGCATAGGCTCTGGGATCAGACTATGTTGATCTAAATTCTGACTTTGACACTTCCTAGCTCTGTGACCTTGAACAAGTTATTTACACGGTGTGGATTTTCCTCATTTATCTTATGAGATTGTTACAAAGATTAAATGAATTAAAAATGCTTAAGACTACACCCAGCACACACAACATGTGTTGACCATTTATCATTACCTATCCTTCAGGTTCTAGTTTGAACGTCACTTTCTCCAGAAAGTGTTCCCTAACATCCGAAGTCAGGGTTAGGTGCCCTTCTGTGTTCTCCTCCTGTCTTAACACCTACCTCATTTGTCTGGTTAGATCTGATCAGGTCTGATTAGACCACTGGAAGGCACATAAAGGCAGATATCTTGTTCATCACTGGACATCTAGCAGTTAGCACAGCACCTGGCACATAGTAGGTATCAGTAAATGTTTGCAGAATGAATAATTTAATCACTCTTGGAAATAGATATGCAGCCATTTGTTTTATGCAAATAAAGTCATCTTGGGACTTACACACCTGAGAAGTCACAGTCATTTTGATGAAGAACCTGTCATCTTAGTTTAGATTAAGCTTGATTCTCCTAATTTGAAATGTCACAAGGGTTATATGACATTTTATAATATACACTCGTTAGTAATGTAGTAAAAGATTTATGTTGGATGGCTGCTTGACCTAAAATTCATAAATAATTTAAAAATCAGCATTTCTTAATTTTTCTTTTAGTCATCACAATGATGGAAAAAGTTGGGCACTGCATGACAAATAAAAGGTGGCATCTTTACTGTATTTATTTTGGGGGGCAGTAAAACAGTATTTTATTCCACCCCCTCCCACCCACCCTCTCCCCACAACCCCCACTACACTTCTCCCTTCTTGTTCCCACAGCAACGTCACAATCAGAAGAAAATAAGTTTGGGGGAGGGGGGTTGGGAAGTCCAGGTAAAAACAGTCAAATCACAATAGGGATTTTTCAAAATAGGTTATCCATTTAATCATTATCTTCTCTCTCATCTTCAGGTTCTGGTTTTTGCTTCTGAACGCTTTCTTCTTCACAAAAATCTTCATCTTCCTCTTCCTCTCCATTCACATCCTCTTCTTCATCTCCTCGTCTTCCACTACTTGGGCATCCTCACCATACCCTTCCTCATCCTCATCCTCCTGGTCGTAGTCCAGACCCTCTACATAGCCCTGGGTGTCTGAGTCAGGGGCCTCGAGGTTCCAGTCGCAGCCATCAGCATGTAAGTTGTGGGCGGTGCTTGAACATGTTTTCTTGGTAGTTGTTCAGGTTGGTTACCTCACAGTTGAAAAGGTCTAAGCTCTTGAGGTTTTCAAACTTTTTCAGTGGCTCTATTGTGCTGAGGTCTTTAATTTTGTTGCCACTTAAATTTAGATGTGTGAGGTTTGGACACTTTTCTGCCAATACTTCCAGCCCCCTTGAGATTCTGTTATCTCTTAGTGCAAGCTTCTTAAGTTTGTTTCACTTTGGTAAGTTTGCTACTGAGGTGAGGCCTACCTTGATTGTACTGAAGAACTCCAGTTCTTCAAATTCATCTGTGAGGCCTTTGATTTTGCCTTCCTTAGACCAACAGTTGTCCAGGACAAGCTCTGTCACATTAGAGGGCATCCTGTTCTGAAGCTCTAAAGGAATCCGTTTGTCCATGGCCATCTCTCTCACTCTCTCTCTCTGCAGAGGCTCCCACGCTGGCAGAATTCAATCAATGAACCCTGAACCCACAGCCACATATTTTAGGACTTTGAAGGCTCAACCAGCTCTGCCTGCTTCTCTGAAAGGTAGAATCTTTCCATGAAGTTACCATCCATCTTTCTAGTCTTTTAATTATTTTACTGGGTTCTGCAAATAATTGTGGCTTTGCTCTATTCATTTATTTCAAAGTAAGCCTTTAATAGTTTTATCTATGTCTGTTTTTCATGCATGAATCATGTTTCCCATATTTTGAAGTAAAAAGAAGGAACAATTAAGTTAAAAAAGGTTTTAATTGGCTTTATTAATACCAACCATATAATACACAGTTACTATGATGATAACCTCTCAAAGTTCTGTCATGAGTTCTTTAATTTGAAGAACGCTTTGCAATGTGCTGGTGATTGATAAAGACTATTTCAGGGAAATGTGAAAACATACAGAAACTACCCTCAAAGTGGAAGATATTAGTGCAAAGCACGCAATTCATGAGCAGCATATAAAAATAATATGCAACTGCTTGAAAAGCATTGCATATACCTAGAAGTAGCAAAGAGCAGAGCCCAGAGTCAGTGCTGTGCTAACGGCAGATTCGCTCTGATACCTGTGGGTAGTCCAGGGAACTCCTGTACTATTCTCTTACTAAATCAAATAGACACATATGTCAGATGATGACAAGTGCTACAAAGAAAATAAAGCCGCGAAGAGGGATAGGGAGTGCCAATGGTGGTGGCGGGGTGTCAGTTTTTAATAATATGTTCAGGAAAGCCTCCCTAGATTGACATTTCAGCAGGACCTGAAAAGAGAGGGGAGAGAGAGACATAGAGTGAGAAAGTGAGGGAGAATGTGTATAGGACTTAGGAGTGACCTGAAAAAAGGCACTTCTCTGGCATACTGTGAAGGAAGCTTAAAGGCTCCATAACATGGGACTGTGGGATAAATCTGTCATGTACAACGTGTTCAGCCACCTTCTAATTGCCCTGGAGATTAATGCTTTCACCAAGGCATTAAAGAATGTACAGTGATAGGGCACCAGCACTGCTGAAGAGCTTTGTGGTGGTTGTCATCTGTAGGCTGAAGATGACCATAGGGATGATGCAGTGGAATTAGGTCCCCTGATCTCAATGGAAATGATGGCATCCTGGAGTAGTAGAAGCCAGATGGTAGTGCTTAACTCTTAGAGACAGGCTAGGCACAATAACCATAGTAAGCCTCAGGAATGGAAAGATATCAGGTTTTTTGGTTTGGTTTTGTTTTTGTTGTTTACTTTCAGGGATGTATGGTAATGGTTAATTAATCACAAGATCTATAAGAAATAGATCAATCACCCTCAATCACCCTCTTTCCCTAGTCACTCCAGAAATAGATGAGCAACCTACCAAGTGCTCTTTGACATACATAGGTAGAAGACTTAAGTAGTGTCATCATGGTGGGGTTCGTGGTCTCTTACCCAATTCCTAAACCTATGCCAGTTCACAGAGCCAGAACCTCTTGATTGAGGGGAATGTCAGATCCCTTTGAGGAAGAATCCTGAAATTCCACCACAGATACATATAGTAAATCTTCCTGTAAGCCTTCCCTAGAGGTACCTGAAGCCATTTACCACAACTGTTCTTGGAAAGGGAAATACACAGAATTTCCAGGTCTTGTTAGATGCTGGCTGTTAACCAACACTAATCGCTGGAGATCCATCAACTCCACTACAGTCCACTGAGCAGAAACTTATGGAAATCAGGTGGCACATGAAGTTTTGGCCTAGGCTCCACCTCACAATGGACCCAGTAAAACCACAGACCTACCTCTAGTTATTTCCATGGTCTCAGAGCATATAATGGGCAGAATCCCCACATCGGTTCCACGACCCATGGAGTTCAGACTATTATGGTTAGAAGGACGAGGTAGAAGCCCTTAGAATTACAACCCCTCACTCCAAAAAAAATCTTTCAGGGGAAACTGCAGAGATTACTGCCACCATCAAAGACTTGATTCTTATCACATTCCAATATAACCTGCCTGTTTTTCTGGAAAGCCAGAGGGATTGTGAAGAATGACTGTAGATTATTGCAAATATAATTAGGTGTGGATGCCAATCATAGCTGTAGTTCCAGCTGTGGTATCCTTACTAGAGCAAATCAACACAGCCCCTGGCATCTAGTGTACAGCTCTTAGCCTAAATTATTGTAAATCTCTACTAATAAAGATAATTACAATCAGTTAGCCTTCATGTGGATGGGACACAGTATACCTTTACTGTCTTGCCTCACAGCTAGGTCAACTCTCTCTATTAAGAGGGACCTGGATTTTCTTGATATCCCACAGAACATCACACTGGTCCATTACATTGATGATACAATGCTAACTGGACTTATTAAGCAGAGGGCAGCAAGCACTCTTGGTGCTACCTGCAGGCAGAAGGTGGGTGATAAGTCCTGGGAAAGTTCAAGGGCCTGCCACACCTGTGCAATGTTTATACAGTGGTCTGGAGCATGTCAGGATATCTCCTCTAAAGTGAGAGGCAAGTTGCTGAACCTCGAACTGCCCAACACAAAGGAAAAAATCACAGTAATCATGGCCTCTTTGAATTTTAGAGGCAATGTACACCTCATTTGGGTGTTCTGCTCTGATCATTTACCCCAGTTTTGAAGGTGCTTCAAAGCAAGAAAAGGTTCTGCAGCAGACCCAGGCCACTGTATAAGCTGCCCTGACAGTATAACCTAGATCCAGTGCAAGTTAGGCAGAGATAGATGCCAAATGCAGCGTCTCAGGAGCCCCAGTAGGAAAATCACAAAACCGACCTCTGGGTCTTTGGAGTATGGCCATGCCTTCTTTTGCCTACACCACAGGACACCAAATAACTATGGACATGAACCGTAGCTTCCATTGTGAAATCAAAATGACATAGGAGACCAGATCAATCTGGCCCAGAAGGTCCATGTAAACCATCCAAGCAGGTGGCTCAGACTCCTTGGAACCTGTTCCCACTCTTTCACTGACTCCCCCTCAACCCACACCTGTAGCTCCCCGGAGAACTGACAGTTAAGAGGGAAAAAGTACAGGTTTGGTTTACAGATGAATCTGTCACTAGCCAGAAGTGGGAAACTGTTTAATTATAGCACTACTCAGAAGTGCCCTTGAAGGACAGTAGGAAAATCTTCCAAAGTAGAACTGCAAACAGTACATCTGGATGCACACACTTCATGTGGAAGGCAAGATGAAATTATAGGCAGTGGCTGATGGGTGCACTCAGGGATTTGGAAAGAATAAGATTGGAAGATTGGTGACAAAGAAATATGTGAATGGACCTCTCAGGATGTATGTGCATACTATGTGAAGATATTCATGTCCTACATAAAAACCTACAAGGGGACATTCACTGTAGAAGAGGCTCTCAAAAATCAGGTGGAAAGATGCTCTGTTTAATGGCCATCAATCACCCTCTTTCCCTAGTCACTCCAGTGTTTGTTCAATGGATTTGGCCATGTTCCAGGGATGGAGGGTATTCATGGGCATGGCAACATGAGCTTGCCCTCATCAAGGTGACCTGGCTACCACAACTGCTGATGCCCAGCCTGCCAAAAATAGAGGTTAATGTTCCACCCCTAGCATGGCCCCATTTTCAAGGGGAAACAACCAGTTACCTGGTGTTCGGTTGGTTATATTGGACCCCTCCATCACAAAGTGTACAGTGCTTTCCTTTCATGTTCTGGGTGCAGAGCTGCCTTCCCTGCCTGCAGCCCTCCTGTCAGCACCACAGTCAGTGAACGGACAGAATACCTTATCTATTTTCTCAGCATCTCACAAATACTCCTACACAAATTATTCCAGAGAATTAAAAAAAATACTTTCCAACTCTTTTTATGAATCTAGCAAAATCTCAGTGTCAAATCATGACAAAGAGAATATGAGAAAAGACATTTCTGGTGAATTTTACTCAGATATAGATGCAAAACTCCTAAACAAAACATTAGCAAATCAAACCCAGATATATATATATATCATATGTCATGGCCAAATTGAGTTTATTCCAGGAATGCAAGGTTGTTTTACTATTTAGAAATCAACTAATTTACAAAAGCAACAGCTCAAAGGAGAAAAACCTATAACCATTAATATAGACGCTAAAAATAGAGAAATTCAATATGTATTCATGATAAAGGTATTAAATTAGGAATGGAGATCTTCAGAAATGCATACAATAAAGCTGTTTTAATGGCAAATGGTGAAACCATTCTCTTTAGGTTACAGACTAAGTCTAGGAAGCCCACGATCACACTTTCATTCAGCACTGAGTGGTTCTACCTACATGGTGAGGTAGGAAAACAAAGTATATGGTTTACAAACAAAGAAACAACTCTGCCATCATTCACAGATAATTTTCAACATAAGAAACCCAGCAGAATTTACAGATAAATTAGAAAAATTTGATAAGAATTGATTAAGAAAGGTTACCAGTTATAAAATCAATATACAAAATTAATTTCACTATTTTCACCATCAACAGTTAGAAAGTACAATTTACAAAATTATATCTTTTACAGTAGCTACAAAATTACATAAAGTACCTAGGACTAAATCTAACAAAAGATATACAAAACCTGTATGGAGAAAACTATAAAATATAATACATTAGCCCTGGCTGGATGGCTCAGTTGGTTAAAGTGTCATCCTGTGCACCAATGGGTTGCAGGTTTGATTCCTGGTCAGGGCACATACCTAGGTTGGGGGTTTGATTCCCGGTCGGGGCGTGTACGAGAGGCAACCAACAGATATTTCTCTCTCTCTCTAAAAATCAATAGAATATACCCTTGGGAGAAGACAAATAAGTAATATATAGTACATTAAAGAAGATTTAAATAAACAGAATAATTTTATATTGTAAAGATGTCACTTCTCCAAATTGGTTTAAAGATTGACAGTGCCAATCAAAACTGTAATAGGGTGCTTTTTTTTTTTTTTTCAAGAAACTTGACAAACATTTTTGTAGAAAAGCAGAAAGTAAAAATAGACAAAACACTCTAGATGAAGGAAGTCATCAGGAATTATTACAGAGTAATTAAAACTATTTGTTGGTGCAGGGATAATCAAATAACTTATAGAACAGAATAAAGAGCCCAGAAACAAATCCATGCATATGTGTAAACTTGCTTTAGGATATAGATGGCAGTACAGTTCAGCCAGGAAAGAACAGGCTTTTCAATAAAATGATGCTGGGACAGCTGGATATTCATTTAGAAGTAAAATTAGAATCTTGCTTCCACCATACACAAAATCAATTCCAGCTGCATTAAAATTTTAATTGTGGAAAGCAAAACTATAAAAATTTTAACTTACATAGAAGTATCTTTATGGTCTTGAAACAAGAAAGAATTTTTTAAAATAACAAGATACAAAAAGTACAAACCATAGGAGTAAAATTCTACCTCATTAAAACTGAGAACTTCTGTTATTCAAAAGACTCTTTATTATTATTATTTTTTTGCAATTTGCATTAATTTATTTTTGTTACAGATGTTTCTCCTTTTGCCCCCATTGACACCCTCCTCCTGATCCTGCCTGCCCTGCCCCCCAGCATTGTTGTCTATGTCCATTGGTTATGTATATATGCATATAAGTTACTTGGTTTATCTCTTCCCTCCCCCTAGTCCCTGTCTTAGGTTTGTCAGTCTGTACCCTACTTCTAAGTCTCTGGGTCTATTTTGTTCATCCGTTTATATTGTTCATTATATAGCGCAAATGAGTGAGATCATGTGATATTTGTCTTTCTCTGATTGGTGTATTTCGCTTAGCATAACTCTCCAGGTCCCTCCATGTCATCTCAAAGGATAAGAGATCTCTCTTTCTTATAGCTGCATAGTATTCCATTGTGTATATGTACCACAGCTTTTTTATCCACTCATCTATTGATGGACACTTGGGCTATTTCCAGATCTTAGCAATTGTAAATAGTGCTGCTATGAACATAGGGGTACATATATTCTTTCTGATTGGTGTTTCAGGCTTCTTAGGATATATTACTAGAAGTGGAATCACTGGGTCAATGGTAGTTCCATTTTTAATTTTTTGAGGAAACACCATATTGTTTTCCATAGTGGCTGCACGAGTCTGCATTCCCACCAGCAGTGTATTAGAATCCCCTTTTCTCCACATCCTCACTAGCACTTGTTGTTTGATGATTTGTTGATGGTAGCCATTCTGGCAGGTGTGAAGTGATACCTTATAGTCATTTTAATTTGCATCTCTCTGATGATTAGAGATGTTGAACACTTTTTCATATGTCTCTTGGCCATTTGTATGTCCTATTTGGAGAGGTGTCTATTTAGGTCCTCTGCCCATTTTTAATTGGATTCTTTGACTTCCTTTTGTTGAGTTGTATGAGCACTCTATATATTTTGGAAATTAGCCTCTTATCTGATGTATCATTGGCAATTATGCTCTCCCATATAGCGGGTTCCCTTTCCATTTTGATACTTGTTTCTTTTGCTGTGCAGAAGCTTTTTAGTTTGATGTAGTCCCATTTATTTTTTCCTTTGTTTCTCTTGCCTTAGGCATTGTTGTATCAGTGAAAATTCTACTGCATGTGATGTCTGAAATTTTGTTGCCTATATTTTCTTCTAGGATTTTTATGGACTCACGAGTCTTTTATCCATTTTGAGTTTATTCTTGTGTATGGTGTAGGTTGCTGGTCTAGCTTCATATTTTTGCATGTAGCTGTCCAATTTTCCCAACACCATTTATTAAAGAGGCTGTCTTTACTCCATTGTATGCTCTTGCCACCTTTGTCAAATATTAATTGAGCATAATGTCTTGGGTCAATTTCTGGGTTCTCTGTTCTGTTCAATTGATCTATATGTCTGTTCTTGTGCCAGTACCAGGCTGTTTTGATTACTACGGCTTTGTAGTATAACCTGATATCTGATATTGTGATCCCTCCTACTTTGTTCTTCTTTTTCAAGATTTCTGTGGCTATTTGGGGTCTTTTTGGTTCCATATAAACTTTTGGAGTATTGGGTCTAGTTCAATGAAATATGTCATTGGTATTTTAATAAGGATTGCATTGAATCTATAGATTGCTTTGGGTAGTATGGACATTTTAATGATGTTAATTCTTCCAATCCATGAACAAGGTATATGCTTCCACTTTTTTGTATCTTCCTCTATTTATTTTTTCAATGTCCAGTAGTTTTCTGAGAACAGGTCCTTTACTTCTTTGGTTAAGTTCATCCCTAGGTATCTTAGTTTTTTTGCTGTAGTGGTAAAGGGGATTTTTTTTTTTTTTTTTTTTTTTAGTTTCTCTTTCTGTGAGTACATTATTGGTGTATAAGAATGCCGTCGATTTCTTGATGTTAATCTTGTATCCTGCTACTTTGCCAAATTCATTTATTAGCTCTAGTAAATTTTTGATGGACTCTAGGGTTTTCTATGTACAATACCATGTCATCTGCAAATAATGACAGTTTTACTTTCTCCTGTCCAATTTGGATCCCTTTTATTTTTCCTTCTTGTCTAATTGCTGTGGCTAAGACTTCCAGTACTATGTTAAATAAGAGTGGTGAAAGTGGACATCCCTATCTTGTTCCTGTTCTTAAGGAAAATGTTTTTAGTTTTTGCCCATTGAGTACAATGTTGGCTGTAGGTTTTTCATATATGGCCTTTATTATGTCAAGATATGAATGCTTTTTCAGTGTCTATTGATATGATCATATGGTTTTTATCTTTCATTTTGTTTATGTGGTGTATCACGTTTATTGATTTGCGAATATTATACCAGCCTTGCATCCCTGGGATGAATCCCACTTGGTCATGGTGAATAATTTTTTTGATGTATTGCTGGATCTGATTTGCTAATATTTTGTTAAGGATTTTGGCATCTATGTTCATCAAGGATATTGTTCTGTAGTTTTCTTTCTTTGTATTGTCTTTATCTGGCTTTGGAATTAGAAATATGCTTGCCTCAACAAATGAGTTTGGAACTCTTCCTTTTCTTGGATTTTTTTGGAATAGTTGGAGGAGAATGGGTGTTAGATCTTCTTTGAATGTTCAGTAAAACTCCCCCGTGAAGCCGTCTGGGCCTGGACTTTTGTTTGCTGGGAGTTTCTTGATTACATCTTCAATTTCCTTAATTGTTATTAAAAGACTCTTTAAAAAGTGAAAAGACAAGCATGAACTGGAAAAATGTATCTTAAGAAATGAAATGTTAGCCTCCAGAATAGATAAAGAATTCCTACAAATCAATTAAGAAAAAGACAAACAACCAAATGAAAAATGGCCAAAAAATACAAATAGACATTTCACAGGTAAAGAAATATGAATGAAGCTACACACATTTGAAAATATGCTCAATTAATTATTAAAAAATAAATTTTAAAACTAATGAGATACCAATCCTCACCCAACAGATTGGAGATTTTCCCCAAAAAATTACACTATAAAGGGTTGGTGAGGACATGGAGCAACTAGAACTTTGGAAAACAATTTGGCATTTTCTAGTAAATTCAATGATGTTCATATTGAACCATCAGCAATTTCACTCTAAAATATATGCCCTAGAGAAATTCTTGTCCATGAGAACCAAGAGTCTCATACAAGTATGTTCATAAACAGCACTGTTTACAATACAAAAAACGTGTGACACCATACTGATGATAGTGTTCTAGAGTAGAATAAACGAATATACTGTAATATATGTATACAATGAAATACTATATAGCCATGAAAACAAATGACAACCATATACACACATAGATGAATCTTAAGAACATATTATTGAGTGATAAGAAGTCACAGAAAAAGAAATTCTGAGTGACTATATTTAGATAAAATTTAAAAGCTTATAAAATTAATAATATATTATTCAGAGTATAAACATATATAGTAAAACTATAAAGAAAATCAAAGAATGATGAGCACAAAATTCTAAAGAGTGGTTGCTCAGAGGGGAAAGGAAAGGAATGGGCTCAGTGAAGCAGAGATCAAGTGTTGGTGCAGGTAAGTACTCCTATACACCACACGCCAGAGTGTAAACAGCAGATCACTGTGTGCCTAAGCAGGGGAAGGCAGGAAGAAAAGGAGAACTGAGGATGCTGTACCAGAATGACTTTCCTACTTTTATTTTTGCCTTGGGCTGAAGTTGCCAAAATTGTAACATGGAAATCAGAACCATCTGTTGACAGGATAAGTTAGTGAGCTGGACAGAATTTACCAAAAGAAATTCAGAGTAATGTATTTTAGAATCTGCTTCAAATTGTGGAAAAATATAAATAAAAAGCCTACTTTATTTGACAGAGGAGAAAGCTGTCATTTTATCATTATCTATAATGGTAAAAACATGGAAATAACTTAAGTAACTATTAACATAATATTGGTTAAATAAAACAGGATACATTCATACTATGGCACATTATTAGAATAGTTATAAAAATTAAATAGACTGCCCTGGCTGGTTTGGCTCAGCAGTTGGAGTGTTGGCCCACGGACCAGAGAGTCCCAGGTTCGGTTCCCGCTAAGGGTACGTACCTTGGTTGTAGTTTGTCCCTGGCCCTGGTTGGGGTCGTGTGGGTGGCAGCCAGTCGATGTGTCTCTCTCACGTCGATGTTTCTCTCTCCCTTCCTCCATCTCTCCCTCCCGCTCTATCTGAAGATAAATGCAAAAATGTCCTCAGGTGAGGATAAAAAAAAAAATAAATAAATAGACTAGGAATAGAAAAATGGATCAATGGAATAGGATAGAGTTGTTAAACAGATACAGATACTTAGTACAGGTTAAAGAGTCATCTCAAAACAGAAGAGAAAAATGAATTAGTCAATAAATGTTTAGACACTGGATGCCCACTGCCCTATCTAAAATATTCATAAATACTTTAACTCCAGATAGGTTAAAGAACTAAAACAATTAAAATGAAATATGGTGAATATGCATTCTGAACCTGGTGTAGGAAAAGCCTTCTTAAAAACACAAAAACAAAAGCTCAGAAAAAAAGGAATAAATATGACTATATGAAACACAAAACTTCTATAAAAATACACACACAAAAAAAACTTCTATAAAGAAAGTTTAAAGACAATTCATAGCCTGTAAGAAATTTGCAACATAAATAACAGAGGATTTGTAACACCTATACAAAAATGCTACAAAATCAATTTAAATGAATAACAACACACAATCCGGAAAAAAAAGGGGGGTGGATAATGATATAAGCAGGCAATCCACAGAACAGGAAATAGAAATATACAATGAATACACGGAAATATACAAATTATACCTACTATGCAATGCAACCTTTATCCAAGTGATAAAAACATAAGACTTGAAAAAGATCAAGTGCTGATGAGTAGTACTGGTGTGTGAATAGTACTCTTATACACTGCAATGCATTGATATTTTGAGGGGCTATTTAGCAGTATTAATTAAAATAAAAATGGGCATCCATTATGACCTAGGGATTCTATTTCTAGGAATCTACCCTAAAGATACACTCACATATGTGCACAAAGATACTCACTTAAACATTATTTGAAATAGTGAAAAATATAAAACACCAAAATGTTTATCAACAAGGAAATAAACTAAAATATCCAGGCAGTGCAAGAGTTAAAAAATTTTATGGTAAATCTCTAAATGTTAACATACACTGAAAGATTATCAAGTGATATTGTCAGAAAAAAGGGTTTCAGAAAAATACAGAACAATGTTCTAAAACAAAATAAAGTCAATTCTACATACTTCTAAAGATACATGAATGTATGTAACGCACAGAGAAAGGTCTAGAGGGTAACCAACAAATTAATAATAAAAGTTAACTCTGGGGCAGGGACTGTGTCGGGGTAAGGGATAGTCAAGGGGGATTTTAACTCTATATTGTTTGAATTTTTAAAAATAAGAGTATAGCCCTGGCCAAGTGGCTCAGTTGGTTGGAGCTTCGTCCCGTACAACAAAAGACTGTGGGACACACACCTAGGGCACACACCTAGGTTGTAGGCTCCATCCTGGTCGGGGCACATATGGGAGGCAACCAACTGATGTTTCTCTCTCTCGTATCGATGTCTCTTCCTTTCTCTCTCTCTCTCAAAGTCAATGAACATATCCTCAGGTGAGGATTTAAAAAAAGAGTATACTCACTCATTATGTAATTTAAAAATAAAACATAAAATATTTAGATACAAAACTATAAGTTCTATTCTAGGGGTAGGAGCAAAGTCCTGTGGAAACATAGTGAAAGGACAAATTAGTGTGTAGGTACATTTCATAGCAGCAGTGACGTTTGAGCTGGGCCTTGCTATTGAATAGGATGTTGTCAAGCATTCATAATTTGGTGGAGGACTGTGGCAGACTGTATTTTCCAAAGATGACTGTACTAACACACATGTCATCCCATATGCTTTCCTTTCAATAAAATATTGACACGTCCATGGAGAGGTGGGAGTCTCTTGTCCTCTCCCCCTGAACTTGAGTAAGACTTTATAATTGCTTTGATGAACTGAGTGGGGAGGAAGTATCACAGCATGACTTTCCAGATTATTCAGCTTCTGCCTAGTCCTTTCAGTCACAGGATGCTCACCTTTGGGACCCAGCCACTATGCTGTGTGCTATGAGGGAGCCCAAACTAGCCCACATGGAGAGAACATGAACAGGCCCACATGGAGAGAAACTGAGGCCCTTAGCTTACAGTGTGCATCAACTTCCAGATCCATGAGTGGATGGGCCTTCAGATGATTCAGTCCCCGGCCTTTGTGGTCTCCAGCTGAGGCCCAAACATATGTCATAGAGCTGAGAGATAAGTCATCCCCACTGTGCCCTGTCCTAATTCCTCACCCAGAGAATTCATGAACAGAATAAATGGTTATTTTATGCCATAAAGTTGAGCAATGTGTTACAGAGCTGGAGTAACTGGAACAAGACATTCTAAGGAGAAGAAACTACACAAGTAATAGAATGTCACAGAGCACTGTGAATATTGGCAGTTATTGGGTGATGAGGCCAAAGAGGTTGGCAGGGACCAGACTATGAAAAGTCTTATATGACAGGACAAAAAAATTTAGACATCCTATTGGCAGTAGAGAACTGATGAAAGTTTTTAAATATGTTTTTATGGATTTTAGAGAGAGAGGGAGAGAGACATCGATCAGTTGCCTCCTGCACACCCCCCACTGGGGACTGATCCCACAACCCGGGCATGTGCCCTGACAAGGAATTGAACCAGCGACCTCTCAGGTGCATGAGACAACACTCAACCAACTGAGCCACACCGGCCAGGGTTGTTGAAAGTTTTTAAAGTGAAATGCTAAGATCTGCATTTGAGAAAGATCTCTCTGAGATCAGTGTAAAGGAAAGCCTGGAGAAAAGGCAGACTTATAAATAGGAAAAGCTCCTCCAATTAAGATGAGTCCTACCCAAGCAAAATGGTGGAATCATCCCTCATGTGACATGTTTTGTGAATTTTTTCCTCTTAAGGTTTGCCACTGATGCTCCTTTATAGTCAATTTCACTTGTATTAAAATATTAGCAGGGAAAACATGTCCACACAACCTGCACACGGTTATTTACAGCAGCTTTATTTATAATTGCCAAACCTTGGACACAACCAAGATGTCCTTCAGTAGGTGAATGGATAAGTACCCTAGTATATTCTATTCAGCACTAAAAAGAAATGAGCTATCAAGCCATGAAAAGACATGGAGGAACCTTAACGCATATCACTGAGTGAAAGAAGCCAGTCTGAAAAGGCTACATACTATATGATGCTAACTATATGACTCTCTGGAAAAGACAAAAGTATGGAGACAGTTACAATATCAGTGGTTGCCAGGGAGTAGAGAAGGGTGGGGGGATGAATAGCAAAGCACAGAGGATTTTTAGGGCAGGGAAACTTCTCTATATAGAATGGTGCACACATGCTGTTACACATTTGTCAAAATCCATAGAATGTACACCACCAAGAGTGAAGCCTAATGTAAACTATGGACTTTGGGTGATAATGTAGGTTATCATAAAGTGTTAATGTAGGTTCATTGACTACTATGAATGTACCATCTGGTGTGGGATGTTAATAGTACAGGAAGCTGTGCTTGTTTGGAAGTAGAGGGTGTATGGAAAATCTCTGTACCTTCTGCTCAATTTTGCTGTGAACCTAAAAAACTGCTCTTAAAAATAAAGTCTATTAAAAAAATGTTGGGTGGGGGAAATGTATGGAGTTATTAATAAGAATACATAAATGTTTCCTTACTGCTCTTCTTTCAGCTTCTGGATCTGAATCAGTTTACATAAAATGTATCCTAAGAATACAAAGCAAGGTGTCTACAAAATTGTAACCACTTATAATTAATTATCCATGTTAATATCACCATCTTTGTGCTGCAAATATCACCATAACCCACAACTTCTTGTTTTTGTGTCTATTAAAATATTCTCATTCTCGCGACTGGTTTGATAAGAAAACTATATAAACATGAACTTGTAAAATAAATCTATACCAATAAGCTACAGTTTTTATATTTTGGATATTGGGGATCAATTTAAGGGGGGAAATGAGGTACATGGTCCAAAGATGAGGGAGAGGATGAAACTCAGAACATAAGGAGCCACCTCTGTGATAAGGGAAAGGATGCCTGGGTGAGTATAAAAGCAAAGATATATGAGGGGATGAAAAATACTAATGAAAAAGCTTCACTCTCATCGTGGCAGAAGATCTTTCATGCTATTTTCTGATAAAATCAAGAGGAAGAATGTACTGAAAATTGAGAGTTCATGGAGAATAGAGACAGGATGGAATGGCTCAACAATGAATCTATCAGATATTGAGTAACAGTAGGGCCCAGTTGGAATTTAATAGTGTACTTTATTGGAGACCAGTTTTGTATAATTTTATACTGTGCCTTTCTCTAATGTTAATTATTCAAGAGGTAATTAACCAGTTTGTGGGATACCATGCATCTTGCTTTTCATCTAATGCTTGCTTCTGGAAAACGTCATAATTTTAACTCTTTATCAAAGAGAAGTTAATACAAATGAGAAAAGGAACTGAAATTAATTTTTTCTGCTCTTAACATTCATAAAAGATTTAAGGTTTGTAATTAATAATTTTTGAAACAAAACAATGAAAAATGCATTGAAACAAATGGTAAAATAAGATTACAGAATCACATGTGGGTTGAATTTGCCCATGCTAGTCCTGTCCCTCATTATCAAAGTTAAATTAAAGCTGTTGTTGTTTTATTTCACAAAATAAAATCTGATGAAAAAAATTCCTGGCCCAGAGTTTTTTATTCATGTTTCTGAGTAAACTTCCTATTCTGTAACCAACTTACCTGCATCCCAGAGGTTACAGTCTTCCGCTTGCCCTTCTGACAACCATGCAGGTGACGAGATAATGGCTGGAGGAACTGTTGGCAAGGGTGGCTTTGGATCATCCTCGTAAAATAACATCAGGTCCTTACAAAAAACAAGAGAGCACATTAAAGTTGAAAAATAAATGAATCCGATTGCCTCAATTTGTTACAATGGGTGGGCAATTTATGGAGATACAATCTATATGTGCTATATGCAAAATGTATAAACACATTTTGATTGAAAGAATTCGCACATAAGTTATCTATACACTTGGGTATCCTCTGAGTATAGGGTGATCCAAATAAAGTCTATGCAGTGGGATTGGTTGGATGTGTCTTTTTCCCCCCTATGAATGGGGATTTTTAATAGTACTTTATTATAGTCTAATTAACATATAGTAAATGCATAAACCTTAAGTATAAATCTCAGTAACTTTTAACGTTATGTGTTACTTAAATTACCACATTTCCTTTGCTCCAGAATGTTCCCTCAAGTTCCTTTCCAGTTGATACCACCCCTCCATCACTAGTAAACAGTATTCTATCTTTTATCACCATCAACGAGTTTGCCTGTTCTTGAACTTCATATAAATGTAACCATATACTATGTATTCTTTTGTATCTGATTCCCATTGCTTAACATAATGGTTGTGAGATTCATCCATTTTTTCTGTGCAAGTAGTCCCCCCTTATCTGTGGTTTTGCTTTCTGTGGCTTCAGTTATCCACAGTCAACCATTCTCCAAAAATATTAAATAAAAAATTCCAGCCCTGGCCGGTTTTGCTCAGTGGTTAGAACATTGGCCCGCAGACCAATGAATTGTGGGTTTGATTCCAGTCAAAGGCACATACCTTGGTTGCGGTTTGGTGCCTGGCCCTGGTTGGGGTCGTGCAGGAGGCAACCAGTTAATGTATCCCTCTCACGGCGATGTTTCTTTCTCTCTCCCTCTCTTTCCCTCCCTCCCTCCCTCTCTACCTGAAGATAAATGGGAAAATATCCTTGGGTGAGGATTAAAAAAAAATTCCAGAAATAAATTCATAAGTTTTAAATTGTGCACCATTCTGAGTTGTGTGATAAAATCTCGTACTGTCCCACTCTGTCCCGCCTGGAACACAGATCATCCCTTTGTCCAGCATATCAATGCTGTATACACACTGCCCACCTGCCTGCTAGTCACTTAGTAGCTGTCTTGATGATCAGATTGCTGAGTTGTGTGGTAGTTGCATGTTTAGTTTTATAAAGAAACTACCAAACTATTTTCCTGAGTAGTTGTACCATTTTATATTCCTACTAGTTATATATCTGTATCTCTATATCTATATCTATATCTATCTATATCTATAAATCCAATTTCTCCACATGCTCACCAGCATTTGGTGGTGTCACTATTTTAGCTTATTTCGGTATTTCACTGTGTGTTTATATCACATGTTCCTAATGGCTAGTGATATTGAACATCTTTTCACTTGCATACTGGCCATTTGTGTTTACCAAAGTGACTGTTCATATCATTTGCTCATTTTCTAACTGGATGGTTTGTTTTTTAACTGTTGAGTTTTAAGAGTTCTTGTTGTTTTTTAAATCCTCACCTGAGGACATTTTTCCATTTATCTTCAGACAGAGTGTGAGGGAGTGAGAGAGAGAGAAACATCAATGTGAGAGAGACACATCGACTGGTTGCCTCCTGCACGACCCTGACCAGGGCCAGAGACCCAACCACAACCGAGATACGTCCCTTTGATCAGAATCAAACCCGCAACTCTTCAGTCTGAGGGGCTGTTGCTCTAATCCCTGAGCCAAACTGGCCAGGGCTTAAGAGTTCTTTATATGCTTCGGATGTTAGTCATTTGCTAGATATGTGGTTTGCAAATATTTTCTCCCAGTCTGTAGCTTGCATTTTCACCCTCTTAACAGATCAAGTTTTTTATTTTATTTTATTTTATTTTTTAAGTTAAATGTATTGGGGTGACACTAGTTAATAAGATTATATAGGTTTCAAGTGTACATTTCTACGATACATGATCTGTGAATCACATTGAATGCCCACCACCCAAAGTGAAATCATCTTCCATCACCACATATTTGGCCCCCTTTACCCTTTACTACCCTCTTCCCCTTCCCCTCTGGTAACCACCATACTGTTGTCTGTGTCTATAAGTTTCAGTTTTATATCCCATATATAAGTGAGATCACATGGTTCTGAGCTTTTTCTGACTTATTCCACACAGGGTGATATTCTCAAGGTCCATCCATGTTGTAGCAAATAAATGTCTTCAAATTTTTAGGTAGATACCCAAAAGAGGGATTGCTGGGTCATATGGTAACTCTATTCTTAATTTTTTGAGAAACCTCTGTACTGTTTTCCATACTGGCTGTACCAGTTTACATTCCCACAAGCAGTGAATGAGGGTTCCTTTTTTCTCCACAACCTATCCAACACTTGTTATTACCTGTCTTGTTGACAACAGCCATTCTAGTATGTGTAAGCTCATGTCTCATTGTAGTTTTGATTTGCACTTCCCTAATAGCTAGTGAAGTTGAACATCTTTTCATCTATCTGTTGGCCATTTGTATGTCTTCTTGGGAGAAGTGTCCAGCTCCTCTGCCCATTTTTTAATTGGATTGTTTGTTTGGTGTTGAGTTGCATGAGTTCTTTTTTTTTTTTTTTTATTGATTTTAGAGAGGGAGGAAAAGGGGGGGGGCATTGATTGGTTGCCTCCCATATGCACCCTGACCAGAGATCAAATCTGCAACCTAGGCATGTGCCCTGACTGGGAACTGAACCCACAACCTTTTAGTGTATGGGATGATGCTCCAACTACCTGAGCCACCCAACCAGGGTTGTATGAGTTATTTATATATTTTGGATATTAACTCCTTGACAGAGCTGTTGTTTGCAAATATCTTCTCCCATTCAGTTGGTTGCCTTTTTGTTTTGTTGGTGGTTTCTTTTGCTGTGCAGAAGCCTTTAGTTTGATATAGTCCCATTCATTTATTTTTGCCTTTACTCCCCTTGTCTTTGGGGTCAAATTCATAAAAGCCTTTCTAAGACCGGGTCCATATGTTTAGTACCTATGATTTCTTCTATATAATTTGTTGTTTCAGATCTTATATTTAGATCTTTGATCCATTCTGAATTAATTTTTGTACATGGGGACAAACTATAGTCTAGTTTCATTCTTTTGCATGTGGCTTTCCAATTTTCCCAGCACTGTTTATTGAAGAGGCTTTCTTTTCTCCATTGTATGTTTTTGACCCCTTGGTCAAAAATTATTTGCCCATATACATGTGGTTTTATTTCTAGACTCTCAATTCTGTTCCATTGGCCTGTGTGTGTGTTTTTCTGCCAATACCATGCTGTTTTGATTATTGTTGCTCTGTAGTATAATTTAAAGTCAGGTAGTGTGATACCTTCAGCTTCATTCTTTTTTTCTAAGGATTGCTTTGGCTATTTGGGGTCTTCTGTAGTTCCACACAAATATGATTATTTTTTGTTCAATTTCTTTAAAAAATATCATTGGGATTTGATGGGGATTGCATTAAATCTGCATATTGCTTTTGGTAATATGGACATTATAACTATGTTGATTCTTCCAATCCATAAACATGGAATATCTCTCCATTTCATTGTATTCTTTTCAATCTCGTTTAATAATGCTTTGTAGTTTTTAGTATATAGGTCCTTCACATCCTTTAACTTTATTCCTAGGTATTTTATTGTTTTTGTTGCAATTGCAAAAGGAACTGTATTCTTTTTCATTTCTTTTTCTGAAATTTCATTGTTTGGATATAGGAATGCAGTGAATTTTTGTACATTGATTTTGTATCCTGCAACTTGACTATATTTGTTTTATTGTTTCTAATAGTTTTTTGGTGGAGTCTTTAGGGTTTTCTATATAAAGAATCATGTCAACTGCAAATAGTGACACTTTTTACTTCTTCATTCTCAATTTGGATGCTTTTTATTTCTTTCTCTTGCCTGATTGCTCTGGCTAGGACTTTCAGTACTATGTTAAATAAGAGTGGTGAGAGTCGCTCTGGCTGGTTTGGCTCAGCGGTTAGAGTGCCGACCCTCATACCAAAGAGTCATGGGTTTGATTCCAGTCAAGGGCACGTACCTCGGTTGCGGTTCGTCTCCGGCCCTGGTTGGGTCATGCGGAAGGTAACCAGTCGATGTGTCTCTCTCACATCGATGTTTCTCTCTCTCCCTCTCTCTCTCTCTCCCCGTCCCTCCCACTCTATCTGATGATAAATAGAAAAATACCCTCAGGTGAGGATTGAAAAAAAAAGAGTGGTGAGAGTAGACATCCTTGTCTTGTTCCTAATTATGTCCATTTGGTCTAAGGTGTCATTTAAGACTAATATTTCTTTATTGATTTTTTTGTTTGTTTGGATGATCTATTTAGAACTGTCAATGGAGTATTTAGGTCCCCTACTATGATTGCTTTTGTCAGTCTCTCCCTTTAGTTCTGTTAATCGTTGCTTTATATATTTTGGTGCTCCCTGATTGGGTGCATATGTATTGAGAAGTGTTATGTCTTCTTGATGTAATGTCCCCTTTATCATTATAGAATGTCCACCTTTGTCTCTTGTTACCTTTTTTATCTTGGAATCTATTTTGTCAGATATAAATATGGCTATATCTGCTTTTCTATGGATGTTGTTTGCTAACAGAATCATTTTCCACCGTTTCACTCTGAGTTTATCTTTGTCTTTACAGCTTAGATGTGTCTCCTGAAGGCAGCATATGGTTGGGTTTTTGTTTTGTTTTGTTTTGTTTTTATCTTTATTATTGAAAGTATTAAAGATGTTCCCTCATCCCTTCCCCGTGGGTTTTATTTTTTGATCCAATCTGCTACTCAGTGCCTTTTTATTGGTGAATTCAGTCCATTTACATTTAAGGTGATTACTGATGTATGAGGATGTTGTATAGCTATCTTACCTTTTCTTTTTCTGGTAGCTCTGTGCCTCCATTGGTTCTTTTCCTTTCCATTTCTGTCTGTTGTTTTTGCTTGGTGTTATTCCACACTTTTCCCCTCTGTTTCTTCTATTTTAAAGTTATGTGTCTCAGTTTTGTTTTGTGTGTGTATGTGTGGTTACCATTTGGTTTATGAAAAATAAAGTTTCATATATACAGTAGTCTTTTTTCTTTTGAATACATCTGATCTCCATCCTCCTTTGCAAATTCAGACCTTTCCCCCCTCCCCTTTTATGTTTTTGTTGTCACAAATTATCCCTGTGTATGCTGTTTGTTGGTGATCTTACTCATAAAGCAAAAATTTTTAATTGTGATAATGTCTTACATCTTGTTTTTTCTTTTAGGAATTATGTTTTTGGCCAGCCCTACATCCCAAAGATTTTTCTCCAATATTTAAAAAATAGTTTTATAGTTTTACATTTTACATTTAAATCTGTGATCCATTTAGAGTGAATCTCTGTATAAGGTTTACTTTGAGAGTCATGGTTTTGCCTATAAATGTCCAATTGCTCTAATATCATTTGTTGAAAAGATTATCACTGAATTTCTTTTGTCAAAAATAAGTTGGCCAGTCCTGGCTGGTTTGGCTCAGCGGTTAGAGCATCGGCCCATGGACCAAAGAGTTGCAGGTTCGATTCCAGTCAAGGGCACATATCTCAGTTGCGGTTTGGTCCCCGGCCCTGGTTGGGTCGTGCGGGAGGCAACCAGTTGATGTGTCTCTCTCACATCGATGTTTCTCTCTCTCCCTCTCTCTCTCTCTCCCCCTTCCCTCCCACTCTATCTGAAGATAAATAGAAAAAATGTCCTCAGGTGAGGATTAAAAAAAAAAATCAATTGGCCACGTTTGTGTGGGTCTATCTCTTGGTTCTCTATTCTGTTTCAGTGATCTAAGTGTCTATCCCTCCACCAATATAAAAAATCCCTATATGATTACCAATAGGGAATATTTAAATAAATTAAGATTCATTTATATATCAAGCAAAGTAGGGGGTGGGGAGGTGACTGGCTAAAGAAGGTGAAGAGATTAGCTAAAGAACATGTATGTCTGCATACCTCATGGACATGGACAACAGTGTGGTTAAGGCTAAGGGAGGGGGAGGCAGGGGTGGATGGAGGTGGGCAAAGGGGTGGAAAATTGGGGACATCTGCAATAGTGTTAACATTAAAAATTTTTTATTAGAAAACTATTACTAAATGAAAAAAGAATACAGCAAAGTTATATTGATACTGATATAAATAAGTCTATAATGTAGTTTAGTGATAAAAGCATATTTTAAAACAATACACACTGAATGATTGCATTTATTATTACAGAAAGATGTACAAGATATATTGCTTAATTCAAAGCAAGTTAGAGAGCAGTATACATAACAAATAAATCCATTTAGGTAAAAGAAATGTAGGGACACAAAAAATTTCTCCTCAAAATTCATTTAAAAACTGCTAGTAATAGTTGCCTCTTAGGAAAGGAATTGAAGGAATATAGAGAAGTAAGAAGAAACTTTTTCACTTTTTACCCTTTTAAATTGTTTAAGCTTTTTTCAGTAAGTATTTTATAATTTAAAAAGAATAAAAGTACAAACATAAAAATAAAAAAAGACTTTTAAGCATAAAGCAATGGTGCAGAAGGTAAAGAGATAATGAATTACCATAATTAGAATAAGTATAATTTCCATTTTTGTAACAGCTTTGATGAGTTCAAATTTTCACAAATGCAATAAATGACATGCTAATAAACCCAAAGATAAAAACTGTTTACTCTTAATTTAGCAAAATAATAAACAAAGGCAGTAGGAAACACATATTTATCTTCTATCACTAGCAATTTAGAAACTCACAATGCAACTGAAAGCTTTGGTTAGCTTTAATTTTGTGTGAATCAATTCATAGCATCCCTATGTGTTGCTATGAGAACAACTGTGACCAAAAAAGTCATAACCTCATTGTTGAATCTCCTCCAACAGGAAAAGAGGAAGGTTTTTTGAGGTGGTGAAAGCTACAAATAGCCTTATTAATTAGCAAATTTAATAATAAAAATTCTGGACAGTATGCAGAGAGAAAGCACATCTATGTCTAAGTGTCATAAATGTAAAGTTTCCTTTACACAGGCAAGCACTGCTCTGCTTTTGAAAGCCCTATTCTATTACTGCTTTTAGATAATTCTTTCATTTATAGAAAGAGAATAGTTAAAGAGGTTTCTTTCAAAGTTTTTAAAAGATATTTTTAAGTACCCCTCATTCTGCCTAAGCAACTAATGATATCATTTCTTTCATTCTGTATTAAGAACATGAGAATTTTAACGTAGACACAGTACATTTGGCAACAACAATCAGATTTATTGTTGAACTTGATAGCTTTTGTCTTCTGCTGTAAAAGCAGGTTACTGAAGAGGACAATATTGGGTTGCATCAAATGTTCCTGACAGCAATTACAGGAGATGCTTGTCAGTAGTAATATTTGAAAAAGGGAAATCCAGCTTTAAACTTCCTTGGAGGGAAGGGAATCATTTTTTTGCTCATTGATATAAGATGTGGAATGATGAAAATCAATTACAGTAGCTACCTCTAAAGTAAGAAAAACCAGTAACAATGAGAATTTAATGACTGATACAAAAAAAAAAAAAAAAAACTAAGTGGCATTTTATATCTCTGTTAGGCTTCAACGCATGTAAGATTATTCCAGTCTATTTTTCTCCCTTAAAAGCCATCAGCAGCAAATAAATTGATCTCAAATTTAAAAATCATTTTGACTTAATGTCATATCTTTGAAAACAATCTACACATTTTCAATCTATGGGCTATTATGCAATTAAGGAACAGTAAAATTTTAATTTTATGTACTTTTCTGAGCTGCTATAAATCCAATACCTAATTGGGTTGGGGAAAAGAGTTGGGAACAGAAGGTCAAGAAATAATTCCAATCTCCCTCACAGGAGCTGTGGCAGGGAATACTAAACAAGGTACTCTGAGCAGGAGACCAAATAAGCCTCTTTCACAGGAGAAGAAGAGAAGGAAGTTACCACTGAATGTCTACTATTCATTCATTTCCTCATTAACGAAAATGTGGCAACTAAAGATTCAGTAATGAATAAAACTAAAAAAAGGTCTCTACTCTCAAGGAGTTTTCCTTCTGGTAGGAGAAACACACACCAAACAGAAAAACAAATGAGTGAATAAGATAATTTCATATACTCTTGAGTGGAACAGATTTCCAGACCAGATGGTTCTATAAGTTCATACTTTGGGGATACCTTCCTCTTCCAAACACATAGCAATGAAAAAGAAAATACAAATGTGAAAATTAAAGATACAGTCATGCTCAAAAACAAGATGAACATATTCATGGATGAGAGCATGAACAGAAACATATAATGGCAGGAGGTGGACCTTTAGGGATTTGGGTCCAGAAAAAGGCAAAGAAAACCAGGAGCTCAATTCCTGAGGTAAATACAGAGTTAAAGGGTCCATCCAAGATAGGAGTGTTAAATATGAGCTCACTTCTTGAAATTATGCCCGAGCACTGGGATCTCCTACTTATAAAGGAAGCTGAAATAACCGGGCATCAATCACAGCCCGGGACAATGGCCTCTTAAAGTATTATATCCAAGTAGCCCTGGCCGGCTTGGCTCAGCGGTTAGAGCGTCGGCCTGAGGTCCAGAGAGACCCGGGTTCGGTTCCTGCTAGGGGCGCGTACCTCGGTTGCAGTTTGTCCCCGGCCCTGGTTGGTCGTGTGGGGGGCGGCCACTCGATGTGTCCCTTTCACGTCGATGTTTCTCTCTCTCTCTCTCTCTCTCTCTCTCTCTCCCTCTCTCTCCCTGCCACTCTATCTGAACAAAAAATGGAAAAATGTCCTCGGGTGAGGATAAAGAAAAAATAAAAATAAATAAAGTATTATACCCAAGTAGGTGAGAGGACACAAATTAAACTTCACCAGTAACTGATCCTCAGCACCCCTTGGTATGAGCACAAGGAAGGAGCCCTAAGCTGCCAGTGTAAGTCCTGAATGGGGATCTGTGATCCTAAGGTGTCAGGAGGAAACAAATGAAAAATGGTTAGGCAGGAAAGGACTGTAAGGACACTCAGAGAGAAGCAAGATTAAAAACTTGAGCCACTCAAGAGGAGCTTACAAACCAATATTCCAAAACACAGAAAGAAAACTGAATTCACTCCTGACAAAATAAAAATAAGACATCTAAAAAGTATTTAAAACTTGGTCTGTTTAGAGTTTCAAAAAGATAATGGAAAGGATAACATTAATTTAAAGAGTAAGAAAACAAGAAACAAAAACAGGCAGAGATGAAGTAAGTACAAATGGATATAAATAAGCAATGAGAAATCCTGGAAATAAAAAAATATATAGCGCCCTGGCTGGTTTGGCTCAGTGGTTAGAGCGTCAGCCTGCGGACCAGAGAGTCCAGGGTTCGGTTCCCACTAAGGGCACGTACCTCAGTTGCAGTTTTTCCCCGCCCCAGTTGGGGTCATGTGGGTGGCAATCACTTGATGTGTCTCTCTCGCATCAATGTTTCTCTCTCTCTCTTCCCCCCTCTCTCCCTCCCGCTCTATCTGAAGATAAATGCAAAAATGTCCTTGAATGAGAATAAAATAAAATAAAAAAACCTGATGGACAGAAAAATTCTAGAGTGGGCACAGATGAGAGGAGGAAAGGACAAAGTGGAAGATGGTTCTGATTAATTACCTAAAATACAGCATGGAGATAGAATGAGATCAAAAAAATTTTTTGAGCAGTTGAAAGACATGGAAAATTAGAGATTAAGCAGCAGCTCAGTATATATCTAATAGAAATTAAGCAGAAAAAATTTTCAAGGAAATAGAGAAAAAGTAGTATTTGGAGAGTATAGATGCCAGATTAATTAATTAATGTGCGTTCTTATGTGAAGGTGCAAATAGGAGTGGACAGGTGTATGTCTGTGAAGGTCAGAGAACACTGAAGAATAGAGCATATTCTGGTTCTGGTTCTGGTGGCCCTTAGGGTCAACCCTGGAGGTACTGTAAAGAGAGGACATCAAATTGAGAAGTAGCGGTGAGAGGCCATTGGGGAGCTAGAGGGGCTGTTCTGAACTGGTTGGTATGTTTGTGTGTGAATGGGGGAGGGGAGATGGTGTTGGCTTTAGCCTGAGGCAGAAGGTGGCCTGCGCCATGGTAAGATAAAATAAGAAGCTGGTAGAATTACTCCACCATTCTTTGTCTTGGACCTGCTTGCACACCTGCTGTGACTCAGACAGCTGTACTTAGAAGTACCTCTGTCCGGGGCAGAAGCCCTGAGTGGGTCTGGAGATGAGAACAGTCAGTGAGGACTGACTAGATAGGCTTGAGAAGATGCCTCTTTACCCTTCCTCTTCCAATCCCCCAAGGCAGATGGTTTACAATTTATGGTGTGTCTCCCCCAAAAGCTGCTTCTTATTGAGGTGCAAAGGGTAAAGATATAACTTGAGGCACTGATCCTTAGAGTGAGGGATGATTAACTCTGATACTCTTGGAGGGAGAGGGAAAGGGAGAAAAGTGTTCTCTACCCTACAGTCCATTTCCCCCACCTCCCACTTCAGCTGATAGAGCTGGCACAGACTCAGGTCTGGCCTTTAGCAATCCTAGACAGAGCACCCTTAACCCTAGGGGGTAATTAGTCACTTGATGATCAAAACTATTTCAAAAGAAAAGTTAAAAATTGAATTACAGGTCTCATCAGAAGAATAGATATTAGAAAACATGTATCAAGAATTTAAAGTAACCTTAATATACATACTAAAATAAGTAAGGAAAGATATAAGTAATTTGAAATAGTAATAAACACAAGAAAAAGAATGAAATAGAAATATTAAATATCAAATGTAAAAGCAGAATGTTGAAATAGAGAACACAGACAGGATAAATAGTGGAGTGGATATAGCTGAGAACAAATTAATAAATTGGAAGTTCAGATTAAGAAACTCTAGAAGAAGAAAAAAGAAAACAATAAAGAGACAGAAACTTTAAAGAAAAATTAAGAGATAGAACGATAGAAAGAAAATTACTAATATCCAGATAAGAAGAACCCAAGAGAGAAAAATGAAAATAAACAGTAGGAAATATTTGAACCAGAGATAACTTTCTCATAATTAAATAGAGATGAAAGACTTCCCACTGGAAAGTCTCACAGGGTGAAAAGGAAAACCCACACTTAAGCATATTACAATAAAATTTAAGTCTTTTCAACAAATGATATTGAAACAATTGGACATCTGTAGGCAGAAAATGTTTTCTTCAAGAACCTCAACATATACTTTATAATTTACACAAAAATTATTTCAAAATAGACCATAGACCTAACACATAAAACTTTTAGAAGAAAAAATAAGAGAAAATCTGCATAGCCTTGGGTTAAGCAAATAATTCTTAGCTATGACACCAAAAGCATGATCCATAAAATAAAAAATTGATAAACTGGACTTCATCAAAATTTTAAACTCATACGCTGTGAAAGATACTGTTAAAAAGAAAACACAAGCCACAGACTGGAAGAAAATATATGCAGATCACATTTCTGACAAAGGACCTGTATTCAAACTATATGAAGAACTCTCAAAACTCAATGATAAAAATCAACAATCAATCCAATTAGAAAATGGGCAAAATATATGAAGATATATTTTACCAAAGAGAGGTTATAATGGCACAAATAAGCACATGAAAAGATGTCCAAAATCATTAGCCATTCGAGAAACACAAAACCACAATGAGATGTCACTTCAAACCTATTAGAATAAGCTAACACAAAAGTAGTGGTAATAACAAAAGTTGGTGAGGATGCAGAGAAACTGAATCTCTCATGCACTACTGGTGGGAATGTAAAATGGTACAGCCACTCTGAAAACTAGCCATCACACACACTCTTGGACATTTATCCCAAAGACGTGAAAACTTTATGTACAAAAACCTGTACACAAATGTTCACTTCAGCTTTATTCATAAATACTCCCTAACTGGAAACACCCAAAGATCTTTCAATGGGTGAATGGTTGAATAAACTCTGGTACACCTATAAAATGGGGTGCCACTCAACAACAAAAAGTAATGAATTATTGATACATTCAACAATCTGAATGGATCTCAGGAACATTATGATGAGTGAGAAAAAGTTCATCTCAAAAGGTTACATACTGTCTGAGTCCATTTACACAGCATTCTAGAAATAACAAAACTATAGATGGAGAAAAGATCAGTGGTTGCCAGGGGATGAAGTTGTCTGGGTGTGATGGGGTAGGTAGCATGAGGGACTTCTTCTGTGGGGATAGAACAGTTCTGTATCTTTTTTTTTTTTTTTAATCCTTACCCGGGGATATTTTTCCATTTATCTTCAGAACGAGTGGGAAGAGAGAGAGAGAGAGAGAGAGAGAGAGAGAGAGAGAGAGAGAGAGAGAAATACCGATGTGAGAGAGACACATCGATTCGTTGCCTCCCACATGACCCCGACCAGGGCCGGAGATGAACCGCAACCAAGGTACGTGCCCTTGGCCAGAATCAAAGCCAAGACTCTCTGGTCCACGGGTCGACGCTCTAACTGCTGAGCCAAACCAGCCAGCGCTGTATCTTAATTTTGGTGCTGGTTACACAAATCTTTACTTAGGGTAAAAGTACACAGAATACACACACACATACACACGTGCACACACACACACACACACACACACACACACATGCAGGTTATAAAACTGAATACTGAATTGAAAATTTGAAAACTAACGAAGGTCTGTAGTCTAGTTAGTAGTAACATACCAATGTTCATTTCCCGGTTTTGATATTCTACTTCAGCTAATGTAAGATGTCGACATTGAAGGAAGATGGGTGGGACTCCATACTATTATTTCTGCAACTTCCTATAAGTCTATAATTATTTCATAATAAAATGTTTTTTTAAAATGAGTAAAGAAAAATGGACTGTTCAATAAATTAAATATTGTTTTTTCCACAGAGATTCTACATAGTAAAATTCTAGAGGGCATAAGGATTTCAATATTTAGAAGAGGGAGAAAAAAACAAGATCTATATTATATTAGGATAAAAGGAATTTATTAAATAAGATTTTTAAATGCACAAACTATAAAGGAAAACTTTGATAATTTAATCTTTTTCTTATTTAAATCTCTGTATCATAAAAGACACCAAAAACAAAGCTAAAAGATAAGCAGTTTCTCTTAGAACATAACAAGCCGAAAAAGGCAAGAAAACAAATTCTCCCCTAGAGCCTGCAGAAAGGAACGCAGCCCTGCAGACACCTTGATTTTAGCCCAGTGAGACCATGTCAGACTTCAAACCTGCAGAACTATAAGATAATACATTTTGTGTTGATTTAAGGCACTAAGTGTGTGGTACTTTTATAGAGCAGCAATGGGAAACTACTACAGTAACTTACGTCTGTTGATTCCCAAGCATTAAATTTCAGTGGTAGTGTTTCCTGAGGCAACACAGTTTCACTGGGCAGCTGAATGTCTTGCCACTGCTCTTGTTTCCATCCTGCCTTGGAAGTGTTATCTGTCAATGACATAAAGCCAAGATTTTACTTTGGCAAAAAATAGTAATGTTTTTACATTACCTCACAATTTTTAAGTTAATCACTTCTGAAGACCCATTTTGTCTACAAAATATACATAATCTACCAATGGTTACTATGAATAGTAATCATTTTAATATAGCACTTTATAGTAATTAACAAATTGAGACAGATTTTAAAAATACAACTTCAATTCTAGCCCTTCTCCCATCAACAATTTTATTTTACAGTTTTATTATCTGAAACATCTTTTTAAATATAAGGTATAATACTGTATAGAAACAGAGTTTGAAAATGTGAAAATGATTCAATGAAATTTTAGCAAAACAGGAATAACAACTATAATTATTCTAAGTAATTTTTTTTTATTAATTTATTTTTGTTACAGATGTTTCTCCTTTTTCCCCCATTGACACTCTCCTCCTCATACCCTCCCATCCTGTCCCCAGCTTTGTTGTCCATGTCCATCGGTTATGCATACATGCATATAAGTTCTGTGGTTCTAAGTAATATTTAAAAGAAGCTTATTACTGCTGTGTGAACTTCATGTGTTCTAAGCAAAACTAATCAGGAATGTATAGATTATTTGATAAGGAAGAACTTTTAAACAAAACTTTTAAAAACTTAAACATAAGAGAAGATGCCAATAAAAATAAACGGATATTTCTGCTTATATATTTTTACTAAACTGAGCATTTTTGTAGTCTTAATATTTTCCTCCCTATGTTAATTACTATGCAAACAAAATATTGGTACCAACTCTATCTCAGCATATTATTGGATATAATAAGAAGTATAAGAAAGCTATTTTCAAACTGGTATATGCAAACCACTGTGGGTACTTGAAGACTTCCTGAGGGCTAGGTGGGCATAGATAAATTTAAAGGAATCAATATCCAGATCCACAACTTCTGTATATATTCTTTCCAAAAACTGATCATCCTGAGAATGTAACTGTGTAGAAGCATCAGGCTGATTCTTTCCCTCTTCCCTTTGATAATTAATTTTCTTCTCCCTTTATAAAGACAGACATATCCTTTACCTAATTTTATTATGGTACATCTTCCCTTAAGGTACAAGCATAAGAACCTCTAAGGCACCAAACAATAGTAAAAAGACTGGTATGGGGTCACCTCCTTTAATCAAGGCATGTAAAATTCAAAGTAGAGCTTCAAAGTTTGTCCTGTGTTACACATATTTCTTTTAATGGCAAGGTATTGCATAAGTAAGAGGGAATTTTGGTCCATACTGGGATGTTTAGTATCAGATATATTACAGTATGAAAAAGCAGGACAGTTGACAACTTTCAGTTAATGTGGTTGTGCTTTTCACCCCCCCAACTATTGTTCAAGAATGCATCATTCCTGAGAAAGATCCCCATCAGAAGAAAGCAAAAAGCATGGGAGGCAGGGGGCCCTTATTTCATCAATGCCACAACCTTATGACAAGGCTCTATGTCTTGGCTATCTACCTTAGGAAGAGAGTTCAGGAGTGTGAATACAACCAGAGTGATGTTTGTTTACATGTTTGTTTGAATAAATAAAGTAAGAGATTTTCTTTAATATAGATGATTTGGCCAGTTGTCCAGTTTTGCCAAAAAGGTAAATATGGTAAAAAATTTCCAAAAATTGAATGAACCAAACCTGCAGTTCTGAAGCATTGATGAAAATATATTTAAGGCATAAGATACAATAAAATCATTTTCTCAAAAAATTATTGTATTGACAGGTATATTGCAATGAATTTTTCTATTTCCCATACATGCTGAGTATATTGTATTAAGCATAACAGGTATAATTAATAGTCATTTGATACATTTTAGTAAAGGTTTTTTTGGTATTATTCTCAGAAACTAAGAAAGTAAATGATTCCTAATGACTGTTTAACTGTTCAGTTATTTCCTAAGTAGGGTGTTTCTAATACTTTGCTTTCAACAACATTAAAGAAAGACCTAATCTAGTTAACAGTTGACAAGAGATGAAAACATTTTTATAAGAAATCACTATATAATTTTTGGTGTATTGTTTGGGAAGTATTCATAGAATTGACATTGCTATAATAAAATACCTTCTATTCTCACCTACAATTTTATGTGAACAAGTCTTCTCAGCATTTATATTTATAAAAAATGTAAAACAGAAACAGAATTCATGCTGAACCTTGCTTATTTATAGCAATAAATAATATTCACATGTAGGTAAATGAACAGTTCCATGCATCTCATAAAAACATCTATTTCCAATAAAATTGTACCCTTTATGTGTTTTTATACTTCTAAATATTTTTATTGGTTTTAGAGAGAGGAAGAAAGAGGAGACAAAGAGAGAGAAACATCAATGAGAGAGAAACATCAATAGGCTGCCTCTTGCACACACCCTACTGGACATCAAGCCCAAAACCCAGGCATGTGCCCTGACCGGGAATCGAACCAGTGACCTCCTGGTGCATAGGACAACGCTCAACCAACTGAGCCACACCAGCCAGGGCTCCTTTATGTTTAATAAGTATTTATAATATATTTATGTGATTTTTATTTTGCCTGATTGTGTACTAAAAATAATTGTAATGATAAGTCGATATAGAAGGAATGTTTTACCACTTAAAACCTCTGGTCAGAAAATGTTTAAAAATAATTTAAATTTATATACATATTTGATGTAGAGCAGACTTTCAAGCATAAAAATACTTTCTATTAGGATACAATTCTGGGAAGGATGTGGAACAGAAATATGACTTCATGTAGAAAAGGGAGTGATGTAAAATTTCCAACAATTAAAGAAGACTTCATGTATTTTTTTCAAATGAATGACTACAAGTATCAATCACAATAGTATTTAGATTCCTTTAGATATACTTAAAAGTCTCATGTGAGCCCGGCTGGTGTGGCTTAGTGGTTGAACGTCATCCCATGCACCAGGAGGTCATCGGTTCCATTCCCTGTCAGGGCACATGACCAGGTTGCAGGCTTGATTCCCAGTAGGGGGTGTGCAGGAGGAAGGTGTTTGATGTTTCTCTCTCATCAATGTTTCTGTCTCCCTTCCTCTCTCAGAAATCAATAGAAATATATTTAAAAAACAAAAATCTTGTGATAATTTTTGTTTTGTTTTATCTTCAATGTCAATATTATGAATTATATCCTTTACAGTTACTTATACTTATGATAATATTTCACATGTCAACTTAAAAATGTGTAAGGAGGCATATCATTTTTCAAAATAATTTTAGGGGTTATGCAAGAAAAATAGCTTGAAAAGCAATGGTATAAGACATGGATGGTCCTTGCCTTCAAAAAGTTTTAGCCTAACTAGGAAGATAAGTCTAACATACAGACTTATAGGAAACAATTAAAGGAGAATAATTACATGCCAAACTTCTTTAAATTAACTAACTTTAGGAATAGACTAAGGAATAATGCTGAAAAAAAAAGTCAATGTATATCAGAGTAATAAGAGCCTTGAATAGAAAGTAAAATTTGAATAAGCTTTGAAGGATGGCTAGAATTCTGATAAATGTAGAGGGAGAAAATATTCCAAGAAGAGGGCCTACATGGGCAAAGCAGCAAGTATGGTGTGTATCAAAGATACTAAAGAGCCCTGGCCGGTTTGGCTCAGCAGTTAGAGCGTTGGCCTGCGGTCCAGAGAGACCCGGGTTCGGTTCCTGCTAGGCGCACGTACTTTGGTTGCAATTTGTCCCCGGCCCTGGTTGGTTGTGCGGGAGCAGCCATTCGATGTGTCCCTTTCACGTCGATGTTTCTCTCTCTCTCTTCCTCTCTCTCCCTCCCACTCTATCTGAACAACAACAAAAAAATGTCCTCGGGTGAGGATTAAAAAAAAAAAAAAGATACTAAAGAAAGAATAAGAACTTTGCATTTACAGTTCTCAACTTTGCATTTTCTTATAACTTCACATGAAAATGAATAATTAAAATGAGCTTATTTTAGGCTTGGAGATTTTATAATTAGTACTGGCAAATAGTAGTGGTTCGAGGCTTAGATCATCTATGTACTTTCATGAGATTTAATCAGGAACTATATTATCACTCTGAGAATTCAACAAAATCATCCTTGAAATGATAATGATCTAGGTTTTAGACATCACAGAAGTAGATTAATAAAAATTTCAGGAAGTCAGTTTTGAAGTTTGAGGAAACTGAAGACTAACAAGAATTGTGAAAGACAACATATCTTGCACATTAGGTGATGCATTTTAGCCTAGAATAGCTAAAATGTTATATACTTCCCAGTTAGTGTGGCTCAGTGGATTGAGTGTCCTCCCATGGACTGAGAGGTCCCGGTTCAATTCCTGATCAGGGCACATGCCTGGGTTGTGGGCTCTATCCCTAGTAGGGGGCGTGCAGGAGGCAGCTGATTGATGTATCTCCCTCACATCGATGTTTCTCTCTCTCTCTCCCTAAAAAATCAATAAAAAACATATTTAAAAAATAAAATGTTATATGCCTATATTAACTAATCTTATAGGGGCAAGAAGGAAGGCAGTTATAGTCTACGGAAACTCACTTAGAAATTTTTTTTAATATCTGGCAGCACAACACTGAAAGTGAGATGTACTTAATTAAATTAGATGATTATACAACATTTATTTCTGGATTTTCACAAGCAAATGGAAGGGGATAACACACATTTAGTTCCTCGGTGGAAATCCAGTCCCTTTGGTATCATAAGCTATTTATCAATTGGGACTGTGAACACATGTGCCAAGGAGGACTAGTATATTAATAAGAAACCTCAAATGAAACAGGGAAGATGCTATAGGAAATGATGCTACTGAGTCATTCGAAGATGAGTGCTTAGATACCAAGGCTGTAGGTACTTTGTAGAAACTATCTAGAGAGAAGCTGCAGATCTCGCTGAGCCTGTACCCTGAGATAATACCACAAAGTAGAACTGGTAAACCCTGTGATAGTTCTTACATGAGATATCAAACTGACATTCAAACTATCAGACATTAACAATGCAACAGCACATTTTAGAAATGAAATGTTCCATAGTTGAACAAATTCCCAAATTGTTCCATTTATTATTTAGCATCTAATAAACACTGTTGCTATATATTGACAGTGTCCTTTCAAGTATCGTGCATATATGCATATAAATTCTTTGGTTTATCTCTTCCTAGTTAATTTTTTTAAATAAACAAATCTTTAAAAATAAACAAATTAATTTTTAAAAACAAACAAATCCAACCTGGCTGGTTTGGCTCAGCTGTTAGAGCGTCGGCCTGTGGACCAATGAGTCACGGGTTTGATTCCGGCCAAGGGCATGTACCTTGGTTGCGGGTTCATCCCCAGCCCTGGTCGGGTCCTGTGGGAGGCAACCAATCGATGTGTCTCTCTCACATTAATGTTTCTCTCTCTCTTTCTCTCTCTCTCTCTCCCCCCTCCCTCCCACCCTCTCTGAAGAGAAATAGAAAAATACCCTCGAGTGAGGATTAAAAAAAAAAAATTAAAAACAAACAAATCCATTATAGAAAATAGTCAGTGGAGATTAGCCAAAGATCATATATGTATAACCCATGGACACAGACAATAGTGTGGTAAAGGCCAGGGGTGGGGGGGCTGGATGGAGGTGGGCAAAGAGGGGGAAAATGGGGGACATCTGTAATAGTATCAACAACTAAAAAATAAAAAGAAAATAGTGAGCTAATGAAGAAATAAAAGTCTCATAGTGATTTTCTATCTAACCTTTATAGATTCATGAGTTTGGAATCTTAAAAATTTCACTGCCTTACATGTTATTATCTTCAAGTAATTAATATTTGTCCTAATTTCTAAAAAATTCATTTTATAATTTTAAACTTGCAGAAAAATTGCAAGAATAGTACAAAGAACTCTCATATACTCTTCATCCTGATTCACCAATTGTTAACATTTTGCCCCATTTGCTTTATAATTCTCTTTCTTCATTTAGGTACACATATTATGACAGGCCTCTAGCTTGAATCTTGAGGAAAAGCCATTGTGCTGGGTTAGGTTCCCCAGGAAACAGACTCCATGGCTGAGATTGGTTTGAGGGAGATTCACAGGGAGCACCCTTGGAAACAATCTTTGTGAAGAGTCGGGGAGGCAGGAGGGGGCCAGGGAGAAATTGAATTGCAGTGGTTGCAACAGAGGCCTTAGCCAATCTCCTACTAGGAGCTTTTGGGCTGAAATGACTCTTCACAGTTGTCCTGCCTGGAAGGAAGGGGGCTGGCCACAGCTATAGGTCATTGGAGGTAGGTTCCCTCAGGAAGTAGGCATGATCTTGGGCAAAGAGGCTCTCTTCAGCTGTTGGGAATGCCCAGAGGACTCTGTTGAGAGCCCTGAGCCTCCCAGCAGAAATGAATCTCTTGATCTTGAAGCAGGGATCTGGGAGACACCACAGCACCCACTACAGGCACAACCTCTATGATCCCATTTACTTCTGAGAAATGCTGCAGAGGGACAGGAGATACAGTGTGAATACTGTAAATCTTTTTTGAAAGGTGAATTTTGACATTAGTGAGGAAAGGCATTTAAAAAAATGAGAAAAGGGATAAAGAATAAAAGGGCAGAGATGTTAAAGCAGATTTTTTAAATCATCTTTATTATTGTAAGTATTACAGATTTCCTCCTTTTTTCCCTCATTGACATCCTCCTCCCATCTCTCCCCCCACCCCACCTTCACCACATAGGACCACTGGCCCTTGCACACATGCATGTAAGTTCTTTGGTTTATCTCTTCCCGCCCTACCCCCACCCCAACTCTACCTCTGAGGTTTGTCAGTCTGTTCCCTACTTCCATGTCTCTGGATCTATTTTGTTTGTCAACTTATTTTGCTCATTATATTACACAAATAAGTGAGATCATGTAATACTTGTCTTTCTCTGGCTGGTTTATTTCACTTAGCATAATACTTTCCAGGTCCTTCCATGTCGTCTCAAAGGGTAAGAGATCTTTCTTACAGCTGCATAGTATTCCATTGTATATATGTACCACGCTTTTTTATCCACTCATCTACTGACGGACACTTGGACTGTTTCCAGATCTTAGCTATTGTAAATAGCTCTGCTATGAACATAGGGGTGCATATTTTCTTCCTGATTGGTATTTCAAGCTTTCCAGGATATATTCCTAGAAGTAGGGTCACTGGGTCAAATGGCAGTTCCATTTTTAATTTTTTGAGAAAATACCATATTGTTTTCCACAGTGGCTGCACCAGTCTGTCTTCCCACCAGCAGTGTACTAGAGTCCCCTTTTCTTCACATCCTTGCCAGCACTTGTTTGATGATTTGTTGATGGCCGCCATTCTGGCAGGTGTAAGGTGATACCTCATAGTCATTTTAATTTACATCTCTGAAGAGAAAATTCTTAAATTTAATATAGTTTTATTAGTTTTCTATTGCTGCCCAAAATTACCACCAACTTAGTGACTTAAAACAATACCTATTTCTTATGTTACAGCTCTGTAGGTCAGAAGTCTAGGCAGACTTGACTGGGTTCTCTGCTTCAGGTCTCACAGGCCAAAAATCAAGGTGTTATTAGCCTAGAAGGGATTCTTATTTGGAGACTCTGACGAAGAATCCACTTCCAAGATCATTCAGGTTGTTGACAGATCTTAGTTCTCCTTGTGATTGTAGAACTGAAGTCCCCATTTCCTGGGTGGCTGGCAACCAGGGGTCACTCTCAGCTTCTAGAAGCCACTTGCATTCCTTATCACTCCATCTTCAAGCAACCAAGGGTGGGTACATCAGATCTTTCCACACAAACCCCTTTGATTTCCTCTTCTGCCACCAGCTTGAGAAAACTCTGCTTTTAAAGGGTTCATGTGATTAGATTAAGCTCAGCCAGACATTCCCTTTTTGACATATAATGTAACATAATCATGAAAGTGATAATTCAGCATATTCACGATTATACCCACATTCATAGGGGAGGGGATTATATAAAGGCAATGATCATTGGGACTTATTCTCAGCACTGTGCTACCATAACAGTCAAATTCATAAATGCTTTTTAAAAAAAATGTTTGTACTTTTTCTATTATGTTTAAGAAATCCTACCCTATCTTAATGTAAAAAAGATATTCTCCTATATTTTATTCTAAACATTTTCAAGTTTGTTCTTCACTTTTAAATCCTTAATTCATCAAGAATTTGTTTTTGCGCACAATATGATGTAGAGACCTAATTTCATTTTTTTCAATATTGATAAATAATTGCCTCAGTATTAAGTAGTTCATCTTTCCCACCCAAGTGAAATGCCACCTCTCTCATACACTAAGATAACATAGCTGCACAGGCCCACATTCTGGGCTCTACAGTTTGTTCCATTGGTCCATACGTTTATCCCTGCATCAAGACCACAATGTCATGATGACTAATGCTTTAGTCTTATCATCTAGAAAGGCAAGCTCTCCACCCTTTTTTTTTTCCCAGGAATGTTTGGATATTCTTCCAGATAAATTTTAGAATCAGCCCGTTAAATTCAATTTTAAAAGTAATTTTTGGATTTTGATTGCAATTGCACTGAATTAGTGGTTCTCTATCAGGGACAATTTTGGCCCCCAGGGGACATCTGACAATGTCTATAGACATTTTCGGTTCTCACAACAGGAGGGGATGTGTCTAATAGAATCTAGGCCAGGAGAATGCTAAACATCTTACACTGCACAGGACAGCTCTTAAAATAAAGAAGTATCTGGCTTAAAATGTCAACAGTACCAAGTATATGAAACCCTCCACTAAATCTTTTCAATTTGGAGAGAACTGGTATTTACATTTTTTAGTATTTCAATAGACAAACATAAGTATTTTCCCACTTATATAGATTCTCTTTAATGTATTTCAATTAAGTGTTATAGTTTTCAGTGAACAGATCTTGTACATCTTTTATAACTTTTATCCCTAAGTAGATCATGATTTCTTGCTATTATAAATGATATTTTTTTAAAATTATGCTTATTGTTTGTTGATGATATATAGAACTATAACTTGATTTATATATATTTTGATCTTATAGCCAGACATCTTGCCAAAATTTAGTATTTCTTTTTTTTAATTTTTAATTTTTTTATTACAGTTTACATTCAATATTATTTTGTATTAGTTCAGGTATACAGCATAGTGGTTAGACAATCATGTACTTTACAAAGTGTTCCCCCTGATATTCCCAGTACCTTCCTGGCCCCACACAGTTATTACAATCTTATTGACTATGTTCCCTATGCTGTACTTTACATTGCCATGACTATTCTGTAACTACCAATCTGTACTTCTCAATCCCTTCACCTTCTTAAAAAAAAAATTTTTTTAACCCTCACCCAAGGATATGTTTTTTAAAAAATGATTTTAGAGAGAGGAAAGGAAAGAGAGTAACATGGATGTGAGAGAGACATCAGTTGGTTGCCCCCTGCCCCCATAAGTGCCACAACGGGGGATTAAGCCTGCAACCTAGTTGTATGCCCTGACTATGAATCGAATCTGCAACCTTTTGGTGTATGAGATGACACTCCAACCAACTGAGCCACCCAGCCATGGCGATAATCTCTGCCCTTTAAAAGAGGAGCTTAATTCACTGATATTTATTGTGATTATTAATATATTTGGACTTATTTCTACCATTTTACTATTTTAAAATTTCCATTTGTCCCACTTTATCTATGCTTTTTGCCCTTCATAAAATTAATTTTTTTCTCATTTCATTTTTTCCCACTATTTTGGAATTTATGCACTCTATACTTCTCCTCTTTTAGCATTTACCCTTGAAAGTTAACCATGCACATTTACCTTTAAAAGTTTAGAGTCAAATAATATCCTTACCCTTCTCTCAAAAAATACAGTCAAATAATATCCTTACCCTTCTCTCAAAAAATACAAGGACCTAAGTACACTATATTCCATAGACCCACTCCTAACTTACATACCATGGCTATCAACTGTTTTAGTTGTCTTTTTAAAACTCAAAAATGAGCCCTGGCAAGTTTGGCTCAGCAGTTAGAGCGTGGGCCTGAAGACTGAAGTGTCACGGGTTTTGATTCCAGTCAAGGGCACCTACCTGGGTTGCAGGTTCAAACCCTGGTCCCGGTTGGGGTTGTGCGGGAGGCAACCAGTCAATGTGTGTCTCTCTCACATCGATGTTTCTCTCTCCCTCCCTCCCTTCCACTCCCTCTAAAAATAAAATAAAAAATAAAAAAATCAATGGAAAAATATCCTCGAGTGAGGATTAACAACAACAAAAACGCTCAAAACTGTGACATTATTTTACATAGAAAGTTTTTATTTTATATACATGTTTACTAATGGTGCCTCCAACTATTCTTCTGGAATAATTTTCCTTCTTTTTAAAGTATATCCTTTAATGTAGATCTCACAGTGGTAAACTCTTCAGTTTTTATTTTTATCTATAAATGACTATTTCATTCCCATCCCTGAATAATAGTTTTGCTGGATACACAATTATAGGCCATTATTTTCACTCAGCACTTTGAAAATAGGGCTGTAGCTGATGAATTTATGGTAATTGTCATCCCTCTGTTGATGAATCTCTATGTCTTAATATTGCTTTCATATTTTCCATTTACTTTGAATATATATGCTAGTTCTCTAAATTATTTTTTAAATTTCAGTGGTATTTCTCATTTCTGTAAGTTCCTATTTTTCAAATTCATACAGTCATTCCTAATAACCTTTTTTTTTTTTTTTAAAGTAAAACAGCTTTAATTTTTAAGAGTTTGGTTGAGCTCAAACTGTGACAGATATAATTGGCATTCAAATAACTGGATTAAGAGAAGGGCAAACCGGTTTTGATGGTTGTGCTTCACTGTATGTCTTTTTTTAAAGACTTTATTTTTTGGAGCAGCTTTAGGTTTACAACAAAATTGAGGAGGAGACACAGAGATTCCCCATATACCCACTGCCCTACACATGCATAGCACCCTCCCATTATCAACAATATGTATACATCCTTTATTTATTACATAGCTATTCTACATCATGTATCTGACCTTTCTAATATCTACAGTCTTCAGGAGACTAAATTTGTTCTTTGTTACTTACTTTTTCCTGTGATTTGTGATTTGTGATTTGGATTGTGAGTTCATTGCCTGATTTCAATTGGTGGGAATCTTGTGACCCTAACTTGTAACTGAGCAGGCTTTCTTCTTGCAGAGACACTACCTGGAATCACTTTGGCCCTCTCTCTTTTTTTTTTATTGATTTTAGAGAGAGAGGAAGGGAGAGAGACAACACTGATTGGCCGCCTCCTGCATGCCCCCCACTGGGGATTGGGCTCACAACCTGGGCATGTGCCCTGACTGGGAATCGAACCAGCGACCAGGGTGCATGGGTCGACATTCAACCACTGAGCCACACCGGCCAGGCAGCCCTCTTTCTTTTTTAAAATACGTTTTTATTTTTATTTTTTTTAAGAAAGAGGGAGAGAGGAAGGGAGAGGTAGAGAAAAAGAGAGAAACATCGATGTGAGAGAGAAACATCCATTGGTTGCCCCCCACACACACCCTGACCAGGGATCGAACCTGCAAGCTGGGTATGCACCCTGACCAGTAATCAAACCGGAGACCTTTTGGTACACAGGACAACACTCAACCAACTGAGCGCTTTGGCCCCTCTTGATTGTCTGGGTTCAGCACAGTAATCCCAGGCTTTCCTTCCCAATGCTCAAGGCCCCAAACTCATTTTCTAAACTACTGACAACTGCCCTTAAGCAATTTAACCTCTACAGTAGTCAATCACTTGCAGGGTCCCAGAGGCACCAGCTCGAAGTCACTCTGACCCCAGCTCACAGTAACTGTTCTTATTCTGCTTATTAAATTAAATTAATTAAATTTAAATTTTAGAAGTCTTACAGGCTTCCCATATCTCTGGTGAGGTCAGAAATCTCTCAAATAGTGTATCATTTCCAGTCTTTGGTTACTGTGTAATAAATGAGTTTCTTGGAGCTCCTAGTAAGTCTTATTGTCAGAAGTAGACCTGAAATATTTTTTAGTAAAAAATAGCATTTAGTATAATTCTATTTTTATCAAAATGATTTCTCTTTAGTTATGCATCTTTCTTTATGTATGTATGGATAGAAAGATACCTAGAATTTATGTTCATCTGATATTAATTATGGCTCTTTTTGAGTGATGGGACTGGAAGTGACTGATTCTCTATAATGAGCCTGCATTGTTTTTACAAGAGAGTGATTTTTCTGAAACAAAAATAAAAGGAAAAAAAGAAGCATATTGGAAGCAACTATTCTAATATGTTAATAGTGGTTGGTTTAGGGTGGAAGGGATATAAGTTATTGTTATTTTCTTTTTTGTACATTTGTTCATTTTTAAATTTTTTAAAAAATCACTGTTTGACATTCATCAATGAAAATGTTTGAGTAGCGACCACCATTTGTACCATAAGCCCTGCCATCTAGAACTGTATGTGATAAGACAACCAAGTATGATTCCACATCAACTTCTGTTAGCATGATGTTCACTGTAGGAATTGTAACAGCAACATTATTGTTTTTGCTTATAAAAGCATGACAACTACTTTGAAGTTTAACTTTTGGTTCAACAGGAATCATACTATTTTTCGGAAAATATTTCCAAGACATAGACCAGCGTAATCCTTCTCAAATACAGGTAAAGTTCCATTGCAAAAGAATACTACTATTAAAGAGCTCTTTATGGAAGACCAGATGGCCAAGACAGGTAATGCTTTGCTAATCTGGTTGTACCCAATGTCTGTGGTGGTAACTTTTATAACTATTACCTCTAAGGAAAGGACCTAACTCTGATGCTTATAGCTCAGAGAAGCTGAGTTATAACTGTGCTTTATATACTTTACTGTCTTGCCATCAAGCAGCAATTCTCCTTCAGCTCATCTCTTTCTTCAAACATCAAAATCATCTAAACAAAACCACCCAAGCTGACTACCAGAATTAAAACTTGGGGGAAACATCCAAGAATAGAAAAAAGGAGTAGAAGTAGTGATGTGTGTATAACACCTTCTCTAAAGTACCTCTTTTCCCTAGCTAATTTACAACAAAGAAGTTAGGCACAGCTGTTTCAGCTCTAGATCCTAAAGCCTGGAAATCATATTTCTAGCAATGCATTCAATTTTACATTTCATTATAACTAATAGTTTAGAGATGTCTTTACATTCTTTTTTTTTTTTTTTTTTGTATTTATCTTCAGATAGAGCAGGAGGGAGAGAAGGGGGAAGAGAGAGAGAGAAAAACATCGATGCAAGAGAGACACATCGACTGGTTGCCACCCACACAACCCCAACTGGGGCCGGGGACAAACTGCAACAGAGGTACGTGCCCTTAGCAGGAACCGAACCCGAGACTCTCTGGTCCGCAGGCCGACGCTCTAATGGCTGAGCCAACTGGCCAAGGCTGTCTTTACATTCTTTCTGATGGAAATTTACCTGTATGATACCATCACTTGCCTCCATTTTCTCTAACTCAAATGTTAGAGTCGTTTTCAATCTTTCTTTCTTCTCCAATACGTCATCTACTTACCCCATTTCCTCTCTATATTCTATCTTTAAACATTACCTTTCCCTCATTTCAATAGCCCTAGAGCAGGTCTTGGATTGAAACTACTATCTCTTACAAGCCTCCCTCCAATTTGTTTCTCCTTCACTTCTACACCAAGCAATATGTATTATCTTCCACCAACAGCTGTTTTCAGTAATAAGAAAGCTAAGTTCTGTGACTAAGCTAAACATCCCTTCTGTTCTCCAAGGCCTACAATGGTTCCTAGTTGCCAGTTATATCAAATTGAAATTTCCAAATACTGTTCATTATGTCCTTAATGAACTATGATGAGTACTCTCAACTATCTGCTCACATTTACCTACATATTCAAATCTATATTCTCTATTTCATGTAATCTGACAACCATGTATTACCATGATTAACTCATTTCTTGTTTGTATTATTTCCCACTACGGTAGAGACTATTTGCTGTCCCTTATATTTATTCTTTCTTTCTTTCTTCTTTAACAATAGATTCTCCAACTTTCATCTGGGTACATATCTGTCCAGTATAAAGATTACGTTTCTCAGCCTCTCTTGCAGCTAGAAATGTCCATGTGACTAAGTGCTAAACAATAATACGTAGGCCAAAATGTCATGAGCAACCTTTCAATAAGTGTTCTTAAAAAGAAGGAGCATTCATATTTCAACCTTTTATCCTTTCTACTAGCTAGATTGCAGATGTGATGGCTGGAACTCAAGCAGCTATCTTGGATCATGAAATGGAAATTACATGCTGAGTTTGGTGGAGCAACAAGACAGAAAGAACCCTGGGTCAGTCTGAACATCATGGAGACATCATGGAGAGCCATATCAGTCCTAGAATACCTAGTTCTGGATTACTTTTAGAGGAGAAAAATAAATTTCTATTATGTTTATGCTGCTACCATTTTTAAGGTCTCTACTACTAGCACTTGTGAGTATACCTAATTCTAACTGATCCTCCATTTCTAAGTTTTTATTTGCTATTTCTTCTGTCCCACTAAGAATGCTCCCCCAATTTATTTTCCTATCTTCCCCCTACCTAAACCAAACTGTCAGTTTTCTTTCTTCCTTTAAAATACAGTTTCAAATTCAACCTTGGAATCCTACTTGGAAATGGTTAATATTGCTAAGCTTATTCAATTATTCTTCTTTGAACAAAAATACACATATCTATATGGATAAATAAAACTGTAAAATAAAGTAACAGATTTTTAACAAACTTACTACAGCTTTTATACCCAAACCTTCGCTATTTACTTTAAGTAGTACTCTTACTATAGATTCACTTTAATGATACCGTCATTCACCAAGACCCTTTTAGTATATATTTTTTTAAAAAAAACAGACTGAACGCCCATCACTTGATATAACATCCACAAGAGTGTAAATACACCCAATCTGCTTACCAGGCCTAGAACAGTATCTAGCATATAATAAGTAGGTACTCAATACATGTTTGTGGTATGAAAAAAATAAACTGTAGCAAATCTTCTTCATTTTAAGGTAGACTGATTTTTTTTTTAAAGAGTTAAAAGTCATTCAGAGCTCAGTTTAATGAATAAGATGTGTCATAAAGCTGGGAATATCATTTTGGGTAAAAAAAAAAAAAGCAGTGACTATAAAACAATAAACTAGATTTCCTTATATGAACCATAAAAGGGCTCAGTGATGAGCCAGTTCGGTAGCAGTTCAGGGCCTCATTTCCTAAACTTACAGTTAAGGATGTTAAGCTTGCTCCAGTTCCAGAGCATTCGCACCTGCTGTTCCCTCTGCCTGGAACACCCCAGCTATTACAAGAATTACTCCCTTGCTTCATTCAGGTCTCCCTTTAAATATTCACCTCCTCCAAAAGGCCTTCTATTACTACCTGACCTAAAATAAAGCCATTCCTGTCCCTCTCTATCTCCTGACACTGCTTTCCTTTTCTTCTTTTTAAAATAGGAATTGCCACTACACTATCTGACCTAATAGTTTTATATCTATTTTGTTTATGTGTCTTTAATATCTGTCTCTGTCACTAGAATATTTGCTCCAAGATGAGAGGGACTTTATTCAGTGCTATAGCTCCAAATTTCAGTTAGATATTCAAATTTCAAATGATAAATTCAATAAATATATATGTTTATAATAAAAGAGAAAAGAAGAGAGAGAAGAAATGAAGGAAGGAAGAGTAAGAAAGGTAACAGAGCCTGGCCAGGGTGGTTCAGTGGTTGAGCATCAACTCATGCACCAAGAGGTCACGGGTTCGATTCTTGGTCAGAGCACATGCCCAGGTTGTGGGCCAAATTTCCAGTAGAGGGGCATGCAGGAGGTGGCCAATCGATGTTCTCTCTCATTGATGTTTCTATCTCTCTCTCCCTCTCCCTTCTTCTCTCTCTAAAAAAAAAAAATCAATAAAGAAAAAATAATTTTTAAAAATCATTTTTTTAAAAAAGGTAACAGAGAAACAGCAAAAGGAGTGAAGAAACGCCAGATGAGCCATAATTGGTTGTTTTACTGTTACTCCTTTTTAGCATCAGTTTGAATTCAAGGCTTCTGTGAGAAAATTTCAGAATGGGTCTATGTCTCTTTTGGAGATTTATTTCAAAAGAATGGGTACCATAAAGAAAGAGGTTCCGTTATCTTTCAGAAGCATCTGGGTGGTATTTACTATTATAATTGCACCTCTTTACTGTATTTCCATCTCCCCAGTCCACACAAGTACAGATTGAGAACTCCTGACTGAGTTGGACAAATACTTTAATGATTTCTAGTAGAATTAGTCTGTGTTGATATTATTAACATTTCTACATTTTCATACTTAACTGACATTTAGAATGTCTATTCATATTGAATACCTGCATCTCTTTCAGGATTATGATGAACAGATTTACATAAAACTAGAGACAAGCCTCTGAAAATACCTGTAACTAACTATATGTTACTTCTACTATGCCTCTCATTTACGGCACCAAGTTTAGTTCCTTTCAAGGGACAGTTATATAAGTCACATTTCATTAATGTTTCTGTTTCCTCAACTTGTCCATTCCTTAAACACAGCTTATCAAAACAGGGTTTGTACTGGAGAAGTTAAGGCAAAATGACAGTCCTTTATGTTTTAACAAATTTGGTAGAAAAGGTTTCATTTTCCTGCTGATTCTATTATGACATTATAAATAAATTCTTTTTTGCTCAAATATATTTTATTGATTTGTTTTAGAGAGGAAGGGGGAGAGAGCTAGAAACATCAATGTGAGAGAGAAACATTGATCGGCTGTCTCCTGCACGCCCCACACCGGGGATGGAGCCTGCAACCTGGGCATGTGCCCTGATCAGGAATTGAACCAGGACCTCTCAGTCCATGAGACGACGCTCAATCCACTGAGCCATACTGGCCAAGCTAAATAAATCCCTTTTTTTTTTTTTTTTTTAAGTTTAGTGGTCCCGAATTAACGTTTTAGGCAAAGAAAAGTGTTATATAACACAAGGCATTGTCCTAGAAGAGTTTTAGAGCAATTTAACAATTTTGAGGCATATTTAAGAAAATGTCAGTTTCCTGATTTGTAGGATTAAATGGCACAAATGCATACATACCCAGATCCTAGTCTCAGAAAACAGTTCTCCTTCACATTCTAGTTATGATTAAAAATTTAAAAATCAATCAGGAAGCCAAACAGGGTAGTCACTTGTTTAATTCCTTTTAAGCTCAAAATCATTTTATTTGAATCCCAGATAACTGTATTCAGAAAATAGCCATAAATTTTTCTACTGAATATTATTCTTCATCTTTGTTCTCTACAGAGTGATGTCTAATATAGTAATATTAGAACTAGTATAATATTAACATGTTAGCAGTAAAAGCTATGTTTTCTATTTTTTAGTAGTTCTTAAATACCTATTGCTTTTTGGGCCAGTGTTCATTAATACGCACTTTTTTTACGTAGCCTTGCAACCTTAAGCTTACAATTCTTCTCTGAAGCAGGAACTGGTGTGGGGGCAAAAGCCCAGACTGTTGGTAAGTTACCTGTATGAGGTAATCTTTTAGAAAATGTCATAGAGTAGGAACTACGCCGTCTAGTCCGACATGCTACTTCCCTCTCTTTATGCAGCAATTGCTCATCCATCAGCAATGTTATGACTTGCTTAGACTTTTCCCGGATATAATGACCTGAAAAAAACATTGAATTTTCTTAGAAAAAAATATTAAGGCTACAATTAATTTTTATTCAAAAGAAAATTAGGAAAAATGAGTATATGAGCTACATGAAAAAACCTGTGTCAAATATAAGGGAAATCTAAGTTTCATTAAAATTATCAATAAATATATTCCTTTTCTTATACTTCAAGAAGTAAATGAATATATGGTGAAATTATATCATGCACTGGCATTACATTTTTCACTTTAAATATACTTTTAAAAGCACTATATAATCTGCAATAAATTAAACAGGCAAAGAAGAGGAATGAATTAGATCTAGGTGTACTGACCTAGATGAATGACCATGACATATGGCTAAAGATTTAAAATAATAGGCATAGTATGATCTAAATCTGTAAAGCATAGGGGAAAATAAACAAGTATTTGTTTTTTTGGTTTTTTTTTCATTTATCTTCAGATAGAGCGGGAAGGAGAGAGAGAAATATCAATGTGAGAGAGACACATCAACTGGTTGCCACCCACACAACCCCAACTGGGGCTGGGGACAAACTGCAACCGAGGTACCTGCCCTTAGCAGAAACCAAACCCAGGTCTCTCTGGTCCGCAGGCTGACGCTCTAACCACTGAGCCAAACCGGCCAGGGCTAACCCAGGATTTGTATACAGAAGAGAGAAGTGGATGGGTGCATGGATGTATGGATGATGGATGGACGGGTGGGTGGATAATGGATGGGCAGGCAGACAACTAACTGTGTACCCACAACATTGTTAATATATGTTATCTTAGGCAGTGGTTCTCAACCTTCCTAATGCCGTGACCCTTTAATACAGTTTCTCATGTTGTGGTGACCCCCAACCATAAAATTATTTTCGTTACTACTTCATAACTGTAATTTTGCTACTGTTATGTCTTAGGCGACCCCTGTGAAAGGGTCGTTTGACCCCCAAAGGGGTCGCAACCCACAGGTTGAGAACCAACCGCTGCAGAGGGATACAACTGGGTAGGAAAAGAGAAGGGTGGGCAACTGGCTTTCCTTTGACATAAACTCCTATCAACTTAATGCAATTAATAGAGTGCCAGAGCACAATCTAAGACCTGAATTCTAACTCAATCATCTGTGTGACTCTGAACCAGGTGGTCTGTCTGGGCCTAAGTTTCCTATCTGAAAATTAGTATAAGCATATCTGTTGAGTCTAATTCACAGATATAAAAGTATATTCTTTCAAATATATGGTAATTTTATTACTATTATTCTCAACCCTCTTCCATGAGAAATGATCAAAGAAATTCCTTACTTCTCCACATCTTGGGAACAACTTATATTATTTCATGTCATTCCAAGCCTCCTTTCAAAAGTAAGCTGAAAACTCCCTAAAGATACACTATTATGTTCATTGTGGGCTTCAAGTGTGATGAATTAAGCGTTAATGTTTCCAACTATAATATTCTTTTTTAATCCTCACCTGAGGATATTTTTTCCATTGATTTCTTTTTTCTTTAGAAAGAGTGGAAGGGAGGGAGGGAGGAAGGAGGAAAGGGGGAGAGAAAGAGAAACATCAATGTGAAAGAGACACATCCATTGGTTGCCTCCTGCCCCAACTGGGGCCAGGGATGGAACATGCAACCTGGGTACACACCCTTGCTAGAATCAAACTGCCACTCTAACCACTGCACACACTGGCCAGACTGTTTCCAACTATAATTCAGTAGTAGTGGAAGTAATTTGAAATGGTCAAATTCAGGGTATACAGGGGTGGGCAAAAGTAGGTTTACAGTTGTTTGTGTGGAAAATAACACAATAATAAATAATAATACAGAATAAACTGTGTTTCACATACTCAAAATTGTAAACCTACTTTTGCCCACCCATATTTTGAGAAGAGGGGCCAACCATGTTCTCTAAGTACCAGTCATTTCATTAAGGATTGATACAGATAGTGTAAGACTTTTGCTCAAGTTGCCATCTTTTCCAAGATTATTTTACCTAATTTCACATCTTACTCATTTCTTCCTTTCAAACTTCTTTTATAACTGATTCAAACCTTATCATTCCAAATACCCTAATTTCCTATAATTAGCGTGCAGTTTATAACTAAAACATTCCACAGTATTTTGGTTACCACTCAGTGTCACATGACAGGCAGAAGCCTGCTGTGACTGTTGGCCTTTAGGGACTAAACAACACACCAGACTCTACCTTCACCACCCCTACCACCCCACCCCGCCCCCTCCAATAACTGACATAGCTTGGTTTGGGTGTGGGAGAGTGAACAACTCATTTTCCCATTCTTAACTTCAGGCTCATCTCCATCCACTTTTCCCCTCATTCCTTCTACTCTAGCCACTCTGGCTGCCTTATTCTACAATCCCACCATGCTCTTTATCTCAGAGCTGTGTGCTGGCTGTTGCTTCTGCCAGGAACTCTGCATGGCGAGATCCCTGATTCATCTAGGTCTCTACTCAAATGTCACCTCCTCAGAGAAGCCTTCCCTCTGCTCATCCTCTCTAAAACAGCCCCAGCCCATCACTCTCTATTCCCTTATACTACTTTATATTTCACCTTGGCATTTATCACTACTTAATATTGTATTATATATTTATTTACTTGTTTATTGTTTGTTTCCTCACCTAGAATATAAGCTCTATGAGGGCAGAGAATCTCATTCACCTAGTATCTTCAGCATCTAGAAGAATGACTACAAGTGGCAGATGCTTAATAAATATTTACTGAATGATTCAATCAATAAAAGGAGCAAATTACCAAAAATCTCAATTTTCTCCTTGACATAGTACAAATGGATGAAAGATGATGAGCGCCAATTTACAACCTAGCTGCCTGAGGAAGTTGCTTGGCCTGAAATAACTTCCTACAACACCCCTAATTAGAAAAAGTTAGAACTAGAAGTTATGGGACAGGTGTGAAATATTCTACTTGAAGTCGGAATAGATAGATGGAGTTTGAGGGCAGCTCTACTCGTTCAAAGGGACAAGCAGGTACCTAGAGCAGAAAGCCAACTGCAATAATGGAAGACTTCTCTCTGAAACACCAAGGCTCCTCCCTGAGGTAGCAATCTGCAGCATCGGTAAGGTCAGGCCACAGTTTACAGGAAACTTGGAAGAAAAAACCCAGATGTGAACTTCTCACTCATGGCTGCCCAGTGCCCTGGCTACCTCCCCACCACCCTTGAGATGCTGGAGAATAGAAACCTGGCTGTTCTAAAGCATCAAAGTTGAAAGTGAAAAAAATCCAAGAACTCAATAAACCTGCTTCAAGAATGAGTTAAATAATAACAATAATAAAAATAAGATGGCAACTACATCACTTCCAACCAATATGTTTTTAAATAAAGGAAAGAAGACACAGTACTAAAATAGAATAGTACTGCCCAGCCGGTGTGGCTCAGTGGTTGAGCATTGACCCATGCACCAAAAGGTCACCAGTTAGGTTCCTGGTCAGGACACATGCCCAGGTTGTGGGCCCGATCCCCAGTGGGGGGCATGCAGGAGGCAGCTGATCGATGTTCTCTCTCATCGATGTTTCTCTCTCTCTCTCTCTCTCTCTCTCTCTCTCTCTCTCTCTCTCTCTTTCCCTTCCTCTCTAAAATCAATAAAAGAAAAAAAAATTTTTTATTCCTCACCCGAGGATACTTTTCTATTTATCATCAGATAGAGTAGGGGGGAGGGAGAGACAGATAAACAGAAAGAAACATCGATGTGATAGAGCCACACTGACTGGTTGCCTCCCACACGACCCGACCAGGGCTGGGGACAAACTGCAACCAAGGTACGTGCCCTTGGCTGGAATCAAACCCGCGATTCATTGGTCCACGGGCCAACACTCTAACCACTGAGCCAAATGGGCCAGGGTGGGAAAAAAAAAGGTTTATAAATAAAATAAAATAGAATAGTACTGGAAATAGAATAAACTTGGGCAGCAACTGCTTTGTATTTGAAAGAGAGAAAGAAAAGAGGGAGGGGGAAAGGAGGGAAGGTAAAAGGAAGAAAAGGGGAGGGAGAGAGATATAGAGAGACAGAGAGAGGGAGAAAATATGGATGCTCTGGAACAAGAAATTAAACTATACAAGATATCAATATCCAAAGACATTGTATAAAACACATCAGAATGAAAGGTTGTTAGTTGAGGTGAAGGTTAAAATAAAAATAAAGTTATATATTGTTTTAAATTAGGAATCTTTGGTTGTAAGGGACAGAAATTCAATTTGAACTTGCTAAGGCAAAGGCCATGGAAAAACCAGGAGTTGCAACTGCCTCGGGTCCAAATGAAGCAGAGACTAGAAAATTACCAGGAAGGACTATTTTCTCCTCTCCCATCACTGCTTCTCTCTGTGTAGTGCTTCCATTTTCTCCTGTTGTAGATTGGCTTCTGCAATCTGGATGCGAATATGGCCAAAGACAACTCATAGACAGCTACCTGAGAAGTTTCCCTCTTCTTTCCTTCAAATTTGAAAAATCCAGGACAATAATTCTGATTGGCCCAGTCGGAAAGTCACATGCCTATCATTACCGCCAGAGAGTGGGATGTTACCCTTGGCAACCCCCATTAGAAAGACACAGTAGAATGAGGGGAGAATCAACAGGATAGAGAAATGAACAAGTAGAAGGCCAACTGAGGAGTCATCCCAAACTCAAAGAAGACATAGAGGACACGCAAATCACAGAACAACCATGCAACAGGTCAATACCCAAGGTTATTCACATTTAATTTCTTGAACACTTAAGTTTCAGAAAATGTTCTAAGCAGTGGGGGCACAGGTGAGAAAAAAAGAGACAAGGTCCCTAAACAAGATAATTTCAGATAAGAATAAATGCTCTACAGGAAATAAAGAAGAGTGATGTGCTAAACATTAATTTGGGATGGGGTCAAGAAATGTCTTGCTGAGGAAGTACCACATCAGTGGAGACCAGAACAGAAAGAAAAACGCAGCTATGTCGATTTACCAGAAGAGAGTGCCTGGTAGAGGGAACAGCTCAGATCTCATTTCTTCAGGAAAGCCTTTCTGAGATGTTTCTCTCTCTCTCTTTCTCTCTCTCTCTCTCCCCCCCTCCCTCCCTCTCTCTCTATCTCTTTCTCTTCCTCCCTCCCCTCCACTCTAAAGTGAATGGAAAAATATCCTCAGGTGAGGAGTAACCAAAAAAAAATACTTTAGTCAAGTTGGCATAGTAAGTTCATGCTTCAAAGTACCCTTCTGCTCTGCTCTGCTCCAAATACACAGCAATAGATATATATCACCAGTCTCAAAAACAAGACAAAAATTTACATGAGCCATAAATATAAGAGAAATGAAGTGCAGTGAGCAGGGCTAAAGTCACAGGCTGCTGGGCTCTTGATCTGACACCAGTTTAGCTCCTCAGGTGTTAGGGAATCAGTGCTGGTCTTATTCTTTGATGTTAGGGGATATCCATGTTTGTGAGAGAAGTCTGGGAAGAAAAGGAAAAAAAGAAGCCACTAATTGCTTCCTGGGCTATAAGTTATTTGTAGCTGTGGGAGACTGAAGCAAGAGGACACACATGCAGCCTTAAGGCTTGAAACTAAACAAAGCCACCTGCTGGCTCAGTGACTGGATCCATGACATACTCCCTAGTATTACGTTAGGCATGAGCTCTGAGCTACCTTTATAAGGGCTGTACTGAAGGCTCTAAGGGAGCTGGGTGGTGGGTGGTGGGAACTGAAAAACCACATGAAGGGAAAAGTGAACATGGGTGGTAGGGGAATAACGTCTCACTCAAAATAAGCCAAAAATAGATTTTTAAAAAATATATAATGCTAATAGTCAATAAAAGAGCAATCAAAACAAATTCACTCCAAATGAAATCAGTAGTCTACAGAACTCTGTAGGATCTTCTATAAATCAATAATTCATATTGCTATAGGACTTTAACAAAGATTTCAAAATAAACATGATTAAGAGGGATTAACACAGGTATCATATCCATAACAAAAATATGAGATTATAAAACAAAAGTAGGCAGAAATGAAATAAAAACAGATGGATATGAAAAGAGACAATTAAAAATCCTAGAAATAAAAACTATAGTCACCGGAATTTAAAAAGAAAAAAATCCTCAATATCCAAGATAAACTTCAGAATCTAACAAAGAAAGAATTTGTAATTGAAGAATAATATTAATAAATTCTTTCAAAATAGAGCACAGAGAGGCAACAAGATTACAAGATTAATTTAAAATCATATAGGGCAGCCCTGGCCAATTTGGCTTAGTGGTTAGAGCTTCGGCCCGAGGACTGAAGGGTCATGGGTTCGATTCCTGGTCAAGGGCACGTACCTGGGTTGCAGGTTCGATCCCCAGCCCCAGTCTTATCTCTCTAATCAATGTTTCTCTCTCTCTCTCTTTCCCTTCCTCCCTTACATTCTATCTAAAAATCAATGGAAAAATAGCCTCAGGTGAGGATTAACAAAAAGAAAAAAGAAATGTTAAAGAGTGTTCTTTAAGAAGAAGAAAAAAAAGATCAACAAAGTGGCAATAAATACATATCTATCAACAATTATATTAAGTGCAAATGGATTAAATGCTCCAATCAAATGACATACAGTAGCTAAATGAATAACAAAACAAGACCCTTACATATGTTGTCTATAAGAGACTCACTTTAGACAGAAAACACACAGAGACTAAAAGTAAAGGGATGGAAAAAGATATTTATAAAAATGGAAACAAAACATAACAAAAAATCTGGGGCAGCAATACTTATACCAGACAAAATGGACTTTAAAACAAAGAGAGAGTGAAGGATGCAGCAATTCCACTTCCAGGTATTTATCTGAAGAAACACAAAACACTAAATCAAAAAGATGTATGTATCCATACGTTCACTGAAGCTTTATTTACAATAGCCAAGATATGGAAGCAACGTAAGTGTCCATCAATAAATGAATGGATAAAGAAGAAATATTACATATATACAATGAAATATGATTCAGCCATAACAAATAATGAAATCTTGCCATGGATGGACCTAGTGTGTATTGTGCTGAGTTAAATAAGTCAGAGAAAGACAAATGCCATATGATTTCACTTAGATGTGGAATCTAAAAACAAAATAAATGAACAAGCACACCAGAAATAGACTCATAGATACAGAGAACATTTGAGGGTTGCCAAATGGGTTGAGAGTGGGGAGGATGGGTGAAAAAGGTGAAGGGATTAAGAAGTACAAATTGGCCCGGCCGGTGTGGCTCAGTGGTTGAGTGTTGACCCATGCACCAAGAGGTCGCCGGTTCGATTCCCTGTCAGGGTATGTGCCCAGGTTGTGGGCCTGACCCCAGTAGGGGGCATGCAGGAGGTGGCCAATCAATGTTCTCTCTCATCGATGTTTCTATCTCTCTCTCCCTCTCCCTTCCTCTCTCTCTAAAATCAATAAAGAAAAAAAAATTATAAAAAAAAAAAGAAGTACAAATTGGTAGTTACAGAATAATCATAGGGATGTAAAGTACAGCATAGAGAATATAGCCAACAATATTGTAATAACTATGTATGGTGTTAGATGGGTACTAGATTTATCAGAGTGATCACTTTGTACATTATATAAATGTCTAATCACTGGGTTGTACACTTGAAAGGATGCCAATATAATTCAATGGAGAAAGAATAATGTTTTCAACAAATAGTAGTGGGGCAACTGTATATCCACATGCAAAAGAATAAGGTTGGACCTCTACCTCACTCCATATACAAAGTGGATCCAAGATCTAAATGGAGGATCTAAAATGATAAAACTCTTAGAAGAAAACATTGGTATAAATCTTCATGACCTTAGATTAGGCAATGATTTCTTACATATGATACTTAAAGCACAAGCAACCAAAAGAAAAATAGATAAATTGGATTTCATCAAAATTTAATCAGGAAAATAAAAAGATAACCTATAGAATGGGAGAAGATATTCGCAAATCACCTATCTGATAGGAGTCTTATATCCAGAATATGTAAAGAACTCTTAAAAGTCAACAATAAAAAACAATAGCCCAGTTAAAAGTAGACAAAGGATTTGAATAGACATTTCTCCAAAGATATAAATGGTCAACAAGGACAGGAAAAGATGCTCAACAGTGAGATACTACTTCACATCCACTAAAAAGGGTAACTATAATAAAAATAAAAATAAAAGATGGATAATAACAAGTATATGGAGAAATAGGAATGCTCTTACATTGATGATGGGAATATAAAATGGTGCAGCTGCTAAGAATAACAGTTTAGCGGTTCCTCAAAAAGCTAAACATTGAATTACCATATGATGCAGCAATTCCATTCCTAAGCATACACCCAAAAGAACTGAAAGCAGGGACGCAAACTGATTCTTGTGTGCAAGTGTTTGTTGCAGTATTCACAACAGCCAAAAGGTGGAAAAAAACCTACGAATCCATCAACAAATGAATAAACAAAGTTGGTATGTACATTAAATGGAATATTATTCAGCTATTAAAAAGGAATGAAATTCTGATACATCTTACAACATGGATGAATCTTGAGGACATTATGGTAAGTAAAATAAACCAGACATAAAAGGAAAAATATTTTACAATTACACTTACATGAAGGCTACCCAGACTAGGCAAACTTATAGACAGAAAGTAGATTAGAGGTTAGCAGGCGAGATATGCTTAATGGTTACAGAGTTTCTTTGGGGGGTGATAAAAATGTTTTGGAAACAGTGGAGATGGATACTCAACATTGAGAACGTAATTAATGTCTCTGAACTGTACATTTAAAATTATAAATGTTATGTTATATATATATTAAGTTTTAAAAATAATATACCAAAAGCCATAAAAGTATATACATACTTTAAAATGGGTGAATTAGCCCTGGCTGGTTTGGTTCAGTGGTTAATCCTCACCCTAGGATATTTTTCCATTGGAAGGGAGGGAGGGAAGAAGAGAGAGAAACATCTATGTGAGAGACACCCATGGATTGCTTGCCTTCCGAACAACCCCAACCAGGGCCGGGGATTGAACCTGCAACCCAGATACATGCCCTTGACCGGGAATCAAACCCGAGACCCTTTCGTACGAGCACCGATGCTCTAACCACTGCTCACTAGCCAGGGCAAAACAGTCTATTTTTTAAATGTATACTTAACACAGACACTGCACTGAATTTTATCCTTGTCTCATGATTCATAAGACTATTCACTTTAAACACAAATGATAATTTTATATTGGATGAGGAGGAAGTGCTGATTCTTTTACCACTGTAGAAAATCAGGCACTACTGAATCATCTCAGCTCGGTATTCTGTATACCCTTTCCTTACTTCACCTCCTCTTCCACCCCTGACAAAATTATTTTATGACCTAAATTTATGTATTCCTGAAACTACTTGAATCTAGCTAGTCTTTGAAGATTCCATAGTCTTTGGAAACATGCCCTTACATTTATAACTAAATTCCAATCTAATTATAATTATGAATTATAATGACATTATTATACCAATTTGCCATGCCCCCTGTTTTATTCACTTTGCTCATTTTCTATGAGGTATCATTTTATCATGAACTTAAGAGTTAGTTTTATACATCCTTTTGGAAAAAACAAAATATTGTTCTCTAAAGCTCTCAAGAGGCAACACAAAGGAATAAACTGGAAACCACAACTGTCCCAGAGGAAAAGTAGCTAATAGGTTTAAGAACACCTTTTCTGCCCTGGCCGGTTTGGCTCAGGAGTTAGAGGTCGGCCCTCGGACCAGAGAGACCCAGGTTCAGTTCCCGCTAAGGGCACGTACCTTGGTTGCAGTTTGTCCCTGGCCCTGGTTGGGGTCATGTGGGTGGCAGCCAGTCACCTCTTCCCACCTCTTCCCAGTGTGTCTCTCTCTTCCTCCCCTCTCTCCCTCCTGCTCTATCTGAAGATAAATGCAAAAATGTCCTCGGGTGAGGATTAAAAATAAATAAGAACACTTTTCCCCCAGCTCCTGGTTTAAAATGATTCCCTCCCAAATTCCTAATCTTTTATTGGCACAATGTATAAACTTCTTTACTGTTACCTTGGTCTTTTCCAGCTTCATCTATGTGTTGAAAATCTTTTAGCATTTGAAGGTTACAGAACCCCTCTCTGCAAAGCTGAATAACTTTCTTAGATCCGTTCTTGATGAGATAATCCATTAGCATAAGGGATTTATACACATGGCGCCAGTTCTTCCCATGGTCGTTTAGTCTCTGCCATAGCATATTCATAATCTCTGAGAGAGAAATCGCGTTGAAAGTCAGGTCACTGATAGCTAACATCAGAGAACTAGAAGGACCCCAAGGATCATTAGAAGTTGCTTCCCTGACTTTTATTTCAGCATCTGAGTAATTTTTCATGAAGTTTTTCACTTGCCTCCTGAATGCCATAGGTAAGACAAGTTTGAAGGTGAGATAGAGGATGAGAGCAATGGAATAGGAGTTTATGTAGCTGGTTTATAAAACCCTTGGTAGGTAATTGGTCCCCGTTTCTGCTGTTCCCAAATACAAATGATTAATCATCATCTTGACATGGCATCAATTTCCTGCAAAGGAAAGCAAACACAAAAAAAGTAAGTTAATTAAAGTTTTAATGTCTATTGAACACCAAGTCAGTCTGAAAAATCTAGCTTTAATATCTAAATCAGCCCCTCACTTACAACAGCCAGAATTGAAGGTACCATATAAATGTTCCTAGGATCATTACGGAAAATCTCTCATAAGGGACTGGCCTACTTAACTTAGAGAAATATAAGTGGTCTTTCTAGTCCTAAAGGTTCCTGAAGAAAATATCATTCATCCTCTTTGGCCAGAAATAAAATTATAATAAGGCATTTCACGGACAGTGGTCAATTTAGTATAAGAAATGGAACTTGGGCTCTGACATATCATGCTTAAAACTTGTTAACATGTATAAAAATATTAAGTTCTAAAAGTAATTAAAATGGTGAGCCCTAGCTGGGTGGCCCAGTTGGTTGGAGCATCATCCTGTACACTGGAAGGTTGTGGGTTCAATTCCCAGTCGGGGCACATACCTAGGTTGTGGGTTTGATTCCTGGTCAGGGCGCTTACCACAGACACCTGATCAATGTTTCTCTCTCTCTCTCTCTCTCCCTCCCACCCTCCCACTCTGTCTGAAGATAAATGGAAAAATATCCTTGGGAGAGGATTTTTTTTAAAACATGGTGAAAACTGAGTCTTAGAGTCACCAAGTAACCCTATAGTCATATTCTTTTTTGAACTACAAGCCATTAGAATCAGATCTAACTATGGTCTGCTTTCTTGTTAATCAAAAGCGGGAAGGGTCAGCCCGGCCAGTGTGGCTCTGTGGTTAGAGCATCGGCCTGCACACCGAAGGGTCATGGGTTCGATCCCGGTCAAGCGCACATAGCTTGGCTGCAGGTTCTATCCCCAGCCTCAGTTGGGGTGGTTGGATGCCTGCAGGAGTCAACCAATCGATGTGTCTCTCTCACATTGATGTTTCTCTCTCATTCCACCCCTCCTTCCCTTCCTTCCATTCTCTCTAAAAATCAATGAAAAAAATATCTTCGGGAGAGGATTAACAAAAAAGTGTTGCCATCTCTCCACTTTAAGATAGTAAGGTGAGATTGATTGATTATCACTCTCAGAAGGCAGTGTTACTCTATTCATTCACACCATGTTCATTGATTTGGTATGGTGAACCCTTGGGTGAGGATTAACAAAAAAATAGTCACCAACTATTAAGACAAGTAATTGTACCTCAGGGGACTCTACATCTGATACATGGTACCCTAAACCAATATTTAGTCCTGGTAAGACTAGTAAGTTCAAGGAAAAGGTTAAATTATTTTCTTTACTCAAATTTAGAAAAGAAAGTCTGAGTTTAGAGCTAAACAGTGTCAATAAAATGATTCAAACAGTAAGAATTTTCCTAAAATCTGGAATGATCAGCATATCTCTCTCAGATCTCAAAATAAGTACACAAAGAAAGGCCCATGCAGGTTGATAAAAAAATACATTAAAACTTAAAAGGGGTATGCAGCCCCAAAACTTTAAATGATGCTTGTGACTGATCAATTCACAAGTTTATATGAAACTATTCCCTTTCTTTTTAATATTTTATCTTTATTGATTTTAGAGAGAAAGGAAGGGAGAGGGAGAGAGATAGAGATATCAATTGGCTGCCTCCTGCATGCCCCCCACTTCGGATCGAGCCCACAACCTGGGCATGTGCCCTGACCGGGAATCGAATAGGCAACCTCTTGGTGCATGGGTCCGACGCTGAACCACTGAGCCACACCAGCCAGGCAAAACTATTCTCTTTCTTCTTTTTCATTATTTTGCATTAAGGTGGGTCAGTTGGTCTGCAAGTTCCCTGATAACCACCAAAATAGTGTACACCAAATTGATTTCAAGCCCTGTGAGCATCTAGACCCAATGAAGCCTCCACAACCTGTAATCAGATTTTGCTAGAGAAACTGTATACATACAAAAGAAAATGGTTAAAATCCATAAAAAGTGTATTTTTTATTTTTAGTTTTGTTTTGTTTCTCTTCCTTGGCCTTCTCAATTCCCAGCACAGGCTTGATTAATTCCTGTGTGTGTATTTAAGGAAGACATAAATTTTCAGAAGCATCCTAAATGAACTATCATGTCATTTTGAAAAAGTAAGAGGAGATAATTTATCTTTTGTGTAAAAACACAACACATCCTCAAATAAGCAAGATAGAGAATGTATCAGTTTAATTAAGATTTCTCAGAAAAAGACTATCATCAACCTAGAAAGAAAAAAATATTGCGTGTTTTTTAAATTTTCTGATTTTCTCTCATTTGCACTTCAAATACAAGCATTTTTATCTGAATCACTACTGCAGCAATAACCCAATTTATAGTGTGTTTCAATAAGCTATTAAATTTTTCAATTATGAGCGTTTTCTTTTTCTGTTGTCCTTTTTTCCCCCTCTACCAAGCTCACTCAATGCAGAGATGCATTGTGACAAACCATTTGTCGAAGGGGTGGGGAAAGTCAGGTCCGCGGGCCGTACAAGGCCCTCAAAATCAATACCAGCTAACATCACACACCTCACCAAATTAGCCTAACCAAATATAGAAGGCTAATTTTTAAATTGATAATTTTGTATGACTCGAAAATGATGTTATAAATATCCAAGTGGCCCTTGGCAGAAAAAAGGTTCCCCACCCCTGGAAACATATAGATATGTTTCCTCACAAGTCTATTAAAAACAACAACAAAATCCTGTTAGATCATAACCTTCTGTAATTGAACAACAGTCATTAAAACCCATGTTTCCTTTTTAGGATAGCTACCTATCTATGTTTTGGTGGGACAAAACCCTGATTTTTAGGTTTTCCTATTTTCTCTAACCTGAATTTTTAAATTAAAAAAAAATGTTTTCTTAAATGAATTTTCTGCCCCAGAAAACTATCTAAATAATAACCTTCAATCCCATAGAGTAGGTTAAAAATGGTTATTGCAGGTTCTATGCCCGGCCCGAATCAGGGTCATGTGGGAGGCAACCAATCGATGTGTCTTTTTCACATCGATGTTTCTCCCTTCCTCCCTTCCACTCTATCTAAAAAAAAAAAAATCAATGGTCAATGGAAAAATATCCTGGGTGCGGATTAACAACAACAAAAAAAGATGTTGTTGACATACCAAAATTAAATAAATTTCCAACCATTAGAAAAACCAAAAAGAAAAAAAATCTGGATAAGTCAATTAGTATCATTTATTAATATATGGTGCTTTGTCACATGAATATAGAATATGTAAGACATGATCCTACTATTGATATGTTTTCACACTAACAAGAAGTTCAATTAATTATAGTTATAAATTATATGTTGGTTTATTATGTTTTAGACAGCTGACTACATGCAAATGCTCAGTTTACTCATACCATCAAAAATTTGAGATTATTATCACGATGATACAAATTAATTAGTGCCTAAAAAGGTCAATTTTCACACCTGAATCTGGGTAGTCTGGCTGTAATACGTAGAAATGGAGGGGAGCAAGATATTTCATGTCACAAATCTGTGTTGCCTCCTCTGAGAGGCCTTCACTGACCTTACTAACTTCTTAGGTCTTCCCATCAAACTCTTTTTAGCACCTGGTATATTTCCTTCATGGACTTATCATGATCTGTACATATGTATTTGTCATTTGCTCTTTGGCTTTCTCCACCACCAGACTGGCCCTTGAGAGCAGGGACTTTAACCATCTTATTTACCAGTGTAATCCTATTGACTAACATTTACCTAGCACATAGTAGGTACTCAGGAAAAAGGTGTTGGTGAGGTGCCAAATGGTTGAGTGATTCTGCTTTGGGATAAACCTGAATTGACTCTACAGCTTTGGGTTATAAACATGACATTTAAAAAATATAATCCAGCTCTTTTAATTGTCAAATAAAATTCTAGAGTATTGAGCAAGTATTTTCAAATCAATCAATCATTTCTTGAATATCTACCATTTATACAGCTTTGTGGGAGACATAGAAATATAAAAACACGGTCCCTACATTAAAAACAACATCATTAAGGAGGTTTTCCCCTTAAATTATTCCAAAATAAACAAATGATGAGGTAGAAGAGGTCTCTGTTTTCTTTTTAGGTTTATCCATTTCCACAATGCTTTGCCAAAGGCTGTTTCCTCCCACAACTTAACCTGAATCATAACTCTTTTTTTTTTTTTTAATTTTGAAGGGTAATGCCATGCCAATACCATATATTACATGATACCCACAGTAAGTTGTGGGGCCACTCTGAACAATCAAACATATTAACATGACTGCAACAAAAGTCTGTAAATATATGGAATAAGTGAAGACAAATGGCTCGTTTTTCGATTCAGGTCTTGTCGCCAAATAAGTTAGAGGGAAAAACTGGTTTTCAAAACTTTTTGGGTGTTAGAATCGAGGATAAGGGGTTTGGAGCTGAACCGACTTTTTCCAAAGACGTAAGACAGTAACAACAACTGCATCTAAGAGGCTGAGTAACAAGAAGCATCTCTAGAAAGGTACATTTAGGGTAGTGCAATCATGAGGAGAAAACAGCTCTTATGTTTGTACAGGTTCTGCCTATAGACATGGGTTCAACTCAGGAGGAAATGAGGTCTAAGATTGTTATGATGGAATGATTATAGAAAATACCGTAACATCAGGAGATGTAACTGTTTTGATGGAAAGAACACTGCCAAGAGGCAGAGAAACCAACTTGTTTGAGCCCCTCCTTTGTGTTCCTTAATTAATTCAAGTATTAGTTTTCCAGAGTTTACCATGTCACAGGTTCCATTCTAGGAACCGGAGAAGCAGGTGCACAAGACACAGTCAGCACCCTCAGAAGTCACTGGCTCCTCTTTGCTGGGCGCTCACAATGTGCTCACATTCACACAGCTCCTCTCATTCCTTTAATTAGGACTCCAAAGGCATGGATTTGAGCTCCTGCTCTACCATTTCCTAACGAAGGCTTACAAATTCTTCGGGCCTCAGCTCCCCATCTGTAGCAAAAGAACTCATCACCACACAGGGAGGACGGTTGAGAGGAGAAATGAGATGCGTGGGAGAGAATTCTGAACGTGAAGGGTGGAAGCTGGGAGGGGATCAACTTCCAGCCACTGCCCCCTGAGAGCACACAATTTACTTGGAAGGGGAGGTTGGGCAGGGAGAAGCTTCTAGCAAGCGGACTGATGTGATGGCGTCACACAGAAGGGACCTTCCCATACGCAGCCTGTGAGGGCCTCGACCCCCTCTCACCGGTACTCGGCCAGCGGACCGGTACTCGGCCAGCACCAGCATGGGACAGGAGGCTGGGTGGCAGGCCTTTCGGGCCGACCTCCATTACCACCCCCTCCTCCCGAAGAGATTCTACCTGCGGTGAAAGTCCTACTCCCGCGTTGAGGCCTTTTCCCACTCAAATTCAAGTCCCTGCTCCCAAGGCCTATTCACCTCCTCCAACCGGGCCCAAGTGCCCCCGCCTCACCCCACTTCCGCTTTCTCACTTCCGGACCCTCACTTCCGGCTTCTCACTTGCCGCCTCTCTTAGGTCTGGTGTGTGCAGCTCCCAGGGCCTCAAGCTAGAGGGATGCGAGGGGTTAGAATACCCCAGCTTGGAGGTATCAGGTGGAATGGAGGTAAAGATCTTCGTTTAACAATCTGTTGAGCTGTGGTGCTGCCGTAATTCTCCTTTCAGAGAATAAATTCTACAGTTTGTGTTAGTGTAATTTTAACTGACTAGAAATGCCATCCGCAGCTGATTTCCACCTCGAAGGACAAAGAATATAAAAGTCATCTCTAGAGATGAAAAGAGCAGTGTGTGTGATGGGCAGTGATGGGGTGCCTCCAGTGGTGGCCTCAGGTGGTCGTTGAAATATTCAACTGATCGTCAGTGAACACCCACTGTGTGCCAGGCACCCTACCAAGCAGTAAGAACCCAGACATAAAACATGAATCCAATGCTCCTGAGTTTGCAGGCTGGTGGTAGTGGAGGTGACAGGCGCCATCACAGAAGATTGTGACAAGATATGTATGGTGCAATTAGAGAGGAGCAAGCATCTAATTCCGCCAAGGAGTGTTTAAGGGCAGGTTTCACAGAAGAGTTTATATCTGATTTGAATCTTAAAGAGTGACAGGGAGTTCATTGAATAAGCAAAGTGGAGGAGGCCATTAGAGGCTAAGGACCCATCATGTGTAAAAGCTTGAAAGCTGAGAGGGCTTATTACGTTGGGAAAACTGCCAGGAGTGTAGTAATTATGGCTGTTGCAGAGGCTATTAGCAGAACAGCAGAGGGAGATGAAGTGGCAGAGGAAAGTCCTATCATGAAGGACCGTGTCCATACTACTAGGTGATTTTACCCAGTAGGCATTGAAAATATAATCAAACTTATGTTTTAAAGCACATTGGTGGTTGAGTGGAATATGTCAGCGTTCTACTAGAATCGAGGGGAAAAGACTTAGAGAATGGGAAAATGCTTAGTAGATGAAAGTAACATTTGTTTTTAGTGCTTACTATTTCAGTTATAATTATTATTATTATAACAGCCCACATTATTGGTACTGACATATAGATAGCTAAGTAGAATATAAAATGATAGGAGATATGAAAGAAGTTGCTCTGCTTGAAATATTGCTTAGCTGGCTATAATGCAGAGTAGTGGAGTAGTAGCCAGGGGGAAATGGGAAAGTGGCCTGAAAAAGATTGTTCAGGACCTTGAATACCATGCTAAAGTGTTATTCTATAGAGTGGGGGTGGGGGGCAACTATTTTATATAGTGAGTTATCGTTTGTGAAGATATTTTTTCTAGGTATATCATATAAACTCCAAAGGAACTCTGAAAAGTAGGCATTAATTATCCTATTTTACATATGAGGCAGTGAGTTTGGGGAACGTGCATTCATTCTACATTATTGAGCACCTGCTGTGTGCCAGGCACTATGCTGAGCCGCAGGAATACAAGGAAATTATAGTCTAATAGTCTCATAGGGGAGACATGAATAAATCAACAATTATAATAAGTTGTTATGATTAAGGCAAATATACAGTGATATAGGAGTAAAAAGGGCATTTGTCAAAATCTACAGTTAGGGAAGTCTTCCTGGGGTGGGGTGAACTTGAGCTGAGTTTGCAAGAACAAATAAGTTACATGAATTGCCCAGAATTATTCAAGTAGCATTCAACTAGCAAGTGATTTAGCTAGAACTTGAACGCAGATCCACTGCATCCAATTTTGTGCCCTTTCCCCTACCCTAAGGATGAATCTTTGGTCCTTGATATTGAGTTCCATTGATATTCTCAATCACAAGTCTACCTGTTGTATTTTTTTTTTTTTTTTTTTTTTTGGTACGTGCCCCTAGCGGGAACCGAACCCAGGACTCTCTGGTCCGCAGGCCAGCGCTCCAACCGCTGAGCCAAACTGGCCAGGGCTACCTGTTGTATTTTGAGGACAGAGATCCCATCTTTTTCTTTTTAAATCCTCACCCAAGAATATATATTTTTTTCCATTTATCTTCAGATAGAGTGGGAGGGAGAGAGAGAGAGAAACATGGATGTGAAAGAGACACATCGATTGGTTGCCTCCCACATGACCCCAACCAGGGCAGGGGACGAACTATAACTGAGGTACGTTCCCTTGACCAGAATCGAACCCAAGACTTTGGTTCGCAGGCTGATGCTCTTAACTGCTGAGCCAAACCAGCCAGGGCCCATCTTTTCTTTTTAAACCCATTAATTTTTTCCTTTTAGAGTGAATCTCTGGATGAGTTTAAAAGGGAGTTGATTAGGCTCCACAAAGGTGTAGTGTTACCTACCTGGTGGAATTAACTCTGTTAAAGTGACCTTATGTAAGAGGTCCTTTTTATCTGTTTTCCTCCCTCAGTTTGGGGGTACCATAATTTAGTTGCAATACTGTAACATTCACCAAATACAGACACCATTTTACAATAATAACTTGGTATGTTCCCCCTCCGCCAAACTTAAACAAAGTTTTCTTCTCTTGATTTCTAGGACATCATTGCTCCTTCTCATCTTGCCTGGTTTCTTCTCATTTCTCTGACCTCTCAACTTTGGAGAGGACTATTCTCTGTATTTATTCTTTAGGTGATTTTATCCAGTCTCATAGCTTTAAACACCCTTCTCTTTCAACAACTCTAAATGTTTTATTATCATCTCTAACCTCTCCTGACCTCCCCACTGGTATTTCTCATAGACATCTCAAATTTAGTATGTCCAAAACCAAACTCCTGATCTTCCAGACCTGTTCCCCATCTCAGTAAATTACACATCCTTGTTTCTAGTTTATCAGGTCATGATCTTGGAGTCATTATTGACTCCTCTTTTTGTCTCTCACAATGCACATCATATCCATCAGCTTACCTTTTATATTAAGTCTGGGTAATATGTGGTCAGTAAGTTAATAAATGGTTTATTAATGCCATGCTCTAATACATAATAAAATATTATCTGTGTTTTCAGACTTTGTGATCCTGTGTATTCAGATTTCAGTTACTTCCCACAACCTTCACTTCCCACTGGATGTCCTAAGTTGCCATCATCTATTGCCAGGACTATTGCAGTAGCCTCCTAACTGGTCACCCTGCTTCTGCTGTTGCTGTCTTACAATCTAATCTCAACACAACAACTGGAGTGATCCTTTTAAAACGTGAAACCCAAGTCAGGTTGCACAATAAACTAATTCAGAATCTTCCACAGGCTCCCATCTCATTCAGAGTAAAATCCAGAGACCTTGCCATGGCTAGCAAGGCCCTAAGTATTCTGGCCCCCGTCTCTCTCTAACTTCCATCCCAACTCCTCTCCACCTCACCGACTGTGTCAGGCTTGCTCCCACCTTAAGGCTTTGCACCTGCTGGTCCCTATGCCTGCAAAAGCTGTTTGTCCAGAGAGCTATTAAGTTGGTTCCCTTGCTCTGTTTTGGACTTTGCTCAAAATCCTTTGATCTCCCCATGAAATCACAACCCCCTCCCCCACCTCAGTCACACTCCCTATGACTCTTGCCCCATTTTATGTTTCTCCCTGTGCCAGAAGGTAAGATCCAGGAGGGCAGGGACTGTGTTTTGTTCACTCATACATCCCCAGCACTTAGAACAGGCCTAACACAGAGTGGATGTTCAAACATTATTTACTGAATGAATGAAAAGAGAATGTCTGGATCTAAACTATTGAATGAGAAGTACATATTACCATAAAATCAGATTAAACATAATTATGCACAAGAAGTTCTGTTATTAACAATGATTCCCTCAAAAGGAATTGCTGAAAATTTTTAAACAGGTGTGGTTTTAAAAGAAAATCTCTCCATTGTAGATGAGTTAAGATTTCACATATTCCTAAATCCTCCCAATTATGCTGATATTTTTCTGAGTGTCGGTGATGGTGAGGACTGAAATGCTGGCATTCTCGCATTACATACAGTCTTTATTCTTAGGTTCTGCCTTTGCACTTGTTCAATTATAAAGCTGTTATGAAATAAACCAATAAATGGCCTTGCTTTCCTCCCAATATGCTGTATAACAATCTGCTGATCATTACTTACTACCGAAATAACTTCTCTCTGAGTTTTTTCTGTTCAAACTTGGCCCCATACTTGTAGGGGAGGGGTTATGTTCTGCTCCCTGGGTGTAGTACCCTGTGGAAAAGTAGCTTCTTCATTAGAGTGCAAGCTAAAAACATCATGATACTTCCTACAGAGCACTATTCAACTTTTCCTCTTTCTTCCCACTACCCAGCCATGGAAGTTTAGGGATTCAGTGTTTAACCACTGACTTGGGGTAAGGACTTGAGGATTTCAGTGTTTGGAAACTGACAATGGAGCTGTTAAGTGTAATGATGATCCAGGTCCTTAAACCATGAAGACTAAAGAAAGCTGAGGTCAACCTTGAGATGCCATTGTTTTAAAATTGGCAACATGTTGTTATCTTGAAATTTCTATCTTTCTAACGTGTGGAAATTATGGGGACCCTGTTCAGTCACAACTTGAATTTAAGAAAATTCAACAAGTTAGCATTATTGAAAAGAAAGCCCTTCTTTAAAGAGTTAGGAGTAGCAAATTACTTCATTTAACACGTTTAACAAATATTTACCGAGCACCTACCTACTATGACCAAGGTACTCTGCTGATTCTATACCAGATTCTTCTCTTCTATTTAAATTTTAAAAAGAAAGAAAGAAAAATTTATGACCAAAAAGAAAGTTCTAAAAAAGGGTAAATCTTAAGCATGGTTTAGTTATAAAAGGGCAAAGAAATAGAAAAGGATACCTCTTCACAATATAGAATGTTTAAATTTTAGAACCCCAAATTGAGTCTTATATGATACCCTCCTTCTTAGCCCCTAAGAGATTAATGCTAGGCCCTGGCCGGTTTGGCTCAGCAGTTAGAGCATCAGCCCACGGACCAGAGAGTCCCGGGTTCGGTTCCCTCTAAGGGCATGTGCATCGGGTGCAGTTTTTCCCCGGTCCCAGTTGGGGTCATGTGGGTAGCAACCAGTCGATGTGTCTCTCTCACATCAATGTTTCTCTCTCTCTCTTCCTCCCTCTCTCTCTCCCGCTCTATCTGAAGATAAATGCACAAATATCCTAGGGTGAGGATAAAAAAAAAAGAGAGAGAGAGAGAGATTAATGCTAGGAACATCCTGTGAGCCAACATTTTCTTCTTTATCTTAGGTCTGGTCCCCCAACTCTGAATGGTGCCACTTAGCAAGTAGCAATGTATCTAAGTTTGTGCAAAAGATGAAACATTGCAATCCATTTTCTAGCAAGAGAAAAGAGAGAGGAAGAGGCCCTCACAAGTTGTACTTGTTATGGGAGGGAGGAACTTAAGAGAGAGAAGGGTGAGTTATAAATTTGAAGGTAAGAACTAAGAAAGTTGAAGATGACAGAAACTTTAAGTCAGTGAAAAAAATCTTAAAATCCCAGGAATCCTTTAGTTCATCCAACTCAAGAGGAAGTGAATCCCAGAAGTCAAAGTAACCAGTCCCAGCTCACATCTGACTGTGGCAAAACGGGTTGGAACGCATGCTGTCTTAGAACTTTTCTCTCTTTTGTTGTTAAGGGTAATATTATGGGCTAAGTGCACTGAGAAAGCATTTTCCCTGAGATTTTAATATTGTGAGTGATTCAGAGTGGTATTAAATAAGTTCCCCTAAGAATTCTTAATGTTTCTCTGAATGCATGGCTATACTAAGAGAAAACAAGAGTTTTCCTTAAGACCCGCAGCAGCTTGTCGATCGACCATCTCTAGTGTTAGAAATTTTCTTATGTGAACATAATGATTCAGGGAGAAATTGTTAAAACTGAAACCAAGCATAAAGAAGCAAAAGTATTTCAGTGAACCTCCTGCATTTTAGTTCAACTCTGGCAGCAAGAAAACAAAACCACATAATCTAAGGCTCACACCCAACTCTCTGAAGCCCCATATCTGCTAGTTCCTGTGTGGTTTGCCTTCAGACTGCAGGACTGACTGGGGGTAATTGGGAGGAGGGAGTAAGAAACAGGGAGGAGGAGGCACTATTAATGGATCTGTGAGCATGTAACTCTCTTTTTAGTGTTTTAGTTGGAAGACAGCACAAGGTGGATCTGTACTCTGAAATACACTAATTTGAATGTGAATTCATCTTCCTTCTTGCAAGAGAGGATTCTAATAACTCACTGTCAAAGCCAAGATATAGACTCAACCTCTTCTCTTCTGAAAGGTATGTCATTGCACGTCAGTTCACATACTCTAGACACCTTGAACAGTTTTATAATTTGCAGAATGCTCTCTATGAGTCAAATCTAATTAAAATGAATCCCATGGGCTCTCCAAATATTGCTTTTAATATTTTGGTCCATCAGCTAAGGTCTCTAAACCTTTTGCGGTAGCAACGTCTGTGGTGATAGGATTTGACTTCTATCTAGGAGAAGACTTGTTCCTTACCCAGCCCATTATATGAAAAAAACTCCACTAACTGGCTTCTGAGCCATCTCATAGATAGAGAGACTTTAGGCCCTGGGATTACAAAGATGAAATTTCACTTCGCCATAGTCAACATTTAATTCAAACTGGGGCATGGATGTGAGCCCCTGAGCAGCAATGAACGAACACTGGTACTCTGAGGTCAGGATTTCTCTCATTGCTCGCATTTCTACTTCTGTTAGTATTTATGTTACCTTTACAAAGAACTCCAGTTTGAGTTCCTTTACAAAAAGAAAAATTTATGTTGATATAGATTTTGAGAGAATATTGTCTATCTTTGTCTCTTTATTAACAGTTAACGTTATATCTGTCTTTAGTTCAAGCATTAAGTCTTAAGAGAACTCTATGGTTTATGCTCCACCTGTTCCTGAACAAACCTGAATTGAGGGTTGAATACACCTACCAAAGATTTTACTAACTTTAAAATATTGTATTTATATACCTGAAATTAGGCCTTGTTAATGAAGCATATGCTACTTAATTTGCACATTACTGAAAATAAGCATCCCCAGATAAATTAAGAGGGGAAATGTTTAGGACCTAAAAATCCGGTGGGAAAGATTGTATGTTGCTCATGTTATGTCATTCAAGAATGGGAAACCTCAGATTGAAGACTCTTGTTCTATACAACTACATTTATCATAGATTGTTTAGCTCTTTAGTGGGTTCTCCCTTTTATCCTTCTGTTTGGTTTCAGAAAGAATATTTAGTGTAAATATATTCTGCTTTAACAAGCCAGTATTGTTTATAAAAGTTCATATTTATAAAATAATTTTGAAGTGATTCTCTTTACAAAAGGACCCATTACTAAATAAAGAACACTATGTAAATAGTCATCTAAGTGCATTCAAATTTCAAGTTTTAAAAATTCTGATTTGTACTCTTTTTGAGAACTTTTTTATTTTATTATTTTTAAAGAGAGACAGCCCTATATTATTAAATAAAAGTACCTTTTTAGATTGAACTTGGAGTGTCTCCCATGTAGTAAACTGTAATCTTATTATCCCTAAATTGTAATAGATTTTATCTTTTTTAAATGACTTTACTGAAGCATAGGGGAAGGAGGTGATCAATTTGTTCAATATGAAGAAATATCTCTATTGCTAATATAATATCCTTTTGAATATCTTCCACATCTTAGGCCCTGATGAAAATCCCCCTTTTTTTATTTCAATTGTTCTGTGTCTACCTTATAGGGATATTATAAGAATAAATGAGTTAACATAGATATGAAGTGCCTTAGGAAAATGGCACTATGAAAATGCAAAATTATATCATTATTATTTCTTTGAATCTTGATCATTTTCTTCCCACCTCTTATAGTATATCTCGCTTACTGCCGAAGCCATAGCTTTGAGAATCTTTGCCTTCTGGAAGAGCTGAAAACGACCCTAGTTTCCACATATTTATTGATTCTCAGAGAATAACATCCACTGGTATTGGTGACTTGTAGGATTCATGCCTAAATTTGAGCAGAACTTGCCTCTTTTCCTGGGTCAAAAAAAGTCTGCAATTGTTCAAAAATGTGTCATTAAGTATGATTCCATCAAGATTTCTTAAACAAGTAATAATAGTTGCCTCTGGATTAGTCCTAAGGACAGATTCTTCATTTTCGTGCCCTCATAAAAAAAAATTCAAAACTTGGTCAAGAATCTTCATGACCTAAATTATTTGAATCAAAGGATAGGGTGGATTGACCCCCATTTTGTCCATTTCAAGTATTTGCCCGGCATATCTTGATCTGTAAAGAAACAACACAGCCTCATGTCTTTCTCTCTCTCTCCACTTTACAATCCTCAGGAAAGCCTAGTACATAAATAACCAATTACAAACATTTATTGGACATTTACTATGTGTTGGGCCCTATGTTAGGCACTTCAACAATGTCAATACCAGTTTTCAATAAGCTTGAGCCAATAGGAATTTAGTAAATTTTTTAAAGTTTTCTTTTTAAATATGAGTTCAAAGGCAAACGTTTTAGAGAATTAAAAAAAAAAACTATTACTAAGTATATGAAAATAAGTCTTACATGTTCTCCAAAGATGTAAGACATATCTTATGTGAAGAAAGTGAAGAAAATGTTCAAAATTAAAGTTGAAGTATTAGTACAATGAATATCTCTATAATCATCTGGATTCAATGCTATGTTTGTTCCATGTGTATGTATTTCTTTCTGATTTGTAAGTTACAGACAAAATGACATTTCACCCCTAAATAATTCAGTACACATCTAAGAATAAGGACATTTTCCTCTGTTACCACAATACCATTGTTATACCGAAGAAAATGAACAGTAATTCCTTAATATTATCTAATATCTAGGCCATATCTAAGTTTTGCCATTTGTCCCTCAAATGTCTTCCATCATTTAAAAAAAAAAAAAAAGAGGTCTGATTTTTAAAAAGGAAAGCACATTTTTGCATTGTGTTTTATGTCTTTTTATTTGACATTGAATTTTTTTTAAAGGTTAGACCATTTATCTTGCAGAATGTTCCACATTCTGGATTTATTGTTGCCTCATCATGGTGTCATTTAATTTCTTCCTTTACCCCGTGTATTTCCTGTAAACTCCAAGTTAGAACTAGAGCATTGATTAGATTTCGATTGAGCATTTGTTACAAGATACTTCATGTTGCATCTCATCAGGAGGCACAGAATGCCATGTTGTCCCTCTATTTGTGATGCTCAGTTTGATCATGGCTCAAGGCAGCGATCTCACTCCAGGGATCCCTCTATTGCAAAGGTGCTTTTTTCTCCTTTGCAATTAAAAAGTAATCTGAACAGGTAACACTTTAGCACAGTGGTAATATCCTATTTCTGAACAAACTTCACCAATGACTGTAGGTGACAATCCTTGCCTAAATCAACTATTCCATTAGGGGTCATATACGTTTTAGTACACTTTGAAGAAGGATTAAACATACAAATTCATCATTATCAGCAGCAACAGCAGATACTTATATTTTTGTAAATATTTTTTCATTTTTAAAATTTTTATTTCTTGATTGGTTTTAGAGAGAAAGGAAAAGAGAGAGAGAAACATCGATTTTTTGTTTCACTTATTTTTTTATTTTTTATCTTTTTGTTAATCCTCACCCAAGGATAATTTTTCCATTGATTTTTTTAGAGAGAGTGGGGGCGGGGGAGAGACAGAGAGAAAACGATCAATGAGAGAGAGACATATGGATTGACTGCCTCCCACACATAACCCCGACCAGGGCCAGGGTTTGATCCTGCAGCCCAGGTACATGCCTTTGACCAGGGATCAAACCCATGACCCTTTGGTGTGCAGTCTGATGCTCCAACCACTGAATCACACTGGCAGGGCTGTTTTACTTATTTATGCATTCATTGGTTGGTTCTTATATGTGCCCTGACTAGGAATCTAATCCACAACCTTGGCATTTGAGGATGACGCTCCACCCATTGGAGCTACCTGGCCAGGGCAAGAGCAGATATTTATTGAGTGTATAAGTTCAGGTAATAACAACAACAACAATAATAATAAGTAACATTTACTGAATGTTTGCTGTGAAGCCAGACAGTCTAGGCTTGAGGCCAATCCTTCAGTTACTAACTGGGCCAACTGGGACATGTATTACTTAGTCTTTCTGTGCCTTAGTTTCTTAAGCTATCAAATGAGAGTAATAATGGCACCTATCTCAGTATATTACTTTGAAGATTAAATAGTTTATACGTACAAAGTTCCTAAAACAGTGTTTGTTTTTTTGCCCAGCACTGGTCTGACACTTTACAAGTATTAACACATTTGCTTCTCATAATGGCACAATGAAGTGCTAATATTATCCTTCCTTCACAAGTGAGGAAACTTGCACAAGGTCACTTAACTAGTAGGTGGTAGAGTCTACTTATGAACCCAGGCAGTCTGATTCCAGAGCATTCTCTAACCGGCACATGTAATGAGAAGTGACACAAATGAAACAGTAGAAGTCAGTACCAGGACCCCCCATATCCCAACCATCACCCTACCCAGGTTTTAAGTTATTGAAAATCTGGACGTGTTGCTACCAAACTATATTTTTGGTTTTGTTCATCTGAATTATAGCACTCTATTAAGCATAGATGAGTTTATTTATTGGATTTGTAAGCATAAGGCTCTTTATAAGAAACTTTAAACATAAAAGATAATACTAGGAACTGAAAAATGTAGAATGATGAAGGAATAGGAAGGAAAAAACTGAAAGGAATAATAGGAGAGGGGAGTTAGGAGACCTCAGAGCCTCTGGGCACAAGATGATACTTTGATATAATCAATAGAAAAAAAAAAATCGCTCTCATTTTTTTAACATTCCTGTACTGTATAAAATTTTACTACTAAAACACAAGAGTATAGCCATTGTCAGATTTATAAAAGACCACATTGGATTTCTTCATGGGACAATAGATGAGTCTTGTTAGAGGTAACTTCCCTAATTGGTTATTTCATACACTCAGACATTCCGTAAATCAGTCTATGGCTTCTGAAGCATAACTGTACACAGAAAAGGCCTTACAGGCTGGTATCTGTCCCTACCCCTTCATTAACATTACTAAAGGGTTCTAGCACTATCTAACTTGCTCCTTCCATTGCCATTACAGAAGACTCTCAAGTGTAATTTTCTAAAGAGAACTAAAAATAAATGAGAAAAAAATTCAACATTAATAATGTTTTCATGCATTTCTAACACAGTCATTGCTAAATTGGTTCTGCCTTTTTATGTTTTTTAAATGAAAAGCTGCCTAATTGATCAATTGGTCACAAATAATACTTCATTTGTTTTTCTCCACACCTCTCAGCCTTCCAGAACCACAGGTATAATGTGGCAGCCTACAAATGGTGTATGATTTGTGTCTTTTGTCTGGTGCTTTGTGAGAGAATACTAAAAGCAATCTGCTGAGAACTCAGTAGGAACTCAGTAAATAGGTAGATAGTTCTCCTGTTAAATATGATTTTAAAGAAGTCTTTTAAAATAACTAAGAAATATTACTAGGAAAGTACACAAGTAGAAAAAAATCTGCATGATTTGTTATTTGAGATTTGTATTCATCATTTTATAAGTCATAGATTTTTAACACCTTATGGAGCAAAATGTGAGGTCAGATTTGCTCCCTTTCCCCAAATAGATTTCTATTATAAAATATGAATTATTGAATCAGTAAGGCTAGTGGGAAGATCTCAACCATATGCTAAATCTAAGGAAAATGTCATATTTTAATACATTATATAAACTCTTTAAGTTGATCATAAATATGTAGATATCCAGGACAGCACATAGGTTCTTACTGGCAGTGGTGAGGTGGGGGGTGGAGGAGAGTGTCAGAGACACATTTAGAAAGCTGAAGAAAGCTATGGAAATTCTCCCTGGGGGGCGGGGGAGGGGGACTATGCCTAACACTCATCCAAACACTCCTTTACACAGAATTTCCAATGGTCCATGGATCCCTGGAGTCCATCCATATATCTTTGACAAGAAAAATTTCCTTTATTTGGAATTTTGTCTTTTTTTTAACCCTGAGCCTTATAAAGCTTTAAAAAGAGTTTTCACCACACATTATCTCATTTCATCTTTGAGGTAGACAGACCACATATTTTACCTCTCATGTTGCAGAGTGGGAAAAGCAAAGCTCACAAGGTTAAGCAACTTGCTCAAGGTAATTTTGCTAATGTCTGCCAGATAGTACCAAGGCTGGTAAGTTGTAGCCCAGGGCTCCTTCTACTACACTGGTGTGGGCACAGCATTCTGGAGACACAGGAACCCTTAATGGGGCTTCTGGAAATCTGAATTCTGGCTCTATTGGAAACTACCTGTGTGACTTTGAACAAGACATTCATTGTAACCTCTCTGGTCCTCAGTTTTCTTCTTGGTCCAGTGAGAGATTAGACCACGTGTTCTCTAAAGGCTTTTTGGTTCTGTTGCAAAATCCCTAATCCCCCTGAGTCTGAGAACAGAAATGACCTTTTCTATGATAGATGACAAGACCTTTCAACCCTTCCCTGTAGGTCATAAGAGCTGGCATCCAATTCATGATGTGTTCCTTTGCAATGCCCAAATCCTGTTGGAAACTATAAACATCAATAGCGCTTTGATGGGCTGTTTGTGTGTCGTTCTGCTGGTTGCTTCATTTTCCTGCAGGGCTGACTGTCTCACGGCGATTTTGCTCTAACTCTGCTCTGCATCATACAGACATAACACATATTTTCTTATCCCTCTTGGGTAGTTCAGAGTATAATATGGAAATAAATAATGTTGATGGACTTATTTTGGGCTGATAGACCTTATCCTTCTAAAAAGGTTATTCCTCTTGAAGGACCCAAACCTTCCACCTGATTTTTCATTATTAAGGGTTATTTTTATATTTTTTTAATATCCCTGAAATGTGTTTGAAACTTGAGACTCATGAGAAGGCCTGCAGCACTGAATGCAGAAGCCCTGAGACAAGAAAGATGTGACCAAACTTTTGGAGGTATTTGGAGAATCTTTGAGTCAGTATAATTAGGACAAATTTGTATGTTAACATTTGTTTCAGATTTATAAAAAGTGTCCATAGCATATGCTGCCAAGTACACAAAATCCATGATATAGTCCCAGTTTAATTCTGAGTCTCTCCGGGAAGCTAGAACAAGCAGAAAATTCTCATGCTCCATATGTCAGTAAACTAGGGTTTTATGACATCAGTTGTCAAACAGTGGAACCGCAGAACCAAGGGTCTGCTACACATTGCAGGAACACCCCCCCCCACCCCCGCCCCCTGCTCTTGGCCTTTGGACTAATCTGAGCCAAATACCGTTAGGATGGAAGGCTGGCTATCTCAATAACCAGGAAGATGGCAATCATTATTTGTGATTATCAACTGATGATAGGAAATTGGGAGCCCTGTTTCTCAGTCATTTTGCTCTTTCAGTTTTCTAAAAGAACTTTAGGCTGGCAAATGGAGTTATATCAACTTCTTACAGAGAAGTGTATAATTTACTCTGTGCCATGTCAGGTCATTGGATTGTGGGAAGTAACCCTGTCCAGGGATGAGAGTGACAGAGCATGAACTTAGTCCTGTGTTCTGTGTTCTGTTCTCAGGCTCATGGATGACTCAGTGTTCCCCATCCACTCCTCTGTCCTTGGATGAAACAGTACCATTCTTTAACCTGCTACTTAGGAGACTTAGGAAGAGACAGGCATTGTTACCCTGATAGCATTTGTATATCTTTGATATAATATAATACTCAATGCTTCATTTATAAAATGCATAATATGGTGCTTTCTTATTTAAACAAACCCATTTTGTGGAATCCCTATCTCCTAGACCAATATTGTTAAGTAGACTACTAATTAATTTTATAAACCAGATACTGTGTGATGTTGCAACTTGACACTTGGTACCCTGTAACTATTCAAATAAAGAAGGAGAAAGTGTGAAGTCAAAGAATCCCCCAGCTGCAGAGTAATTCCCAAGACCTACAACAAACAAGATGGAGCTCTTAGAATGTAAACTCTGGTTTTTTCCAGCATAGATATTCAAGTTTTATTTTAAAATGCAAAATGTAGGGAAAAGTAAGCTTTACTACACAGCCAACTCTGTCAGCTCATTTTATTTTATAAAGTGAAGGTTCAATTAGGCGTTATTATCATCAAGAGAGCAAGCTGTAATGCTTTGTCATGTAGACGCTATAAAAAAATTACCTGCCTGGTTACTTTAATTCATCTTTTAGCTCCCGTCAACAGACATCCCCTCAGTCTCTAATTCACTGTACCCAGATGTACTGAGAACATTTAGGGTAATAAAAACAAAAACAAAATGGGGTCCTTTTCCCTAAGGAACTAACAAGCTATTAGGGAAACTGGGACAAACAAAAGAAAATGCTACTGCAGTGCAAAACTCATGATGAGAAGATAACAGAGTAAGTGGCTAAGGCGGGGCTCTGTAGAGAGGGCTTCCTGAAGGAGGTGCACCTGCAGGCAGAGGGAGATGGCTTGTCGAAGAGGCGCAAATGCATCCACACATTTGCACATTTCAAGAAAATCATAGGAGGAACAGGTCTTCTTCACTGAAGATCTGTTTATTTTGCAAATGACAGAGTTGAGAAGGCTCTTGTGATTTTTTTCCCCTTGGGGATCTAGAAATTAAACTTCTGCTACTGGAAACTGTACCTCAAGGTCTTTTTCCAGAAAGACTGCTCTTCTCTCACTTCCAATTATGCTCCTGTCTAAGTCTTCTCTTTCAAACACAAATATCTTCCATTCTTTTAACTACTTTCTTATAATGTTCTTTTACATGCGTTTTTCATCTTAAGTGCTCACCTCTACCAGACTTCATTTCAAGGCCTCTTCTAAATCATGGTGCCCAGAATGGGACAGAGCTCTCCAGGAGTAGTCTGACAAATACAGAACACCATGGAGTAGTAGCCTCCCTTGATGTATGCCTTATACTTCTCCTAATGTGGCCCCAGATTGCATAAGCCTTTTTGGCATTCATGTCACACTGCTGACTCATAGTGAAATTGTGGTCAACTAAAACCCATGAGTTCCCATGAGCTACTATTAAGCCAGATCTTCTTTATTCTGTACCTAGGAACAGAGGTTTAAATGTAGAGAAATTTATCCCTTTTATACTTAATCATATTGGTAACAACCTATCAAATATTTCAGAGATAGCATATTAGTTCCCCCTCCCAGCAGAGGAGTGTGTACTTATTTGCTATGAAGGCATAACTAGTCTCTTGCTGGGTCCCTGGAAGAAGCCTCCAAAGGATCTGGACTTGATTATCTCCTTCCTATCGATAAATTGTCTGCAACCCTGCACAAATCTACATCTTTAGATAAACTAGTGAGCCTCAACCTTCCTAACTGTAAAATAGGAGCAAATACGAATGGCCATTTCCTTCCCAACAATATGCAACAATGAGTCAAATGTCTACAAAACTCAAAATAAAAGTTACTCAGAGGCAGTATATATGAGAGGAAGAAATTTCTGTTTTAAGCTCTCAGCAGCTTTCAGAAGATTTGATTATCCTTCTCAGTATACGATACAGTAAATGACATTTATTTTTGCAACTATTTTAAAGTTATAATTGAGTTATCTGATTTGGGGTTGTAGTAACATCATGTGATGTCAGTGTTATCTCAGTGCATAATTATTTGTAATTTGCGTAAACACCATAAGGTATATCTGTTTTATTGCAAGGCCCCATTTAAAGTGATTCTCCTCTCGCCATCCCCTCCCCCAGCCTCATCCTCAACCCTAGCCTCTTCCGTTAGTAAAACAAAGACTACAAAGACTTTGAAGTTTAGGTTTCCATCACACTTTTGGAAACCTCTAAAAGTCTTACCAAACTAGCTTAGCAGTTCATAGGTTTTCATTCCTGGCCAAAGCAGAGAACTCACAGGTAACTTGTATAATATTTATAATTTCAAGATAATAGAAATGTCACATTTCAGAACACATCCCTGTGAGCAATTTCATTCATTATAGAAAGGTTCAGGGAACGTCCACGTTTTCCTAATCTGCCATTCTAATACCAATCTTAATGTTGCTGTCCTGACCTTGAAATCATTAAGATTCAAACCTCACCCCCACCCCTCCCCAGTGATTTTGTCTAGGGCCTTGCTAGTCAGTGTGACACCACCTGGGAAGCCTGTTAGAAATGAGGATTTCAGACCCTGCCTCTAACCTATCAAATCAGAATCTTAACTTTAAAAAGATTCCCCTGCAATTCTTATGCACAATAAAATCTGAGAAGAACTGACCTAGGGTGGAAGGGATTTCGCCCCACTTTACCCATTATGTACTTTGTGTTGTGATACAAAACTTACAAAATTCCATTTGGTGCTTACCAAGAGTTTAGAGTTGTTAGTTAAAATTTTACCAGATTTAAATATTCTCTATACATCTAGCTATTTCTCAAAGTATATATAACTGGCTTTAAAATACTCTTGCCTTTATGGGTTCTTATAGAGCAGGGGTTTTCAACAGGGGGTGATTTTGACACCCTGAGACATTTGTCAATGCCTGGAGACATTTTTGGTTGTCACAGTTTGAGGTGGGGGGCGGTACTACTGGCACCTGTTGGGTAGAGGCCAGCAATGCTGCTAACGATCCTACAATGCACTAGACAGTTCCCACAACAAAGACCTAACCAGCCCAAAATGTCAATAGTAACGAGGTTCAGAGGCCCTGTCATAGAGGTGTATGGTTTGGAGAGAGAGTCAGATGTGCAACCATGCATAACAGAATGCCATAGGGAAATGCAGCCGTGTGGCATGTCATGATGTGGCTAGGCAAAGAACACATAGACTGGCAGCTGCCTGAGCAGTGATGGTGAGGGCTTGGGAGGAAGGGAATGGGAAATCTAGTCACAGGTGAGAGGAGACATCTAGGACAGATAGAACCAGAGCTCTGTGCACAGTCAGCTTTACGTATCGAGCCTGGGGCTCAGAGGCTGCACATGAGGGAGGTGTGGGCTGGAGAGACACAAAGCTCCTAGAGTGGATATTAGGTATGATCTCAAAATCATGTGAGACCTGGAAACAAGAAAGTATTTCAGATGTAAACATACAAGTACACGATGGATTTCAAGTAAATACAGTAAGACATGGACTTGGGAACAAGGCTGAGTCCCACTTGTTAAAACTGGGACATCTCAGAGCCAGGCCAGCAGCAGAGGGTGGCCAAGCACAGAGATAGCTGAGCTTTCAGTAGAGTGAGCTTCTTAAATCCCTCCCAACCGAGAAATGCTTAGTGTTGAGTCTGTGTACGGTTCAATTGCAGGAAAGGGTCAAGTGCTTCCAGCTACGGAGATAGGAGAATGAGAAGCAATCTGGGTCCTGACACTGGCTGCTGAAAAATCACAGGATAAGAACTGGAATAGATCTTGAGAGGCCCTCTAGATTATTTCCCTACTGCAGGGCACCTAAGTCATTTTAGAAAGGTTATCTATTCTTCAAGTATAAAATTTCCATAGAAAGATTTCTTAAGGACCTGTGTTGATGCCTAATCCAATCTAAACAAAAACTTCTGCATTCCTAATCCTAAATCCCCTCACTGGGATGTAATATAAATTGATTTTCTTTTATCCTACCCTGCACACAGGGTGCTTTCTAACATTCTGTAATGGTAAATAATGCAGACTACCTCCACAACTGCTAGGCCCAGCCTTCCCTTCTCTGGGTTGAAGAATCTCAATTCCATTAGCATGTCACCGAGTCTCTGCCCAACTTCTTATCCCTTTGTTATTCTCCGAGCCCTCTCCAAGTTTTGTATGCTTATGATAGTTACCACCAAAATGTATTTATTAAATACATACTGTGTGTAGCCCAGCCGGTGTGGCTGAGTGGATTGAGTATCCTCCCACAGACTGAGAGGTCCCAGTTCGATTCCCAGTTAGGGCACATGCCTGGATTGCGGGCTCAAGCCCCAGTAAGGGGCATGCAGGAGGCAGCTGATCAACGTATCTCTTTCACATCAATGTTTCTATCTCTCCCTTCCTCTCTCTCTAAAAAAAAAAAAAAAAAAAAAATCAATAAAAACATGTTTTTAAAATAAATAAATACATACATACTATGTGTAGACAGCCCTTTGACCATGGAAAGCAAAGAAGGGAAAATATGAAAGGATATATATGGTTTGGTTGGTTTTTATTAGTCCCTCTCTTCTCTCTCCAAGGAGTTGTCAATCTTTACCAAGTTCAAAGTCTAGTTGGAGTAACAGTCCTTAGGCTAAGTTCCATTGTAACATTTTGATTGTCCTTGCAAATGCTTTCACTGTGGCCCTCACCTAAAGATAGTAGAGTACACTATCATATAAAATAGCTCTGATGTTAATTTAGCTCTAAATAAAACAAGGATAAATGCATTTACTAGTTTGGATTTTGTTTCAAATAAGCTGCAAAACCAAGTTCTTTTCCACAGAAAGGGATTTATTCAGCAGAATTCACTCACTTTGCTGCAACTGTATTAATTCCATTTCACATCATGTCTCTAAGTAAAAAAGTAAACTGATTTGCAGCAGACTAAATGGATATGTTGATGCATCCAACATAAGTAAGATTTATGCCAACTAGATTACAACCATCATGCTAAGCTGGCTGTTTTAGCTTCTATAAAGTAGTTGCAACAGCCCACCACTTCAGTGTGTGCATTTAAAACAGCTTATCAAAGTTACAAAAGATTGGGGATGTTGCAGAATGAGAGAGAGCGCAGATGTGCAAAATGAGATGAATGCCCCCTCCCTGGAACCACTGGTCCACTTCTCACTGTTATAAAAAATATTCATTTGGTTCTATACCCATGTTCTAAAAGCAACCATTTTAGATTGTTGAATTGTGTTTCACATGGCACTGCTCAGGATATACACCCAACTCCACTTGTGGTTGAGCCGGTACAGGCTGTGGACTTATTGTGTGCTCAGTACTGCTAAGTGCCACCTGGGAGTGGGCCACCACCCTCCACTCACTCTGTTCTCTATTCTCTGCTACACCCTGTCTCTTCTGCATCACTCTCCGTTTCCACAGACACCATCTCATCAGCTTCCTGAGATTCTCAGTCTCTCAATTTTAGGACCCTTCCTTTCATTTCTCCTAAATTGCTGGCTTTACCCTGGCTTGCACTTCTAACACAAGAAGGCTGCTAGTGGAAATTTTTCTGATTTCCATAGCTAGTAGTTTGTATAACTAGTAGTTACTTTCAAAAGAAATGCCTAGTGGAGAAAAAAGCAGCTGGGTGACATATTAAAATTCAGTAAGACTTGATAGCACAGTTGAAAATGAAAATTAGAGAATTTGAGGTCCTGACCCGTCTTTGGTAAGCTAGAGGCCTTCAACATTTCTTACAGCCCAAACATACCCATTCCACTAGAACATACACTCTGTTCCAAGGAACCATGTTTGCTCACCATTCTGGAACTAGGCCTGCATTCTTGCTTGCCTAGAGCTCCCCTATCCCCTACATAGTCACCTTCAAAATCTCAGCCAACCTTCAAGGGCAAGCCCCAAACCTACCCCCTCTCCCCAGCTCTTCCCCAGACAGAATTAATTTTTTTCTCCCCAGCACTCATGTCAGCCTTATGCTAGAATTATTTATGTGGGTATTGATCTCCCTGAATTGACTATGACCTGCCGAAGGGCATCTGCCAGGCTCTCCCCTCCCTCCGTGAGTAACAGCTCAAAGTAGAGTGGTCAGAAGTTAAAGGAGAAAACTCCATGGACCAAAAATGTCCACAAAAAAGGTTTTCTTCCCAGAGGCTGGTTTCAGATATGGAAATGTCCTTGAATGAGCAACCTCTGAGAAGAAAGACCTCTCTGAAATGGAACAGGGTCTGTTAAATAGACTCATAAAAATCCTATGAGTGCTGGGTACATGGAAGCTTCTATTTCTTCTTTGCTTTACTTTTCTGTACATTTAAGTGCTTTCTATTTAAAATGATCATAAAGCCCTGGCCGGTTTGGCTCAGCGGTTAGAGCATCGGCCCACAGTCAAGGGCACGTACCTCCGTTGCAGGTTCAATCCTTGGCCCCAAGGGGCCATTCGGGAGGCAACCAATTTATGGGTCTCTCTCACACTGATGTTTCTCTCTCTCTCTCTCTATTTCATTCTTTCTCCCTTCCTCCCTCCCACTCTCTCTAAAAATCAATGGAAAAATATCCTCGGGTGAGGATTAAAAAAATTTTTTTATATAAAATAACATCATAAAAAGACCTCATTCTATTTAAAAGTTAGTGAATTGAGTAACTCACTGTAACTTAGTTTATAGCCTAAACGTTTCCCTGTAGTTTAAATTACAAAAGTAATTCTTTGCTTCCCAGCTTAATTGTATTTATCTACTGAATATGGTACCCCTTGAAATTGTTAGTTCTTAGACTGTTTCACACAGTGCCAGGTTACACTGCACCTTTATTATAAGGAACTCCTTGTGCAGGACGTGTGGCTCTTGGAGGATGAAAAGTTCCACTCTTTAGCACATTTTAAAAAATCCTTCAGCTGATGTAAGAAAGAAAGATCTCTTACCCTTTGAGATAACATGGAGGGGCCTGGAGAGTATTATGTTAGGCAAAATAAGCCAGTCAGAGAAAGACAAGTGTCACATGATCTCACTTATTTATGGAATATCATGAACAAAATAAGCTGTTGATCAAAATAGATCCAGAGACATGGAGGTAGGGAACAGATTGACAAACCTCAGAGGGAAGTGGATAGGGGGGTTGGGAAGAGATAAACCAAATAACTTACATGCATATATGTACAACCAATGGACACAGACAATAGTTTGGGAAAAGCAGGAGGGGGGTAGGAGCAGGGAGGAGGGGGTAAATGGGGGAAAAAGGAGAAGCATCTGTAATACTTTTAACAATAAAGATTTAAAAATAATAATGATAAAACTAAAAATCCTTCAGCTGATTTAATATTTTAATACTTTATCTTTGGCAGAGCAGAAAGTCATTTTTAAGAATCATCTCTGAACCAACGAGCCTTGTAACTATTGCCAAGTACATACTGAGTGCTCAATAAATATTTTTTAAATAAATTAAAATGCTATGCACTTCTGAACAAAAGACAACTTAGTCATTTAAAACAGATTGCAATGGGTATAGTTTCCAGTTGCTGCTCTTTTATGTCCATTAGAAATCAGAAAAATGGGAAGTTGGGGGGGGGCAATCAGACACTGTTATGGAAACTGCATTGATGAGAGCAGATTGTAGTTTTGTTTAGAGTGATCTGATATACAATTATTTGAGGGTTTTATTGTCGTCCTGGATTAAAGCGGTGTTGTTACTGTAATAGAAGATTGGCCCAGAGTCCTCCGATGCCAAACTCTCTAGCACCGCCTCTGTTCTTCCATCAGTAGCCCAGGCCCCCCCTCTCAAACCCTTTGCGATGCAGTCCTGGCACAGACCCCCAACCTCAAACTCCAGCCAACTTCCCTAACAACGCACTTTCTCCCTTCACCTGCCAGATGCTTCTTGTTCTCAGACATTACACCCTGAAATCGGGGCTTTCAGTGAGTTAAAAAGGGAAATATAGAATTACCTGGCTCTATCAGTGTTTTAAGTATTCTTTTAGACTGAAATGAGAGCTCTTGTACAAAACCACTTGAACTCTTTCTTAAGATATGCTAATTTTTTCTCTCTTTGATTGAACTGTTGACCTTCTGGATATATGACTAGTTATTACCTCAAGTATGTTTGCAACTGTTCTCGCCCTAACTATTCAAAAAATGTAATTAGCATGAAGACATTATTGTAGAAGCATATCACCTTGGGCTAGGATCTCATTAGACAGCACAAATTGAGCAGAATTGAGCATGCTCCAGGGCTTTTAAAAAAGATCTCCGAGAAAAATCCAGGGCATTGGAAGAAAAGTTAAAATTAACTCTTTCGTGAGCCCTCTCTCTCATATATTTGATTTGTAAAAGAATCCAAACAGAGAGGGTTGTGGTTCTTCTGTTTGAAAAATGAAAGCAACTCTCTTTCCTCAGAACTCTGCTTTTACGATGGGGCTGCTGTCACAATTCTGGGTCAACCAAAACCAAAATAATACATTTTAGAGCTCTAGCTTTTTCCTCCAAGAAATGCATAGCATTTTATCCTTGCAACAACAGATGTTATAGAGAATAAATATTCTCTAGGAGGTAGTTAACACATGTGGGAAAACTGAGGCCCACAGAGGTGTAATCACTCGTGGGTTATTCACGCTCCTCCTTGAACATTGCCCATCTCTTCCACCGTGAAAGGAGTTCTTTATCTTCTGAATTGAAAACCATTTCATGCTGCCTGCTCGGTTATTTCAGTATGTACTCCTAAGTTTGGGACTAATCCCAACTGTTATAAAACCTTATATGAACAATAATGAAAGTCCTCATTCCTGGATCCCAGAGGTTACCATTTCTAGTTCATCCCAAGACACTTTGGATGCCCCAGTTAGGCCCTAAATGATTGGAATTTTCAGGAGAGCACTTGCCTGATTCTATCATTCACCTCCTTTGTAAGTCTGTAATGTGTTTTAGTGCGCAGAGATGTGTCATAGAAACAATCATTTCTCATTATTATAATAACATTTTTCCTTAATTGCAAAAATATTTCTGACCTGAATTTATTCTTGTCATGGCTGTGTGCACAAGCAGAGTCTTGTTTGTCTTTACAATATATTAATAATGTATTAATTTGCTTCCCAGTGCTGCCCAACAAGGAACAGAAAGGATTTATCTAAATCATGAAATGCAAAATAAAGTTAACATTTTGTTAATTATATTTTAAGGGCAGTCGGCATTAGGTTGTATAGCAAAATGTAGGCCTATTTTTGAGAGAAGATAACAGAAAACACTACTCAATTAACAAAACATTTGTTTAGCACCTACTGTGCACAAACTCTAAGAGGCAAAAGGGGCGAAGACAAGTAAAATTGGCTAATTTAGTTTTATAGTCATAGTTAAAAGGCAATAAAGGGCAGGGTAATATGTATTTTGATTTATTGTCAAATTAGCTTACATATATCAGATGGAACCACATGAAACTAACAATGTCTAACAGTTTTTTACCAAAAGAAGTGGAGATTTCATATGATTCGACCTAATATTAAGATACTCTTGTCCTGCTGTACCAGTGCCTAAAACATTATACGGTTCATTTTCTTTTTATTTTTTTAAATTAAATTATTAATTTCAAGTCGAAACTGTCATTATTAGACAATCCATAGAAGGTAAATACAGATCAGAGATTTGAGTCCTGTTTTTCATATTTATTTTTGTAGACTCAAAAATAATACATATTTTGTAGTTTTAAAGTTTTTTATTATATCAGATGCTTTTGTTTATTTGACTTAGAGTGGTGAACCTGCTACCTGTTCTTCAAGTGTGATATTCCCCAACTCAGTTTTTCATGCCATTTCCTTGGTGATCTTCACGCAAAACTGACATCTCTGTTTCCTTCTTTTCTGCAGAGATGTTTGATTGTACAACACTTCATTTATTTGGAAATACTTTTCTATAGGAGATTAAATCTAACATCCAGTCTTGCCAGTCAGGTTACTAAGAAATCAGTACAGGTTACCATATGTATGTTCCACTAAATACATTCTTCTAGTTCCATCAACATTTAACAAATATTTACCAGGCACCTACTTTGTGCAAGCAGTGGAGTTGGTCCTCTGCCGAATATGAAGTTGTATAAACAAAAATGTATGCATTAATATAAATACAAATTTAGTGCTGATTGTATAGACCAGGCACTGCTCTACACACTTGACATGCATTAATCTAGTTAACCCTACCCAAGCAATTAGATTCCATTGTTATATTCATTTTAAAGATGAGGAAAACTGAGGCAAGAGGGGTTAAGTGAGCTTCTAGAACGCAAACACTTAACCAAGACACCAACAATTTATCTGGTTATTGTGGGGGGACCTGATGTTAGAAAGCAAGTGCTGCCCTGGCCGGTTTGGCCCCATGGTTAGAGCGTCGGCCCGCGGACCAGAGAGTCCCGGGTTCAGTTCCTGCTAAAGGCACGTACCTCGGTTGCAGTTTGTCCCCGGCCCCAGTTGGGGTCGTGTGGGTGGTGACCAGTCAATGTGTCTCTCTCACATCAATGTTTCTTTCTCTCTCTTCCTCCTTCTCTCCCTCCTGCTCTATCTGAAGATAAATGCAAAAATGTCCTCAGGCAAGGATAAAAAATAAAAAAAAAGCAAGCAAGTGCTTTTCCCAGAGCATGAACTACAAGTGTGACCAAAAAAGTAAATATCAACCCAGGCCAACTTATGTACTTGTGTATAATGTCAGAAAACACTGTAATGTAATGCCTATCACATTGGGTTTACTCCCAGCTCAAGACACTAAGACATACCCCTGTGAGTCCCCTAGCACTTACTGGCACATGCGCCATACGCACTGACCAGTGCGTTCTTGCAAAGTCACATCTTACCCCAAATCTTACCACAGCCCTGCTGAAGGCCAGGCACTATCAAGAAAATGTTCACTCATTTTTCCGGGTATGCCCAATGTATGAACACTGATAACACATCTAAATTCGAAGAAAATCAACAAACGTCACCTCAGTCAACCTGAAAAGTCTAGTGACTCATTCACAGCTTTTTCACAGGGCTCCTGCTGGGCCACCCTGGTTCTCCTGAACTAGCCTCCAGGCCTCCTGCAGCCCAAGTGCAGCTCAGTGCTTGATCTCTCTCTGCTCTGAAGATCGAAGATTGAAGATCGGGTGAGTGTTGACTTCCTTTTGCACAGGCATTTGAGTTGCTCAGCAAGCTGCCCCTTGTCTGTGTTTACAGCGACCCCACTGCTTACGTCCCTGGGGCAGGCTAAACAAGGTCGCCTTAGAAAAAACAACAGGGAAGAAGATGTTGACTTTTCAGCCCCCAAGAGTAAAATCCATCACACTGAAGGTGAAATCATAATATCTAAATTTGACTGGGTTTATGTTGGGTCTCATAAATATATACACACATGTGGATGCTTAAACCATGTATGCTGACTGCTGAAAGCAAAATGAAATAACATACTGTCTCATTAGAAAGGTAAGAGCTGGTAGGCCAACTCACCAAAATAAAGAAAAATGAGCACTCTAACTTCTACACATACACGCACACACACACACACACACACACACACACACACACACATTGGTATAGTGAAGTCCCCAAGATAGTTGCCCTAGCAATGAAAGGCAATTAATGTTTTCAAGGATTTTCTTGTTAAATTTAAACTAGTCGCATGAACTTACTGTGCTTTCACTTACTGTGCTTAGCTTTAGGCTACCATCCTCAGATAGAGGTCTGGCATCGATTTCAGACTCTAATAAGGCAGTAAGCAGGGTAGATAAGAGCAAAAGCTCAGGAGCCAGACGGCCCTGGCTAGAATTTCGTTTCTCCCATTTTCCAGCTGTGCATCCCAGGTAAGTTACACTCTGTGCCTGCATTTCCTCACCTGTAAAATGGGAATAACATAACTAAAATGAACCCACATGGGTTTGTTGTGAAGATTTGATGAAATAAATGGTAAAGCATTTAGAACAATGCCTAGTTCAGAGGAAGCCCTCAACGCGTGTGAGTTATTTGTTATAATAAGTTGAAATGGGCTCACATATCCCAGTAGAAACCACTGAGTTCTGTTTTGTTTTCAACTTGAATCTTTGTAGTGCTTCAGTCTCATTGCTTCTTTTATGTGTGTGCAGAAGGAGGATGGTTAGTCATCCTTGGAGTACAGGCTTTTCATTAAAAGCCTTTATTAAGTTTCTTTTCTGCAGTAAATGATCCAGATTACTTAATTGTTCTGTTTTACATGCTTTAATCATTTATTTGAACTTCTCAACTATCTCCAGATTTATAGTACATGCAGAAATATTGTCTAAGAAATTTGGTTTTGAAATTCCTTATTAACTGCATCCATTAGCTCAAATGTTTAAAATCCATTGTTCATTAGAGCAAAGTTAAGTTCTTTACTATATTGGTCGGTTGGTTTTATTCTGTTATATTGCCATAGTCACCTAATTTTCAAATGCATAGTTCACCACAAGCCAAATCAGAAGAGATTGTAGGTCATTCATTCATTCATCAAATATTTATCGAGGGTCTACTATGTGCCAGGCACTGTGCAATGTTTCAGATTACAAATAAGATACTCCCTACTTGGAGCTTACAGCTTGAGAGGGAAGACACAGAAGTAAACAGACCATTGCAAAAGTCTGCCATAGATGCTGTACTTGAAGTGAGAAGGTGTCAGGATAACCCTGGGAGAGAAGGGAGGGAGAATTCAGCTCTGCTGGTTGGAACAGGAAGGCTACACAGAGAAGGTGACTTTTGAACCATATGAAAGGATAACAAGGATTGAGGGGGAAGAGAGTATTCAGGGAAGAAGAAGCAAATTTGCATGTTGTACAGACAAGAAAACTTCCGTGGTGCAAGTATGAGTGGGGGCCAGGATCTAGGAAGGATGCAGAGACACAAAGCTTCCTGGGTTAGCTGGGGCCAGGCCGGTAGCGACTAGACCAAGAAGCCTGAGCTCCACCCTGCAGGCGTGGGGATCCAGAGGAGGGTGTGTTTTACAAATCACTCTGGAAGCGATGAAGAGGGGACACTGGAGGCATTTGAGCCTAGAATCAGGGAGAAGGTAGGTTGCTGGGGTCATGGAGAGAAATGATAAAGCCTGCACTAAGGAAAGGGTGATGGAAAGAAAGGAGTTGATTTAAAGTATATTTAAAATATAGGGTTTAAAGACTCAAGAGAGAAGGCTGCCAGATTTGGGAAAGAGGAGGAAAAAGAGGGAGAAATTCGGAAGGAATTCCAGGTTTCCTGCGTGGACCACAGTGAGGGCCATGACACCAGATAGTGCCATAATGGAACAAATATAAGTTGGCACAAATCCTTCTCCTAGAAATGCTCCTCAAAGACATATGTCCTGTTGAAAGTCAGTAGGTAATGTCAGCATCACATGCAAACAGCAGTATATGTATTCCTTACTATTTATTCTTTTTAAAATACCCCTTAATATTGGCCTGGACAGTTTGGGCCAGCAGTTAGAGCGTCATCCAGCCGACCAAAGGGTCATGGGTTCGATTCCCAGTCAAGGGCACATACCTGGGTTGCAGGTTTGATCCCGGACCCCAGTTGGGGTCATGCCAGGGTCGTGTGGGAGGCAGCCAATTGATGCGTCTCTCTCACATCAATGTTTTTTTCTCTCTCTCTTTTCCTCCTTCCCTTCCACTACATCTAGAAATCAATGGAAAAATATCCTTGGGTAAGGATGAACAATAAAAAATTTTTTTTAAATACCCCCTTAATATATGTGACATATATGAGCTAAGATAATAGTTATGTAGGAGTCTTCATTTTTAATTGTCTGGAAATTAATTTTCCAAATATGGTGTTAGCTGTATTTCAGTTATCTATGCCTGATATAGTATATATCTACTTGTTTGTTTACTTATTTATTATCTGTCTCCCCCCAGCTGAAAACAAGCTCCATGAGGTCAAGGACTTTGCCTCTTTTTTTTTACATCTTCAGCCCCAGCACCTAAAATGGTGTTTGATTCATGATAAGTACTCAAAAAATATTTGTTGAGAAAAATGAATGACTTTCCATGTGGGTAAAAAGAAACATTCCTATCCTTTACTAATGGAGAAAGAAAAGAAAAGAGAAAAAAACACTTGGACTTAAAACAGTTTTTCATGAACAGATCCAATTTGCAAAAATGGAACTAAAGTTTAAAAGCTATTTTTCTTCCTGAAGCTCTAGTTCTGGGAAAATCACAGCTGCCAGCTTAGATGGTGGTTTTCACTGCCCAGTTACAAATTCTTCGCAGTTGTACATATTGTCAAAGCTCAGCTTCCTTAAATGCTGTTGGATCAGTCAGGAAGTGGTGATTTTCCTTATTGATTTAATGCCAGTTCCTCTTTTGTGAAAAATCCCATGTGCTGCTAATGGAACATGGACAGTAAAAACTGAACATCGGGGCCAGAATTAAGTAAGTCACTCATGTTCTTCTCCATTCAGGAGATGCTAAACCATTTCTACTTTCAGTCTGGAGCGTTCAGTCGTTTCCCCTTTAAATTTAGCAGAGTGATTATTCCCCCTGGTGGGTTGCACATATGCTCCTTCTGATCTGTGAAATAGCTCTTTCCTGGATGAACTTTAAGCTCCAAAGTAACACAAATACAATACTGTTTATGAATCGTGGGAGAGATGTTTCACAATCTCATTACTCTAAAATGGTTGTGCCAAACCACTCTCTCTGGGGTTCCCTTTTTCTCCAAGAAGAGAGAAAAAGAACTTCAGGCCACAGCACTATGATAATAGTAATAATCATACTTCCATGGATTTTACTCCATAGTCTCATATAGGCTACAATGTAGGAAACATATCATCAGCAAATTTTTACCATGAGCAGGACACTGTGCTAGGTGCACAGACTACCAGGAGGGATGAGACGTGGTTCCTATCCTCTGGGGCTTACAAATTAGCTGGAGAAGTAAGACACAAACCACAAAGTTAAATTAATAATCACAAATGAACAACAGGGTCAGTGAGTGCCACACAGCATTCAGAGGAGGACAGGGTGACCAGACAATGTTCCTAGAGGAGATGGACTTGAATTTGAGTTGGACCTTAAGTGGGGTCTGGAGTGATAAAAGGCAGAGTGGTGGGAACATTTATGGATGCTATTGCTAGGAGTCCCACCAGGCTGAGATGCAGTCTGTGGCAGGTAAGGAAGGGGATAGATTGGGGATGGCCTTGAATACCACTCTAAGGACCTTGAGCTTGATTCTGTAAGTCAACTGGAATCATCAAGAATTTTTTAGCAGAAAGGATGTGAACTAAACAATGCTTCACAAAAACAAAATCAAGCAGGGATATGTGCTATGAATGTAATTAGAGGGCTTCAGTATCAAGATAATGAGACCCTGACCCAGGCTGTGGACAGTAGGGTATCTCCATTCTATGGTACATTTCTGTGAATACGTCTTAGGGAGTCCTATAAAATTGTACTCAGTGTGCCTAGCTATCTCCACGCTCTTAAGACAGTAATACTGTGGTATTATTGTGTGCTGTATAGAGCCCCACAGTTTGTACAGGCCCAGGTGTGCTCTATGTGCAGACTTCAGAATCTAGGCAACTCACAGTATAAAAGCTGGGAGGAATCCTAGAGCCTGCAAAGTCCATCTCCTCGGCTTACCTATACAGAAGACGGCCCTTGCCCAGTTCACACAGGTCATCAGTGACAGGTCTAGGGCATGACCAGATCTCCTTATGGCACTCCAGCAATGCATCCAAAGCTGATCCAAATTCTGCTTTGAGATGTGTGTGTGTGTGTGTGTGTGTGTGTGTGTGTGTGTGTGTGTGTGTACAAATTCTGGCAGAATCCGCCCTGGATGATTTGGCTCAGCAGTTAGAGCGTTAGCCCTCCGACCAAAGAGTTGAGGGTTCGATTCCGGTCAAGGGCACGTACCTCAGTTGCAGTTCAGTTCCTGGCCCTGGTTGGGGTTGTGCAGAAGGTGGCCAATCGATGTGTCTCTCTCGCATCGATGTTTCTCTCTCCCTCCCACTCTATCTGAAGATGAGTGGAAAAATATCCTCGGGTGAGGATTTAAAAACAAAAATTCTGGCAGAATCCAGAAGAATATTTGGCCCCCTAACTGAGATAGTTGAAGTTCCTTTCCTTTACTCCCCCCAGACCCCCACCCTGATCCAGTCCCTGCCTGAGCCCCCACCCCATTTCTGCCAATTCCCTGCCTTCATGCTTTCCTGCAACACCTTCTGGCTTCTAGTTCTTTGCTCCCACCCCGTGGTTTCTCATGGCCTGCAACTGATTGTGCTATCCTCTTTGTCTGGAACCCTGTAATGCCCCAGCTTAGGCCTCACCACCTGCAGGATATACCCCCACAGCCCCTCCCCTAGACAGATGAAGGTCTCCCTCCATGGAACTTCCACACTACATGTACAGAGTTCTATCACTGTGTCTCGATGATGTGTTATAATTGTGTATTGATGGGCCTCCCTCCCACCCTTCAACTGTGAGCTTCCGGAGGGCAGGAACTATGGGTCTGCATCACTGAACACCCCATATCCCAGTGGCTGGCACATACTAGGCATTTAAATGTCTGATGAATGAATGAATGACATGTGCCTTCTTGGTGCATTCATTCATTTAATAAATATTTATTGAACAATTTTTTATATTCAGCACCTCAGTGGTCACACTTAAATGTCAAAATATACCAATGCACTCAAGCTCCAAATTATACATGCATCAATTATGCATGTAGAGTGTTAACATGCACACGCAGCAGGGACTGCATACATAACCACACATAACAGAGCTAGCAAATGCAGTAAACTGTGTGCCAGATGTCCCTGAAATTTACAAAGACCCAAGAACCTAAAATGACAGTTAGCTCCATAAGCCCTAAAAGAAAAAAAGAAAAAATACAAAAAGACCTCAAGCAGAAGGAAGTGGCTATGTTTTTTTTCTGTGCACTCGAGCCGAGGGTGGGGGAGATTTATCAAAGCATTCTATGCTGGGCAGGTTCATGTAAGTCTGAGTTCCTCAAGGGTTGGCTTTAGAAGCTGTTAGGAAAATTTATTGCCATGCAGGAGTCAGGGGACTGGTTTTTATTCCGCTGGAAATTGTTAATGGGGACTGCATTAGCGGCCCCTTATCGCTTTGCCTGATAGAGAGACAGCAGGTTCACCCAAGCAATTCTGGAACCCTGATCACTGCCAATTAGGGGAGCATTGTCTGGCTGACATAATCAAGTGAGTATAAATATATTTTTGTGATTAGAATGGGGAAGGGAGACAGCAGAAAGATTGAGGCAGAAGCTGCCACGCCTTGCCTGGCTCCAGTTTGTATCAAACTCAGCGTGTCTGTCACTGGGTGCTCAGTAAAAGCCATCACTGGCTTTCTAAGGTGGAAGGCACAGTTGAGAATTCAGGACTAGAATTGTTTTTCCCAGAAGGGGCCCTGTCTCTCCTTATATTTCCTCCTCTCCTCTTCCCTTTTTTCATATTCGCTTCTGCAAAAGCTGAATAGAGAAGAGAAACCAGATGCCACGCTGATCACATTTTAATTTTGCCCTGTCGGCTATGCCGCCCCCACTTAGCTTACCTGCAATTCAAAGTGATTGCGGGGAATAGTGATGTGACAGAACTCTCCACCTTCTCTGCCTGCCTGGGTGTGCAAGTCTATCTGGCATGGGGTCTGTCTCATTGTGGACTTGTGGGACTTTCGTGGGAATATCTGTGATGTGTCTCAGAGCTGGGGTTGAAAGACCCCGATAAAAATAGCCCCCTGCAGTGGACTAGATATGGAAGGAATTTCTCACATTTCAACAGCTAAAAAAGGAGGGCGGGTGTTTAAGTCCCATCTGGTGGCATTCTTGTCTAACTGAAGAGAGGGGTCTGTTTAAGCATCTGCACAGATTTCAAAATGCAGGGGGCATCTATTCATCCCAAAACAAATGGCCAAATCACATTGTTATAGGAGTGGTCAACAACTGAATTTCAACTCAGGGCTGAATTTGAACTCCGGTCAAGGCAGGACCAGTCCATTAAACATGTGCCTTTTCTTCTGTCACCCTTGACTCTCTGATAACAGCAGTTATAGAGCTGAGTTGATTTTAGCTACTTTCCTCAGCCCTTGTGTATGCTGCTCTGTTCCTCACTCAAGGGTTGGAGATACTGCCCACTGGCTACAATAGAGTAAGGAGCCCCCTTCTCTGGATCCTGTTCCCTTCAGTTTGTCTTCACAACTGCAAATTGCTCTCAGCCTGTCTTCTCGAATATTTCAAAAACTACTTTATTATTGGATGTAATACCCGGCCATATAAAGGAAGGTGGGGTACACAAAATGAATAAGGGGCCCGTGTAGGAGAAATGTCATCTGTAGAGACCATTCAACCTAAAGATGTCTGACCACTCTTATTCAGCGTGTTCCTGCTAAATGCTTCCTTCTTCAGCTGCTCAAAAATTGTGAGGCCAAACTCTTTTCACCTAGCCAGCAGAAATAAGTATTTCCTTTGCCTTTCAGATCATGATGGACAAAACACTTCTTTTTTTCTATCTTCTACCTCTTGCCAGCTATATTGTTTTTGGAGAACTAGAACACATTTATCTCCAAGGGAGAAAGAAAGTCATTCCATATTTACCCGTTAACAAATCACCACTTACAGTGAAAATACAGAGGAACTCTCTCACTCTGTAAATGGGGTTATTTGTCTTGGCTGAGCCTTGGCTGATGGACAGGCACTGTTCCCTTTAAGTTGGCTTAATTTTCTCTTGTTGGTTTTTGTTGCCTTATAGCAAAGAGAATTCTTGGTTCTTTGTTTGATTCTGCTTTTGAGGAATGGGCCTGTCTCGTCTGGGTTGTTTGTGTTATGAGCTGGTTGGATTAAACCCCTAACATCTACTGAGTTGCCTATTGTGTTTGGTGCAGTGGGTTCCTCTGAAATCCTCTCTGCTTGAAAGTTGGATGAAGTCACTGATCTGAATGCTAACTCTCTTCTAATCCATTCTTTTTCTGCTGTGTAGATGGGGGCATGAAATAGTCATCGACCAAGAGATAGTGGGATGTCATAAACTGAGCTTGAGTTCTATAGTTAGTGAGACTAGGTTGTACAGCAGTGCAGTCTTGGGTACCTTGCTTCTCTCTTTTGAGTCACACATTCTTTGTTATAAGTGCTGATGGGAACAACAGAACAGTCTGTTCTTCTTTGCTGTTCTCCATAATGAGATAAAGCCAAACAGACAGTGAAGAGCCTGGCCTAACTACATGGTACAAATTATATATGGCTGTGAGAAAGTATTTTGGCCTGAGCATTTAGGTGGCATTTAATGTTGTATTTGATGCATGTCACTTAGTTAAGGGGATTCAACCTCTTAAACACACACAAAGCTCTTGATCTGGTTGGACATTACATCTTACATCATTTTTACTTTTTATTCAAGCTACTTCTTGCTATGAAGTAGTAAAAGAGAATATAGCAGTCCAGTTAATAATATTGTACCAATGTCATTTTCCTGGTTCTGATACTGTACTGTGGTGATGTAAGATGTTACCATTAGAAGCAGCAAGATAAAGAGTACAGGGGAACTTTTCTGTACTATTTTTGCTATTTCTTGTGGGTTTATTATTATTTCAAAATTTAAAAAATTAATGAGAGAGAGAGAATATAAATGGGGCTGCAATTAGGAGATGATTGGTTTTAGTCCCTGATTGGATGCATATTTACATTTGTTTACTTCTTCCCCCCTTTTCACATATAGACTTTGTGAACAGTCAGATACAAGAGCTAGGTCTCATTTTTCTATAGAACAGAAGAAAGAAGTAAAGTGAGTCAAGAGAACCCCTGCCAACAACAGATTAGAAGTCCTACTTCCTGCCTCTTTCCACCCCCTTTACCTACACAAATTTACCATCTACATCCACACTCACCTGTCCTCCTTCCTTCCCATTCAAGGGGAGAAGCCTCACCTGCTGCTACAAATGAACTCTTTCACCTGCACGAGGCATCTATCCCTTCCTGCTGAGTTCCTTCTTACCTAGGGTTTTAACAACCACTTGCATGAGAATAGCTCCCATATTTATATGTCTACTCAGACCTTTTAGCTGAGATCCACACCTACATACTCACCCTGACTGGGAATCTCTACCTAGGTGGCTCACATTTCAAATCCTTCCTATTTATCTTTTCTTACTATATTCCCTTATCTCTGAAAATGTTGCCATCTACCTTATTGCTCATGGCAGAAATATAAGAGCCATTCCTAGACCCATGCTGCCCAATATGCAGCCTCTAGCCACATGTGCTATTAAGTATTTCAGATATGACTGGTCCAAGTTGAAATGTGCAGTAAGTATAAAATACACACCAGACTTGGTTCAGAAAAAAGAATGCAAAGTAGTTCAATAATATTTTACACTGACTTCATGCTGAAATGATAATATTTTGAATATATTGGGTCAAATAAAACAAATTATTTGTTGTCCTTGTTGTTAATCCTCAGCTAAGGATATTTTTCCATTGATTTTTAGGTAGAGTGGAAGGGAGGGAAGGAGAGAGAAACATCGATGTGAGAGCAACATATCGATTGGTTGCCTCCCACTCAACCCGAATCAGGGCTGGGGATCAAACCTGCAACTCAGGTATGTGCCCTTGATTGAGAATCGAACCCAAACCTAGGAACCTTCAGTCCTCAGGCCAACACTCTAACCACTGAGCAAAACCAGCCAAGGCTAAATAAAACAAATTATTAAAAATAATTTCTTTTTACTTTTTAATGTGCTACTAGAATATTTAAAATTACATGTGTGGCTTGCATTGTATTTCTATTGGATAATGCTACTCTAGACTTACCTGCCTTTTAGCCACTCCCAATTGGCCAAGAAGTCACAGTGATTCTCTCGAGTCAAGACAAGGGACCATATTAGTTAAGTGCACAGGCTGAATTTGAATCCTGGCTCCACATTTTTTATTCATGTGAACCTGGGCATGCATTTAATAACTTCTTTGAGCCTCAGTTTCCTCGTCTGTCTGAGGCATATAAAAATAGTTCTTACTCTTTGGGTTCTTGCAAGCATAAAATGAGATGATATGTGGAAAACACTTGGTATGGAGATAAAAGCATGTGCAAAGGCTCAATGAAAGAGCATGGTCTCTCATTATCATATTTCATGTCTTCATCATTTCTAACCAACTACTTATAATAGTTTCTCTGTGTCCAGTTCACCTTGCCCTCCAATCCCTTATACTGCCACCAGATTAAACACTTCCTAATGCAAATGTTATCAAAATTTTTAGTTATTCCCTGTCACCTTTGGGATAAAGTCCAAAGTCCTTAGCATGCTATGCAGGGTTCTCCATGGCCTGCCCTCACCTGAATCACCAGTCCCACCCCTTGACAGTCCACGGCCACAATGAACCAAATGAGTTCCCCAACTCCTGTTTGCACGTACCATTCTCTTTGTGATGTACATGCCCTGTATGTGTCTGCAAGACTGAGTTTATTTGTCACCTCATTTGAGAAGCTTCCCTGGTCCTTTCTGAACCTATGCCCATCCCAAGCTGGATTAGGAACCACTCCTTTGGGCTCCTCGACCACTTGAGGTTTGGCTCCATCATCACACTGATCTCACTTGTCTGGTCAACTTGTCTGTCTTTACTACAAGACCGTGAGCCAGCTGAGGCCTAGGATGGGCTCCCTAGTCCACTCTGGATCTCCTAGTCCACTGCTGAGCACAGTGCCTGGCACAAAGTAGGGCCGAGTAAATGTTTGTTGAGTGAATGCATCAAGTATATAGGAGATACTCCTGAGAGAGATAAGGAGCTTGAGAGCCCAGTGGAGTCAAGCAGCAGAACATCTGAAGACTAGCTTCTTGGTCATGCAGACAGAGCTGGAAGAGAGAAAAGAATCTGGGCAAGGAGTCAGTAATGGAGGATTTGAAGTGAAAGACTATAAAAAAAGTAAAAATCATGAAAAAAACAGAACCACATTTGGTACTGCTGGTGGTTTAGTAACTTCCTCTATAATAGTTCCAGGAAGAGACAGGCTCTAGGAAGGCACAGATCATATAAACTTGCAGGGTTGGGGAACCTTTTTTCTGCCAAGGGCCATTTGGATATTTATAACATCATTCGAGGGCCATACTATATTATCAACTTAAAAATTAGCCTGCTATATTTGCTCAGGCTAATTTGGTGAGGTGTGTGATGTTAGCTGGTATTGATTTCGTGAGCCTTTTATGGGCCACAGGCCAGACGTTCCCCACCCCTGGAAAAAGGAAGGACAAGGTACCAGCAACCAGCATGAGGATCATTTGTCACCAGGACTGGATGCATGGTGATACAAGTAAATGTCAACCTGATGACTACGTGATGGGACTAATAATTTACTGGGGCTGCTGCCTAGGAATTTTTTATTGTGGTGCAAATGCCAAGCATGGAAAAATTTGACAAGTTATAGATATGAGAAAGCAGATAGTGAATTTGAGAATAACGATGTGAAATGCCAGAATAATCACAAGAGGAATGTCTGAATATGTAAGAGGGCTTAGAGGACTCCTGCTTTACCACAAGTTTGGATTAAAAGAAAATTTACTTACAAAAACAGAAATTTTAATATATACCACTCACTTATCAAAACCCATAATATTCCAGAATGCATACTGGTAAAAGGATGCCTTTTGACCTACACAGTATTAAGAAGAACAAATAGTACAAGAAAGGTAGATAAAAGAAATAGGACATTTTGAAGCTCATAGGATATATGAATGAGAAAATACGTACTTCTGCGTGCAGACCATAACCTTCATAAGAACACCTAAAGGCTTCATTCTGAGCCCTTAGGTCTCACTCCACAGGTTAGCCCACTACCTAGTTTTCATTAAGAGATCTTGTGGGACAGGCATTGTGTGAGGGGAATGGGGCAGCAGAGAAAATCAAGCTGAGACGACGAAAAGATGAAATGATTCCTTGCCACTGTTCTTAACACTGAAATGTCCGTGGAGAAGGTAAAAATTTGAGATATACTAGAAAACTATTTGTTGTTTATCTAAATTCAGTTTGAACTGGGCATACCTTGGTGAGGTATGCACTTTCTCATTCACGCCTCCTGAGCCACAGTGTGTCTCCGTCATTAGCTGTTGGTGCATAAAGAAGCAGTAGCTAACAGTACTGAGTGCCCACTATGCGCCGGGCACGATGCTAAGTGGTTTAGATGGCTATTTCCCATATTCTTCACAAAAACACTATGAGGCAGCTACTATTATTATTCCTGTTTTAAAGATGAGGAAACTGAGGCTCAGAGGATTAAATAACTTGCTCAGGGTCACCCAGACAGCTAGTTAGTGGTAGAGCCAGGATTTGAACTCTGGCAGCTTGACTCCAAAAGCCCATGTGCTTGCCCACCTCACTTGACATGGCCACAGCACCAAGCCAGTGGTAGATACATTGAGTCCCCCAGAAGAATAAAAGAGCAGGAACACAGGGTGTGATGGGCAGGCCCTGAGGAAGGCCTTGAATGAGCAGTTGAAGTTAGACCAGATGCCTCTGTTTAAGTTAGAAAAGTGTGCCCCTAACTTTAGACAGATGCAGCCCCATAACAGACTCACAGCTTGATTAGAAGAGCACCAGACGGACTTTGACCCACTGCAATCTCAGCCAGGGCCCTTGTACAGTGAACAATCTGCCCGTCTGTGCACAGCAGCCTGAGTTAGATGGCAGAAGAAAAGGCAGCGCGAGAGGAAAACATGCAGATGGGGCACTTAGAAAATAATGAGAAACCATGTACTAAAGCACATTGCATGGGGTATGTGGTTTTCTGAGGTCAGTTTTAAGAGACAGGATGAGGGGAGATTTCCGAAGGCCTGAAATGACAACAGGAGAGTCTTGAGTAGATCTGGGAGGTAGTGAATCAAATGGGAAGATGACTCCAAGAAAGTGTCTGTCAGAAAGTTTCAACACACAGGGGCCTTTGCTCTGTCAAGCAGGAGGGATAGGTGGAGGGAGAATGAGACGTGGTAAGTAAGGTGACAGCAGCCTATTTAAAAGACATCAAAAGGAAACTCAGTAGCCTGGAAAAGAGGACAAGGAGTAGGGAACAGAAAACACAAACGAGGGAAAATGAGTGAGAAGATGAAATTGTTCCACTTTGCATTTTCCCAAGTATGGCCCTGAAGGAAGAATGACCCTGTCCTGGTTTATTTTCTTTTCCTAGAGGGTAGACAGGCATATAAGGAAAGGGCCACAGGCACAGCACGGTGATTTTAGCAAGGCATTTGGTTACACTTTCATAACTTGCTTATGATCACATAGCAGGTGAAGGAAGGAGTCAGGATTCAGACCCAACTCTGCCTGACTCCAAAGCCCATGTTCTATTTATTATGGAGTAAAGAACAAAAAGGCATTAAGTTTGCTTATGAAAAACACTTGAGCCCTGGCCGATTTGGCTCAGCGGTAAGAGCCTCAGCCTGAGGACCAAAGGGTGGCGGGTTCAATTCTGTTCTAGGACACCTATCGATGTATCTCTCTCACAAATCGATGTCTCTCTCTCTCTCTCTCTTTCTCTCTCTCTCTCTCTCTCTCTCTCTCCCTCTCCCCTCCCTCTCTCCATTCCTCCCTTCCTTCCACTCTCTCTAAAAATCAATGGAAAAATATCCTTGGATGAGGATTAACAATAAAAAAAAAAAAGAGTTAGAAGAGATAACCAGAGGGCAGGAAAACAAATCCATGCCCAAAAGAATTGTGACTGAGGGAAGAAACTGCCAACGGGGGAGGACAAAAACAAGATAAATGTCAAAAAGATTACATGTGAGCCTCACATTTTGGTTCCCAAAAATCCCCTGCAGAAGCGAAGAGGCCTGGCTAGACCCCTATTCACGGTGGGAAACAGTTGTGGTTTTGTCATAGTTGTTGTTGTTGAACTCTAGCAGCCAACAGTTAACACATCATTAAAAATCTACTAAACAGCCCTGGCCGGTTTTATTCAGCAGCTAGAGCATCAGCCTAAGGACTAAAGGGTTGCAGGTTCGATTCCTGGTCAAGGGGATGTACCTGGGTTGCAGGTTCAATCCTGGGCCCTGGTCAGGGTCGTGCGGGAGGCAACCAATTGATGTGTCTCTCTCACATGGATGTTTCTCTCTTTCCCTCCCTCACTTGTGCTCTCTCTAAAAATCAATGGAAAAATATCCTCTGGTGAGGATTAGCAAAACAAACAAACAAAAAAATCTACTATACAGATAAAGTAATTAAATAGCCCTATTCTACTCAGTTCAGCTCAGACCACATCTTGAACACTGGGTTCAATTCTAAGTAACACATTTTGAGAAGAACATTGACAAACTGTGATGTGACCTGAGGAGAATGACCAGAGAGCAAGGAGTCTGAACCTTGTCATAGGGAAGGTTGTAGAGGACCCTGGGGACCTTTACAAGCTTATAAATAAGAAATTGGGACTTCGTCTTCATATATTCAATGTTTTTATTTCTTAGGGCAGAATCAATGTTTTTTTTTTCTCTCTCTCTCCCTCCCTCCCTCCCACTCTATCTGCAGATAAATGGGAAAATATCCTCAGGTGAGGATTTTAAAAAAAGAGAGAGAGAGAACTACTTTAAACAAGGCAAATACAGGTGTTTGTCAGTTTAAGCAAACTCAGATTAAGACCTAAATTTCCACTGGATGGAAGTGATTTGCACTACCATTCCTCTTACTGGCAGCTTTTTAGTACCTTTATGGGGTGATTTAATATATAAAAATGTAATTATCACCAACTTTTCAAAATAGACATATCAAATTAAGCAAGGTGAGCTGTTATATAAGTTAGTATCCATTTTGCAAGTTTTATGACCAGCAAGCTGAAAAATGACCCACATTCCAATAATAAATGGAGGCTTGGGAATATAAGTAAAAATGACAAGAAGACTCAAGTAGTTGTGGTCACGCAGTCATCTACTCTTCCCTTCTGAGCTTTGCCCAAGTAAGAATTAAGGCAGCACAGACAGTGAGGGGAAGGAGAGAGGATGCTGAGCGTATCTGCAGCGTTTGTGAACGATATTACAGCCCTGATGAGGACAGAGCAAGACCATGGAGGCTTTCAAATTTATGATAAATGAGCCACGCTTCCAAATCAATAAAAACAAACATGAAGTGAACAGAAGGGGAGAAAAGGAAAAGAGAACATAAAGGCACCATAATATCCTGGTGATACATTTGAGGGGAAATCGTGATGCGAATAGAAAATAGGAAGTGAAAAAATAAATGAAGCCTGAGATTTGTAAAATGTCTGTCTGTCTGTCTGTCTGTCTTTCTGTCTCCTTCTTGCCCTCCATGCACAACTACCACCACCCCTCGCATCCTTCTTATAGGTCTCATTAGATAATTTCTGATTCTGGGTAGGTATTTGTAATGCTTCATTCATGTTGGGGTTTTGACAGCAGGATTCATGATGTCTCTGTAGACAGTTGCCATTGCTTTAGGACACAATAAGGATAAGGCGTGGAAATGGCATGTGATCTGTCAGTTTTGCAGCAAAGTAGGGCTAGAAGAAACATCTCCAGCAGGGTTGGTGGGCTCTTTCTGTTTCACTTTTGTGATTGTGTTGGATTGATGTTTTCTTTTTTTTTCTTTTTTTATTTTTTTATTTTTATCCTCACCCGAGGACATTTTTTTTCATTTTTTGTTCAGATAGAGTGGGAGGGAGAGAGAGGAAGAGAGAGAGAAAAACATCGATGTGAAAATGACACATCGAGTGGCTGCCACCCGCACGACCAACCAGGGCCGGGGACAAACTGCAACCGAAGTACATGCTCTTAGCAGGAACCGAACCCGGGTCTCTCTGGACCGCAGGCCCATGCTCTAACCGCTGAGCCAAACCGGCCAGGGCAGATTGATGTTTTCTTATGGTGTCATTTAACTAAGAAAAGTGGATGAGATTGCAAAACAAAAGCATTTTATTTTATTTTATTTTTAAATATGCTTTTATTGATTTTTTACAAAGAAAGGAAGGGAGAGAGATAGAAACATCGATGTGAAGGAGAAACATCTATCGGCTGCCTCCTGCACGCCCCCTACTGGGGACTGAGCCAGCAACCTGGGCTCGTGCCCTCACCGGGAATTGAACCAGGACCTCTCAGTCCATGGGGCGATGCTCAGTCCACTGAGCCACACTGGCCAGCAACAAAAGCATTTTAGATACACTTTTTTTCTAATTAGATTCATGGTAAGTGAATAATGTTTTGAGGAGAAATAAAAAGAACTTGAAAAAATCAGAATATATTGTGGGGGCATTTAATGGTGGGAAAGGTTAGAAAACAGAGAGAGAGAGAGAACACTGAACAGAAAGGAAAGGAAAAGAACAGAACAGTAGCTTGTAAGTTTATTAACTGAGACTTTTTCCATTTCTGCAATTGCCCTAAAGCACATGATTGCCTGGTCTGAGGTCAGCCAAGTTTATTGCTGTCTTTGCCTCTTTGACCAAGGAGTAATGGGCTTGAATTTTGTGAGTATGTGAGAATTGTTGCCATCAATTGCTTAGCTGAAGGACAGCTGCCCAAGAAGGTTCAGGGTGCCCTAAGCTAGATAGTAATTACCCCCAAACTAGTGCAGGACTTGCACCATTTTGCTGGGACTGGCAGAGGCGCATGGTGAAGTGGAGAGCACGCCTCAGGAGCCAGCAGACAGGTATTCTCATCTCTCGCCTCAGTTTCTCAGCTATAAAATGTGAATGGTAACAACACTAATAATCCAGGTCAAAAAGGGACTTTTGTGAAGCCCTTGGCATGTGACAGACCGTATCAATAAGTGGAACTTAGTCTTTGCTGGTTGTTTCTAGACTTAGGTGAGGCTTGGTCCTATGCTCTCCCAACATGGCTGCCCCAGGGCTTCCTGTTTAAAGACAGCTACTCAGTGACTGAGCTCTGGGCCCATAGCAAGGTTTAGAAGCCAAATCAATTTTATTTCTCAACCTTCCATTTCTCAACTTCCCTTTGGTTAGTGACATATTTTCTCTTTCCTCACTGAATTGTCTCGATTACAAGAGCGTTGTACCTTCCCATGACTTTGCAGCCAGGGCTCCGCAGTGAGGAGAGAGAAGCTAGCACTAGCTCAGGGTGCGTGAGGGAAAACGGGGACTTAAAAAGCTGAAAAGGAGTACTGTATATGTTTGGTGGATATATACTTTTGAAAAAGAGTTTTGAAATTTTTTTCTGTACGAGAAAGGATGGTAGATAGCAGAGATGCAAAGATGCTTTAGAGAAAGACGCTAAACTGTGGAACACCAATGAAGAGCCGAGCCTTCCCCATCCACCCTCCTCCCTGCAAAGCTGTGGGCTGAGGATTATGATCTGGATTCTTGATGAGGAAACTGAGGCACAGAGAAGTTAAGTTTCCCCAGCTACCAAGTAAGCCCTGAGATTTGAAACCAGCTCTCTGACATCCAGGTCCCACGAACCTCCACAGCTGCTGGCAACCTCACCATGCAGAGTGCCAGGTTAGGAAGAAAAGGATAGAACAGTTACATTACACTTAAAGAAACAGATCTTTTTCTTACAAAAAGTTTGAGGACAAATAAGATTTTATGTGACATGCTTTGAACTATAGAAAAAGTTATGTTTTATAAGCCAGACTGGTGTTGATTAAAGAAGAGTGAGGTAATAAATAATCAGAAGAAGGAGTATAATATTGTGTATCAATTAGGCTTTAACAAAAAAATAATTTTAAAAAAAATCAGAAAAAGGAAGAGCAAATGACCCTTCATCTGGGCATCAATCGATTTACAAGGCTAGGGAGGGGTGGGGACCTGCACAGGGTCAGTCTCCTGATTTGTTCCCTTCCTTTTTCTATTCCTTCCCCTCACTATCCTGCCCCTCTCCCCAAAAAAACCTTAAGCAGGAAAAGAGGACCTAATTTACAAAGAGGAAAGCATCCTTGAGATCAGTGGAAGCTCCCTAATCCACAGTGACAGACAGGGACCTGCAGAACAGCAATTTGATTAAATCAGGATGTACAGGATTTAGAGGGGCTCCTCAATTGTGTAAAGTTTGTCTGTAAGTCTTTGAAATACATTCATTTGTCTTCCAAACCTAGAAACTAAGAGCCTTCTAGTTGGAGAGATGGTCCCCATTGGGAAAATAGGAAGAAATCTCAAGGCAAGGCCAAAGGGTGGGACTGAAACCCTAAGCGGCTGGCAGAGTGTCTTCAGGAGGCGCATTGGTAGAGAGAGTCCAGTCAGGGTGTGTAAAGCCAGACTCAGCGAGGGGGCCTATGGGCTGAGCCTAATGTCCAAGGAGAGAACAGCACGCCTCTCCTGCCCATATTTTGTATTTCACCTGAAAACCCCACTGCCCGTTAGCTACCTGTCACCAGAGACAGCTCTGCACAGAAAGACGGGGAAGGCCCTGAGGCTTCCTTCATAGCCTCCTCCTGTGGTCTCCACGACTGGCATCAACAGACCAGCCGCGAGGAACTGCTGTTCTCAGACAAGCTTTGGAGGGCCCTCTAGTTCCACGAGTTCACCCTACTTGTGATGCAAGGGGATTTATGCTTTCCTGGGGCTTTGGAGGGGGAAATAATGAGTCACCTGGGGACAAGAGGAAAGTAAGAATGCCGTGTGTGCATAAAAGCATATAAAATGGAGCCTCTTAGAAGGTACTAAAATCTCAGCCAACCAACCAGAAATGGTTTGGTGGGGTATTTTTTGCTTATCTTGACTTACTGTGGTTGCAGTAAAATCAGAAATGTTTATATCCCATGGAGAGAGCACCTGTGGAAATAGGCCAGGACCTCCTGAGAAAGTCGTTTCTTCCTCTAGGATCCTGAACCCAAAAAGAAATGGTCTTGCATCTGACTTGGGAGGTCCAGATAAGCATAGGAACTGTTGGTTGGAGATCTTTTAAAGCAGAGGCCCCTGAAGGCCACTCCCAAGTGCATGGCTACCTGCAAGCTGGCTTGTAGCTGCCATGATTCAACTCCCACCTCACCTCTGCACCTGGCCACAGAGCTGGGTCTCTAGGGAACCCAGAAGGAGGATCTTACTAGAATAGCATTTGAGGGTCCCTATTTCAGAGGATGAATTAGAAGTAATTCAAGAGTAAGCACAGTAAAAAAATATATATATATATATATATATATATATATATATATATATATATATATGCCTTGTTAGACATTCAGGGAGAAGGTTAACATTTACAACATGGCCAGCTGATTAAGAGGTCTCCTGTAAGCAGGGATTCTGCTGGTTTAGAATAGAGCAAAAATCTTGTCATATGAGAACCCAAAATGAGGAAAGGCCAGTCCTCAATCTCTTGGCCATTCTCAGACTTTTGCTTTTCTTCTTTTCACTTTCCTTTCCAGAAAAGATTTGTTTGGGTCTCTAGAAGACTATTTAAGCAGCAGCTGACAGGTAAATTAAAGGTAGTTGTTCATCCTATGCTTACGAATTTTCAAGGTTAATGATTTGTGTTGAAACCCCTACTATATATTTTTCTTTTATCTGAACCCTGTAGGTGTGACTGGAGCCTTTCTGCCTCAGTTTATCACCTTTTACCAGGCATTGGACAGAGGAACAGGGCACTGAAATAAACTAAGGCTCAGGCCACAGCCCTAAGGTTCAGACAAAAGAAAAACACACAGTAGGGGTTTCAACAGAAACATTAACCTAGACTCAAAAGCAGGAGTGAAGAACCAGTCACTCTGAGATGAACAGGGACCACCTTTTCAGGAAACTCAGAGGGAACTTAAGCATCAGGAAATGTGTAGGAGCACATGGCTTCCAATTCTTTTCCATCTAAGCAATTCTGTATTTTATGAGTTAAAGTTTATATGCCTTCAAGTGCACAAAAGATGGTGAGGACAATCGGGAAAGCTGTCTAGATAAAGGTTGTGGGGACTCGAGATACAAAGAAAAGTTACAAGATGGAATCGACGGTTTGGGGTACACCATTGCCCTCTATTGGATTAAATAAATCAGACCTGTAGTGTGGGTGTGAGTTTGCTGAGAAGTCAGGGCACCTTTGAGTGGGAAATTAATTGATTCTTGTAAATGGGTCTTATCTGCTTGCTGTCCCTTCCCCTAGGAACTCAGTGACATTTGTAACTCTGATGACAGGTCGTTTATCATGTGTTTGTTCACTCAGCAAACGTGTACTAAGTGCCTACTAAGCACTGGCTAGGTATTGTAGGGTATCTAAAAATAAATAACAACAGCAGCTACTTTTAGCATTTATTGGATACCTACTGTGTGCCAAGGTCTTTACACATTAACACACAACAAATACCCCCATGAAGTAAATGTGGTTACACCTGTCTTATCAATGAAGAAACACAGCACTTGGGAAATAAATGAAACATCTGAGATTCAAATCCAGGTCCATTGCCCTGGCTGGTTTGGCTCAGCGGTTGGAGCGTCGGCCTGCAGTCCAGAGAGGCCCGGGTTCGGTTCCCGCTAAAGGGCATGTACCTCGGTTGCAGTTTGTCCCCGGCCCTGGTTGGTTATGCGGGTGGCAGCCACTCGATGTGTCCCTTTCACGTCGGTGTTTCTCTCTCTCTCTCTCCTCTCTCTCCCTCCCACTCTATCTGAACAAAAAATGAAAAAGTGTCCTCGGGTGAGGATAAAAAAAAAACAAAAACAAATCCAGGTCCATTAACTCCTAAGCCCACACTCTGTTCACTAAGTTATAGCCCTTCTCCTCAAGAAGTTTACAAACTATTAGGAGGGACAAGAGACAGATATAAACGTCTATGCCAGGGATTGGCAAACTATGGACAGCAGGCCAAATTCAACCCATCACATATGTTTGAGCACAAGCTAAGATGGTTTTTACATTAAAACAAAAACTTTTTTTCTTTATTGATTTTAGAGAGAAAGGAAGGGAGAGGGTGAGAGAGAAACATCAATGAGAGAGAACATCGACCAGCCGCCTCTTGCATGCCCCCCACTGGGGATCGGGCCCACAACCTGGGCATGTGCCCTGACTGGGAATCAAACTGGCAACCTCTTGGTGCATGGGTCGACGCTCGACCACTGAGCCACACCGACCGGGGAAGGTTTTTACATTTTCAAATAGTTGTGAAAAATATCAGAAGACCAATAATACTTGGTGGCATGTAAAAAGTGTGTTCGGATCTGAGCATTTGTAAATACAGTTTTATCAGAATCCAGTTGTACCCATTCCTTTGCTCTTCTCCCAGGCTGCCCTCCTGGCTACAACAGCAGTCAAGTGGTTGTGGCAGAGACAGCATAGGCTACAAAGCCAAACATATTTTCTGTCTGGCCCTTACAGAAAAGGTTTGATGACTCCTAGTCCATTCTCAAAGTGAAATGCTATATATCAATAGGAGAGGTTTTTAAAAAGGGTTTTGAGAGTTAAGAAGAGGGAAAGCTAATATTTATTTAACCCAGGGTGTGAGGTACTACAAGGGTTATACAGGTGTGCTGGGTTTTAAGACTCAGTGCAGGAAAATCCAGACTTTAAAAGAGATAAATTAAACGGCAGTGATTTGCATACCAAATTTTCCTTTTCACTTTGTAAAAGGATTCACCGCAGGGTTCTTTTATGGAATGAGCTTCCATATGTATGCTAATATGGCTCATTTACAAATACTATTCATAATAACTTTTCAAGAATGTATCTATTGTGTACAGTGAGGCTTAGCTATAATCATTTTTTCCCAGGCAGAGTAAAGTTTCCTACTTCTGAAAAATCACTGAGCTGACCCATCAGTTCCAGAGGGCAGTAAATGCTCTACCTCCTCCTTGTCTCCAGGAGGGGCTTTGCCTGACAAATAGAAAGGCTGTGGCTTCCAAGTGTCTGCCTTAGGTGAAGTTCACCATGGCTGGTGTAACTTCACATTTTTAGCAAGCTTCTCTTCGTAGCTATAGCCCAAATCCTAAAATGTTAACTCTTCACTATTCTATCACTTTATTTGATACGCAAGATAAAATCATAAAAATTACATTTGTTGCTAATGTCCTGGTAAATATGCTACAAGCAATACAGTTGATCCTTGAACAACTCAGGTTTGAATTGTGCCAGTTTACTTATACGTGGGTTTTTCTCAATAAATACCTGCACTGTGTTTGATCTGAGGTGGGAGTCCACGGATGTGGAGGGCCTACTTGTACGCGTTGGTCTATGCCACTTTAGCAACCTCAGATTTTGGCATCTGTGGGAGACCTGGAACCAATCCCCCATGGATACTGAGGGACGACTAAGCTTTCAGGGAGGCAAAAATTATACACAGGTTTTCAACTGTGTGCGGGGTCAGCACCCATAATCCCCATGTTGTTTAAGTCAACTGTACTTACAAAGAGCAGTGTTTCTCTCCCCACCCTCCTCACCCCTGCCCACGGCATTATCTTAACTGAATTACAACATAAACTGGGGCAAGTCATATAATCTTCAAGTTAGAATTCTCCCCAGAAAAATAGGAAGTGGGGTCACTGATTCAGTTTAGGGCCCAGCTCCCTCTTTCTTTTTTTATTATTATTATTCTTTTTATCCTCACCTGAGGACATTTTTTCATTTTTTGTTCAGATAGAGTGGGAGGGAGAGAGAGGAAGAGAGAGAGAGAGAGAGAGAAACATCGACGTAAAAGGGACACATCGAGTGGCTGCCACCCGCACGACCAGCCAGGGCCGGGGACAAACTGCAACCGAGGTACATGCCCCTAGCGGGAACCGAACCTGGGTCTCTCTGGACCGCAGGCTGACCCAGCTCCCTCTTTTGATGAATCCTGAGCCTGAATCCTCAAATAGCTTTTTGGTGTTACACAATCGCTCTTTTTAAGAGATGCATAAAGCAGAAACCTTGGCTATTCATAGCCAACTTAGGAGCTGAAATCTTTCAAGAAGTTTCTTGCCTGGTACCATTTTGATGGTAACTACGTGTTTCTGAACATATTCACTTAATCTAACTTTCAATTAAGGAGTTCTTTTTTCAATAAACATGTAGATTCACTTTAAATCAGTTTGGTACATGATACAGATTAATTTTTCAGTTTGAATGAACTGAAATAGAAATCTCTAAACATAGCAGTGTCTACCTGTGCAACAAATATCTTAAGGTAAAACAAGGTATTTTGATAGAACTACATCTGCATGAAAAAATCAGACTTAAAAATCTGAAAAGGTTTCTAGATACCTTTTAGATTTTAAAAATCCCAGCCCTGGCTTGCATGGCTCAGTGGTTAGAGCATTGGCCCACACACCAAAGGATCTCTGGTTCAATTCCAGTCAAGGGCACACACCTGGGTTGCAGATTCAATCCCCAGTGGCCCCGGTTGGGGTGAATGTGGGAGGCAACCAATCCATGTCTCACATCGATGTCTCTGTCTCTCTGTCTCTGTCTCTGTCTCTCTCCCCCTCTCTATCTCCCCCTCTCTCTACTTCCCTCCCCGGCCTCCCTTCCACTCTATCTAAAAAAAAAAAATGAATGGAAAAAATATACTTGGTGAGGATTAACAAAAAATAAAAATAAAAGAACCCAAATTTATTAATACTCCTGATACTAAATTGCTAAAGGAAGGGGGCGAGGGGAGGCTGTGAGTTCTGTTGTAAGGACTCTTCTTGCAAAAACTAACTAATTTCATATTATATGATTTTGTTGTTAGAACGGTATTGGAAATTACAAAAGATGAAACGCTTCATCAGCTACATTTTCGCAAAAAATGCTATATGTATTGACATTATGTGTGACAAGGTACTCATAGCTAGGTAAATGACATCAATTAAGGATGGATATTTTAAAAAACTGTCTCATGGCTTTTGTTTTCTTACTCTGTGGTGACTATATTTTAGAAGTAGGTAAGCTTTCCTGGTATATAGTCTGAATATTTTTTCAGGTTTTTTGATGTTAAAGAAGCTTAAATGGAAATGCAAGGGCAGAGAAAACCGTGTCTGGGGAAGTCCTGTGCGGTGTTGCCCTGTGCTGCAACAGATCTGTGTCGCAGGCTGCTAATGGATATTACGTGCAATTTGTAAAGGGGGAAGCGAGACAGATGCAGAGGGCTGGTGAGGAGCACGGGTAGCATGAGGGGCAGGAACTCTGCATGGTTCTGAGGTGGGATTCCTGGACAAATGGCATTGTCACCAGGGTTGGGGTGGGTAGGGGGTAGCCACTGGGATGGCTTGCCTGCCCCTGGATACTGTCACTTCTCATTTACACTCTATGGCAGGTAGCATTTCTGCCATTTCTAAAGCTGATCACTGGCAGGAAGCATACATTTATTCCATCTGGGTGGTTCTCTGAAGGGGTGGCTCTGTCTTCTTCTCCCTGTGAGGTCAGAAGCACTGTTACTGCAGACAGCATGGAGAAGGTGCCACTGCATTCTTGAATTCTAGAGACAGCTTCTCTCTTTCTTTCTCTCTCCTCTTTTCTATCTCAGAATTATTGCTACCATGTTTTTATCTCCATCATATCTATATCTATATCTATATCTATATCTATATCTATATCTATATCTATATCTATATCTATATCTATATCTATATCTATATCTATATATCTATCCATCTAGTTTTGTTTGTTTCCCAGATGCAGTATGCAGTGGTGGTAGGTACAGATTATAAAATAAATAGATAAATACTGAATAAACTACATTAGTTCAGTTTTCTTTTTCCCTGATGGTAATTTTAAACTTTTCAAAACTAATGGCTATAGAGGAATGGGATATAAATTTTCCACATTTCTATAATCAAACAGTAGACCAACCCCTAGAGGGGTTGAACTTGCAAAGCCCCGTGATTTGAACAAAAACAGAGCATACTCTACTCTACCCTGAAATCTTCCTCCTATCAAATAGCATCTGAACAGATTTCATTTCACAAATGGAAATGGGATGCAAACAAATTTTTTCAAAGTGATTTCATGAAGAGCAGGCCTATCTAATTGGGTTTTTTGAGCCAGGATTAATATTATAAGCTGGGGAGCTCTGTGATGTGCCTGTGTCTTTAGCTTTGCCATACCACCTGCCTCCTGGGGGAAGGCAAAGTGCCACTATTCAGGCAGTTCTACTTCTGCCTCAGCCTCTCACCAAAGTGACTTACAGCCAGCCTGGACCGAGGCCTGATCTGAGTTATACGTAATGTAGGAAAGATCTCCCCAAGCTCAAGGTCATATCCAGAGCATGCCTTGAATATTCTTTTCATCTCTAATTTATGTGACTTTCTAATATGTTTAGCATTTGCACTCCCTTTGTCTCCATACTGCTTATTAAGGTAAATTTGCATAGAAATGAGATCTTGGTTTTCAGGACCATTCACCTGACACTTGATCTCCTAAAATGACCAGTGTCTACTTTTGATACCATGAGGGTGACCCACAGACACCACATCTTAATGTGGTGCCAACTAGAGGCAAGGCCTTAATTAGGGGAAGCTTTGCATGTTAAAGTAATGGGGTGAATCAAATCAGGAAAGACATTTAGCATTCACTAAGGAAGGCAGAATAAGCCCTCCTGTTGAGTGGGTCATCCTAGGCCACAAAAATTTTAATTTGCCTTAGATGGACAGGTTTTGAAGAAAGTGTACAAAAAGTATACTTTTTTTGGGGGAAATAGTTTTGGCTTGTGATAGAGCTCAGAGAGTTAGTGATGACATTTTACTTTGGCTCTTAAAATATTTTTTGCTTAATACCTATCTTTGGGATTGGTAATACTCATCTCTACAAATTGGCTTTGAATGACCAAGCAAATGTGGAAAATCAAAGAAATGAACCCGTTGCTATCACCACTGTTGCAGTTGGCTTTAATCCCCTGATCGTGGCCGCTGCACCCTCCCACCCCCTGCAGCCACCTTCCTTATTTACCCAAATCTTGTCACTTAGGCAGAAATCCCCTCTGAGAGGACAATTGTAGTAGCAGTTTACTGGTTACTGAAGGTCAGTTAGGTTTGGGGTTTACCAACCTAAAAGGTTTCAGATTTAGGCAAATTTTGCAAAACGTAAATTCCAAACAACAGCTTTCAAGACTGTGTCCTGACAGTAAGCCGTCTTAGCAGAGGACCAAAGGATATGAGGATCACGGAGAATAAACATCAAATTTCAATGAGAAAAGTTTCTAGGAGATGGGAGAAATCAGAAGAAAACTTACGCTGCTGTTAGCCAGGCCACCTTTGATGAGGATAAATTCATTCCATCAAATTATTTTAAAACAAAAATACTACTTAGCTTTATAGTCAATAACATTTTGCATCTATTATTTAATTTAATTTCACATCCTTATTAGTTGAATATTATAACCCCATTTTACAGATGAGGAAACTGAGACTCCAAGAGGTTTAGTTACTTGCACAAGATCAGACAGCTATTCACCAACAAAATCAGGTTCCCATTATCTCCTAGAACAAAACAAAAACCTATATTTCATTTGTAGACTGACCTATTTATCTTTACACAGGTCTCATCTATTACTAGGAGGGTTAACTCAGTTCAGAAGTATTAAAATGCAGAATTTCCAAATGTACTTGGCTTACACTATATTAATAAAATAAATAAGGAAGCTGACTAGTTGGGTCTGCCAACTCTAAAACCAGAATGTTTTCTACTCTCAAACCATGCAGAAGGACCCAAAGTTCCCCACTGGCCAGTGCTGTCTAATTCTTTTGAATGATTCAGATGTAAAAGATGCAATGGCTAATTAACATTGCCTGGTTAAATATAGCTGCCAAGGGGCAGCCTTGGACTGTGTTTACAGAACAATCTTTCCAGCCCCTCAGGCCTCAAGTTAGAGATGATAGCAAGTCTCCTTCCTTACCAACTGGAAATGGAGATGCCCTAGAAATGGTGACCAACCAGGACAGGCAAAGGGAAATGAAAGGAGAGTCAGTCTCTGGTTTTCATTTCCTGCTCCGGGCTTCTGGGGATTCAGAGAGTGATGCCAGGAAGCAGGTCCTAAAGGCTCCAGCAGCTCTTCTAAAAAACAAAGTCCTCACAGTACGCCTACGCCTCCCTCTCTGGCCTGGAGACGGTCGACCACTCGCCGGCCCACCTACTGCTAAGACTGTTATGCAGCACTATCTTCTCTGCTACCCTTCTACTGGCAGAAAGAAACAATGACCACGTTATTTTCCTTCCAGCTTCTTGTTACAACATGGAAGCCATCGCCAAGTTTGATTTCACCGCCTCAGGCGAGGATGAACTGAGCTTTCACACTGGAGATATTCTGAAGGTAGGTGATGTGGGGCCCAGGGGCACCCAGAGTTTAGGTTACTCTGTCTGGCCACTGACTTGATCTAACAATACATGCCTTTGTTTCTTAAGAACTATACACAGTTCCTTTCAAAAAAAGAAGTTCATCTCAATCAAAAGCGTTCCACCTGAGCACCTGTATGCCAGCTACCAGGCCAGGTGATGGAAATCCAGTTGGCATAAGCTACCATCCTTGTCCTGAGACACTCGTGGTCTCTGGAAGGGGAAACAAATCCATCCAAAGGGCTGTTGTAGATGTTCTTATCTAAGAGCTGGGGAGCACAGGTGAGGGAACAAGTGATCCCACCTTGAAAGATGGGTTTGTAGGCAGTGTGGCAACATCAGTTGTTAGGATGTAATGAAGGTGAGTTGGGCTTTTAGCTAAAGCTCAGAAATGAGCAAGCCCATGTGGAATTCTGTGAGCAGTGTGAGATTCAGCATGGCTGGGACATGCAAGAGGAGGGTGCAGGTAGAGACAGCCTGGGAAAGGCAGATGGAGGAGACAGGGCTCAACAAAGGCCATGCACACCCAGCCCACACTTCAGTTGTAGTGACTACTTGCTGAGCTAAAGAGGCTTTAGACCTCTTGTAAATTTCATGCCCCATACTTAGACTCTGCATCCTAGCCCCTGTTTTGTACAAAAGAGCACAAGCCTGTCAAGAGGCCACTGGAGAGTCCATGATGCCAGCCCCCCTCCCTGGCCTCAGAGCACCCTCAGATATCCTGATCCCTGGCTCTCAGCAGCCCACATGGGCTGCCCAGCATCACGGATGCCACCACTGTCTCACCACTAAGAATTATGCTTGTTATAGAAAGAACCTTGTTGGTACGTGACAGGATGACTCAGAAAGTGTCTGTGAGCACAAACTAGGTAGGATGACTTGGTTTGGAACTTGACCACCCCCACTTTTTATCCTTCGAACTGTTCTCACCTTGCAAGATCTGGTAAGGTGGTTACCAAAAGTGTGTCTTTGATGTTGGTGAAAATGTCTTTGGGCTGCTGACCCAGGAAGAGGTGACCTTCAGTTCAAGGTCACAGAGAAATCTGCCATATGATGATTAATCTCTCCCTTATCTATGGGTATTGTGAACATATGACTCTAAAGTAGGGGAGGGTCCAACTCCCTCCACGCCTCATCTCCCATTGCAAACAGAACCTAATATCTTGCTTAAGTTTCCCCTACTCCCCAGAAAACTTAAAAGAAAAAGAAAAAACTTTCCTCAATTCTACCTCTCAATCCAGCTTCCAATTTCTTTCCTCTCTTTTGCTGCCAGTACTGGGATGGATTCTCTATGCTGGGTGCCTCCACTCCCTCATATCCCATTCATTCCACAGACCCTCTACTTTTACCCTCAACACTCCCTTAAAATCCACCAGTGATGTCCTTCGTGTGGAATATAATGAACCTACTAACATGCCTATAGAATGTGACACCGCTAACTGTCCCTCTCCTGGATCTGAATGGAGTTGTGTCTCACTGGCAAACACGTCCTATGCTCTGAATATTGTTCTTTCGTGATAGCTCTCAAGCAATCTCCTTCTTTGCTAGAGAGAAGCCCAATGCAGTAAAAAGGAACATGGACTTTGGAGCCAGATAAGTCTGAGTTTGAATTCCAGTTTACTTTTACTAGCTGTGTGGCCTGGGCCAGTTACTTGCCCTCCCTGAGCTTCAGTGTCTTCATCTATAAATGGAGGCCATATCTATTTTGTAGGTTTGTGGTATGGATTAGAAGTAATGATCCCATCCCAAAGCGGATGCTCAGTAAATGGCCACCATATTATCAGTATTACTCATTCCTGCTGCCTCTGACTGTTCAGACTATTGCCACAGCCCCTTGACTGACCTCATCACCTCCTGTATCTTCCTCCTTCAATCATTCTATATACTAGTCCCAGAAGGATCTTTCTAGAAGACAAATCAGATCATGTCACCTCCTTATTCAAAAGCATTCAGTGGTTCCCCATTACCAACTAGTTGAAATCTAAGCCATCTGGCCCAACCCTCATCATGCTCACATGCATGAACACACACACACACCTTTGTGTACTAATAACCCCAGGTCACACTGCAATACACACACCACTCTTTCTCAGGCTCCCCCCCCATCCTCCAAATGCCCTTCTCCCACACACACATATTTGACCACCTCTGCCTCAGACCCTCACTAATCCTCTCCATCCCCTGCTGCCCTGGGAAAAGGAATCACTCCCTCTTCAGCAATTCCACAGTGTTTCACACACTTTGTTCGAGGCACTTATGATCCCGCCTCACATGACAGTTATTTATGGGCAGGCCGAGCTCCATGCTCTCATGTGCCCTGTACATCCACCTCGAGGTGCTGCCCTTACCCCAGGGGATCCTGATTGCCATTTATGTGTTGGCCACTGGACAAAGCTCTGTGAGGGTGGGGACTGGGTCTGCCTCAGTGTCTAGAACAGCAGAAAGGTGACCCTCCCTGGTATGTGGTAAATGAATGAATAGTTGAGTCCTCCACAGGTCTGTGAGCTAACTGAGAGCAGAGCCATGCCAACATCTTCCCAGCATCTAATGCAAACAGGTGTTCTGGACGCATTTCTTGGACTGCTAAATTGCATTTCTGCATGCTCGTTTGGAATTCCATCAGAAGGCCAAACTCCTCTTTCTTTTCACATTCTGTCCATTGCAGCTGTAGCAGTAAAGAGAAAAGCAGAGAGGGGCTTGCTGGCTAGCCTTATAGAGTGTCTGCCTCATGGTGGTTAGTGGCCCTGAATGCGGGTCTCTCTGCATATGGCTGCAATGTCTATCCCTTCCCCCCAGAGCTGGGTAACACCCCCCCAGGAGCCTCACAATTGTTTTCAAAGCCATCTCTTGACTGACTCAGCTCTTTTGTGTTTGGTCTTTAGTGCTAAATAAAAGACTAAACAGACTTTTTCATTAGAAGGTACAAAAAATGTCTGCCCAGCTCACAACCAACCCACCCGCTCCAGACGGTGAGTTCCCCAGGGCAAAGGCCCCAGCTCATTCACCCTTGCGTTCCCAACACCTCAGTGCAAACAGCAAGTGCCCACTAGATGCTGATCACAGAACAGTGAACAAGAGGGGCAACAGGGAATTCCTTCCAAGTGACTTGATCCCACTTCTTCTGGGACAGAAACATTTTAAAAGGCAGGAGTTGGGTGTTTTGTGTTTGTGTCACAAACCTCCAGACCTGCAGCCACACACAGCACCAGTTGAATTTGTCACTCATTTTCAAACATGCCTCGTGACCCCATCTATCTATCTGCTGCTGTAGTGCATCTAACCCTGCCCCATTCTTTCCTGCTAAAACAGCATCCTGAAAGCACTAAGAGTTAAACCTGTGTCCTTAACGTCTTCAATATCTGATTTCTACTATGCCTCTAAGAGCTGTAATTCCATCCAACTTAAAAATTCTTCCAACTGTACATTTTGTCTTCTTCCCACATCTAACTTAGTGTCAGGCCTTGTAACCCAGCAATGTATTCTGGTAGCAGTGTTATAAGAATTAAGATACAGTAAAGTGAAGCATTAAACCTCCTGTGTTTAGGCTGAACTCCTTGCTCAGGTTTACATGATGGGGAAAAGAGATAGGGGAACCGAGTAGATGGAGAGATGAGAACAGGAAGTTTGGGGCCCCGTGCCAACACCGGCAGGAGAAAACCACCTCCCCCCTAAATACTCTTTTTTGCAGAAAATGGATTTTTTAAAACTTTGTCTTCTAGACACCAAAAATAGCCTGTAAATTCACCTCCCTGTGAACACAATCTCAGGCAGACCGAATGCAAGGTGGTGGGGAGAAAGGGCTGGCATCATGCGATAATCTTTCAGTTGCTGGAGGAGGTAGATGGGTGTGAGCCACAATTACTAAAATTACAGCTAGTTTCAGGTCAGAGAACTAAACACAAAGTGTGGTTCTTACCCTGAAGAGCCAATTTCCAAATGGCCTCTTTTACTTCATCCCTGCTCACTCTTCTCTTTGACATTTGCCACCCAGGCCAAACTCCAAATTCCCAGGTGACTGGAGAAAGGATTCTGAAACCATAAATCCAGGGAGATGGCATGAGGTGAAACATCCTCACGGCCTTTATGTGAATGCCAGACGCTGGTGCTGAGTTTCCCAGTTCTTCTGACCTAGATTTTCTGCTCCCCCCACACACCCCTCAGCATACACATACCCACACGTCCTTAGTGATACCAACAGTCATATTTGATGTTAGAAACTGTACAGTTTTCTTTTCTCAGCAATTCTAGAACTCAAATATGGGACACACTTTTATTTCTTCAGAACAAATGATTAAATCAAAACATAAGAACATTTTAAAGAACTTATAAACCCTTCTGTGTCCTTCAGAGCTGGAGTCCTTCCTCATAAGAATATCACATTTTACAGAATTATATTTTTGTAAAACAGCACACATTTTCTGAAGGAATTCCAGGTACAGGGCTCATTTGATCCTCATATCAACTCTGTGAGGCGTTAGCCTGTTTTTTTGTCCCCATTTTTTGGATGGTCAATTGACTTGCCAAAGGTCATACAGCTAGTGACAGGGCTAAACCAGGAACCAGGTCTTCTCATTCCAAACTCAACATGCTGTCCCCTTCCTTCCACCTCAGGAGGGAGATTAGAAATAGGTCATCATTACTTCTCAATTACTTAGCTCTCTTTAATTCTCTTTTCATCTCTGGGAGAGAGAAACCCGGGAGACCCATGGCTTCAACTCCACCCACTTTCCGATGACTAAAATCCCAGCCTCGCTGCTGAGTCCAGACACACATCTCCCACTGCTCACTGAGCTTTTCTTCTCAGATGGTCCCAGGGGCAACTTGGACTCACCCACACGCAATCTGAGATCCATGAGTTTTTCCTCAGACCGGCTCCTCCTCCTGTATTTTCTATTTTAGTAAAGGCATCACCACCTACTCGGTCTCCCAAGCCAGAAATCCAGAGCCATCCCAGAATCCCCATTCTCCCTTAGCTCCATGAACAGTCATGAAATCCTGCCCATTTTGCTTCCTGATTCCTCTGAAACATGTCCTCACCTCTTCTCAGCCCAGATCCCCTTCGTCTGTCGCCTGGATGCCTACAGTCGTCTTCCTGCAGTTTTTCCCCTGACTTTACCCCTCCTCTCCGTCTCCACATTCTGATGCAACACTCTTGTTAACTCTGATTCTTACTGTGTTATTTCCCTGCTTTAATGGCTCATGCTTTAATGGTTTGCCATAAATTTCAAGATAAATATTCAAACTTTCAACATGGACTAGAAGGCTGGGTGTCTCTGGTTTCCCCTCGCTCTGCCTCTGGGCTACCATTTAGACTCCCACCGGACTGAGGCATTTCACTCCCAGAATGCATTGCACTTCCTCATATCCCAAAAGTAGTTCTTTCAACATCAGATTTCTCCTGGATAACTCCTGTCATTGCCTGGACAACCCAGATGTCCCTTCCTCCAGGTAGTCTTTCCTATCCATCTTCTGCTTTCCCTTCCTCATAGCACTTCTATCAGTTAAGATACTTTCAGCTACAAGAAACAGAAACTAAAAACGGCTTAACCAGTAACAAAGATTTATCAATTTTCATAGAGTCCAGAACTAGGTGGGGTCCTAGGTAGTTACTTCCATGGCTCAATGGCATCATCAAGGTTCTTTCCATCTTTTTGCTCTTCCATCTTCATTTGGAATTATTGTTTCAGTCTACGCCACATACTTTAGAAACATTCTCAGAGGGGGGTGGAGGTGGACAAATATTTGTCTTTTAATGGTGAAACATTTCCTGAAATACCAGAAGCCACATAGAGCCAAGTCTGGCCAGTTACACGAGTAATCAGGGTAGGTGATAACATTTGGGATCAGGGTCAAGGTAAGACCATACAGTAACGAGACAAAACTTCTGGCTCTGCCTGTGACTTGGCTCTAAAAGCAAGTTTAGAAAAGGTGTTCTAGCTATCTTGAGTTATGTCCAAATTGTTTGTGAACCACATGGAGTGTGAACACAAAAGTTACTGTTTTCAGAGCTGGCCCCACTTGGATATTTAAGTTTTAATCTGTTTGTTTCAAAAAAATTAGAACAAATTAAATTTTTTTAAGATTCCTGGTTACCTGACAGAGAAGCCACCCTTGCCTTCTTACCATCAGCCCAGTTGATGAGCTTAGTTACTGAGGTCTGGGACACATGAATTTCCAAAATAGAAAGTGAAAGGGGTTCAGGGAAGCCCCTGAGTACTGAATCTGGGAGGCCACGCCATAGTGGGGTCACATGTATAGGTGGTACTTGTGGACAGAAATAGCTTGGGGTCAAGAGAAGCTAAACCCCAAAGATAACCCTGCTGCTCCCCCACTAGGGCAGCTGTTTGGTTTCTTTGGTTTATTTTCCCTAAACCTAAAAGGGCATTCTTCACCCTGCGCCCCTTCCTGTTGCTTCTTGGTGTCCTCCCTACAGTGTCTTTGTCCTTCATTCTCTTCCATGTAGATCTTAAGTAACCAAGAGGAGTGGTTCAAGGCAGAGCTTGGGAACCAAGAAGGCTACGTGCCCAAGAATTTTATAGACATCCAGTTTCCAGAGTAAGTATTTCCAGCCCACTGAGATAGGCCTACCCACACACACTCCCCTTACTTCTCAGTAGCCACTAAAATTATCCATGCACACCCAAGATACTGTCAAAAATGGTTGCCTCTGGAAAGGGAACCACACAGCTGAAGGCCAAGGGTGGGAGGGAGATTTGCATTTCACTGTATTCTCTTTTGAATTTTATACCATGTGCTCGTATCGCCTATTTAAAGTTTATAAACTAAAATTATCTATAATTGTAATCACAGGGTTTCCAAGAATTCCACTGGGGACACTGTTGTCTGTTCCACTTCAAGAGCTGCTACTTCAAAGCACTCCATTATCTCCTAACCTACCTTCCATTCTAACCAGGGATCCCAGCTAGCTCTGGGCCCTAATCAGGCGTGTGGACACTCTCTGTCTTCCTTAAACCACGCTCAAACCAAAAGAGAAGTCAGTGGGAGAAAAGGGGAAATTCCCTTCATAAAGAGGAAATGAAAATTTGAGATTGAATCTCATTTGTCTCAAGAACTGACCACAAGATTTAGAGAGAAATCTAACCTTTCCTGAGAGTCAGGGACTAGCCAAAGGTTTGCTAGAAAACCAAAGTGGTATCGGTGACTGAGGAGGTGCAGCAGCACCTCTCACTGTGAACTAGTGCTGACCACTGACCTTCAGGGGCCCTTGATGCTGCCCTGTAGTCTTCTAGATGACCACATCATACATTCCCTGCTCCTCAAACCTCCAGCCCCTCCCCCACCGCACTCTCAGCCCATGGCCTTGCTTGCAGGTTCACCAGGACAGTGGAAGCCACCAAAAAAGCTCCTCTACCCCACCCCTCTCCTGACTCACTGCATCCACCCACCTCCTGCAGCTGTGCTCAGACACAGCTTGGAAAGAAGTGTCCATGCTTCTAGCAAAAATTCTCCCCTCTCTCTCCCATATCACTTTCTTTCCTTCTCTGCTCAGTCATTCCCATTAGCAAACAAAGACACTGCAATTTCTCCCTTCCTACCAAAAACCAAAACCAAAAGAAAACAAAAAACTCTGGATCCCAAATCCCCTTCCAGCTACCACTCCACTTCTTCAAAGGAATCGTTTATACTCATGATCTCTAACTCCTCTCCTCCCACTCTCTCTAGAATCCTCAGACTCCTGTGAACCCTTTTTATCAAGGTCACAGTGAACGACTGGTCCCAGTGGTTGATTCTTGGCCATCATCTCAGCACAATTTGATGTGGGGTGCCTTTCCTTCCCGTTGAAACACTTTATTTGGCTCTGGGATACCCTTCCTCCTGACTGCCCCCCCTCTGTCCCCTTTGCTGCTTTCTCCTCATCTCCCCAACCTCCTTTGGGTTTAGAATATACCCCTCCCAGTGAGGCCCTCCCAGACATATCACAGTATTTTATTTGTTGTTGTTGTTGTTAATCCTCACCCAAAGATATTTTTCCCATTGATCTTTTAAATAGAGTGGGAGGGAGGGAAGGAGAGACAGAGAAACATCGATGTGAGAGAGACACATCAGTTGGTTGCCTCCCACACGACCCCTACTGGGACCTGGGATCCAACCTGCAAGCCAGGTATGTGCCCTTGACCGGAATCGAACCCAAGACCCTTCAGTCTTCAGGTTGACGCTGCAACCACTGAGCCAAACCGGCCAGGGCCCTAACACAGCATTTTAAGTCACTCCCGCACTCCCCATCCCTCTTTGCTTTCATTGTCTCCACAGCTCTTATCATCATCTGACATGGTATATATTGTAACTATTCTGTTGTTTACTGTGTGCTGCCCTCCCTAGAATGGAAGTTCCATGAGGGCAGGAGTTTTTGTCTGTTCTTCTCACCACCTATCCCCAGTGCCCAAGGAGGGCCCACACTTTTTAAAATTATTGATGAGAGAGAGAGAAAGAGAGACATAGATTTGTTGTTCTGTTTATTTATGCATTTCTTGTATGTGCCCTGACTGGAAATTGAACCTACAACCTTGGGGTATGAGGACGATGTTCTAACCTACTGAGCTATTTGGCCAGGGCTGGCCCAGCCCCCCCCCCCTTTTTTTTTAGAGAAAGAGAGAAACATGGATGTGAGAGAGACACATTGATCGGCTGCCTCCTGAACGCCCCCTACTGGGGATTGAGCCCGAAACCCAGGCATGTGCCCTGACAGGGAATCGAACCGGGACCTCTCAGTCCATGGGAATCCACTGAGCCACACTGGCCAGGTTGGCCCAGCACTTTTTAATAAAAGCTGTTAAATGAATGAATGAATAGCTTTGTAATGATATGTAATATTGAAATCCTGGCCTCTCATTTAATATGTAGTGTATGGACAGCTTTGCAAGTCTTGAAAAGAGTAACTTATGAAATTCCAGTTGGAGGACAAATGTGTATTTTCTAAACAATCCCCTCATTGCTTGCTGCCTCTTCTGATACATTTCCTTTGAGGTATGGCTGCTGTGGAGCATGTCCCATTTTTTACCCCGGAGGGTGTCCCATTTTTCCCCCATTCCCATTAGGTTTCCTACACAAATCCCTGTAGGGTTGTATGGCAAATATTTGGGGCAGGATTTCCAGGCAAATGATCACCAGAAACCCTCTGCTTCCAGCCCCTCAGAGCCCAACCCACCTCCCCCTGCAGTCCCTGGGCTGGAATAAGGAGTCTGTTCAGATTCCTGAATTCTAGAGAGCACAGGAAATTGCTCACAAAGGAATCCCAAGCCATGCCTATTGGACATTCACCTTAAAGGGACGTACACACCAGCCTTCCAGCAGCAGCAATTAGGGCAGCCACCTTGGAGCAATGGGACACAGTCTCACCTTTGGCCACCGAGTGATTGCAAACACTTGTTTCACTCTTCTGTGGTTGAGAGAGGTTTCTGGCCTCCTGCCCTGAGGCTGAAGCCACTGTTTGCCTGGCCCCTGTGGAAGTGCTTGGCCCTTTTCCATTCTGCGTACTTTCCTAGTAGAATCTTTGCCTCTTTGCTGTAGACATCTTTGCTGCAAGCATTTTTGCTACAAACATTTTCCCTTTATAACTAATTGGCTGAAGGTAATTTTGCCTTTAAAAAAAAAAAAGATAAGCAACTGGTTGACAATTGGTTTTTTCCCTCTGGTTTGGTTTTATTTCTTTATTGACGAATCAATCAACTGCCATTAAAAAGAAAATAACTGGTTGGCAGTTTGATTTTGATTTTTTTATTTGTTTGTTTGGTTTCCTTTCTCCATTGATGAATCAATCAATTGCCTTCCACAGACAGTGCATTTAAGCTAGTTGTCATTTTGTTTCATTTCTCCATTGAGGGTTTTCATAGTTACTCCCATTTCTATAATATCTGTAAATCACAGCTAGCCCTCTTAACAGTCTGTACAGTGAGAGTCGAGGTGGTGGTGGTCTTAAAACAGCATTTCTGCCAGAGGACGATGATTTGCCCCAAGAGCTGGTTTCTTATTTTGAAACACTAATTGGGAAGAGAGAAGTGAGGTCCTGTTTGAGGGCACAGAATTGAACCCACATTTCCCACAGAATGAAGACAAGCACAATCCACAGAATAAATCAGTTATCTGCGCAGCATTGCCATGGAGCTGCACACACTTTAAATATATTCAAATAAAGCCTTTTTAATTCTATGTTCTTTTATTTGTTCTGATTTTAACTTTTTTACGGCCAATTAGTTATGCGGTGAAAATGTTTACGGCCAAAGGGCTTGCAGCAAAGATGTTTAGGGCAAATACGCTTACGGTGAAAATTTGAACTCGGTCTTTTTCATACACGGCAACACTTCCGGAGGCTGCCACCCTCACTGCCCCCCTGTAGAACAGTTTCTCCTTTTCCACAGGAGAGATTATTTCCAACCTGGATTTTTGAGGAGGCCCAGGAGCCCGCTTTGTAGACGTGGTTCCCTGGCAGCTGCCAGCGTCACTCATTTCCAAGTGCGTGTGCAGGGCTCCCTGGGTGCCTTGCAGCCTCCGCGGAGCCCTGAGCAAGAGCACGAGGCTCTGGGTTGTAAGTATCCTTACGGGCCACTGAGGTCTCAGCCTGGGAGCTGGTGCCCATGGCCCTTCCCAGCTCTACCAGGTTGCCACCTCCAGTGCTTGAAGGGGCTCCTGTCCTCCTGGCGCATCAGCTGTCCATGCAGTTCTTTCCTAGCAACATCCCTCACGCAGCTGCCAGCAGGAGGCTGTTTCCCGCAGAGTCACTCCCACACTGTCCCATTTTGGTGCAGTGGCACATTTTCACGATTCAGGCTTTCGGAGCTGGAGAGACTTCTGGGGGCAACAGAGGGAGCATCAAGAGGAACACTCTTTTGCTAGGCCTGAAAACTGCCTGGAGCATTTGTTGGGTTTCAAAAACTCCTGGCCCCCTTTTCTCCTCTCTCTGCTGAATAGCTGCCCGACTCTCTCCCTTTGGGTTATCTCACTTCTACTTCCCCCTCCAATAATCTGGCATCTCACCAAGATCCTTTGGTTTTATCTCACCCAATAGATGGTTTCACGAAGGCCTCTCAAGACACCAAGCAGAGAACTTACTCATGGGCAAGGATGTTGGTTTCTTCATCATTCGGGCCAGCCAGAGCTCCCCAGGGGACTTCTCCATTTCCGTCAGGTACTGGCCATTCCCAACACCACCCAGACCCAGACCACTAAAGCCATGAGGTGACCTCTTGCACGTGACCTATTGCTCAGGAGCATGGTGGCCAAGGGGCCCAGGCATCTTGTCAACTGTGATGCTAATCATTTCCTTCCCATAGCACATGCACATAGCTCCTTAGCACAATGGTTTGTGGCCAAATTATGTGTACATTTATCTGCCTCCCCTCTAGCCCAGGTGCTTCTGGAAGGACAGGATTTTTATCTTCCTCATCTCTGTGCCTTTAACAGTGCCTTGTACCCAACAGATGCTCGACGAGAATTTGTGGAAAGAAGTGGGAAGGGACAACTGTCTACATCCATCTTGAGATCTAAATTGTAACCTTTTACTACTGACGGGTGTCTAAAGAAGGGTCAGAGAGAAATAAAAACCCCAAGTCATTGCTGTAGGATACATATGAAGTTGAGGGTGATGGCACAAAAAGAAGGGCAGCCACCTACAACTGAGGGCAGCAGAGCAGAGCCGAGGAGAGCTGCAGTAGGGAGACTAATAACAAAATCTTGCTAATGTGCAACGCCCAGGAGGAAGTGACTCAGTCCAGGCACAAACATGACACAGTCCCATACTCAGAGCCCCAAGTCTGAACACACTGTGTGGTCAGCATGTCTGGGATTGCCAGTCACGTTTCAGACTTGGTGACCACATGTGAAAGTGCAAGAATTAATGCTGATGGCAGTATAGCAGGATGACAGCCTGCCTGTACAGTGAAACCCACTGTCAAGTTAGTTGACAGGAAATGCTTGTGTGGATTATTCGATATATTTTGAAAGGCAAGCAGCTTGAGTGCTTTAAGTACATAAATCCGATCTCGGGTAATAAACTGAGGTCACTTTACTATTTAAAAAGAATGGATATTTTAAGGAATAGGTAGGCGGGACATACAAATAATGGGTCAACCATTTGTATGTGCATGTGCCTCTAAAGTGCTCAAAAATAGCTCGGGCTTGTTCACATTGCCCTTGCAGTCTCACTTAAACTCTTAATCTTTATTTTCCTTTCTTTTTCACAGCTTGGGCAAAGGTATATTTTAGGTCAGGCCAATATTGATGTATCACAAATTCTAAGCTTATTAGGTTTTAATTAATGAAATTTTGCTCTTTTGGTAAATCTTACAAGTCTAACCTATTTCTTAAGGGTCTGGATTATAGAATGGACCAAGTAAATTGTTAGACTAAGGGCATCTCTTGGTGCCTTTGGTTTGCATGAAGTTCACTCTGGCTTCTTCAGCTAGGAACTATGATTTATATTTCCCTGGTTAAAGTAAATTCTATAAAACAGCCTTGACTTCTGCCAAAGCCTTCCCCTGCTGCTGAGGCAGTGCGGCTTCTTGTTATGGTGATTATTACCATAATCACTATCACATCTTCTGCAGAGGTGTAGCACAATGTATTCCAGAGTGAAATCATTATTATTATTCTCTGCCCCTCTCAGAATGCTCTCCCTCCATAGGCCTAGATGACCAACCGAAACCCTGGCATCCATCCTCTCAGCTCGCAGGAGTGAAAGGATTAATGTTTCTCACTCTGTGTTCTTTGACCAGAGGTGGTGGACAAATAATTACACCATAAGGATATTTTCTCCTCCTCACCCAAATGTGAGGGTAATGACTGTGAGTTGAGCCATGCGGTATTAGAGTGAAGAAAACATCTGTTAATGGCCAAAACCAAGGGGAAGGCCATACTGTGATTGCAAAGTGCTGGTTACTGCCCCAGAGCATCCAGGCAGAGGTCACTGCATGGGTTCACCTGCCCACGAGCAGAGCTCAGCACTTAATGAGACTGATGATCAGAATTCCTGTCCCCTCTGAACACAGACCACTAAATCCATCCCTAAGAAAGTTCCACTAACCTTTAGAGGTATCTTTGCTCTCCAACACTCTAAATTCTTGATTTTTCTGTTGGATCAGGCAATTGGTACTATTAACATCAGTTAATTTTTAGATATAAATGTATATCCATTTCACAAATAAACTTGATATCCTAAAGAGGATGACTTGGAGATATTAGTAAAGGTCCAGTCCCCCCTTTCACGATGAATAAAATCCAGTCTCTCCAACCCTGCTACAAATGTGCCCCATCCCTTGTGAGTCCAGCTCGTGTCAAAAGATGCCCATCTAAAAGACGTTATCATGTGTACATGGTGTGGCAGGCTGGGATCAGAGACCTAGGATTCTTGCCTCAGCTCTACCATTCATTCGTGGTTCTTTCCCCAAAAGCTCAAAATGCTTTGCAACTTTATTTATGCAAAACATAAACCCAAAACAAGAGATCTATGTAGAGAACAAAGCGTGACAAATTTCTCAAAGTCGTTAGTGTCTTACTGTCCAGAGCAATTCTACTGGCTTAAAGGAACTGGTTCAAGTATTTCTGATAATGGAAAGATAACAAGGGCTTGAAAAACCCCTCCCCTCTGAGTCTTGGCAGAGCCCTTCGCATAGCACAGGACTCAGGGGTTGCCATGTTTCAGATAAACATTGTAAAAAGGTCCTTGACCTCATAGTCTTTAAAGCACTTGGAACAGTTTTTTCTGTAAAAGATCCAGTGTCAGAAGACAGATTACCTTCTGCTCTAGTACAGCCTGTGTCCTGAGCAGTCCTTCCCCGAATCTCCCCAGAGAGCTTAACTGGGCCAACCCACCTGCCTAGTGATAAGAGAGTTACCCATATCTCCATGTCCTGCCCCAGCTCAGCATCCCTGGATGCCATCAACCCTGAGGGAGGGGACATTGTCACCATGGAAGATACAGTTTGGATTTGCCTTGATCTCTAGGCACGAAGATCATGTTCAGCACTTCAAGGTCATGAAAGACAACAAGGGTAATTACTTCCTATGGACAGAGAAGTTTCCATCCCTAAATAAGCTGGTGGACTACTACAGGACGACTTCTATCTCCAAACAGAAGCAGATCTTCCTGCGGGATAGGACGCAAGAGGATCAGGTATGCTCCAGGTCCCAGGCAGCCCATCTAGAAATTTTAGGCAGCTGGAGTCTTACATGAACCACCAAGACAATGTATTTGATGGGCAGGTCCTCTGAGGATTCTGAAAGGTAGAATGACTCTGAAGTCAGATCTCGGTTTAAATCCTAGCTTAACACTTTCTAGCTGTGTGACTGGAAATTTCTCCAATCCTCAGTTCCTCATCCATAAAATCAGGATGATAGTGATAGCTACTTCATAGGATGGTTGTGAAGGTTAGAAGACAATCTGTCCCCTTCCCATACATCATTCCTAATCATATTGCAAGCACTCGATAACGCAGGAGCTTTTATTGTGGATGCCATTATTTTGTTATTGACATTACTACATCACAGTTTTCAGGCCAACTAGAGTTATATGACAGGATTTGGGGTGGAGAGAGGAGGTATTGGAGTAGAAAACAGCATAGTACAGGACTCATAATACTTAGCATAGTACTGGAATTCTTACTCTTGGAAAAATTTGGAATATAGAGTATTGTTTCATAGAAAATGCATCAGACAGCCCTGGCCGGTTTGGCTCAGTGGTTAGAGTGTCGGCCCATGGACCAAGGAGACCCAGGTTTGATTCCAGCCAAGGGTACGTACCTCGGTTGCAGTTCATCCCTGGCCCTGGTCGGGCTCATGCGGGAGGCAACCAGTCGATGTGTCTCTCTCATATTGATGTTTCTCTCTCTCTCTCTCTCTCTCTCTCTCTCTCTCTCTCTCTCTCTCTCTCTTTCTCTCTCTTTCTCTCTCCCTCTCTCCCTCCCTCCTACTCTGTCTGAGGATAAATTGAAAAATATCCTCGGGTGAGGATAAAAAAAAAAAATGCATCGGACAGACCTGGCTTCAAATCCTGATTTCATCACTAGCTATCCTTATTACTTAACCAAGTTAAGAAACCTTTCTGCCCTGGCCAGGTGGCTCAGTTGGTTAGACCGTCATCCCATGCACCAAAAGTTTCTGAGTTTGATTCCCGGTGAGGGCACATACCTAGGTTGTGGGTTTGATCCCCAGTAGAGGTGAGTACAGGAGGCAACCAATTAATGTTTCTCTCTCACATCGATGTTTCTCTCTCTGTCTCTCCTGCCCCTTTCTTCCCCTCCCCCCCCCGCCCCGTCTCCCTCTCTCTCTAAAATCAATAAAAATACATCCTTGGGTGAGGATTAAAAAAAATTTTTAAACAAAAAAGAAACCTTCCTGAGTATCAATTTTCTCAACTATAGAACAGAGAAAATATAATAGCTCCCTCACTGGGCTGTTATGAGGATCAAATGAGAAAATATAGTTATAGCACCTGCCACAGAGTCTGGTCCATAGTAGGTCAAAGCAAATACTAACTTGCCTTCCACACACACACACCACACGTGTACACACACCACACGTGTATACACACACAAATTATAAAATACTCTTCAAATGAAATAACACTGTTATAAGAGACAGGTATAGGAAGAAGCATTGCCTGGAGTAGTTGAAATCCCAGAGATGGATTATTTGAAAAAAGCATTGAGACTTTTTCAAAGCAACATGCGCTGTGGGGAAATAAAGAAAGCTGTCCCTTTTCAAGCAACTGGCTGAGTTTAAGCCTGAGAAGTTACAATCAAAGGAGAGAAGGGTGTTCCCACCAAGTGCACACAAAAGCTCAGAAAGAAAAACAAAGGCTAGCAAGAACTTGTGAACTATTTCAACCAGGAAATGGACAGGTCTTGATCTACTCAGATGTGCATGCAGGGGTCTGAGAGGCAGCAGAAACCACCTTAAACTGGATCAAGTGAGTGCGGACCTGTCAAGAGTTTAGAACGGCGCCTGGCAGATACTAAGCCCAGGGCGCTCTGTAATTGTTAAGTAAAAATAACTATCTTTGATTCCTGAGTTGCCTGTATCATTAAGAAGACCTTGCTCCTCCCAACATGCCCAGTGCAGGCCTGGTTTCCATGGTGCTACACGAGTGTTGTGTTTGGGTCTCTGTCACCAGGCTATAAATGACAGTTCAGAATCATGCACAGTCAATAGCAGAGCTCATCTGGAGGGTAGGATGTCCAGCAGTGTGGCAACATGCGATAAGGAAGGGTGGCATTGTGCCAGTAAAATAGGATATTTAAGCATGATTACCCAGAGAAAAACAAGCCCACTAGGAATGAACTAAATGGATACCATGTGGAAAGTGTCAGTCTGTGAAACAGAGAACTGACATCCTCAAAGTGGGAGAAGCTGAGAATGCAGAGGGTCTGAATCATGGGTTCTCTTTAAGCTGCCCCCCAACCCATCAGCTGTTTCTCAGAACTGTCATGAGCAAGTCTGGCAACAGCTGCCTGAGGGTGGGGTAGAGCCAGAAGATGTGGGAAGAGGATGGATTTACATCATCTTTGTTCTCTCCCAGGGTCGCCGGGGTAACAGTCTGGACCGGAAGCCCCAGGGAGGCCCACACCTCAGTGGGGCTGTGGGAGAAGAAATCCGGCCTGCGATGAACCGGAAGCTGTCGGATCACCCACCATTGCCTCCGTCGCAGTATGCCCCCGCCCCACCGCCACCGCAGCAGCAGCGGTACCTGCAGCATCACCATTTTCATCAGGTATCTGGAAAAGATAGAGTGAGGAACAGTGAGATGGGGAGGAGGTCCTTCTCCTCCTTCCCTCCCAGCCCCACCCCCAGCCTCAGGCCACTTTGTTCCCACTGCCACCTACTGTGTGAAAGCTCCCCACAATGCTGGACACAACCATAGCAAAGAAATGCTGAGGTTCTGCTGTGGTCCTGAGGCTGTTGGCCTGACCCAGCCTCATCAGGGCTCACGAAGTTCATAAAGAAAATCCTGGGACACCCCCCACCACTGCCACCAAATGGCAGAAATATGATACAGAAACTATTTTGGCAAAGAAGCCTCTGTGAATCAAATGATTCCCTGCCTGAACACACACACACACACACACACTTTCTTACCCCAAGGACTCAGTGAACAATTGCTTCATTTTCCTAGCAGCACAATTTCAAATCCATTCATGTCCCTTAACCCACCTGGCTGTAGAGATCTACAAGAAAAACGGATTAACACCTGCCATGAAGCCTGGCCTATTTATTTATTTATTTATTTATTTCTCCCTGGCCTTGTTCCAGATGGGATTTTAGGTGGCTTACAGAGATGGACAATACAGCCAGATAACATCGTTCCTAAATTCCTTAGCAGAGCATACAAAGTCCTTTGTGAGCTGCACATTTCTGTTTCCCCAGCCTCACCTCCTGCTACCTCCCCTACTCCCCACACAAACACACATTCCAGCAACGCTACACTACCTTTAGTTACCAGAATGGTCCATGGAATCTCTTTTCATGTCTGAGGCTTTTTATATGCTGTCCCCTCTGCCTAAAATGCTCTTTCCTGGCTGATCCCCCTTTAAGCTGGAGTTCAAGCATCACTTCCTCTATGAAGCATTCCCTGATTACCCAGGCAGACTTAGACACACTTCTCTCTGCTCACTTATCACTTAAACATGCATGATTCCCCCTCTGAACTGACGCTCCCTGAAGATTAGTGACCTCTTTCCAGCTACACATCCCCATTGCTTAGTACAGTACTAGATACATGGTAGGTGCCTGATAAACATTTCTTGATTGAATAAATAAGACCTGCCATCATTTTTGTCTTCAGAATCTAAGGTTCCTTTGTCATTCTGCCCCCTTTCACCAACATCTAGGGTTTACTGTCATCATCAGCAAGTATTCTCGGAACACTGGCTGTTTATGGCATCTGAGCAAGGCACTGGGGGAGATGGTGAGGGATACTTCTGGCAGCATGGTGACAGGGCCTCTCTTGCATCTGTTTCCAGGAACGCCGTGGAGGCAGCCTTGACATAAACGACGGGCATTGTGGCATGAGCATGGGCAGCGAAATGAATCCTGCCCTCATGCACCGGAGACACACAGACCCAGTGCAACTCCAAGTGGCCGGGGTACGTGAACTTTCCCTCTGGGCTCAATGTAGGAGGCAAGATGGACAATTAGAGAAACAGTTGGTCCTCCAGGAGAGACACCAAACTGCACAGAGCTCAAATAGAGGCAGTGGGAACCTAAATAGTGACAGTAGGGGGAGTGTTCCGGGGTGGGGCTGACGCCAGCCCAGCACCATCCAGTCTGTTGTTCTCCTTTGGCCGTCGGCCTTGCCCTGTTCTTCTCATATTTCTTGGCTCTGGTTCTAGTGGAGGGAGATATGTTGCCTTTATCACCGAGATCCATCTTGACACGGTTGCGCTAGCACCAAGGGCTGTTAGTTTTGGCACACTGCCATTCTGTTTATCACTTGAAGAAAGTAGCAAGACCACCTATTGATGTAGGGAGATAGTTCTCAAGGATTCTCTTGGGGCCTTGGAGAATTACATCTCTGTCAGCTCAAGTCCTGAGTCTCAACAGTGACTCTGGTGAATTCTGATAACTGCGTGCCCAGGGCTGTGCAGCCCGTGTCTGCTTTCAGTTGCAACGGGGTTTGAAATGTCTCCGGAGGGACATGCATCAGCCTTCAGGGCAGGCTGCTCACAGAGGACTGTGTCTTGATGCCAAAGTCAGCAGATTCTCTTCTGTGTGATGGTGGCTCCGAAGGCCAGTCCAGCCAGCCCCCAGCTCAGCAGGACCCCTCTGTGTTTTCCTCCAACAGCGAGTGCGGTGGGCCCGGGCACTGTACGACTTTGAGGCCCTCGAGGATGATGAGCTGGGATTCCGCTCTGGAGAGGTGGTTGAAGTCCTGGACAGCTCCAACCCGTCCTGGTGGACTGGCCGCCTGCACAATAAACTGGGCCTCTTCCCTGCCAACTACGTGGCACCCATGATCCGATGAAGCCCTTCTGGAGGGGTCAGAGGCTTTTGTCTGAAGCTGCCTGCAAGAGAGGAAGCAAGGAAGAAAAGCTGGAACTACGTATACATACATATGTGTGTGTGTGTGTGTGTGTGTGTGTGTGTACACGTTCACACACTTATATATGCCTATGTATACACACGTTTTATAATAGTAATTTATTGGCAATTTAGTTGGTTAATTGGTTGATATGAAAGGAACTCAGGTGGAGGCTTATATTCCTACTTGTTTTTCTACTCCCCTCAGGGGGTGTGCAGAAGGTGGTGGGGATTGGGGTAGGGGGGCAGGGAAATGAAACTGAAATTCTTCCTGTCCTCAAGATGGCACCACTTCCTTTTTGTCTTGGGAATTTTCACTGAGTAGCTAAGCAGAGAACCACACCCTGGCATTGGCTGCAGAACCGCAGGGTGGAGTTGGACTTGGCGGGGCATGTTCTGGCTTGTCTGCAAGCCCTACTCACCTCGAGGGTTTGCAGGGCAGCTTCCTGTTCTCCAAGGGTAAGCACTGCTGGATTGAGAATTAGGGTGCAACTGCACAAGTCTGAGCTGGAGTGGTTAGAGTGTGAGGGCAGGACTAGAGCACAGGCGTCCTGAGACCTGGGCAAGGCTGGCCTCCTGGTTGGTGCTGACCGGGACCTTCATCTCCTTGGCTAATCCTCTTCCTTGTGGCTGACATGGAGAAACGGAGACACCAGGAGGAACCAAGCACTAGGAAATGGAGGGATTTTCACAAATCCCCCAGTGGCTTACTTGGGTGTAAACTCCGTGTCCCCAGCTTCTAAGAAAGTAGCAGCCTAGATTCTGTAAAGTGCTTGGAGAAGCCCTGGCCAAGAATGCCAGATGTTAGAATCATTGTCCTGTGGTTACAAGGGTGTCTCTTTGGGGCTATATTTGTTTTGCTTCTTAGTTTTCTGCATTTTGAAGATGCCTTGTTCAGTGGCACAGAGAGAAGCCCACTCACAAGAACACTGACTAGTGATTGGCTGATTGGTTGGTTGGCTGAACATGGCCTGGTGGGACCTGGCTCTCAGATGAGCTTCCTGTTCCCCTGACTGGTGAACCTCTGCTGGCACCTTCCCCCAACCACAAGCTGCACCTGGGGAGAGGAACCCCACTGACACGTCTCTCTTCAGCACCTCAAAGTAGAATAGTGTTTCCTTAGCTCTCACCCAGGGGCATGAAGCACAGACCAGTCTGGCTGGGAAAAGGCACTGGAGAAGGAAGCTCAGTGTCACAGGGGAGCCTGGGAGCACACATCTGCACCGCGGGCACCTGGAAGGTGTGTGTGTATGTGTTCTGGGACATGAAAGAAAGGACACCATCATTGAAGGTAATAGAAGAAGAAGAAAGAGTTTGTGACTCATAAGTAACTGTCAGTGTAAGGGACACATAGGCTGTGTCCCTTTGACTGTGTCCCTTTGACTCTGAATTCTGCAATTCTCTGATGCCCACATCACCTCTAGAGAAAAACAGGAAAAGAAGGGACTCTGCGGTGGGTCTTGGGAGGGAAGAGACAATAGCCTGAGAGAAGCAGGGGGAGTCGAGCGTGAGTGAGAAGCATCTCAAAGCCTCTGAAAATGAAAGCACAGGAAGGAAAAAAGAAGTGAAGACATTTCAAAAGATGAAGGAGCAGCGTGAGAGGCACAAAGGGAGGGAAGGGAGCAAGAGGTTAAGTGGAACAAGCGAGGAAGACGCTGGAGTCAGCAAGCAGACAAGGCTCCGGGAGGAGGGACGGAGGTGGGTAGGAGGAGGAATTAGAGCAGAGAAATGAACACCAGCAGGTAGGGGGCAAAGTCACCACAGGAATGAAGACAAGAGAACAAAGGCAAAGGAGACTGAATCCGGTATTTTGGTGCTAGGTAATGCAAACATATCACAGTAAATAAAAGTCAAAATTAATGTTTGATTTTACAGTATTTACAAACCGTATGCTTTAAACAGCCCACAAACTTGATCCAGTTGTCTGATTATATGGGAGGATCAGCCCCAGGGAAGACAGAGTGAAATGATTTGGTTCTGGCCTGGATTTCGTGCCTTGAAACATTTCTCAAGAAGGCAGTAATAAAACAAGGGCCTTTGTTTTGTGGGGCTGTGCCTGGTATCTGTGTCACACACACACACACCCCCAAGTGGACTCAGGGGCCCTTAGCCTGCAGAGGCTGACCACACAGTGTGGGCAGAACTTTCAAGACCCCTGGAACTGGACCTTCTATTCCACCGGAGGCCATTGTGGGAGTGATTTTTATTGAGGTGCTAAAAACAGCCCGCTCATTGCATGGCTCAGTTCAGAAGGAAGGTGTCACCCTGACCACCCAGAGAACAAGGGCCCTTAGGCACCAAGCTAAGAGGACAAGGACCAAACTGTCCACACTGGGGGAGGGGAGGCTGACACTCCTTGTCTTCTGGTGCTGTCTGGGGGAGCACCTGAAGAGTGCTGTCCACCTGACAGCATTTCAGCACCAGGGGCACGTCTGCCCAGCACTTCTCATGAGCCACACAACCAGGAAACAGCACGTTGTCTCTGAATCCAGCTGAAATGCCCGTGGGACTTGGGAGCAGGGAACTTCCAGAGAAAATCCAGTTCCTGTTGGACCAGTTCAGTTTCCCTAACCGCTTGCTGAGGCTCGCTGCATTTTAAATATCTGGCACTGACCCCTGCCCACCCACTTTTAGATGGCCCTAGGGCGATCTAAGGCAGGTGCTTCTCAAAATAAACGTGCCTATGAACTGCCTGGGGAGTGTGTTAAATGCGGGTCCTGACTCAATCCTTCATTCTACCAATCTCTGCAGTTATGCTGCTGGGTCCATGGGCCACACTTTGAGTAGCAAGGGCAAAGAACTTGGCAGTGAGCTGAACGGCTACAAAAATTGAATTGGAATCCTTTTCTAGGGATATTAGGGCATCTTTCTTTGTTGCTAACAAATAATTCACTTTGGCTGTGGGACAGACAGACATGATTCAGAACTGTAAGTATGATATCATATTTGGCTGCCCAGGTGATTTATTGTTTTAGCATCTTGATCTCCCTCAAGAATCAGGAAATTTTAGGGCTAGACACTCAGGTGAAATACAACCAGGGATTTCCTGATAGTAATTATTTTAAACATGAGCAGAGTTACCAAAGAAGTTGTGAAAGCTTTCTCAGGAAATCTTTAAACATAAAATTGATTCCCATCAGGTGTGGGCCTGCTGGGAGGCAGGGAAATGGCCCACGTGACATCATTAGATCTAATCTAGCCCAGAGCGAAACAGGCGGCATGGAGGACAGATTGGCATGGTCAAAATATCTGCCGTTCGTCTGGTCTGAAGTCAACCGTTCAGCCTATCTATAACAAGGCAAGGGCATGAGAAAAACATAGTGTCAATTCTTCTTTTAAGAAGAATTTAACTGCTCAGGTCCCTTCAGTTCTCTCTGTTACCACAGACATGCCAGCAACATCTCCCCCATCGGCAACTGAATTCCACACTTTTCTCCCCGCATGCCCTCTTGTTCCTGCTCCTTTCTCCACACAGATGCCAGAACAATCTTCTGTGAAACATGGATCTGATCGCATCACTCCCCTGCCATTGTGCTTAGGTTAAAATGCAAAGTCTAATGTGGTCCTATGAGGTCTGGCCCCTGCCTCCCTCCCCAGGCCTCTTCTGTGCCTCTCACCTTCTTGCCTTCATGCCCCGGCCCCACTGGCCTTCTCTCAGCCTCAAGATGACCAAGGATCTGTCCCCAAATCCTTTGCACCTGCTGTTCCCTACACCTGGAATGCATATCCCCTGTTCTTCACCTGGCTAACTTCTGTGCATCTCCAGGTCTTGGTTTAAATGTCACTTTCTCAAATTGTTCTTTGCTGACCCCTAATCTAAAATAATCCTTCCCATTAGACCATCTTGTGGTTGCCGGTGCTTTTCCTGAATAGCACAGAGATGATGGCGCTAGACTGATTTATATGACTATTAGACTGTAAGCTCCCTGGGGGCAGGGATCAGCTCTGTTTTATAAACTGTTATATGCCTAGCATCTAGCACTGTGCATGGCATACAGAGGTTCAATAAATATTTGTTTAATGAATGAACAAGTGAAACCTGCCTGTCACCTATATCACTCACTCTGTAACCCAAATGTTCCCAGCCTTATAGACTCACAGATGCAAACAAGGTGATATTAACATTGATGCCCAAGTTACAGTAGCTTTTAGCCACCTGCCCTCAAAATCTTCTCCAGTTACTTCTGAGAGTCCAAAAGTGGGAGGCTGGTATTGCCGGTCTGCTTTTGTCTCCTACCCTGGCCACGTTTGGTTATCCCAAACATTCTCTGCTGACATCTCTCTTGATGCTGTGGATCCACTGTGCATTGCATCTGTCAGCTGGTGAAATGGCCTGATCCTTCAGGAAACCAAATCTGCCCTGCAGTCCATGTGGCAGGGCGGTTAGAGAAGGGGTGGAGAGGAGAATGGCCTGCACCCAATTCTGAGTAGCTCTTGTCCCTGGGTCCCAGAGAGGTACTACCTTTGGCCAATGTCCCTCACAGTCTTTCACGATCATAGTTTGTTCCCTTGTCACCAGAGCCATTAACAGGATGGGATGTCACCACCTACATCTCTCTTATCTCTCTCCCTATTGCCCCTTTCCCCTTCAGCTGAAAAGAAATGCCCCTCTACATGTTCATTTGTGCAATAGATGCCACCTAGGGTCCCAGGGGATGTGCACCCAGTTGTACAATCTGGGCTCAGCTAGAATTAATTAATTAAATCAACAAATATTTACAAAGCACCTCCTAAGGGCCAGACACAATCGGCCAGTGGGTCGTTTCCATCTCTTGGGTCTGCCCTCTCTCTGCATCTGTGCCATGGTCTATGCCTCATTTCAAATGTCTCTCACTTCTCTCCCAGGAGATAGTTTCAGAACTGGTCTCCCTGCCTGCTGACTGGCCCCCTTTAATCAGCCTCTACTGAGTGCCAGAGAAATCTTATTAACATGCAAAGCTGATGACATCAGGCTTCTGTTCAAAAGCCTTCAGGGGCTCCCCATAGCTTTCAGACTAGAATTTAAACTCCTCAGCTTCCACACTAAAGACATTTTGTGATCTGACTGCTGCTTGTTTGTTCAGCCACAGCTCCCATCTCTCCCAGAATGAGTCATGTTCTCAGACCTCTGTGTCTTCCCTTTCTGTTCCTTCTGCCTAGAACACCTTTCTCTCACTTTTTTTTTTTTTTTTTATCTAGACCAGGGCTGTCCAATGGGACTTTCTGAGATGATGGAAAAGTTCTGTATTTGTTCTGTCTGATATGGTAGCCCCTGGCCACATGTGCCCATTGAGTACTTGCATTGTGGCTAGTGGGAGTGAGTTAACAGTCTTATGTGGCAAGTGGCTGGCTGCCTTATTGGGCAGTATGGATCCAGACAACAGCTACTCACTTTGGAATGCTTAGCTCAAGTTCTGCACTGGGAAGTCATCCCAACTTCATGGCTGATACAGATGCCCCTCCTTTACATTCCTGTAGCATCCTTGCTCTGCTTCTATCCCAAGACTCAGAACTCTGTATAGTAGTTAGTATTTCATTGATATAACTCCCCCACAGGACTGAATATTATTTAGGGCAAGGGCAAACAGCTCACCCAATAAATGGTTGATGCTTGAATGCATTGGTGTGCTGGTAAAGTTTAACAACTGGCTTTCTGATGGAAAGCCCTAATTTGTTGTGTTTGCCAATTCTGTGGTGTAAATATTTCTACCACATGTCAAGAGAATGAGAACACAAGCCACAGGATGTGAAAGACATATTTGATAAGGGACTGTTATCCAAAATATACAAAGAACTCTTAAAACTCAACAATAAGAAAATGAACAGCCCAATTAAAAAATGGACTGGCACCCTGGCCGGTTTGGCTCAGCGGATAGAGCGTCGGCCTGCGGTCCAGAGAGACCCGGGTTTGGTTCCCGCTAAGGGCATGTACCTCAGTTGCAGTTTGTCCCCAGCCCTGGTTGGTCGTGCGGGTGGCAGTCACTCAATGTGTCCCTTTCACGTCGATGTTTCTCTCTCTCTCTCTTCCTCTCTCTCCCTCCCACTCTATCTGAACAAAAAATGAAAAAATGTCCTCGGGTGAGGATAAAAAAAAAAAAATGGACTGGCTGGTTTGGCTCAGTGGTTAGAGCATTGGCCTGCGGACCAGAGAGATCCGGTTTCGGTTCCCGCTAAGGGCACATAACTCACTTGCAGTTTGTCCCCAGCCGGTTGGGGTTATGTGGGTGGCAACCAGTCGATGTGTCTCTCTCACATCTCTCTCACATCGATGTTTCTCTCTCTCTCTTCCTCTCTCTCTCCCTCCTGCTCTATCTGAAGATAAATGCAAAAATGTCCTCAGGTGAGGATTAAAAATAAATAAATAAATAAATAAATAAATAAATAAATAATTTTTTTTATAAATGGGCAAAAGAGCCCTGGCTAATTTGGCTCAGTGGTTAGAGCATCAGCCTGCAGACTGAAGAGTCTTGGGTTCAATTCCTGGCCAAGGCCACATACCTGGGTTGCATGTTTGATTCCCAGCCTCGGTCAAGGTCATGCGGGAGGCAACCAATTAATGTGTCTCTCTCACATTGATGTTTCTCTTTTCTCTCTCCTCTCTCCCTCCCTCCCTTCCATTCTATCTAAAAATCAATGGAAAAGTATCCTTGGGTGAGGATTAGCAAAAAAAAAAAAAAAAAAAAAAGTGGGCAAAAGACATGAACAGACCTACTGAAGAAGATATAAGCTTGCAAGTAAGCATATGAAAAGATGGTCAACATCTTATGTAATTGGAGAAATGCAAATTAAAACAATGAGATACCACTACACATCTCTTAGAGAATCCAAGATCCAAAACACTGACGGCATCAAATGTTGGCATGGATGTGGAGCAACAGGAACCCTCAATCACTGCTGGTGGAAATGCAAAATGGTACAACCACTTTGGAAGACAGTTTAGCAGTTTCTTACAAAACTAAACATAATCTTGACGTACAAGCCAACAATTGTGCTCCTTGGCATTTACCCAAAGGAGTTGAAAACGTATGTCCACACAAAATCCTGCACACAGATGTTTATAGCAACTTTATTCATGATTGCCAAAACTTGGAATCAACCAAGAAGTCCTTCAGTAAGTGAATGGATAAATAAACTATGGGATATCCAGACAATAGAATATCATTCAGTACTAGAAACAAATGACCTATCAAGCCATGAAGAGACATGGAAGAACCTTAAATGCACACTACTAAGTGAAAGAAGCCAGTCTGAAAAGGCTGCATATTATATGATTCCAACTATATGACACTCTGGAAAAGATAAAATTAAAATACAGTAAAAAGATTAAAGGTTGTCAAAGCTGAGTAGGGAGAGAGAGGAGAATAGGTGCAGCACAGAGGATTTTTAGGGCAGTGAAACTATTCTCTATGATAACATAATGGTGGCTATACGTCATTATACATTTGTCAAAACCCAAGGAATATACACACCAAGAATGAACACTGGTGTAAACAATAGACTTTGGGTTGTAATGATGTGTTGATGTAGGTTCATCAGTTCTAACAAATGAACCACTCTAGTGGGGGGTGTTGATAATGCAGGAGGCTATGCATGTGGGGGGACAGGGAGTATAAGGAAAACCTCTGTCTTTTGCTCAGTTTTGCTGTGAACCTAAAACTGCTCTAAAAAATTAAGTCTCCTTAAAAAACTCCCACCATGGCTGGTTTCAAGCTACCAATATGGCATTGCTGAACTCAGAGTGGGAAAGCTGTGCACAGTTGGCTCTCAGGAATAGGTAAGAACCAGCTCCAGCACACCACTGAATGAATCAATGAATGAATGAATCAACGAATGAATGAAGTGTGTTGGACACTAGGAGTATAAGAGAAGCCTTCAGGCTCATTAAGAAGTCTGTTCAGACCTGCAAGAATCTGGCCATGCAGCAGGTCCAATTTCAGTTCCAATGCAGGATATAAAGGACCAAGGAGTCATATCTTTGACTTATTCAGGAAGAGGGTTTCCTTTGGGTCCTTTACCTTTAATACTAAGCCTTGTCCAGGCATCCAGTGAGGGCCCCACTCAGACTAGTGGAAAGTGAGTGAACCTGAGGCCATGAGGGCAAAAGTATCAGTCAGGAGGCTTTTGCCTGCAAGAAAATGGAACCTTGACCAGAAGTATCCTAAACAAGGGGTTTATGCTATTCCATACAGGAAGTCCAGAGGGAGAGCAGTTCCTGGCTTGCTGAATTCAATGACTCAACAATGCCTTCCTCTGAGTGTCAGTGGTGTCTCAGTGGCTGTGGCAGTTCCAGACATCACAGGCAGACTGACAATGTCCAGTGAGTAAGAGGCACATTCCTTCCCAATTATAATTAGTGAGAAAAACCTTTTCAAGGAGTCTTTCCACAGCCGTTCCCTCAGATCCCACTGGCAATGACTAGATCACATGACAGTCCTAAGCTAACCAATTGGTGGGACCCTATAGGACGCAGAGCCTGGGAACCCAAACAGGATTCTGCCCAAAAAAAGAAGCAGTGGGGGTAGGTAGGGCAGTGCTGGGTAATGGCTGTCAAAACCCAATCTACAGGGACTATTAAAGGACTCACATATTAAATGACCAGAAGATAAATGGAAAAATATTCCCCGGGGAATATTTTTCCATTTATCTTCAGATAGAGTGGGAGGGAAAAAGGGAGGGAGGGAGATACAGAGAAGAACATCGATGTGAGAGAGACACATCGGTTGCCTCCAGCAGGGCCGGGGACTGAACCACAACCATGGTATGTGCCCCTGACCGGAATCGCACCCTCAATGCTCTGGTCTGCGGGCCGATGATCTAACCGCTTAGCCAAACCGGCCAGGGCCATAAACATTTCTTGAGATAGTTAAGGAACAACATGGCAGTGTGAGGGAGCACAGCTTCCCAGCTTTCCCCCTCTAAATTGAAATGCCTATGTGGACACATACACACACCCTTCCATCCACCCTCCTCTCTGGATTCTCACATGCACATTAAGCCAGCACATCAGTAGGGAGAGGTTCCATGCTACTCACAGAAACCAGAACTGTACATAATGAGGCCCCGTGTCTGCTGTGGGGACAGAGGCCCCAGACAGCCTGATGTGTGTCATAAATCCCAGCAACTCACTGATCCCGGCATAAGCCTCCCCAATGCAGGTTCTTCCAGGTATGGCTCTACCCAGGGTCATTTGTGGACACTTTCAGATGTGGGCAATCTCATTTCAACAGGTCAGAATTCCCCAGGGTGGGCAGCGCCTGGTGCCTCCCTCCCCCTGCTCTGACCTGGTTATGGGGAGTTGCTAGGTAACCACTAGGCAGCCTTTGCTTCCCACACTGAAGGAGGGTTGGTTACCATGGAAAGTCCAGATGAGATGGGGGGGTGCAGGGGAAAGAGAGTTCTGGCCAGGAGTTCTGCAGCCTGAATTCTGCCCTCACTCTCTCTGGGCCACTGGACCTTAGAGAAGTCTCTTCATCCCTCTGGGCCTCAGTTTCCTTACCAGTTAAATGAAGGAGAGGCTGGGTCTCTTCTTGCTCTAAACTCCTGATGTGTGTAGCTAGCATAAACTAAATAAACACTGATCCTTGGACTCCTCTTAAGTAAGAATGACTCCAGATGGTTGCAGAAAAGGAATGGGTTGAGTTATCTGTCTTTAAAGTAAAATAGAGAAACTAACAAGCCTGTGTGTCCATTAGGACAAATAAAAGTTATGGAGATTCTCCCTTCTGTTGGCAGAAATTTAGCTTCTAGAATCAATATTCATGAGTCCCTGGGGCTCCCTGGGTCCTTTTCCAAATCCAGACTTCCTAAGGAAGTCCCCTTAAAGGTATGTCATCTTAGGGTCCCCAGCTTGCTAAAGTATGATGTCCCATCAGACAAGATCTACTGGTTCCTGGGCTCTAATGGTCTTTCTGTCCCTGCTGGAGCCACGTCACAGGCCCAGCCTTTCCCAGGTCACTGGGGCCAACCCTGACTCCTACAGTGTGGGGCTTTGCACAAGCCTCTGGGGTCTGCTACTTGACCCTGTCTTTGTTCTGCGACCTAGCCACACCCTCTGCCCTGGTTCCTATAAGGAGATCCCTGTCCAAGCCCAGCTCCTCCCCTCCCCTGTCTTGTCCATGTCAAGCACCTTCCCAGAATCCAGATTCCTCCTGCTGAAATTTCCTAACACTAGCTGCCATCCTGCCTCTCTGCATGCCTGAATCTCCAAATACTGTAGGCTGCTGCTCCCTCCCTATCTGTACTGCACCCCCTCACCACTCCAGTGACCTCGTGCTGGAACCCCGATGCTGCTGGCTGTTCGGCACCACCGCCACTACCTGATCCACTGCCACATGTGGCCCCTCTGACCCCAGAAGAGAGGCTGGATCTCATCCCACCCCCAGTAGCTGGTCTGTCTTTCCCCTTCCTCCTCGGACCCTGCCTCCAAGGTCCAGTTCTAAGTCTCTGCCACTCCTGGTCCTTCCCTACTGTCATATACATATGGTGAAGAGGGTATGTCTGAGTGATGCTGGAGTCATATCAGGAAACGTTCTCCCCTGCTCAACAGCCAAGTGTCCCGCTGGTTGGGGGCAGAAGGAGGAATTCATGGCTTGTACCTAAGGAGTGAGAACCACTGGGCTGTCAGGGCCAGCAGCTTTCAGCTGCTAGTTGTGTTCTGAGGCACTCTAGAACCTCCCCGCCCTGTGGAGAAGTGCCATCCTTGAGTCATGCACCCAGTAGAGAAGGCACAAGCTTTGAGTCAAACAGACCTGGGTCCCTGTCTAGACTCTGCCACTGACTATGTGAGCTTGAATAAGTCACTTGACATCTCTGAGATAATCTAGAGAATCAGAGCCAATAGCACTGAGTCGTCATGAGAAGCAAACAAATTATAGGAACTGCTTGGTAAGGACCCAGCAAATGGTGGGCAGCTCCACTGTGCCTTCCAGATGGCAGAAACAGCCTTCTTTACTTGACCCACTCCACCCCCAGGGACAAGTTCCTGCAAAGGCCTCCTCTCCTTTGAAACTTCCCTGTCCTATATTCACGTCCCCTCAGGGTAAGTAAGTCTCTCTGCACCTATCAAACTGGTAACTTGCTGATTTAGTAAATCAGCTTTGGGAGAAGTCCCCTTCCTAGGGCTCACCCACCCTCTTCCAGGTGATGGCTGCCCTGTAGTGGACAGCAAGGAACAGTGCTGAGGGTGTTGGCCAAATAAAAGAATGATTCTTTGTTATTATTATTTATTTTTCAATTTTGGTTGACATACAATATTAGTTGTACAACATAATGATTATACATTTATATACCTTACAAAGTGATCCCACTGATAATTCTAGTACCCAGCTGGCACCATATATAAGTATTACCATATTATTGACTATATTTCTTATGCTGTACTTTATATCTCTGTGACTATTTTTATAACTAGCAATTTGTACTTCTTAATCCCTTTGACCTTTTTCACCCATTCCCCCAACCACCTTCCTTTCTGGCAATTCAGTTGGAGCATTATTTACAGTAGCCAAGATATGGAAGCAACTTAGGTATCCATTGATAAATGAATGGATAAAGAAGATGTGGTATGTATATATAATGGAATATTATTCGGCCATAAAAAATATTGAAATATTGCTATTTGTAACATAAGCATACCTAGAGGGTATTATGCTAAGTGAAATAAGTCAGATAAAGAAAAATACTGTATCATTTCACTTATATGTGGAATCTATAGATAAGAAAACAAATGAAACAGAAACAAACTCATAGATACAGAGAACAAAGAAGTAAGCCTTGTAGGGAGAAGTGCAGGCCAGGCAGAGGTGTCAGCAGCAGCTGCAGCCACCATTCCTTCCCCTGGCCAATCTGCCTACCTCCAGGCTCTGCACTTACACATCAGTCCCCCGCCCCAGATCAGCACTTTCTCTACTAGAAAGCCTTTCCCCTGCCATCTGTGGCTTGGTGGGGGTGAGGGTGGGGAGGTGGCAGCAGGGCCTCTGGGCTACTCTGTGCCCTGAACCTTGCCCTGCATTGTCCCTCATAGGTGACTGTGCTCATGCAGGTCCTTCCACCTTGGAATGCTCCTTCCTTTCTGTCGACATGTGTCTACATCCTAGGCAGCCTGCAAGGGCAGAGAAAATGTCACAGCCTCAACAAAGTCTTCCTTGGTTCCACCCTCAGCCTAGAGCAATTGTCCCTCTGCTAAACTGTCTCCTGACATCTGCTCTTCGGGCCTTGCCCTAGAGGGAGGTATGCATTCAGGACTTGTGCCCTGTGACATTTAGGTTCTAGTCCTCTAGATAAGAATGAGCAGACATGCAGTAAATAAATAATTCCAGCTCAGGTCCCTTGTTTGGGGCCAGAGCTGGTTTTAAAATGTGTCTAAAAATGTTCCAGACACACCAGTTCCCAGCACTGCCAACAGCTCGGAGGAGGTGCTGCATCAGCAGCTCTGTGCCCTACGGGGGTAAAGGTTGTTCCAGCCACCTGCTGGGCCTACCAGGGTGTGCCGCTCCAGGAACTCCCCGTTTCTGTGCTGACAACCTGAGGAACAGAACACCAACATTTAAGGGATGAACAGAGGACTAAGAACAAGTGACAGGGAGATGCAGAAAAACCAAGGAATCAGGGTGTCTGGGAAGCAGGGGCAGTTGCAAAGTGGTTGGGGAGAGGAGCCTATATGCTTCCAAAGTTGCAGATAGAACAAAGAGCCCAAGTCTGGAAGGTCTGGGAGGGCAGGAATTTGCCTAGCACATAATAGGTGCTCAATAAATCCCTCCTGAATGAAGAGATGAAAGCCTCGGGTAAGTCATGTCTGGCAGGGGAGAAGCTCGGTATGTTCATTTCTCAGGACTGTAGAGCAGGTCAGAAGTGAAAGCTATTCAATTAGTTCAGTCCTAGGACATACACCTACACCCCTCCTCCTCACGGTGCCCGCTATAACCCCCTCCTCTCATTCTCGTATCCTCTCTGGGAATAGCAGCAACAAGCACGAATTTTACAGAGGCATGCTAGAGCCCTCGAAGTTTTATAACAGGCACTTATGACACAAATTGCCACAGAGGGAAAAGTCAGCCCTGGGAAACTTATATCATGAGGTGGGCTATTTGGGGACTCGCATTACACAGGAGGAAAACAGACGTGTGTGGGGATAAACACAGCTACAATTACTGTCAACTACAAAGTGTCATATCTTTACTGCACAGCAGCCAGCAGTGTGCAGTGGGTGAGAAAAAGGTGAATGAGAGCCAATTGCCCAAGCAGAAGGGAGAGGCCTCAGCTGAGGGAGGAGGAGGGAGTAGGAGAGGCACGATTTCTTAGGAAGGCACAGTCACCTTGCCCAAGGTGGCCTCTGAAGTTGGAAATGTAGCGGTGAGGAGCCCCACCTAGCTCAGGGAAACTCTAGACCCAAGGCAGGAAGAACCAGTAGAGGGTCAGAGGTTTTCCTCAGATGTCACAGATTCATGGAATGTCCCCAGGCACAATAGGACCAATGCCTAAAAGGAATCCATTTCCTGGCTAATAAGGCTTTTAAGGAATCTCAGTAGTGACACACAGAGTGTTCAGCTTGGTGGCAGGGTGGAAGGCCCGGGCTCAGGCTGTGAGCATGTGTCCCAGCATTTCCACTTGCCAGCAGATAACCTTGAAGAGACCTCCCAGAGCCTTCGTTTATTCATCTGTAACACTGGACAGTAATCACTTTCAGGAAACCTTACCAGACTGAGACAATCAAATTAGATAACTGAACATTAAAATACTCCTTAGCCTGAAACCTCTCTGTGATGGCCATTGTGTCACTTATCAACCAACCTTGTAAAGACAGGGCATCTGACTGCCCACTAAGTTAAGGGAGCCACCAGGGCAGCTGGCTATCGTGTCTGATTTCTCTTTTTTATTCTCAGAGGCAAGCATGTTATCTAGTACACATTAACTGCTCAAAAATGTTGATTAAATAAATGTCATTGGTATGTAAAGGGAAACATTACAAAAAGACCACAGTGTGTTTCAGTCAGATCTAAGAAAGATCTGGTCCCATGTGAACTGTTACTAAAATATTCTACTCTGATTCTCTCTCACCTTCTGTTCTGTTCCAATTTGTGTCATATACCATTTGTGTTCCCTGAGAGCAAAAGCCATGTCTTATTCATTCTATGTCAATGTAAGCTCCACATGGTCAAGGACTTGGTTTTGATCAGAGCTGCATCCCCAGTGCCTAGAACATGCCCTTGTGCTTAGTAAGGCTCAATAAGGATATGGTAAATGAATGAATGGTTTGTAACCCGTAGCATAATGCTAAGCATTCAGCAAATGTTTGTTGAATGAATAAATTATTAAACAAGGGGAACACTGTCTTTTACTAATGTCCCTTTCTAGCATTCTCAACTCAGGCAATAACACAAGGTGGGTAGGTAGGCAATCTCTGGAGTCAGATGGTCCAGGTTTTAATCCTGGCTTTTCTAACTTACTAGCTGGGCAACCTAGAATGAGCTACTGAACCTCTCTGTGCTTCAGTTTTCTCACCTGTAAAATGGAGATAATAATACTTTTTCTAATAGCATTTTATGAATTCACTTGAAGGATACTTAAAATATTTAGCATAGTCCCTGGCACGTAGTAATTGCTACTTTTTTTTTTTAAATGACCATATCAGTCTCTTAATAACCTTCAGTGGCTCCCCTCTAGCTACAGAATAAGATCTAAAGCCAAGGTCCCCACAATTTGGCCCCAATGTCCCTTTCTTCCAGTCCCATCTTCCCACACTTTAACACTAACTACCCTTTACTGGCTACCAGACACTCCACTAAGTGATATATATTCATTAGCTTGTTTCCTTTCTCACACAGCCCTATAAAGTAAGACTTATCATTGCCTATATCTTACTGATGATGTGACCACTTTCTACCAGTCAGATAGGGCTAATTAAATCAAATACATAATCTCATTTAATCCCTACAACAATCTGGGAGCTCAGAATTATTATTACTTTTTACAGATATGGACACTATGGCTCTGAGAGTTAAATACAGCCACGTACCACTTGACAGTGGGATATGTTCTGAGAAATATGATGTTAGATAACTTCGTCATTGTGCAAACATCATAGAGAACACTTACACACACCTCAATGGTATGGCCAACTATACACATAGGCTGTAAGGGATAGTCTATTGCTCCCAGACTATGAGCCTGTACAGCATGTGACTGTACAAAACAACATGAAATTAAATCAAACAGAAGAGAAAATGATACAATCAAGAGACAGGTAAACATGAGATGTATGAGGCTGCTGCCGGCAGAACATGGCATACTATTTTACAGCAAACTTTGTTGTTGTTGTTTTATAAGAAGAAAGAGTACACTCTAAAGTAATAATTAAAAAGTATGGTAAATATAAAAACTAGTAACACAGTCATTTATTATTATTATCAAGTACTATGTACTGTGTATAACTATATGTGCTGTACTTTATAGCACTGGCAGTGCAGTAGATGTGTTTACACCAGCATCACCACAAACACATGTGTAATGCATTGTACTATGACCCTACAACAGCGATGACACGAGTCTATAGGGATTTTTCAGCTCCATTATAATCTTATGGGACTACTGACATCCATCATTGACCAAAACGTCGCTATGAGGCCCATGACTATATCTTGAACTGAATCCGCGTGTACCTGATACTAGCATGATGCTCTGACATACCCAATCTCAACGCCCTCTACCTAGAATGTTCTCACTCCCTCTCCTTCTTGAATTCTCATCCTTTTAGGCTCCACTCAAAATCCCTTCTTGCTGGGTAAAGCCCTTCTTATCCACGTCCCATTGGATAATTACTTCTTCCCTCAGAGCCCCCACAGCTCCCTGCACATACCTTTCTCTTGGCCCTAATTCATTCTCTCTTTTTAAAATTTATATTTCAATTACAGTGGACATACATTTTATTAGTTTCAGGTGTACAACATAGTCATTAGACATCTAGATACCTTATGAATCGATCACCTCCATAAGTCTAGTACTCATCTGCACCATCCCTAGGAATAACATTATTGACTATATTCTCTATGCTGTACTTTACATCCCCGTGTCATTCTTTTTAAAAGAAATCTGTACTGAGCACATACTGTGTGCCAAGCACATAGTAGGCCTTGAGTAAATGCTTGCTCCCCAGGTCACAAGTCATGAGGAAACAAACTAAATGCTCTCCAATCTAAAGATGAAATGTATCTATGCTTATGAGTAGAGTGTTACCAGGAGTGAGGCTTTTCAATTCCCAAGAGTAGAAAAGGGCACAGCAGATAAGGTGATAGGCACCTCGATGCTCACCACTCCGATCTTTGGGCTGACACAGGATGGCAGAACTGACTATTGTAACAAAATTTGCTTATATTTGAAAATCTAACCCTCTTTTTTTTTTTTCAGACCATCAAAGGAAGGCTCAGAAAGAGTAGGAGTCCTCTTCAAATTCCTTGGGATTAAAATCAGGTCTCAAATCCTGTCATTTCACAAGAGAAATAGAAAGGACAAAGAACCTCAAGGGCTGTTTCTCTTTACAGGGAGCCTGAGCAAACCACATGTTTCTAGACCTCAATTCCCTCATCTGTAAAATGAGGGGGTTGGACTAGTTTCTAAAGCTCCTTCCAGCTCTAAGACACTGTTCTATAAAATGAGAGAACTGTGAACCCTTTGTTGCTATGATCTGAAAATATTTTGAATGTAGAGAATCAAATTTACAGCAGTGCTTGAACAAAATAATATGTTAATGACTAAGAAGATTCTATTTAATCCAATGGGAAACTGGAGAGCTGCTACTAGTGGTGGTGAGTGTGTGTGTGTGTGTGTGTGTGTGTGTGTGTGTGTGTCTGCATGCGTGGCTTTCTTCCTTAAGTCAAACATCTATTTTGAATCACTGATATGGTAATATGGTAATATGGTAATCGGGCCTCTGGCGGCCTATCTTGCCCAACCAGGAGCGCTCGCGCGCGCGGGCACACACACACACACACACACACACACACACACTCCACTTCAAATTAAAATGGGAGGGGGGGAATTCCTCCACTGCTGCTTACATTCTTGCTGTATTTGGGTTATTATTATTATTATTATTTTAAGAAAATTTTACCGTCGTGAAGGTGTTGGATTGACAACCTCTGGGAGGAGGCCTCTGATCTCAGAAATGGGACGCGTGGGCGGGGAGCTGGGGGTTTAATTAGCATTTTGCTTTTGCACACTAACCGCCCCTCCTCAGCCGTTACAACCCGGTCTAGCAGCAGGGCCCCCAAGCTCTCAAACGGGGAGAGGTCAGATCCTCAGCCCCAGAGGCGCCCGGGCCTGAGCACATGCTCCGGGCCTACCAGCGAGGGGCCGCAGGAGGAATGAACACGCACCTGCAACGCGTCGGACTCGGCTGCCGGAGGCAGCAGGAAGGGTTAGCTAGCTCCTCCACCTTTCCCTCACGAAGGGTCGGGGCTGGGAGGTGGAAGCGGGCCAGAGGTCGCACGTGGGAGCTCCCGACACGGGCTGGGCCTCGCAGGCTTAGTCCTCACCGAGTCCCCGGGGAACCCCGAGGTCGTCAGCGCGGGTCGGGCCTGCGGAAGCAGAGGGCGAGGCCGCCCCTCCCCGCCCGACGGCCGCGCCCGCGCTCCGGCCCGCGCCGATTGGCCGACCTCGCGGCCAGGTGAGGCGCCCCGCCCCTCGGCGGCTCCAGGTGCGGCGGTGGGACCCGGGCCGCTGCCGGGCCGGGGCGGGCGGCCGAGCACCATGGCCGAGTCCCAGCTGAGCTGCCTGGACGAGACCCACGTGAACGAGCGGGTGACAGAGGCGCAGGCCGCCTTCTACTACTGCGAGCGGCGGCGGGCCGCGCTGGAGGCGCTCCTGGGCGGCGGCGAGCAGGCCTACCGCGAGCGGGTCAAGAAGGAGCAGCTGCGGGACTTCCTGTCCAGCAAGGAGCGCCAGGCCCTCTGCGCCGCCTGGAGCCCCTACGAGGACCCCGCCCCCGCCGCGGTCACCACCTCCCGGGGCAAGAGCAAGGCCAAGGCCAAGGCCCCGCCGCAGACCCCGGCCGAACCCTGCGAGTCCTTGGCCTACTGGCCCGACCGCTCCGACACCGAGGTGCCCCCGCTGGACCTAGGCTGGACCGACACCAGCTTTTACCGCGGCGTGAGTCGCGTCACCCTCTTCACTCACCCCCCCAAGGAGGAAAAGGCACCCCACCTCAAGCAGGTGATCAGGCAGATGATCCAACAGGCCCAGAAGGTAGGCCCTGTCCCCGCCAACCCACGGGTGGGACCCCACACTCAGTCAGTTGGACCAGGCTCTACCTCAGGGGCAGATCACCCTGACCACCCTCAGGGAAGTGGTCCAGGAAACCTCATTCACGTTGTGGGGCTGTGGTGAGGCCTCTAGAGGATGTAGGTGAATGTGTTCTACAAAGTAATGGACAGTTGTTAGTCATTATTAATATCCAGAGGCGCTGGCTTCCATCTGCCATGTGCTTCCATGTCCCCGTGGAGTTCCTCCTCTCCCTAAGGAAGAGTGGGGGCTTGTGGGGCCCTGTGGTAAAATGGGTCTCTCAGAGGTCATGATAATACCTATGCTGCCCAGGGATTTACAAAACATATCCCTGGACATTTTCTTATTTGATCCTCAAAACAGAAAGCCGGTGGTTTGACCTGCTCACCCCCACCTAGCCATGATGTTCATAGCCTGCTGCAGAGTCAAGGTTGGCCTTGCCCATCTCATCCACACTCTTTACTGGGCCCAGCACTAGAACTCAAGCAGCCTGGAATGAATGAGGAATTATTGTGAGCACCTACTATGTGCCTGGCTGTGTACTGGGCACTTAGACAACGCAGATCACTGGACTGAGCAGCTCAGGAAAAGCTCCCACATCTTGTTTGCTGTGCTTGGGGGCTGAAAGGAAGAAATGCTTCTAGGTTGGCTGATTAGAATACAGGTGGGGCTAGTAGGTTGTGGAGCAGAGAGAAGGTTTTAATCTTTACACTGTGTCCTTGGGTAGAGTTTCCAGATAAAATATAGGGTGCCCCATTAACTTTGAATTTCAGATAAACAACAAATAAGTTTTTAGTATTAATATGCCCCATATTACATTAAAATATTAATCATTATTTATCTGAAATTCAAAGTTAATGGGGCATCATTTTTTTTATTTATTAAATCTGGCTCCCCTACACAGAGATTTGTTAAGAAACACCAGCAGCCTTTGGTGTCCAATTCAGAATATACAACAGGAGTGGCTTGGATTCACTGTTCTAATTCAACTCGATGAATGTGGCTGGAATTCGGTTACCTCTGGAGACTGAAGGGCCCCGGGGAGGGAAGATTAACCTAGAAAGACCAGGAAGGGGTGGTGATGCACGTAGTTGGCTAGATTAGCTACCAGAAAGAAAGGTTAACTTGCACTGTCCATATTCCCTCCTCTCTGTCTTCATAATTCCTCTTTGTCTGTCTGAGTTGTCTTTGTACATTGCATTCTGCAAAAGACAAAGGCAAGTTTGAACAGAGGAGAAAGGACGATTTTGCAGCAGGCTGCAGCTGGGGTCAGGAGTCAAGTCTTGTAATACTAACAAGCCTTGATTTATTAGCACTTAATATGTGCCAACCACAGTGAAAATGATTTGCCTGCATTTTGTCTTTTGTTTTTCATGACAACTGGGGAAACTGGGTATTTTTCTTATTTTTGGATTCAGAACAGTTAAGTTTCTTGCCGAAGGTCACATAACTAGTAAGTGGTTGAGACAGGATTCAAATGCCAGGGTCCTTGCTCTTAACCACTGTGATACTCTGTCCCGCTGTCTGATGATCAATCGTGCTGCAGGATGAAACCAAGGAGCTTGAATGGAGTTAGCCTGGTCACAACCTGGGTTATAGGTTGTGTACCCCTGTTACAAGAGATAGAAGCCCCTGCCCACTGGGGCTTCTAGTCCCATGTGGGATGTCACCAGTCTCTTGTGTAGTAGAGTGTTCTTCTCTTTAAATATTTAACAACAAAAATTTTTAACAATTATAAACTGATCCAGTATTCCAATTCGTACATATTTAACCAGTAGTTATTTCCTGAATGCCTAGTATCTGTCACGCGCTAGCCATAGGAGGATATAATCTGTGGCCTTCCCTTTCCAAGAGTTAACTCAAATGCTGGGGGATGTGCTTGAAGGAAGAGTTTTTGAGGCTGGATATGCTTAAATCTGAGGGAGGTGAATTGCTGAGTTAAACAGGGAGAGAGAAGGAAACGGGAATGGACAGTTTCTTCAATAAGACACTCAGGAGCAGGAACAAGAGATCTTTGCTTCAAAACAGCAAGCAGCTTTGGCAGAAGGGAAAGGCTGTTCTGGTGGGAGCTATGTATTGTGTGGGGCTTGGTGTGGGGGTCCTGGGTTCAAAGCAGGTGACCACTCCCTGAAGAAGCAGCTCCTGACCCTGTCTGTGCCCACTCAACCCCCAGGCCCTCTGGGCCTCCATTCTTCATCACTGCGGCTCACATCTGTACAGCACCTTCTTCTCAAAGACCCTGTGAAGTACGTAGGGCAGAGAGGTTGACCTTGTTTCACACGTGAGGAAACTGAGGCACAGAGAGAGGGAAAGGGGCTTGCCCAAATGTTACATGGCTGGTGATAGAAAGATGCTGATCCCTAGCTTCTGCTCTAAAGGCTACACCTCTGCCCACTGCCTGCCTCCACCCTTACCCCCCCAACTTGTCCAGCTGGCAAGCAACCCACTGTGGCCATTACTAGATCCTTCCTCCTTCCTTTTCACCCCGAGGGAGGGAGTTTCTTTGTTTCCAGTGAGTCTGGCTGCTGTGAAGCTAGGTGGGGCCAACTGTGAGATGGTTTAAGAGCAGAGACTGGGTTGATTGGAGGAAGAGAAACATAGGACATACATGTCCAATTGTGTACCAGAGTTTTGCATTTTATCTCACTTAATCCTCAGAATAATCTCATGATGTTATTCCTGAGTGATAACAAGAAACTAAGGCTCTGTGGCTATGACTTACCCACAGCTGCAGACCAGTGAGGCTGCCCAACCTGGGCCTCAGGGATGCAGAGAAAGGAGCCTAACTAGGGGACACTTTGAGAATATGATTGAGGATTGGGGAGGAGGGGCAGAGGGTCGTGGCCAGTGAGGAAATAGCCCAGCAGGTATGGAGGTTGGACCACGTGTAATGGGAGGAGGTCTTTGAGGCTGGCAGTCTTATCTGCTCTCTGGGCCTCTGCAAATGTCAGAAGGCCCTCCAGGTCACATTGGCTAGGCAGCATTCAAACATTCAGCCATGTTTACTTGTGGGGTGGGGTTTTTATGATGTTTTTTTTCCCCTTGAGTTAGCTGCTTATTTTAGTGTCACTGAATGATGTTCTTTTGTCTGCTTAAACTACAGGTGGAAAGGATGACTTCAAGGACCCAGAAATGAGTCCCTGGTCTGTCCCATACTGGCAGAGATGATCAGGAAGGTTGCTGCTTCTAGGGCTGCTAAGATCGTTGTAACTGCCATGGGGTGATCTTAAAGCAGGACCACGTATAGACTGGGAAACTCTTGGTTCTTACAAGGGCAGAGTGAGAGGCTCAAACAACTCTAACTTGGATGGGCTTTCAACTCAGAAGGATAATGTACCCATTTGGTCACTGAACAAATATTTCGAGGTCTACTGTGTGCTAAGCACTTTAGTAGAAAACAGACATATTAAACACACCTCTGCTCATAAGTAGCCTAATAGTCTACTAAACCATCATTATAATACAGTATGATGAGTGCCTGACTAGAGGGTGTGGCAGGAGGGCCACTAACCCAACCCCTGAATCGGGTTAGGGCAGGACCTTTGATGCTGAGGACCTATCCACAAGCATGTCTGAACACAGCAGGAAGGGTGAGATTGCACCAAGCCATCCACCCCTCCTTGTGCCCGGGCTCCCTGGTGACCGGGTGACCGGCAACATCCATTTGTGGGGCTGCTGGGCGGGTTAAGAGAGTATTTATTGCCTGTGCTTCAGGAACAGAGGAATACTTACTGAACTTGACCTCTGCATTCCTGAGCCCCATTTCCTTTGAGCCTCAATCACCTGGTAAGGTAGAGTGCTATCTTCATTTCACAGAGGAGGCCTCTGAGGCCCGAAAGGGTGAAGTGACTTATCTTCAGACCAATGACAAGAAGAGATTACACAGCTTCCCTGAGTGCTGGTCAGGATTACCAGTGATCCTGCAAAGATTATAAGCACAACCTGGGAGAGGGAGGCTGCTAGACGATGCAGCTTTTATTAACCAGGGGACAGAAGGGCGTGGGTAGCCAGGCCAGGCCCTACCCCATCTCTGTCTATTGATGGGTTTGTCCCCTTTCCTTCAGGGCCCGACTCAGATGCCACCTCTTCCTTGGCACTTTGTCAAATTTTCAATCCAAAAGTGATTTTTTTGTTGCTCTCAGATGTGGCCCCTTGTTTATGCCACCTGTGTGCCTGGCACACAGCTGGCTTTGGGAGAACCCATTTTACCCTCGGGTACTGGGAGCTTCGGAAGAGCTGAGACTCCACCGTATTCCTCTCTGTCTCCTTTGCAAGGCCCACAGGAAGTCAATGATTCGTTGAAATGATTAGAAATTGTCTCCTATTGGCCACTGTCCCTCTCCGTCCCTCTAGAGAAGCAAATGTCTAGAAAAGTCCCCTGTTGAACTGCACATTACCCAGAGGACTCCTTTAATCCCATCACAACAAGCTGTCTGGCAGCAGAGAGAATGCTCTAAATTGGGGGGAGGGGAGTGGATAAGGGGATCAGAGGGATTTGAGGAAAGGCACCAGGCAGGAGGCATGCTTGGCTAGGTTAGCAGCCTTGTTAGAGATCTGGGCAGCTGATATGAGTGAACAGCTGGGTTTACATGCCCAAGGGACGTGGCAAAGTCTTGGAGTCACTAGCTCACAGCACCAGGAGACTCAGCTTGCTGGTGGCAGCCTTTGCCGCTGGTAAGAGCCCACTTCTTCTCCCCTTAGCCTTAAAGGGCACTTTTCGCATTCAAATACATCCAGCAGGTAGTACCAAGCACCTTCTCTTACAGGCACCATGCTGAGCATTGGCTGTAGACATGAATCAGATGCAAAAAGAACCAAGAAAACAAACAAAAAAGGTTTACATATAGAATTTTTTCAGTGTTACTGGTTTGTGAAATCTGAGTCTGATAATACATTCACTAGCTACTTCACTACCTTGTTTGTGAGCTGGTTCCTATTCTAGACTTGCCCATAATACCTCCCTCCCTCCTTTTCTGTTCTCTTCTCCTTACTTCTCACAGGGACAGCTGATTTTCTCTAGAGCTTCTGAGTTGCCTTTCTAAAGTCTGATTTCAGTGTGCAGAGCAGCCATGAACTGTGGGTCCAACACACTGTCCCCTCTCCTCTGCCTAACCCTTCTTCCCTCCGTGAGTGACCATTCCACTCGGGCTTTGATTCAGAGGCACTGGACAGTTGCAGGGTTCTTGTCCCATGGAGGCTGGTGATAATGGCGCAGTTGCAGCTCCAGGGACCGAGCACTTCAGAGCCCTTGCGGGACCTTGCCCCGGCCTGTCCCGGCATCCCTGCCAAGCCCCAGGTGCTTTGGCTGTTAGAGACTCCTTTGTGCTCAATCACTGATCCCAGGAGCCGGAATTTCTGAGCAATGGACACTCAGCTTCACCTCAGGGACAGAGGACAGGCTCTGAAGTTGAAAGGTCTTGGTTTCTGTCCTGGTCTGGACACTTACTAGCTGTGTTTCTTTGGATAAATCACTTCCCACTCTAAGGCTCCTGACCTGCAAAATAGGAGGATATTACCTAGATTCCTGGATGGTTTTGAAAAACAAGAGAGAAACTGTGAAAGACACAGACTTGGAAAGTAACGGCTGCTGCCTTCTCTGTCTTTTCTGGGAGCAGGGGAAGGAAGTGCAGTTGAATTTCCCCCCAGGAAGTGGTGGTGCCCAAGCCAGGAGATTAGATTGTTGGGGCAGGTGTGTTTCCTGTTTCCTCTGAGTGAGAGGGGAGCGGCTGCCCACAGCCCTCCCGCTCTGTCCTCCTCCCTGAATTTATCTGTTGGCCTTGATTTAGTGGTGGTGGTATGTCAGGGCAGCTGTCTGTCTGCCTGGCTCTCCTGTCTGCGAGGCTGTGGCATCTGAATCCTCAGCCAAGGATCTTCCCTGGAATGCCATGTGCAGAGACAAGACAGGAAGGCACAGAGGCTCCCTAGTTCCTAAACCAGGGATGCCCAAGGGTGTTCCCCTCTCACTGTCCCCCACAAGGGCCTGACTAGCTGCATAAGATCAACCCAAAGAACCCCAGGGCAGTCTGGAAAGACTCCTCACAACTCAAGCTTTCACGGAGAGGGTGATGGGACATGGAGAGACAGGCTGTTTATCTCTGTGGAGGAGAGGGACAGCCAGGCTTGACTCCTCTGCAATTGAACACTTTGGGTCCCTGAAACTGAGGATGGGTGTTTCCCAGGGAGTTCAAAAGTAGAAGATGGGGCCTCAGTAAGCTGGTGCCTTCTTCATGATCTTCTCTTGATGTCATGAGCAGCATAGCCGGTCTGCTGGGCAGCAGTCTCAGGAGGCCAGGCTACTGCCAGGGGGAGGAGTACACAGCTGGGAACTAGAACCTGATGTCCTTCTCCTTCTCTGGCTGTCTCTTTCCTCACCCACCAGGTGACCTTGGGCAAATCATTTGACCTTGCTGGACCTCCATCTCTGCATCTGTAAAATGGGGATAATCTTTGACTTCTTGCTTATAAGACTGTCCTGAGACTCTAGTGTGAGACTAGGAGAAAGCACTTTGAAAAAGATGAGTAATGTTTGCAGATACAAGGGATTTCTATTAAGAGGGACTAATATTGTTGAGAGATAGGTGGTTCACATGTGATTTCTGTTGGTTAATCCAATCCTCAGTAAATTGCAAGGGTATTTTCCCAGAGGCTTAGGGAGAGCACAAGGTCATAGAACTCAGAAGAGGCCAGCTGGGGTTCCATGCAGGTCTGAAGTCAAGGCTGTGTCCTTCTGCTACAAATGCAGGTTACCTTTGGGGATTGACCCCTGGGGCCACCTCTTCCCTCTAAAACTTCCAGAAACAAAATATATTCATTGCCAGCCAGGTCCTGAGAAGTTCACAAGTTTGGAGACAAACAAGTACAGGACTGCTAGCTGCTCTGATCTGTGTGAGTAGGAGAGAGAATTCCTTCTGTCTGGAGGCACTGGACAGGTGTCACTGTGAAGCTGGCTGTAGGTGGCTTCCAGGCACCTGTGTCTTCTTAATGGCCACTTTCTGGCCCATGGATCTTGTGCCCTTGCTAACAGAGACCTTGATGGATTCCCAGCCAGCAACCCCCATCCCTCCACGTTGTCACCCTGGAGGATGCTGGCTCACCTTGGCTGCTGGCCAGATTCACCTTCCTTTTCTCAGAGTGTACAAGGCAGAGCCTGTTCTGGGGCAAGCTTCCCATGGGGGTGGAGGGAGCAGGGCAGAGAACCAACAAGCCCGGGGTGGGTCCTGGCACTGTCCTGAGCTCCCCCACCCCCAGGCTGAGTCACTCCAGGGATCCCTCCTCCTCCTCCTCCTTCAATACCTCACTACCCCAAGGGCCATGAGCAGTCAGCTTAGCTGCCTTCCCTAGTTTTCTTTCCACTTCTCTGAAATCCATGGAGTTCGTGGACTTGCTAATGATCCCAGAAACTTAGCTTTGGAAAAGAGTGTTTCTATTTTTTTTTTTTTATCCTCACCCGAGGACATTTCTTGCATTTATCTTCAGACAGAGTGGGAGGGCAAGAGGGAGGAAGACAGAGAGAGAAACATCGACATGAGAGAGACACATCGAGTGGTCGCCACCCACACGACCCCAACCGGGGCCGGGGACAAACTACAACCGAGGTACGTGCCCTTAGCGGGAACCGAACCCGGGACTCTCTGGTCCACAGGACAATGCTCCAACCGCTGAGCCAAACCAGCCAGGGCGGAAAAGAGTGTTTCTAATTATTAGCCTCTCTGGCCCGAGTTTCCGGTTTTCTGTAAACTCGTCCTGGCATAGCTAGTTGAGTGGTCATCGTTCTGTTGAGCCCCTGGCAGTAATGCTGGGCATGTGGGAGGCTCTGAATAAATGACCTTTTTGTTCTGTTTTTTAGCAGTGAGTCAACAGATGGTTGAGGTGGGAGTGACGACCAGGGCTCTTTACCTTTAGGTGGGTCTTTGAGGACCGATTGTGACTGTTCTCAACTCCCCCCCCCCCCCCCCCGAAGGATTCCTGGACTGCCTGGTGATTCCTCACATTTGCTAGTTCACTCAACATGTTTTTCTGAGGACCTACTATGTGCCAGTTTCCAGAAATATGAATAAAAAGTGGACCCTACTCTTTATTCTAATGGGGGAAATAAAAAGAAAATAAATGGTAGTACAGTTAGGCGGGTTAATTGAGCACTTAAATGCCAGACATGTACCAGCCCTGAAGAACATATTATATCATTAAAATTTCACAACAATCCAGCAAGTTTCCATTTTACGGATGGGGAAATTGAGGGTCAGAGAGGATAAGGCCACTCCGCTGGTAAATAGTGGAACTGGATGGGCACTGAGTTGAGTGTGATTCCCACCAAGCTCCAGGGGAGCACAGCACAGGCCCCCAGGAATTGACAGCTAAAGCAGCCAGTTTGAACGGGTGGGGCAGGCAGAGAGCGGGTGTGTGCAAGAATGGAGGCCTGGGAACACATGGATTCACACTATTCCCCTCACTCCAACCCTTCTTGACCACCTTCCCCAATCAAACTGCTCCCTGCACCCTCCACCTGCCTCTGGGGAGCCCTTCCAGATAGCATCACCTGGTGGTGTCCACAAAGTCGTCCTTGCTGCTTCTCAGAATCTCCCAGGCAGATGGCCAACTCCAGTTGTCTCGCTCTGATAGATCAATCAGGAAATACCTCAGCAGGTACTTTCTGAGTCCTGCCTTGCCCTGCCCGTGCACTGTATAGTGCTCAGAGCCCCAGGCCCGTAACCCAAACCAGCAGCTTATCCTAAGAATCGTTTGTGTATCTTCATTGGGTTTTTTTTTTAGCAGCTGATTTATCTTCCTAATTATGTTTAGCTTTAAGCTAATGTTAAAATGAGCTTGCATTAGATAATTTTCACTAATTAACACCAACTTAGTGCAGGGGAAGTTGTCCCAGAAGCACGCCGTGGGGCAGGGAAAAGCTGGACTAGGATCTTAAAAAGAATTGCCATGCTCACTCCCTGGCAAATCACATGTGGTTCTTCACTACTGAATTGGTTGACCTTGCTCACGTGGGACGTGGGTACAGTCTGTTCTCTTTCTCTGGAGAGCCAGCCTGGGTCTCCTATGTATGTCTCCTTCAGCAACCTAATTTAGGGTATGGGTGTGAAGAGTGATGGCCTCATAGGGTCAGATCAACAGTGAATGAGCCCCAGTGGTGCACAACAGAGAGACATGACCCACAGGGTTGGGAACAGAGCCCTGCACTGAGGCCAGGGGTCTGGGAGAGGAAGCGGCCTGGCTGGGCAGAATTGGGCTCCAGCGGCTGCCAGTGCAGCAAGGGAGCTTGGTGTTTAATGATGTCTAATTAGTGAGCCTGAAACAATGTAACACAGCTACAGACAACTGGGAAGCCTCAACTGACAGAGCACAGATGCCCTGCTGGTGGGATGGGGGCAGCCTGTTCTCCAGATAGAGAATAGGACCCATTGGTCTTGGCTCTGCCCCCTTGATGGGTCGGGGCTCTGGTCCAACCTGCTTCCTCAGCTCCCCAAGAGAAGCTTCCACTGCAGAGGGATTCTTTCTGTTTAGAGCACTTAACTGCCAGTCAGGCCCTGTGCAGGAAGGAATGACAGGTCTCTGTCCTTCACACACATACTCCACCCCCAAGTGCTCAGACACAGGCCTGAGCAGACCAGCATCCTGGGGAGGATACACACTGCCCTGGGGGCTGGGGATAGAGCAAAGTCCTGGGACAGCCTCAGGGAAGAGTGAAACCAAGATCTCAATAGGGAAAGGGCATTCCCATTGCCACAGGGATAGGGTAGTGACAACAGGAGTTAAGTCATAAGGGCAGAGCCTTCTGGGTGTGTTTGGAGAATGTAGTGTTTATTGTCAGGGGAGGGAGTAGGTTGGAAGTACATGGAGGGTCTTCAACCAGGGGGCTTGATTCTGTAGGTAGTTGGGGGCCAGAGTGTTTGAGCAAGGGAACATGTTTAGGGTTGTGTTATTGCATCCGCCTGCCCAAAGGGAGGATGATCAGGACTGTGAATCTAGTACCCCCATCAAGCTGACCCTGTGCACCTTCTGTATGCTGGACATTGTCAGGGAAGAAGGGCAAAGCCCAGCCCTGGGGCAGGCATCACACCAGATCCTGTCTAGGCATCACAGCATTTCTTTGTATCCTCACCAGAACCACGAGACAACCTCACTTCTTTAAAAAAAAAAAAGTTTTTTTCTTTATTGATTTTAGAGAGAGAGGAAAGGAGAGGGAGAGAGAGATAGAAACATCAATTGGCCGCCTCCTGCATGCCCTCCACTGGGGACTTGGCCCACAACCTGGGCATGTGCCCTAACCAGGAATCGAACCGGTGACCTCTTGGTGCATGGGTCGATGCTCAACCACTGAGCCACACTGGCTGGGCGAAGCAGCCTCACTTTTCAGGTGGAATTCAGAAGGATGAAGTATCGCCCATGGTCTTACCGCCAGTCTGGGACTCCTGACACTGCTATATGTTCTTGGACTGTGGGTGCAGTGACTCCTGCTGGTGCAGAAATTGGTGATGCTTCAGATGGGACCTGTTGTAGCCTTGATGACCAAATAAAGTCTCTGCAGTGAACCCAAAGCCTGCCCTCTACCCCCCAGAGGTGGATTGTTCCATCCTTCAGCAGCACCGCTCTGGGCCAGGCTCCCAGAGCCCACCCCCAGGCAATCTCTACTCGGGCTGCAGGTTTCTTAGCAGCCCTTTCGGCTGCTCAGGGTGCGGGCATAGATGCCCAGAATTGCTCTACCATCAGTGCATCGTATAAACTCTTCTTCCCTTAATTGGGCTGCCTTTCCCCTCAATTAGTTCAAGTTTGACCTTTCTGGGAGTGTAGTGTTACCCAGGCTTTAATCAGCACCCCAGGCTGGGTCTGCTGGGCATAGTATTGAGTAAAATGAAAACATTTCCCACTTGATGTCTATGGAGGCGGGTGCTCTGGCTGTGGGTTCCCTGGGAGCTTGGTACCCCTACACTGGCTGCTTCCTTCCCTCCCATCCACTCCTCTGAAGTGATGGCCCTTTGTTCTGGGTTCCCTCTCTGAGGAGAGAGGAGGCCTTGGCATTTACCCACTGCTCCTCACAGGCAGAGCACTGTGCTCCTTGTGCCTCCCACACCATTTCATTTAAAACTCCTGTGAAGGTATCACCGCCCCATTTTAAAATGAGGAAACTGAGACTTAGATTAAGTGACTCACTCCAGGCCACACCAGCAGGAAGATTTTCTGTTTCCAGAGGGTATATTCTCTTCCAAACACCAGTGGTTGAGCTAAGTGTTACCAGCAAGATGACAAGACCTGTTCTTGTCTTCTTGAAGGAAAACATTCAATCAAGAGACAAAGTGCAGCAAAGCAAGACATTATTGGCTGCAGCAAAAGCACACTCAGGACAGTGAAACAAGGAAGGGCTTAGTGTAGAAGAAGCAACAGGAGAAACTAGGCTGGGCTGCTTTGGCTCACTGGGAAGTCAGAGAAAAAGGGACCGTGGAGACAGGTTCAGGGAGTTAGCCCAAGACAAGCTGTTGCTGCCCATTGCTGCCCTGGTTGCAAGTCTCATCCAGTCCCTTAGAGCCTAGGAGTGCACGCCTGTGGGGGAAGAAGAGGAGGCAGGGGAAGGTGTAGGTATGCTTCCCAGAGAGAGAACATGAGGGTCTTTTATTTTCAGGGTTTTTCACTCTCTCTTGCAGGTGGGAATCTTAGGAGAGGTCTGGGGAGAATCTGAATAGAATATTCATTAGCTTTCCAGATGTGCTCTTTCAGGGTCCAGGTCTTCACTGATTGGTCGGCACCAGCAGGGGGCCATTAGTCAATACAGCTTGTCCTGAGGCAGCCATGGTGTTGCTTGTCTGATTTTGCTGTTTTTCTGGGCCTGGAGCTGAAATACAACTGAGGCCTAGATGTTATCCTTATGGAGGAAAGGTCACATGACTGGTGACATGCTAGGGGAGGAAAAGTTACCCTGGGGTTGAGGTCCTGGTTTTCCCAGTTTTGCCCATTGCTAGACACCCGGGCCTTTCCCCCCTGGTGACCTTCTGTACCTCGTCCACCATCCTTGCTCTGCTTATGTCTGTCTAACAGACTGCCACAAAAGTCTGATCCATCCATCACCTGCATTCAGAGCACCTGAGGGGAAGATGCTATCAAAATGCATTTTCTCCTGGCCAGTGTGGCTCAGAGGTTGAGCATCGACCCATGCACCAGGAAGTCACCGGTTCAATTCCCGGTCAGGGCACATGCCCAGGTTGTGGGCCAAATCCCCAGTGGGGGGCATGCAGGAGGCGGCCAATTGACGTTCTCTCATCAATGTTTCTATCTCTCTCTCAAATCAATAAAGAAAAAAAATGCATTTTCATGGGTCTGCAGAATTAGAATCTCTGAGGATTAGGCTGCGATCTGCAGTTCAACAGGCATACCCCCACCCCAGGTGAATCTTTATATGCTGACCTTTAAGTATACCTGTAGCCTTTTATCCCTCTTTGGGAAGCTCAGAGAAGGACATTCCACAGTTGGAGAGGACTGATCCAGAGGCTGTCTGGCCAGCCTGGCACTACCCTCCATGAGAACAAGAAGGAGTGTTCTCTGGTCCCAGACACACTGACTCCCCTGGGCTGCCAGACAGATGGCTGTTCTGGGAGGCAGCAACTTGACCAGTTTGCCCAGCTGCTGCCCTCTCTACCCCGAGGGACCTTAGGGTTTAAGGTGTGTAGAGTTAGCACCATTCACTTGTAGCAAGTGAGTTTAATGGCCCCTCATAACTGCACAGCTTTTTCCTGGGATGTCCCGGGCATGATCTCATCTGAACCTCCCAGCAGTCATGGGAAGTAGGCAGGGTGAGCATGAGGGGATCAAAGTCGGGCCCCAGCCTCACATGAGTCATCAGTAGGAAAGCAGAGACATGCCTCAGTAGGCTCCCTTCACTTCCTCCCTAGGAAGAAGTGACTGTCACTGATCTGGGCCCCAAGGCTAAGGCGACTAGATTTTATTTTATGTGGGCCCTTTGGTTGAGGCGACTGAATGACTCTATTTTGTCACCAGTGGACATTTTTTGATATTTTTTCAATAATAGGTTAATTATCCCTAGACGAAAAGGAATTTTGCCTAAGATTATAGTTGCTCCACGAGTTGGGAGGCATTTGTAGTTTCCTGAGTATAGATATTTGCAGGTACTTGTGCCATCGGTAAATAATGTTAATTTTGACTTCTGTAGTCTCTGTCACTCCCACTATTGTACTGGTTCCCTGAGGGGAGGGGGGCAAAAAGAGAAGGGAGTTTCTGTCTTTAAAATGGGACGAGCAAGGAGAATCGTGGCTGTTGATCTGAGGGGAAACTATGCCCTCCGCAGCCCGCCGGTGAAATAAAGTGCTCCTTTACAATTCGACTGTGCGTCTCTGGTTATCTCGCCGTCAGGTTATAACATCACCAGAACACCCCTGCAATGAACAGGCTTGGCCTGTGACCTCTTGCTTTTGCCCACCACAGAGCTGAGTGAGAAAGGGGTGGATCTTTGCTGGAACAGCAGCCACACCCATCCCAGCATCTAGAACTCCGCATCTGCAGAGTGAGGGAGAGGTTGGTATAGTCCAGTTCTATCAATGCCTCTTGGTTCTGTCTGACCAGAGGTGGCCTGGCATCCTAGCCAGACTAGACTTGTCCTTAGAGCTTGCTGTGACCACATTACCTGGGGATGATAGCTCAGGACTAGTGTCAGAAGCCCGAGCTTTAGTCCTACCTCTGCCAAGACCCAGAAGGGTAACTTAACCTCCAGGCTAGGCTCTAGCTAAGTTTCCTCCTAGCTCAGAGATTCTGCACATTTGGAATGTCCCTCAGTGTAGGAGCCAAGTGCAGAGGTGCAGCCTGTCTCCTTCAGGTGGGCACAGCCAAGGGGCTTTTCCATTTTCCACTGACTGGCTTGCATTCTATCACAGAGAGGACGCATCCTTTTGTAATTTGCACAAAGGTGCTTGCTGTATGTGCTAGTGGCAGCCCTACCTCCTGGCCTAACATCCTTGGTGTGGACTCTTCCCCTTGGTTAAGTACTGTCCTCACTCATGGGCTGGCTGCTCCTTCAACATCTTAGGTGGATGGGGTAGAGGCAGAGAGACCAGATCTCAGAACTGTCGGCTCAGGCAGCAGTCCCAAAAGGCACCAACTTCTTTTCCCTTCTCTGCACCCTTGAGGAAGAATTTCAACTCTGCCCTCCAGCAAGACGATATAACCAGGAATCTTACTCAACATTCTTTTTTCTCTGCACCCCAGTGCCTTGTCATTCATAAAATAAAAGAGATAACCACAAAGCTACATCCATACCCTACAAATAAAACAATAAACATGAAACAACCTCCATTTAGACGTTCATTCCACAAACATGGAGAACTGACTTGGTGTTGCAATGTCCCCTGAGGGTAGAGATTCTGAGAGAAATCAGATGACCCCTGTCACCCAGGAGCCCACAGCCTAGTAAGAGACAGGGACACTTGGCAGATGTTACAATAAGGTGGCGCCCTGGCCAATGTGGCTCAGTGATCAGAGCGTTGGCCCGAGGACCAAAAAGTCTTGGGTTCGATTCCCAGTCAAGGGCACGTACCTGGGTTGCAGGTTTGATCCCTGGCCCTGGTCAGAGAGAATTTGGGATGTGTCTCTCTCATATCAATGTTTCTCTCTCCCTCTCTCTCTCTTTCTCTCTCTCTCTCTCTCTCTCTCTCTCTCTCTCTCTCTCTCTCTCCCTCTCTCCCTCTCCTCCTCTCCCTTTCCCCCCTCCCTCCCTCCTAAAAAGTCAATGGAAAAAATAACCTAGGGTGAGAATTAACAAAAAAAACCTTTTTTTTGTTAATCCTCACTCATGGACATTTTTCCGTTTTTTGTTCAGATAGAGTGGGAGGGAGAGAGAGGAAGAGAGAGAGATAGAGAGAGAGAGAAACATTGACATGAAAGGTACACATCGAATGGCTGCCTCCCGCACAACCCAACCAGGGCCGGGAACAAACCGCAACCGAGATACGTGCCCCTAGCAGGAACCGAACTCTGGTCTCTCTGGACCGCAGGCCAACGCTCTAACTCCTGAGCCAAACCGGCCAGGGCAAAAAAAAACCTTTTTTTAAGCAAACAATAAAGTGTCAAGGAACTCTGCTATTTGCCTGGCATACAGTGTGCAGGCTGTGGGGAATAGTGAACATTATTGGGGGGAGGGGAGTTCTTGACTGAGTCTTGAGAGACGCATAGATGTCTCACAGGGGTGTGGAAGGGGTAGGAACAAAAGGACTCAAAAATGCCTGATATGTGTAGTGGTTCTCAAAAGATGTTGGTGGGGGTCGGGGAGTGAGATGCTGCGATGTTGTCCCCGGGAAATATCTGTTAATGTTCACAGACATTTTTTTGCTATTCGTCACCACTTGGGATGGTACTACTGGCTGCTAACATCCTGCAGTGTACAGAACAGCCCCCACACCAAAAAAGTACTGGCTCCAAAAGGTCGATATTGCCAAGAAATCTGTTAGGGTAACTGTAGGTCATTCCGCCCTGCTGAAAACAGGGCTGGAGGTGAGATGGCAAGGTGAAGCTAGGGAGGAGGCCTTTCAAATGCCAAGTTAAGGGTTTGGACTTCTCTTGATTTGGGAGGGTCACTGCTGCGGAGAATGAAGTAGAGTGCAGAGATGGAGCAGGAAAGGGAGACTAGTGCGGAAGCTACTGCAGAAGTTCGGTAAGAAATGAGGAGGGCTGAGCTAGGGCCGCAGTACAGGGAACACAGAAAGGAGTTGACCTGGAGAAGCTGCAGGAGTGGATGGGACCTGCTGGACTCAATAATAAATTGAATTTGGTCAGCGGGGAGAAGGAGGAGACCAGTGGATTCGAGTAACTGACAGGATCATTTTGGAGATGTCTATGGGGATTGTGTATGTGTATGGCGGGGGGTAAGGGGGGGATGGCTGGTGAACAGGCTCTGAGGTCTAGTCTGGGTCATCCAATACAACAGGGGTGCCAGTCGCTGGCTGTCTTTAGCCATGGAGTGTGTGGGGGAAGGTGGGGTCCTTTTCCTAATTATTATTATCTAATGGTAATTAAGGAGTGGAGAAAGAGAACCTGAAAAACTGGCAGTTTAATTAAAGGTGAATGACAGATAGAGGGGGATATTGAGGCTCCCTAGCCCACCCTGCTCCTTCCCCTCCCACTGCAGCAGATATCAAAGCAGGAGATGGGAATCTAAGCAAACGCCCCATGAGAAGTATTATAGCATCAGAGCCTGTTTGCCAGCACCCGAAACAGCTTCTAAAAACTCCTGCCACCTGGAATTAACCTCTCTCCCCGGTGCTGCACATCAGTGGGTAACCGGGTAAAGGACACTGTGAGCCTGCCCGGAGGAGGGGGTGACTGTTCTCTGCTGACGAAACCTGTCTCCCCAGGTTCTGAGCCTGTGACGTCCTTCTTTTAAAACCCGATTTTCCACTGACACCAGGAGTATTGAAGTTAGGTTTGGCTCAGAGGATCACGTGGCATATTGAACACCCGAGCAGAGGGAGTGCTGGTTTCCCTGGGCCTGGTGCTGTGGAGCTGGATGTCAAGGGGGGCCCTCGGAGACCAAAGCGGAAGATAATTATCACTTCTCCTCCACAACGAGATTGCAGGAGTCAGCGAGCAATTGATTTTTTTTCCTACTACAGATATTTCACTGCTTAATTGGTAGTGACACAGATGGCTGGCTCTCGCCAGGGTGCCACAGACCAAGCCTCCTGAAAGTGGGGCCCTCAGATTCTCTCCCTCCAGTTTGTGATCCTCTCACATCACAGCCTTCTCAGGTGGAGGCAGGGCAGCCGGCTCCCTGCCTGCTCTTTCGATCACAAAACAAAAGCCAGCGTGTGAATCCAGAAGCACCTCCATGAGCCAGTCAAGCAGTCCTCAGCCACATACTGAGAGTTGACTTTAAGCTGGACACTGTGGAGAGTTTGGAAATGAGCAAATGATGGACTCTGGCCTCAGAGAGCACTGGGGAGATCAGGAGCCCTCCAAGATGGAGGGAAGCCATGTTCTGACGGAATGAGGCCTGAGGTGTCATGTTAAAACCCTCTGTAGCCCTGGCCGGTATGGCTCAGTTGGTTGGGTGTTGTCCCGTGCACCATTGGTTTGATTCCTGGTCAGGGCACATGCCCAGGTTGTAGGCCCAATCCCTGGTGGGGGGCGTGCAGGAGGTGGCCAGTCGATGTTCTCTCTCGTCAATGTTTCTATCTCTCCCTCCCTCTCCCTTCCTCTCTCTCTAAAATCAATAAAGAAAAAATATTTTAAAATTTTTTTAATGTGTTTTTATTGATTTTTAAGGGAGAGAGAGATAGAAACATTGATGTGAGAGAGAAACATCAATCCGCTGCCTCCTGCATGCCCCACACTATCCAGCCCACAACCTGGGTATATGGCCTGACCAGGAATCGAACCGGGACACCTCCATGGGACAACGCTCAGTCCACTGAACCACACAAGCCGGGCAATACAAATTCTTTTCTAAACACCCCTCTGTAATCAAGCCCAATCCTGCCGTACCTACCCCAAATTGTTCCAGGCCAACAGTTTCAGTTTGTGTTTTAGACCTCAAATACAGAGCTGACTGTGAACTCCAGTTCATGGTTTACTGCCATCATCATTCCATGGAAGACCTCTCTTCTTTTACTTCTCCTTCCCTCCCATTCCTATCTCCTCCATAGGTAGCCCCTCAATGTATTTAGCATATGTCCTTGGGCATGTCTATGTCCTTGAAAAACATGCAGTGTTATTTTATTTACATAAATGGTATTAGGCTATAGATCTTATCTAACATTTTAAATCAAACTATCTATTTTAAAGAAAACTATTCAAGTTCTGTAGGCAGAACTACTTCATTGCTTCTGTCTCCTACTCTCTCATGTACATTCCTCACACTGTCTCTACCCCCTTCTCCTAGAAATTCACATCTAAGTTGTTACCAACTCTTTGCCATCCTAAAGAAATCTGCAGTGAATATCTTTGTCCCTGCCCCCTTACAGACCTGTGCAAAGACCCAAGAGGTTCCCTGGGTGCTGGCTGTATCTGGCACATCCTTAAATCCACTAAACTTGGTTCCTTGCTCTAGGAGGGAATAGCTGCACCAGTGTTCCCTCCCACCAGCAGTGAATGAGGGTTCCCTTTTCATTTCTTTGCTTTAATTTGAATTTTTCTGATTGTTGATGAGGTCTGCTTGTCTTTATATACATTCAGGTATCTCCTCTGGGAATTGCCTATTCATATCCTTTGCCCATTTTTCTATTTAATTTCCTGTCTTTTTCTTGCCAATTTGCAGGAATCCTGGCCCTAGCCAGGTAGCTCAGTTAGTTAGAGCATCTTCCTAATATTCCAAGGTTGTGGGTTTGATCCTGGGTCAGGGCACACACAAGAATCAACCAATGAATGCATAAATAAGTGGAGCAACGAATTCATGTTTCTGTCTCTCTCCCTCCCTTTCTCTCAAATCAATAAAAAAAATTTTACTTTGCAGGTATCCCTTGTATATGATTCCTTTTGGTTGTAGACATTGCAGATATCGTCTCCCTGTCACCCTTCAGTTACCTTTGTCTATGATATCTTTCTTTGATGTTTCTAAAATAACTTACAGCTGTCCCATCTTTGTGAACCAGTGTGATGCAGTGAAATGAAGACTGTGGAGTCAGACAGACCTGAGTTCAAATCCCTGCTCTTCTACATGCTCTGTGACCTTGGACACATTACTTTGCCCTTTGGCATTTACATCCTCATCTGCAAAATGGGAATTACAATCCTCCTTATTTTGAGGATCAAATTAGAAAATTTATCTAAAGCACTTGGAACAATGTAAGGCATATTAAAAGTGTCCAATGCTTGTTAATCCCTGCCCTCAGGGCCTCTTTGCTGTGCTCTTTGCCTGAAATGCCCACCTCCTAAGCTCCTGGTAGCCCATGTGGCACCTGTGTACAGATTAGAAAAGGTGTTCCTTCCTCAGGCAGGCACAGTTCCTACTTACCCTAAAGCCCAGTGCCCATGTGCAAAGCACAACCTGCATACCCATGCATGGCAGCCATGCCCACTTCCCTGCTCCGTTTCCCTCTCTGCTCATTTCTCATGGTGCCCTAGATTGCCCATTCTTCAGGTTTCACCTTCCTCTCTGAAGCCTTTCTTGTTCTCCCCTGGCTGAGAGTAACCAATCTCTCCCTCTTTCATCCACACCCCCACCCTGAATTCACATCACATGTCACTTGTGCATCTCTTAAGGCATTTATTTTATTTTATGTTATGTCATAGTTATTTTGTGCAAGTGTCTTATTGTTCCAACTGTATTAATCCCTTGAAGTTAGGGATTATAGTTTGTCTTTAGACCCTCCCTCTGCCTGGGCAGCTCAGGAAATGTTACTTGTATGAATGATTGAGTGTTAAATGTGTTAAAAGGAGCTAAGACAAGCCTTAAATAATATTGTGTAAATGGTGTTGGGGGTGGGGCTCTTTAGAGGCAGGAGTAATGGTAATGCACATGTGTGAAGATGATGATAAAAATGATGTTGATGGTATGGAGGGTACCACTTATTGGGCTTACCATGTGCCAGACACTGTGTTAAGTGCTTTTACAGTTTATCTCTCTAAGCCCTTAGGACAGCCCTTTGAGATAGGTGTTACTATTAGCTCCATTTTGCTGCCAAGGAAACTAGGGCTCTGACAAGTCAGCAGTGAGTTGGTACCCAGGCCTGGTCTGTCTGACTTCAGAGTTCGGGTTTTCAGTTACAGTGACCAGCAGGTGCCCTTGACCACACAGCAGCTACCATTTCTGAGGACTCACTTCATTCCAGGCACTGTGTTTGACGCTTCACAGACGTTATCTGTATTCCTAATGGTGAAAGTATGTGCAGGGTATCTCCACTTTGCAGATACGGAGGCTCATCAAGATTAAGTGACTTGCCTAAGGTCACATACATAAATGGAAAGTCACATAGCCAGATCACTCTGACCCCAAAGCATGCTCTTTCTTCTGCATCATGTGCACAGTGCTTGGAGCCAACAAGAAAACCCTTGCATTGGAGCTGGGGCAGAGGAAGGGGTGTGTAGGAAAATGCAGGAAGCTAAGGTCAGAAAGGCAGATTTGCCTCAGGCTGCAGAAGGCCTTGCCTTCCAGCATGGATAATCAGGACTGACTTTTGGAAATCAAGGGTCCTAGGCAGTGACCTTGATTTGAGGATGGAGTGGGATGGTCTGGACACACGGAGGCCAGTGGAGTCCAAGCTCTCTGGAGCTCTGTCCAGATCGGCCCTTAGGAAGCACAGGGCTTTTCCTTTAGCTTTGCCTTTAGGGATGCTGCAGGGAGATCAAAGCACCTGCAGAGAAAGTGGTATTTGAGCAGATTTGCGGCTTGTGGAAATTAGTCCGTTCCATGTCTCTCAGTGATCACTTCTTCTGAGCCTGCTTGTCTCCATAGGGCACCACTAGCAGCTGTCCTCAGCCTCCTAGATCTCTCCCAATACAGCTTCTTAAGAGCTGCTGGAAAATCCTTAGGGTAGAGTGGTGGGGGGTTTTCATGGATGGCCTACACCCTCAGGTGTTTCCCAGAGCAGACAGCCCATCTCCTGGGCTCATATGTGCTCAGACATGGGCAAGGATGTGGAGAACCCAGGAGAAGTGCAGATGGGGTTTTTGACTCTTAGCCACCAGTTACTCCAGGTCCAGCTGGTCCTCTCTGGGCCAAGGTGTGTCTCTGTAGGTGTGGACTCACCATGTGCTTACCAGTGTCCTTCCCTATCCAGGTCATTGCTGTGGTCATGGACCTCTTCACCGATGGCAATATCTTCCAAGACATTGTGGATGCTGCCTCTAAGCGCCGGGTCCCCGTGTACATCATCCTGGATGAGGCAGGAGTGAAGTATTTCCTGGAGATGTGTCAGAGCCTAGAGCTCACTGACTTCCGTATTCGGGTGCGTTATACCACTGTGGGGGATGTGGGGAGCAGAAATTAAGACAGAGACAGCCTCTGCCCCTTTCTCTGCCTCTTTTTCAGTTCAGGGGCTCAGATGAATATCAAGATCTCAACACCTGTCTAAAACCTTATCTCATGAACTGATAACCCTAAATTACATGCCAAATTTAAATTTTATCACAAGGCTGCTGAGGCTAAGGAAGCAGTTCTGGCCCAGATCTGGGATGCTCTGGCTACAGTCAAAGCTAGGGCTGTGTTTCTCTTCTGGGGAGCTTTGGGAACAGGCAGGAAATACCCTGAGCTTATCCACACCCAAAGCAAGAGTTGCTGACTTCCTCCCTCTCTCTAAATGGGGTTGTACTGTAAGGCCATAGGAAGCAGAGCTTAGTGCCGACAGGAGCCAGCAGGCAGGGTCTCGTGGACAGGAGAGCACCTCCTCTGCTCAAGCAAACACTTGGCTCCGAGGCTTGCAGGCCGTAACCTGAGGGACAGTGTCTTTCTTCTCTTCTCAACAGAACATCCGTGTCCGTTCTGTGACAGGCATGGGCTTCTGCCTGCCCACAGGAAAGATCAAGGGGACCCTGTCATCAAAGTTCTTAATGGTAGATGGTGAAAAAGTAGCCACAGGATCTTACAGGTGAGTTGGGCCAGGGAGGCCTTTACAAATTGTAATAAATGTTTATTTTCAGGAAAATGCTGGACTAGAGCCTCCATGGTGATGGGTTTAACAGGTGTTGTCTGACCCAATGACAAAGAAAGGCCTCCTGGCTAGTCCCTTCCCTCAAACTTTGTGGCTACTGGATTATTCCAGAAAGAGGGTCAACTCTTACTGAACATTAAGCACAGCCTGCTTTTCATGGTCCACAGCAAATGGTTGCATTTTGAGGCTAGTTGTTAGGCGGGACAAGCAGGAAGCAGAATGGATCAGAGCTGAGAAAGAAATGTGAGGGCGTGGCATGGAAGAAATGTCTCCCGAATTCTGATGCAGAAGTAAATTACCAGAAACACGAGAGACTATATCTGTACAAGTGTCTGCCCTCCATGTAAATTAAAATCTAGGTGCCAAAAAGAGACCTGGGTACCTGAAACAGTAAGTGACGTAAATCCTCTTACAGGTTAAAGTATGGGGTTTTGCAGACACTCAGTGCTCTAAAAATTCAGAGGAGAACCAATAAGGAATGGCACGATATTAACAATAGTAGCAGCTGCAGTGACTACTGATTAAATGTGTGCGTTGTGCCAGCTACTGAGCTAAATATTTTATACACATTATCTCACTCAAGCCTCACAACAGCTCTGTGACTCTACACCCTATGAGTCCCGTTTTACAAGGCACACAGGGTAGAAACCAGGCTTGAATCCAGGCCTGACTTCTCATGTCCTTGCCTGGCACCCACTGCCTGCTTTCTGCACAAAAAGGAGGATTGGGTCAGTGGAGGGTCAGCACCCCAGCACGAAGTCCAGGAGGTGCCTTCCACCAAGCAGTAAGGCATCCAGGCTCAGGGGTAGATTAGGTTGGGGCGGGTGCCGCAGGGTGTTAAGATGGGCTTGCCTAGGGGCTGTTGGCAGGGTGAGACCACTGGCCTGGGCACATGTGTCTTCCTTTTCTGTTCCCACATTCCCAGGTTCACCTGGAGTTCCTCCTACGTGGACAGGAACCTTCTCCTCCTCTTGACAGGGCAGAACGTGGAGCCCTTCGATGTGGAGTTCCGGGAACTGTACGCCATCTCCGAGGAGGTGAACTTGTACCAGCAGCTGGGCTTGGCAGGAGGTGCAGGCAGGCTCGGCCTTAACTATTCCTCCACTGTGGCTCGCAAGCTTATCAACCCCAAGTATGCTCTGGTGTCCGGCAGCCGCCACCCGCCGGGGGAGATGATGCGCTGGGCTGCCCGGCAGCAGCGGGAGGCTGGTGGCAACCCAGAGGAGCAGGAGGAAGGCAGCAGAGGCCGTGCGTCAGCCCAGCGCCTGGAGAACTTCCTGAATGACCTAGTCACTCTGGAGCAGGTGCTACCCCCCGTGGAGCCCATACCCTCAGGAGAGCTGAGTCGGAAGGATGGCAGGATGGTCTCTCACCTGCACGTGGACCTAAAACCCCGAGAGGCTCTTGCCCGAAATGGCAAGGGAGAAGCTGCCAACGGGGAGGCCACCCCAGACAAGCGCTGCTTTAACTACAGGTTCTTCAGCCGCCGGGCCAAGAGGCCTGCAGTGCCCAATGGCATGGCCAGCTCCCTCTCCACCGAGAACTTTGCTGAAGTGGAGTTTAGAATGGGGAAGAGGCCCAACGACGGCTCCAGTGCCGACACCTCAGGTGAGCCCTCCTGCTCGGGCCCAGAGCTCCCCGGGCCTCTGGCCGTTATCAGAGAGCATTGCCTTGTACCTGCAGAAAGGCAGCTTGCTGGCATGAAGAGAGCCCAGGTCTGGGGTCAGACAGTCCTCATTTCCCATTCTGCTCTGGCTTTCATCTACCTTGTGGCCTTGGGCCAACCACTGCAGGTCTGAGTTTCATTTCCTCTTCTCTAAAAGGGGAGAGAATGATGCTTGCCTTGCCCAGCTGTTCTGAGGATATAAGGTACTCAGAACAGTGCTAGGCATGGGGTAGTCTGAGAGTTGCTATTACTAATATTAGAGCTTAGAAAGTGTTTTCTTTGTAAATGAAGCTGCAGAGGCACAGAGCAGCTGAGTGGTAGGGCTAAGACTCAATCTCACCTCTGAATCTAGGGCTTTATCTGGCAAAGCTTGTTCCTTGTCATCAGGATCTAACCTGGTCAAACACACCGTACCCTCACCTGTGCCCCACACCCTGATCCAGTTTCCTTGTTTCTGTTTTAAAATAGATTGACTTGGCTCCTCCTGTGTTTATTTGATAAGTGGTGTTTTCCATGCTGCTTACCTCTGGGAGAGATTGTTCCTGATGATGTTATCTTTCTGGCTGTCTTTCTGGGATCCCCTAGATGTCCTGGCCTTTATCTCTTTCTCCAGAGCAGTTTCCAGTGCAGCCTTTCCAGAGGTGGTGGTAACAGTCAGGACCACTGCTGCTGCTTGTTCTCATGTCAGCATCTTGAGGTGGAAAAGGTTTCCATGTTCGGATTTCTCCCTCTGTGGGTGTGGGGCCTTGCAGCAGTGAGACTGGGCTCCCTGGCCGGCCACGTAGTGAAGGCAGTGCCTGAGGTCTTGCCCTGGGCAGCCTGAGCACTTCCAGGACTCCTACATCGCCCACAGCCCCAGCTTTGACCTGATAGTGAGTGGCTTGAGTGCAAGGATCTTAACCATCATACCCTCCACTCATTCCACAGCTCTGCTACAGAGCCTGCCATACTCTGTACTTCTGAAAATTAGGACTGGCCTGGGAGTCTGGGCAAGTTTGGGCCCAGCAGAAGCACCAGTGTTATTAGGCCACTGTTTGGCCAGGGAGCATTTATTGAGCGCCTCCATGTGCTGGGTCCTTCACTAGGTGCTTTCTCTCTCTCTTGGCCCTCACAACAGCCTCGGTGGTGGCAGGTGGGAGCTTGGAGAGGTGAATTTAGTGGTCCCCAGGCACACTAAGTGGTACTGGGGCCAGGACTCACACCCGGGCCAGGGCCCATGTCCTGTCAGGGGGCATGACTGGCCCAGTCCCATTTCCCCTTGGCTCCCTGGTTCCCCCAACACCAGATGCTGCTGCTGCTTTGCACCTCTTGTTTGGAGGCAGGGTTGCCATGGTGAACATCTGGCAGGGAAGGGAAGGGGAGGGATGAGTCCAACCACAAAAGAGGCCATTTCCCAAGTCCTGATGGAGGTGAAGTAGAAGCTTTCTCTTCCTTCAGCCCCTCACCCCGAGGTGCTGTTTCCATAGAAACGAAAAGCCCATTGTCTTGTCCCTTCTTGCTGCCTTTCCTGTGTCTCTCAGCATTGGGTCCCCTGCTTGGATGACTTAGGCAGTCTCTGCTCAGTCTCACCACTCACATGGTGCCCAGCAGCCAGCCAGGCAGACCCAGACTGTGCCCTGGGGAAGCTCCTCTGCTGAGGGCCTGAAACGCAGAGAGAGAGTGAGAGAAAGGACAGCAAACTCGAGAGTCACGTAAAAAGATGCCCAGCAAGATCACCCTATTCCTCTCCATTCTTTAGAAGGAACACAGAGTAGCCTCGTCCAGCACAGCCTCTGCCCACCTGGGTGGGCGTCTAGTACCTGAAGGCCTGCAATTCAAGTCCCTAATGAGACCTTTTCTCTCCCTGCTGCTTTCTTCCCTCAAAGGCAGGGCAAGAAGCAGGGGCTCCTCTCCTCCAGCTGGGCTGTTTTAGTGCCTCCTCTCAGTCACTAGGAGGCTGGGTCTCTAGGACTCTGTGTGCCAGAGGGTCAAGCTCCTAACAGCATGGGGAACCCCCAAGGTTGGCACTAGTAATCCTGGTGTATTTGGAACTGTCAGCTGGGAGGAAATTACTTTGCTGCTACCTTAGGGCCCCCATCCAGGGACAGGCTCCCTGTTCTGCAGTGAACATTCAGACCATCATCACAACAGCCATTGAAGGATACCTTGCTCCCCACCCTCTGAACACACCCTTTCACCTCCCGGGACCATTTCCTGGTCAAGAAGAGGAGGGGGCTGAGCCAGAGGGGGATTCCAAGGTCCCTTTGAGCTCTGATTCTGACCCTGTCCTTTCCGTCTCTGCTGCCCTCCTGGCAAGGGGAGCCTGGGCTGGTGATAGTGTGGATGAAAGAGGGAGAAATAAAAAAGCTAAGTGTTGATGGCCTGTAAAATTCCTTGATAAGAAGTATATAGTTGTCAAACATGCAAATTTTGTGAACCCAAGTGTGCTCCTTGGGAGAACCTTCAGAAGTCCCTTCCTTTAGGTCTGGGATTCAGCAAGGGGCTACCTGGGGGTTTGAAGGCTCATGGCCCCCTCTACTGGCAGAAACTGAGCACCTTTTACTTCTGGTTTTTCTCTTGGCTGAGACCTTGCTCCTGCGCTAAGTGTGTGTACCTTTGCGGAGTACCCATCCAGGAGCTCCAAACACACCCTCTGGGGTGGAGATCCCAGCCTCAGGGAACAGTGTTAAAACAGTGAGGGGTCTGTACTGCTGGGCTGGGCTCAGGAATCTGCATTTTAAATAAGTGCCTTGAGTGTTTCCCATGTAGGGGTTCCCCAGAGCAGCAGACTACTGTGACACTGGGACAAGGCCCTGCCCTCAGGGCTGCCAGGCTGGGGAAGGAGGTTCCAGGGGATGTCCTGAAGCCCCTCCTAGCTCCTGCTGAGAAATGGCCAAAACACTCTTGAACACAGTTAAGAGAAGGAAGAAAGGCACAGACTCGCTGAACACCTGGCATGTGCTGGGTGGACGGGTGCTAAGTGCTTTCTCACAACCACCCTTCCTGATGATATCATTTCACAGACAAAAGGCGAGCCCCTGTGTCCACGGTCACACAGTGAGAACCGGTCAGCATGGTCTCCTGCCTCCCAGGGTCTTGCATGATGCATTAGTCTGTCTCCGGAAGGTTAAGGTTGGCACCATTTCCCCACATCTTTAAAGACTGCAAGGCCCAGAGGCCTGAATAGATGATTGATTCTCCCCCTGGAATCCCACCAGCAGAGGAAGAGGGAGTGATCCTTTACGCTCTAGAGCACCTCTGGGTCACTACCTGTCAAGGTCCTCTAGGCCCACACTTTTCTTCCCTGAGTTCTTTGAGGTGATTCTGGTGGCAGTTGCCTTTCCAGATCTCTCCTGGGCTCCCCTGATTCATGCATGGATGGGACACCCTGGCTGGCAGTGTGGTCTGGCTTCTAGTGATGTGGCTGCTAGGCTCCTGGATTTGGGGACTTCAGACTTGCCTCTGTCATCCCTGGGGACTGGAGGACGCAGATCTCTCTCCTGTCCAGGATAGAAGGTTGAGGACACGCTTCTAAGGTTTTGGAGCTCTAGATCCTGGGCAAGTCTATTCAAGAGCTATCTTGTCAAGGTGGAATTCAAAAGTCAGGGTAATTCCTGAGCAGCGTGGGTCCTGATCCCAACTGGTGTTTGGAGACTGCGGTCTTGTGTTACAAGCCTGAGCAGTGTCACCAGCTGGGGTCCAGGTCACACTGCACAGATGAAGGGAGCCTAGAGAGCCTCCTTCAAGGAACTGATCCCGCTCGGCTCTAGAGAAGAGGCAGGCGTCCTTATTCTCATTGGCAGGTGTCACAATGCTCCTACCATTCTGGTTTACCTTGGGCCGAGCCAGGGCCTCTGTCACCACCTAGGTGAGCGAGGTGAGTGAGAGCACATGTGTCACCATCTGTTGATGCCATTCTTTTTTTTTTATCCTCACACAAGGATATGTTTTCAGAGCAAGGACGAGAGAGAGAAACATTGATGTGAGAGAGAAACACCAATTGTTGCCTCCCGTACCTGCAACCTAGGTATGTGCCCTGACCAAGAATCAAACCTGCAACCTTTTGGTGTATGGGATGACGCTCCAACCAACTGAGCCATCTGGCCAGGGCTGCCTGATCATTCATTTCATTCATAACAAATGTATGTCTCTGCAGTCTGCTCTGTGCCACACTCTGTTCTGAGTTCCTGGTATAGCAGTGAATAAAACTAGCAAAGTACCCACCCTTATGGAGGGAATACCTGCAGAGAGAGGGCGGGCAGGGCGATGACCCTTTTATAAAGGGGGATCGGGGAAGTCTCTGACAAGGGGGCATTTGAGCAGACTTGAGTGGAGGGAGGGAGAGAGCCAGGTGGCCACCTAGGGGAAGAATCTTTCAGGAAAGGGGAATGTGGAGCCCTGAAACCTGAAGGAAGGTAGAGCCCTCATCCTAGCCCTGCTGTCCATGTCAGTGTCCCTGCCTCCCTCCCTCCCCCAGGCTGTGTCCCACCTCTAGCCCTTACCTTCATGCTGTCTCCTCCCACTTCCCAGCCCAATTTCAGTCTCACTCCAGTATGACCTCCCTTTGAAGTTTGACTTTCTTTCATAAGCCTCCTCCTGGCATCCATGCCACAGATACTCTGTAAAAAATTTAGGCTGTTCATGGATTCTTCCCTGTTAATCTGAGTAGGTCTGATTCACCTCCGAGTCTTGCTGAACACCGGCACGTGGTGGGCCCCCATCCCTGTGCACTGAAGGGACTATGGGACATAAAGAATTCCCCCTCAAACGGTTTCTCTGTCAGAGGCATGAAAATGAATTCTGAGAATAAAGAGTCTCCCCTGGCTTTCATCCAGCCCTATCAAATGAGCATGAGAGTAGGTGTTCCTGCCTTCTCCGGAGGAGCTGGGGCTGCATGCGGGCTCCACTGATGCCCCTGCCTGTCCCACTGCCCATCCGGAGCTTGTTTCGCTTACTTGCCTCCAAGATGCTGCTGCCTCCGGGGAGGAACTTGGCATCTGCTCAGTAGGCCAAGCAAATAAAACAAGTCGCTAAGGAGAGAAAGTGGGGACAGACATGTCCATTGCAGCAGAGAGGGGACGGTGGGACGGCAGAATATAACCACTTCAGAGCTGCACCAGAGACAGCCTCAGCACCGCCATGGAAGATGACTGAGCTTCTTGACCCTTGGAACCCTCGGGGAGGGAGGAGGCACAGTCACCAGGTCCCTTCCCACCTCCTCTGAGCTCTAAATGCTGTCAGCACAGTCTCTAAGGAGCTCGGCTAGACTTGTAGTAAGTCCCAGGGAGTGGTTCATGGAGCAGGGCAGGAGGGATGGACCCCACTTGGCCTGTCCAGTGTCTCTCTTGCTCATGGCTCAGGGAAAGTGGCAGCTACCACCTTAATTAAATTCACAGCTGAAGTGATAGGGAAGGTACTGTGAGCATCAGGGAGACAACCCCACCCTTGCAGTGTAGAATGGAACTGGCAGGAAATAGCTCAGCAGCTTTCACCTGGGAGAAAGGCAGCCAGCACTCTTGGATTCAATGGCCAACACCTCACAGACAGGCCAGGAGGTATCAGTGTCTGCCTTGTAGCCAGCCACTGCCACCCCCTCCTCCCCGCAAAGAAGCCACCATCCTCTGCTAGGGATTATAAAGGAAGGGGCCTGGGAAGAGGAAAATTATGCTTCTCTAGCCTGGAGGGGCAAGCTTTCTTTCCCCCTCCTTTCAATGAAATGCATTCCCTCCATCCTGTACATTGAAACCACCTCCATAAGCATGTGGTCCCTGGCACAGTGCCTGGCTTTCGGTCAGCCTACTGACCTTACTAGGGCACAAGCTTCTCCCCTTCCAACCTAGGCAGCCTGCATGGTGGAGGGAGTGGCTGCCCGGGAGGATTACCAGAGAGAATGACTGTGGCTATGCTTTGTGGGCTGGGAGGCTGCGTAGGGTATTAGCTGCAGGTGAATTGCCTCTTGACAAGACTTTTAAGTCATTGACTGCAGTTGTTGGTTTGGTGTCTACATCCTTCCCCCCACCCCACTGAGGTCAGGAGAAGACAGATCCCTCAATGGCCCAACCAGTGGTAGTCTTGCTGAGGCCACCACGATAGGGAGAATCTTTCCTCTTGCTTTCCTGGGGGCCCTACTGACTTGCCTCCAGTTCAGCAATTTGGGAGGGAGACAGTGACCCCAACCCGAAATCTGAGGTGTGGGCGGTGCGCAGGAGAGGCGCTGGAGGCAGTCCACTGAGCACTTCACTTACATCCTTCCCTGCCTGTGTCCCTTGTCTCTGCAGGTAAAACAAGTCCCAGTCCTGCCAAGACCAGCAATTGTGTGATTTCCTGAGCTGTGGGCCAGCAGCGGGCAGGACCTGTGGATGCCCTGCTGTTCTGTTCTGTGGAGAACACAGATCAAACCCTGCACCAGTTTGCACATCGGACCCCTACTGTCTTCCTGCCCAGCAGCCTCCATCCTGGCCCCAGGGCCCCTGAATCCCAGATGTGAGAATCTGCCACATCTCAAGGCAATCACACATCTCCACAGGACCGCCGTGGCTGGGCAGGGGTCGCTCCTCCTTGTTTACATGAAGTGAAAGCTTGACTAGTGTCCTCTCTCCTTTGTGCCCGACCCCCTCCCTCCACAGGGCCAGCCTCGCCCTGCAGGGCCCCAGATGGGGTGAGCCCATATCTTTCTACCTTAATGTGACAGGGTTTCCAGGGCAGCCCCAGCCTCCTGACTTCTCCTTTCCTGGGCTTCCTGGGTGCTTCTGGTCCCCCCAACAGGTTTGGTGGAATAAAAGGGAAGACGACAGGGACCCTTGCTCTAGCCTCTGAACTGAAGATAGAAGATGCTGGGTCAGCTGGGACACTGGCTACTGTGGCCTTCTGGGGGGTCCCTGCAGGTTCTTGCACTAGACTCTGAATGGAATGAGGGTGAGACCTCCCACTGGGAGCCAGAGGCAGAATTTGACACTGCCATTTGGAGAGCCCTTGTATTGAGGTCTCCATTCCCTCACTCTGCCCCATCTTGGAGCTCTCTGCCCCAAGGGGTCTAGGCCTCCTTGGCTATTGCCTGCTGCAAACCCTTACAGGGTTCTTCTAGTGCCTTTCCCTGGGGCCACTCCCTCCCCTTAATGTGCCTTGATTTGCAGCCCAAGGCAGGAAGAGAGCTTGGCCAAGAGGTAGATCTGCTGGTATGGGAGGCTGGGCCCGTTGGACAGGAGCATTTGCCCTCTCCCCACCCCTGAGATGGCCCGTAGTCCCCTTCACCAGCGAGGATTTAGGTTCCTTCTCTAGTTACATTTCAGCCAAAGACCAGCCTTAGCCCCCCCTGCCAAAATCAGACTGTGTTTAGGACCCTCAGCCTCTCCAAGAGTCTCATTGCCATGATGCCAAGCCAGCAGATCTGCCTGAAATCACACACTGCCCTCACCCTACTTATGCGACTTGGGGTCTGAGGAAAGAGTATGTGAATGCACAACGGAGAGATTGCCAAACTGCAGGCTCTGTGAGCAGGGCCCCTGGGGCAGGGTGCTGGGGTCAGAGCCCGTGCTGTGAACCCATGAACACCCCTGGCCTCTCAGCCACTCAGCCTCTCACTTCTGTGTCTTTCCTTCTGTAAAGCCCTGGGACACCAGCAGCCCCTAGGGGAGAGGCCCAGATGTCTGTGAGGAGGCTGGTGTGATGGGCCAGCAAGGGCATCCTGGCTGTGCTGAGGTGAACAGATGTCGTTTCAAGAGCAGGAAGTGGGACAGCACAGCGCAGTCACTGGAGAAGAAGGCGCGAAGGGGGTGGGGTGGGGGGCTGAACCTGGTTCCCAGGGCTCCTGTGTTCACCCTGAGGTAGACCCTTCTCCCTGAGCTTTTGTGAGGATTAAACACTTTCTGGGAAGTGCTTCCTTATGCACCAAGGCCTGGCAGTGTGGCACGTGCTTGTTCTGGAAGGGAAGGGAGGGAAACGTGGAAACTGGGGATGTGGCCGTGCTGCACCTCAGCTCATAGTGGTCACCCTGACGGTGTGGAACACAGGTGGGTAAACAGCAATGAGGGAAAGAGGACATTGTTGATGAGGAGAGTGGACAACTCTGGTCTGGGGACAAGGGAGGAGGCCAGGGAGGAGCCAGCTCTTAAGAAATTCTGCTAGGGCTTCGAGGGCCTCCTCTGCGAGAGAGGCAGCTCCGTCCCCCTTCCCTCTCCTGCCCCAAAGCAGGCCCACTTCCCTCCCTGTCCTGACCTGTAGGAGGATCCAGATCGGAAGTTCCAAGTCAGTGCGGCCTTGAGCCAGGCCTCCATCCTGCCCCAGTTTCTCCATGTGCCGAGGTGGGTTATCTCACTTCATAGAAACAGAGGGTGGGAAAGAGGTCTGGCCTGTGAGGCACCTCCCCCTGCAGTCCCAGACTCCTCTTCCCCTGACAGAGGTTCGGACAAGATGGCCTCTGACCCCCGCTAGCCCTGAGATGCTTAGGAGGAGACAGCAGTCCACAGATTGTGAGGATCCTGAAGTCCTAAAATGTGACTCCTAATGTTTGCTTGTCTGCCTGAGCTCCAGCCCACTCCACTCTGCCTCTTGGCTCCTCGCTCCTTAGTACATCTGCCCTCTGTTCCAGCACTTGCACACACTTCGTGAAATATTCTCTCATCAAGTCTCAAGGGTACATCTGGCCTTCCCAGTTGGATGGCAAGTTCAAGGGTGGATCGTGCCCTTGGTTGCCCTGCAGCAGCTTGCACAAGGCTGGTAGCATCAGAAGGGCTGGGGAGGAACAGGGATGAGAGGGATAAGAGCACTCGGTGTGGGGCCTGGCTTGGCAGCCTCCCCCCCCCCCCCCCCCAAGCTGCCTACTTTCTGAGTCCAACTTCTACAGGCTGAGTGTCCACAACTGGTGTGGCTGCTTAGGAAAGCCGACCTCCTAGGAGAGAGGTATCTGAAGGCTGAGTCCCTGGGGCTGCTGCCACCCTGGATCCTGCCCCATAGGAGCAGGAAGCAAGGGACTCCTGCATGGGGCTAGAAGGCTTTCCCTTGAGGTTTGGAAAAATTTACCACTCTCTTGCCAGCTGTCTGTCCTTAGATATGGTTAGTCCTATTCCTGATCCCTCAAGGGTGCTTTCAAAACAGCTTCTGCTGACACCATGGCCCTCTGTCTGTATAGAACCTAACAGAAAATCTAGACCAAAAAAGGGCAGCCTTGAGATGTGGAGGAAACAGGCCAGAGAGGGAGTGGGCTTTTTTTGTTGTTTGTTTTCTTTTACTATGCCACTTTTCTCTTTTTAATTTATTGAGTGCCTACTATATGCCAGTCACTGTGCTAGATGCTTTGATCAAACTACGAAAGCTCAGGAAACAGTTCTTAACAAAATAACAAAATTTTTATTTTTATTTTTGGGGATTGAGCCTCACAAAGTTGTGTGATGAGCAGCACAGGTCTTATTGTCCCCATTTTTCAGATGAGGTACGCAGCTCTGCCAAAATCCCACATTACATAAAATGCAGATCTGAACCTGCCTCTCAGCTCCAGGTTTCTCACCTTCAACACTAGTGACACGTTGAAGCCACAAAGTCCTCTGTAGGGGGAGGGGCTGTCCTACACATTGTAGGATGTTAGCAGCACCTACTAAGATGCCAGTAGCACCCCTCCAGATAAGACAACCAACAATGTCTCCAGATGTTGCTAAATGACCCAGGGGGGAGAGGTAGTGCTCAAATTGCCCCAGTGGAGAAGGACAACTACTTTGCAGCCCTGAAGGCCCACAGAGTGTTTTCACGTGCATACCTCCCAAAAATGTGCTTTGGCCCAGAGAGGTTGGCTGACTTGTCAAAGACTGTGCTTTCTGTGACTGACATAATAGCATCTTCCATCTTTGTTCTAGTTACCTTGTTAGCTCTGCACTGCCTGGTCCTCCCGGAACAGGTGTGTTTACACGCACACATCTGCCTTACTCCGCTTAGCGCCCTGTCACATTTCCTCCCAATCTGTTCCCTTCCTTCAGTCTCAGTTAAATCCTGCATGTAAAAATCATAGGACATACCCGTGTGTGCCCAGCAGTGTCCTCACCTCAGAAGGCAGCCAGGGCTGACAGCAGTGAGCCTTCCACGCTCAAGTCAGGCCAAGTGAGAGTTGCGACCTGGAGTGTCAGGAGCACATTCTGAGTGAACATCGACAAAGGCCCCTCAGCAGCTAATTAGCCCCGTGGTGCACCTCGGGTCGCAGATATAGTTGATCATCTGGCTGTGCCCCACAGTCATTCTCCCTGCCTAGAGGACCCGGCGGCTGTCACTGGGATCATTTGCACTGCTGCCTCAGTGGCAGGAGCTTTGGTGCAGAGCAGGCACCCCAGGCTCAGCGAGCTGAGCCAGACCAAGGTTGTGAGGATGTGTACCTTAGAGAAGGTCGAGAGGTGGCAGGTACAGACGCCAGAGTGCTCTCAGGCTGAGTAATCACTAGAGCAGCCAGAAGGCCTAGGAAAATTAGGGTGGCCTGAACTCACCCCTCCCCTGCAAACCATGGCCTTCCCAGCTATGAACTGAGGAAGGCCCTACTCCTGGGACCTGCTCTGGCAGCCTGTGCTGCCACCTGCACACAGGTACCCATTCCATCCTTGGGGCTCCTGAGCCTGAAGACCTGTATCTGCTTAATACGTATTTGTTAAATGATTAAAAACTTGACAGTCACTTGATAGGATAAGCCAGTTAATTGATGTGAGGGTGTTGTGGCCTCCAGAATTGATCAGGACCCTTCCAGTCTTCTTCCTGACTTCTGAGGCTACACGGAAGCCAGACAGGATTCTACTCTCTGCTACTTAATTTCTCAAGGACTGGGTTTATCAAAAGTCCTTCCTGATCCAACTCATTCCTCTGAGAAAGCTTCTCCTTTCAGTGTGTGTCCTTGGTGGACAGTCTTCATCTCCCCGTCGCTCCGCACTGGGTGAGCCCAGGTCTCCAGGCTGCTCAGGGATGACCCTGTCTGCGTACTTCCTTTCAAAAGGCCAACACAAAAGAAGGGGAGGAACAGATAGGCCTTGAAGTGGGGAAATTTGTCCAAAGTCACCCAACAAGTTATGGGGAGAGCTAGAATCTGGTTATCCAGACACTCTTAGAGCACTGTTATGTGGCCTGTCCAAGTGACAGCCAGTTTGAGACAAGTTTTCAGCAGAAAAGTGGCTAGAAATTAGGCATTGTCCACAGCCTCTAAAAAGCATCTCCAGGAACAGATGTCCACATCATAGGAGACCAGCTAGGACCTGCCATGGAAGCCAGCAAGTGTGTGGGAAGCCTGGAGGAGGAAAAGACAAGAACAGGCAGTATGCCCAAAGAGGCCACGGTCCTCTGGGTACCAGCAAGGGAGAGAGCCAGCCTGTGCTAAGAACAAGATCTGTACCTCATGATCCTCATTTCCTAAGTGCAGTTTGGACTCCCTGGCTCATGTCTTCTTGGAAGTGGAGTGATTGGACAAGGAAAGGCACTTCACTGCAGTATTATTATTCATTTGTTCGTTCAGTGGATGTGGAGTAGGCCTAGGGATGCATGGTGAGTGAGGAAGGCCTTTGTGCAACTGGTGGGTTTAGAGCGGTGTGGGGGCATGCTGCTTGCTGTGATCTTAGCTGAGGCATGTGATGGTGAGAGGACCGTCTTCAGAATGGGTAGGCTCTGGGGAGTAAAGCACTGTGGCTGGCACATGGGAGGAGCCAGCTCAGTGACCAGCAGTGCTTCAGGTGGTGTGTTTTATTGGGCGCCTTATCATTTCCCTATCGGGACATTCTCTCCTGGCTTCTCCCCCTTGCTCCTTCCCTGTATACTTGCCACTTTTATATTGAGTAGCTGACACACAGGGCTACATGCCTGTCCACATTTTGCTTTTTTTTTTTTTTTTTTTTAATCCTCACCCGAGGTTTTTTTCCATTTTTGTTCAGATAGAGTGGGAGGGAGAGAAAGGAGGAGAGAGAGAGAGAAACATCAACGTGAAAGGGACACATCGAGTGACTGCCTCCCGCACAATCCCAACCGGGGCCGGGGACAAACCGTAGCCAAGGCACATGCCCTTGGTGGGAACCGAACCCGGGTCTCTCTGGACTGCAGGCCGACGCTCTAACTGTTGAGCCAAACCGGCCAGGGCCTGTCCACATTTTGAAAGAAGATGGAGAAAAACCTACCAGAGATGCCATGTTGAGCCACTCTGCCTCATGCACAGCCATCCCCATCTCAGCTCAGTGGGTCTGTTGGTTCTCAGCATGGAAGAGGGCTACAATCTTTTGAACAGTTGTGCAAAAGTCCCACAACTGTTCTTGATTTATAGTTCAGGGTAAAATCAACAATTTTAGTCTGTTTGGAGTATCCTTTGTATAGTAAATACAAATTAAACTGAAAACAAAGAAACAGCACATCCAGAAAAGCCTGCTACCTGCACCAAGCCCCTGGACTTGCCAAACCAGTCCTGTACCCTCCTTGCAAGCTCCAGCCAGACTGGGAGGAGCTCAAGTGCCAGCTCCTGGCTGTGGGTTCTTAGAAGAACCCATGGGGCTGAATCCAGTGTGGTGAAATGCTGACACCTTGTGGCCAGCTAGCGGCACATTTCCTTCCTCCTCCAGGTAAGAGATGTCAGATGGCAGAGGCCAGGGGTGGGCAAACTTGTTCTGTAAAGGACCAGATATAAATAGTCCAGGTTTTGCAGACACGCTGTGTCTGTCATAACTACCGTTGCTGTAGTACTAAACAACCACAGTATGTAAAACAAGTGAGCATGGCCGTGTTCCAATGACACTATGGACACTGAAATATGAATTTCAGTATAATTTGGACATGCCATAAAATATTATTCCTTTAACTTTTTTCAACCATTAAAAATGTAAAAATTATTCTTAGCTCACAGGCCACGCAAAAACAGACAGTGGCTGGATTTGGCCTGTGAGCCCTGGTTTGCTAACCCCCTGGCCCAGGCCACCTTTCCTCCACACTCCCTACTGTCACACCTGGGACCCTTGCTTTCTCGTTGTTTTGTCAAGAGGAATCCCCTAGTCTTCCTCCCCCAACCAGATTGCCGCCTCTTCTTGACAGAAATTCTGGAATTGTCCTTGTTTTTCACCTGTTCCATAAATTTACATAAGTATCCATTAGGTGCCCAGCCCTGTGCTGAGGGCAACAAAGAGCCTGGAGTTCTAACTATATAACATTTACTTTTATTCATTCATTCATTTGTTCAAACAAACATTGAGAACTCACTGTGTCCCAGGCACTGTAATAAGACAGACCTAGTGTCGCCCTCAAGACATTCATAATCTGGTTGGGAATATGGACCCAGGGAGGCAGTGTTATATAAGATGGGGGAGTACATGGGGTGTGGAAGCCCAGAAGAGGCACTAAACTCAACCTGGGGTGGAGGTCAGGGGAGGCTTCCTGGAGGAGGAGTTAATCTCTGACCTGACACCTGAGGAATGAATGGGGGAAGGGATGATGAAGCAAGACTTTCCAGGGAAAGGTCCAGAGCCTAGAAAGAATTCTTTCAAGAGAATTATAAGCATTAAAGATATAATGAAGATTCAGATATAATATCTGCCCTCAAGGCCTCCCAGTCTGGTGGGTGAGAGAGGCTATCACAAACTATTGTGATGTTGTGGAGAAAGGTTTTAAAAAATATTCTCACCATCTTGTAGGATTGATTATCAGTGAGTTTTGAAGGTAAGCTCTGAAAGTTATACATAATCCCCATGGCCAGGCTGAGTCTGACTCCACAAGGGTACTGGGAAAATCTAGGGGGAAGAAAGATGTCAGCCTGGCTTCTCTGCTCTAGAAGCCCCTGAGAAGAGGAGGGGCTTGAACTGAGCTTTGAAGAAAGTGTAGACTCAGGCACTGGGAAGGAGGAAGGGGCATACTGAGTGGCAGAAACCGCATGTGCAAACTCACTGAGGATGGAACGGACGTGACCTAGATGAGGTGCCACCAGGAAGTCCTCTCGAGGGTTCCCCAGGAGGTAACTATCCTTCTCTGTGAATCTCACAACAATGTCCACCAAACAGGTGGTGTTTTTCTCAACTCCACAAATTAAAAACTGTGACCTTGGACAGTTACTTAACTTCTCTCTGCTTTGGTTTCCTCATCTCTGTATCTACCTCATAAGGTTGTTATGAGGATTGAATAAGCTAATACATATACAGTTCTTAGAAGTGTGCTTGGCACTAGGGCTGGCTTCATGGGCATGCAACCTGCATGGTGTCACAAGGCCCACACTCAGAAGGCAAAGGGGCCCACATTTGGTTTAATGCTCCACTGTTGCTGTCTTGAAATTCTTAATAATTTTGGAAGAAGGAACCCCATGCTTTCATTTTGCATTTCAAATTATGTAGCTGGTCCTGCCCAGCATAGTATGTGCTTAAAAACTTTTTTAAAAAAAATCATCTTAGAGTCTACAATAACAAATATATTTATTTTAGAAATGAGGAAACTGAAGCTCAGATAGTTTACATGACTTGCACAAGGTCACACAGCAAGCAGGCTGCAGAAGGAAGGCTGAAGATGGAGAGATGAAAATTGCAATCTTAGAGGTGAAGGCAGGACAATGACCTAGCAGCTCTCCAACCCACCTCCCATGCCCCCAGAAGGTGACATAAGGAGAGAAGAACAGACAGACTCCTTTGAAGGAGCTAAGAGAAAGAGGTGGTACGAAAAAGGGCATGAACAGTTGTAGAGGTAGGAGGGAAGCTGACTATTTTGGGAAGCCAAGAGAAGATTCTCAGAGTAAAACAATGGTGAAGCCATGGAAACAAGGACTGAGAAAGTCTCTTGGATCTTGGCCACCAAGAGGTCATAGATGTGCTTGCAGAAATGAATTTCAGTAGAGAGGACTAGAAGCCAGGTTTAAAGAATGAGAGAACACCAATGGTGGAGATGGCCACAGATCATTATTTTAAAGCTAAAAAAAAGGAAAAAGAGGGGAAATGAAAGGAAGAAAGGAAATAAGGAAGGAAGGGAGGGAGGGAGCAGACTATTTTGATGGGAGTGGCAGGAGAGCGAGATCTCAATTAGGAAGTGGAAAAAGGACCACCAGAGGAAGTAATTTAGCCAAGAAGAGGGGCACCTCTTTCCCTGAGTCTGTAGGGAAAAGAGCATGGGTTGAGCTCATAAAGACTGTGTTCACTGGGAGACTAGTTGTCTCCCCAGGGGCACTGCAGCTTTCTTAAGACAGACATCTCAGGGCAACATAGCAGCATGGAAAAGATTTTACTCTAGTCAGACTATCAGGTTACTTGTAGTAACCTGGGGCAAGTTAGCCCTTCAGTGCCTCAATTTCCCTACCTGGAAATAGGAAAACCACATTTGTTGTGAAGATTAACTGCCAGGATCCATGTAAAGCCCTCGCACAGTGTCTGAAACACAGCAAGTGTTCATGAAAGGGTAGCTATTATTAATAGCCATCTCTCCTGGTTGTCTTGTGAACCTCCTGTGGCCAGCTCACAGGAACAGTTCAGCATTTGCTGCTTCACTAGGAGCTTTTCAGGAATTGTGGTCATAAGAAATGAGAGGTGACTTAGAAGTGGCACAGCGTCTGTCACAAGGGCTTTGTTGCACAATAAATGCTACCAGACATGTAATAAATGGTTATGAGCATGTCCTCTGTAATCAGCACCCCTTAGAAAGTTCCCCTCCCCCACTGCTCTTGGCCTTGGCTGTGGCCACATCCACTGCCCAAGTGAGCAGTATCAGCTGTCCCCTGTCCTCTTGTCTTTTTGGATTAGGTTCCTTTGCAGGGATCTTTCCATGTTTATAAGTTTGGAGAATTGAAGAATGTTTTACAAACACTGCCAAACGTCTCATAGCAATGAGAAGCCAGTGAAAAGGGTAGAGGGAGTTTTCCTGTGCCACAGAAATCAGAGCTGGAGCAGATCCAGCTGGCTATGTCACCCCAAGCTTGTGGGTCAATGCAGAATCATTCGCAGAAATTCCTGTTCCATTGGGTTTTATCCAGGCCAATGCAATGTGTTCAGGGATCACAGGCACTCTCTCAAGGGAAAAAATGAAGGCCTGTTGCTTGGAATGGCTTAGAGCGCTTTTGGTAGACATCCAAGGCAGCTATCACTCATTAAATCTGCCTTTCCCTCCAGCAAAAAGCCAGCTGCATTGAACACCACATATAGAGCTCTAAGAATAGTATAGCGCTCCAAGAACATACTGTACTTGGCCTGCATACAGGTGTGTGGGGCTTGATGAGTCTTTTTACGCTCAAAGCCAGTGGGTTGGAACAAACAAATAAAAAATATTTTCCCTGAGTAGCATGCAGAGAAGAAATGAGAGAGCATAGGAGAGCACCTTAGCATGTCATTCTCTGACCTGGGCTGCCTTTTCTAGGTATGGATTAACTCTACAACCAACAAAACATGCCAGTAAGCCCTAGAGCAATAAGCACAGCATCCCCCCACCTCCACCCCACCCCACCCATTCACTGACTCCACACCAGGCTGAGCAAGACCCAAAGTCCTGTAACAGGTGGCAATTTGTCATTTGCTGCGACAGGGATTTGAAACCATCATTCTCTGCAATAAATATTTGGTTGATTTATTGGCTTCCCTCCCATAAGTATAGAGAGTGAGGACAGGTTCCTTCCAACGCTGTAGTTTTGAGCAATGAGCGCTCTCAAGAGTAAGTTAAGACCCTAAAACACATCCCACTGTTGGAAGAAATCCATGTGTGGGTCTATTCATAAAGGAGTCTGGGAGGATGTTCTCCTTAACAGTGGTTGGCTCTAGTAGTGGAATTTTGGGGAGCTTTTATTATCTACTGTAAAACTTTCTGTATTATCTAAAATCTTTACTCAATGTAACTTTTATGAGCAGAAAAAAACAGCAATTTTATCTGAAAATTATTTTCCTGTTCTAAAATGGGCAAACATGACAGGGTTTCCAGCTTCCTGCTTTCTCCGAGGGAGGGAAGTACAACAAGGTGGAGTGAATAGATTGCTGAAGGCCCTCAAAGACAAAGATTATAAGAAGAATCTTTGGTTACTCTTGGATATTCCTATCCTGCTCCCTGTACCCAGAGAGCAAATGTGGCAGGTCATCATATATTTCCAGTTTCTTGTCCAGCTAACCACAATTCATCCTTTAGTTCTCCATGTAGTTGTCACTTCTTCTGGGAAGTCATCCCTGTCCATCCAAGATTGAGTTCCGTGCCCCTCCCATGTGCTTCAAGCCACCTGCACTGTGATTATCTGTTTACTTTTGGTCACCCCTCACTAGACTGAAGTCCCTGAAGGCAGAGGTGTTTTATTCATCTGTGTAGCTTCTGTATCTTAGGAAAGTGCCAACAGGCTCAATAAACATTTGTGTGTGTGTGTTACATGCCTTACATGCCATTGAGTCGGCTCCAACTTCTGGCACCCCTATTAATGAGTGATGGATGTCCACAATGTTCTTTCCTCAACAGCCTGCTCAGCTCCTGTAGACTCATGTCTATGGCTTCTTTTATGGAGTCAATCCATCTCATATTTGGTCTTCCTCTTTTCCCATTGCCTTCTATTTTCCCCAGCATTACTGTCCTTTCCAAAGAGCCCCACGTTCTCAATGACATGCCTGAAGTGGACAGCTTCACTTTTGTCATTTTTGCCTCCAGCAATGTTTCATTTACTGAATAATTTCTCTTTGGGGAACTGTAATAATCAGAACAATTTAAGGGATACAAAGATGAAAAACAAATCATTTGTTTTCAAGGAACTTACAACTGAGTTGGGGGAGATACATGTGTCTGACAATTAACTATAAAACCAAGTACTGGTTTAAGGGTTAAAATAGAGATACAAACAAACAACTATAAAGATAAGGAAGGTTTTGGACCCTGGACATTTCTCATTCATTGTGTTTTCTAGCTCAGAATCCCATATTGGAATGCTAGTATGGGGTATGTGCATGTAGTTATAAGGATTCAGGATTTTAGGACCTTTATTAGAATTTGATTCATGATTTTCTGCTGTCAGTTGCCTTAGGAATACCTGCCATTTAATCTTAATTGATGTTTGTGAAATGCCTTGTCTTCCTCTGCTGAAAGACTTTAAGTGTTGAGCATTATTACTGTGTTATAATGGTTGTTTTATTATTAAAACAGTGCCGGTGAGGTTACACAACAGCTTGGATCAGGAAGCGAAACAAGGGCGCTGATCCCACTGAAGCTACAGAGGATGGGGATTTGGGATGGTAAAATGTTAATTACTCCAGACGGAATGCAGGCTCGAGTCCAGCAGTGTACTCCTGGAGATCATTTAAGTCCCAGAGGCTGGGGCTGGCTCTCTGGCAGTGGGTCCTAAGCATCCTGCCCTCCCCTGGCTGGAATGTTGGATTCACTTCACTGTAAGCTGCCACAGAAAAAGAATCCAATGGCCACGAGCCAGGTGCACATGTCTTGCACAGTATCAGGGGTGACTCTGGAAGCTTTCCAGGAGCTGAAGGGCTGTTCCCTTTGCATGCAATCAATTATTTATTTCTAAAGCAATTTACTTTTTCTCTCTCTTTAGACTCTTTCTCCTCCTTCAAGCTCTTGAGGACTTTCTCCAAAGATAGGATGGGGGTCGAAGAGGTAGGCTTGGCACACAAATATGGTAGAAATGTCTATTTATACAGCTGAGAAAATGAACATAGAGATAGATGGGCTTCTGGTCAGGAAGCACTACGATTGTTTATTTTAGGGTGGGGAGGAATAGGTTCTGGAGAGGAAGATGTGGTGGAGGCAAAGACAACCTCTCCATAGCTTTAGTTCCCAACAATATCACTTCTAGAAACTGATTAAGGAACTTTGCTTCTGAATGAAATGTTTTTAAGATGTTCGGTTGGCTGACAAGGTACAATTCTGGGCTAAGAGAGAGGCACTAAAGTACAATGAAAAGAGAGAAGGCTCTGGAAACAGATCTAGGACCAAATGCCGGATGACCTTGGGCAAGTTTCCCAACCTCTGGCACCTTGGTTTCCTATCTGTAAAATTTAGAGAATTTGTAAACCTCACAGGTTTAACCAGATAATCCCTATACAAGACTCTGCACAGTATTTGGCACAAAGTGGGTACGCAATAAGTGGTAGTCATTATTATCGTCAACTACACGCCAAAGGACCAGAGTCATCCAAACTCCCCAGTAAACAATTAACTAGCACAGCGAATACATATCTGACTGACGCGCCTGTTTGCCCAATAGGGTACCAGAAAAGAACTCAGTGGAGTCAAACCAATGGCATTGGCCCTTGTTGTCGGACGGGCTTTCTTGCTGTTCCACCAATAGTTTAAAGATTTGACTAGGGAGTGACATCCTGACAGTCCAATGACGCACGACCAGCCCACACTCAGCACTTCGGAGGAGATAAATCAAGAAGCCGGCACGTATACATTCTGTTATTAGACAGTACTGGATAGAGAGAGGAACTTAGGGGATACTGCGCGAGGGCTGGCACTAATGAGCTAAAAAAAAAAAAAAAGAAAGAAAGAAAAAAGACGATGGTTGTGCCTAGTGAGCTCGGCCGCCATCATGCTCTAGTTTCCCCTTCGCCTCTCCCGGTCGGAGACCGAGGAAGCGGCCTCTGGGAAGCTACGGGGGTGTGTCCCCGAATGATTGGCGCAGGCACCTCAGCGAATCCTAGCTCGTCAAACGGGAGGCACTTGACCAATGAGGGGCGACGGCTGAGGCAAGGAATTGGAGGGGCGGAGCATCAATCTGACGAGCACAAAAGCCAGCCAGTGAGAGCTGGAGGCATCCTCCCTGCAGCCAATGGAGTGGGGCTGTAGGCGGGCCTCTGAGTGTTTGTGTTGTGGTTTTGGGGGAGGGAGGCGGAGGGGAAAGTTTGTTTATTTTGTTTTTAGTTTCTGGGGTCCCCGTGTTTCTGGGAGGTGAAGCGGGAGGGACTGACCCCCGCTCTCCTCAGTCCCCCTACTACGTCGCCTCCACAGCCTGCGGTGGAGCGGGGACCACGCGCATCGCAGCGCATCGTCTCACAGCGGAACACCGCGCACTCGGAACCGGCACGGCTCGGCGGTGAGTGAGGACCGACGGCCACTGCCGCTTTTCCCCTCCCCCGCACACCGCAAATCAGAACTGGGCGGCCGGGTGGGCGAGGACGCCCGCTGGAGCGCGCGGCGCGGACAGGCCTGTCAAGCTGAGGCGCAGAGTGTGCGAGTCCTCGCCAGTGAACGAGCGTGGCGGGGAGAGGGCCGGGAGGGGCGTGAGCGCGCGCGGGGCCCGGCAGGGGCTTTGGTGTTGAGCGCGTGCCCCGTGGGGGCGGGCGTCGGGTGGGTTTGACCCCCGGGCGGGTAGGGACGCGGGCGACGTCCCGCGCGCGAGCAAGGGGCTCCCGGAATGGTAGGGCCGGGGCGGGCGGGCGCGCGCGGCTGTGGGTGTTACGCGCCGGCAGGTATGAGCTGGGGAGGGCTTCCGGGTGGGCTGACCGAGTCGGGTTCGCTTCCCGTGGCTGGGGGGCCTCTGGGCAGGTAGGGGTCCCCGTCGCGACGGAGAACTGAGGCCCGCGGAGGCGCGTGTCAGAGAGAGGCGTCAGGCCTCGGAGCCTCCCGGTCCCTGCCTGTGTGCGGGACATGCACTACGGAGTGAATGTGTTCACCTGCTTAACGCAGGCCGGGGTACCACCCCTTCATCCCTCGTCCCAGGGCCCTGCGTGTGTGCCCATCTTCCACAGGCGATTCAGACTTTCCACGAGCAAACGAGGGGAATAACAGTGGACGAAACAGTTGGAGGAGTGTTTTCTGCCTTCCTCTGGTCCGGCGCCCTTTAGTTTTAAACTAGCGGGGTTATTAGCCCACTGTGGGCTATATACTCTGTAGTGGCTGTGGACACCCAGTAACGGGGAGCCTCTTGTGAGTGCATTAAGGACCAGTCCATCCTCAATTCTTTGGACACAGGGTATCAGTCTGTTTTTTTTTTTTTTTTTTCCCAGACTCCTTGCTTTCTCATGTTTTGGCTGTTATACTGCTTTTTAGTATTTGTTCTAGAGATTGAGCAAGGGATAAGGCGAATTTCAAGTTGATCATTTGTATTACATATAAGCAAAATTATACAACAAAATTTGCCAGAGATGTTTCTCCATAGTCATTGAATAAACTTCGTTAGTCCCCCCCCGCCCCCCCCCAGCAGTTAGGCATACAGAAGTAAGGTGTACATCTTAGCATTTTGTGAAAGTTTAACAATAGCAGCTGTTTTCTTCATCTTTGTGGGGAATTTCAGTAGGATGATCGTTTCCTATTGATTTGGAGAAGCATTGGTGATCTTGGCTTTGAAACCATATTTATTCTTTTGGTAGTGTTATGTAAATTCCTCTTAAAAAGCAGAGCTTTAAGAACATTGTCTTGCACTTCTACGGTGTGTGGTGTGTAGAATTGCTGTAGGTAGGTAGTGGGAGGGATATGAACGTAGTAGGTCGCTTATAAGGCAGAAATCCAGAACACAGATCAGACTGGCTTGTCCCACTTGAATGTCTTTATATTTTCTTAGTTCTTGACCGTTTTTTTTCATCCTCACCAGAGGATATTTTTCTATTTATCTTTAGATAGAGAGGGAGGGAGGGAGAGAGAGAAACATCGACTTGAGAGGGACACATCAACTGGTTGCCTCCGCAAACCCAGCCTAGCGAATCACAACCAAGGTACATGGCCTTGACCAGAATCGAACCCTCCACTCATTGGTCCCAGGGCCTAGCTCTAACCACTGAGCCAAACCGGCCAGGGCAGTTCTTGACCGTTTTTAAATGCTTGTCCCAAACATTATTTGAGCAGAATAGTTTGTGATAGGACTTAGGGAGGAGAAATTCCCAAGCTGCTCTTCTAAAGTAGCAGATTAATGAAACAAAATAATTTTTTTCATCATTCAAAAAGAGCACTTAAAAATGTTTAAAATCAGAACACTATCATTTGTTCAAATGGTAGTAACACATTTATTGTATGCTTCCCATATGCCAGCCTCTTTATGTTTTTTTTCCTAATCATTACCTCAACTCAAGCCTGTGGGATAGGTATCATTACTGTTTTATGGATGAGAAAAAGAGCCTCCAAGAGCCACACAGCTAGGAAGTTCAGAGGCATAGATTTAGTCTCAAGTCTGTCTGGTTTCAAAGCCTGTGCTTGGTTCCATTTTGCATCCTAAATTATGCAGAGGAAGAAATATGGAAAGAGCACTGAAAAGTAGAGAGGAATAGTAAAGGGAAATGCCATTAATGATTAGGTTGCCCACACCTGATTTAAGAATTTAATAAACTCTCCCAGCCAGTGTGGCTCAGTGGTTGAGCGTCGACCCATGTGCCAAGAGGTCGCCGGTTTGATTCCCAGTCAGGACACATGCCCAGGTTGTGGGCCAAATCCCCAGTGCGGGGCATGCGGGAGGTGCCCAATCGATGTTCTGTTTTATCAGTGTTTCTGTCTCTCTCTTCCTCTCCCTTCCTCTCTAAAATCAATAAGGAAAAAAATTTTCTAAAAAAAAAAATTTAATAAACTCACCCTTTGCTTTTAAAAATTAACATTTATACCAAAGTACATCTATGATTTGTTTTTATTTCTTCCCTGTTTAATTTTTATAAAGATAAATAAAATGCATGTAATTAGAGGTCAAGGCTTTCAGAGCCCTTTGTGCAGGTCTCCATTTCACTACCTTGCTGTTGTGATTAATCCTGTGTGCTCTTCCAGGGACCAGGAGCTTTTGTATCTAGCACAGTGGTTGGCACATAGTAGGGGCACAGTAAATGTTAGTTGACTAAGGAGCAGAGTTAAAAATGTAATGACTTTGGGTCCATTTTAGCAGTTTTAGTTTAATGGGACAGTAAAGAAGTGTATAGTTCATGTACAAGATGCATATTCTAGAAGAATACTTAAGTGGAACAACTCATATGGTCTTGGAAGTTTGGCTCTGCCAGTTTGCTAAATCTCCTGGTTCTACTTATCTGTTTGAGCTGTCATACCATTCTATTCTTCAAGTTCTAAAAGAGGAGGCTATAATGACGGCTTCCCTTTACTACTCAGTCATTATTTGAATCTTTGCATCCTGGCTCCCAACCTCACCACTCACTGAGGCTTTTCCTAAGGTTGTCAGTTACCTAATGGTTAAATTTCCCAGAACATCTTTTTCTGTCTCCCTTTTGCAGTCAATCCTTTTGACTATCCCCACCCCCTTTAAATTTTATTTTTTTAAAAATAACATGTAGTAGCATTGACTTTTAGTGTGTATACAGTTCTAGGAATATTAACACACATATAGGTTTATGTAATCACAACCACTGTTAGGATACCAAACAGCTATATCACCCCCCCCCCAAAAAAAAAAAAAACTCATGCTCTATCCCTTTTGATACACTTTTATCCCGACTTCTGTTCCAGAGATAAACAAACACTAAGGAAATGGGCTGAGGCTCCTTTTGTTGTCTATTTTATTTTTCTCTTTTTCTACTCTTTGAAAATGTTATTTACTTTTGGTACCTAAAATCCATCAGCTCTATCTACTAACCTGTGTATCTATGCCTGGCCTCTCTTCCATAATCCAAATAACAACCATGCTTACCTGCTGGAATTCTTCCCTACGTCTTTATATGCACTGTGCTTAGAGTTATGTCCAACTCTGTCTTCCAAACCAGCTCTTTCATCAGATTTTTTTGTAATTTTCAGTGGTGCCATCTTTCTCCCAAACTTGCAACCCTGGAACACTTGGAGGGCCTTAAAATAAACTCTGTTATCTCCGAGCTGGTATCGTGCTGCTCAGCTACAAATACTGGCTTCTGCCCCTTTGCTGCCAAGCTGGCTCTGGTTCATTAGGCTGAGTGGAGCATAGGTAGTTGGAGCACTTAGAACCCCTCAGGATCCTACTGCTTCCCTGATCAAAACCCCCATGGCTTCCCATTGCACTCAGGTCGTTTGGGACTTTATTTTTCATATGAGGCTCTGCAAGATCTGGCCTCCTGTCTCTCCAACCTTCTCATCTTTTGTATGACCCACCCCCCTTTCTGACCTTCTAACTCTAGTTGGTCTTTCAGTTCTTTGAATTACCCAAGCCTTTTCCAGCCTCAGGATTTTTGTACCACCACTCTCCTGGCTTGGGCTATTCTTCCCTCCCTGCTTTCTAACCTTATCCTCCTGCTTCCCTCTTGTCTTCACCTAAATGACTTTAGGGTTGAGATTAAATTGTCATTTCTTCAGAGAGGCTTTTCTTTATGATCTTGTCCCACTACCTCTACCCACCCTCAATTAGATCTCTCAGAGCTCCAGTTCCTTTTTCATAGCTTTCACCACAATTTGTGATTCAGGACCATGTCTGTTTTGTTTCCCAGGTCTCCAGAGCCTAGCCAAGAATCAGGCATACAGCAAACTCCCAGTAAATGTTTGTTGGCTGTGTTCTGTGTTGGGGCTTTTTTAAAAAAAACAAACTGTTTTTTTTCCTTTATTGATTTTAGAGAGAGAGAAAGTGAGAAGGAGAGAGAGAGAGAGAAACATCGAGGAGAGAGAACATCCATTGGCTGCCTCCTGCATGCCCCCCACTGGGGATTGGGCCCACAACCTGAGCCTGTGTCCTGATGGGAATCAAACTGGCAACCTCTTGGTGCATGGGTTGACATTCAACCACTGAGCCACACCGGCCAGACAGAGGCTTTGATTTTATAATTTATTGCTATCTTGTAGTTTCTGGTAGCCTTGTTTTCTCCTACCTTTTCTGGAACATGATCCCATTGTTGGAGGTCTTGCTACACAGAAATAGATCGTAAATTGCTGAAGAGGACCCTGATCCTGTTGTCTGAATTGTGCCTCTGTCTGGGAGCCCTTACCACTGAGCCAGACTAAGTCTAACCTAAACTGTTGACTGAGCTTGCCAAGTCCTCTGAGCAGTGCACCTTGGTTATCCAAACTGGGGTCAGCGTTTGCAGCTGTTCTTCTTCCCTCACCTCACCCTGCTCTTGATTTCTTCCTCCTCTCTCCACTCAGTGTGGACTTCTAAAGACAGTGTACACTTTCCAGCTGAGTCTGCTTACCGTTTGACATTTACCTTTTGGCATTGACAACTGCCTCTAGTGTCTTGACCCTACAGATTGCCCCCACACTAATCTTTGTTTCCTGTCCCCCTTCCAAATTTATCCAGGCACTTAAGTTTGAAAACCTTCAATGGTTTTTCATTGGGGTTTCAATGATGTTTCATTGCCCGGATAGTTTAGAATGCAAGCCACAAATATGAGCCACATAGGTATTTTTAACTTTTCTAGCAGCCACATTAAAAATAGTAGAAAGGGTAAAGTTGATTTTCATAACACTGTATTTACTTCAATATATCCAGAGTATTATTATGTAAACATGTAATCAGTTAAAAAAAATTGAGATGCTTTAAAAAAAAATAATTGTGTTTAGATATTGTTGTGAATTTTCAGGCTAGGTTAAAAATGAGGTTTGGCTTTAATTTAATGAGGCTTGTTTTCTTTTGTGGTTTGTAAACTGGCTCTGAAAACAGCTTCAAAAGAAGAGTTCCTTGGAATTAATGCATACTCTTCCAAAGTTAGGGACACAGTTGATTACTGGAAAGGCACTGAACTAGGAGTTAAAAGTCTTAGGTTGGGTTGTATTACAGACATTTGCTTAAGTACCTACTATGTTCCAAGTACAGGAATGATTGCAAATTCAACTACTATAATGTTATGAAAAAAATGCTCCCTTAACACAGAGATTAAGTGATTAATTCTTCCTAGGGAGATTTAATTCCTCTCTACTCCCTTATATTTGACTCATTTCTAGCATGGACTACACTATATCATGCCAAGATCTGTCTCTTTTACTAAATTTTGAGTTTCTTAAGAGCAAGACTGTGTTGCATTCATCTCTGCAACCCCAAGCACATACTGTACCATGCCTGACATATTGTATGCACTCAAATGTTTGAATAAATAACCTCAAATAAATTAGCTTTGCAGAACGTCAGTTTTTTCTTTTGTAAGTAGGGGATTCTCTGCCTCAGAATTGTTCAAACTGCAACAAGAATAATCTTTTAAAAATACATACCAGTTCTATATATGTTATACTTCAAATATAAAAAGTTTACTTAAAAAACAAGTATAGCCCTGACCGGTGTGGCTTAGTTGGTTGGTCATCATCTCATACACCAAAAGGTTGCCGATTTGATTCCCCATCAGGACATATGCCCAGGTTGTAGGCTCGATCCCTTTGGGGGGGTGGGAGTGTGCAAGAGGCAGTCAGTCAATGTTTTGCTATCATATCAATGTTTCTCTCTCTCTCTCCCGCTCCCTTCCAGTCTCTAAAAAAAAAATCTTAAAAAAAACAAGTATAAATCTGATCATATTTCTTCCCTACATTAAACAGTTAATGAGTCCCCAAAACCCTGCTATCCCCTCTCTGGAATATAAATTTCATGATAATAAGTACCTGGTCTATCTTGTTCACTGAGTGTCCAGTGAAGACTCTGCCTCCTTTCCTGCCACTCTACCCTTTGCTGCCAGTACACTTGCCACATTGACCCTCTTCTGGTTCTTTAAATGCATATTCCTCCCCACTCAAGGTCTCTTCCTTGCACTTGCTATTCCTGTGGCCTGAGCCCCCTATCCTGACCTTAGTTGATGCTTCTTCAACTTCTTTAGAGACTTCCTAATCACCCCAGCCCAGACCAGGAGATATGCTCCTTTTAAACACTCAGATCACTTAAATATTTGTATATTGTTTCCCTGCTAGAACATAGCTACATGAATAAAACTGCCTTGTCTGTTTTGTTCATGTTTGTATCACCAGTATTTAGCACTGTTAGTTACACATAGTAGGTCCTCAATAAATATTTTTCAAATGAAGTTAGAAAAGAGAACTAAGAATGGAATTTTATTTATTTATTTATTTATTTATCTATCTAATCCTCACCCAGGATATTTTCCCATTGATTTTCAGATAGAGTGGGAGGGGGAGAGGGAAGGGGGGAGAGAGAGAGAGAGACAGACAGACAGACATCGATGTGAGAGAGACACATCAATTGGTTACCTCCCGCACAACCCCAACCAGGGCTGGGGATCGAACTGCAACCAAGGTATGTGCCCTTGACTGGAATCAAACCCATGACTCTTTTTGGTCCTTGGGCCAGCGCTCTAACAGCTGAGCCAAACCGGCGAAGGCTAAGAACAGAATTTTTAAAAATCCTTAGTCATTATAATGGTTTAAATAAATTAAATATGTGAGGGTAAGGAGGGGCTTTCTTTTTAAAATTGTCTCCACGTTATATTTTCTTTAGTTTCTCCTTGTAATAGGTAAACATTTTTAAATTACAGAAAGAATATCATAATTAAATTTTTTAATTTTTCTGAAAATTTTATTTAGTCATTGTAGACTTTAATGAGTATCCTTTTAATCCTTATTAGCAGAAATGATCAGACTGGTTATTTCTTTAAAAATCTTTTCATATGCTAGAGACTCACATGACTACAGTTTCACTGAACATTTGAGGTATACCATGTGCTGAATGCTGTGTTAGAAGCTAGGACTATATGGGTGGGATGAGAAGAGATCTTTGCTCCCAGGGAGTACACAGCCAAATGGGTGAGGTAGACATGGACCCAGATGAGTGCCGTTTGGTGTGATAAGTGCTGTAATAGACAGTACAAGGGATGGAGCAGAGGTGAAAAAGAAAGTCATCAACACAACTGGAGGTCAAGGAAGCCTTTCCAGGGTAGGTGACACTCCCTTTAAAGTCCTGAAGGAAAAAGGCATTTCAGGCAGAGGGAACAGCCTGTGCAGAGGCACAAAGGAACATATTTAGGACAGTATATAGAGAATGATGACTAGCACAGTGGTATGCTTTATAAAACTGATATTTGGGTACAGAGCCAACAACTAACTTAGATAGGCTTACTGTGACATGTCACACGCAGACTCTTAGATTATAATGCATTTTAGAACTGGAAATGACCTTAGAAATAATGATGTGATTCCGTATATTTGAATTCATAAAGGCATTATAAAGTACTATTCAAAGAAGATAATCATAGTCCTGGCCGGTTTGGCTCAGCAGTTAGAGCTTCGGCCCGTGGACCAATGAGTAGCAGTAACGATTCTGGTCAAGGGCACGTACCTTGGTTGCGGTTCGTCCCCGGCCTTGGTAGGTTGTGCAGGAGGCAACCAGTCGATGTGTCTCTCTCACATCAGTGTTTTTCTCTGTCTCCCTCCCTCCCACTCTATCTGATGATAAATGGAAAAATGTCCTTGGGTGAGGATTAAAAAAAAAAAAAAAGACGAAGAAGATAATCATAAACCAGAATGGTGCTTGTCACTTCTGGTGAATATGCTTGCTTGAGTATAGATAGTACTTACAACCATACAAACGATTTCAGGTGGAGTTTTAGAAAGTGGTGACTCATTTAAGCTTATCTTTAGGAGCTGAGAGTAAAGGCAGTGACCTCTTGGTCACCTGAGGTGATTGCTTATCTATCGCACAAGGGCCAGATACTGAACCAGTGAAAGGGATGAAATCAGAAAGGATTGTCCAGAAGGGTCTCTGGGTACATGTACTGGGAAAGACTGTTCCTACAGCTTGGAAGTCTTTACAGTACATTTATAACTTTCCAAGTGGTTCACTGAACTAGCATTAGTTTAATTTGATTCTCAACCAGAATGAAGAAAGGAAGATTCATTGACTGGAAATCTAGCCCATTTTCCTTCATTTTACTCCTCTTTAATTCAATAGCTCTTTGCTTTTATGATCCCCTCCATCTCTCTCAGCTGTTACTTTTGGTGTCTCCTTTTCCCCAATCCACCGTCTTGCCGTCTTTCATTTTGTTATCACTAAGTTGTTTTCTAGTACAACTCTGGAATGTCTGTACTTGGTTGGCTAACCAGTGATTCTCAGCTTGGTATTTTTCACAGTAAGAGGTGATTAAGCTCTGGTAGTGCTGATCACACTCAAAAGATGCTAATTGACCTATTATGATGTCGATTGCTATAAATTCTGTATGTTCATTTATTGACCTACATTAGATTACTAGGGGCTAAGGAGATAATGGTTGGTAGGGAGAGTAATAGCAGTATGTAGTTTATTTCAGGATGTTTGGAAAAGAAAGGAAAGAGAAAATAGAAGTAGGGGAAGGTTGAAAAGGCAATATCTTAAGGTAAAATAGAAAATCTGTTTAAAGGTGTAGAAGAAGGACCCAGGAGAGAAAGAGAAATTGAAGCTTCTTGAATGGAGAAGGTTGCAAGTAATTGATGAGGCAGGGCCACCAGATTCCTCCCAGGGGCATAGGTGGATTGATAATCGTTAGAGGTTCCTTATAGTTGCTCAACTAGAGAAAAGGGAGATGTCAGGTGTTCTCTCTTGGATACCTTGAGCTCAAAACAAGTTTATACTACTTTGTTTTTTCTGTGGCTCCCAGCAGAATGGTTCGCACATAGTAGGTGTAAAGTGTAAGAGACAAATTCACAGGATTAAAAGAAGATATTGATTGCCTGGCCAGTGTGGCTCAGTGGATTGAGCATGATCCCATAGACTGAGAGGTCCCAGTTTGATTTCCAGTCAGGGCACATACCCAGGTTGTTGGCTCGATCCCCAGTAGGGGGCATGCAGGAGTCAGCCAATCAATGTTTCTCTCTCACATCGATGTTTCTATCTCTCTCTCTCTCTAAAAAAAGAAGATACTGATTATAACTTTAAACTTGTTTCAGTTATCAGCTCATACTATCATACTATCTGTGGTTTATGACAAATGAGCATGTTTATGAATCCTGTATCTTGTAAATAGTACAATTGCACTGTATTTTCCCAAAAAAGTGTTTTAATTGATTAAATGTATACATTTGAAATATACCACTTTTATTTTTCTTTTTTGATCCTCACCCGAGGGTTGATTTTTTTTTTGAGAGAAAGAGAAAGAAAAACATTGATGTAAGAGAGAAACATCTATTGGTTGCCTCCTGTACACGCCCCAACTGGGAATTGAACTTGCAACCTTTTGGTGTATGGGACAGTGCCCAACCAACTGAGCCACACCGGCCAGGGCTCAAGACATTTGTCTTGATATACTGACCTGGGCCTAAGTTAGGAAGCCTGGACCACTTCCACTTTTTGAAGTTCTGACATTCTTAAAATAAAGACATGTCAAAACAGTTTTATAAAAGTTGTGGAATATTTTAGCCGTGGCCCAGTGGCTCAGTTGGTTGGAGCATTGTCCCATATACAAAAGAGGTTTCGGGTTCGATTCATGTTGGGGGCAAGCAAGTACAGGAGGCAGCCAATCCATGTTTCTCTCTTACATCGATGTTTCTCTGTCTCTCTCCCTTCCCCTTCCTCTAAAATCAGTTAAAAAACAAAAACAAAAAAATCCTTGGGTGAAGATTAAAAAAAAAGTCCTTGCCCTGGCCGGTTTGGCTCAGCGGTTAGAGCATCGGCCCGTGGACCAGAGAGTCCTGGGTTTGGTTCCTGCTAAGGGCATGTACTTCGGTTGCAGTTTGTCTCCGGCCCCGGTTGGGGTTGTGTGAGTGGCGACCGCTCGATATGTCTCTCTCATATCGATGTTTCCCTCTCTCTCTTCCTCTCTCCCTCCCACTCTATCTGAAGATGAATGCAAAAATGTCCTCAGGTGAGAATAAAAAAAAAAAGTCCTTGTTTCCTAAGGGGGGTGAGAGTGGGACTAATGGGACATTCAGATGCTAAAAAACAAAGATGGGGGGGAATTTTACCCCTTCCCCAAGAATTATATAAAGTTGCATATAATGTAGTATATATACACCAATTTACTAGGTTCTAAGGATATTCCTTGGTTAATTATATAACAGATCCAGATTCAAGGCATGTCTCTTTGAACTAGGTCATTCACATAATTCCTACAGTGTAAGCCAGATACAGATATGTGCTCATGCTACTGGAATTCAGCATCTTATATGAATAACTTTAAATTTGAATCATGACGGCATTAATAATGGTGTCCAGGTATCAAAAACTAATTTTACATCCTTCATATCATGCAGTGCATTTTGACAGAGTGATCTGAATTTTCTTACACAGAAATTAGCTAGTTTACTATCACGATTCAAGGAGTTTCCACAGTTAAGAGTGCAGTGTAGTGAGGATATATACAGAAGTATCTAGACATCAGCTGAAGATAGAGTATCACATAAAAACAATTTGAGAAAGCTTGCTAAGCCTTGGCTGGTGTGGCTTAGTTGGTTGAGTGTCATCCCATGCACCGAGAAGTTGCTGGTTGGATTCCTAGTCAGGGCACACCCCCTGGTTGGGGGCTCAATCCCCGCTGTGGGCATGCAGGAAGCAGCTGATCTATGTTTCTCTCTCAGGGATGTTTCTCAAGCAGTTAAGTGATAGTTGTAAATATAAACTGATTCTAAATATATACCAATGAACACATAGAAACATTCAAATAGAAGTCATTTTTCAAGATATATACACCCCCAAGAAGTTTTATATTTTTCTCAGTTAGGTTGCCATCACTGAAAATACTTGCAACTCTATTTTGCTTCCAAACTAATTTACAAATCAAATCACACAAGGAAATCTGCCTCATAACTCTGAACTAATTTTGGACCCCAAACAGTATTACCCAGACAAATAGTTTAACCAGACCTGAGAAATGATTCTTGGTTGCCCCCCAAAATCAAATCCACCCTGAAAGAATGAAGATTTTCCTTTTCGGAAATTCCAGAGAATATCTCATACTCTGGAAGCAATTCATAAATAATTCCTTAGATGTTTTAAGAAAAGGCAGGGCTTCCACTTCCAGAAAAGATGGAGTAACAGGGACCAAATGTACCCTGCACCTGAAACAACTAAAAATATGGACAAAATGTATTTTCAGAACATTGGACATCAGTCAAGGAAGGACAGTGATCTCTGAGATATGGTAAACAAATAAGATGAGCTACACAATTGCCCAAGCTTGTGCCTAGGTAGTTTCCAGGCCACAGCAGAGGACAAGGGAACCCAGGTGGAACTCAGAGACCTCTCTTCGTTGAGAAGATGGAGCTGAGATTTTAGGAAGGCCAAGTCAGCTAGAGTTGGCAGTGTATAGTACTGGAGAAGAAAGAGCTGCACAGAGAAAGAGATCTGCAGGGGACCCCTTGAGTATTCAGCTGAGTATTAGCTGGGTAACTAAGAAAAACGCAGCTGACATCACACTTAATGGTATAGTGCTTTCCCCCTAAGTCTGGGGGGAGAAGCAAGTATGCCCATTCATACCACTTCTATTCAACAAGGTACTGGAGGTCCTAGCCAGTACAATAAGGCAACAAATAGAACTCAAAAGTAAGAAAGTAAAGTTGTCTTTCTTTGTAAATAAAAAACAAAACAAAAAACCAACAAACCTATAAGCCCTGGCCGGTTTGGCTCAGCAGTTAGAGCATGAGCCCTCAGACCGAAGGGTCTCGGGTTTGATTCTGGTCAAGGGCACCTACCTGGGTGGCAAGTTCGATCCCTGTTCCCAGATGAGGTCATGTAGGAGGCAACCAATCAATGTGTCCCTCTCACATTGATTTTTTTTCTATCCCTGTCTCTCTCATTCCCTCCCTCCCTTCCACTCTATCTAAAAATCAATGGAAAAATATCCTTGTGTGAGGATTAAAAAAAACAAACAAACAAACAAAAAAAAACTGTAAAAATGCCACTAGAAGTAATGAAGGAAATTAGCAAAGTTTATTTTTATTTAGTTTATTAGAGACATAATCATATCAATACATCTGTATCCAGATGAAGTCTCCAATAAAGAAAGACTTCCAAGAAGAAAACGTTTAGAGAAGGCTTTTTGAGAGTGAGAAAAAAAATGGTTTGGAAGCCAGAAACAGAATATATTATATAAGGCATAGCCTTTTTATCAAGTATGGGGGGAAAAGGGAGGAAATCATATGGAAAATAGAGAAAAGACTGTATGAAAGAAGGCAAAGATTCAAAACTAGAGAATGACAGTTGATAGATGGAAACAGTATAGGAGCTTGGCTCAGACACAGGTTCTTGGACTTCATAGAATAAGAAGGCGCAGGTTGATGAAGAGAAAATAAAATAAAATGTAGGAAATGTTTTTTGGGGAGAAACTGGAAACAGGACAACTGACAAGAAGCTATTTTAATAATCCAAACATAGCCTGAGGATGACTTAGAATCAGGATGGTGGCATGGAAACAAAAATGAGAGGCTCGAAGTCCAAAGCCATAGAGAAAAGAGCTAAAGGATTTGGCAACGTTTCAAGAGTCAGTGTTTCAGGATTTTAGGATTCAGGTGTTGAGAGGATGGGTTTCCAATGATGGGACCCAAGAGTCAACAACTATTTAAGGGAGGTGAAACAGGGGCCCCTTTCCAACCTCCAGAGTTACCTTTCTGAAAAGCACCTTGAATAGTAAAGCCATGGTCTAAAACACAGGAGGTTAAAGGAAAACAAGAGAAAAGGACAGTAAATACACATTTTTAAGTACAATAAATAAAACTCTAGAGAGCATTCACTTCAGAAGCAAACACAGGGCTCTGGCTGGTTTGGCTCAGTGGTTAAAGCATCGGCCGAGGACCAAAGGGTTGCAGGTTCGATTCCTGATCAAGGGCATGTACCTTTGTTGCAGGTTTGATCTCCAGGCCCCATAGAAATTGTGTGGGAGGCAGCCAGTCAGTGTGTCTCTCACACTTGGATGTCTGTGTCTCTCCCTCCCTCCCTCCCTCCCTCCCTCTCTCTCTAAAAATCAATGGAAAAATATCCTTAGGTGAGGATTAACAAAAAATAAAATTCAAAAAAGCAAACACAGGGCATTAGTGTTGAGCCCTGGCGCTGGCAGGTTCGGGAAGTGTAGGGTGGTGTCACAATGTGCTGAGGCCAACTAACAAGCTGTGTGTGGGGCACAGGGTCCCCTTTTTAAAGTTCTCAAACCAGCCCTTACTGGCTTGAAATGTGATGTCTTTTGCATTTTCATTCTCTCTCTCTCTTCTTTTTGTTTTGTTTTGTTTTGTTACTACAAAGAGCCTTTTCACTAACTCTCTTGGTGTTTTAAAAATGTTTTTCCCCCCTCTGGGCCCATGTTTTGGCCATATATTGGGACTGTAGGAGCATAAAAAGATCTCTTTTCTTTATACCAACCCACAGACCTACCTGCATGGTTTAAGTGGAAATCAGTGATTAGTTGCCCCCCCCCCCTTTTTTGTAAGGGAATAGAGAGCTAAACTGCAGATAAAAGATAATAAATTTTAAACACTTTGGTATGAAATATAGAACTCTTTTTTAAAAACATGTTTTTATTGATTTTTTTAGGGAGAGAGAAACATCGATGTGAGAGAGAAATATTGATCAGCTGCCTCCTGCACGCCCCCTACTGGGGATCGAGCCTGCAACTTGGGCATGGGACCTGACCTGGAATGGAACTGGGACCTCTCTGTCCATGGGACTGTGCTCAATCCACTGAGCCACACTGGGTGGGCTAGAAATATAGGACTCTTACAGTGAAAAGGAAGTTGAACGATTTGTTTCTAAGTGGAGAGAATCTATATTTAGAAGTCCCATAGAAATATACATCTAGGTAAAAAAAATCTCCTTATGAAAAGGAAGTTGGTGTGATACACCATCAGCAAGATTTTCACAGGAGGAAAAACATAGCTCCTTGGAGTGCCTCAGTTTCATGTTTTACTTTGTATCTCCTTCTTCCACTTCTGGACAGAGCAGATAGTCAAGACATTTTTTAAAATGTATTTTAGAGAGAGAGGAAGGGAGAAGGAGAGAGAGACAGAGAGACATCAGTGTGAGAGAGAAACATTGATCGGTTGCCTCCCTCCCGTATACACCAACCAGGGATCGAAACCTCAACCCTAGGTATGTGCACAGTGGGACTCGTACTGCTATCGGTATGGTGTGCTATCAATGAGCGTGACCCAGTTCTTGACGAGGGTCTTGGTTTAGATCATTTCATTGTTGGATGCATTGTAGACAACATCAAAATCCTTATTTTTTGTGTACAATACTCCAAGCCCCAGGAGAAGTAGCCCACATCCAGCCTTAAGGCACAGTACTTCTTGTTATCTGCCTCCCTGCACAGGGACTGTGTGTATGTGGTAGGGGCCAATCTCATTGTTGGCAGCAGGGCATCCCAGCTCATCTTTTCGCATCTTGTGTTGGGGCTTTCTCTTGTCCCAGATCTTGCAGCACTTGTGCCAGTTGTCCCCAGAGGTGCCCATAGCTCGGCACTGGCTGCAAAAAATAAACACAAAGAGTCTTGGTCCTTGTTGTCTTCTTTTGTTTTTTATCATATCTTCCATTTCTGTTTTGTTTAAGTAAAAGGAAGATTATAGTGGGAAATTTTTCTTTTAAATCCAAATTTACCCTCAAGTTTTAAATTTTTATTTTTAATTCATTTAGAATACCATATTATCAGTGATGTTTTTACATATACTATTTCTGATCCTGCATATTTTTCTTGAATATTTAAAACCATAATTTAGTAAATAATGCTTGTAAAGATAGCATTATCTTTTGTTTCCAGGATGTAGCAACAACCAATTTTGCTACTAATGTTGCTTTAAGGAGTGTTTTGAGTTATTTTTCAGTCTTTAGTTTCTTTGAGCTTCCTTTAGACAGAAATAATTTGGGGTTCTTGCCTACCCCACACATTTATTAAAAGAGGTTTTCACTGCTTTCATGTCTACCAGTTGTGAAATGAGGTTCCTGTTTGGCTGCATTGTTTCCAGCATTTGTGAGTTGTGTTTGTGAGAGAATGGGGGAGGGAGCAGGATTGATTGGTGTATAGTAAAAAATAAATAAATAAATAAAAAAGTAACCGATTTGATTTTATGTAGATACAAGGGCTTAAAATATAGTACTATATTTATATTTATTAAAATGTTAACTGTGTCTCTATTTTTCATGGGAAATCTTCTAAATTACTTTTCATTGCAATTAATTATATGTTCTTAGTAGTAATACATCTTAGTTCTTCCTTTAATCTGGTTTTACAGTTTTCTTTCTATAATAGAGACCTTTGAGTTTTAAGCTTTGTTATCATTTGTCATTTAGTCATATATTATAATAGGATTGATACATCACTGGGCTAAAATATATAATTTTCCTTACTTGCACATGTTCTATTTCTTGCCTTTTATTTTGTGTTCTGTTTCTTGATAACTAGTTGGATTCTATGACTTTTTATTTTGATTATCTTAATGACTTAAATTGGTACTTGTTAACTTTTAAAATCTACGTTCCTCTTTAATACATTGAGAAAATCTCATGCCCTTTCTTTTTAAAATAAAGAAAAATGAAAGCATATTGACAGAAGTCTGCTTTTTTAACTTTACTATATTTATCCCATTCAGATACCACCCTCTTGCCAAAGGTCAGTTGTAATGTCTTAAGAGAGAGGTTGACTTAAAATAATGAAGTGGTATAAAATATTCTAACAATACAGTTATAGATATTCAAAGTACAATATTTTAATAGTGATAAGTTTTAAGAAAAGAGAAATTTATTCAAATTAATTTATTAAGATATTTTTAGAAAACAAGTATATATTTCAGTGGAGGTCAGCAGGACCATTTTAATAAAAACACATTTTTAGGTTCTTAGTCCTTTACTGGAAAGCTAATAAGATGCATTTAACATATATTAGATAATGTCCCTGCAGTCAGGGGCAGCACTTCATAGTCAAATACATTTATATTTTAGCAGCCAAAGCTATGACTATCCTTACTTTAGTAGGTAGACTATAAATAGTGTCATGTTAGTTCAGGTCAGATATTGCTGCCAATTAAGTTCAGATCAAGTTTTGCCACAAAATGAATTACAGAACACGTTTGGTTTTCAGAAGTTTTTGGATTTTGAAATTGTGGCTAAGGTATAATGGACCTGTATTTACTTTCTTAGCTCTAATGTTTGGTTACTTTTGTTGCCTTCAGAAAATGAAACCTCTTTTCCTTTTTTTCTTCTACAGGATATGAGATTAAATCTGTTCTCTACAGGCCAGTTAATAGAAATTAGGACACCTCTTCACAAAGCTTGATACCTTAGGCAGCTGTCACTGTCACATGACACTTCACAATTCAGTGGCTTTATGTTAAGAATCTAATAGTTCTCTTTTCCATTCTCCTTTCAGACGTGCTTTGTGGTAATAATAAGGAAAAGAGATTTAAAATGTACAGTACTTTACATAGTATATATACTATCTCATGTAGTAAGGTTTCACAAGGAGTACTATGCTTTCTCTAGATTGACCCTTCCTGTTATCAACTTATGTGGTAGCTTAAAAAATAAATATTTCTGAAAAGAATACATGCTTCTGGTAAAACAAAAATCCAAATGGTAGAGAAGCATGAATATAAAGTAGAAGATTTCTCCTGTCCTGTGGCTCTCCTTAACCCAACCAGCTTTTGACCACTTGTTTACTAGCTCTTCTAGGGGTTTGGCTCCTTCTGGCTAATTTTGTTTGAAGTTCAAACATTACTGCGGACAGTTTAGGAAATTCTGATTAAGCATTATAACCACAGTTGGACTGATTTTGTGTTCATTGTATATGTTAAACCTTTGAGATGACCTTTTCTTTCTGGCTGGGATGTATAAATTTTATTTCTAAAGCTGTTGTTTGTTCAAACTGCACAGTTTTGAGATGCTAAATGTTTATTATATATTAATTCTTCCAAATTGAGTGTCTTGAATATTATCCACACACACAAGTAGAAATACAATGACTTATTGATTTGCTTAGCAAAATAATTTTAAAAATTGCACATAATATTTGACAGCATTCGCTTATTTTTATTTTTTAACTTTATTTTTACTGTAGACACTATTAAAGATGTCCTTATTTTCCCCACTTTTGCCCACCTACAACTCAGTCCCTTCCCTCTGGCCATCACCTCACTGTTGTCTATGTTTATGGGTTAGCCAAAGGAGTTTATTTATTTATTTATTAAATCCTCACCCCGGGATATCTTTATTGATTTGAGAGAGAGAGAGAGAGGGGGAGAGAGAGAAACATCAATGTGAGAGAGGAACATTGATTCATTGCCTCCCATATACACCCCAACCTGGGATGGAACCTGCAACCTAGATATGTGCCCTGACTGGGAATCGAACCTGCATCCTTTTGGTGCACAGGACTACCTTCCAACCAACTGAGTCATCTGGCCAGGGTAGGAGCACTTACTTTTAAAGAAGTGGGGTGTTGACTCATTCGCCAAGTCATTGGTTCTCAATGTAAGCATATAGGCAACAGAATGCAGATGCGATCCCAGTGATGTCCCATGAATGTTATTGAAATTGTTCATGTTCTTTTTTTTTGTTAATCCTCACCCGAGGATATTTTTCCATTGAGTTTTAGAGAGAGTGGAAGGGAGGGAGAGAAAGAGAAACATCAGTGTGAGAGAGAAACATTGATTGGTTGCCTCCCACACAACTCTGACTGGGGCTGGGGGTCGAACCTGCAACCCAGGTACATGCCCTTGACCAGAATTGAACCCCGACGTTCTAACCACTGAGACATACCAGCCAGGGCTGTTTATGTTCTTAAACATGATAAACTTAAGACACAATGCACCTAAACATAAATGTCCTTCTGGGAAATGTATACATTTTTATTTTATATGGAATCCAGGTTGTTTTATTGTTTAGTTCAAGAAACACTAATTGGGTACTGTGTCAAGAACTGGCTTTATAGTGGCAAGCTAGAGATTTCTGAGACATTCCAGAGAACTGTCCTGAGATTGGTAGGAAAAAGTTGACAGCCACTTTTCCTAAGTCATAATGAGGCTGTTAGATACATCCATTTAAATGAGGGTGTGCCTAATAAGTATTGGGTGAAATATGTTCAAGTTAAGGTCATTTAGTCTCAAATTATTTGGTCCAAATCCCTAAGTGGCAATTCCCTGATCCTAACTCTCCCTTCCCCTGCATAGGGTCTGTTTTTTCCCCAGTCCTTGTACCTAGTGCCATATATGTGGGATAACAGAAATAGTCATCAATGTTCCAGGTTGCCTCTTTTCTAGCTTAGAGGCTCAGACTCTTTGTTTTTGTAGAGAGTGTACAGACTGCTTTTTTTTTTTTTTTTTTGGTACATGCCCTAGCAGGAACCAAACCTGGGACTCTCTGGTCCGCAGGCCGATGCTCCAACCGCTGAGCCAAACCGGCCAGGGCTGCTTTTTTTTTTTTTTTTAATACTCACCTGAAGATATTTTTCTTCAGATAGAGTGGGAGGGAAGGAGAGAGAGAGGGAAACATCCACATGAGAGGGACACATCTGCTGGTTGCCTCCTGCACAATCCTGACCAAGTCCAGGGACGAACCTCAACCGAGGTACGTGCCCTTGACCGGAATTGAACCCGAGACTCTGGTCCATGGGCCGATGCTCTAACTGGTGAGCCAGACTGGCCAGGGCCAGACTGCTTTTTGTTAAGTGAAGGTCAAGGACTCTCTGTCTTTCTTTTGTCCTCTTATCCTGGAACCTTTTTGGGATTCGCCACTCTACAATTGGATAGGAGCTTCTCTGACATGGCTGGGAATTTTGGGAACTGGACTAGAGATTTCTAAGGACCTCATGGCAAAGCTTTGGCTGGTGATGTAGAAAAATCTTGTGGCCTTTCCTTTTAGTGGGATTTTGGAGGGGCTGGGAATGAGGCTCTATTATATAACAAATAGCTTCTAGTCATTAAATGAGGAAAAAATGATGAAGGGAAACTTGACTATATAATTAATGTAGTAAAAATAAAATTATTAAGTGGGACTAACAAAATAATAAATAAAAGTTTGTTATAAAGTCAGTTAAAGAAAAAAATCTCAAGTAGTAAAAAGCCAATTAACAGATTAAAAAATAAAAATACCGCCCAGCCAGGGTGGCTCAGTGGTTGAGTATTGACCCATGCACCAAGAGGTCGCTGGTTCAATTCCCGGTCAGGGCACATGCCCAGGTTGTGGGCCTGATCCCCAGTGGGGGGCATGCAGGAGGCGGCCAGTTGATGTTCTCTCTCATTGATGTTTCTGTCTCTCTCTCCCTCTCCCTTCCTATCTCTCTAAAATCAATAAAGAAAAAAAATTTTTTAAACAAAAATACCAAATTTTAAAATAGAGCTGATTATTTTAGGCAGTTAGGTAGAGCTTAAAAGAATAATACAATTGTTTTTTATGATAGAAATGGTAAGTAATTTAAGCTAATAATTTCAGAGTAAAGAGAGTGAAATATTTAATTTATTCTGAATTTCAAAAAAGGAATTAACATATATTAAATATGCTTTGTAGCTGATGCAGATTTTAAATTTTATGTGCTTCATTAAGCTATTCACATTCTCTGTTTTGTCTTGTGTTGGTTTTGGAATTTATGTCTTTCAAGGAATTTGCCTATTTCATCAGAGTTTTCTGGTGTATTGCCATAAAGCTGTTCGTAACATTCTTTCATTGTTATTTTAATGCCTGTAGTATGTGTAGTGATGTCCCTTTCTTAATTTCTGGTATTGGTAATTAGCATTTTCTTTTATTCTTTAGCAACAATTTTATCAATATAAAATTGATTATTTGATCTTTTCAAATAATCAGCTTTAAATTTCATAGATTTTTTTTTTTCTGTTTCACTGGTTTTTGTTGTTGATTTCCAGTCTTATCTTTATTACTTAATGTTACTTGCTTTGGATTTAATTGGCTCTTCTTTTTCTAGATTCTTAGGAATGGAAACTTGGGTCATTATTTCAATTCTTTCTTGTTTCCTAATGGAAGCATTTAGTACTATAAATTTCCCTCTAAGCACTACTTAGCTATATCCCATAACTATCTCACACATTTTTATATATGATTCTCAAAATATTTTCTAATTTGCTTTGTGATTTCTTCTTTTACCCATGTGTTACATATCAATTTGTTTTTGTCAGTTTCCAAATATTTCTGGATTTTCCTGACATCTTTTTGTTACTAATTTCTGATTTAAAATTCTACTGTGATCACAGAACACATATGATTTAATTCTTTGAGAGATATTGAGACTTTCTGTGGTTTTCTTTAGTGAATGTTCTATGTGTACCCGAAAAGAATGTGTGTTCTACTGTCGTTGGGTATAGTGTGCTATTAGTGTTAATTAAATCAAGTTGGTTGATAGTATTGTTTCAAGTCTTATATATCCTTGCTGGTTTTCTTTCTATTTATTACATCAATTTTTGAGAGGATTGTTGAAATTTTCAACTATAATTGTGAATTTGTCTATTTCCCTTTTCATTTGTGTTCATTTTTACTTCATGTATTTTGAACCTCTATAATTAGTTTAGGTTATATCCTCTTGTGAATCAAGCCTTTATAATTAGAAAATGTCTCCTTTTATCTCTGGCAATGTTCTTTGTCCTGAAGTTTACATTGTGTGATATTAATATGTTTGCTTCAGCTTTCTTAGGATTAGTGTTTGCATGGTGTATCTTTTTTGATCTTTTAACTTTTAACCTAGTCTGTGTCTTCTTTTGTTTTTAGTGAGTTTCTTTTAGATAGCAGATAGTTGAGTCTTCTGTTTGGTTTTTAAATCTAATCTTACCATCTTTGCTTTTTAATTGAAGTGTTAGGACCATTTACATTTATGTTATTTTCAATGTGGTTGGCCTTAAGTCTGACATTTTGCTCTTTGTTTTCTATTTATCCCATCTGATTTCTGTTTATTCTTTCCTCTTTTCCTGACTTCTTTCTGATTATTTCTTTATTATTCTATTTCCTCTGTTGGTCTATTAACTATAAATCTTTGTTTTATTTTTATAGTAGTTGCTCTTGGCTTTAAAATATGCATCTTTAATACTGTCTGCTTTAAAATAATGTGCCACTTTTTAGTGTAAAATTTTATAAAGGACACTTTCATTTTCTTCTTGTATCTTCAGGCTATTGTTGTCATACCTTTTATTTCTACATTTATTATAAATTCTACAATTCATTGTTACTATTTTTACTTTTACTGAATTTAAAAAATCAGAAAAAGAAAAGTCTTTTACATCTACCCACATATTTGTCACTTCCAGTGCCCTTCATTCCTTTTTTGAGATCTGTGTTCCCCTCTGTATCATGTTTCTTTAGCTAGAAAAGCTCCAACATTTCTTGTAGAAAAGATGTGCTGGCAGTGAGTTCTCTCACTTTTTGTTTGTTGAAAACTGTCTTTATTTCACCTTCATTTTTAAAGGCTATTTTTGCTGGCTATCAAATTTTTGATGGACGTTTTCTATCTTTCAGCCCTTTGAGATGCCTTTCTGTTGTCATCTATCTTGTATCGTTTTTAATGGGAAGTCAGATGTCATTCTTAGCTTTATTCATCTGTATGTAATGTGCCTTTTTTCTCTGGCTATTTTATAATATTTTTCTCTTGCTAGGTCTCAGCAGTTTGATGATGATAGTGTGCCTTGGGTGGTTTGGAGATTCTTAGAGCTGTGGCCTAGAAATTTCAACAAATTTGGGAACATTTTAGTCATTTAAAAATACCCCCACTCCTCTTTTGGGTCTCAAATTGTATATTTAGACTAGTTGATACTGTCCTACTGGTCACTGAGGCTTTGCTTATTTTTTTAGTTGATAGGTCTTTTTTCCTGTTGTGTCTATTGTGCTCTTATGTCAGTTATGCTGTTAGGTTTAGCCAGTGTAGTTTTCATTTCAGTTAATTGTGTTTTTCTTTTTTTTTTAATATGTTTTTATTGATTTTTTTAGATAGGAAGGGAGAGATAGAAACCTTGATGTGAGAGAGAGACATCGATCGGCTGCCTCCTGCACGCCCCCTACTGGGGATCGAGTGGGCAATCCGGGCATGTGCCTTGACAGGGAATTGAACCAGGATTTCTCAGTCCATGGGACAATGCTCAATCCACTCAGCCACACTGGCTGGGCAGTTAATTGTATTTTTCATCTTTAGAAGTTGTATTTGATTATTTTCATATCTTCTATTTCTTTTCTCATTTTGTTGACACTTTCTTTAAATTCCTGAACATATTTATAACTGTTGTGAAACTCTTATCTGCTAATTTCATAATTTTTGTCATTTATGAGTCCATTTCTGTTGACTGATTTTTTTTCCCTTCCAGGTATGGGTCACATTTTCCTACCTCTTTGCATGTCTATTAATTTTTTAAAATATGTTTTTATTGATTTTTAGAGTGAGGAAGAGAGAGAGAGAGAGAGAGACATCAATTGGCTGCCTCCTGCATGCCCCCCACTGGGGATTGAGCCGCAACCTGGGCATGTGTCCTGACCGGGAATCGAACTGGGACCTCTCAGTCCATGGGATGATGCTCATTCCACTGAGCTACACTGGCCAGGCTAGTAATTTTTTTATTAGATGCTGTAAATGTTACATCATACAGTATTTTGATTTTGTTGTTTTTCTTTAAAAAGGGTTGAGTTTTTGTTTTGGTTTTTTTTATCCTCACCCGAGGACATTTTCCCACACTTTTTGTTCAGATAGAGTGGGAGGGAGAGAGAAGAAGAGAGAGAGAGAGAGAGAGAGAGAGAGAGAGAGAGAGAAACATCCATGTGAAAGGGACACATCGAGTGGCTGCCTCCTGCACGACCCCAACCAGGGCCGGGGATGAATTGCAACCGAGGTACATACATGCCCTTGGCTGGAATCGAACCCGTGACTCGTTGGTCCGTGGGCCGACGCTCTAACCACTGAGCCAAACCGGCCAGGGCAAGGGTTGAGTTTTGTTTTGGCAAACAGCCCACATGTGGGTCAGACTGATTCTTTCTAGGCTAGTTTTTAAACTCTTAGGACGGATCTAGACTTGCCTTTATTCTAGGCTTCTGAATTCAGTCCTCTACTAAGGCCTGACCCCTCTGGGGTCTGCCTGGAGTTTTATTCATTGAAGTCTCTCCACTCTGGCTGATTGGAACTCTCATCTGTCCCAACTGGGTATCAGCTGTGGGAACTGTTCAGTTTTAAGCTCCCTACTTATTTGTTGTTTTTTCTCTTCAATAGTTTGTCTTTTCCCAGCCTCATAGAATTTCACCCTACAGTTTGGTACTCAGTTTAAGACTCGAAGGAAACGCCTATACAGATTTTTGGAGCTATTTCTATATGTGTTGCTCCTTCCTCTCTGGTGCTCTGCTCTGAAAATTTTAGCCATCTCAGCCTTCCCAAACCCTGAACTCTGTCACTTTCCATCTGTTTAGTTAGCCCACTGGGCTCTGCTTACATTCTTTCTCCTAGTGTCACAGTTTGGAAAGTGCCTCCAGGCAGAAAGCCAGGGCCTTCATAGGATGCACCTTTTTGGTTCCTTCTCTGAGATCACAGTGTTGTAGTCAAGGCCTGAAACAGTTGCTTCACATATTTTGACAAATTTTCTTGTTTATAATGGGAGGGCAAATCTAGTACTAGTTGCTTCATCATGACCTGAAGTAGTAGTTGAGAGGTACTGTTTTTATCTTCAGTTTTCAGATAAGGAACCCAAGGCCCAGAGATGTTTAAGGACTTCTTCCTCCTATCACCAGGTGGGCAGTCTTTTTGTTTGTCTCTTTAAAGCCATGTAACTCACCAGAAGCCACATTGAGTCCTGTCTGCTCTAGACCTGGTGTTGGCAAACTTTCTCTGTAAAGGTCCAGATAGTAAATATTTTATGCTTTCTAAATTCCATATTTGTGGGTACCATGTTCTTTGTTGTTTTCTTTTATAGCCTTTTTAAAATGTGAAAACCACCCCTATCTAGTGGGCCATATAAAAACAGGCCATGGCTGCCCTGGCCAGTCTGGCTTAGCGGTTAGAGCATCGGCCTGCGGACCAAAGGATCGTGCGTTTGATTCTCAGTCAGTAACATGTACCTGGGTTGTAGGTTCGATCCCCAACCCTGGTCGGGGTCGTGTGGGAGGCAACCATTTGATGTGTCTCTCTCACATCGATGTTTCCTCTCTCTCCCTCCCTCCCACTCTATCAAAAATGTCAGTGGAAAAATATCCTTGGATCATGATTAACAAAATAAATAAATATAACTGTTAAAAAATAAAACAGTCCATAGCAGGATTTGGCCTGTGGGTCATAGTTTACTACCCCTGCTCTATACAGTGCTCTTAATACCTTGGATTTTCCTAGGTCCTCTTACCTATCAAAACTCATACATTCTCTATATTATTCCCTCAAGTTCTTGCTAGCAGCAAGATTTATACAGCTTTTGGTTCGGGGTAGGAACATTCATCATTATTTCAGTTTTCAAATGAAGAAACTATGACATAGAGAGGTTAAGTCTTAGACACACAGTTAGTAATTGTCTAATAGAGACTTACTTAGACTTAGATATGTCTGATGCTAAAGACTTTCTCCCTCTCTGTACAACCCCACTTCCCAATCTCATAACATTTGAAGCTATACACTATATTACCTGTAGGACTGACAGAATAACTAATTTGGTAAATTTATGCAAGATATTAGTGGTTAAAAATGGCATACTGTTTCTTACTCATGAGAATTATAGAATCATAGACCTTCAGAGTTAGGAGAAACACTAAAGATATAAATCCAGGCTCTTGCTGAAGTTGGAATTTCTTCAACAGCATCCTTGTCAACCATGCTGCTTATATTTAAAAACCTTGACTGCCTCTGTGTGCAGCCATTCCTTTTGGTCTTGCTTTCTGGAATAACCCAGCACAAAGCTGTTTGTTCTCTACGTGAAAGTTCTTCATATGCCCTGCCTTTCAGTATTGGCCAGACTTTATTTTTCTCCAGTGGCTTCTCATAGACCCTAGCTTCTATTTACCTTGTGGCCTAGTTTCTTTTCTCTTTATTTCAGTTTATCTATGGTCTTATAAACACAGTGTTCAGACAATAGAAGGAATTAACTATTGATACACACAGCAACATGGCTGAAACTCAAAAACGTGCTGAGTGAAAGAAACCAATAAAAGCAAAGAAAGTACATACTATATGATTCCATTTACATGAAATTCTAAAAAAGACAAATCTATAGTGACAAAAGGCAAATTAGTGGTTGCTTGGGGCTGGCTGTGGGTGAGGGTGATTGACTGGAATGAAGCACAAGGAAATTTTTGGAGTGATGTTCTTTATATTGGTGATAGTAGTTACATGGGTGTATAAACTTGTCAAATTTTATCAAACTACATTTAAGTGGGTACATTTTATTGTGGCATATCTCAATAAAGTTGATTAAAAATATAGAGTTCTCAGAAATTAATGTGATACTAGTTGTGGTTTCCCCAGTACAGAATATAATTAAACTATTACTCCTCTCTATCTGGATACCTTGCATTCCTATGAATACTTACCTGTTTTAAGGAACTCCTTTATATTATTGATACACTGTAAATCATACTTCACTAAAACCTCTTTCATATGTATTATTATCAACCCAAGTATAACTCTTCTACTTTTACAATTGATTTTTTTTTCTTTAAATTTTTAAAATTTATTGATGAGAGAGAGAGAGGGAGGGAGGATGGGGGAGAGAGAAACATCAATTTGTTGTTCCACTTATTTATGCATTCAATGGATTGAACCGGCAACATTGGCATATTGGGACCCCGCTCTAACCAACTGAGCTACCCAGCTGGGACACTACTGTTGATTCTTAAAATATATTCTCTGTGCTCCCAGACCACTTTGTTCGAACACAGCATTGTGATAGTAGCATTTACCTTGTTGTGTTGAGGTTTTTCTCTTTCAGTGTCTGCCTCTCTCTGATTAGGCAGACACTAAGGCCTATGCAGAGCTTTAGTCCCTTTGTATCTGGATGCCAGTGTAGTAACTGAGTGTTAAAGACAATAAATATTGTTTGGTTAAATACTAATGAATAAAGGAATAAACTTACTCTTTTCTTTTTTTTTTTTTAATATGTTTCTTACTGATTTTTTTAGAGAGAGGGAGAGAGAGATAGAAACATCTATGAGAAACATTGATTGGCTGCCTCCTGCACGCCCCCCACTGGGGATTGAGCCTGCAACCTGGGCATGTGCCCTAACCGGGAATCAAACCAGGACCTCTCAGTCCATGGGACAATGCTCAATCCACTGAGCCAGACCAGCCAGGCTAAACTTATTCTTTAGAACCTATCTCACATATATATATATATATATATATATATACACACACACACACACACACACACACACACACACACATATATACATATATACATATACGTATATATACATATACATATACACATATGTGTGTATATATATATATGTGTGTATATACCTCCTCCAACCTGTGTTTTCTGATTTTCTACTGCTGAAAGCTAGGTTTAGGTATTTATCCTGGCTACATCACTAATACCTTTACTTATCCATTGTAATATATATTATGTGCACTGTTTTCATATTTAAGGATATTCACTACACTATTATTTATAGTAGTATAAAATGGGAAACAACTGTCTAACAACAGGGAAATGGTTAAATTCTGATTCATTATAATACTGGAGTCTATGCTATCATTAAAATAATATTTTAAAATAATTTTTAAACATTGGGAAACTATTTCTGAAACAAGGATAAGAGAAAAGAAGATGCAAAAGACTATATATTTAGATTTCCTGGTTTTAAGAAAAGTAAAATTACTTGTATACACACATGGAAAAAAGACCAGTAGATTATAGATGTTAAGAGTGCTTATCTCTTGCCCTGGCCAGTTTGGCTCAGCGGTTAGAGCATCGGCCTGCGGTCCAGAGAGACCCGGGTTCGGTTCCCGCCAAGGGCATGTACTTCGGTTGCAGTTTGTCCCCGGCCCTGGTTGGTCGTGCGGGTGGCAGCCACTCGATGTGTCACTTTCACATCGATGTTTCTCTCTCTCTCTTCCTCTCTCTCCCTCCCACTCTATCTGAACAAAAAATGAAAAAATGTCCTCGGGTGAGGATAAAAAAAAAAAAAAAAAAAGAGTGCTTATCTCTTTGTGTTTCTGTGTATGTGTGTGGGGGGTAGGAATTAGAGATTTTATTCTTTTTTTTGAACTTTTCAGAAAACGTGTTACTATAAACAGGAAAAAAAGTTATTGAAAATAGCCCTGGCCAGTTTGGCTCAGCGGTTAGAGCGCCAGCCCATGGACCGAAGGGTCTCGGGTTCGATTCATAGTGAAGGGCATGTACCTGGGTTGCAGGTTCTATCCCCAGCCCCTGTCGAGGTTGTGCGGGAGGCAACCAATGGATGTGTCTCTCTCCCCCTCCCTCTCTTCCACTCTATCTAAAAATCAGTGGAAAAATATTCTTGGGTGAGGATTAACAACAACAAAAATTGTTGAAAATATAATTGAGAGGAGGCTGAGACATGACAACTAAATGTAATGAGGGATCTTGGGACAGAAAAAGGACATTCATTCAAAAACTGGGGAAATCAGATTACAGTCTGTAGTTAATGTGTTGCACCAGTGTTAATTTCCTTGTTTCACTGATTGTACCATGGTTACATAAGGTATTAACACTAGGGAAAGCTGGGTAAAGATGATATGCGAACTCTCTATACTATCTTTACAACTCTTTTGTACTAAAAATGTATCAAAATAAAATGTCAAAATAATACAATTGAGTGTTAATAGGATTATACACTCCTTAAGGATAGAGACTGGGTCTTACTCATTATGGCATACCTTGGGTTATATCAGGCATACTGTAGATGCTTATTAAATATTTACTAAATGAATACATTGAGGTAAAATTATGTATTTTCTCAGTTACTATCATCTAATTATTTTGACTCGGGCTTCAACCTCTTAAAGTGATATTAAATCCTAGTGTGTCATCATTCATTCATGCACTACTTTTTTTGTTGTTGTTGTTAATCCTCATCCAAGGATATTTTTCCATTGATTTTTAGAGTGAGTGGAAGGGAGAGAGGGAAGGGGGAAGAGAGAGAGAGAGAGAGAGAGAGAGAGAGAGAAACATCAATGTGAGAGAGATACATCATTGGTTGCCTCCCAAAAGACCCTGACTGGGGCCAGGGATCGAACCTGCAACCCAGGTATGTGCCCTTGATCGGAATTGAACCCATGACCCTTTGGTTGGTGGGCTGATGCTCTAACCACTGAGTCAAACTGGCCAGAGCTAAATTTTTGTTGAATATTTATCAGGTAGTATCTAATATGCTAAGCCCCACAAACTCAAATACAGTCCCCTAGCACTTGTGAGGTAATGAGGAGAGAAGATGTGTACAGATATTTATAACAAAGGATGACTGTGATAAGTACTACAAGAGAAATACCCCCCCAAAAATATCTTAAGGAGGTAGGGGGAAGACAGCATGCATATTCATTTGGGAAATTAAAAAATGTTTATAGAAGGAATGCTTATTTGAATAAGAAATGTAATTTTGAATTTATGGTGGTAAAATTCTACCATATTTCAGGAAGAAAGGTGAATACTTGTATATTTAAAATGTAGCATTTGATTAAGATATCCAGAAAGAGGACAGTCTTTTATTGACTTGAGTCATACAGAGAGAACCAGCCCTTCACTTTTTGCTTGTTTCTGATGGCAGGGATAAGGAGAGAAAAAGAAGTGGAAAGGTGAGGTGGAAGAAACCAAAAGGAGTGTAACAACCTTTTCCCCAGGACTATATTACGTCCTTGATATGTGTTTTAGAAGCATGAAGAGTTATGGACTATAGATTTTTAGACGCAAATCTATACTGTGTAGTTTTAGTGGTTATTATAACTATGAGTGGTGGGATATTTTGTAGTGTTCATTATATTTATGGATGTGTGAAATACTTACTGTATATGGTATATTCATTTACTCATTCCACAAATATTTATTCAGTGGTTTACAAAGGAAGATGATCTTATTCAATTCCCACTGCAGGCTCCCAGTGGGAGAGGAGTCTAGGATTCTCATCATTCTCAGTCTACAGATGATCAGGTTGCATTTCAAAGAAGTTAAATAACTAAGTAATTAGTTTAGCACCATTTAGCACCACACAGCTACTACTGTGTGGTAATTTCTGGAACCCATGTCTTCCTCCTCCAAATTAAGTGCTCTTCCCAGTCTGCCTATTAATTAGCCATTTTGCTGAATATAAGTTTTTGAGAGCTAAGTAAAATACTAAACAGTTCCCATTCCGACCTTATTGAACCCAATCAGGTTAGACCAAGGAAGTAATTTCTTTCCATCAGGAAGCTGGGTCATTCCTTTCATAACCACTGAAACACTAGAGCCTTTCTACTTCCAGTCTATTAAGAAAGTAACAGTCTGCTGACCTTTACCTTTTTCTTGGAATAACCATTAGAGATTTTCATTTTCGAATCACAAATACTGTGATTCAGTATTTGGCATTTCCCGGGCTACAGGAGATCTTCATTGCTTTTATTTTGTGTGGTGGGAATAGAATACAGATAACTAAAAGAAAAAAAAGTTTTTATTACACAAGTAATAAATTGTTATTGTAGACAATTTTAGAAAATACACATTGCCCTTGATCACTGTAATCCCACTATATTGAGATAATTAATCACCGTTAACATTTTGGTGGTGATCATTCATATATATTATTTATATATATACATAAATTGTACATGTATAAATTTTTTTCCACAAAAGTGAGCAATACAATACATAATTGCATCAAGATCTGCTTTATCCACTCAACATATATTGTGAACATTTCCCCATGTTAATAAATAGACTTCATTTTTTAATACAGTGGCTGTAATGTATTTCATTATATGGATATATAATAATTTCTCATACTGATTCTAGCTTATTTCAAATTTATTTATTAATGACAGCATTGTAATGAATATGTTTATATATCTATATTTGCACACATCCATAGTTAATTAGCTAACATTCTTTTTGTTTTTTTTAATCCTCACCCAAGGATATTTTTCCATTGATTTTTTTTTTTTTTTTTTTTATCCTCACCCGAGGACATTTTTGCATTTATCTTCAGATAGAGCGGGAGGGAGGGAGGGAGGGAGGAAGAGAGAGAGAGAGAGAAACATCGATGTGAGAGAGACACATCAACTGGTTGCCACCCACGCGATCCCAACTGGGGCCAGGGACAAACTGCAACCGAGGTATGTGCCTTTAGCGAGAACCGAACCCCGGACTCTCTGGTCCATGGGCCGATGCTCTAACCGCTGAGCCAAACTGTCCAGGGCTTTCCATTGATTTTTAGATAGAGTGGAAGGGAGGGAGGGAGAGAGATACATCAGTTGGTTGCCTCCCGAATGACCCTGAGTGGGGCTGGGGATCAAACCTGCAACCCAGGTACTGCCCTTGATTGGGAATCAAACCTGAGACCCTTCAGTCCCTGAGCCGACACTCTAACCACGGAGCCAAACCAGCTGGGACTTAGCTAACTTTCTATAAGATGAATTGCTGGGTCATGGGATATATGTGTGTTTTTAACACTGTATTTTTTTTTTTTGCATTTATCTTGAGGGGGAGAGGGAGGAAGAGAGAGAGAGGAACATCAATGTGAGAGAGACACATCGAGTGGTTGCCACTCAAACGACCCCAACCAGGGCCGGGGACAAACTGCAACCAAGGTACATGCCCTTGGTGGGAACCAAACCCGGGACTCTCTGGTCCATGGGCCAACACTCTAACCGCTGAGCCAAATTGGCCAGAGTAACACTCTAAATATATACTTTGTCAAGCTAAATGTAAAGTTTAGATATAGTAAGTGAAAACTTATCTCATGGAGTGTCCATGCTACTTTCCTACTTGAAGACTTTTCATGAAAGTACTTTCTCAGTCTCAATAAAATTACTGATTAATCACTGATTAATATTACTGAAAATCAATGTGCATTTTTTTTTAAATTAAGAGTTTTATTAAAGAAAGGTCTCTTTTAAGCTTCTCCCTCAGCCTAGAAGCTATGGTATGCTTCTCGGGAGGTTTTACAGAGCTCCCCAGGTAGTTCTGACTAGCAGAAAGGTGTCAGAAGCACTGCATTGGACCTGTCCTTCCTGTTGTTTTCCAACAGGGTGAACTTGATAACCTTCATGTTGGTAACCAAGTCGCATAAGTCTGCCACTAGAAGGAAATTTCTTTGAAGTCTCTTGTTTTAACTGAAAAATTCCTATAGAATTTATATTCTATTCCATAAAATGTTATTTTATTTTAAAAAGAATTTTATGGTTTTATTATTTATGTTTAACTCCAAATCTAAATGAAGTTTATTTTCTTATGTAATATGAAGGAGGGGGTCTAACTTGATTTTTTTTCCAATTGGATAACCAGTTGTCCCCATGGCATTTATTAAAGGATTTATCATTTCTCCACTGATCTGAATACCACCTTTATTATATACCAAATTCCAGTGTATATACATATAGGTCTATTTCTAGGTTTTGTTTAGTTACAGTTCTTTGTGAGAGCCATGCTTTTTTAAAATAACCATGACTTTGAAGCATTTTTGTTACTTATTAATTTTATAATAATAAACAATGACATTGAAGATCACATCTGTACCCTTGCTGCCATCCTCATCTCTTGCCACTCACCCAAAATCTGCTTCCTCAAAATTGGGCCATATCCAGCTCTTGTTCCCTAAGTGTTCCTTGTTTATCAAATGGCCACGCCCTTTCTGCAGATCATTCCCTTTGCCTGCCTGTTTCTTCTGATGTGGTTAATTTGTCCTTCAAGATCCAGCAAAGGTTCATCTCCTCTGTGAAGCCTTCCCAGATTCCCCCCAGGCTGCAAAAAAACCCAAAAAACAACCTTCCTCCTTTATGCCTTCATAGTGCGTCATGCATAACTTTCTCATAGTGTTTTCATCTTTTGTCTCCTATCCAATGCTCCTAGCAAAATGTTATTCATTACATGCAGTTTTTAAAAATAAAACAGAGAAATTCTTTGAAGTATCCTGGGTATACAATGCTCCATCAAGTGCCTACCTACTTGTTTGCACATACTATTTCCTCAGAATGCATCACCTAGCAGTTTCCTGCTTAAATTTTCAGACTCTGCTCAGGGATCACCTCTGTAGGAGACCTTTTGCCTTTTTCCTCTTTAGAGTTCCCTGCTTACTTCCATCATGCCTTGTGCATGCCTCTGTTGTAACGTTTTTCATAGCACTCTATAGGATAGTACACATCTGGAAATACAGTGCTATTTAGTGGCTTAGCTTTAGAATTATATAGCCTAGCCCTGGCCAGTTTGTCACAGTGGTTAGAGTGTCGGCCCATGGACCAAAGGGTCACGGGTTCGATTCCAGTCAAGGACACGTACCTCAGTTTGATCCCCAGTTCTGGTTGGGGTTGTGTGGGAGGCAACCAATTGGTGTATCTCACATCGATGTTTGTCTCTCTCCCTCTCTCCCTCCCTCCCTTCCACTCTATCTGAAAATCAATGGAAAAGTGTCCTTGGGTGAGGATTAAAAAAAAAAAAGAATTATACAGCCTAAGTTCTTTACCTGATTTTACCACTTTCCAGCTTTGTAATCTGCTACCAATTATTTAACTTTTGTAAGCCTCAGTTTTCTTAGGTGCAAGATGATGATTATAATAGTTCCTTATAGGGTTGTTATAGGACTGAGACAATACCTCTGAAATGACTAGCCCTATATCCAGAACATAGGTGGCACTGAATAAATACTACTTCTTATTATATCTTTCTCCACTAGACTTTGTATAAGACTTTCTTTTATTTATCTCTGAAACCCAATACTTAGCACAGAGCCTGGCAGGGAGTAGACTGATGAATAAATTACCAACTGTCCTCAAAACTCTTCCTTCCTTGTTTTGCTTTTCTCAATTGTGCCATCGTCTTTAGAGTAATCTTTAACTTTCTTTCTCATTGAAAACAAAAAATTTGTTGAGCGTTTATCATGAGCCAGTTACTGTGTAAGGCCCTGGGTGAAAAAGAGAAAAAGATACAGTCTCTGCCCATTGGAGCTTCCAGTATAGCAGGGGAAGTAGTTAAAATATAAAAGAAAAATACTAAAATTTGTGGTCTTATTATACTGGTTGTTTTACTTTTGTTTATGTTTGTAAATTTTCAAAATAAGTTTTTAAGTGAATATATAAATAATTATAAGATGTTATATGCTATGAAAAAATGAGGAAAAGCTGCATTAGAAATTTTCAAGGAGGACCATCATAGCTTAAGTGCCCTGGGGAGTTTACATTTAAGCTGAGACTTGAGTTTGAGAAGGAGCCAGCCAGAGGTGAGGGTGTTCCTGATGGAGAGTGTAGCATATGCCAGGCTGTAGGAGAGCAAGTCTTAGCATAGTCAAGAGACTGAAAGGTCAATGTGGCTGAATTAGAGTGAGGAAGAATGGAGAGAGATGATGTTAGAAAGCAGATAAGCAGAGTCCATATCATCATTTACAATCTTGAGTTCAGATTTTATTCCTGTTACAGTGTGATGCTGTTGAAAACTTATAAGCAGGGAAAAAGATGATCTAATTTACTGTTTATTTTATTTATTTGTTTGTTGTTTGTTTATTTATTTGTTAATCTTCACCCGAGGATATTTTTCCATTGATTTTTAGATAGAGTGAAAGAGAGGGAGGGAGAGAGAGAGAAAGAGAAACATTAATGTGAGAGACACATTGATTGGTTGCCTCCCACACAATCCTGACGGGGGCTGGGGATTGAACCTGCAACCCAGGTATGTGCCCTTGACTGGGAATTGAACCCTCAACCCTGTGGTCTGCAAGCCAGTGCTCTAACTGCTAAGCCAAACCGGCCAGGGCTGTGTTTTTTATTTTTAAATTGTATTTATTGATTTGAGAGAGAGAGAGAGGAAGGGGGGGAGAGCGAAAGAGAAACATCAGTTTGTTGTTCTACTTATTGATGCATTCATTAGTTAATTCTTGCATGTGCCCTGACCGGGGATTGAACCCACAGCCTTTGTGTATTGGGATGATGCTCTAACCAACTGAGCTACACAGCCAGGGCAATTTACTGTGCTTTTATTTTGTTTTTTTTTTAAGGTGTGTATCAGAGGGAGATAGGATGGGAGCAGAGAGGCCAGTTGGGAAGCTATTGTAGTAGTTTAGGCAGCAGATGATAATAGCGTGAGAGATGTAGAAACGTGAACACATTTGAGATTGTTTTAGAGATAGACTCATTGGGACTTGCTGATAGATTAGAAGTGGAAGAGGAGGAAGGAGAGATAGGAATCAGGATTAAATATTTGAGAGCTATATATTGTGTTATTTACTGAAGTTTACTAGTGCAGGAATGTTTTGGGAAGTAGGTCCGGAGTTAAAATGTGATATATATTTAGTTTGAGATGTCGAAGTGAAAATGTCAAATAAACTATTGAATATAGTAGAACCAGTTTTAAGGAAAGTTCCAGGCCACATATATAAATTTGAAAATTTCACTATAAAAATAATAATTAAAACCATGTGAATTGATGATGTAATTTAAGGAGATAGTAGAGAAGAAGAGGCTTGGTATTAAGTTCTGAATTACTTAACATTTAGAGGATAGGTCAGGTGGATGAAGATGAGAAGTAAGAGGAGTCACAAAGTCACAGAAGGAAAATCAAGAGAGTGATGTGCCACAGAAGCCCTGTATCCCAGCCAATGCGCAGAACAGTGCCTGGGTCAATAACCATCATTTGAATGAAATAAAGAGATTATTTCAAAAAGGAGGGAATGATTAATAGAATTTAGTGCTGCTGAAGAGGCCCAGTAAGATGAGGACATAGTAGACTAGTCTTTAGATTGGCAGGATAGAAATTGCTGATGATAGAAACAGCCATATTGGAATGGATTGAACACAGCATGCATGGGAGGTGAGAAAGTGCAAAGAGCTTTTTTTTGTTTTTTACTATTTTAACAAAGTTTGGCTGTGAAGGGAGTAGAGAAAGAAGGGTATGGGGTCAAAGAAGAATTGTTGTTCTCAAATGGGGGTGTACTAGAGCTTAAATACATACAGATGGGAATGATCCAGGAAAGAGTGGGTGATGGTTGATGGAGGAAAAAGAGAGGATAAGATTGGAGTTTATGAGTAGTGAAGAAGGAATGGGATCTGTAGTATTAAGTGGAAGGATTGTTCTTCAAAAGGAGGAGGCGGGTCACTTCTTTTTTTTTTTTTTTTTAACTTATTTTTATTGTTGAATGTATTACAGTGTTTCCCCCTTTTTTTTCCCCATTGACCCCCTCCTTCCCAATCCTGCCCCCCTCTTGCCTTCCCCACACTATTGTCTGTGTCCATTGGTTATGCATATATGCATAGAAGTTCTTTGGTTTATCTCATCCCACCCTCCCTCCCCCCTTCCTTTAGAGGTTTATCAGTCTAACCAATTTGTACTTTTTTTTTTTTTTTTTTTTTTTGGTATGTGCCCCTAGTGGGAACCGAACCTGCAACTCTCTGGTCCGCAGGCTAACATTCCAACCACTGAGCCAAACTGGCCAGGGCAATTTGTACTTCTTAATTCCTTCATCTTTTTCACTCAGCCCTCCAGTCCCCTCCCATCTGGCAAGCAAAAAAAGTTCTTTGTATCTATGCGTCTGTTTCTGTTCTGCTTGCTCATTTTGTTTGTAGATTCAATTGTTGATAGATATGTATTAATTGCCCTTTATTGTTCATATTTTTGTTCTTCTCCTTCAAGAAGACCCTTCAACATTGCATATAATACTGGTTTGGTGGTGATGAACTCCTTTAGCTTTTTCTTGTCTGGGAAACTCTTGATATGTCCATCGATTCTAAATGATAGCTTTGCAGGATAGAGTAATCTTGGTTGTAGGTTGTTGCTTTTCATCACCTTGAATATCTCTTGCCACTCCTTTCTGGCCTGCAAAGTTTCTTTTGAGAAATCAGCTGACAGTCTTATGGGAGCTCCTTAGGGTCACTTCTCTGAAATAAGGGAAAGAAGGGAAAATGGGTGAAGATTTAGGTAGGTTTATATAATATTTCATGGGAAAATGACAGATTTTTAGGTTTTGGCTTTTTAGTTCTCAAGAGTCAAAGACATTAGCTAAAAGGGATGAGAGGATTGTATAGGAGGGGAAAATAGATAAGAAACAGCCTTCTTGGAAGGGGGGGGGCATGATTAGAAAGCCAGTTTATTAGTGAAATGTAGTATGATTGCCAGTCAAGAGTGAGGGCCCATTTAGTGACCTGGAATTTATGGTGAACATAATTTGCCTAGTTGGATGCTTTTTCATCAATATTTTTGGTATGGATAAAGCAGTTTCTTGAGTTCTGGGTTTAGGGAGTTTGGAAGAGACTTGAGGGTTCTTGCAAGGGAGTGTTTATAATTCTTAACTATGAAATCTAAGGTAGATAAAGAGAAAAACTAAGTCAGAAGAGGGAAGATGGGGGTCAGAGGATTGAAGTTCTCATGGCAATTAAAAAGTTGTTTTCACGGGGCAATTGAGCAAATGAACTAGAAGGATCAAACAATGGATTGAGTTTGGAGGAGATGCAAGATGGATTGAGTTTGGTGTGACAGTGAGAGGGTGTGGTTGAGGCAGAGTAAGGGAAAAGGTCCTTGGAGATGAGCAGTTTGCAGAGCTGAGAGGCCAGGGTGTTTGGCTAGGCTACCCATTTGGATATTGAAGTTATGTTGAGTGTGATGACTAATTGTGCTGCAAAGTTTAACACTGAGCCAGATGTACTAAAATATCAGATAGTAATAAGTCTTCTGTAAAGAATTAAAATTGAGTCTGGGTTGGAAAGGGGGTATGACTTCTTCAGACTTGGTGGCCAAGGATTGCCTCCCTGAGATCACTGAATGATAAGTGGAGAAAATAATCCAGGTCGAGGAAAGAGCTAGTACAAAGACTCTAAACTGGATACAAACCTCTCATCTTTGAGAAACTGAAAGGCGGCTAGTAAAGCTGGAACTGATTGGACCAAGAAAGGATGAAATGAAATGGGGATGGAGCTCCGTAGGAGCCAGGGTTTTGAATGGCATGCTCAGGAACTTAAGTTCCATAATGTGGTAGCCAGCCTTCAAGAAGGCCCTGATGATCCTCACCTCCGGGTATTCATGCCTTTGTGTAATCCTCTCTCCTGTTAAATAGGGCTGACCTAGGTAACCAATAGGATATTGAAGCAATGATGGAGTGTGATTTCCAGTGCTAGGTCAAGCTTATGTCTTGCTCCCTGCCATATTGTGAGGAGGACATTTGATGAGTAGCCTGTGGAAAGATTCCCCTAGAGAGGAACTGAGCCATCGGCTAACAACCACCATGTGTGGGAGCCATTGTGGAAGGAGATCCTCTAGCCCTAGACAGACCTTCCAATGACTGCAGCTTCTCACACATATTTTATTTGTAAATATTCTGGTGTGTATCTCTAAAAGATAAGGACTCTTGAAAAAAAATATGTAAGCATAATACAGTTATCATATCTAAAGAATTAATAATTCCTTAATATCACACCAAAAAAATCAGTATTCAGATTTCCCCTGATTTTGTAAAGTTGGTTTGTTTGCATCAGGATCCAAACAAAGATCAATGTACCATTTGGTTGATATGTTTTTTAAGTCTCTTTTTATCTGTAGGACCTCCTCTTTTCTTCCTCTCAATTTATTGTAAAAATAAACTTGGTCATCTGTCCTAAAGTATCTCACCTTCTGGATTTTACTAATTGCATCTCCATGGTGTGTTTAACATGTTCCTCAGTATTGTATTTCATGTAAATTGACAGTTATATCTAGAACCTTGATCTAGTTCAGTTCCTTTTGTTTGGAAAGAATACTTTATAGGAGGTGATGTTAACTTCCGTTAGGAGGCACATAATAAGCAGTTGTCTCATCTTACTGTGATGTTAACAGGTATTGAAGATCAATGCCTAACTATGTTAATTTATGTTACAAAATGATGATACCCTAATTTTGTCATTTGTCTTCATGAATTAGCTGGAGAAACTTCCCCATCTCAACTCTGGTTAATCTTAGGTACACTTCATTCAGAAAAGCAAGTTAAATGCTTGACTCTTTCCTTTACCTGTTTTCAAAATAAGTTGGTTTCCTAGCATCGTCCAAAGGAGATCAATTAGTTTTTTTCAAAATAACATTATAGCCTGGCCAGTGTGGCTCAGTGGTTGAGCGTTGACCCATGCACCAAGAGGTCACCGGTTCAATTTCAGGTCAGGGCACCTGCCAGGTTGTGGGCCAAATCCCCAGTGGGGGGCATGCTGGAGGTGGCCAGTCGATGTTCTCTCTCATCAATGTTTCTGTCTCTCTCACCCCTCTCCCTTCCTCTCTCTAAAAATCAATAAAGGGAAAAACAGTAACATTACAAAATCGTGGCTTTTTAACATATTTAATAGATGTGAACTCATCTCAGTGATTATTTTTATGGATGCTTCATATTGTCCCATTTTTGACTAGTGGAGGAGCCTCTTCATCAAGCCTCTTGATTTCTAAAGGCTTTTTATAGCATCATTGCTTTTTGATATGACAAGATGTCTAAGCTCATCTTGTATATTTTCTGTCCCAGTCTTGAATCAGTCTTTTTTTTGTACTTTTTTTTTTTTGGTACGTGCCCCTAGCGGGAACCAAACCCAGGACTCTCTGGCCGCTCCAACTGCTGAGCCAAACCGGCCAGGGCTTTTTTTTTTTTTTTGAGGAGCTTTGGTTCCTTTCAGTGGGAAAGGCTATATATGAATTTTGGATGCTTGGCTATGTTTGAATTTTGGGTGCTTGGTTGTGTTATAGAAGACTTGTAAATAGATGCTTATCAGAATCTATAGAGTTCAGAAAAGGTCATCTTTAACTTTGAGTTCAAGTGGATAGAAATACTATTCTTAATGTGAGAAATATAGAATGTTCGCAGGGAAATAGGAAAATGAAGGCTTTAGATAGAAAAAAATTAATGAAGTTTTAACTTCCCTTTTAAATTTTGTCTTCTGTCTGCCATACTTTATTCGTTATGTCTGGTGAAGAAAAATGCTAATAGCTTGTCGTTTTTCCAGCTACATAAAAACCAGGTAGTGTTTAAAGATTATTATTGTAGCATTTGGTTGTTATATTTCTTAAATTTCTTTCTATCTCTACATTCCCCCTCCCTGTAGGTTCCTCTTCCACAGACACATGTCTTTTTCTTGACATTTTTATGAAAGTATAGTATTTTATTTTGAGAATTTTTGCTTTATTATCATTCTCTTAGCTTATGCTGCATCACTAGTGAAATATCTTAATTTTTGTGACAGGCATAAGGGAGCCTTCCTTGTTTCTGGATATTTTGATCACTAAAACTCACTTTATTATAGATAGTGAGGGAAATAAATTACACAATTTGAATGATTACATATTTAAATTATAACTCAACTTAGAGGGGAATGAAATATTGCCCCCTTATGAGAAGACACTGGAATGTAGCTTTTTTTCCCAGGTAGTGTTTAAAGATTTAACAATTTGATCCTTTTCTCTTTCCCAGTATTCAGGATCTAGTTCAGCAGTTTTATATGTGATGCATTAAACTTTTCATGTACTCATTCATTCATTCAGCAAATACTGAGCACCTACCAGGCATGGTACTAAGAATTAGGGATACAGATATAAGTAAAACACATGCTAATTATCACAGAACTTTTATCCAGTGGGAGAAAGACAGTCAAGCAGTCATACTACTTACATATATAATAAAAAACCCTGATAAATGCCTTTTAGGAAAAATACAGGGAGCTGTAAGACCAATTAACTAGTAAATCTGACTTAGTCTGAGAGGTGAGGAAGGCCTCTCTGAGAAAGTAACATTTAAGCAAAGGTTGGAAAGAGCCCTGCCGGTGTGGCTCAGTGGATTGAGCATTGTCCCTTGGACTGAGAGGTCCCGGTTCGATTCCTGATCAGGGTACATGACCGGGTTTCGGGCTCGATCCCCAGTGGGGGGCATGAAGGAGGCAGCCAATCAATGTTTCTCTCTCACATTGATGTTTCTATCTCTCTCTCCCTTCCTCTCTCTCTAAAAAATCAATAAAAACATATTTTAAAAAAAGATTGGAAAGAAAGGTAGGAGTTGGTCATTTGGAGCAATAGCCTTTAGGCAAAGGGACCAACATGTGTGTAGGTACTGAGGGAAGAAAGAGCTTTGGAAGAACTGAAGAAAACAACTGGTTTGCTAGAAACAGAAGAGGAAGGCAGGGTGGTATGATAGGAGAGAAACTAGAGATGTAACCAGGGTCAGGTCTTACAGGGCACTGCCATCCTCAATCTCCCTTAGAGATCCAGAGAAGTACAGCCACTTAACTGTTGGTGACCCAGACTCTAAGGATCAGGCTTCCATATAACACTTCCCAGGACCCCATGGTCCTTCTCCTGGGAGAATACTGGGAACTCTTTTTCTGGGCTCAGCTTCTCTCCCCCTGCTTCTTTTGGTTTCTTTCTGAATAAAGGAATAGTTAAAAAATTATACCTGCTTGCTTTGTACCTAAAAGTGAAAGAGATTTTTATTATAAACAGAATTATTTGGGGTTGATCTTCAGATTCCTAACTCCAAGGATATATTCATATAGAGTTGTACCTTTAAAATATTTTTATGTTTCATCTGATCCTCACAGCAACCATGTAAAGTAGATATATATTATTTTCCTCATAATATAGAAAAGGGTGCTGAAGTTCTGAAAAATTAGATAATTCCCCTAGGTTGAGGGTTTGATTTCCTGGTCGGGGCATGTATGGGAGGCAAGTGATCGATGTTTCTCCTTCACATCAGTGTTTTTCTCTTTTCTCTCTCTAAACATATCCTCAAATGGGGATTATGGGGATTAAAAAATAAACAAACCCTGATACCTTTATTTTTTAATAGTATTTTTTAGAGCAATTTCAGGTACACAGTAAAATTGAACAGAAAGTACAGAGAATTCCTATATGTATCTTGCTCCACCCACCCCAGCTGCCCCCACTATGTATCAATATCCTGCACAAGAGTGGTATATTTGCTACAGTTGATGAATCTACATTGACACATCATCATCACCCAAAACCCATAGTTTATATTAGGGCTCACTCCTGGATTTTGACAAATGTATAATGACATGTATCTACATAGAGAATAGTTTCGCTGCCCTAAAAATCCTTTGTGCTCCCCCGGTCCTCCCTCCCTCCCCGAGCCCTTAACAACCTAATCTTTTTACTACCTCCATAGTTTTACTTTTTCCAGAATGTCATATAGTTAGAATCATATAGTATGTAGCCTTTTCAGATTGGCTTCTTTCACTTAATAATGTGCATTTAAATTTTCTCTCTTTTAGTGGCTTGATAGCTCACTTCTTTTTGGCACTGAATGCTATTTCATTTTCTAGATGTACAGGTTTAGCTATTCACTTACTGAAGGACATCATGGTTGCTTCAGGTTTTGGCAATTATGAATAAATCTGCTATAAACATCAGTGTGCACTTTTAGTGTAGATGTAAGTTCTCAATTCCTGTGGGTAAATATCCAGGAATGCAACTGGCTGGATTATAAGACTATGTTTAGTTTTATGAGAAACAGCTAAACCACCTTCCAAAGTGTCTGTACCATATTGCATTCCCACCGGTTATGAATGAACATTCCTGTTGCTTCACATCCTTACCAGCATAGTGTGTTTAGTGTTTTAGTTTTTGACCAGTCTAATAGATGTGTAGTCGTGTATCATTGTTTTTTACATTTGTGATTCCCTAATGACATATAATGTTGAACATCTTTTCATATGCTTATTTGCTATCTATGTGTCTTCTTTGGTGAGGTGTCTTATTCAGGTCATTTGCCCATTTTTTAATTGGGTGGTTCATTTTCTTATTATTGAATTTGAAGAGTTCTTTGTGTATTGTGGATAACAGTCCTTTATCAGAAAGGTCTTTTGCAAATGTTTTCTTTCTGTGGCTTGTCTTCTTGTTTTCTTGATTAACTTGATTTTTAATTGGAAGTTTCATTATAAACTCTTGATATGTTATCTCTTAAAACAAACAAAACTACCTGCTAACTCATTCCATTGAAAAGGCCTAGAAATAGTGTCTGACCCAGTAGCAGTATGTAACCCTAGTGCCCAAATTATGGTCTTGAGATACCAATTCTCATTAAAAGAAAGCAAGATTTCTTGGCTAGTTGATACAGGCCTGCCACAGGAGTTGTACAAGATAAAATTTCTTATACTATATAGCAAGGAAGTCATCAAAGACTATGACAAGGGTCACATAAAAAGGACTCAGAGCACATGTGAAGAGACTCTCGTTGGCTAGTGATGAGATAATCTGAATACTAATAAAAACATTAACTGAAAAATTAATGAGTTCATAATGATACTTTAAAAAATAAAAGCTTATTGGTTAACATTTGCTGGTGCTACATTAAGCACATGTCTTCCTTTTTCTATACATATTTATCTGGCTTCTAAATCTGAGTACTAATTTATAAGAATTACAGAGAATAGAGAAACATTTTAAATACTACCATGGGAGGGTGGGGTCCAGTAAGAAAAATCCAGACTATGAAAAACTACAGGACAAATAACCTGGTTTTTTCAACAAATAAATTGTAAAGGAAAAACACATCAAAGCAAACAAACGACTTTATATGACATTTATTAGACAATTAGACTATTGGAAATTTGAATACTCACTGGTCACTTGACTTACTGGTCACTTGCTGGTATTGGGATTATTATTATATATATATATATTTAATATGTTTTTATTGATTTTTTTTTAGGAAGGGAGAGAGAGAAACATTGATGTGAGAGAGAAACATCAATCAGCTGCCTCCTGCACGCCCCCTACTGGGGATTGAGCTCGCAACCCGGGCATGCGCCCTGACTGGGAATTGAACTGGGACCTCTCAGTCCATGGAACGACACTCAGTCCACTGATCCACACTGGCTGAGCTATATGTTTTTTTTTTAATCCTCACCCAAGGATATGTTTTTGTTGATTTCATTGAGAGAGAGAGAGAAATGTTGATATGAGAGAGAGACATTGATCTCTTGCCTTCTACACACACCCCGACTGGGAATCAGGCCCACAACCTGGGTATGTGCCCTGACCAGGAATTGAACCCACAACCTTTTGGTGTATGGGATGATAGTCTGGCCAACTGAGCCACCTGGCCAGGGCTATTAATATTTTTAAGTGGTATTGTAATTTTTAAGTAATAATGGAATTGTGAATTTTTAAAAGTCTTAACATATTAGAGATAAATTCCAATGTGTTTGTCAGTGAAATAGATTTGCTTTAAAACTAATGCACAACCATTGTGGGTTGGATACAGATGCAACAATATCGGCCAGGAGTTAACTGTTATTTAAGCTGATAATGAGTGTATGAAGGTTTGTTATATTGTTATGTCTACTTAAATCTCCCCTGAGAATTCATAATCATAAATTGACCCACGTATGGATGTGAGATTTGAATTCATACCATTTGTGTAGCATGAAAAACTCAGGCTACTTTACTTTAAATTGACCTTGAGTTAGTTGTGTCTTCAGGAACCTGCCAGATAAACACGAATATTCTCAGGAGAAAAAAAATACCCTACTTAGGACTCAAAGAAGTCCCACAAATAAAATTCCACAGAACAGAAACCCATAATGAAAAATCATAAAAACACTTAGAAAACAAGCTGCAATGAGTGAGTCAGCAGAAACAACAATAATCATCCAATTTGAAAAGACTACAATATTGTAATAACTGGAAACTGAACATAAACTAAAGATAATATATATTTAAAGAAATAAAAGCAGAAATTAGAAGTGTAACTGGGTAATTGAGACCATTAGAATTAACTAGGTTGAAAGTACTATATGTTGAGGTTGTGTTTTTCAGCTGCTGTGTGTTGCTGTAGAGTTATTTGATTAGCAGTTAAAAATAATAATAAAAATCAGGTATATTTGCAAAAGGGCCATTTTAGAAATAAAGAGCATGGTTATTGAACTTAGTAGCTAACTGACAAATTAAACATCAGATTAGACACATATGGAGAGAGAATTAATGAACTAGAAGATAGAGCTAAAGAAATTGCCCACATGAAACTCAGAGAGACAAAGAAAAAATATAAAAGAAAGATAAAAGTGCATGGAAGATACAGTGAGGTCGAAAATAACATCTAATCAGAGTTCTAGAAGGAGATAATAGAAAAATTGGGGGAGAGGCAGTATTTGAAGGAATAATGACTGAGATTTTCCAAAATTGGTGAAAAACCTGAATCCTCTGAATTCGGGAGGTCAAGCAGGATAAAGAAAGAGAAATATCCCCTAGATATTAGGGGAACCGGAAAGTAATGTTAAAGTAATGACATGTTAAGGGCAGAAGTGGAAGCAAATCCATGTCAGACAATCGAGGAACTGTCAAACACTCTTAACCAACCCTGTTGACCATCCAAGAACATTTGCAGCAGATTGGTACAGTAAGCAGAGCAGGTATTTGGGTCCTGCATAATCTGTCCAAAGAAAACAAAGCTAACTGGTCCACCACACGCAACTTACTGCTTCAGCGGCACAATACAGATTTTGATCACTTGATCACTGGAGCTGAAAAATGGGTCCTCTATGATAATCCAAAATGCAAAAGGCAGTGGCTCTCTCTGAAGGAATCTCCACGAAGTACAGCTAAGCCAGGTTTACACCCCAAAAAGGCACTTTTGTGTGTTTGGTGGAATATTCGCGGGGTTGTTCATTTTGAAGTGCTGAAACCTGGACAAACTGAATGCAGACCTTTACTGTGAACAATTGGATCGAGTAAATCAATCTTTAATTGAAAAGTGCCCAGCGATTGTCACCAGAAAAGGCGTTATTCTGCAACACGATAGCACAAGACCGCACTGCGCAAGAAGAACCCTGGAAAAAATTAATGAATTGGGGTAGGAGGTATTGCCTCACCCACCACACTCGCCTGATATTGCGCCATCGAATTTCCATTTATTCCGATCGCTACAACATTTTCTAAGTGGCAAAAAATTTGAAAATTTGGATGATGTCCAAAATGCCATCTCCAGATATTTTGCTCAAAAACCAATTGATTTTCATCGATCCGGCTTTGAAAATTTGCACACTAGATGGCAAAAGGTTGTTGATAACGAAGGTGATTACATCATTGATTAAAAATAAAACTTATTAAAAATGTATCTGTTTGAATTTAATGTAAAAAAAACGACATTACTTTCCAGTCCCCCTAATACATTGGCATATATAAGATCTTAATAGTAGCGAGAAAGACAAAGCAGACTACTCTTAGATTACAGACTGATAGTGGCAAGAGAAAAATAATCATCTTTTAAGAATGATAACAAAATCAAAACATTTGGAAATAAAGGCCATTTTTATGATGAATGGAGGAAAATACAAGAATATTTTTGAGCTTTCATTTATTACACAATAATTAAAAGCTTAAACTTTGGAGTCAGTTTGAGTTCTACTTCCAAGTGACTATTTAATTTAACTTCTCTGCCTCGGTTAACTTCTCTATGAAATGGGATTACTGTAGTACCTACTTTGTGGGGTATCTTAATAAATAGATGAGTTATTACATGTAAAGCTTTGTGACTGTCACACAGTATGCATTCATTAAATGTTAGGGGTTAAAATAGAAGATGTCATCAATTGTAAGACATACCGTTATGTTATGCTCCACTAAGAAAGAAAGAATGCTTGCCAATTAGTTGTAAGATGTAAAATGGCATTAATTATAAAACCTATCGGGATTTCAACGATGTTAACATGTAAAGAAAAAGTGTGCATTTCAGAATTGATGAAATAAAGTATTTTGATAGCAAATACTCATCAAGTGCAGGAGAAAATATATGAAAATAATAATGAAAACAAACATTTTGAATGAGAACTTGATGAAATAATTAAATATGTATTACTCATAGCTGGAGAGTTTGTATATAAAATACTGAAGGTTAAGACAGCTGTTTTACTTTTATTTCTTCAGAAGTGAATGTGAACTGCAACTGAACTGCCCTTGAGAAGGATTAAAATTTCCCAGTGGCAGTTACTTAAACAAAAAATGTTCTTTAACATCAGATTGGTAAGCACTAGCTGTGGAAAGGACAGATGTTGAATATACAACATCCTTTATAAAGCAGGAGTTTAATATGCAGCTAAAATAGTAGCATTCTTCTGCAGGTGTTTTTGGAAATGTTTTCAGTTTTCTTTCCACTCTAGGTTTTGATTGCCACTTCCATGTAGTTGAGAGGATATTATTGCTAATTTCATGTGAACTTGGAGTTTATCTGTTTTAGTTGGTCTTATTGCTGATGATACTGCAATATGTGTCAATACATATAAGCATTAGTACTCTTTCCAAACATTTTGATTTGGTTAGAACATCTCAAATCATTATGAAGTTGCTAGCTAGAGTACTGTCATTTAATGATATCATGTAGTCTAGAAGTCTTTACAGTTATGTTTCCACAAAGAAAAAGGCAGCTATACCCAGTTATTAGGATAAAATTTTTGTTCTTTGGATTATTACAGTAGCCTCATTATTCTTCCTCCTACTACTGTGTACTTTTATCAATTAGGAATAAATTAGACAACATATAATGGAAAATCCAACTTTGCATTAACCAAATAGAGATTAATTTTTTCTTACACAACATGAAACTGAGAAGTAATCCAAAGCTCTGCAGTCACTCCACACAGTGTTGTTAATGTCTCAGATTCCTTCTATCCATCTTTAGATGTGTCTCTTGATAGTGGCATGGTCACTTCTCTGCGTCTCCTAACACCCCCCATCTCCCCACCGCAGGAAGAAGTGAGGTACAAAAGGTGTGCCTCATTTAGTGGTGTGTGCATCTCATTGATCAGAGCTGTGATACTTGGCCACATCTATTCATAAGAAGGGTTGGGAAATCTAGCTGAGTACAGGGTTATCCCCCAACCAAATCTGGATTGCAATAGGAAGTTTAGGCAACTACCAGCTTTAGCCATGTGCCCCTTTATTGTGTGATGTATACTTTCCTAAAGCATATGCTTTATTAATTTAGCAAACACTGAGTACCTCCTCTGTGCCAAGCACTGTGAATACAAATATGAATAAGATACCCTGTTCCTGCCAAAGTTGATAGGGGAGATGGACATCAAAACAAAAAAATTACAAGTACTATAGCCTATAACCTTCATATTCAAGGCAGATGTGATTGAAAATTACAGTAAGTTCATCCATGTCATCACCAGGTAACTGAGCTAATAACTCTAGCCCCTTGGCCTTCCATGCACTCTAATTCCTCTGCACCCCTCTGATCCCCAGACCCAAGTATTTGTATTTTATCAAATTGATTGTCTTAGAAACATATAAACATGACTGCCATACCATCTTCAGAAAGCACTGTCATATTGAATACATTGGTGCCTATAATAAGTAGGGCACTAAGTTCCCTGATTGTGGCCAAAATTTTATGAGACTTTAGATTCTAGATCTTTAGACATAGGTACTACTGAAATGGTCAGTTCTTCCTCAGGAGTTCTGTGAGAACAGGTATCTTCCATAAGGAGTGGGTTAGAATAAAGCTCAGATATTACTAAGTGAAGTGTAAGAAACTCTTGCTGTTATGGATGATCAGAGAAGAGTTTGTTACTCAAGCATAGCATTGTATTTTTTTTTTGGAAGCATTCAAATTTCCTGCAGAGAAATGTTTCCTTTAATTGAATGATCCCTGGATCAAACTTGCACTAGTGTATAGGTGGTGTGATATTGCTGTTCCTTGGCAAATTGAGTGAATTTGGGCTTGCAAGATAAACAGTGTAACTCGATCAGGATGTTGTCTGAGTACTTGATGGGCGGGCCCCCATTACACCCCAGCCAAAACTGGTTCCACCTCTCATGTCTTCGAAGAAATGTTCTCCCAATCTCTCGCTGCTCCTGAACAATTGTAATTTTTGTATCCATGAGTTTCATAGGATGTTGGATATGTCAACAAATGGCTATGAAAAACAAGGAAAGGAAACATTTTGAAGTATTTATTAGCAAAAAAAAAAGTTAGATTTGTGTTTTTAGTGCTGGGATTATATTGGTCAGCCCGTACATTGGCATGTGAATTTATTTTCCCACAACGCAGTTGAAGGAATCTATTAATTTATTTGAGCAGCTCTATTAGCATTGTTCTGAAAAGAACAAGTTAGAATGCTATTCCAATGTGCTACATCATGATAAAAGCTTTGATAATGGCAGGAAAGGTTATTGGGGTGACCAGTAGGGACTGGGCTTTAGGAGGGATACAGTGAAGGAAGGGGAATAGATATCTCTTTCTAACCTGCTCCCTCAGGGAAGTTCACCCTGGTGATGGGTGGGGTGTCAGGTGGCATATCTGGACTATTGTTATATCTGACTGAGGAGTTTGGACTGTATTCTCTATGGGCTGGGAAGCTTTGGAACTTTTTGAACAAAGGAGTGCCATAATCAGATTTATTTTTTATTGTTAGAGTAATTCATGTTCTTTGAAAAGAATTTGCAATTTATGAAGGAGAAAATGGAAAATTACCCATCCCACTCCTCAGCGGTACCTGTTTTTATTTTTATTTTTTAAAATATGTTTTTATTGATTTCTTAGAGAGAGAGGAAGAGAGAGAGATAGAAACATTGATGTGAGAGAGATACATCGATCGGCTGCCTCCTTCACGCCCCCCACTGGGGTTTGAGCCCACAACCTGGGCATGTGCCCTAACTGGGAATTGAACTGGTGACCTCTTGGTGCATGGGTCGTTGCTCAACCACTGAGCTACAATAGCTGGGCAACGGTACCTGTTTTTAAAGGTTGCTATATATCTTGCCAGACTTTTATATATCTTGCCAGACTTTTCTCTCAAACTTTTATTCTAGTATGTAACATATATATACTATATTATACGTTTTATACATTATACAGGATTCGGCAAAAGTAAGTTTACAGTGAAACACAGTTTATTCTTGCATTATTATTTATTAATGTATTATTTCCCATACAAACAACTGTAAACCTACTTTTGCCCTACCCTGTGTATACATCTAGTATATAATATATGTTTATATACATATATTTTAACCAACAAGGGATTAAATTATATCTAAATGTTTTGTGATGGCTCCTTTTTAAAAATTTTGTTGTTGTTAGTCCTTACCCGAGGATATTTTTCCATTGATCTTTAGATAAAGTGGAAGTGAGAGAGGTGGGGGGAGAGAGAGAAACATCGATTGGTTGCCTCCTGCATGACCCCGATCAGGGCCAGGGATTGAACCTGCAACCCAGGTATGTGCCCTTGACCTGGAATCATACCTGTGACCCGTCGGTCACCAACACTCTAACCTCTGAGCCAGGGCTGTGACAGCTCTTTTATTTATTTATTTATTTATTTATTTATTTATTTACTTTTATTTTTATTTTTAAAATTATTTTCTTTATTGATTTTAGAGAGATAGGAAGGGAGAGGGAGAGAGAGATAGAAACATCAATGAGAGAGAACATCGATTGGTTGCCTCCTGCATGCCCCACACTAGGGATTGGGCCCACAACCTGGGCATGTGCCCTGACTGGGAATTGAACTGGTGACCTCTTGGAGCATGGGTCAACACTCAGCCACTGAGCCACACCAGCTGGGCTGCGACAGCTCTTTTAATCTGATAAGATGTTATAAACATATTCTATGTTACTTTTGCCTTCTTTTCAGTGTCTGCATAATATTCTATTTCTATTACCAGTCCGTGAGTGATTGACACTAAGATCATTCAGGATTACAAATAGTACACCAGCAGTAGCAATAAACATCTTTATACAAATATATTGTATTTTTGTAGAATTCTTCCTTAGAAGTGTAATTGCTATCTGGAAGAAATGCATATTTTAAATTTTGGTAGGTATTTTCATACTGTGCTGTAGAAAGGCAGTTTATATCCCACCATCAGTGTATGATAGTGCCACTTTCTTCACACACATTTTTGTTTTTAGTATTGGGTTTATGTTTTTTATGTACTTTGTATTTTTTCTTTGTGAATTGTATGCTCTTTTTCTTTGTCCAATTGTCTATTAGGTTTGTTCATCTTTTTCTTAACAATATGAAGGAATTCTTTACATGTTATGCAAATACAAGTATTTTTCTAGTATATCTTTATTTGTGATCTTTTTTTGGCCATAGAAGAGTCTTAGATTTTTATGTAGTAACATTTATTAGTAATTTTTTATGCCTTCTGGGTGAAGTTATCATGCTTTAAGGAAGACCTTCCCCATTGGAGATTATAAAAAATGTTTCTATGATGATTTTGTTTACTGCTTTCATGGTTTTTGTTTTGTTTTGTTTTTTTATTAAGGTGTTTGATTTAGCCCTGACCGGTTGGTTCAGCGGTTGGAGCGTCGGCCCACAGACCAGAGAGTCCTGGGCACATACCTCATTTGCAGTTTGTCCCCGGCCCCGGTTGGGGTTGTGTGGGTGGCAACCAGTCGATGTGTCTCTATCACATCGATGCTTCTCTCTCCCTCTCTTCCTCCCCCTCTATCTGAAATGCAAAAATGTCCTTGGGTGAGGATAAAAAAAATAAATAAAATAAATAAAGTGTTTGATTTACCTGAAATTTTATTTTGGTGTATTGAGTAGGATATATAAAATAAGGAATAAGTTTCCACTCTCCGCTCCCACAATGACAAGCCAGTTACTCCAAAATAACTCATCTTTTCTCCACCAATTTGAAGGGCTTTTTAAAGCATAATTTCCTATATATAATGTGTTTTTTTTTTTCCTCCTTGACTGCTTAGAGCCCCAACCATGGAATCAACAAGATTAGTATATTGGATGGGACTGGTGGGAAGGGAGATTGAACATAAGCAATGTAGAGGATTATGATATCAGAATGAATAACACTTGGAAGAGCAGGTTTGGGGGAGTTCTTTTTGGATACAGGTTGGTTTAGAGATTGGAGGAACATTGTGGTAGAAATTCCTAGCAGGTCCCCAAATTCTCTGCTTATCTTGGCCCATTTCTTCCTCTTCTGCTTCTTTCTAAACCAGTAATTCTCAAACTTTAGCCTACATCAGAATCACCTGGAGGGGTAGGTCTGGGTAAAGCCTGATAATTTACATTTCTACTACATTTCTAGGTGATGCCCATGCTGCTGGTGGAGGGGACGACACTTTTGAGAACCACTGACCAAGTCCTCTTCACTTCCATCTTAGATTATTCTAATGGTCTCTAGTTTGGCTTCTTTTCCCAGTTTTCAGCCCTTTACCGCCTCTTGATACAAATTAGGATTATATTGGTGAGCGTAGAAGTTGAGAGAAAGGAATAAACCTGAAACACATTTCAAAATAAAGATTAATGGTCTTTGGAAATTGAGTAGGTGTGAGGGACAAAGGAGCAGAAAGCAAAAGAGGCATTTTCTAAACATTATCACCAGATTTACTTGTTTGAAAACAGTTCTTTCATCTTATTTGCCTGTTCAGAAATCTTCAGTAAGATAAATCTAAAATGAAATTTATTTGAATAAAATACAACTGACAGTTGACACCCAACCAATGTGGTTTCTCCTGTTTTGTCCAACTCAAATCTCATTATGACAAATGACTTTGCAAGTAGATCTCTGCATTACCAAATACTTGCAAGCCCGAGCCAGTGACCTACTTTAAGCAACATCCAATTTAACAATTCCAGTTCAGCAAACTAATTTGGATAGCATTTTAGGACTTGTTGTAGAATTTAGTCTCAAGTACATTTGTGTAAAGAACTGTCAATTTCTAAGGGTTAGTGTAAACCCTATTTAGAAATCCTGTTTATTGTATATATATCATTATTCTTTTATCTCATTATACACTATGCTTTCTGTATTTACCTTTTTCTTATGCTTGCTGTTTGGCCATAAAAAGGGAGGGCATTATGCCAAATATTCATATTTGCAATTATAAATGCAGATGAAGCCAGAGTGTGTGTTTGTACAGGTGGGATGAAATAAACAAATGACAGTGAAAGCCTGTTTATCAAGATCATTGTTTGTTGCTCCTGGATTGAAAAATGAGTATAGTGGTGCTTTGGGTTTTTAAGATATTCAGTATGTGCCATTTTTATTTTTTTAAAGCTGATTTTTATTGTTATGCTTTATTCTTGTGTTATTTGATCCCATATGTTGGTGAGATTAAAGAAGTGGGAATTACAGCTGGCTGTAAAGCGTGCCAAATATTTGTTCTTTTTAAAAAAAATTTTTTTCTTTATTGATTTTAGAGAGAGGAAGGGAGAGGGAGAGAGAGATAGAAACATCGATGAGAGAGAACATCGATTGGCTGCATCCTGCATGCTCCCAACTGGGGATCAGGCCCACAACCTGTGCATGTGCCCTGACCAGGAATAGAACCTGCGACCTCTTGGTGCATGGGTCGACGCTCAACCACTGAGCCACACCAGCTGAGCCAAATATTTGTTCTTAAAAAACAGACTGACAATTGCCAGAAGAGAGAGTGGGGGAGGGGAGCGATGAACCACAGAACTTGTACGCATGTACTCATAACCAATGGACAACAAAACTGGGGACGGGGCAGGGAGGGAGGGGGAGGAGGGTGCCAATGGGGGAAAAAAGGAGAAACATCTGTAACAAAAGTGAACTAATAATAAAAAAAAAAATTAAAAAAAAAACTTTATTGAGGTATAATTTACATACCATAAAATTCACCCATTCTAGATATACAATGAAAACATTCTAGTAAATTTACACAGTTGTGTAATCATCATCACAATCCAATTTTAGAATATTTCTACCAGCCTAACGAGACCTTTTGCCCATTTGCTGTCAGTCCTTGTTCCCATTCCCATCTCCAGGTATCCACTGATTTACTTGCTATCTCTATAGATTGCCTTTTCTAACATTTTATGTAAATGGAGTCATACAATACGTGGTCTTTTGGGGATGGTTTCTTTCACTGAATGTAATGTTTTTCAAGTTCACCAGTGTTGTAGTATGTACCAGTACTTCGTTCCTTTTTATTGCTGAGTAGTTTTCCACTAGGTGGATGTACTGTAGTTTATTTATCAATTCACCAGTTCTTGGACGTTTGGGGTGTTTCCATTTTGGGGCTATTATGAGTAATACTGCTGTGAACATTCACACACACAAATGTTTATTTTGATATACATAAGTCATTCATAACAAAGAAGAAAATTGGGAAATTTTATTGCAAAATATTCTAACTTGAAAATAAAAATCTTAGACCATATCGGATTGCATTTTTACATTACACTGATTTCTTTTTATCCCTTAAAGCCCTTTCCAGACTTACAATTCAACAATAATCCTGTTGTTTTAAGGCAATAAAACCTCATACAGTAGAGATTCACACTTTAAAAAAATATTTTCATAGTTACTATTATTTGAGCCTCACAATAGCCTTACAACAGGTAGAGAGGACAAGTATTATTACTTGTCCTTCATTTGTTGCTACCAGGAGTCTGTGCTCACATTCTGAGATAATTGCTATAGTAATCCCATTAAGACTATGCTTATAGTTTGTGGTATGCACACAGGACAGGGTAGCACCAAAGATCTACTCTTACATTGGAGTCTTTGTAGCTTATTCATTCCACAGATACTCTAATACATACCAGACACTGTTAGATGGGGATTGAGACGTGAAAGATTTAACTCTCAAGAAATTAACTGTGGGAACCCAGCTAATGTAGAGGGACTTTGGGGATAGGGAGGAGGTTATCAATGTATTATTGATAATAATAGCTAATACCTAGTTAACAATAATAATAGCTAATGCCTAGTGCTTACTCTCTCTCAAGCATGTTCCAAGCACTTTGCATATCTTTTACTTATTTCATCTTCACATCAGTCCAATGAGGCAAGTAATATTTTTATCCTATTTTACAGATGAGAAAGCTACAATACTAAGGTTGGTAAGTTGACCAAGGTCACATCACTAATAAATGGCAGATCTGAAATTGGAACTACTTAGTGTCTGCCTCTAGAATCTGTGTCTCCTGAAAAGGCCTCTTACGGGAGTTGACACCCAGGCTGTATCTTGAAAGACAGTTTGTACTTTGTGTGGCAGAAGGATGATTGGGATATGTCTACATGGTTTTCTAGACAGAGAAATATCACAAGTAAAAGTAAAGAAAGTACAAGGTTGAGAGTAAGTATGGCAAACTACTTGTGAAGAAAGGTGGGTGGCAAGAGATGAGACTAGAAAGACAAGACTGGATAATGAAGGGCTGGAATGCCATCTAAAGAATTTGGATTCTGTGATATAATTTTTAATGTTATACCAAAGATACCATGTTCCCCTTAGTATTAATTTTCTTTTCTTTTCTTTTTTTTTTTGGCTTTTATTCTTTTTTTCTTGTAAACATACCATACAACCAGAAAAGTGCCTAATATACAAATGTACAACCTAATGAATTATTTTAAAATAACCACTTCTGCCCTGGCCAGTTTGGCTCAGTAGTTAGAGCATCAGCATACCAATGAGTCGTGGGTTCGATTCCAACAAGGGCACGTACCTCGGTTGCGGTTGGTCCCTGGCCCTGCTCGGCGTTGTGCGGGAGGCAACCAGTCAATGTGTCCCTCTCACATTGATATTTTTCTCTTTCTCCCTCTCTCTCTTTATCTGAAGATAAATAGAAAAATGTCCTTGGGTGAGGATTAAAAAATAGAAAATAAAATAACCACTTCTGTGGTCAAGAAATAGGGTGTTGCTGGGACCCAGCAGGCCCTTGTTAATGACCTTTGCTAGTCATAGTCCCTCCCTTCCCATTCTACTTTCACCACCCATATACCTATAAACATTATAGTTTGGCTGATTTTGAACACAGAATCATTGTATATATTTGTATCTAGTCATTATGCTTGCAAGATCCACCCATATTGTTGTGTGTGGCTGTTGTTTCTTTTCATTACTGTATGGTATTCCATTTTATGAATAAGCCAGAATGTATATGAGAATATTTGGGTTATTTCCAGTTAGGGGCTATTATGAATAATGCTGCTCTGAATATTTATGTATATGCCTTTTGGTGCACATGTGCATGAATTCTGTTGGGTATATACCTGGGGGTGGAATTGCTGGATCATGAAGTATGTCTCTAACTTTAGAACAGTAATACCAAACTGCATTCCAAAGTATATATAACAGTTTACATTCACACAAGTAGCATATGAGAGGTCCTGTTGTTCTATAGCCTTGACAATACTTGTTATTATCAGACTTTAAAGTTGGTAGCCATTCTGGTATATAATGGTACATATCATTATGATTTTTTTGGTATTTTTCATTATGATTTTCTTTTGTATTTTGTCACTTAACTATTGAGGCTAGACACCTTTTCATATGTTTATTGGCCATTTAGATAATATAGTTTTTTGTTTGTTTGGTGATGTACCTCATTGAACCTCTTACCCATTTTCCTACTGAGTTACCTGAGTTTTTTTTTTTTTTTTTGGTTAATCCTCACCTGAGGATATTTTTTCAATTTATTTTTAGAGAGAGTGGAAGAGTGGGAGGGAGAGAGAGAGACATTGATTGATTGCCTCCCACACACACACCCCAGCTGGGGCCAGGGATCAAACCTGCAACCCAGATATGTGCCCTTGACCGGGCCAATGCTCTAACCATTGAGCAACACCATCCATAGCTACCTGTCTTTTAAAAAACTTGTTAGAACTCTTTATTATTTTGAATATTATCCCTTGATTGGTTTTATGTAGCCTGCTTTGTCACTTTCTTGAGGATGTCTTTTGAGGAACAGAAATTCAATAAATTGTGTAGTCATATTTATGTTTTTTTATAATAAGTGCTTTCTATATCCTATGTAAGAGAGCCTTCCCTACTCCTAGGTTATGGAAACATTATTCCATATTATCTTCTAAAAGCTTTAATATTTATCCTTCACATTTGGGTGTATAGTTCACCTGGAATTGATTTTTGTGGATGCTAGTTCTTAATTAACTTATTCATTTTTTATTTTATTTATTTATTTTTTTAAATCCTCATCCGAGGATATTTTTACATTTGTCTTCAGACAGAGTGGGAGAGAGAGGGAGAGAGAAAGAAACATCGATGTGAGAGAGACACATCAATTGGTTGCCCACCTGCATGACCCCAACCAGGGCCAGGGACAAACCGCAACCAAGGTACATGTCCTTGGCCAGAATCGAACCCAGGACTCTTTGGTCCTCAGGCTGATGCTCTAACCGCTGAGCCAAACCAGCCAGAGCGCGTCTTCATTTTTTAAAAAAGGATGTCTTTATTGATTTTTTAGAGAGAGGAAGGGAAAGAGAGATAGAAACATCCATGTGAGAGAGATACATCGATCAGCCGCCTCCTGCATGCCCCCTACTGGGTATTAAGCCCACAACCCTGGCATGTGCCCAGACCAGGAATCGAACCAGGACCTCTCAGTCCATGGGAGAGTGCTCAATCCATGGAGCCACACCTGCCTGGCCTTAATTAGCTTCTTAGTGCTCCTCTGCCTTCAAGATATTTTTTATATTTGTCCAGATTTTTTGCCTGTCCTCAGCACTGGGTGGTCTGAATTACATAGTTTACTATTCACAGAGCAGAAATCTCTTTCAAAGTTTTAGTTTCGTTTTGACTTCAAAATGATCTGGTCTGTAAAAGAGTCCTTAATAAATATGTTTACTACAAAAATAAAATTAAAAAAAAAATACGTAGATTCATAGTTTCATCTATTTTTTATTTTTTATTCAAGAGATCAAAAAAGAAACTTGTTTCATCTGTGTTTCTCACAGCTATAAAATATTGTTAGGTAACTTAAAACTTGCTACATAAAATGAACAATTGTACTGATTGCATGATAATTTTAGAACATTAATCATGATAAAATTTTAAATTAAAAAGCATCCACTATTGAACATTGACTTTGATGATAACAGTTTAACCATGGTAATAGCTACTCCCTCCCTTTCTCTGTCTATCCATATATTTAAACCTCTGTTTTGGACAGAAATGGACTGTATGCAAACCATACACAGAATGCTTTTAGTTTGTGCCACAAAATATGAAGAAAATGTTTTCAGTTTATGGCAACTAGATCCATGACATATGATGCTCCAAGAACTGTTTTTACAGTGCAGAAGATGCATGCAAACGGAATAGCAAACTCACATGGTTATTGGCAAGGGAAAACTGGCTACGTGGCTGATGTTAAATTTGCTTTTTAAGACAGCCAGATCAAGAAATGTCTGAAGAATTTGAGACTGTAGCAATGAGATGATTTTTCAGTTAGTAAACACAGCCTCGGGAAGCCATGGCAAGGCAGTTTCATATGAGCCATTTTATAGCTTCAAGCAGGAGAGCACAGTGTAGGTGCCAGAGAGGAAAACCTGACGTGGCCTCCAGGGAATGTTGCCAGGGGAAGTACACAACACGTGGTGAAGGAGAGGCTCCTTGTCCTGCTGTCACCAGAACCCCACCTTGCCCTGCCATTTCTGTTTCTGAGGTTCACAATGGAGGTGAGCTTGGTTGTAGCCAAGACATTAGGAGTAAACCTGGGTACGTGGAAGTTATGGCTCTTGAGCCACACACTTCCTTTCTGCCTAGCCCTTGCTTGTACAATTTTCTTTCTCTTTTAAAATTAATGATTAGCCAAAGTGTGGTCTGAGGATCCCTCCCTACCCCGCCATCCAGATCCTTTCAGGGAGTCTATGAGGTCACAACTATTTTATTAGTACTAAGATGATATATGCCTTTTAAACTCATTCTCTCATGATTGTGGAGTTTTCCAGATGCTACATGACATGCGAGACTGCAAAAGATTGAATGCAAAAGCAGAAATTGGGATACAGCTGTTGTCTCTTAAGCCAGATATTAAAGATATTTGCAAAAATGTAAAAACAATGGCACTTTTCTCAAACTTTTTATCCTTAAAAATATTATTTTAAATTTAAAAATGTTGATTAGTATTTTTAAATTAATACTTATGAATAAATATTTTAAATTTTTCATAGTTCAAATTTTAATATGATAAGTATTGACATTTATAACCCAAATGAACAAAAGCTCTTTGGGGTCCTTAATAATTTTTAAGAATCTAAAGAGATCCTGATACCAAAAAGTTGGAGAATCACTGTTTTAAATCCTGTCAATTCCAGTTGAAATCCTGGTTTCTCTCTGAGGACTACATGCATTGTCTAGCCTACTGTTTTTACTGCATTCCCTAAGCTTCTGTGCCACACAGTTTAGTACTTAGTTTTTGTGAAATTGCTTGGTGTGCTAGTTTTCTTCTCCTTATCAATAGTGTAAGACCTCTTAAGACAGGGATATCTTAAATGAGAGTTTTTTTCTTTTAGACATCCATGATATATATTGCTATGCACAGCATAAACAGTTGGTAGTGGTTATTCATATTATTGTTATATTTAATATCAATATTAAAATTTCCTAAACTCACTGATTTATTGAAGAACCAATATGCATTTAAAATTTTTTGAGGAGCCTTGATAGAAATGGCTGCTTGATTTAAAAAAAACCACTAAACAAAGTCAGTATACAATATGGAAAAATATACCAAGTACAGTTGCTAACTCAGAGGAAGGACCCCTCCACACCATCTGTAACAAGAGAGAGGAATCAAGAAAGAATTTATAGAAAAGGTTTCCCTAAGCCTGCATCTTGAAGGTTAGGAAGAAATTTGGCCTGTGCGTGGGAAGGCAGTCCCAAGTGGAAAGAGCATATACAAAGTCACAGGCACATGAAACCATGTGGTGCTTAAAGCAGTGTGGTTTTGTGAGATGAAGGTGAGAGGTGAACAGGTAGCAGGCCTTGTACATCATTTATTAAGAATTGGATTTTATCTTGAAGATGGATGAGAGACATGGAAAAAGCAGTGTGGGTTTGCACTAAAGGTAATTCTTATGGCAGTGGAGATGGGATGGGTTTTGAGGACAAGATAACCAATAAAAAAAATTGGACTAAATCTGGTGAGAAACTATGCCAGAACTAAGGCAGTTGAAATAAGGAAGAAAGTAAATACTGAAATATGTATGTTTGGTGAGAGGAAGATGCTGATGATGGTCCCAGATTTTTTTTTTTTTTTTTTTTGAGTGGGGTGATAGTATTTCCAAGTGAGGCAGAAGGAGGACCCAGTTAGGGGGAGGATTGTTTTAGTTTTAGTTTTAGTTATGTTGTGTTTTAGGGACCTGTGGAACATAAGGTGGAGAAGTCCATTGACAGGTAGTTGTATAGATGGCTTTGAAGATTGTAAGAAAGGTCAACGTTGGGGATAGATTTGTGAGTCATCAAGGTACAGGTAGTAGTTAAATCTGTGGAAGAGGATGGGACATGTATGTAACAAAAAGAGAATGGGAAGGATGAACTCCTGAGGAACATACCAGTAATGAAAGGATGAGCAGAGAAAGACTATCCAGCAAAAGAGACTGGTAAGACATGATCTAAGAGATAGACATGATTTTTAAATTAAAACAAAAACAATTGAATTGATACCCATTGTTTTTGGCAACTGGGACTGATAGGGAAAGAAATCAAATTGCAATGATTAATAAGTGAATGAGAGAGAAGGACATTGAAACTACAAATAAAAACTTCTTTTTAAACAAGCTTGACTAGGAGAGGAAAGAGGGAAGGGAGGACACAAAAGCTCGAGAAGGTTACAGGATTTCAAGGGGCTGTTTTTAGGAATGGATAGACTTGAACATTTTTACAGAATTTCCAAAGTGTCGAACTAAAGTAGAAGTGACCTGAAACTGCAAAGATCTTGGAACAATAGTAACTTGTGTATTGGTGGCTGAATAAACTTATTTGCCTGTAACAGTGCTCCTTAGGCATTTGCTGTTATTATTTGTGTTACTTAATTAAATAGGCTCCTTCTTGCCCACTTGGGCTGGGTGTGCTGCTTATAGAACTGGACTTGTGGTACCCTCCTGGTCCATGCTCACCTCCTGGGGAGACCTTCCCAGCCTCCTTGCTGGTGTTTCGATCCTCCCTCACATCTGCTGCTTCACTTGAGACATCTTTTCCTGACATTGTGCTTGATGTTAGGCCAGTTGCTAATGACATAGGCAGTCAGGGTTTTCAGTGTTATTAATGACTCAATTAAAAGTTTATAGTATATTCTTAATAGTCTGCACCTGAAGAATTATGCTGGATAGCAAACAGGTAAACAGTGGCGAATCTTAGGGAAGACTGGTGTAGGGGGAGAGAAGACAGCCTTATGCATATTGCTTAAATTTTTGGAAATGAGAATTAAAATTAAATTTAAAAGAATTATGCTACGTAATCAAGTTTGAAAATTAAACTCTATCATATCAGAGGTGATATTAGTAAATATAGTTTATTGAATATGTGTTTTTTTAACTTGCCATATGCCCTAGAAAAGATTCCATTTTAATTACATCCTGTGAGTTTAGTTAGGTCCTTGGCTGTGGAGGAACTCCTGAAATCTGCTTGCAGTTTAGCAGGTCCCAGGGGTTGATTTAGTCTAAGATCCACTGAACCTTCCCAACCCCTGTGTGAATTCCAAGGCCATCCTGGTTCTTCTGCAAGAGAAGAGAGAAAACTGGAGTGGCTCACAGAGTTGGCTGCTGTGGCTGCTGCACATGATTGGATAGTAGGGTTACAGTATATAGTTCTGAACATTTCAAAGTGATGTTCTGAAGGAATTTGACATTACTCATACCATAGAAGGAAAATAGTGCTGTAGATAACTGCAACTAGATCATTTCAAATGTTGATTTTAGAATTAAATTTTATGTTTATCTTGAGTGTGAGTACATCTGATACAGAGGTTCACAGCCCTGCAGAGAGAGTAATGAAGCTGGTTTCCAGAGTACTTGGAACACTGCCCAGTTTCCCTTGCCTGCCTCTCCTCTGCTTTAACTCCTTTTCTCTCACTGAATGTCAGTGTCTGGGACCAGCTGCCAAGCAGGCAAAAGACTGAGCTGACCACTGTGTCCTAAAGCTTGTCACTTTATGTAGTTGGTACAGAGTTTAGACTACTGGTAAGTCTAGAGAAGCAGTCCTGTTTAGCCTGGGCAGAAACTAATCAGAATAGAGAACTGAAAATTACTCAGGGTTGTTATCTTGATAGTCTGTGGTTGACCAGAAATTAAAGAATCCAGTCTATCTCTGAGGTGCTGAGGGTCACACATAACCGCATAGCTCACATTCTCCTTGAGGGCCAGACCCATCTTGGAAGTTATAGCTAGCTTCTCCCACTTTCCTCAGTGCCATTTAATGGGGAAGTGTCCATGTTGAAGTACTGAGTTATAGGGATCATGTCTGGATTCAATTCAGCTTATGTTTATTAAACTCCTACCCGATACAAGGGGCTTCTGTTGAGCAAAGGAAACAGACCCAGGGATATTACCAATATTATATGGTATACCTCAGAGGAGGAACACTTAGTGCAGCCAGGGAGGGTACAGAAAACTTCAAGAGACAACACTTGAGGCAGATCTCAAAAGAGGGGTGGAAGGGAATTCAGTAAAGGGCCCTCAGAGACATTAGTGCAAGGAAACCATGTGCAATCCATGTGAATAGAGTGTGAAATAGTGATGCAGCCAAGAGAGATCTTGAATTTTACCCTAAAGGTAGCTGTTGAGTGAATTTTTGCAGTGATATACTCAGAGGTCAGATTTGCTTTTTAGAAGATTACTGGGACAGTATGTGTATAGTAGGAGGCTGCACATGAGGAGGATAGGGTTAATAATTAAAGTATTACTAATACTATAGCAGAATTCCGTCTGAGATTTATTTATTCAAACACTTAAAAAAATAAGCTAATGTAGAGGTGATGACAGATAAGGGGGCAGCAGATGTTTTCATATTTCACTAAAGTACCACCTCAAACATTGTGACATGTGGGACTGAAGCTGTAATTTACAGTCTGTAGCCATGGGGAATGGAATGCACTTTCTTGGACAGAAACATTGATTGTGAAACTAAGGGGCCAACTTCCAAACAGTGACAGGCTTTCTTTCACAGTGTGGATGCTAATCACAGATAAGTTTCTGCCAGGCTTGTCCAGCATTGTTTTGCCCACTTTCACATACACAGAGGTCCAACTTTGAGCAGAATATCCTTCTGATGTTTGTTTTTGCCAATGTAAAATGAAGGGACTGGCTTAGGGTCTCTAAATGTCTATTAATAAATGGCTGTCATTTCATATATATTGATATATTTGTATAGTCACATATATAAATATGTATTATATATATTATATGTAAGGAGACATTTCATCTTGAAATAAATAAACATTTCACTGCATAGCATCTTGCTATGATCTGATTTGATTTTGAAGAGGCCATTCCAGCCATTACTTGGGAATGGATTGGGGAGGAGCAAGAATAGGCTCCAGGAGGCCAGCTAAGAGGCCTCTACAAGTGAGAAATGATGATGGCAATGAAAATGAAGAATTGTGAGTGGATCTGAGATACATATTGTGAAAGCAGAAATGATAGGACTTGCTGATGGGCTATGAGAGGACTGAGGTAGAGTGTGAAATCCAGGGTGAAGCTGGGATTCTGACCAGCAACTGGGTGGAGGATGGTGCCCTTGATTGAGACAATGGAGATGGAGAATGAGGTCTGGGTAGGGGATGAAGAGGGCAGTTTGGGATGTAGTATTAAATATAAAGTGATTATGAGACATCCTCATGTCAAATGGAGAAGTTGAAAAGGTAATTTGGTATTTTTCTGGTAGGACAAATGAAGTAAAATAATAAAGGTGTAATACAGGTTTTAATGTTTCTTCAGCATATATTTCATATTTCAGTTCACATTATTAACCACTTGCCTTTATTGAGCATGTGGTTGGTGCTGCCCTGTACTGTTTTTGTTTGTTTGTTTTTTCTGTATTGATTTTAAAGAGAGAGGAAGGAAGAGGAAGAGAGATAGAAACATCAATGAGAGAGAACATCGAATAAAGAGAACATCAATTGGCCACCTCCTGCATGCCCCCCACTGGGGATTTGGCCCACCTGGGCATGTGCCCTGACCGGGAATCGAACCGGTGACCCCTTGGTGCATGGGTCGATGCTCAACCACTGAGCCACAACGACCGGGCTGTACTAAGTGTTTTACACATATTTTATTTAAACTCCCAAAGAACTCTCTGATGAAGATGCTATTATTGTTCCCAATGTTGAATTAGGAAGCTGAGGCTTCAGAGGTTAGGCTGTTAGCCAAAGAGTCAATAGCTGGTAGCTGGAGGAGCCTGGATTGGTACTAGGCTGCCTGAATTCTGAAATTGTGCTCCGCCACGTGCCATGGCGTCTTGCTACGAGTGTGTGGCTCATTGTGATTTTTCTCTCTTTTCAGGGTTTTGGTTTTTGCACTGAATGTAGTCTAGATTTATCTTCACGGGCGTGTGTTGCCCCAGGATACTGTCAAAGGTAAGTTTTTAAAATGTATATCCACAGGGTATTAGCAATGAATGGGAGAGTCTTCATCTTAAAGAGAAAAAAAGTACATTTTGACATCATTGCTTCTTTCCAGAGTTCTTACAGAAGGGTATTTAAAGTGTTCATCACATCAGCTCTTTGCATTTCTACTTTGGCCACTGGCCAGGGCTGGTAGGTCCCTTTAAAAAACACTTGTGTTTAGATTGATACTGACATTTGGTGCCCAATCCTTTTATAAAGCTGGAATTTGTTATTAGGATTTAGCAATTCCACTGTTTTATGTGAGCATATTCCTAGCTTCTCTGCCCCTAGTCTGTCCCTGCTGCAGTCTGTACTCTACATTACTGCCAGAGTCAGCTTTCTAAATGATAATTTTTCTCGTGTCACTCCTTTGCTTAGACAGCTCTCAAGGCTCCGAGTTACTACAGATGTCATCCTACAACCCCCCTTCAAAACCTAATTGCAGTCAACATTTCTGGCTTCTTTTTTACTGAACCCCTATCTGTAAACCTTTTTCTGTTTCCCAAATATTTAGTTCTTTTTCCACAGCTTTGTGTTTTGGTTGATACTTTGCTCTTTGCTTAGATTGGAAGAGGGAAGAAGAATGCACCTATCCACTCTTCCTTCTTGTGTCTTTCCTATTGTCCCCTTCTCCTAGACTCTCTTGGCAGAATTTTTTTCATCGATGTTCTAGGAACACCTGTTATTATTACAGTGACAAAGCATTCATTATTTTACATTAGAGTTATTTATTTGTATTATGTCTCCTTTACTGGTCAATAAACCCTTTGAGACTTCTTAGAAAGGAACTGTTTTTAAGTGCTTAGTGGCTGCCCCTGGACACCTTACTCAGTGCTATACATATACTATGTAATTTAATCCTTATAACACATCCTCCTGACCAGTTTTATGGGTGAAAATAATGAAGATAAGAAAGTTAAGTAACTTGCCCGAGATTATGCAGCTAGTAAATGTCAAAGAGTAATGATTTTTGCCCTTTCAAAACCAGTGCTTATTGTACTATACCACATTAGCCCAGCACCACCTGGCATGTGGTTGGGACCCAGTAAACATTTATTGAATTGATATCTATTGCAGTTTAAGTGAAAAGGACTTTAGTTGCTTAATTCAGTCATTCTTACATAGAAATTTGTTAAATACAGTACACAGTTTTAAGTAAACTGTGAATATAGAGTTTAATGAGATATAGTGTGTGGTATCAAAGGGTTGATAGTCTACTAGGGAAGCCATCTGTGCAAGCAAATAAATCCAATAAAGTTGCAGATCCTGTAATAGGATTCCAATAAGATCCACAGGGGACACTGAGGAAGAAATCATCAGTTCTACCTAGAGATGGCTCAGGAAATACTTTCTAAAAGCTGTGTCTTAATGAAGAGTATCAGGGGAGGAAAAGGCAGAGGGAGTAACATGAACAATGACATGGAAACCTGAAACAATCTGGCATAATTGTAAAGCTGTAAGTAGTTCGGTATGGCTGGAACCAAAGGAATAAAGAGGCCTATCTAATGACGCTGGAAAGACAGGTGAGGGCTGGATCCTGGAGGGTTTTGAAAATATTAACATATTTGCCAACTTTTGGAGGAGACCTAGTACAGATGCTATATGACATTACTTACATTCGGTCATTAACATTTGTTGAGTCCTATCCCATGTGTGCTGAAGCACTGTGCCAGGTCACAACTATCTGTCACTTACTGTGTATGGCAAACTGGTGACAGCTTTGAGGTGAAATGATGTGCTGAAGCAGAAATGAAATGCTTATGTTGTCACATCACTTTGACAGCTTTACCACCACTTGTTCACCCCTCCAGTTAATTTTCACATAAGTGGACTTTGCTGTGGCTTTTTCATCACTCTGTTAGCACTGATACACTGGACCCTGTGTCACTTCCCAAGTGGAACCATACGCTTTGCATTGTCTGATTCTCCTTCCAGTTTTTTAAAACGACAATAAAACTCACCTAGAACCTTAGACACAACTCTAAGTTATGACTTCAAACAAGAATATCATCAAGCCTTTTTCAAGAAACACATTAAAAATATTAAGAGTAATTTCAAAACAACAAAAGAATGAGAGCAAATTAAGTAAAGGACAAATAAAAATAGATATCAATATGACATATAGTAAGTAGGCAGATAATATGGTGTTAATCAGGAAAGATTTTTAGAAATACAAATTAACTGGATATTAGAAGGATGGAAATGTGGATTGGTGAAGGGAAAGGATTTCTAGTGGGGTGTGGACTGCATACGTAGAAATTAGCCAGTTGTGTGGAGAGATGGAAAGATGATTTGACTGACTGGAGTGAAGTGTGTGCATTGGGAGTAACTAGAAATGGAGCTGAAAAGCTTATGTAGTAAAAGTATTTTATCAATATTATAGTAATGGGATAATTGGGAAGGTAAAACTGCCACAGAAAAATGAACTTAATTCTGAAGAGGATAAATTTCAGATATAAGTTGAAATTGAAGGGGACCCAATAAATAATATTCTATTTCCTGCCCACATTATGAACCAATGAAAATAGAGGATGAAGGAGTAAGGCAGGTGGAGAACAAAATTTTACTTCTATTATAAGTTGACATAGGAGAACTGGCCCATTTCTGAGGGCCAGTTGGCTTTCTAATAGTGAACTCCAGAACTTAACAGGTTTCCTCACCCAGTAGCACTAGACTGGGTTAGACCCACCTCCTAGAAGGAAGGAAAGAGCAGAGCAGAATAGGTAGCCCCAAGGGAAAGGGGAGAGAAGGGGCTGGACTCTGCAAGCACAGTTTCCTCTTCTAGGCTCACTGATCAGAGGAGACACTTCACCCCTGACAGCAGGAGTCAGGGATATGATATGACCAGGAATAGTAAACAAACTGATATTGCCCTACATGGAGGGAAGCATCAAGAGTGAGGGAGAAGTTTTCCTCCTCTAACACTCACCAGCTTTCGTCTCTTACACCGTATATGTCAGTCATCTGGGGTGTGCCTATTCCCTTTAGGGCAGAGGTGGTCTCAGGACCGTCCTACTCCCACTTTTCATGAGGACAACACCCCACTACCAATCACTGTTCTCTCGGGTCTTCTCTTGGGATCATTAAAAGATTTTGTCCCCAGAAGATTCTAAAATGGATAAGAACAGTATACAAATTATATGACTCCAAGGCTAAACAAAATCATTTCAGTATTTTCCCCACAGCTGCCAAATTCGGAAAGTAAGTCTACTTCCAATCCAAGAGCGGTATTTCTGATAAAGTTATGTTTCCTGAATGCAACACTCAGTCTTGCCAAAGATTGTAGCAGAGACACATTGGTATCTGAGGGAGGGAAGAATAGGTGAGATCCTCTTGGTTTGAGCCTCACCAAGATATCCAGTTAGTACATGCCAGTGTCCAGAATTTATGACTTGGACATTGCCACCCAATTTGGAGCAATCTGCCAGCAAGAGGTTAAATTTGGAACTGTGCCTTTACTATATCTGGAAAAAAATAACAACCAATGCACAGTCTTCTCTTTTAGAGATTACTATTTGAAATATCACCTCCTTTTTGCAAAATTTAGAGGTTTATAGTGGCAGCCCCGGTTACCAAGTTCCCTCTCTTCTTCTATAAGTTCCCTCCCTCTCTGCCTGCCTCTGTTCTTCCCTCCCTCCCTCTCCTCTTTCCTTCCTTCCTTCTATGAAGTATTGTGAGAAGCCTCTTAATTTCCATTTCCCTTTTGGATTGCCTATGTGAACCTAGCACAAACAGTTTAAACAGAAGTTCACTGGTTTTATACAGCTCATGTGCTGTTTCAAATTCAGCTGCCTGCAGCTTGCATGCATCAAATAATTGTTCTACTCACTAATATCTAAAAGGCCTGTATGAAGAAAGTCTTTTTTCCTAAAGTCTAATCTCTGCCTCAGCCATGCCTTCTTAGGAAAAGCTGTGCCTGCATAATTCAAGGTCAGGCAGCAGCCTTCTGTACTTTGAAGCCACCCAAGCCTGCTAATGCCCTCCCTATTCCCTTTGCTGAGGCCAGCACAGCTTGCATTTGCTAGCTTGGCCAGAGTGGCCAGTGTGTGCTGAGACCACTTGTGCAACTGACATTTAGATGAGCTTTCAGTACTACCACCACGGCAGAGTGTGGCTTTTTTCTTTGCTGGGGCTGGCAGAGCCCCCCAAGTCTTTGCTAAGGCTTATGCGCTGGTACGTGCAGCCTGTCTGTAGAAACTGCCACTACCTGAAGACAAAGTTGCCATAACTACAGTCTCTGCTAAGTCAAAATACAGTGTGGCCTATGATTTACAAACTTCTAATTTGGCCTCAGTAGTTAAAAGCAAGTGTACAACTGGAAAAACTCACGTGGCCTAATGTAATCCTCTTCAAGGTCAAAACACTTAATAAAGACCAAGACCTTAAGCCCTGGCCCCAACAGAAGCCTCAGAAATTCCACATGTACATTTCTCCCCAAATTTTACTGCATGTCTGTTCATCAAGACTCTAATCTCATGCAGTAGGTGTTAAGAGTCCATGAGAGACCCAATAAATAGCACTCTAATTTACCCGTGGCTGAGTTCTGTACCAATTGAGAAATAAGATAAAAGAGAAAGGCAGCTGGGAGACAAAAATATCATCTCTATTATGAATAAAGCTAAATTGGAGAATGCAGCTTACATCTACAGGCAAGTGAACTTTTTAACACTGAACCTCAGAATTCATCAGACTTATCTAGTCACAGGTAATTGTGAGGGGCCTGCACTGATAGGGACGGGAGCAGAGGAGAATGTGTGCTCTGTGGGGACAACTGGCTTCCAGAAGGAAGAGAGAGCTCACATATCTTGTTTCTCCCTCTGAACTCACCTTTCAGATAAGATCCTGTACCTCCTCTGGGATAGTGAGTGTGGAGGTGGAGAGGAGGCAGGAGTGAACCTTGGGAGAGGGAAGAAGCATTCCTTTTCCCAGCACATTCAAATGGAAATGGCACAGAGATAATCTGGTGCCTTTCTTGGTCAGCTGTGCCTGCCTATAATGCATCATCTAGGAAATACAATCTCTATTTTAGTAAAGTAGAATGAGAACTTAAAGACATTTGTGAAGCAATTTGCATACCAAATCTTTCTAGATATGTTGAGTTTTTCCATTGCTGTCAATTTAATTTTCATAGAAAGAGCAATTATGTTTTTGCACAAATGTCATAAACAGGTGAAGATCAAAACCAACTGGAGAAAACCTGTTTTCGGTTACTGTGAGCATCAGTCATATGTTTTACAGAGGGAATGGGCAGTGTCAGTTCATCTGGAAGAGTGAATGGGGGATGACTGAGTGAGCTTCCATTGTACCGGTTTTACATTTTACATCAGATAAATATACATTAGTTCCCAAAAAACCTCATTAGGTGAGCATAGTAGATATTTTGATGCCCCTTTCCCACCCAGCTGATGAGGAAACAGATTCCCAGAACTGCCTTCTTGGCCTCGGGTCTTGTGGCTGGTTAGTGAGAAGCCTGTACCAGAATCAGATTGCCAGGCCCCCCTCAAGCTGCTGCATTTATAGAGATTTCTCTGCACACAAAAAAATATACACTATGAAGCATCTTTTTAACTTTGTATTTTGTAGCTATGAGCCTTTTATTTATTTTTGTTTGTTTGTCTGTTTTTTAATCCTCACCCGAGGATATTTTTTTATTTATCTTCAGATAGAGTGGGAGGGAGGGTGAGAGAGAGAGAAACATGACGTGAGAGGGACACATCGACTGGTTGCCTCCCGCACTCAGGGCCGGGGGTGAACCGCAACTGAGGTACGTGCCCTTGACCAGAATCAAACCCACGACTTTTTGGTCCTCAGGACGACACTCTAACCGCTGAGCCAAAATGGCCAGGGCACTGTGAGCCTTTTAAAGTATTTGATACATTTTAAAATATTTGTACCTGCATTATAATAGAGATTTGTTTTGTGTCAGTTTGAATAATGATTCCTCAATAAGTATGTACTTAATGAGTTGATTTGAATGTTGCATGAATTTATAGTTGTTTCCTTTTGGAAACATTTAGTTAATAAATTTTTAATAAACTTTTACTTGACTCATTTTATTCTTAGAGGAAAAATGACTACTTTTTATTGTCTTGCCCTATGAATAGCCTATACTCATATAAAATTAAATTAACTGACATTTAGTTTATTAAGCATATTTTTTTAAAATAAAACAGGATCAATCATTAGAGTACACCTTAATTTCAGTAATAAAATACCACAAATATTGAACATAAATTATAAACCCAAGAAACCCAGCCAATTTCAATAGCCCAGCTTAATATCCAGGCAGTACGACTAGCTACTGAATAACAATTGGTTCACTGCTTTACTTAGGTGGGCATCATTTCTGGCAGGTCAGTATTTGTACTGTATGGGTTACTGAAGATTTTCACTATAACCTCTGCCAAAAGTCAAATAAAAAGAGGAAAATTGTCTAGAACTGTTCAATACTTCGACGTCTTAAACCTTTTCTAACTATCTTCACCTGAGGTGGGGAAAATTCCCTCTCTACCTCAGATGCATGTGTATATACAGACAGACAGACAGACACACACACACACACACGGTACTTAAGGTCATTACTTCACAGTATCTATGGTCTTGGTAACAGAATTTCAATCTAATCTTTGAAAAACAAACAAACATCTGAACTGAATTCCTTATGTATTTCTCTCTTCCTACCTCTTTTAGGCAGTATTTGTGTGTTTCTGCAGAGTTTTGCACAGAGTCTGTTCCCATGCAAACCAATGAGGGTGAAGTATCGGAAGAAAGTGGTTCCAAGGTCAGTGAATTACTAAAGGTGCAAACAATTTGAGTAGAAATTAACAGCGGGAGTGGATGAGTGGAGTGGGTGTTTTGTTTTAGGTGAATTTAGAAATTAGATTGATTTAAATTAGACCTTAACCTTAGACTGAAAATTTTTTTTCTTCTCAATATCCATTTTTGTTCTGCTACATGAGAAATTTAAAACAGATTTTACTGAACTCTTCCTAGAGAACTTAATGATTAATTTGTAAAACACTAGCACTTTGTCTTTTTATGTTTTGTTCTGCAGGTTATATATACTTAGACATTTTTTATTATAAATTTTTAAGTGGTAATTTGTTTTGCTTGAGTGAATATTATCACTGTCAAACTCTGTATATAAATAGTTACCTGTGTATTTACATATACCTCTCTCTGTCTGCCTTTGTGTCCTGAATCTGCTTGACTCTTTCTCTGCCTGGTCATATGGGACCCTCAGTATCACCTTCACTTCACCTCTCCCTTTCTTCTTTCAATGTTGTCTCTAGTCCTTCCTGGAAGTTCCAAGGGTGTCTCACACTGTATCCAGGGCAATGCCTGGCACCTGTATCATTATCAGCTACTCTGGACCCTCCTTAAGGGAGTCCTTTTTCTGCTTCCACTGCTACTGGTAGTCTCTGTGGGAAGGCTTATTCCTTCACCAGAGTAAAAATGGAGAGATGTGAAAATGTCACTGGGAACTGTCAAAACATGCTGTGTGGAAGAAGCCAGGCACAAAAGGTCACATATTGTATGATTCCATTTATATGAAATATGCAGAATAGATAAATCCATAGAGATAGAACATAGACTGGTGTTTACCAGGGGTTGTTTTGGAGAGAAGGGAAAATGAGGACTAAGTACTTAATTGGTACAGGGTTTCTAATTGGAGTGATGAAAATGTTTTGGAACTTGATAGAGCTGCTGGTTGCACAACATTGTGAATATACCAAATGCTACTGAATTGTTCACCGTATAATGGTTAATTTTATGTTATGTGAATTTCACATCAGTAAATTATATTTTTTAAAAGACAGGAAAAAAATCTGTGAATTCCCATTAGACCAGTCCTCACTGCCCCACTGGCCTCATGCAGTGCTCCACTGAGTTTTAGAGAGGCCACCCCCTTCTCTGCTCTGTTGTACTTTGTGGACTGGGCTTCACAGAAGCACTGCTGGTGCCCCGAGTCTCGGGGTCCCTTGTGAAAACAGCTTTTTCATTTTCTTTCTGAATTCTTCCTCTCTACAGTCCATGGGTTGGTAGAGGAATAGATATCATCATGTCCTCTTGTTTTTTACCTATCTCACCAGATCTCTTCTTTCTGTAGCCAAAGCAGAAGCCTATATAGACTTTCATCAGACTCATCTAGATCCTGAATCTCATTTAGGGTTAGTCAGAATCCACGATACACAAACATTCTAGGAGTCTCCTCCAAACACACACACAAACAGACACCCAGGACACCCAAGATACACAGACCTCAGGATTTCTGAAGTACACATAGACCCTTCCTCAAGATCCTAATTTATTAATTTATAATGAACTATAATGTTAAGGAAGATTAGACTTTTGGATCCTTTGGCTAGTACATTCCCTAGAAAGCTAAGTTGTAATTGGGACTTGGCAAGCATGTAATTAGATAAATATAGAATATTTTATTGTGTTATAAACTTGAGTTTCCACCTTCTTTCTGAGAAAAAAAAAGACTGGCTTTCTTGAATTTTAAAAATTATTGAATAGTTTATCAGTTTGCAATCAGACTAAATAATAAAGAACATTCTTTTTATACTTGCACTAAGTAGAGGCTTCTGTTATCAGAAAATAGATTATAACTTCAACTTCATCAGTCTTAGTTTTATTTATGTTGTTGTGATTTTCTTTCTTATACTTTTCTTTGTTTAAAACCTTATTATATTTGGAATGTTGAATGTTAATGCAGGAATTCATCATAGTACTATGATAACATAATTTGTAGTTGTCTGTTAACAGAAAGAAGTCAGGAAAGGTAGCTGGTTTTGTAAAAAAGTGGGGAATTTTCTACAAAACATAGTGATTCGAGATAAATCCTTTTCTTTTTTCCCCCGATAAATACTTTTTAAGCATGTGTTATCAGGGGATACAACAATGAACCAAAAAGACATGGTTCTTACTTTTAAGGTGGTTATATTTTACTGGGAGAAACAAATATAAGTAAAGGTAATAATTATGAATTATGGTCAGTACTATGAAGACAATAAAATAAAGTAATATAATATAGGGTGACTGGGAGGACAAGCTTGGGGGTAGTCAAGGAAGCTTCTCTGAGAAGATGACATTTCAGCTAAGAGCTCAAGGATAAGGGAGCCAACTACGTAAAGAGCTGAAACAGTGTTTATTCAGAAGAAACAGTTTCAGAAACCTTTGGCCTCTTCTAAGAACTATCAGAAGTCCCGTGTGGCCATATGGTAATAAGGGGCTAGAGAGGGTAGCGGACACCTTAGAAGGACTCAAAGGTCATGGTATAGAATGTAGATTTATTCTCTGTACACTGGAAAGCCATTGAAGGCGAAATTGGGGAGTAACATGATATGATTTGTGTTTTTAAAAGATCCCTCTGGCTGCTGTATGGAGAATGGATTGTAGAGAGGCAAGAGTGGAGGCAGGGAACAGTAAGAATTCAGTTGTCATTCAGTAAGAGAGAAAGATAGTGGCCCGGATTAGTGTAGTGGCATTAGAAGTGGAGGAAAGACAAACTTGAGGTGTGTTTTGGAGGTAAAACTGACGTGACTTGAGGATGAATTGGAATACTTTTGAATCATAGAAATCAGGAGGCAAATTTCAAGAAAAAGGTATAGTCAGTACTGTCAAATGCTGTCAAGAAGCCAAGGAGATTGGTAATTGACAAAAGACACAAGAAAGCTTTCTGGGGATATGGAGATATTCTGGGTCTGATAGGGGTATATGTTATAGGTATATCCATTTGTCAAAATTATACTGCTGTAATTTACAATTACAAAAAAAGTTACAACTTTTATGGTAAAATAATAATCTAATAGGGATATAGGATGGATAGAAGTATCGATAAAACAAGAATGACAGATGTTGACAACTGTTGAAGCTTGGTGATGAGTGTGTAGGGGTTCATTTGTATTTCCTTTTACACGCTTGATATTTTCCATAGCAAGAAAGTTTTGGGGTTTATTTTTATTTTTATTTTTTTTATCCTCACATGACATTTTTTCATTTTTTGTTGAGATAACCGAGTGGGAGGGAGAGAGGAAGAGAGAGAGAGAGAGAAACATCGACGTGAAAGGGACACATCGAGTGGCTGCCACCTGCATGACCAACCAGGGCCGGGGACAAACTGCAACCGAGGTACATGCCCTTAGCGGGAACCGAACCTGGGTCTCTCTGTACCGCAGGCCGGCGCTCTAACCGCTGAGCCAAACCGGCCAGGGCGCAAGAAAGTTTTTAAAAAGAACTTATTAATGGTCTTTAAGAGTAAGAGGGCAAGAAACCAAGTTTTATGGGTTAAAAATTAAAAATGATTTTTTAAAAAGTAAGGGTTGTGAATATAGTCTACCACCCAATTTTAGGATATTTAGAAGTAAGTGGAGGAGAGAATAGCAGTGAGAAGGAAGCACTAGTTCAAGTGAAAGATTTTTTTTTTAATGGAGGAGGCCCATTATGTTTGAGGAAATAGATGAATGGAGGAAGACAGAGAACATTTATAGACGAGGTTCATTTGTTGAAATTTGTGAGTTTGAAGGAACCTGAGGATTAGTGAGACTGGTCCCCTAAGCTCAGGCCTGAATTCTGCCCTTCTGACTGTCCTGTCTGGTTGGTGGTGGAGAGATATTTGGAGGAGGAAAGAAAGACAGTGGAGTTCAGCTTTTCTTCATATTGCCTCTGAAATAAAAGTCATTGTTATTTGGAGGGTTTAGAGTGCATGATTAAGGACTTGAAATGACAAGTTTAGATTTCCTATTAAAGGGAACATTTTGGAATTGCAGTTGTAGAGAAGATGCTAAGCATCATAATGAATGAAAGGGTCAATAACTTTTTAAAAATTTGATTTAATTTTTTAAAATACCCTTATAAGTGTTGTGCAAGTAGAAATCAGGGATGCTATGGTCAGACAAGATTTGTAAAGGAAGTCATTGTGGAGAATGTGAATTTTCATGTTTCTTTTGAAGAAATAATCTCTGAAACTGTGCAACATCTTCCAAAGCTTTTGGTGGGGGAAGAAGTATTTAAGTTTAGAGATGGACTAGGGATTATATATTCCTCAAAAGTTGGGGAATGTATACTTCAATCTCTTGAATTTAGGAAGATACTGTTTCTCTGCTAGAGAGATAAAAAAAGCAGAAGATGGCTTCTAAAAGATTGCTATAGATTGGCCATACATAATCTTCATTAAGTATGTGTTCTTTCCATTTTTCCTTGCTTGTTTTTCAAAATGTGTCTTTATTGTTGCAAGTATTACAGATATCCCTCTTTTTCCCCCATTGACACCTTCCTCCCCGCTCCCCCTGCCTCCCCCTTCACTGCACTGTTGTGTGTAGCCATTGGTTATGCATATATGCATATAAGTTCTTTGGTTTATTTCTTTCTCCTTGCTTATGTTTAAAATGTCCTTTCCATGGTGTTGGGAAAATTGGACAGCTACATGCAAAAAAATGAAACTAGACCATCATCTTACACCATACACGAGAATAAACTCAAAATGGATAAAAGACTTAAATGTGACTCATGAATCCATAAAAATCCTAGAAGAAAATGTAGGCAACAAAATTTCGGACATCATACGCAGCAGAATCTTCACTGATATATCACCTAAGGCAACAGAAACAAAGGAAAAAATGAACACATGGGACTACATCAAACTCAAAAGCTTCCGCACAGCAAAAGAAACAATCATCAAAGTGGAAAGGCAACCCACTGTATGGGAGAGCATAATTGCCAATGATGTATCAGATAAGGGATTAATTTCCAAAATATATAGAGTGCTCATACAACTCAACAAAAGGAAGACAAAGAACCCAATTAAAATATGGGCAGAGGAACTAAATAGACACCTCTCCAAACAGGACATACAAATGGCCAAGAGACATATGAAGAAATGCTCAACATCACTAATCATCAGAGAGATGCAAATAAAAACAACAATGAGGTATCACCTCACACCTGTCAGAATAGCCGCCATCAACAAAGCATCAAACAACAAGTGTTGGCGAGGGTGTGGAAAAAAGGGGACTCTAGTACACTGCTGGTGGGAGTACAGACTGGTGCAGTCACTGTGGAAAACACTATGGTGTTACCTCAAAAAATTAAAAATTGAATTGCCATTTGACCCAGTGATCCCACTCCTAGGAATATACCCTAAGAAGCCTGAAACACCAAATAGAAAGAATATATGTACCCCCATGTTCATAGCAGCGCTATTTACAATAGCTAAGATCTGGAAACAGCCCAAGTGTCCATCAGTAGATGAATGGATAAAAAAGCTGTGGTACATATACACAATGGAGTACTATGCAGCTGTAAGAAAGAAAGATCTCTTATCCTTTGCGACGACATGGGAGGACCTGGAAACTATTATCCTAAGTGAAATAAGCCAAACAGAGAAAGACAAATATCATATGATCTCACTTATTTCTGGAATATAATTAACATAACAGTCTGAGGAACAGGGTAGTCCCAGAGACGTGGAAGTAGGGTACAGACTGACAATTGCCAGAAGAGGGGGTGGGGGAGGGGAGCGATGAACCACAGAACTTGTATGCATGTACTCATAACCAATGGACATGGACAACAAAACTGGGGACAGGGCAGGGAGGGAGGGGGAGGAGGGTGACAATGGGGGAAAAAGGAGAAACATCTGTAACAAAAATAAATTAATAAAATTAAAAAAATTAAAAATAATAAAACTCAATTAGACTATTTAAAAAAATAAAATAAAATGTCCTTTCCTCCCTCTTTCCTCTCATTAATTCTGCAAATATGTATTGAGTATCTACAATGTGCCAGGAACTGTGCTGGGTGGTGATACACAAAGTCACCTCAATAAACTGTGGTTTTCTTTGTTTTAATTCTTGCAGCTCCAAGAATTTTAAGAGGAAGAAAGAAAAAAGACTGTTAAATTTTACATTAGTTTAGAACTAGCTCCCCCCCCCCCCCCCACCATTGGTCACTAGAATGTGATTTTGTATGACCTGATCACTTTCTCAGAGTTCTGCTATTTTAGTGAAAAATTCTGTTATAAATACTGAAGGAAGACAAGTTGACAGTTATTATAATGTAAAACCTCAGAAGCCCCTGAATATATTCTTTGGAGGCCCAGTTGACTATTCCTTATATTTTTCCCAAGAACCACTTCAGGGCTTATTTAATATCCCTGCTGTGTATGTGAGAGAGAAAATTGAATAAAACTGACACAATTACCCATGAATCTGTCTTATTGTTCCACATTGTCAGAAGTTAAATATGAAAATTATATTGTGTAAAAAGTATTTGATGCCGTATCAGGAAATCCAAAGGTGGGGATATGTACTTCATTGGTCTGATTCACTTAGAGACTCAGGTGACCTAATTTAGTTAGTATTTATATGCCTATGTTGTAACATTGATCTGAAAACAGAAGCTATTTTATCTGTCATATGTGGCTTTGACTCACTGAATGCAATGATCAGTTTTCTTTTTTTTTTTTTAATCCTCACCTGAGGATATTTTTCCATTTATCTTCAGATAGAGTGGGAGGGAGGGAGGGAAAGAGAGACAGACAGACAGACATCAATGTGAGAGAGACACATTGATTGGCTGCCTCCTGCACGACCCTGACCAGGGCCGGGGACTGAACTGAAATCGAGGTACATGCCCTTGACTGGAATTGAACCCACAACTCTTTGGTCCGGGCCGACACTCTAACCACTGAGCAAAACTGGCCAGGGTGTGACCAGTTTTCTTAATGCCTGGTCTAGCTATTACATGGTGAAACTGTACATTACTAGAAAGGTTTCAGTTCTAATGTGGGTTTATTGACATATTGTGGACCATAGCTGTTTATTTACATTGTCTCTTCTGTTTTATTCTTTGTAACTGAGATATTACAAAAATGATACACCTTTATAGTCATTTAATGAATTATTTAATTCAGCAAACACTTAGGGGGTACCTACCATATGCTGTCCATGTCCTAGGTATGGCAAGCAAATAAGGCATGTTCTCTGCATGTTGAGAACTTCTAATCTAGTTGAGGGAGGTAACTGTACCACAAGGGCCACGATAGTGGTATCAACTGTGCTTTGGGAGTTAGGTCAAAGCAGTGAGTTCCTTCTGGAAGGAAGCTCCACAGTGGAGGGGTTAACACTGAGCTGGGTTTTGTTGGAAGAAGAGTGTTTTTCTGATTGTTTTTATTGGTTTGTTGGTGGGTAGGTGGGTGAGGATGGGAAGGACATTGAAAGCAGAAGGAACCACATGTAGCATATATAAGTGATGAAGTGTGAAAGGAAATGGTGAAACTGTTTGAGTACATTTTGGATATCTCGCTGTGTGTTAAACCATACCAAAACTTAGGTGTTTAAAACTACCGTCATACCCAGGCCAGTGTGGCTCAGTTGAGTGTCGCCCCATGCACCGAAAGATCCAGTTCAATTCCCAGTCGGGGAACATGCCTGGGTTGTGGGTTCAGTCCCCAATCAGGGTGGGTGTGGTAGTCAACCAATTGATGTTTCTCTCTCACATCGATGTTTCTCTCTTTTTCTCTCCCTCTCTCTTCCTCTCTCTCTAAAATCAATAAAAACATATTTTTATAAAATGAAACACATAAAAAAAAACTACCATCACAGTTTCCTGGGCAGAAGAATTCTAAATAATGTATAAAGATATTTCACCCTCAAGGACGTGGAGCATAACTTCCCACTCCATAAGTATAGCTTCACACAGTAGAGAAACCTGACAAACACTGTCTCAGACAGGTAATCAAGGTCAGCATCAACAGTGAGAAGTCATGTCTATACTCTTATGTGATGTGATGAAATGGCACTTTACCTCAGTGATCTTCTTCCCAGCGATCTATTATTCCCCTCCAATTATGAGAAAAACATCAGGAAAATCCCAATTGAAGGGCATCCTACAAAGTACCTGACCAATACTCCTTAAAACAGCCCAGGAAAATGAGAAATGTCTAAGAAACTGTCATAGCCAAAAGGAGCCTAAGGAGACATGATGACTAACTGTAATATGGTATCCTGGATGGAATCCTAGAATAGAATAAGGACATTAGGTAAAAACTAAGGAAATCTGAATAAAGTGTGGGTTTTAGCTAATAATAATGTGTCAATATTGGTTCATTGACTGTTAAAAATGTACTAAGGTAAGATGGTAATAGAGGAAACTGGGTTCAGAGTATATAGGAACACTTCATAATTGTTCTGTTAGTCTGAACCTGTTCTTAAAAAACAAAGGTCATATATATTATTTTTAAAAAACACCACCACAACTTTTTATTATCTCTCACAATTCTGTGGTTGACTGGGCTCAGTAGAGCAGTCCTTATGCTCCTGAGTGGTGTTTCCAAGGACTGCAGTCCCAAGTGGCCACAAATGTCCAAAATGGCTCACTCACATTGTCTGTCAGCTGGGAACTCAGCTTAAGCCTGTGGACCCAATGTCAAAAATCTCCTCCATATGACCTCTCTGCATGTTGGGTTTTTCACAGCATGGCAGCTGGGATCCAAGAGGGAGCTTTCCAAATATGCAGAAGCTGCAGATATCTTAAGGTCCAGCCTCAGCAGTCACACAATTTTAACTTCCTCTGCATTCTGTTGAATTAAAGCAAGTCACAGGGCCACTCCAAATTCAAATGGAGGAGAAACAGATTCTGCCTCCCAATGAGGGGACTGGCAGAAAATGTAAGATCGTCTTTAATCCCTCACACAGTGAGTAGAGTTTTGGGTACCAGGTTGAAGAGGAGGTGATGGTGGAAATCAGACTATTGTAAGCTAAGGAGTTTCAGGAATAGGCGACAGATTTTTAAAGCATGAGAATGAGATATACATTTTACATTTTGATTTGCTCTCGTGATAACTGGTGATGAAGAGAATAGACCGTCTGTATCTTGACACTCAAATTCTCTAAATAAAGAGAATCTGATTGGCCCAAGCCAGGTTGTGGACTGATTTCCATTGGGTCTTGAGTTCTCAGAGTAGGATAGCAGGGACCATAGATGAGGAAGTAGATTTCATCGAAGAACATATGAATCAGGAGGCAAAAACCAGCATTCCTGGGACGGTCTCCAATCAATGTTGATGTAAATCTTCCATTATATTTCTTTTTTTTTTTTCCATTATATTTCTTAATGAAATGGATTAGCATTCTTAATTTCAGCTCCACATCTGTTTCTCACTTTAAATTTAGTATAATTTAGGTTGATAGTCTGAATGAATTGGTGTTGGCTTACTAGTTGTAGAGATTGCAGCATTAGGCTTGGAATGTTTATTTTTTAAGTGAAATCTAAACAAGCATAGTAAAATAATAAAACTGAGCAGTTGGTTGTTTACAATTTCATTCTTTGTACATTTTTATATATTTAACTATTTTATAATAAAAATAAACTTTAGAATTTAAGAATTATAACTAGATTTAAGTGCCCATATGTCTCTATTAATTACTACAAATAAACATTTACTGAATCAGGAAGTCAACATTTTAGCTGTAATATTCTCTTTTTATCGAAGGTAACAACTAAACTTAGTTTCTCTACAAAGAATAAATTGAACTATTGATTGGCTTTACCTTAAGAGGGTTAAATGAGATTATTTAGTTTAGGGTCTCTCTGCCTTAAACTGACTCTTGATTTAGCAAATTATACAAGATTTCATGGATTTTGGTATTTTAAGAGCAGACTGGGAAAAAAACCATGCAGGATAGGTATTTTTCCCATTTGTTTACATAGCTGGCAAACAATGTAATTTGGATTGGATTCCAGGTCTGTCTGACTCCAAAGGTCATGCTGAGTTTACTACTCCATCCTGAAGAAGTTATATAGCAGAGTTATCAACTTTGTTTACTTATATCAGAGGAACTTACTAGAAAGGTCATCTGGATATAAAAGAATGCATATGACTGGAGAGGGTGCTTTGTGCCTATCCAGAGTCATACACTTCTCTTGAGAAGAAGAGTTGGAGCATTGAGACGGGTATGTGAGACTGTGGGAGATGAGGTTAGAGATAGGATCTTGTCCAGGCAATAGGGAGCTATTGAAGAGGAGAAACCTGGTCTGATGTGTGTTTTAGAATGATCACTGTGGCAGCAGTGTGGAGAAATGATGACAAACAGGGTTTAAAATGGACATGGGAGACCAGTTAGGATTCTCCTCAAGAACATTGAAGAAGGCTTGAAATCAGGCAATAGCAGTGTCTGATGAGGAGAGAACTAATAGGATAAATGTTCAAGAAGAATAGGACGGCGCACTTAGAGACAAATCTGGAGATTTTAGTTTGAAACAGTGGGTTGAATGATATACCATGTAATATAGGAGACAGAACAAGGTTGGTTATAGCTGTTGTTACTGTTGTGTTTTTAATTGGATATGTATTGAGGGTTTGGATTTTGAAATATCAGGGCACCTTCAGGTACCGAGGAGAAGATATTTAGTAGGCATTTTGGAAAACAGAAGTCAGAGAGTGGGTACGGAGGAAGGGAGAGAGAGAGAGAGAACACATCAAGGTATATGTTTGGGAGGTCTCAGCATATAGGAATAGATAAGGCCTGGGAAATGAGAAAAAGCCCAGGTATAGAACTGTAGGAAGTACTACAGGCTGTGTGTCAAACTTTAGTATGCATAAGAATTACCTTGGGTATTTGTCTTCTCTTTTTTTAAACAGCTTTATTAAGGTAAGTTTTACATACCATAAAATTTACCCATTTAAAGTATATAGTCCAGTGGTTTTTAGTATATTCACAAAGTTGTACAGCCATCACAGTAATCTAGTTTAAGAACATTTTCATTACTCCAAAAAGAAATCCTGTATCCATGAGCAGTCACTTCCTATTCCCGTTCCTCAGGCAACCACTTATGTACTCTCTGTCTGTTAGAATTGCCTATTCTGGACATTTTATATAAATTTAATTATACAATATGTGTTCTGTGTGAGACTTCTTTCATTTTAGCAACTGTTTACAAGACACTGGGCATTAGGTAATGAAGGACAGTGATTGCTGAGAAATGGAAAACAAATAAGTTGAGCCCTCTGACTACCCCAGTGTATTGGCTTGAGAGAACTTCCAGCCTGAAGTGCCAGGAAAGGGAGCCCAGGTAAAGCCCAATGCACTGTCTCAGTTGAGGCAACCTGGCTGAGAGCCTGGAGAGACTAAGGACAGTCAGTACTGGAGTAATAAGGACATGGTACTGGAGAGGAGAGAGTGACATAGAGAACTCTGGAGGTCTGTGGAAGGTTCACCTTGAGTATTCAGCAGAGTACTTTTGGGCACATGCATAGCAGGAAACTACTCTTGGCTGGGGCAGGAGGAGAACTCATTTAAGAGGATTAGAAGAAACTGCCTAGCACTCACACAGTGCAGGTAATAGTGTCTGTTTCTATAGACCAGAACACCTCATAATTCATGGATCATTAGGTTGAAACTCAGTAGTGGTACTAATAGAATTCTTGCCTCTGTGGTGGGGAATAATTAACTCTAAACTAAACACTACTGTGGTCCTGCTTAGCAAATCCTAAAAGCAAGACCCAAAAGAAACAGGCTGTTTCAAAGTAATTTAACTGTGTCCCAGGACAAAGCTCAAATATATTTATAGGAATACAGAAATATTTAGCACCCCACAAAGTAAAATTCACAATGTCTAATATCCAAGCAAAGATTACCAGGCATGTAAAAAAAAACAACAACAGGTAAATACAAACCAAAGTGAGGGGAAAACTCAATTGATTGAAACCAACTCATAACTGACATAGATTAGAATTAGCAAACAAGAATATTTTTAAAACTTATAACTGTATTTCAAGTATTCAAAAAGTCAAGCAGAAACATGGAAGATATTAAATAACCAAATCACATTTCTAGAGTTTATATTATGTGAGATTTAAAATGTACTGGATGGGATTAGTGGCAGATTAGACATTACAGAATAAAAGATTGGTGAATTTAAATATATCCATATAGAAACTATCCAACAAGAAACAGAGAGTAAAAGAATTTTAAAAAGTGAAAAGAGCATTCGTGTGCTGTGGACAACTTCAGGCAGCCTAATACACATGTGATTGAAGTCTCTGAAGAATAAGGCAGGGGGGCAGAAAAATACCTAAGAAATAATGGACCCCAGTTTTCCAAATTTGATAAAAACTGTAAACCCACAGATCCAAAAAAATTCAACGTGCCTGAAGCACAAGAGACATGAAGTAAACCATGCCAGCCCTGGCCAGTTTGGCTCAGCGGTTGGAGCATTGGCCTGTGGACCAGAGAGTCCCGGGTTCGGTTCCCGCTAGGGGCATGTACCAAAAAAAAGAAAAAAGAAAACCATGCCAAAGCACATCATAATCAAATTACTCAAAACCAGTGATAGAGAAAAAAATCTTAAAACCAGAAGAAAAAAGGTATGCTTCAAAGGGTCTCCTTATGAATAACAAAAAACACTCCTACACTCAAATTCCAAACGTTTTAGGATCTCTACACCAAGAACCAGGGACAAAGACCAAATACATTTCTTATTGTACAACTAGTAACAAACAATCAGAAATTGAAATTAAAAATATATCATTTACAGCTTCGGGTCAAGATGGCAGAATAGGTAAATGTGGTATTGGCATCCTCCCAGGGACAACATCAAAATTACAACTAAACTACAGAACAACTTTATTGAGAACCGCCCAAAATCTAGATAAACAGAGAAGTCCTATAAGTAAGGATATACAGAAGAAGCTAGTGGAGACTGATAAGAAGAGCGAAGAGCGGCAACTCAGAATGGGATGGTCCCACACCCACGTGTGGTGATTAAAAATCAGAAGGGATATCTCAGCTTCGGAGGTCCCTCCTGAAGAGTGAGGAATCTGAGCCCCACACCAGACACACACACACCCATCCATCCATCCACGCACCCACTCACCCAGTCCGTATTTCCAGTGCCAGGAAGTGAAGTCCCCATAAGTTCTGGCAGAGATTGTGGCTGAGTGAGAAGGAAGGCTGTTCGAGTTCCAGGAATTTGTCTTAAAGGACTGGATGGACTTAATTGGACTCACTTGCTCTGAGCTCCAATGCTAGAATGGCAGCTCAAAAAGTACCAGGGACATTTGGGAGAAACTGGCTTCAGAGTGAGGGGTGGTGGGTAGCTTTCTCTTAGACGGAGGTGCTGGTAGAAGCTATTGTTCCTTTGCTGAGCCTTCCCCCTGCAGGCGCAGGCTGGCACCATATCTGAGTCTCTTGGCTGATACTGTTCTCTGCCCTGGTGATTTCCTGAGACCCTGCCCCACCCAACTTGCAGGCCCACCTAAGCACCTTCCAGTGGCTTTTCCATACAAACAGCCTGTCTTGTCTCATGCTGTGGAATTTCCTAAAATCTCAAAGGTTCACAAACCCAAAACAAGCATCATCTGCCTTTGCACCCGCCCCCCCCCCCATACCACTTGCTAAGTGGCCCCAGCCTGACACTAGCAGCAGCCAGACTTGGTTCACAGCTTGGCCTTTTTTGTGTACTTCCAAGCCTGGCACAAGTAACCATTTTCAGATAGCTTTGCACCTCATGCTGGGTGGCCCCAGGAAGGAAACAGGCAGTGGCTGACCTTGGCCTGCACCTTCTGGGAGGCCCCAGAGCCAGAGCACCTGGAGACCAGCTTTAGACCATGCCAGAGCACCATCCAACCACCTCCATGAGCAACACACTCAAGGGGTGGACTTATGGGCAACAGAGCTCTGCTGAAGTGAGTCCTGTTCTTTCTGGTTAGCCCCCTGTGCAGCAGCTCTTCTGCTGTGGTTGCAGTCAGTCTCTGCAGTTGATTGGCCTGGGGATCAATTCCTCCCCCTTGATACACCAACAGCAGTCAAGGCTCAACTACAACAGGAAGGTGCATACAGCCCATGGGGGGTGGATGGGGGAGCGCACCTGGAGTACCTTACTCCAGTGACTGGGGAGTCTGCACCACTGGGCCCTACAGGACACCTCCTACATAAGGCCACTCTACCAAAACTGGGAGACATAGCAGCTGTACCCAGTACACAGAAACAAACACAGAGAGGCAGCCAAAATGGGGAGGCAAAGAAACATGTCCCAAATGAAAGAACAGGAGAAATCTCCAGAAAAATAACTAAATGAAATAGAGGTAAGCAAATTATCAGGTACAGAGTTCAAAACAATGATTATAAGGATGCTCAATGAACTTAGTGAGAACAGCATGAAAAAGGAAATAGAAACCATAAAAAAGAACCAGTCAGAAATGAAGACTATAACTGAAATGAAGAATACATTAGAAGGAATCAATAGCAGATTGGATGAAGCAGTGGATTGAATCAGCAATTTGGAAGACAAGGTAACAGAAAACACCAAATCAGAGCAGCTAAAAGGAAAAAAAAAGTTTTTAATGAAGATAGTGGATAATTTAAGGGACCTCTGGGACAACATCAAACATAACAACATTCACATCATGGGGTAACAGAAGGAGAAGAGAGAGAGCAAGGGATTGAGACCTATTGAAGAAATAATGACTGAAAACTTCTCTAACCCAATAAAGGAAAAAGACACACAAGTCCAGGAAGTATAGAGAGTCCCAAAAAAGATGAACCCAAAGAGGCCCACACCAAGACACATCATAATTAAAATGCCAAAGGTTAAAGACAGAGAGAATCTTAAAAGCATTAAGAGAAAAGCAGTTAGTTACCTGCAAGGGAGCAGATTGTCAGCTTATTTCTCAACAGAAACTTTGCAGGCCAGAAAGGATTGGCATGAAATATTCAAAGTGATGAAAAGCAAGGACCTATAACAAGATTACTCTACTCAGTAAAGCTATCATATAGGATCAAAGGACAGATGAAGAGCTTCCCAGACAAGAAAAAACTAAAGGAGTTCATCACCACCAAACTAGTATTACAAGAAATGTTAAAGGGTCTTTTATAAGAAGAAGAAAAAAACATAAAAAATATTAATAATAAAATAGCAGTAAATACATATTTATTAAGTTACTTTAAATACAAAGAGATTAATTACTCCAATCAAAAGACATACAGTGGCTGAATGGATGACGAAACAAGACACTTACATATGTTGTCTGTAAGAGACCCACTTCAATCAGAAATGAAAGAGGTGAAGTAACAACTGATATTACAGAAATAGAAAGGATTGTAAGAAAATACTGTGAACAACTAGATGCCAACAAATTGGACAGCCTGCGTGAAATGGACATATTCCTAGGAACATACAATTTTCCATAACTCAAATCAGGAAGAATCAGAAAACTGATAACAACTAATGATACTCAAACAGTAATCAATTCCCAGCAAACAAAAGTCTTAGACTGGATGGCTTCACAGGCTAGTTCTACCCAATGTTCAAAGAAGAACTAACATCTATCCCTCCTCAAACTATTCCAAAAAATTCAAGAGGAAAGACAATTTCCAAGCTCTTTTTATGAGACCAGCATTATCCTACACATAGATGGACAAATGATTTTTGATAAGGGCATTTTTATTTCATCAATTCAGTGGAGAAAAGATAATTTTTTCAACAAATAGTGCTAGTGCAACTGGATATCCATTAACAAAAAAAGTAAACATAGATCTGTACCTCATACCATGTACACAAATTAACTCAAAATGAATCTTAGATCTATATTTAAAACCTGAAACCATAATATTTTCAGAAGAAAACATTGGAGAATATCTTTGTGACCCAAGGTTAGATACCACAGTAAAAGCACAGTCTATTAAATTTAAAAAATTGATACATCATAATTAAAAATTTTTGAAAGACACTATTAGGAAAATGAAAAAGTAAGCCACAAACTGAAAGAAAATATATGCAAGCATATATCTAATTCAGGACTTGTATCTAGAATATATTAAAAACTCTTGAAGCTCAATAATAAAACAAATAACCCAATTTTTTTTCCCCTCACCTGAGGATATTTTTCCATTTATTTTCAGATAGAGTGGGAGGGACGGAGGGAGGGAGAGAGAGAGAGAGAAACACTGATTTGAGAAAGACACATCCACCAGCTGCCTCCTGCACGACCCCCTCCAGGGCCGGGGATGAACTGCAACCGAGGTATGAGGTACATGCCCTTGACCGGAACCAAACCCGTGACTCACTGGTCAGCAGACCGACGACACTCTTAACTGCTGAGCCAAACCGGCCAGGGAAAATAACCCAATTTTTTTTTTTTTTTTTATCCCCACCCGAGGACATTTTTCCATTTTTTGTTCAGATAGAGTGGGAAGGAGAGAGAGAGAGAGAGAGAGAGAGAGAGAGAGAGAGAGAGAGAGAGAGAAACATTGACATGAAAGTGACACATCAAGTGGCTGCCTCCTGCACGACCAACCAGGGCCCGGGACAAATTGCAACTGAGGCACGTGCCCCTAGCGGGAACCGAACCCAGGTCTCTCTGGACTGCAGGCCGACGCTCTAACTGCTGAGCCAAACTGGCCAGGGCAAATAACCTAATTTTAATATGAGCAAATATCAAGTAGAAAGTGAACAAAAGAATTGGAATAGACATTTCTCCAGAGAAATTATTCAAATGGCCAGTAAAAAACATGGAAAAATGCTCAACATCATTACTCATTAGGGAAATACAAATTAAAGCCACATTCCACTTCACACCCACTATTATGAGGGGACAGATAACAAGTGCTGGTGAGGCTATGGAGAAATTGGAGCCCTCAGACATTGCTAGTTGGAATGTAAAATGGTGCAGCCATTTTGGTGAGCAGTTTGGCAGTTCTTCAAAAAGTTAAACATATGACCCAGCAATTCTACTCCTAGTTATTCAACCAAGAGAAATGAAAGAATGTGTACACACAAAAACTTGTCCATGGATGTTCATAGCAGCATTATCTATAATACCCCCCTCAAATGGAAACAACATAAATGTTTAACAATTGATGATGTCAATAAACAAAAAGTGGTCTGTCCTTACAATGGGATTGTATTCAGACATAAAATGGAAAGAAGCATGGATGAAACTAAAAAACATTATGCTAAGTGAAAGAAGACAGACACACAGTATCACATATTATAGGAATCTGTTTATATAATGAAATGTTCAGAGTAGTCAAATCTGTAAAGACAGGAAATAGATTAGTGGTTATCTAGTGCTGGGAAGGAGGATGAAAGGTGGTCATAGGGAGTGACTGCAAATAAGTACAAAATTTCCTTTTTGGGATGATGATGATGTTCTAAAATTGGGCTATAGTGATAATTGCACAACTCTCTATATTATTTTATTATTTTTTAATCTTTTATTTTTATTAATATATATTTTTTATTAATTTATTTTTGTTACAGATGTTTCTCCTTTTTTCCCCATTGACACCCTCCTCCCCTTCCCCCCACCCCGTCCCCAGCTTTGTTGTCCATGTCCATCAGTTATGCATACATGCGTATAAGTTCTGTGGTTTATCTCTTCCCTCCCCCCCACCCCCTCTTCTGAGGGTTGTCAGTCTGTACCCTACTTCCACATCTCTGGGTCTACCCTGTTCCTCAGACTGTTATGTTCATTATATTCCACAAGTAAGTGAGATCATGTGATATTTGTCTTTCTCTGCTTGGCTTGTTTCGCTTAGGATAATACTCTCGAGGTCCCTCCATGTCATCTCAAAGGATAAGAGATCTTTCTTTCTTACAGCTGCATAGTACTCCATTGTGTATATGTACCACAGTTTTTTTATACATTCATCCACTGATGGACACTTGGGCTGTTTCCAGATCGTAGCTATTGTAAATAGTGCTGCTATGAACATGGGAGTACGTGTATTCTTTCTGATTGGTGTTTCAGGCTTCTTAGGGTATATTCCTAGAAGTGGGATCACTGGGTCAAATGGCAATTCAATTTTTAATTTTTTGAGGTAACACCATAGTGTTTTCCATAGTGGCTGCACCAGTCTGCATTCCCACCAGCAGTGTACTAGAGTCCCCTTTTCTCCACACCCTCACCAACACTTGTTTGATGCTTTGTTGATGGCGGCTATTCTGACAGGTGTAAGGTGATACCTCATTGTTGTTTTAATTTGCATCTCTCTGATAATTAGTGATGTTGAACATTTCTTCATATGTCTCTTGGCCATCTGTATGTCCTGTTTGGAGAGGTGTCTATTTAGTTCCTCTGTCCATTTTTTAATTGTTTTTATTGTCTTCCTTTTGTTGAGTTTTATGAGCACTCTATATATTTTGGAGATTAACCCCTTATCTGATGTATCATTGGCAATTATGCTCTCCCATACAGTGGGTTCCCTTTCCGTTTTGATACTTGTTTCTTTTGCTGTGCAGAAGCTTTTGAGGTTGATGTAGTCCCATGTGTTCATTTTTTCCTTTGTTTCTGTTGCCTTAGGTGATATATCAGTGAAGATTCTGTTGCGTATGATGTCTGAAATTTTGTTGCCTACATTTTCTTCTAGGATTTTTATGGATTCATGAGTCACATTTAAGTCTTTTATCCATTTTGAGTTTATTCTCGTGTATGGTGTAAGATGATGGTCTAGTTTCATTTTTTTTGCATGTAGCTGTCCAATTTTCCCAACACCATTTATTAAAGAGGCTGTCTTTACTCCATTGTATGCTCTTGCCACCTTTGTCAAATATTAATTGAGCATAATGTCTTGGGTCAATTTCTGGATTCTCTGTTCTGTTCCACTGGTCTATATGCCTGTTCTTGTGCCAGTACCAGGCTGTTTTGATTATAGTAGCTTTGTAGTATAACCTGATATTCGGTATTGTGATCCCACCTAGTTTGTCCTCCTTTTTCAAGATTCCTGTAGCTATTCGGGGTCTTTTTTGGTTCCATATGAACTTTTGAAGTATTTGTTCTAGTTCTGTGAAATATGTCACTGGTATTTTGATGGGGATTGCATTGAATGTATAGATTGCTTTGGGTAATATGGACATTTTAATGATGTTAATTCTTCCAATCCATGAACAAAGTATGTGCTTCCACTTTTTTGTATCTTCCTCTATTTCTTTTTTCAATGTCCTGTAGTTTTCTGCTAATAGGTCCTTTACTTCTTTGGTTAAGTTTATTCCTAGCTATCTTAATTTTTTTGCCGCAATGGTAAATGGGATTTTTTTTAGTTTCTCTTTCTGTGAGTTCATCATTGGTGTATAAGAATGCCATCGATTTCTTGACATTAATTTTGTATCCTGCTACTTTGCCAAATTCATTTATTAAGTCTAGTAGATTTTTGATGGAGTCTTTAGGGTTTTCTATGTATAATATCATGTCATCTGAAAATAATGACAGTTTCACTCCCTCCTTTCCAATTTGGATTCCTTTTATTTTTTCTTCACGTCTGATTGCTGTGGCTAAGACTTCCAGTACTATGTTAAATAAGAGTGGTGAAAGTGGGCATCCCTGTCTTGTTCCTGTTCTTAAGGGAAATGTTTTTAGTTTTTGCCCATTGAATATGATGTTGGCTGTAGGTCTTTCTTATATGGTCTTTATTATATCAAGATATGATCCCTCTATTCCCGAATTGCTGAGCGTTTTTATCAGAAATGGGTGCTGGATTTTGTCGAATGCTTTTTCAGCGTCTATTGATATGATCATGTGGTTTTTATCTTTCATTTTGTTTATGTGGTGTATCACATTTATTGATTTGCGAATATTGAACCAGCTTTGCATCCCTGGGATGAATCCCACTTGGTCATGGTGAATAATTTTTTTGATGTATTGCTGGATCCGATTTGCTAGTATTTTGTTTAGGATTTTGGCATCTGTGTTCATCAGGGATATTGGCCTGTAGTTTTCTTTCTTTGTAGTGTCTTTTTCTGGTTTTGGAATTAGAATTATGCTGGCCTCATAAAACGAGTTTGGAAGTCTTCCTTCTTCTTGAATTTTTTGAAATAGTTTGAGGAGAATGGGTGTTAGTTCTTCTTTGAATGTTCGGTAAGACTCCCCCGTGAAGCCGTCCGGGCCTGGGCTTTTGTTTGCTGGGAGAGTCTTGATTACATCTTCAATTTCCTTAGTTGTTATTGGTCTGTTCAAGTTTTCTCTCTCTTCCCGGTACAGTTTTGGGAGACTGTGTTTCTAGAAATTTGTCCATTTCGCTTAGGTTGTCGAATTTGTTGCCATATGAATGTTCATAGTATTTGTTAATGATCCTTTGTATTTATGTGGTGTCAGTTGTTACTTCTCCTCTTTCATTTCTGATTTTGTGTATTTGGGTTCTCTCTCTTTGTTTCTTGGTGAGTCTAGCTAAGGGTCCATCGATCTTGTTTATCTTTTCAAAAAACCAGTTCTTTGTTTCATTGATCCTTTGAATTGTTTTTCTGGTCTCTGTCATTTATTTCTGCTCTGATCTTTATTATTTCCTTCCTTCTACTTGCTCTGGGGTTTTCTTTTTGTTTGCTTTCTAGTTCTTTAAGTTGTGAGGTTAAATAGTCTATTAGTAATTTTTCTTGTTTCTTTTTTTTTTTATCCTCACCTGAGGACATTTTTTCATTTTTTGTTCAGATAGAGTGGGAGGGAGAGAGAGGAAGAGAGAGAGAGAGAGAGAAACATCGACGTGAAAGTGACACATCGAGTGGCTGCCACCCGCACGACCAACCAGGGCCGGGGACAAACTGCAACCGAAGTACATGCCCTTAGCGGGAACCGAACCCGGGTCTCTCTGGACCACAGGCCGACGCTCTAACCGCTGAGCCAAACCGGCCAGGGCTCTTGTTTCTTTAGGTAGGCCTGGAGTGCTATGAACTTCCCTCTCAGAACTGCTTTTGCTGCATCCCATAGATTTTGTGTTGTTGTGTGTTCATTGTCATTGGTTTCCAGGAAGTTTTTAATTTCTTCCTTGATCTCCTCGGTAACCCATTCATTGTTTAATAACATGCTATTTAGCCTCCATGTGTTCAAATGTCTTTGCATGTTCTTGTTGTAATTGATTTCTAGTTTCATGCAATTGTGATCTGAGAAGATGCTTGATATGATTTCAATCTTCTTGAACTTGTAGAGACTTAGTTTGTGTCCTAACATGTGGTCTGTCTTTGAGAATGTCCCATGTGCGCTTGAGAAGAACATGAATTCTGTAGTTTTACAGTGTAATTCTCTGTAAATATCTATTAAATCCATTTGGTCTAGTGCTTCATTTAGAGTCTCTGTTTCCTTGTTAATTTTTTGTCTAGAGGATCTATCCAGTGATGTCAGCAGGGTGTTGAAGTCCCCTGCTATGATTGTATTGCTGTCGATTTCTCCTTTGAAGTCCTCCAGAAGATTTTTAATATATTTTGGTGCTCCTATATTGGATGCATATATGTTTACCAAGGTTATATCTTCCTGTTGGATAGATCCTTTCAATATTAAGTAGTGACCTTCTTTGTCTCTAGTTATGGCCTTCATTTTGAAATCTATTTTATCAGATATGAGTATTGCTACCCCAGCTTTTTGTTCCTTTCCGTTTACTTGGAAGATTTTTTTCCATCCCTTCACTTTCAACCTATGTGAGTCTTTTGTTGTGAAGTAGGTCTCTTGTAAACAACATATATATGGGTCATGCTTTCTTACCCAATCAGCTACTCTGTGTCTTTTTATCGGAACATTCAGTCCATTTACATTTAAGGTGATTATTGATATGTACTTATTTATTGCCATTTTTGTTTAGTGTGGTTCTGTTTTCCTTCCTATTTCTTCTAGTAATTACAGCAGTCCTTTTAACATTTCTTGCAGTGCTGGTTTGGTGTTAATGTATTCCCTTAGCCTTTTTTTGTCTAGGAAGCTCTTTATTTGACCTTCTATTTTGAATGATAGCCTTGCTGAGTAGAGTAGTCTTGGATTCAGATCCTTGTTTTTCATGCCTTGATTACTTCATGCCATTCCCTTCTGGGCTGTAGTGTTTCTGTGGAGAAGTCAGCTGATAGCCTTATGGGGGTTCCTTTGTAGGTAACCTGTTGCTTATCTCTTTCTGCCTTTAGGATTCTTTCTTTGTCTTTAATTTTTGGCATTTTAATTACTATGTGTCTTGGTGTGGGCCTGTTTGGGTTCTTCTTACTTGGGGCTCTCTGTGCTTCTTGAACTTGAATACCTTTTTTCTTCACCAAATTAGGGAAGTTTTCTGTCACAATTTCTTCAAATATATTCTCTAACCCTTGCTCATTTTCTTCTTCTTCAGGGACTCCTATGATGCGAATATTATTACGTTTCCAGTTGTCCCACAGTTCTCTTAAGCTGTCTTTCTGTTTTTTCATTGTTTTTTCCTTTTGGTTTTCTGATAGGTTGATTTTTTTCTACCCTGTCTTCTAACTCACTGATCCAGTCCTCAGCTTCCTCTACTCTGCTGTTTATTCCTTTCAATTTGTTTTTCATTTCTGCTATGTCAGTCTTCATTTCTTCTTGGTGCTTCTTCATTTCCAGTTGGTTGATTTTCAATGTTTCTATGTCTTTGCTCATGGTGTTGATGTCCTTACTCATGCTGTTGAGCTTCCTCAAGATCATGGCTCTGAATTCTAGCTCTGTTAACTTGCTTAACTCCATTTCATTTATCTCATCTTCGGTAGAGGTCTCTTGTTCTTTCATTTGGGATCTGTTTGTGTCACCATTTTGGCTATCTCAGTGGGTTTTGGAGCCTGCCAAATTTTCCCTGTGGATGTTGGTGTTCTGCTGTTTGTGGCTCCCTCTACTGGGTTTGGATGAGCGTGGGAGGACCCACGTTAAACACCACTGTCAAGTCTTACTTTCCTGGGTAGATTTGCAAACCCAGAAAAGGTTAAGTTAAAGAAAAAAGAAAAGGTTAAGTTATCCTCTAGCTTTTTGCCTAGAGGCTATTAGTCATGGTTACTTGAAGAGCCTTCCTTGGGTTCTCAGTTGAATGAGTACCTCCCTCAGGTGTTCAGGGTAAGAGGATTTCCCGAGGGTGGGGCAGATGCTGGTAGGTAATGAGCCTCAATTTACATTCAATGGCCCACCTGAGTGTGGCTGAATCTCCGAGGGAGGGGCTGCCACCTCTCCCCAGATCCCTGGGAAGGAGTAAGATGGCCACCGTCCTGCGTGGCCGCAACTCAGGAAAAGCTCTGAGCGCCCTCCAAATCCTGAGTGTCCCCACACAGTTCCTGTCCAGTCCGCCCTCCCTCTGCTGGAGCCCCAGGTGAGTGGCTGTGGCTTTTTTAGCGCTCTGTTCCTGCCCTCTGCGCTGTGGAGCCGGCTTAGGCTTTAACCCCGAGGGCAGTGTTCACAGCTAAGACTGCTGCTGTCCGTGGGCTCCCAGCCCCCCTCTTGTGCTTCCGCAGTCCTACCAAGATCAATTCAGTGTCCCTGGTTGTATGGTCCTCGCAAACTGCTTTTCTGTTGCTTTTTTCCTATGATTTGTCTTTATTTTAGTTGTAATTCCAGTTTGGTCCTGGGAGATGGTCTATGTAGCTTCCATTCACTCCACTGCCATTTTGGAATCTCTTATTAATATATTTTTGTTACAGATGTTTCTCTTTTTTCTCCCATTGACACCCTCCTCCCAATCCCTCTCCTCTCCTCTTCCCTCCGTCCCCAGCATTGTTGTCTATGTCCATGGTTATGCATACATGCATATAAGTTCTGTGGTTTATCTCTTCCCTCTCCCCTGACCCCCTCTTCTGAGGTTTGTCAGTCTGTACCCTACTTCTATGTCTCTGGGTCTATTTTGTTCATCAGCTTGTTTTGTTCATTATATTCTACAAATAAGTGAGATCATGTGATATTTGTCTTTGTCTGATTGGCTTGTTTCACTTAGGATAATACTCTCTAGGTCCTTCCATGTTGTCTCAAAGGATAAGAGATCTTTCTTTCTTACAGCTGCATAGTACTCTATTGTGTATATGTACCACAGTTTTTTTATCCACTCATCTACTTATGGACACTTGGGCTGTTTCCAGATCTTAGCTATTGTAAATAGTTCTGCTATGAACATGGGGGTACATATATTCTTTCTGATTGGTGTTTCAGGCTTCTTTGGGTATATTCCTAGAAGTGGGATCACTGGGTCAAATGGCAGTTCAATTTTTAACTTTTTGAGGTAACACTATAGTGTTTTCCATAGTGGCTGCACCAGTCTGCATTCCCACCAGCAGTGTACTAGAGTCCCCTTTTCTCCACACCCTCGCCAGCACTTGTTGTTTGATGATTTGTTGATGGCAGCCATTCTGACAGGTGTGAGGTGATACCTCATTGTTGTTTTTATTTGCATCTCTCTGATGATTAGTGATGTTGAGCATTTTTTTGTATTTCTCTTGGCCATTTGTATGTCCTGTTTGGAGAGGTGTTTCTTTAGGTTCTCTGCCCATTTTTTGGTTGGATTCTTTGTCTTCCTTTTGTTGATTTGTATGAGTACTCTATATATTTTGGAAATTAACCCCTTATCTGATGTATTGTTGGCAGTTATGCTCTCCCATGTAGTGGGTTCCCTTTCTATTTTTATGGTGGTTTCTTTTGCTGTGCAGAAGCTTTTGAGTTTGATGTAGTCCCATGTGTTCATTTTTCCCTTTGTTTCTCTTGCCTTAGGCATTGTATCAGTGAAAATTCTGTTGTGTGAGATGTCTAAAATTTTGTTGCCTACATTTTCTTCTAGGATTTTTATGGATTCATGCATCACATTTAAGTCTTTTATCCATTTTGAGTTTATTCTTGTGTATGGTGTAAGTTGATGGTCTAGCTTCATTTTTTTGCATATAGCTGTCCAATTTTCCCACCACCATTTATTGAAGAGGCTGTCTTTACTCCACTGTGTGCTCTTGCCACCTTTGTCAAATATTAATTGAGCATAATGTCTTGGGTCAATTTCTGGATTCTCTGTTGTGTTCCATTGATCTGTATGCCTGTTCTTTTGCCAGTACCAGGCTGTTTTGATTATAGTAGCTTTATAGTATAACCTGATATCTGGTATTATGATCCCTCCTACTTTGTTCTTCTTTTTCAAGATTGCTGTGGCTATTCAGGGTCTTTTATGGTTCCATATAAACTTTTGGAGTATTTGTTCTAGTTCTGTGAAATTTGTTGTTGGTATTTTGATGGGGATTGCATTGAATCTATAGATTGCTTTTTGTTGGAACTCTCATACACTGCTGGTGGGAAAGATGCTGCAGCCATTTTGGAACATAGTCAGGTGGTTTCTTGAAAAGTTAAACATATAGCTACCATATAATCTAACTATTTCACTCTGTTATAGGTTGATATGTGCCCCTCTTAATCACATGTTGACGTCTTAACCCCCAGTACCTCCAAATGTATGGACTATAATCCAATATGACAAGTGTCGTTATAGAAAGGGGGATTTAAATAGAGACACAAATACAGGGAGAATGCCATGTGAACATGAAGACAGCCATCTATACGTCAAGGATAGAGGACTAGAACAGATTTTTTGTTCACAGCTCTCAGAAGGAACCAATGCTGCCAACAACTTGGTTCCTAACTTCTACTTCCAGATCTGTGTGAGACAATAAATGTCTGTTATGTAAGCCACCTGGTTTGTGGCACTTTTGTTATGGCAGCCCTAACAAACTAATATACAGTCGTCCCTCGCCACTTTGCGCTTTGACGTTCGCGGCTTCACTCTATCGCAGTTTTTTCAAATACTATACTATTTGAAAAAACTGCGATAGAGTGAAGCCACAAACGTCGAAGCGCAAAGTGGCGAGGGACGATGGTATGTAAATAAAGAATCCTACTTCGTAGAAATTCATTTATCACAGTAGAGTCTGGAACTGATTAACCGCAATAAATGAGGGCCGACTGTACACTTCTAACGATTTACTCAAAAAGAAAACATATACAAAGACTTCTAAATGAGTGTTCATAGCAGCTTTATTTGCAGTAGCCCAAATCTGGAAACAACCCAGGCATCTATCACTAGGTGAATGGAAAACAGATTGTTGAATATTCTGTATAATGGAAACTACTCACCTGTAAAGGGGAAATAAACTATTGATACATGAAACCACATGGATGAATTTGAAAATAATTATTCTGAGTAAAATGACCCAGACAGAAAAAGAATACATACTGTTTGACTCCATGTATATAAACTCTAGAAAATGCAAACTAATTTATAATGTCAGAAAGCATATTAATGTTTGCCCAGGGAGGGGGGGGCAGGAGGGAAAGATTAAGAAAGAACATGAGCCCTGGCCAGTTTGGCTCAGCAGTTAGAGCGTCGGCAGTTCTGGTCAAGGGCATGTACCTCAGTTGCAGTTCAATCCCCAGTTGGGGTTGCGAGGGAGGCAACCAGTCGATGTCTCTCTCTCACGTCGATGTTTCTCTCTCTCCCCCTCCCTCCTTCCCACTATGTCTGAAGATAAATGGAAAAAAATATCCTCGGGTGAGGATTTTTTTAAAAAAAAGAAGGGGCATGATGATGCCTGGCTAGTGTGGCTCAGTGGATTGAGCATCATCCCATGGACTGAGAGATCCCAGTTTGATGCCCAGGTTTTGGGCTAGATCCCCTATAGGAGGGGGTATGCAGGAGGCAGCTGATTGATGTTTCTCTTTCACATGGATGCTTCTCTCTCTGTCTCTCTCTAAAAAATCAATAAAAACATATTTAAAAGACGGGGGTATGATGAAACTTTTAGAAGTGGTGAATTTCATTTCAATTTTTTTATTGTAGTAATGGTTTCAGGGTATATGCATATGTCAAAACTTACTGAATTATATTCTTTAAAGATATGCTGTTTAATATATGTCAATTATACCTCATCATACTGTTAAAATTTTAAACTTAAAATTTTTAAAAAATTTTAAGAGAAAACCAACAAAAATTTATTTGTGCCATTAAATAGAGTAGTATTGATAGAATGGAAAAAGTACAGGCAAAAAGGTATTAAGAGTAGACCTGGACATGGTAGATTAAACCCAGTTATTAATCTCTGTTACCTTCTAAACTCCTCTAAAATTATTTTTACAAAATGATTTCAGCAAGCATAAGTCCACCAGAAAAAAAAAGTGAGTGGAATAGAAGATGAAACAGGTAAGAAATATCAACAAAATTTTGGAACCAGGAAAGCTTTTGGAGTAACACTGAAAAAAACAGATTGGTTGAATAATTTGCAAGGAGCAGGCCCCAGCTATCCTGCCCCTCATATCCACAGATAGCTGTTCCTCTCCCACCCTAGCAAAGCTGAGGATAGAGGCAAGGTACCTAGCTAAAAACAGAAGGATTAAATCAAAGTTTACATGTTGATATGAGACTGTGCTAGCTGTCTTCTCAAATTTAGTCCTAGAATGCTGGAAGCCAGGCTTATACCCATCTGGCTGAGGATTGAAGGTTACCTCTCTGGGCAGTTGAACAGCCCAAGGGGGAAAAAGAATATACAGATGTGGGTATGAGAGTTTTTCCAATGATATCCAGGAAGACAGCCACAGGATAAGCAACCTCCCCTTCTTTCTCCACATACAAAAAGTACTTCCAGGCTCTTAGGGCTTAAGTCTTAAATATAAGTGGATAGCCAAAGATGACAGGACATTTGATAAAAAAACAAAAACAAACAAACAAAAAAAAACAGTGAATGAAAGATACTGACCAAACTAAAGATAAAAGAAAAACTTGAAGAAAACAGATAATAGAGGGAGCAGAAGAAAATTATAACAAAACAAAAACACTCTATAATTTTCTCAAAGTTAAACCCAGAAATAAACCCAAGACATTATGCTCAACTAATATTTGACAAAAGTGGCAACAGCATACAATGGAGTAAACACAGTCTCTTTAATAAATGGTGCTGGCGTCCGGCCGGTGTGGCTCAGTGGTTGAACTGCACCAAGAGGTCGCCAGTTCAATTCCCGGTCAGGACACATGCTCAGGTTGTGGGCCTGATCCCCAGTAGGGGGCATGCAAGAGGCGGCCAATCCATATTCTCTCTCATCGATGTTTCTATCTATCTCTCTCACTCACTTCCTCTCTCTGTAAAATCAATTAAGGAAAAAAAATAATAATAATAATAATAAATGGTGCTGGGAAAATTGGACAGCTACATGCAAAAAAAATGAAACTAGACCACCAACTTACACCATGCACAAGAATAAACTCAAAATGGATAAAAGACTTAAATGTGACTCATGAATCCATAAAAATCCTAGAAGAAATTGTAGGCAGAAAAATCTCAGACACCACACATAGCGGAATTTTCACTGATACGTCACCTAGGGCAAGAGAAACAAAGGAAAAAATTAATAAATGGGACTACATCAAACTAAAAAGCTTCGCACAGCAAAAGAAACAAGCATCAAAATGGAAAGGGAACCCACTGTATGGAAGAACATAATTGCCAATGATACATCATATAAGGGGTTAATTTCCAAAATATATAGAGTTCATACAACTCAACAAAAGGAAGACAAAAATCCAATTAAAAAATGGTCAGAGATGCCCTGGCCGGTTTGGCTTAGCGGTTAGAGCGTCTGCCTGCAGACCATAGAGTCCCGGGTTCGGTTCCCACTACGGGCACGTACCTCGGTTGCAGTTTGTCCCTGCCCCAGTTGGGGTTGTGTGGGTGGCAACCACTCGATGTGTCTCTCTCTCATCGATGTTTCTCTCTCTCTCTTGCCCCCTCTCTCCCTCCCACTCTATCTGAAGATAAATGCAAAAATGTCCTCAGGTGAGGATAAAAAAAAAATGGGCAGAGGACCTGAATGGACACCTCTCCAAACAGGACATACAAATGGCAAAGAGACATGAAAAAATGCTCAATGTCACTAATCATCAGAGAGACGCAAGTTAAAACGACTATGAGGTATCACCTCATACCTGCCAGAATGGCTGCCATCAACAAATCATCAAACAACAAGTGCTGATGAGGATGTAGAGAAAAGGGGATTCAAGTACACTGCTGGTGGGAATGCAGTGTACTAGGCTGGTGCAGCCACTATAGAAAACAATATGGTGTTTCCTCAAAAAATTAAAAATGGAATTGCCATTTGATCCAGTGATTCTGCTTCTAGGAATATATCCTAAGAAGCCTGAAACACCAATCAGAAAGAATATATGCACCCCTGTGTTCATAGCAGCACTATTTACAATAGCTAAGATCTGGAAACAGCCCAAGTGCCCATCAGTAGATGAGTGGATAAAAAAGCTGTGGTACATATACACAGTGGAATACCATGGATCTGTAAGGAAGAAAGATATCTTACCCTTTGAGATGACATGGAGACCTGGAGAGTATTATGCTAAGTGAAATAAGGCAATCAGAGAAAGACAGATATCACATGATCTCACTTATTTGTGGAATGTAATAAACAAAATAAGCTGATGAACAAAATAAACCCAGAGACCTGGAAGTAGGGAACAGACTGACAAACCTCAGAGGAAGGTAGGGGGAGGGTGGGAAGAGATAAACCAAAGAACTTATATGCATATGTGCATAATCAATGAACACAGACAACAATACTGTGAAGGGGGGAGGAGCAGGTAGGAGGGTGTCAATGGGGAAAAAAGAAACATCTAACAAAAATAAATATATATTTTTTTAAATCCCTACCCAAGGATATTTTTTCCATTTATCTTTAGATAGAGTGGAGGGGAGGGAGGGAGAGAGAGAGAAAAAAAAAACATTGATGTGAGAGAGACACATCAACTGGTCGCTTCCCGCATAATCCCAGCCATGGCCAGGGACAAACCATAAGCGAGGTACGTCCGCGGGCCAACGCTTTAACCACTGAGCCAAACCAGCCAGGGCTAAATAAACTAATTTAAAAAATATTCTCAAAGTTAAGATATAATCATGGAACAAGAACAAGACTGTAAAAGACTGTTCAGGGGACAGTGAAGAGCTCTTAAAATTAGTTACAGTAAGAGAACTTTTTTAAAAATTAGAAGTATTTTAAGGTAAAGTTGAGAGAATCTCCAGAAAGTAAAATAAAAAGTCAAAGTAATAAAAATGGTAAGAGAAAGAAGAAAATAAATGAATAGGTTCCATACATATAACACTGAATAACAGGAATTCCTGAAGGTGAGAAAAGAAATTGGAGGAGGGGAAATTATCAATAAATAAGTAGAGAAAATATCCCAAACATGAAGAACCTGAATTTCTAGGTTGCAAGTACCTAACTACCCAGTACCAGCTTAATAAAGAAAAAGAACCATGTTTTTAGAAAACTGAGGAGAAATAAAGGATCCTAAAAGTTTCTAGAGAAGAAACAGGTCATATCTAAAACATTAGGATTTAGAATACATGGATTTTCTATACAGCAACTCTGGGAGCTGGAAGACAATGGAGACTGACCTTCAAAATTATGGGGGGGAAAATGTTTACTAACTTGAACATCTATATTCAATTATGTGGGTGAAATAATTTTATATGTCTGTTATATGTATGGATAAAATAAGGACATTCCAGTCATTCAAGATCTCAAAAATTCACTTCCTGTATACTTTTTATTAGGGAATTACTGGAATATATGCTCCACCTCAACCAGGGAGTAACCATAAAAGAAAAAGAAAAAGACAAAGGATCTGCGAAGCAGATGCTCCAGCGTAGGAGAGAGAGCAGGGAATTCCAGAGATGAAGGGGAAGAGACATCACTGGCAAGGTGTCAGCTAGTTAGCAGCCTAGAGAGCAAACAATCTAGACTGTAACAAGTGAAAACCCCTGAGAACAGTCTCCAAGCCTGGAATGAAATTGATAGATTACCTGAAATGTTTGACTTGATATAGAGGAGATTTACAGCTCTGTTGGAGAGTTTGAGGATGAATTAGTGAAAAATACATGATAAATACTAAGCCAAAAAATTGGAAAGAAAGTAAAAGAAGAGGAAGTAGTAGTTGTTAGTTCCAGGGAGAACAGAAAAAATTTTACAAGAAAGGAAATTTGATTATACTGTGCCTGTCAAGTGAGGCTCTGAATGGAACCGAGGGAAAAGAAGAACCACAGACTAGAAGTTACTTATGAGGACTCCTTACAGGTTCAAAAGGAGGGAAGGGGAGTGTAAGAGATGCTTGTGGTCTGAGACGGATTTCAGAATTCATGGACCTGGATGTGTAGCAGTTCAGATTGAGGTGAAGCTTAGCCCCAGGTCCTACTCATTTCCTAGCTGAACCAGGAAGGAGATGGTCACCTAAGATAGAGAGTATCTGATTCCTTCAGACTGAGTTATGTGCGTTTCCTGTCATTTCATTGCTTTCTCACACTGTATTGTAATTGGCTGGGTGTGTTTGTCTTTCCCACCAATCTGTAAGTTTTTTTATGGCAAAAACTGTCGTCTTCACTATTATCTCAGCACAGCACCTAGCATGTAATATGTGCTCAATACATATTTGTTGAATGAATGAATAATAATGGAAGAAAGATTAGGATATGGTACAAATTTTATGATTAAAAATACTGAACTTCTAGGAGTATATCCTAAGAAGCGTGAAACACCAATCAGAAAGAATATATGTACCCCTATGTTCATAGCAGCACTATTTACAGTTGCTAAGATCTGAAAACAGCCCAAGTGTCGATCAGTAGATGAGTGGATAAAAAAGCTGTGGTACATATACACAATAGAGTACTATGCAGCTGTAAGAAAGAAAGATCTCTTATCCTTTGAGACAACATGGAGGGACCTGGAGAGCATTATGCTAAGCGAAATAAACCAATCAGAGAGAGACAAATACCACATGATTTCACTTATTTGTGGAATATAATGAACAAAATAAGCTGATGAACAAAATAGACCCAGAGACATAGAAAAGGGGTATGGTTCAGACAGACCTGAGAGGAGGGGGGCGGGCGGGATGGATGAGATAAACCAAAGAACTTATATGCATGTATGTGTAACCAATGGATATAGACAACAATGCCGGGGGAGGGGAGTGATAAATCCGAAGATAAATGGGGAGGAGGGTGTCTGGGGGGAAAAAGGAAAGAAAAAAAATGAATTTTTTGAAGATGAAGTCAAGGGAGAGGAGTGGTGGAGGTCATCCAATTAAGTCCAAAAGTGATCAAGAGATTATGTAGAAAAAAATAAATGAGGATACAAAGAGAATGGAAGTGGACTTGAGAAAAACAGGAAGTGGCAATAAGGAGCAGTGATCTTTATGGACTGTTTATTGCCTTCTGAGATGATGGAGAGTAAGAAAAGGTACGAACCCTGGTGAAGGAGATAGTGCCTTCTGGGAAAAATTATTTAAATTGGCACTTTAAGGAATGAGTAGGAATTTGAAGTGTATGTGCTGTGGAAGACCAGGGCTTCTAGGCAAAAAGGAACATTATATGTAAAGGCAGAGAGGGTTGAGGAGTTGGCATGTGCTTCATGGGTGAGTAAAGCAGGGCAAATAAAAATAAAAAAGATCACTTAGGCAAATGAATTGAACTATCCCTCAGGATAGGTGATAGAGTGTCACTGAAGAATTTCAAGGAGAGTGATATAATCAGATTTGCAGTTCACCAAGTCCATTTCATGGAAGTGATTTAGAAGATGGATTGAAATGAGGTAGGACCCAGAAACAGAAAGACCAATGACAAGGCTTTTATAGTAGTGAGATTTGGAGAAGCTGGGTTTAACTATAGCTGTTAAAAGGGATTAGAAGGGGTGGTGGATATGAGAGATATTTAGGAGGTAGAAGTCACAGTACTGGGTGATTAATAGAATGTGTGTGGTTAAGAAGGAAGATGGAGAATCTTGTATGATTATAGGTTTCCTGTTGGGGATCTTAGTGAATGCTGGTACTGTTCACAGAGATAGGGGATATAAAAAGGAGAGGATGCCCTGGCTGGTTTTGTTCAGTGGTTAGAGCGTCAGCCCGTGGACCAAAGAGTCTTGGATTCAGTTCTAGTCAAGGGCACGAACCTCAGTTGTGGTTCGTCCCCGGCCCTGCTCAGGGTTGTGCTGGAGGCAACTAATTGATGTCTCTCTCTCTCACATCGTTTCTCTCTCTCTCCCTCCTTCCCACTCTATCTGAAGATAAATGGAAAAGTATCCTTGGGTGAGGATTTTTTTTAAAAAAAAAGGAAATTTGAGGCAAGATGGTGTTTTATTATGGCCCTGTTAGGCCATCCAAGTGGAGACGACTTATATGCAAAAGAGAACTGGAGTTAAAAATTTGGAAGCCAATATAGGGAAGTTATTGAAGCTATGGGCTTTTTTTTATTATTTGTTCTCATCATTATTGTGCTAATTAGAAATTTATTATAGGTAAGGCTTTTTGTTTGTTTGTTTGTTTAAACTAATAAGCAGAGTCCACAATTTAGAGCTCTTTAATAGGAGAGGATTGTTAAAGATGAAGGATCAAGAAAATTTTATAATACAATATAATTTGAAAATAGTCATTCTGTCTTTGAGGAAATGATTTAGGTTTGAGGTTTCAAGTGACTTAATAAATTTAAATAATTTGGCCCTGGCTGGTTTGGCTCAGCGGTTGGAGTGTCAGCCCGCGGACCAGAGAGTCCCAGGTTTGGTTCCTGCTAGGGGCATGTACCTCGGTTGCAGCTTATCTCCGGCCCCTGTTGGGATCGTGTGGGTGGCAACCACTCGATGTTATCTCTCTCATGTCGATGTTTCTCTCTCTGTCTTCCTCCCTCTCCCCCTCCTGCTCTATCTGAAGATAAATGCAAAAACAAAAAAATGTCTTCGGGTGAGGATTAAAAAATTTTTAAATAATTTGTCACTTTTTTTCTAATTAAAATATAACATTTATACAAGTAAACGCATAAAATGCACAGTTCAGTGATTTTTTTCATGAATGTGTACCTTCTTATAACCACAATCCAGATTAAGATCATCTTGAGCTCCTCATAAGGTTCCCTTGCAATATTTTAACCCTAGTTTTTATTCTAGAAGTTTTAGATCACTGTATAAACTTAGCATGGGAGAATTCTCCCTCTCCTTGGCAAAGCCCTGTAAGCTGTAGAATCAGAAGTCCATAGAGAAGAATAAAAATCAAAATTTGGCTTTCCAACTTGGGCCTGGCATAATGGCTCCTGCAAAAAAGAGTGGCTAGAAGAAGGGCCATTCTGCCATCAGTGAGGTAATGACAATGTGTTAGAACACACTATCAACATTCACAAGTGCATCCATGGAGTGGGTTTCAAGAAGCATGCCCTTCAGGCACTCAAAGAGATCTGGAAATGTGCCGAGAAGGAGATGGGAACTCCAGATGTACGAATTGACATCAGGCTCAACAAATCTGTCTGGGCCAAAGGAATAAGTAATGTCCCACACTGTATCTGAGTGCGGTTGTCCAGAAAACATAATAAGGATGAAGATTCACCAAACATGCTCTATATATTGGTCACCTACGTACCTGTCACTACTTTAAAAAATCTACAAACAGTTCATGTAGATGAGAACTAACTGCTGATTGTCGAATAAAGTTATTAAAACTGCAAAACAACAACAAAATGTCGAAACCTGGTTTGAATTTCACAGTATACAGTGTCTCTTTTATTATTCTCACCTTACACTTCCTTCAAATTTTTAAAAATGGAAATAAAGTAAACCTCTCAATTTTATGTCGTTTTTGAAACCGCCTAATACTATCCCATCTTCTCTAGTATTTCTGAGAAATGAAGCCTGAGGAGAGGATGGCAGAACTGGAAAGTCTTGTTTTATAGTGGGTTTCATTATGGTGTGTATCTGTGTTACTGTTGTCTGTCTTCCAGATTATTTGGTCCTATAAAAAATGGACTGTTTCTCTAAGTTGGGAATAGTATATATCTCCTTGATTATATCTGTTTGATTTTTTTGTTTGTTAATCCTCAACTGATGATATATTTTTTTCCATTGATTTTTAGAGAGAATGGAAGGGAGGGAGTGGGGAGAAAAGGAGGGAGGGAGAGAGAGAGAAGAAACATCAATGTGAGAGAGAGAGAGACATTGATTGGTTGCCTCCTGCACACACCCCAGCCAGGGCTGGGGATCACACCTACAACCCAGGTACGTGCCCTTGACTGGGAATCGAACCATGACCCTATGGTGCATGGACTGATGCTCTAACCACTGAGCACACTGGCCAGGGCTGATTTTTTTTTAATTATGCCTTTTGGGGGAGTTTTTGTAGGACTGACAGACTATCCCTATTTGTGGAGGTAGCTCTATCTCTGTCACTTATCTTCCTTTATTGATCTATAAACCATCTGGAATAGTAAAGTGTTATTTTTCTTTGAAAATTTGTATTGAGAAATAAACTATACATATAAAAGAAAAATATGGTTAAAAGAATAATTATAAAAGAAACACCCATATACCTAATACATAAGCCAAGAAATAGAATATAACTATACCCCAGAACCCGCCCTGTGCCCCTTCCTGATTGAATCCCCTTTCTCCCTTCCTCAGACATTCACTAGCCTAAATTTTGTAATAGTCATTCCGTTTTTTTAGTTTTATAAACTATATATAGACATCAACATCTGTATAAATACATATATATGGTTTAAAAGTATATGTATTTGAACTGTATATTAATGGAATTATATTGTAAACATATTCTTTTGTGATTTGCTTCTTTTACCCAATATTGTGCTTTTTTTTTTTTTAATCCTCACCCAAGGACATTTTTGCATTTATCTTCAGATAGAGCAGGAGGGAGAGAGGTGGGAAGAGAGAGAAACATCGATGTGAGAGAGACTGATTGCCACCCACACAACCCCAACTGGGGCGAGGACAAACTGCTACCAAGGTCCGTGCCCTTAGCGGGAACCGAACCTGGGACTCTGGTCCGTGGGCCGACGCTCTAACCACTGAGCAAATCGGCCAGGGCTGTGTCTTTTTTTCAATCCTCACCTGAGGATGTTTTTCCATTTATTATCAGATAGAGTGGGAGAAAGGGAGGGAGAGAGAGAGAAACATCTATGTTAAAGAGACACATCGACTGGTTGCCACCTGCACGACCGTAACCGGGGCCAGGGACAAACCGCAACCGAGGTACATGCCCTTGACCGGAATCGAACCCGCGACTCTGGTCCGTGGGCCGATGCCCTAACCACTGAGCAAACCGGACGGGGCCAACAGTGTGCTTTTGTGATTCTTCTAGATTGAGGTATGTTGCTATATAAAGTTCATTCATTTTCAAGCTGGATAATACTCTGTTGTCTGCAAACACCATGGCCTATTTACCTATTTTACTGTTTATGGGTGTTTGTCTATTTTTTTTATGTTAAAAATAGTGCTACTGAAAATATTTTTAATATGTGCAAACGTTTCTGTAGGATATATACCTAAAAGTGAAAATAGTAGTTTCTACAATAAGTATATATTCAAGTGTACTACATAATGAGAAACTTTGTAAAAGTGGTTGTACCATTTATCCCTCCCACTGGGAGTGGATGAGAGTTGCTATTGCTTTGCCCCCCCCCCCCCCCCCTTGTCAATACTTGGTATTGGCCAACTTTTTCATTTTAACCAACCTGGTTGTGAACGAAATTAAATTAAAACTCTTTGTGGTATTAATTTGCATTGTTCTGATTGACATGAGATTGAACATCTTTTTATGTTTAGGAGCCATTTATAAACCTGCATCCTCTCCAGTGACGTTCCTTCTCAGTTATTTTGTAAATTTTCCTGGTAGGTTGTCTTTTTCTTATTGATTCACAGCAGTTCTTTAGTATATTCTGGATGCTAATCCTTTTTCACAGTAATATGTGTTAAAAATCAACATGTTTCTTTTTTTATTCTGCAAATCTAGACACCCAAGGAGAGATGCCTTGCACAAACCTAGAGAGTGAAATCATTGGCCAGGCTTCTATACTAGGCACTCTAGTGAAATAGCCATGTGGTCTGCAGGCCCTGGCACTTTGGGGTGAATTATATTGTAGTTACTGGCTGCTGCTGACCTGTGGTGCTTGCCTTTGCAGGTGGAACAGGAGGATTTTGTAATGGAAGGGCATGGCAAGACTCCACCTCCTGGTGAAGAAAGCAAACAGTGAGTCACACTTTATTTAAAAAGGGTCTTATTACAGATCTTCAAAAGCACTTTGGTTAAACAGGCTGAGAGCATGTTTGCAGGAACGTATATGTTAGGCACATTGTGGAACTTACCAGTTGCTTTAGTACTGTTAATGCATTGTTTCTATTTATAGACAGACTAACTGGAGAGACAAGAAAGTTGGCTGTGTAGTTTCTCATACTCGACTCAACAAAACTTATGTTACACTTTAGCAAAGGCTTTAAGGCTCAGGATGTTCCAAATGGAACTAATTCAGTCTGGTTGATTTCCAAAGAAAGCATAAAATTGTATATCCTTTTCTTAGCAATGTCTTTATGAAGTGACGAAATTAATAGGCTGTTTTCCTGCATTCCAAGGGAATTTATTTGAATAGTACTTCCTGAAATTATATTCCATTGAGTTATTTATACTTATGATCTTTGTTTAAATCACAAATTGTTTCCCTAAAGGAATAGGAATTATAAATAATGTAATTTAGCCAACATTCTAGGTAATTCAGGATCTCTCCCTTCCTCACTTAAAAGTGATTAATTTTTAAATCTGAAATTTGGAGTCCTCTGGGTAGCTTTTTGGTGGCAATGAGTAGATTTTTTTTGCCCTCTGTCATAGAACTTGAAAAATTGTGTTGCAGAGCATACTCATGTTTCATATGTCCTTTTAAAGAAAAAAATAGTTAAGACTGGCTGAAAGGACTGACATAACTACTATTTTTTTATTCAGAGAGTAGTCTCCTAAGTTAAAAGATTCAGTGATTCATGGAACTTACCAAAAATCTGGAAAGAAACTTCGTTCTCTTGACTTTTTTATTTCCTAGAAAATAGTTTTTAGTTTTAGTCTGTCTTATGAAAATTATGTCTTCGAAACCCTTAGGAATGAATTATACAGAATAGCTATGCTGCCACATGGCCAGGTTCATTAAAGGAGAATGTTCATCTCATATTTGTTGTGAATGGAAACCAGGATATTTTCACAGCTGGTTTAATTTGCTAACCAGGCAGTTTTAAAAATAGCTTACAGTATAAATCCTAACTTTGCTGTATTCTGTCAAATGCATTTATATTGTGCATGGGCTGATGGAATCAATTTATCTTTAACAAATTAGAATACCAAACATCTAGTCCCAGTGGAATTATAGGAACACTTCAGGTGCTTCTTTCTGCCCTTCTGCCCACTCCCCAAACCCTACACTTAGGTCAGAGGTCTTTATAATATAAAAATCATAGCTCCCATTTGACAAGGGTTTTCTGTGTACAAAGTAACTTTACTCATTACAGTGCCTCCATTTAATTCAGAGATCACAGTAGCTAATTCGCCCATTAATTGCAGCTTGAAATGGAAGTTAGGATTTGAACCCAGGTCTTTCTGACTTTTAAGTGTTTTATAATATTTCTTAAACACAAATTCTTTGCCATCCTTGGGAGCTATGTTCCTGAAAAGTACTGTGGTTAGCAAAATGCAATTATCAAGATCAAAGTCTCATGGATAAGAGGGAGGTGGGGGAAACAATAAAAATGGCATTAAGCCTATTTTTTAAACACAGATGAAAGTTCTGTTCTCTGGAGGGTATCCATTTCTCAGACAAACCAGTCTTTATCTTTAAAAACCTGCTCCAGTAACCCCTCTCCTGAAGGGTATTCAGGAAACATTGCTGGGGAAGATTCTCCCACAAGCTTTTGTTATACAAACTGCATTTCTTTTGGAGAGAGCTCCAAACAGCTGCAGTGGACCTGAAACGCAATGGGTTGTATCCTTACCATTTTCTCTTGCTTTGTATTCACAAGTCTTATACTGCCTTTCACAGATGAATCCTTTTTTGTTATTCTGGGCTTGGTCTGCTATCATACATTGAAATGATAAAGCAGAACTGAATCTTCTCATTAGGCATTTTTTCCATAGACCTACCCACCTCTCCTGTGGGAGTGAGGAGCAGAGGTGCTGCGTTCTTGTTTGAGGCAACAGAAATACTTTTTTTTTTTTTTTTTTTTTTGTATCTCAGAACTGTAGTCAGCAAAGGATGATTGAATCCTGAATCGGAGCATCTATATTGTAGATCCTGAAAGTGACACATTGCTGAATGACTTAATGGAAATTCCCATTCTTTCTTTTATTAATTATAAAAGTGATACATGATTGTCATAAAACATTTAAAAGGTAAATGTGGATTTAGAAATAAAAGTGAGCCCTGGCCAGTTTGACTCAGCGGTTAGAGCGTCGGCCCACAGACCAGTGAGACTGGGTTCGGTTCCCGCTAAGGGCATGTGCCTCGGTTGCAGTTTGTCCCAGGCCCCAGTTGAGGTTGTGTGGGTGGCAGCCAGTCGATGTGTCTCTCTCACATTGATGTTTCTCTCTCTCTTCCTCCCTCTCTCCCCCCTGCTCTATCTGAAATGCAAAAATGTCCTCGGGTGAGGATTAAAAAAAAAAAGAAATAAAAGTGAGATATTTCTTTTATGCTGCTTCCCCTCCTAATCTTCCTAAATATTTTCTATATATTTTAAAACAACTAGATTTTTTTCTGACGTAATTCTTCTGAAATGTACTTCTTAAATTTGAAATCTTTTGCAGTCTATTTCATTATTTTAAACATCTGTGAAACAGTCTGTTGAATCGATGTACTATACTTATTCTTCTCTAACAGATATTTTGGTGGCCTTCACTTCTTTGATTATTGTAAATAATATATATTTTTAATCCTCACCAAGGATATATTTTTATTGATTTTTTTAATTTTATTTTTCTCTATTGATTTTAGAGAGGGGGAGAGAGATAGAAACATTGATGAGAGAGAACATCGACTGGCCACCTCCTGCATGCCCTCCACTGGGGATCAGGCCCACAACCTGGGCATGTGCCCTGACCGGGACTCGAACCAGCGACCTCTTAATGCATGGGTCAGTGCTCAACCACTGAGCCACACCGGCCGGGCTCTCCAGCGTTTTGATGACAATAAAATTATCTTTAATTTTTGCCACTCTAATATTATTTTAATTTGCATTTTTTGCTTACTAACAAGATGGAATATCTTTCGTTAATTTATTGATCATTGGTTTTTTTTAATCTTGTATACTACCTATTTACGTATTATTCCCATTTTTCTATTGAATTGTTTATTTTGATAGTTTTGTTTTGTTTTTTTTTATCCTCACCCGAGGACATTTTTCCATTTTTTGTTCAGATAGAGTGGGAGGGAGAGAGAGGAAGAGAGAGAGAGAGAAACTTCGAAGTGAAAGGGACACATTGAGTGGCTGCCACCCGCACGACCAACCAGGGCCGGGGACAAACCGCAACCGAGGCACATGCCCTTAGCGGGAACCAAACCCGGGTCTCTCCGGACCGCAGGCCGACGCTCTAACCGCTGAGCCAAACTGGCCAGGGCTATTTTGATAGTTTTGTAGGAGCCCTTTATAAAGTATAAATATTAGCCTTTGTCTGTTGAGATGTTTTTAAATATTTTCTTGCAGTCCTTCTCTTTTAACATTGGGGTATCTTTCATACTAATACACCTTTAAATTTTTTAAATAGTAAAATCAGTCAGCTTTTTGGCTTCTATGTTTTGTGCTTGCTTAGAGAAGTTTTTCCTACCCTAACATAAGAAAATATCCTTAGTTTTTCTGCTTTATTTTTTACATTTAGACCTTTAATTGAACTGACACTCTTTTTTGTGTATGGTGTGAGGCAGAGATAAATCTAACTTTTACTTTTTCTAAATTGGTTTGCAAAATGGGTCTCATTCTATTAGCTTGTATGGATAGCCTGTTTCACTTATGGAAGCAGATGGAGCGCAGGGGTAATATAACTTTCTCAAGGTTACAGAGCAAATTCTTGTAAGGATTAAAGTTATTTTTGTTAGCTGACATGTGCCACTTTCTCTGTTTTGTTTTCTTTTTTAAACCTTTTTACTATAAGTTCTATAAGTCTTGAAAAAATTATTTTTGTGATGTTTGTTTTAATGAAACTGAGTTCTATTAGGTAGATTAAGGTGGCTATGTATGTAAAAAGCTTTCTTGAAAAATAATTCACTCTTGATACTGAAAAATATCAGTGCTAAATGGTTACTATTTAGATCAGTTGTGCTGAATTTCAGGTGTATGTGTGGATAAGATTTAGTAGAGTATATAACTTTAAGCACTTTGTCTGTCTATTTATCTATATCTATCATTGCTTACTAATAGTATATCTAATATAATCATTTTTCTGAGGATATTCAGTTTATTAGCTACTGTAGCCAATCAGACAAGCTAAGTTTATTGTCCTATAATTACTGTATTAAACTCACACAGTATTAATCACATGATGTGTTTAACACAGGGGTAAATATTAAACTATTATTATAGCTTTTCAAAAAGAGCATGAACAGATACTTGCCCATAGATTTTGTTTGATCATGCTTATTGAAAGCTCATTTCTGATAAAATGTTTCTACCTAGGCAGGCTTTTGATTTGCTTTTCTTTATAATACAAGTGATGGTCTGGATGATTGGGGGTAGATCATTTGTTATAAATTATTTTGAAGTTAAATATCACTTTTGGTGTATTAATGAGTTTGACCTCTTTGCATCTTCTCTCCTCCTTTATTTAAATATAACTTACATGCCCGACCAGTGTGGTTCAGTGGTTTGAGCATTGTCCCATAGACTGAGAGGTCCTGCTTTGGTTCCCAACCAGGCCACATGTCCAGGTTTTGGCTTGATCTCCAGTAGGGGGCATGCAGGAGGCAGCTGATAGATGTTTCTCTCTCTCTAAAAAAATCAATAAAATCGTATTTAAAATAAATAAAATATAACTTACAAACAAGTCTGAGCTTTACATCTCTATACTCATATTATCAAAAGATATTTGTCTTTAACCTACTAAAATAATTCTGTTTTTCTAGTAAATTTTTGTTGACTGATTTTTCTTAATTCTTTCAGTTAATTTTACAGAAGGTCATTAAAAACAAGTCTCTCAAAGTAGGATTTCAAAGAGTTATTTGCACACCCATATTCATTGCAGCATTATTCACAAAATGCAAGAGTTGAAAGCAACTTAAATGTTCACATGGATAAAGAAAATGTAGTACTTGCATATAATAGAATATTATGAAGTCTTAAAAAAGAAGGAAATCCTGCCATGTGCTACAGCATGGATGAAACTTAAGGATATTATGCTGAGCAAAGTCAGCAAGTCAGAAAGGACAAATACTGTATGATTCCACCCATATGAAGTATGTCAGTCAAAATCATAGAAACAGAAAGTAGAAAGGTGTTTGACAAGAGCTAGGGGGAGGGAGGATAGGGAATTAGTATTTAATGAGTATAGAGTTTCAGATTTTCAAGATGAAAACGTTCTAGAGATCTGTTTCAAAACAATTCAAATATACTTAACTACTGAATTTCATATTTTAAAATGGTTAAGATGTTAAATTTAATGTTACCTGTTTTTCACCACAGTAAAAAAAATAAAACAACCAAATTGAAATGCACTTAAAATGCAAAATACAGCCTGGTATAAAATGTACCAGATACCTTTAGAACAACAACAACAGAAGAATGTAAAATTAATAACTTTTATATTGATTTTATGTTGAAATGATAATTCTTTGTGTATGTTGTACTAAATAAACCATATTAAAACTAAAAGAAAAAATCTCACTTAATAGTGTGTTTTATAGACAGTATCCCCTTTTTAGGGAGTGTTGATAGAATTAATAGTCTCAGTTCCTATATTTCTATTCCCTTGGGATGCCTTTTTTTATTTGTATTTCCCTTTTTAAGGGAGAATCTGTTTAGAGCTTGCATGGGAGTCCTATGAGGAGATCAAAGTGTTGAAGATAGTTTTATATTGATTCAGAGAGAAGAATGTAATTTGTGGAGTAAACACTGCTCTTCATTCCCCAGTGTGGTGTAATATAGCTTTGTGCTTGAGGTGCTATTTTTTAAATGTCTTAACTCTAATGTCTTGATTAAATTCTCGTCTCACTAATTACATTCTTCCCAACTTAAGTGCCTAGTTATAAAATGCCCTTTTAATTTTTCTCAATTATTAATTATACAGACTTTCCGTAAGTTCTAACCTTACCTTATCTTTTTTTTTTCTTTGTTGATTTTGGAGAGAGAGGAAGGGAGAGGGAGAGAGAGGTAGAAACATCGATGAGAGAGAACATCGATCATCGATTGGCCACCTCCTGCATGCCCCCCACTAGGGATTTGGCCCACAACATGGTCATGTGCCCTGACCAGGAATCATACTGGCGACCTCTTGGTACATGGGTCGACGCTCAACCAGTGAGCCACACCAGTTGGGCCCCTTATCTTTATTTCTGTTCCTACTCTAATTCCTTAACCTATAGTTCTATTTTCCTCGGATTCATCTTATACTGAAGTTTATCTTCCCCAAATCTCTATAGTAAGGATTCCTTTTATTAAGATATTCTTTGTTTCATATTTGACCACCCAGTTTAACCATTCTTTGGGGTTCTTGGTTAAAAACTTTGGGCAGTTCAACCTGGTCAGGTGGCTCAGTTGAAGCATTGTCCCATACACAAAAAGGTTGCGGGTTCAGTTCTCAATTAGGGCACATACCTGGTTTTCAGGTTCAATCCCCAGTCAGGGCGAGTGCAGGAGGCAACCAATGAATGTCTCTCTCTCTCTTTCTTTCTCTCTCTCTGTCTTCCTTCTTCCCTCCCTCCATTTCTCCCTCCCTCCGCCCTTCCCCTCTGTAAAAACCAATAAAAACATATCCTCAGGTGAAGACTAAGGCAAAAAAAAAAAGAAAGAAAGAAAATATTTCTAAATCACTTATGCATAATTATCATCAAAACACAAGCTTTGGTATTTGGTCATAGGAACCGTTTTTTTGTGTGTGTGTGTGTGTTTTACATTTTATTTACTGCATTCTACCATCAGATTTTCACCAGTTTTTTCCCTTTGAACCATTAAAATTGTAAATGTTGAAATAAAATTAAGAAGTACCAAATTGAATGATTGAGCGAACTCAATCATTATTACACAGCAGTAAGCTGGACCTGAGAAGAATAGGTGGATTTCTGTATAATCTATTCAGATTGTTTTTGGGAGAAAGGAAATGAGTTTTATTTTCAAGTTAACTGGTTTTGAAAATGCCACAATAGCTGATAGGTTCAATAGATGATAGTTATGGTCATGGAGTCTTTGGGACATGTTCAGTTGCTCATAAATTTTCTAATTTGCATTTGAAGTTACTTTAAAAAATTAATTCTTTGACAATGTATTTTTCACCAGGAGTCCCAGAATCATAATAAATGAATTTAGATAAAAGAAGAGGGGAAACGAGAGAGAGACAGAGAGAAACATTGATTTGTTGTTCCACTTATTTGTGCATTCATTGGTTGATTCTTTTTTTTTTTTTTTTTTTTTTTTTTTTTTTGGTATGTGCCCCTAGCGGGAACCGAACCCGGGACTCTCTGGTCCGCAGGCTGAGCTCCAACCGCTGAGCCAAACCAACCAGGACATTGGTTGATTCTTGTATGTGCCCTGACCTGAGATAGAACTGGCAACCTTGATATATCAGGACGATGCTCTAACCAACTGAACTACCTGGCCAGGACCTAGAGTCCTTTTTTTAAAATGTACTAAGTATTTTATTTATTTTTTATTTTTTTAAACTTATCTTTATTGTTGAGTGTATAACAGATGTTCCTCCTTTTTCCCCTATTGACCCTCTCCTCCCCGCTCCCACCCCGCTGCTGCCTTCCCCACACTGTTGTCTGTGTCCATTGGTTATGCATATATGCATAGAAGTTCTTTGGTTTATCTCTTCCCACCCCTCCCACCCCCCTATCTTTTGAGGTTTGTCAGTCTAACAATCAATTTGTACTTCTTAATCCCTTCACCTTTTTCACCTATTCTCCCAATCCCCCTCCCATCTGGCAACCAACAAAATGTTCTCTGTATCTATGAGTCTGTTTCTGTTCTGTTTGTCCATTTTATTTTTAGATTCAATTGTTGATAGACATGTATTTATTGCCATTTTGTTTGTTCATATTTTTTATCTTCTTTTTCTTCAAGAAGACCCTTCAGCATTTCTTATAATACTGGTTTGGTGGTGGTGAACTTCTTTAGCTTTTTCTTGTCTGGGAAATTCTTTATATGTCCATCGATTCTAAATGACAGCTTTGCAGGATAGAGTAATCTTGGTTGTAGGTTCTTGCTTTTCATCACTCTGAATATTTCTTGCCACTCCCTTCTGGCCTGCAAAGTTTCTTTTGAAAAATCAGCTGACAGTCTTATGGGAGCTCCCTTGTAGGTAACTAACTGCTTTTCTCTTGCTGCTTTTAAGATTCTCTGTTTGTCTTGAACCTTTTGCATTTTGGTTATGACGTGTCTTGGTGTGGACCTCTTGGGGTTCATCTTGTTTGGGACTCTCTGTGCTTCCTGGACTTGCGTGTCTGTTTTTTTTCACCAAGTTAGGGAAGTTTTCTGTCATTATTGTTTCAAATAGGTTTTCAATTTCTTGTTCTCTCTCTTCTCCTCCTGGCACCCCCATGATGCGAATGTTGGTATGCTTGAAGTTGTCCCAAAGGCTCCTTACACTATCCTCTTTTTTGCGGGGGGGGAGGGGGATTCTTTTTTCTTTTTGCTGTTCTGATTGGGTGTTTTTTGCTTCCTTGTATTCCAAATCAATGGTTTGCTTCTTGCCTTTACCTACTCTATTGAATTTCTGTAAATTTTTATTTATTTCAGTTAATGCCTCCTTCATTTCTGACTGGTCCTTTTTAAGGCTCTTGAGACCCTCACTAAGTTCACTGAAGTTCTCACTAAGTTCATTGAGCATCTTTATAAGCAGCATTTTAAACTCTGCATCATTAGATTGCTTATCTCCATTTCATTTGGTTCTTTTCCTGGAGTTTTGTTCTGTTCTTTCATTTGGGACATATTTCTTTGTCTCCTCATTTTGGCTGCTGCCCTGTGTTTGTTTCTATGTATTAGGTGGAGTTGCTATGTCTCCTGGGCTTCCTAGGGTAGCCTGTTGTAGTAGGTGCCCTGTAGGGTCCAGTGGCACAGCCTCCCTGGTCTCCCAGCTGTGCCCTCGAGGTGTGCCCCTCGTGTGGACTTTATGCCTTTCTGTGGTAATTGAGTCTTGATTGCTGTTGACACATCAGTGAGAGGGTGTTACTCCAGCTGATCAGCTGCAAGGACTGGCTGTGCCCACTATCCACCGACCTCTGACTACCTTGGATGATTGGCTGTGCAGGTGCCCACCACACAGAGCAAGACTTACTTCAGCAGGGCTCTGGTACCCACTGAGTCCATTCCTTGAGTGTGTCACTTGTGGAGGTGGTTGGGTGGTGGTGCTTCCCAGTGTTCTGAAGCTGTCCACTGGGTGTGCTGGCTCTGGGGCAAGGTCAGCCACTGCCTGTGTTCTACCCGGAACCACCAAGCATAAGCTACAAAGCAGTCTGCAGGTGGCTGCTTCTTGTGCTGGGCTTGGAGGCGCCCAGGCAAAGCCAAGTTGTGAACCAAGGTTGGCTGCTTCTAGTGCCAGGCCTGGGGCCACTTAACGAGAGGTATGGGGCTCACTGAGACCAGATGCTGCTTGTTTGAGAGAATTTAGGAAAATCTGAAGCAGGATCCAAGACAGGCTATTCCTATGGTAAAGCAACTGGGAACAGCTTGGGTGGGCCTAAAGGTTGGGTGGGGCGGGGCCTCAGGGAATCACCAAGGCGGGGCAAACAGTGTGAGCCAGTTTGCTGGAGTTCCAGATATGGCTCCTGTTTGCTGGCCTCTTGGGGGAAGGGCTCACCAAAGGAACAAAGGCCTCTGACAACATGTCTGTCCAGGAGAAAGCTACGTCTCCAGCCCTCGCCCCAATGCCAAACAACTCAGTTCTTCCCCGTATGTCTCTGGTGCCTTTCTAGCTGCCTCCCCCACGCTGGAGCTCAGAAGGAGCAAATCCAAGTAAGTCCGTGCGCAGGCCCTTTAAGAGGAGCTGCTTGGGGTTCCAGCACCCTCAGCCTCCCTCAGCCTCAGTTCCCGCTGGTTTTTACAGCCAGAAGTGATGGGGACTTCTCTTCCTGGCACCGGAACCCTGAGTGGGCGCCTGGTGTGGGAGGGGGACCCCTCGCTCCTCAGGAGGATCTGCCCAGCCAAGGTATCCTCCACACGTGGGTGTGGGACCAGCCTGTCTGCACCTCCGCCCCTCCACCCTTCCTACCAGTCTCAGTGTGGCTTCTTCTTTAATTTTGTAGTTGTAGGACTTCTATTCAGCTTGACTTCAGGAGGTTTTGAATGATAGTTGTTCTGTAGTTTAGTTGTAATTTTGATGTGGTTGTGGGAGGACGTGATACCGCGTTTACCTATGCCGCCATCTTGACGGGAAGTCTGGAGTCCTTTTTTTTTTGTTTGTTAATCCTCACTCGAGGATATTTTTTCCACTGATTTTTAAAGAGAGTGGAAGTGGGGGGAGAAAGGGAGAGAAACATGTGAGAGAGGCACATCAATTGGTTGCCTCTCGCATGTGTCCTGACCAAGGCCAGGGATCAAACCTGCAACCCAGGTATGTGCCCTTGACTGGGAATCGAACCCTTGACCCCTTGGTCCACAGGCCAACGCTCTAACTGCTGAGCCACACTGGCCAGGGCAAGGAGTCTTATTTTTGAAAGAATTGATTGGCCTTACTGTATTTCAGGGTCACAGATTGCATTCCTAACAATAACCAGTTATCTGATAATAGAATCGCTTCTATCTTCAAAATACATTATGTACTTCTCTTCCAACTTGTCTCTCTGTTTCTTCTCTTGGTCCTCTATAATGTATTCTCCATATAGAAGCCAGGATGAGCTTGTGAAAACATAAATCTGATCATTTCTCCTAAAATGGTTGTAAGACCTCTTTGGGTCCATAGAATTCTTACTTTGGAGGGTTTTAGAGACTGTCTCACTTTATAGAAAACATACTAAAAGGTACCCTCATCCCATATTAAATATGTGGTTTCATTTATTAATTTTGCTATCACGTTAAAAGAATTGTACTATTTTGCTTCTGAAAAATTTTTTTCCTTTATTGATCTTAGAGAGAGAGGAAGTGAGAGGGAGAGAAATAGAAACATCGATCAGAAAGAACATCGATTGGCCGCCTCCTGCATGCTCCCCACTGGGGATCTAGCCCACAACCAGGGCATGTGTCCTGACCGGGAATCGAACCGGTGACCTCTTGGTGCATGGGTCTATGCTCAACCACTGAGCCACACCGGCTAGATGTGCTTCTGAAATTCTTTAGCTACAAATAACTGACTTAAGTTATAATTATCTAAGATTTCTTAACAGTTAACATATTTAGGAATTTTTACAAAGTGAGAATTGTTTTCAAATGTAATGAAATTTTATAAATGCTAAATTTAATAGTGAATAAAATTGCTGGGTTATATTTAGAGGACATTTAAATATTTATTAATTTTTATGGTTTTAATTTTCTTTTCATATTTAGGACTTGCAAATGTATCTTTTTCGGGTCCCAAACATTTTCCTAGTCCCCAGAAAAGCTTGTCAACCTTAGGTATTAGGTGGAAGGTGAATAATAGATAAAATGGCACTGTTAATTCTTCTGCTTTAAAATGCTTTTGTGACTTTCCACATTCTTTTTTTTTTTTTTTAATCCTCACTCGAGGATATTTTTCTATTTATCTGCAGATAGAGTGGAAAGGAGATAGAGGGAGTGAAAGAGTTAATAATGTTTTATCAAAATTAAACTCCATTCTGACCCTCAGTTACTGCACATACACACCCTGGCAGTTTCTTTTTTGTAAACATGAGGGCCTTGAGACCCAAAGAAAACTATAAAGATAAGGGATTAATGAAGGCCTTGGGAAACTCAGAGGAACCATGAGAAAAAACAGGTTAATAGTCGCCCTGACCTCTAAGAAGCTCCTCTCTCCCCCTTCTCTGTATCAGCCCCACTTAACGGTGCCAAAAGCGACACCAAGAGAATGTAGTTATTTTTTTCTGTAGTTTGTGCCTTTAAAAGCGGACAACGAAAAAGACTCGGTGCTAAGCCCTTTTCAGCTTAGCCTGCCTCCACCCAGGCATATGTAAATAAAGCTATTTTGCTCTACACTGGCATGTTGTGGATGTGGTATCCCGCCAGCTCAGGCCTTTTAGGGAGAAAGAGAGAGAGAGAGAGAAACATCGATCTGGGAGGGACACACGACCCCAACCAGAACCTGGGACGAACGGCAACTGAGGTACGTGCCATTGGCCGGAATTGAACCTACAACTCATTGGTCTGAAGGCCGACGCTCTACCGCTGAGCCATACCTGCCAGGGCGACTTTCCACATTCTTAAAATAAAACCTTTACTGTGGCCTGCAAGACCCAGTATGATTTAGCTCCTCCTACCTTCTCGGGTTCATCTCATCCCTCTCTCATCCCAGCCTCCTGATCATCCATCCCTCTTGTTCATTGAATGCTCAAGCAGTTGCTTTTCAACTCAGCTTAAATGCCCCTCCTGAGAAAAGCCTTCCCTAACCACCTTATCTAAAGTGAGCCTCCCTCAGTTATGCCATATCCCATCAAACTCTATTTTCTTCTCAGTGATTTCCTGTTCCCATGAGGATGTTGGCTCCATGTGGAAAAGAACCTTTCCTGTCTGGTTTATTGCTGTGCCCCCAGCACATAGCAGAGTCAGACACATAGAAAGCACTTAGTATATATTTGTTGAACAAATCAAGAGTTATGTTAATAGATTTTGTAATTTAACCATCCTTGCATTTTTGGCACAAACTCTATATGGTCATAAAAAAGTGCTAAATTTTATTTGCAAACATTTTACTTAAGATTTTTTTTGTCTGTCTTCACAAGTATGAAGATTGGTCTGTAGTTTTATTTTTTTGTACCATGTTAGTCCAGGTGGGTATCAGGAATATGTTGGCCTCATAGAAGAAACTAGGAAGCTTTCCTTTTTATCTCTATAAGTTTGTGAACAGTAGGAATAACATGGAAAATTGTCTATTTGATAGAAGTTTGGTAGACTTCATCCAGAAAACCATTTGTGCTTCATGTAGGTTTAGTTTGAATATCTTACAAATTTCTGATATGGGTTTTTGTTGTTATTTTCATAACTTTTTTATTTAATCCTCACCTCAGGCCATGCTTAGAGGGAGGGAGGGAGGGAAAGAAAGCTAGAAACATCAGTGTGAGAGAAACATCAATTAGTTGCCTTCCATATGCTCCCTGACTAGGGATCAAACCCACAACCCAGGCATATGCCTTACCCAGGCATCGAACAGGCATCCTCTCAATGAATGGAATGATGCTCAGCCAACTGAGCCACTCCGGCCAGGCTCATAACTTTTCTTGAGTTGATTTTGGTACTTTCTCTTTTCCTTGACTGTCATCCATTTTATTTAATCTTCAAGTTTATTGGCGTAAAGTTATGGATAATTCTCTCACAAGTTAAAAAATCATCTCCACATCTGTAGTTATAATGCCCCTTTCTCAGTCCTAATGTTCTTTTACGACTTCTCTTTTTTTAATTGATCATATTTTCCAAAGCATTGTTTATTTTTTTTTATTTCTTGTTGTGTTTTTTTTTTTCTTTTTATTGATGTTAGAGGGAGAGAGGGAAAGATAGAAACATCGATGAGAGAGAACATCAATTGACCGCCTCCTGCATGCCCCCCACTGGAGATTTGGCCCACAACCTGGGCTTGTGCCCTGACCGGGAATCAAACATGTGAGCTCTTGGTGCATGGGTCGACAGTCAGTCACTGAGCCACACGAGAAAGTTTTTGGTTTTATTGAGCCAGTCTGCTCTTTAAAAAAAACCCCTATTGCCCTGGCCAATTTGGCTTAGCGGTTAGAGCATTGGCCCGCGGACCAGAGAGTCCTGGGTTCAGTTCCCACTGGGGGCGCGTACCTCGGTTGCAGTTTGTCCCCGGCCCACAGTTAGGGTCGTGTGGGTGGCAACCAATTGATGTGTTTCTCTCACATCGATGTTTCTCTCTCTCTTCCTCTCTCTCTCCCTCCCATTCTGTCTGAAGATAAATGCAAAAGATGTCCTCAAGTGATGATAAAAAAATAATAAAAAAATAATAATAATAAAAAAAACACTATTGTTTATGCTTTTATCATTATTAATTTTGGGGGGAGTTGTTACTTATTTTCTAGACTTTTCAGTTAAATGTTCAGTTTATATTTTTCAATCTGCTTCCAAATAAAAATGTTTTAATAGTGGTATGTAGTCACCAAAGACACCAACTTTGTTTTGTTTTTTTTATCCTCACCTGAGGACATTCTTGCATTTATCTTCAGATAGAGCAGGAGGGAAAGAAGGAGAAAGAGAGAGAGAGAAACATCGACATGAGAGAGACAACATCGAGTGGTTGCCACCCACATGACCCCAACCGGGGCCGGGGACAAACTGCAACCAAGGTACATGCCCTTAGTGGGAACCGAACCTGGGCGTCTCTGGTCCGCGGGCCAATGCTCTAACCGCTGAGCCAAACCGGCCAGAGCAAGACACCAACTTTGAAAGATAACACTTATTTGAGTGTGTAAGTTCTGATTTATTTATTTAAAAAAGTAAACTCGTTTTTTTGTTACTTTTTATCATTTTGTAATAATATAATTTAAAAACAGTATCAAATTGTTAATATGAAAAAATTGATTATATCACAGAGTCCAAATGTCTGAAAATGCAGGGGAAATAGTGTATTTACACTTGTTTCTTTTAGATGAACAATTGGACTAATTGCTTTAAGTTTAGCGTTATCTCACAAAAAATAAAGATGTCAGGATGTTGAAGAAAAAATACTATCATATGAAAATAGAACTAATATTTTAAAATGATTTTATGTTTCTCGATTTTGCGCAGCTTGTTAATTAACACCTACAAGGTTACACATGTATGCATTTATACAGTAATATTCTGCATTGGGGAATGGAGACTTAGCAAAATTCAGTTTTATAAAGATATCATGTCCATCACAAATTGAAACAAGGCAGCTGTACAGTCTTCATGCATTTTAACATGTTGAGCATGTTCCACATAAGTAATCTTTCCGTAACTCATCTGGAAGGTATTGGAGGGATAAAAATAGACTCAAGTATTCAAAATTTCCATCCTAGGAGTTTCCTGCTTTTGCCTACATCTCAATTGTCAGTCCAACTCCTGGCTTCTACTCCACTCAGCGCTGTACAAAGACAGTGGAAGCATTTTATGCCATAAATATTCAAGCTGCCAGATCATCTAGGCATTGGCCTCTGCCTTCCCTGAAACAGCTCCTTTCCTGTTCTGTCGGAGTAAAAAAAAGGGGGAGGATGGAGACTGTATAAGGCCCAGAAACCAGGATGACAAATGTGGGATTTAAAAAGGGTTCATAGGTTCCTTTTCAAGGAATGTCTGGCTTAACAGAGTCCATCAGTTCTCTGCTGGCTGGCATAGCAGATTACACTCGGTCAGTCTAGTTCATTTGGGAGAATCACACTGGAATCCCACCTGTTCTACTTTATAGAGAAAGATGGAGTCTGATAGACAGAGGGCACTTTTACCTGATTGCTATCATTTTAGTTATTATTTCCTCAAACAATCCTTAAACAAATGGACGGAGGCAAGTTTCTGGAAACTATGTGATTTTCATTCCTTATATTTGGATGGCAGATTTCTTCCTGTGCAGCCCAACACTTCCAGATGGAGATTTAATTCATTTATTTACCTATTGGAGGCTTGATGTAGGCCTTCACATCCATGAAGGAAGATGTGATGTTTATCCTTATACATACTGGGAAAACCAGTGGTAAGCACATTATTTCACAAATAAATTGCTGTTATGACCAGTGCTATGAAGTAGTAAAAGATGTTGTGGAAGTGTTGAAACAGAAGGCTGCTCTAGACATGGAAGGACAAGGAAAGTTTTCCCAGGGTAATGACTTACTTTTGAGATGACAAGGATAAGATGAACAGAACTGAAAAAAAAAAAAAAAAAATGTCAAGTGCAGTTTTAGAACTGAAAGGAACCAAAGATACCATCTAGTGATGTCTTATCCTTACATTCTGCAAATGAGAAGATCAAGGCCCAGGGATATGAAGGACTTGCCTCACTAAGTTACACAGCCTGTTAGCCCCAGGACTTGAGACACAAACCCAGTGTGGGTTTCTTAGGTGGTTAGAAATCTAGAAGCATATAGCAAGAGGGGACCTAAGGATGGGGGAAACCAGGCAGGTTTTTAATTTAGTGCTTACTCCATGTCAGCTGCAGAGCTAGGTCCTCCGGTGGGGGAATAGATTAATAATAACTCAGATTCGTTTTAGGAACTCAGTTTGCTATGCTGTAGGGTAGTTTTTATTTGGGGTGAAGGGAGGAGGTACCAAACACACATACACCCAAAACAATGAATGTATAGTTCAGTTGGGAAGCCAGTCCCTGTTCTGCAGTTGTCTAGCTGTGTGATTTGGGATAAGTCACTTAACCTCTCTGAATTGCCATTCACAGTTTATACTTTGGTGTATTTACTTGCAGTCTTTTCCTGTTCATTTTAGGCGCTTGCTAGAGATCAGTTGTGCCCTATTTTCACCTTGATCTTTAAAAACTAAAGTCTCTTGTTTGAGTGAAGCATTGTTTAAGCCCCCTTTTAAAGAGCAGTTTGCCAGCCTGTGCTTGCCCAAACATCTAGAGAATAATTGTAGCAAGCAAGCCAAGCTCCAAGGTCTGCAAGAATCGTTAGCAACAAAGCATATTTCTATAAACCAAGAATCGTTAGCAACGAAGCATATTTCTATAAACCAATAAAGGTTTTTGTATTTTGTTCATCTGTTACCCTTGTGCTGTTGCCACTTTCCCATTCAGTGTGTGTAGGCGGAGAGTATGAGATAACAGCTTCACAAATGAAAGTGAGTGGAAAAGGGCTGCTTTCCCTTTAAGGCAGTTTCATCCCCAGCTCCCTCCCCTTTCCTGATTGACAAATCTACCCGAAGTCACATGATCCGCCTCTATTTGAAGGTCACAAAAAGCTGCTTCCTTTAGAGACAGAGGGGGAGAGAGAGAGCAAGAGGGAGAGTGAGTGAGAGAGAGTTAGTTCAAGCCAAAATGGCCGACAGAGTCTCTGCTGGTTTCTGAATATTTAAAATACAAATACAGATAGACAAAAAGAAATCATTTTTTGGACCTTTTTTCATTTCCATTTCTACCTTGTATGCCTCAATTTGCTGGATTTAAGCACTGCTGCACTTTATGAGGTTGGTAAATATTTTCAATTTTTTAAAACCAATTGATTTATATGGATTTTGTCTAACCGTTTTCACTAGTGGTGTTGCAAATCGACATTTGTCTAGCATGGAGACTGGCTTCAGACATTTCGTGAATCTGTAAATCAGACCTGGGATGTACTTTTGGTTCAGCATTTTAGAAATGGAAAGCCTTGGTGAAATATTTAGATTTTGAAGTGATTTAATTGCATTTTTAATGTCTGCGACTTCCGTCGTCGTTTCTTTCTTGCCAATAAATGAAGCTGTGAGTAATTGGAAATTTGATATTTAGAAAGGGGTTTTTTAAAAACACAGACCTCTCCCTGCCCCCTTAAATCTGCTGCAAAAATTTGCATAAATATAAATGGGTTTGCATTCTTTCGGCTGCTAGGGCCGACAAAGGATCTGGGAGGGCAAGCACTACCACGGGAAAGTCTATTTTTTAAAGCTAGGCCATCCTTCCTAGAGAGATATAAAACCTAAAATAAGACCTGATACATTTTAGACATCAGGCTGGGGGCAAGTGAACACCAGGAGGTTTGGGGTTTGTAGATTCCCCTGCTTGAAAATGTGTGGATCACCCCTCTCTTCTTGCGCGCGCTCATTTGCACTGGGTCTTGCACTAGGTCTCTGTGTGTTTGCAAATGTGCAGCCAGATGCGCTGTTATTTTGATCGTGGTTTGAACGAAATGGTAGGACTATTTTGTAAACATAGTGTTTAAAAGATATAAACAGCTATTCACCCCAATGAGGAACTATTTCTTTATTAGTTTCTCCCTGGAGATTGGCCTTCTCCATGTCTCATGAATTACATTTTTTGTTTAATTTTATACTGATGAACTGGGCTTTTCAGCACAAATTCAGCATCTCTGTGTGCAGTGGCCTGTTTTGGCCATGTTTCCATTGTGAATTGGTCATTGAGGGTCACATAAATAAGTAGCTGTCTGTGTATGTACATATGTTAGTTACCCCTGAAACTGTGCAGTGCCCTGAACTTAAATTCCATTACTCCTAATGCAGGATTCTAGAAAGCCTGGGAGAAGAGAGGGAAGAAAGCGGAAAACTTGCTTTCTCAGAGTCACCTCCCCCTATCATTGTGAGAGTGTGATGTAATGCTTCTCGGTCTGGTGGGCTGAAGGGATTGTAGTTTGTAATGTGGTGAGTAAATTGCCCCCACCCCTGAGGTAAATTACCTCACCCCCTCAGCAGATCTCAGGCTCTGAAAGGCCTTGTTTTCTTTTCTTTTTTCCCCCTAATTTGTATCCTGATTTATGCCTGGGAATATTGGCATGAGAAAGAGACTGTGCTTCTAAATCTGTTACAAAGTATAGTTTAGAAAGGCATTTAAGATATGCAAATTGGTTGAATTGTCATATCCCCATCATTAAATATGTAGACATGGATTAAAGCTAATTAGGCATAAATGGAATAATTTTAATCAGAAGGGAGCATTGGTTGGGGGTTTTTGTTGTTGTTGTTACTTTTTAATTAATCTAATTACAAGATGCTTGCTGGGCCTGAAAGTGTTAACAAAATGGAAAAAATGCTGGACCATTTTGAAAATTTGACAGTCTAGAAGAGGGTGTGTAGTGCTTTCAAAAGCTTTATTCACTGTTGAAATGGATTGTCCTCTTGTGCTGAAAATGGCCTGTTTCTTTGGGCCAATTGTGTGTAGATGAAGGGACTTTCACACTAATTTAACAAAAAGACTTTCCATTTGAATACATAAAGATAATTAAAGTGCTTTGTCTCTAAAGAGCAAGTATTTTATTATTTTTCTAAAACTAATGTTATTAGTAATGGAAATAAGTAGAGAAGTAAGTGATGGTTTTAAATTCAGTGTACTTTTTTTTGTGATATAAGTTCAAGCTTTTGTGTAAAAAGGATTGGAAACATTACATTAGAGAGGTAGTCTGGAACAAATTTGTTTCTTTAAAAATTTTTTTACAGCTTTAGTTTAAAGGCAAAGACAGAATTGCCATAGTGATAGAGAGTGTTGCTTTGTGGTGGACCTATGGAAAATTAGAGCTCTGATTTTGCTGTTGTTTTTCTGAAAGTGAAAGTGCTTATTTGGGGCTTTACTTGTTAGATGATTCATTTTACATCCATTTCCTAAGTTGGTCTTACAGAAGAGTGAGAAAAGCCTAGGCTTTCCATGTTTTGCCAATAGCTTGTTTTTTTGTGGACTGTGTCAACATGTGAATAGCAGGTTAATTCAGTTTGCAGAGCCCAGGAACTAGAACCAGGGTGCCTCCTCTCTTAGGCAAGAAAGAGAATGATATAATGAACATTAACAAATGCCATCTAATTCTTTAAAATGTTTTTATAAATATTCTTTTCTCCTAGACAGGTTGAAAAGTGAGATAAATAAGACCTGGTTTCACGTATGTTAAACATTATGGCTCTGGTGAGTTTCAGAAACTCAGCTGCCATTTTGAATCTAAGTTCCTGCAGAACCAATCCTATGGCACACCAAAACTATGGTAATTCAGAAGCAAATGAAAATGAGTAATAAATCAAGTGTGCAGGTGGATAGTATCTAATTTGTGCCTCTTGTTGAAGTTTTCTTTCTGTCATTAGTGTGAAATGAAGTTTTAAGAACTTAAGAGATGTGGCTAATGTTATGAAGAACAAAACCCAGGGATGTTAGCACGGACCATTTTGTGGTTTTTTAAAAGGAGATGGCATATACAGAGGAAGTTTCTTACTGGAGAAAATGAGCATAATCCTTACTAAAGTTTCCTTCTCCCCCATCCATGTTTCCTTATACTGGGTCTATTTGTGATGTTACAGTAATATCATTATTCACAACGCTGCTCTGTCTCAGAAAAAAGTGTCACAGATTCCTTATTAAGATTTTGCTGAAACTTCATAAAAACCTGTAGCATTTATCTATCAGAAGTGGTATCTTATTTTTATTTTATTTTATTATTATTACTTTTTTTTGTTAATGCTAACCGAGGATATTTTTCATTGATATTTAGAGAGAGTGGGAGGGAGGGAAGGAAGGATGGAGAGAGAAAGAGAGAGAGAAATGTTGATGTGAGAGAGACACATTGATTGGTTGCCTCCCGCACGACCCCGACCAGGGCTGGTGATCTAACCTGCAACCCAGGTACATGCCCTTGTCCATGAATCAAACCCTCGACCCTTTGGTGTGCAGGCCGACTCTCTTAACTGCTGAGCCAAACTGGTTAGGGCAGAAGTGGTATCTTACTTTTAAACTGTTTTTAGTCCTTCCATCAGGGTGCCAGGGAGTAAGCATTGGCAACTTTGATATATAGTGCAAACTCAACTCTGTTGTTCAGCTTTGAATGTCCATTTGTTATTCTCTATCACCACTAAGACAATCCTTAAAAAATAAATTTTCTTAAAATTGAAGCAGAAACTTCTAAGGTTTTTCCAGCTCTTCAACTCAACAAAAGACACTAAAATGTGACGTGATGATGAGACTTTCAGGTTCTGCTGAGTGGGCCTAGCAGATAACAGTAGTAAGGGGTGGGTCTCACCCTATCCAACTGCCCCATGACTGAAAAGTTTTGAAGAAATTTAATTTTTATAATTCAATATAATCATTGACCTGCACTGTAAACTGGACAAGGCCTGAGGCAATACAGGTGAATGTACTTTGTCCCTGCCCTCAAGGAGTACCTAGCAAGGGAGATACTCAGGTAAAGAGGTTAGCAAGGTGCTGTGTGCAAATAGTTAGAACAATACTGGCTACAGAAGTATCCTCAGTATCTGTGTTAGGAGAATCTTTATTTAAAGAAGCCAAATAATTACCCCTTATTAGTTTTTAATCATCATTTGGATATTAGATTTTCTTTTTTTTTTTATCCTCACCCGAGGACTTTTTTTTTTTTTTTTGGCATTTATCTTGAGATAGAGCAGGAGGGACAAAGGGAGGAAGAGAGAGAGAGAAACATCGACGTGAGAGAGACACATCGAGTGGTTGCCACCCACACGACCCCAACCGGGGGCCGGGGACAAACTGCAACCGAGGCACGTGCCCTTCACGGGAACTGAACCCGGGCCTCTCTGGTCCGCAGACCGATGCTCTAACCGCTGAGCAAAACCAGCCAGGGCTGGATATTAGATTTTCTTTCAGTGAAACTTGTAACTTAAAGATGGGGTTTCTTGCCCTGGCCGGTTTAGCTCAGCAGTTGGAGCGTCGGCCTGCGGACCAGAGAGTCCTGAGTTCGGTTCCCGCTAGGGGCCCATACCAAAAAAAAAAAGATGGGGTTTCTGACCATTGGCTGGGGAGGGAGGCAGCATATGCTAATTGTTTTCTAGTACAGTCTTATTCCTGGATTTACACTAATCCAACTTCCCTTACTTCTTGTGATTAAGACTGATGTTGGAGAGAGGTGGGGTAAATTGAAGCCACTTGGCCTGAAAAGGGATTTAACCCATGATAATGACATTTTAGCATGTTCTTTTTCCTTCCTTCCTTCATATATTCATTCATTCATTCATCGGTCATTTATTATGCCCTCTGTGTGTCATGTGCTGTTGTAGGTGCTGAGGAATCCAAGAATTAATTTGGTTGGCCCATCACCCTAAACAGCCATTTGATTCATGTGGAAATGTTTGCCATCTGGTGACCATCTAACCTGCTTTGGGTTATGACTAAGATAAGGCTATAGTTCCTTTCACTTGATGGTCACTTTACTAATAATTGGAGAATGAATGGTAATTTTTGCTCCTAGTAACTTCTAGAGACTTCCATTTGACTAGTCATTTTATCCATTTTCTTTAGTCCTACATAAGTATTTCCTCAAACTTATCTTTTGAATTGTCTCTGAAAACCTTGAAACCTTAGTTGCCTCCCTAGTTACTCTATAACATTCCTCAGTTTTACTCTTTTAATACCCCTTAATTGTATCACCATCTGAAATTACATTATTTGTCTACAGTGCATCAGTCGCCACTAAACCATAAGCTTTCATAAGAGCAGACTTTGCTTTTCTCATTGTTCGATCCCCAGCATATAGAAAGGGCTTAACAGGAGTAGGTGCTCAATAAAAATATATGAGTTAGACCTGAGTTATAAGGTCACCAGGACCAGCTACGTGACCATAAGCCCCTGTTTCTTTATCAGTAAAATGGGGATAATACATTGTGAAGCATAAAGGAAATGCTGTACGGAAGGGCTAGCACCTAGTCTTATTGCTTAATGTTTCCTTCCCCTTTGTTAAATAAACCAGAAAGGCTAAATTTATGGCCCCACAGATAATTTCATTCTTTCTCTTAACTCCCAGGATCATGAAGTGTGTGCACTGATTGCACTGAGCTCCAGCTTGGACAAGGACAGGAGCAATGAGTGCTGAGCCTTTTCTTTTTATTCCCTACACTCTTATGGTCTGATGTTGTCTCTTCAGGCGCTGCCTCTGTGATGTATCCACTTTTGCTTGGCTGCTTTTCATACATTCAGTGTTTTGCATCAAAAGGTTCTCAACAGTTTCAGATGAATTGGTCTTAGAGTTTACAAGGCAAAAGAGAACATATGCAGTGTTTTTTCTCTTCATTTTGGTTATTTTAAGGCTACTCATGTAAATTCTATATATTTAACCAAACTATTAATAGTTTTGGCTCAAAAGACAGATAAAGTAAAAATTTAAGTCAATTGCCCACTTTATACAATGCTGTTGAATTATAGATGATATAGAAATGATTTTCATTCATTCACCTTGGAATTTGTTTTTAAAAAAACACAATATTATGTATTTATTTACTCATTCAACAGATAATTATTGAGTACCTGTTATGTGCCATATATTGAGATAAATGCTAGCATAGGAGTAGCATGGAGCTTTTCTTCAGGCATCATTGCTGAAGTTAGAAAGAATATGAATGCAAGGAGGTTAGCCATTGCTGGGGTATTGAGTGATTTTAAAGAAGGGACATCCAACCCTTCCAGCTCGTGCAAGGGCCCTGAGGCAAGAGAGGACATTGGATTATTTGGAGGACTGCATATGGAGTACTTGGAGATGGTTGGAGTGTAGTATGTGTCAGGGAAGGGATAATCAGGAAAATAAGAAGTGAAGCTGAAGAGGTGAACACTGGCCAGATGCAGAAGAGTCTATAAGCCATGTTTGGAAGTCTTTGTCTTGAGAATAATTGAAGGGTTTTTCAGCCTGAATTTCACCTGCTCAGAATGAATTTTTAAAAGATGACTCTATGTCCGGCCGGTGTGGCTCAGTGGTTGAGCGTCGAGCCATATACCAAGAGGTTGCCGGTTCAATTCCCGGTCAGGACACATGCCCAGGTTGTGGGCCTGATCCCCGGGGGTGGGGGAGGGACATGCAGGAGGCAGCTGGTTGATGTTCTCTCTCATCCTAAGATGACTCTAGTTGCACTGTAGTTGAGTATAAGACCAGATGGTATTGCAATAATCCCAGGTAACAGTGGCCTGGACTGACAACAAAGTTGGGAAGAAGTGGATAAATCCAAAGACATTTAGGTAGAAGATTTCACAGGACCTGATCATTGAGTTTGAGAAGATGCAAGTTGGGGAAATTAAAGATGGTATCTCTGTCTCTGGCCTGGGCTGTTGATGGGATGGATGGTGGTACCATTTACTGAGTTAGAGTCCATTTAGAAAAGAGACAGATGTGGGGGTGAGATAATGAGTTTAATTTTGGAGTTACTGAATCTTGGGACATCTAAAGGAAGGTCTGGAGTAATTAGATATCTCGCTGGAGATAAAGATTTGAGAATCATCCGTAATCCCAAGTTTATCAGAATTTTCCTTTTTTAAGTTGATTTCTTAGGTAAAATGCCCCAAAATGGCAATGATACAAGGTGCTGTTGGATGCTGTTGAGGGGACACAATTTTATGGAGAAAACAAGGCCACATACTCCTATTACCACAGTGGTTGCTATGAGAAATACCAAAGGAGTTGAGGGTGAAGAAAAACTGTTGTTAGCTGGGTTGATCAGAAAAGTCTTTATGAGGACCTTGTATTTGAGCTGAGCCTTAAAGTTTGGGCAGAATTGTGAAGAGTGGACCTAGAGGGCAGGACATTCTAGCTAGAGGATTAGTTATGTTCAGTGAGGATTGATGGGAGGTTGAATGTGTAAAAAAGTGCTGGGGTGCCTGCTGAGTAGTTTGGATTGCCATGGTAGACAGTGGGGGCCTGTTAAAAGTTTGATAGCAACATAATCTGAGTGGTAATTTTGAGAGTACTAATATGGCAGTGGGTAAGAGGAGGATTGGGAGGAGAGCAGGAGAGGGGACAGTGGGGAGAACTTAGAGTTAAGCAGGCCAGTTAGGAGGCTGTGGCAAAAAGGGCTCTTATGAAAGGGCCTGGGAAGGAGACTTGGGGTAATGAACACACAATACATTATACAGATAATGTATTCTAGAATTGTACAACTGAAACCTATATAATTTTATTAGCCAATGTCACCCTAATAAAGTTAATAAAACTGAAAATTAAATTAAATTTAAAAAAAAGAAAGGGCCTGCTATGAAACTTGTGGCAGTAGGCTAGAAAGGGGACCAAAGACACTCCCAGTTTTCAAGGTGAATGATGGGAATTTTCAACAGAATGAAGATGAAGAGTTCCACGTTGGACATACTGAGTTTAGGAAGTTGGTGGGACTTCCAGATGGATCTGTTTAGTAAGCAGCTGGCAATGTAGAGCTGAAGCTTGAGAAAGAGGTCAGAAGTGAAGATAAAGAATTGGAAGTCATCCACATAGAAGTGATAGTTGAAGCTGAGAGAGTGGATGAGGTCACCATGGAAATGTAGAGAATGAAAAGGAGAACTGAGAACCGGGCCTTGGGGATCGGAAGAGAAAGAGGACCTGGGAGAGGATTAAAAGAAAGGTGGTTGTGTAGGACAGTCAGTGATAGTTAACTGAAATGAGGGAAGGACTTCTCAATCTCAGACGTGGTCGGCAAGTTTTGATGCTGCACAGGAAGAACAGTATTTGATTATGGCAGCGTTCCTGAACCTGGTGTTAGGACATGTTCCAGTGGGAAAGGTTTGGGAATCATTATTAAGTTACACCAACACCATCCAGTAGAAATGAATGCGAACCACATGTGTTATTTTACATGTACCAGGAATCACATTAAAAAGGTTAAAGAAATAGTTGAATTTAATTTTTTTTTTTTTAATCCTCACCCGAGGACACTTTTTTTTTTCTCCATTTATCTTCAGATAGAGTGGGAGGGAGAGAAGGAGGAAGTGAGAGAGAGAAACATCCATGTGAGAGAGACACACATCCATGTGAGAGAGACACATCGACTGGTTGCCACCCACACGACCCCAACCAGGACGGGGACAAACTGCAACTGAGATACGTGCCCTTAGCAGGAACCGAACACGGGACTCTCCGGTCCGCGGGCCAAAGCTCTAACCACTGAGCAAAAATGGCCAGGGCATAATTTTAGTATCTATTTTACTTCACCCAGTATGCACAATATTGTCAATTTAATATGTGATTGATTTAAAAATATTAATTTCAGTTTGAACATGAAATTTTTATTGGAAATGCTTGATCTGTATTTAGGGCTCATAAAATTTATAGTTGAAAAAATACAATTCACATATCAAAGTTTTTCGAAAGATACAAGTTTTCCAGTCATGGAAATAAGTATCAACTTAAAAATATTTAACTTGAACTAAAATAGAATTGAAAATTCTGTTTCTCAGTCATTCTAGCCTCATTACAAGTGCACACTAACCATGTGTGGCTACCATATTGGACAGCACAGGGTTATGCAAAGTAAAATAGGTTACCTCACAGCTGATGTGCACTGTGAAAATAGCCAAAGCATCACAAAGCATTTCACGGGATTGGTATTTCTTGGAACACCTATTGGCTTATGCTAATGGTATTTTTAGAATTAGAAGGGTCAAATCCTAATTTTGCATATGAGGATATGAACTTTTTATGAAAGTGCACAGATTCCAAAATTTAAAACAGGAATTCAAAAAAATTTTGGATAAGGTCAGGAGGGTGGTACATTGGTAGAAATTCTTAAAACATGCCGTTTGTGTCATAGTTCAGAAATATGCTAGCCCTGGCCGGTTTGGCTCAGCGGTTAGAGTGTCAGCCCCCAGACCGAAGAATCTCGGGTTCGATTCCCAGTCAAGGGCACATACCTCAGTTGCAGGTTCAATCCCCAGCCCCTGTCAGGGTCATGTGGGAGGCAACCAATCAATGTGTGTCTCTCACATTGTTCTTTCTCTCTCCCTCCCTCCCCCTACCCCTACCCCTACCCCTACCTCCTTCCCATTTATCTAAAAATCAATGGGAAAATATTCTTGGGTGAGGATTTTAAAAAAAGAAAGAAATATGCTAGATGCAGAGGCTTACTTTTTTTTGGTTAATCCTCACTGAGGATATTTTTCCATCAATTTTTTTAGATAGAGTGGAAGGGAGGGAGGGAGAGAGAGAAACCTCTATGTGAGAGAGACACATTGATTGGTTGCAGAGGCTTACATTAAAAATTTTTTTTTTCTTTTTATTGATTTTAGAAAGGGAGAGGGAGAGAGAGGGAGAAACATTGATGAGAGAGAACATTGATTGGCCGCCTCCTACATGCCTTCCACTGGGGATTTGGCCTACAATGTGGGCATGTGCCCTGACACTCAACCACTGAACCACACAGGCTGGGTGAAGCTTACATTTTAAAACAGATTCTGATGGAGGAGTGTGGGAGCATTCCCCACCCCTTTTTTAACTCATGGAGTGAGATGGTGCTCCCAGTGGGGCGATAGGAAATTAGGGTTTGAATGTTCTCAGAAGCTTTCGATTAGTGGTCCTAGCCTTCCCCATTACACATCCCCACCCACACTGCAAGGCCAAAGGGCTAGTTATTTTGTGTTTATATCTCACTTCTTTTTGGTGATATGCAGGCTGCTTGGCCTTAGCCTATTACACTCATTTTGCATTTCTTGCCATCCTGGGCCAATGTAATATTTACTAAATATGGATGGTTTATAAAGAGCAGGTTCAGAGATTTTAATTTAATCATCTCATTGGTTTAGACTGCTTTGTAGTTACTAATTAGACCTTCCAAGTACAGGTATACTTTGTTTTATTGTGTTTCACAGATGTAGCGTTTTTTACAAATTGGAAGCAGGACCCTCCACAAGCAAAAAGATTACGTACAACTTGCTTTATCGTGAGACTCACTTTATTGTGGTGGTTTGGAATCAAGCCCACAATATCTCCAAGCGATGCCTGTAATAACCAGTAAAGCGAAAAATGATCTTGAATTGTGCTTGGAACTAAACCTTGTTCACACTGGAGAGTAAGTGTTGGTTTTTAGTTGCTGCACAATTTCATTTTAGCTGAGAGAGGAGCTTATTTTTCTATGAATTGCCCTCCAAGAGTTTGGGGTATCAGCTCTTCTGTGAAGTGCTGGTTGTTGTTTTTAAATCAGTATGGAAATTTCTTACACTTTTGCTTTCATTTGGAAGTACATTTTGGTTCCCTATATATGCCTTTGTTAAAACCAGACTGTTCAGTGGTGGGCTTAATACCTTTAATGCCTTAATAAGGAGACCTAGCAGAAGATTCCTCACCATCTCTCCCAGGGGCCCAGAGAGGCGAGTCTTGTATCTCTCAGTGTCATTGTTTCTTTACCCTTTTGCTTACAGAAAATAATTGCTGTTCTTTTTATGCCAAGAACTTCCTATTTATAAGCCGAAGTTAGACAAATAATTGGGTAGAACAGTGGCTTTCAAACGTTTTGAATGGATCTACAGTAAGATATAATAGAATTTGCATTGAGACCTTGTACATACATGAATGTGTACACTGAGGCAAAAGTATTTACTTTCTAATGTGTAATGTATTTAAGTTCATTTTGTAAAACAAAACAAAAACCAAGAGAGCTAATTATCCTAACCAACTAAATTGATCTAATGATTCACTAAAGGTTATCTCACTGAGAGGTTTGAAGAAGATTTAAAACTATGAGCTGCCATATTCCAGAATATGATTCCGTTTTGCTGTTCTTCAAAATAAAATTTATCAGTCTACTTAGTTACCACAACCACCAAATTTATAAGTGATTTTTAAAAGAATGTTAATTTGTTATTTCAACATGTTGGAGATGGATATTTTTTGTTGTTGTTAATCCTCACCCGAGGACATTTTTCTTTTTCAATTAAAAAAAAATTTTTTTTTTCTTTGTTGATTTTAAAGAGAGAGGAAGTGAGAGGGAGAGAGAGATAGAAACATGGATGAGAGAGAACATCGATTGGCCGCCTCCTGCATGTCCCCCACTGGGGATTGGGCCCACAACTCGGGCATGTGTCCTGACTGGGAATCGAACCGGCGACCTCTTGGTGTATGTGTCGACGCTCAACCACTGAGCCACATCAGCTGGACCCAAGGACATTTTTCCATTGATTTTTTTTTTTTTTTTTTTTAGATAGAGTGGAAAGGGAAAGAGAGAGAGAGAAACAGCAATGTGAGAAACACACACCCAATTGGGGCCAGGGATTGAACCTGCAATCCAGTGGGCTGACGCTCTAACCACTGAGCCAAAACAGCCAAGGGAGAGATGGATATTTTTGATGATCAGAATGTTGTCCTCCCTGTCCAAAGCATCCCATGTGTATCAAAAGGAGCTGGCCATTTATATTGAGGAATGAGATATATATATATGTTTTCCCTCAGATTTTAGAGAAAATTTATCTAGAAAACACCCTTATCAGATTATATATTATTTCTTCAAAAAGCCCAACAGAAAATATTGCCATACTCTTCTTTTGGGGAGGGGGGTGCTTCCCCACCCCTTTTCCAGGTTTCATGAAGATGTGTCTCCACTGTTAACATAGTCTGTGTTTAGACACATATCAATACATTTGATTAGTTCCACATTTTCTACTGTTTGATGAGGTACTAATAGGTTTGCTTTAAAAAAAAAAAAAAGGTTCTTTTCCCAATTAGGCTAAATTAAACTGGTCTTTGCTTGCTGTAGAACTTGCCGTTTTTTAAGATGCTAATGTGCATTGGAAATCTTAAGTGATGTGTATATATAAAATCTTAATGTTCCAGGTGGGTTTTTTAGGGCACAATTTGGGGAAGTGCATGGTTAGCTTTCCATTTCAATTATTCCTTTCTAAAACTACCTGCTAGTTAAGCAAGCTGGATCTGTCTGTTTCCCCAAGTCTCTTCGGATACTTTAACATGGTATTTCCCAGACTTAGATTTCAGGGAACAATAACATTGCAAAAGCAATATTGGGATCCACTATGAGTTACCAGTTTTAAATTTGCCAAGTAAAGGAATTTTTTTAACCCACCATTTATTACAATCATTTCAAAGAAAAAAATTGTAATAAGAGTAAGTTGAATATCGCTTTATGAAAATCATTACATAGGGAATATAGATCAGCACAGGTACTAAAGTTCAGCATTTGGGAAGCACATCTTAATTATAGACCATCTCTTAGCATGTATTCCAATTACCTATGTGCTTGCAGGTTTTTATTACTCTCACTCATAGGAATAAACCTTATTTCATTCATTCTTATTTACTGACTGTAGTGATAATGGTTTCAATGACTCACACTTTTTTTTTTCCTTTACTGATTTTGGAGAGAGAGGAAATGAGAGGGAGAGAGAGATAGAAACATCAATGAGAGAGAACATCGATTGGCCGCCTCCTCCATGCCCCCCACTGGGGATCGGGCCCACAACCTGGGCATGTGCCCTAACTGGGAATCGAATCGGTGACCTCTTGGTGCAGGGGTCGATGCTCAACCACTGAGCCACACCGGCCAGGCTCACTTTTTAAAACATTACTTTGTTCTCTCTGAATATACTGTAAATATATAATCATTCTACTGTAATGTAAGAAAAAAGGCCAAAACAAGCCAACTCCATTATGTGCTGAGCAGTTGTAGAATCTAGCAAAGTTTGTCTGATTTAATGAAGTATAGTTATGGTTATTATGTAAAAGTGGCAAGTAGGTCACAGAACTAAATAGCATTATTTATTTATGTTTTTGCCAGCCTATTGACTCTTGATGAGTTATGAATAATGGGCATGTCACATGTTCTGTCATTACGTACATTTTTATTTTTATGTCTGCCATCCCACTCTAACATTTTAAGTGACAAAGTACTTAAATCTGGCAACCCCATGTCAGATGCCCTCTCTCTCTTTCTTCAAGATAAAATGCTTCTTAGATACCCTTTAATCCTTTAATGAAGGGGAGCATGGCCAGCAGCTCACTGGCCTGCCCTGTCTGTGATAATGCTATCAGCTGGTTGTGGGAGTGGCAGGCCCAGCAAGGGCTTTGACTCTTCTTGTGGAAGGGCCCTGGACAGAGAAGAAGAGGAGAGAGGTTGAGATTAACAGTATAGGGTGTTTGCAAAGCAATCTATAGAGTCAGTGCAATCCCCATCAAAATACCAACGACATATTTCACAGAACTAGAACAAATACTCCAAAAATTTATGTGGAACCAAAAAAGACCCTGAACAGCCACAGCAATCTTGAAAAAGAAGAACAAAGTAGGGGGGATCACAATACTGGATATCAGGTTATACTACAAAGCCACTGTAATCAAAACAGCCTGGTACTGGCACAAGAACAGGCATATAGATCAATGGAACAGAACAGAGAACCCAGAAATTGACCCAAGTCATTATGCTCAATTAATATTTGACAAAGGTGGCAAGAGCATACAGTGGAGTAAAGACAGCCTCTTCAGTAAATGGTGTTGGGGCCCGGCCGGTGTGGCTCCGTAGTTGAGCATCGACCCATGCACCAAGAGGTCACTGGTTCGATTCCCAGTCAGGGCACATGCCCAGGTTGTGGGCCAGATCCCCAGTGGGGGCATGCAGAAGGTGGCCAATCGATGTTCTCTCTCATCGATGTTTCTCTCTCTCTCTCCCTCTCCTCTCCCTTCCTCTCTCTCTAAAATCAATAAAGAAAAAAAAATTTTTTTAATGGTGTTGGGAAAATTGGACAGCTACATGCAAAAAAATGAAACTAGACCACCAACTTACACCATATACAAAAATAAACTCAAAATGGATAAAAGACTTAAATGTGACTCATGAATCCATAATAATCCTAGAAGAAAATGGAGGCAACAACATTTCAGACATCACATGCAGCAGAATTTTCACTAATACAATGCCTGAGGCAAGAGAAACAAAGGTAAAAATGAACACATGGGACTACATCAAACTAAAAAGCTTCTGCACAGCAAAAGAAACAAGCATCAAATGGAAAGGGAACCCACTATATGGGAGAGTATAATTGTCAATGATACATCAGATAAGGGCCTAATTTCCAAATATATAGAGTACTTTTACAACTCAACAAAAAGAAGACAACCCAATTAAAAAATGAGCAGAGGGTCCGGTTGGTGTGGCTCAGTGGTCGAGAGTCGACCCATGCACCAAGAGGTCACCGTTTCAATTTCTGGCCAGGACACATGCCCAGGTTGTGGGCCTGATCCCCAGTGGGGGGCATGCAGGAGGCAGCCAGTTGATGTTCTCTCTCATCGATGTTTCTATCTCTCTCCCTTTCACTTCCTCTCTCTCGCTAAAATCAATAAAGGGGGAAAAAAAGTAAAAAAAAAAAAGAGAGAGAGACAAATGTTCATGTGGGACTCTCAAGTGTCACAATATGTCTGTCTTTCATACTTGTTATAAAAAAAAAAAAAAAAATGGGCATAGGACCTAAATAGACACCTCTCCAAACAGGACATACATACGACAAAATGCTCAACGTCACTAATCATCAGAGAGATGCAAATTAAAACAACTATGAGGTATCACCTCACACCTGCCAGAATGGCTGTCATCAACAAATCAAACAACAAGTGCTGACGAGGATGTGGAGAAAAGGGGACTCTAGTACACTGCTGGTGGGAATGCAGACTGGTGCAGCCATTATGGAAAACAATACGGTGTTACCTCAAAAAGTTAAAAATTGAACTGCCATTTGACCCAGTGATCCCACTTCTAGGAATATACCCTAAGAAGCCTGAAACACCAATTGGAAAGAATATATGTACCCCTGTGTTCATAGCAGCTCTATTTACAATCCCTAAGATCTGGAAACAGCCCAAGTGACCATCCAGAAAAGCTATGGTACATATACACAATGGAATACTATGCAGCTGTAAGAAAGAAAGATCTCTTATCCTTTGAGACAACCTGGAGGGACCTGGAGAGTATTATCCTAAGCGAAACAAGCCAATCAGAGAAAGACAAATATCACATGATCTCACTTATTTGTGGAATATAATGAACAAAACAAGCTGAGGAACAAAATAAACCCAGAGACATGGAAGTGGGGTGCAGATGGACAAACTTCAGAAGAGGTGGATGGGGGCTACACCACAGAACTTATATGCATATATGTGTAAACAAGGACATAGATAGTAATGCTGGTTGGGGGGGAATGGGATGGGAGGAGGGTATCAATGGGGGGAAAAGGAGAAACATCTGTAACAAAAATAAGTAAATAGATATTTAAAAAAAAAAAAAAAAACAGTGTAAGGTGTTTGGAGACAGTAACATGTTGGGTAGACTTGAGTTTGAGCAGAATACACTCTAAGACCTGTGTACTTGGGAGAATTTGTTTTTTACATAAGTATTTCTGTCTCAGACACTGTATAGTGCTGAGAATGCAAAGATAAAAAAGACCTGACTTTTATCTTTAGAACTGACTGAATACTGTAAACAGTCAGTGAAGCTATCTGTAATAAAGATGGAAGTATGATGCCAAGGTTATGCAAGAGGATGGAGAGGTCTAGGGCACTGGGGAAGTCTCCACCAAAGAGGAAGCATTTGACCTGGGTCTTAAAGGGTAGTTAGGAGTTGCTTGGTGAAGGGATGGTGAGTAAATCAGAAGCCGTGTAGTGTAGTGGTCAAGAACCAAGGTTCTGAAGTCAAGGCAGCTGTGTGGTTAGGTCAGCCCATTGTTGCGCAAGCAATATCTGTGTGCCTCAGCTTCCTCACTGGGAATATGGGGAATCAATAGTACTGACCTCAAAGAATAGTTGAGGATTAAGTGAGAATTTGTTTAAAATGTTTAGCATATTGTTAGGAGTCTGTGTAAGCTACTATTTTCATTATTTTTATTGTTAGCATTTAGACAGAGGAAATAACATAAACAAAGGCAAGGAGTTAGAGACTAGGAGAGTCTGGAAAATGGTGAGATACTAGTGGGACACAAATATAGTCTGTCCGGAGGAGAGTGTATATATAGGTTGGTTGGGTTTTGTGTTTTAAGAAATTTGGAATGTATCTTGTAGAAAGCAATTTTTTAAAAATCAACTTCAGTTGATCTCCATGTTGAGGGGCAGACAGTCAAAGCAAGAGAAGTGATTGGAGAACTTCAATTAAGTCAATGACAGTAAAGATGAAAAACCAGATTTTAGAGACTTCTGAAGTGAAATCCATTGGGTATGATGAGAAAGAGGGAGGAATTGTGGATAAAGCCCCAGGCTGGGTGAATGGGTGATGCTACGAGTTAGGATAGGCATTCAGTGGGTGGAACAGGGGTTTGGAGTATGTAGTAGGGTAAGGATGGGGGCTGAGAGGCTGTGGTTTTGCTTGAGATATGTTTTAGATGTTTGCTGGACATTTACTACAACATGGGAGGTGGAAATAAGGGTCTGGAGCTCAAGAGTTGTTTTGAAAACATTGATTCACATATAGAGATGTTCATCTAGGCCAGGGAAGTGACAGTGCATCCTCAGGGGAGTGGGATGAAACAGGAAAAGGGGTGGTGTAAGAGAAACCCAGGCAGGAAGGAGTTTAGAGAAGTATGAAGGATAGTCATCATGGCTCTTGCCTCAGGAGATCAGCTAAGATAAGCCCTGAATATGTGCAGTTAGGTTTGGCCTTGACAGCTCAGTGAGTGCTCTGTCCATGGGTCTCCATGGGGCCCAGCAGCCCCAGCACATTGTTGTTCATCCTGTTTGTCACTGTCTGTCACATTGGGAAGTCTCCCCATGGGCTCGTGAGTCTCTTTCTGTTACTACAGTGAGTAGCTCTAGGACAGGAGCTAGTTGTGCTCACCTCTGTAACCCCAGCACACGCACACACAGTGAATGCTCTGAGCATTTGTTGAATGAATAAATGAATCAAGGATGACTTGAATTAACTCAACAAAATTTTTTGAGTGCCTTATGTGCTCCAGGAACTATGCTAGTCTCTAGGAATAAAACAGTGCGCAGGCCCTGGCCAGGTAGCTAGCTCAGTTGGTTAGAGCATCGTCCCAATACACCAAGGTTGCAGGTTTGATTCCCAGTCAGGGCACATGCAAGAATCAACCAATGAATGCATAAATAAATAGAACAACAAATCGATGACTCTCGCTCTCAAATCAATAAATGAATTTTTTTTTAAAGCGGTGAGCAAAATAGATTAAAATCCTTCCCCTTGTGGGATTTACATTCTAAAGCATGGATCAGAAGGCCAAGGGAAAGGAGCAAGTAAAAAGGCAACCATTGTGCCCTGGCCAGTTTGGTTCAGCAGTTAGAGCGTCGGCCCGCGGACCAGAAAGTCCTGGGTTCAATTCCTGTGGCTAAGGGCACGTACCTCGGTTGCAGTTTGTCCCCGGCCTTGGTTGTGGTCGTGTGGGTGACAACCACTCGATGTATCTCTCTCACATCGATGTTTCTCTCTCTCTCTCTCTCTCTTCCTCCCTCTCTCCCTCCTCTATCTGAACATAAATGCAAAAATGTCCTCGGGTGAGGATAAAAAAAAAAAAAGGTAACCGTTGAAAGTACAAGGTTAAGCTCTATATCCTCAACATCCATGAACTGAGCCTGGCACCCTGAGTAGGCATTTGATATAGTTAATTGACTTGAACATGGGAGAGAGGGTCGGAAAAGAGAACTGAGGTGTGGGAAGAGATTTGCTGCATAGATGACAGGTTAGCCTCAAAGAGGGGAGAGTAAATTTGGAAATGGAGAAGGTATTTGAGTGAATTCCCCCAGGGAAACATTCACCTCTAAATAGAAGGCATTCCTCCCTGTAAAATAGGAGATGAAGTCTGATTGAAAACATTTAGAAAACTAAGCCCTCCCTCCCTCACCTTCAAAGGAAAAAGAAAAAACCTACATAAAGAACCATCTACCAGCTCTAAGGGCTTAGCTGAGAGAGGAGATACTTTATTTGTAATTGCAAGTGATCTGTGGCTGCGCAGCCTTTCCTAGCAAGTCAAGGTAAAGAGCGCAGTTAGTTGGGGTTCATTTGAGGCTAAGTGAGGATTGGCTAGATAGGTAGATAGGTAGTGTGGGATAACCAGGGGGTGAAGCCTTTGGTTCAGAATGCTGGTGAATGTTCAAAAAAGTCCAGGCTGGGTTGGGAGTAAGATAAAACCAGGATCAAGCAAATGACCTGAAAGAATAGGGAACGAAAGAGTCTGGGTTTGGAGGAGGTGAAAACTTACATTTGAGAGGGGAAAGGTAATATTAGTTTCTGTGTGCTTCCTATAATGAACAGCAGGCACACTATTCTAAGTTCCTTACATGCGTTAACTTGTTTAATCTTCATAATGAAGACTCTGCAAGCTAACTGCAGAGAGGTTAAGTATCTTGCCCAAGGTTACACAGGTAGGAAGTGACCAAACAGACTTGGCTGCTGAGTTTGTGTGCTTGATTACTGTACTCCACTGCCTTAGGAAGAAACCAGACAAAAGCTTCTCCCAGGCCAACTAGGTTTGCAATTACTTCCTGAAGTTACTGAGCCTCTGCTCCTTCTAGGAGAAATATTTGGGGTGACATGGAAGGGAGCCGTGGACTGTTTGGTCCTCCACCCTTAAAATAAGTATCTATATTTTAGGCAACAGTGTACTTGGTGTAAACTCTCAGTTTTTCTTACCTCTTGTGCTCATACCTGAATGTCCTTTAATAGGAAACAGAATATGGCACAATTAGAGAAGACTTTAAACGCAAATCATTCTGAATTCTCTGAGCTGCAGCACCTTCTCTGTTCACCTGTCCTCCTTTCCCCATTAAACAAAGAGGAGCCAGATCAACTTCCTGGTCTACCAGTTTGAGGGTTGGAGAGACTGAAGAAAAGCATGGCTGATGTGTGTTACCTAAAAGGGAGGGAATCTTTCCACTTTGCCTGTTGCAGAAATACTAGTAATATCTGCAGTGGTTGGGGGTTGGTGGTGGTGGTTATAATTTCTAGTTTGACAAACAGGAATGTGTTCTCTTCCTGGGGAGAGTCCCCTCGTGTCTTAGGTTACACAGGCTCTTCTGGATAACTAGTTGGACTTTTGTTGGGTGAGGAATTTAGTCCCTGGCTCTGTGCCCTCCACCTGTGTCTGAGCCTTCTGACATATTACTCAGAGTGTAGCCCTTTGCAAACTCAGGGGAGACACTGACCTTTGCTTGCAAGCCATTTAGAAGCACAGAAGCTTTGCAAATGAAATATGTAGGAACTTTATCCTTTATGAAGAAAGGATTATTTGTAGAGACAACATGTATATTCATAGTACCTCAGCATTTTGTTTGCAGTCTTTTAATATCTGGCTTTGCTCTTAAGGCAATGTGGAAGGAATGTCACTATATCTTCCATCTTAGATTAAACAAATTTTCATAATTTTAAAAGAAACAATATACCAAAACCATATAATTTGACATGCCAAAAAAGCTTAGCTATTTCAGATATTGAAAGTACAGAGCAGCCCTGGCCGGTTTGGCTCAGTGGTTAGAGTGTCAGCCCGAAGACCAAAGAGTCGTGGGTTCGATTCCAATCAAGGGCACCTACCTCGGTTACAATTAAATCCCCAACCCTGGTTGGGGTCCTGTGGGAGGCAGCCAATCAGTGTGTCTCTCTCACATCGATGTGTCTCTCTCTCTCTTTCTCTCTCTCTCTCTTTCTCTCTCCCCCTCCTACTCTATCTGAAAAATCAACGGAAAAATATCCTTGGGTGAGGATTAAGAAAATACAGAGCAAATAGATCATCTGGCATTATTTGCTGGTAATTTTTAGATTTACTCCTGATCCCTGTGTTTTTTTGTTAAGGCCATTGTTTGAAATGTCTTACCTGCTGGAACTTTTGCAGTTCTGCTTGGTTCACTGTTAGAGAGTAGCATTTTTGTCTTTGTCTTTTTTTTTTTTTTTAAATACTGCTAAGATGGCCCATAGTGCATCACAGTATTAACACTTTTGGTTTTTAAAATTGCTTATCTCTAATTGATTTTTAATAGCATGACCTTCATTTGTCAGATATTAAATGCAAATATTTAATCACTGATACTTGACAGAGCTATTTAGGCAAAAAAGTATATAACCCACCACTGAGATAGTGCTTTCAGTAGTCCCAATGCCCCCAAGCCTGGATTAATTGGGGTCTCTAGGACTTGTTGGCACCTTTATTTGGAAGTCAGAGTACAAATTATAATCTGTTTATTCCTCATTCTCTCCCTACCCCTGCCCCCAAATACTGATACTATTCTCCTGGGTAAGGGCGAAGTTGGTTGCTCAGTTTTAGGTTATGGAACTCTTGCTGGTGTTTTTCATATTCTTCTTGTTTTGGTCAGGAGCAGTGATAAGGGCAGACACAGTTGAAGCTGGCATGTTCTTCTGTGGGTTCCCTCTGAAGTTCTGTATGACCACATTTTAAAATACTACTCTGAATCATACTGCGTTTTCCCATGAGATGGGGGGAGGGGGCGTTTGGACATGAACTCATATTTATTTATTTATTTATTTATTTATTTATTTATTTATTTATTTATTATTTTTTTTATCCTTACCCGAGGACATTTTTGCATGTATCTTCAGATAGAGCGGAGGGAGAGAGGGAGGAAGAGAGAGAGAGAAACATCCATGTGAGAGAGACACATCGATTGGTTGACACCCACACAACCCCAACCGGGGCGGGGACAAACTGCAACCAAGGTATGTGCCCTTAACGGGAACTGAACCCGGGACTCTCTGGTCCACAGGCCAACGCTCTAACCGCTGAGCCAGACCAGCCAGGGCTGAACTCATATTTATTAAATGCTTGTTATATAGCAGGTACTTCCCACTACTTCATTTAGTCCCCACACAACCTGATGTGAAGAATGGTTTCATCTTCATAAGAAAGATGGAGTTTCCACAGCTTAATAACTGGTCTGAGACCACATAAACAAGGAAGTGGAGGAACTAGGTGCTGTAACTCTAGAATATATTCTCTATCCAAGCAAGACTTCTTAAATGCAGTGCAGACTTGTTAATTGATTGGGTGAATCCCTGTTTTGTAAAGTGGAGTGTCTTAAATAAATATGGACTCAAATGATGGGAACTGATGGCTTTATGGGGCTCCTCAACACTGCATTCATAATAAATAACAGGACAGTGAGGCCAGGAGTGGTGGTGTGCAGAGCAAGAGGTCTTTGGGGGCAGGCTTGCATGGTCATTGAAAGGCATTTTTCTTTTTGAGCAGCATGATAGATTAACTAAAAAAGAGAAATCACTAAATGATGAAAAATTAATTTTACATGATTAATTGAAAAGCCAAATTGATTAATACAGAGTCATTTTTAAAAGGCTCTTAACTACATTGAGTTTAAGTAGTAATTCTTACAGTATATTCAAATATAGGGTTATCAAAGCTACAATGAAGAACATAGAAATTATTGTAATTAGCCAATAATTAAAGGCAAGTACATGCCCAGTGATTTTAAAGTGCTTGAAAACAATTAATTTTCTTAAGTAGGTTAAACAACTGGGTTGCAAGCTTGTTTACACTATTAATTTACTTAGCAAACCTGTTCTTCATAGATGATACAAAAGTGAACTTGAGCAGCTATCTGACTTATCAGTTCTAATTTAATGGATACACTTTAAAATATATATATATTTTTTTACATTTAATTTTTTAAAGTATTCTTCTTGTCTTCCTCTTCTCCTTTCTGAACAATTCTGTCCTAAAGCCTATTAGGTAGACAGAGAAGGTAGGTAGCCTGGCCAGGGATGTCAGAGCCCGTGTAGACTGAGAAAGCCTTCACATATAGGGTACATTTGGTGTGCTTTATCAGAGCCGAAGAGAGGCAAGAAGGGCTTCCATGTGGGTTGGGGGTGTTAGCAGCTTTGAGAGATTGGGCAAATACAGGAGGATTGATCAAATAAGAATGTTAAGAATAAAGGGAGCCAGCACCTCTTGCTGTTGGAACAGGGAGTTACAAATATTGAAAGGGAGAAAACTAGAATGAGTCCTGTTATGATAGGTTGTAATCAGAAGTATTGGTGTGAACTCATGGAATTTAATAAGTATTGACAAGTATAGAAATAATATAAGTGTAAAATGCAGGCATGCATGTGTATTTGTATACACAGATGCATGCATGCATTTCTTAGCACTGTCCATAGAGATGGTGAATGCCTGGGAGCAGCAATACCTCAGTCGCAATGAACACATCTCGTGTCTAGATCTTGACTTCTAAATACCATTTTTTTTTTTTAATCCTCACCAGAGGACATTTTTGCATTTATCTTCAGATAGAAAGGGAAGGAGAGAGGGAGGAAGAGAGAGAGAAACATCGGTGTGAGAGAGACACATTGAGTGGCTGCCACCCACACAACCCCAACTGGGGCCAGGGACAAACTGCAACCAAGGTACGTGCCCTTAGCGGGAACCGAACCCGGGACTCTCGGGTTTGCGGGCCAACGCTCTAACCGCTAAGCCAAACCGGCCAGGGCCTAAATACCACTTTTTAACTGAAAGGGAACCCAAGCTTCTTGGAGAAATGGCTGATTACAAGATAAGAGCAGAAAAGTTTAAGATGTACCTGGAATATTTTGTGCTAGAAAGCAAAGAAGTCTTCAAAAAATGATGGACACATGTCAAACAGACACAGAGCCAGTTTGAAGGTGTTCCCATTGGCCAAATCTGAGATAACGTGATCATCAAAATTTCAGAAATGATAGTCATGGATTAAGACCTGTTGAGTAAAAGAAAACTGAGGGTTCACACACAACGCCACCTACTTCACAATAAAACAAATGTGTACACTTACGAATAAATTCAGAGTTTGAGGAATGGGTTATTTAAATTTAAAAGTACCTCCCTGAAAATTACCTATTGACTACAAAGGGAAGAAAAGAGTAACTTTACAGCGGGGAAGCCTGGCAGATACCAGCTTAACCAAGTGATCTGAGTGATCACCAGCAGTGGGACAAATTGAAGTTTTGTCACCTGATAGGATACAACGGGAACATAGCATCACTTTGGTGATATCCAGGCCAAGGTGCCTGACCTGAATCTAATCATGAAGAAACCACAGACACACCCAATTTGAGGGACATTCTACAAATTAAATAGCCTGCAATCAGCTTCAAAAGTTTCAAGGTCATGAAAGTCAAAGAAGATTGAGGAACTATTTCAAACTGAAGGAGACTGATGAGACATGTCAGCTAATGCCACATGTGATTCTGACCTGGGGCCTCTTGCTTTCAAAGACCATTGCTGGGACTTGTGATGAAACTTGAATGGGTCCTAAGGATTAAATGGTAGTAATGTATCAGTGTTGATGTTTTGATTTAGATAGTTGTATTGTAGTTACATAAAAATTGTTTTTTAAAGGAATATATACATTAAAGTATTTGGGGTGATGAAGCATCAGATTGACAACTTACTCTCAGTGGTTCTGAGAGAAAGAGTTCTTTGTACCATACCTGCAACTTTTCTATAAGTTTGAGATTGTTTCAAAATTTAAAAGGAATTTAAAAAGTAATATTCTTGCCTAAAATTTAAATTGTGAGAAGTACATAAAATTTAAAAAGTCTCCCACTTCTCATTTTAACTCACCCACATCTAGTTTTGCTTCCTGGAGACATGACTGATAACAACTAAGGTATATTCTTTCAGGCATTTTATTTATGTATGTATGAATGTATATATATTGTAGATTATATTGAGTATTTATGATGTGCTGGGCACACTGCATCCCTAGGAAGTACAGTTTTCAGCTATCAAAAGGCACAGTGCTTGCCCCCCTATAGTAGCCGCATAGCGTTGTGGTTTTGGGAAGTGCCATTGTTTCTTTAAGCTCCCTCTCATGAGAGTCAGTGGAATGTGGTGGTGGGAGCTTAAGTCGTAAATTCATATCCCAGCTCTGCCAGCAATATAAAATCTTACTCAACTTCATTGTGTCTCAGTTTCCTTATCTGTATATTGGAGATACTACTAGTACCCATCTAACAGAAATGTTTGAGACATATAGAGTGCTTATTACACTTGTATGGGGCATGTAGCAAGTATTCAGTAAATATTAGCTGTTGCAAATGGACATTTAAGTTATTGGTTTTTGCATTTATTTATTTATTTATTTTTATTGATTTTAGAGGAAGGGAGAGGGAGAGATAGAGACATTGATGAAAAAGAACATCTATTGGCCACCTCCTGCATGCCCCCCATTGGGGATCAGGCCCACAACCTGGGCATGTGTCCTGACTGGGAATCGAACCGGCAACCTCTTGGTGTATGGGTCGACGCTGAACCACTGAACTACACCAGCGGGGCTGGTTTTTGCTTTTATAAATAATCTTAAAATTGCCTTGTACACATTTTTGCATATTTATGCTTTAGAAACTTTAAAAGACATTTGGTTACTTTACTATCGTGAAGTTTTTCTTTTAGTAGATTTCATGTTAGCCTATTAGAGTGATGTAGGAAACTTAGAGAAAGGGGAACATTTGTCTGAAATTCTTTGTCACACAGCTGGAACTTGAGCAAAGTGGAATATGAAATATTGGCTTAATTCTAGATTTATCTCTACTCAAGAAGAGTTTGTCTACTAACATTGTTGTTTTTAACTGGAAATTTGCCCATGTTCAAGTAATACATTTTTAGAATAGTTAGATGAACTCGTTTTGCCAAAGTTTGAAGGATCATTTATGTAATGCTAATCACTGGGAAATACCAAGTTATTTTGTCTAAAGTAGTTAGTATAAACCAAAAAAAAATACTGTTTTCAATAGTTGGAAGAGTAGAGTTTCCCCCACCTGCAATGATCCCCTCCACTCAGATCCCTCCTCTTTTGAAAACTTTGTCTGATGGATTTTGAAAGTCAGAGAATTCCTATTTGTGCTAGCTTAGTTAAGTCATTTAATTTGATGTTTATATTCTTGTATATCCTGTTTCAAATGCTGCTTTAAAAACCATAGTAGGCTTTTAAACCTCTGAATGGCTTTTATTTTGTTTAACTCTGGCAGATCTGTTTTGCAGATGACCAACTTTTTATTGAGTTTTAACAAAAATATTTCCACTTTTTACCTTTCACATTTGAAAGAATCACATGACTTATTTTTAGGGTATTGTAATTGCAAATAGATTTCCTCTACTCGGTGAAGTAATGTAAATAAACCATTGTTAGCTATGATTGTATATATAATATAAACTCATGTAGGATGGGGGAGATGCTTAAAAATTGTGAATCAAAAGTGAGGCTGTCTTTCAAAAGGAGACGGTCCATTTCTTAAAGATTGATCTGATTTATGTATTGCGTCAAGGTAGCGAATGACTTGTTTCCAAGTTTGGAAATACATAGCCCACAGTGTTGAATAATCACCTGTATAGCTTTGTGAAGACCAAAATGTTTTCTCGGTGTTACTGGTCCAATGGATCTCAAGTTCTTGCACATGTATAGGAGGAGCCTGTGTGTAGGATGCATGCTGGAATAGGAGGAGGAGGAGGGAACTGAGTGGGAGGGGGTCATTGCAGGTGGGGGGAACTCTACTCTTCCAATTATTGTTGGTCTAAGAGTCTATATGGCTGTGTATCTCAAAAGTTACAGCTCATCACCATTGTTTCCATCTGTCTTTCCTACTCACTCTTACTGTCTTTTCTTGCTAGCCTCTTTCTTCTTGCCCATGTTTTCACTAATGTTTTGATCTAACACACATTTGAGTTCAATGAGGAAAAACATTAGTCTGTTGCCTTAGACTGATGAGGCCAAGATCTGTGTTGAATGGACTTCAGCATTGCAGGTTGACATTAACTTACTAAGTTTCAAAAAATGCCTGGTCGCTGATTACCAACTTGTCTTGTTGAGTGCAGTAGAGAAAACTGTTTATTGGTGTTCACAGTGTTTAATAAACTTAACTGATGGCTCAAAACAAAACACATTTGGTCCTAAGCTATTGGTGCTTCCCAGCCAGGTGTCAGGACACTAGTGCATCACAAAGACCTCACATGTCACAACATGCCAGTTTTTCCCTACTGCCCAAGGTCTGATTCACACCCTTAATGAATTCCCATCAGGCTTGCTTCCTCTTTCCATCAATCCATGTCCCACCACTTGCCCTTCCATAACAGAAGTCAGCTTCATGAGAATACTCTTTGCTTTTACTTTAATCTCTTCCAGGTATGTCATAAAAATGTACAAGTGTGCAGTGAAGTAAACAGAATTGGGAAGATAGCCCAATAAACTCCTTAATGATCACTTGATAAAGGCCACTTATGGGAAATCTTTACAGTTACAATACGTTCTTTATTTAAAATGAAATTTGGGGATCTGATATCTTCTTTCCCTCTCTTTTCTTTTGATTCAGTCCTGACCTTCTGTTTCTGCCTCTCTCACTTTTCCTTCCTTTCTTCACTTTTTCTTCTTTCCCTGTTTCTACCCAAGTAGCATTGCCTTCTTCAGCTCTCTACTTCTCACACTCACAAGACTCTCATTAATAAAAGGGAATCAAAAAAGAAAGAAAAGAAGGGAAATGAGAAGAAGAAACATTTTATAGTGCAAAGTTTTGAGCAAAATACTTAATTCTGTGTTTTTATATTGCCCCATCTCTTTTAAATTTTTAGAGGATACAAATATTGTCTTTTGTATTTCATAAACTGTACTGAGTTTAGGCTCTGGGTTCTTTATTGTTTACTCCTAAGGGAAGGAAGTATGGGGGCAGGATCTTTTTATGTACTTGCAAATTTCTGTCAGTCCTGTGAAATGTAAGTCTAGTATTTATTCACAGACCATTAAGATGAACTAGGCAGGCAGATACAATTTCTTTTACTCCTTGTGGGGATGCTGTGGCCATGTCCAGGGCCAGTCCTTCCAGATTCTCCTACTGCCACTTTGCTTCCCAGGGACTAGCAGAGCCCACTCTGTTGACCTGCCCTTATGCTTTCTCTGTCCCACTGTATTCAGAAAATGCTACCAAGTGACTAGATGAGTAAATTTTATGTGTTGCAAAGCAGTTTGTGGAACTTAGGTTTTAATGCTTGCACCACTCTTTATAAGTAGGATGTGTCTCTGAATGGTAATGTGTAACTGAACTGGAGGCTGTCTGGCCTCACTGATTCTCTTCTGTGAGAATAATGAACTGATAACTGCAGCTGTGTTGGATTTATGTCACCTGCTATTGTTCTGTCTCGGCCAACACTGCTGCTGCTTTTTGTATTTTTAATAAGTTGCCAATTATGTACTGGGTTTTTGTAGGATACCAACAGTTCACTGAAATGAGCATGGCAAAATGTAGTTGCTTTCTAATCTTTATTTTCATTTACCCAGTGAAATTATTGAAACTAAAAGACTCTCAGCAGTTGTTTTGAACGTACTGATGCATTTTTTCTTACTATTTAATTTTATATTTTAAAAACAGTGTACAAGCATTTAGCAAAGGGCGCTTTGCACAACATGCACACTAATTTCCATGATTAATTTCAGGTGTATTCCACAGATGAAGGCATTGTGGTGTAGATGCAGGGAGGGATAGGGATGGATCAGTGGATCAGAGTGGAAGTCCTAGACTCAGACGACCATGTGTATGTAGAATCCATGATAGAACTGGCCTTACCAATCAATCAGTGGAGAGAGGTGACAAATGACACTGCAGATTAGTAGGGAAAAGGATGGGCTTTACAACAGATGGTGCTGTGATGCACTCCATCTGATTGTATCCTGGGACTGCCATAGCAAAATACCACAAACTGGGTGACTTAAAACATCAAAAATTTATACTCTCACAGTTCTGCAGTCTAGAAGTCCAAAATCAAGGTGTTGGCAGGGCCAGGCTCCCTCTAGAAGGCACTAGGGAGGAATCTTTTATTGTCTCTTCCTAGCTTCCTGTGTTTGTTGGCAATCCTTGGTGTTCCTTGGCTTGTAGCCATATCACTCCAATTTCTGCCTCGGTCTTCACATGATCATTTTTCCCCTGTATAAGGATCAAGCCTAACACCATATACAAAAATAATACCAAATAGATTCAGATAAATATGAAAAGATTTAATACTTCTAGAAACAAATACATGAGAGTATTTATGACCTTGGGAAAGGGTTTTATTTTAATAGTTTTTTTGTTTTTAATCCTCACCTGAGGACATCTTTGCATTTATCTTCAGATAGAGCGGGAGGGAGAGAGAGAGAGGAAGAGAGAGAGAAACATTGATGTGAGAGAAACACATCGACTGGTTGCCACCCACACGACCCCAACCGGGGCCGGGGCCAAACTGCAACCAAGGTATGTGCCCTTAGTGGGAACCAAACCCAGGACTCTCCGGTCCATAGGCTGACACTCTAACCGCTGAGCCAAACTGGCCAGGGTGGCAGAGGGATGTTTTAAACATGATACAAAAAGCACAAATCATGAGTGAAAATTGATACTCATATTCATTATAATTAAGAATTTACATTCATCAAATGACACAAATGAAAGTGAAAAAGAAACTAGGAGAAAATATTTTCTGCACATATGATCAGCAAAGGATTTGTAACCAGAATACATAAAGAACTACAAATAAGAAAAAGACCTAGTTGAAAAAATAAATTAAATAAGAATTTTACAGTAGCCCAGCTAGAGTGGCCCAATTGGTTGAGCATCATCCTGAGCACTGAAAGGTTGCCGGTTCAATTCCCATTTGGGGCACATACCTGGGTTGCGGGTTCAGTCCCCACTTGGGGTGCATACAGAGAGCAACTGGTCGAAGTTTCTCGCTCACATCGATGTTTCTCTCTCTCCCTTCCTCTCTCTAAGCTTGTCCCTGCTCTAAGCATGTCCTCAGATGAGGATTAAAAAAAAAAATTTCACAGTAGAGAACATCCAAATGGCCAATAAATATAATGATAAAACATTCAATTTAATTAGTAATCAAGGAAATACAAGTTACACCACAGTGAGATATCATTTTGCACTCATCAAGTTAGCAAACATTAAAAGATTTGAAAATACCAAGGATCGGTTGAGGATATGGAAATTTTTATACTCAAGGAGAATTTTTATATTCTTCTGGTGGGAGGGTAAGTTGTAGTAACCACTTTGGGAACAGTGTAGCAATATCCAGTAAATTTGGAAAACATGGACACCTTGTGACCCAGCAGGTTGAGTTGTAGGCACAAACCTCTACCCCACTGAAAAACCCTGTGTATATGCTTGTATCAGAGACACGTACTAGGATGTTTACAGTAACATTGTAATATAGAAGTACAAATTGGAAACCTTAATGTCCATCAGAAGAAGAATGGATACATACATTGTGGTATATTAACAGTGGAACTCTACAGCATTTACATAAATGAAATATAACAAAAATGAATTTCAGGAACAGTGTTGAGTGACAAAAGCAAGTCATAGAAAAATAAAATACAGTCGATCCTTGAACAACATGGGTTTGAATTGTGCAGATCCACTTGCATGCACATTTTTCCCAATAGATACTATAAATGTATTTTCTATTATGATTTTTTAAATAACATTTTCTTTTTCTCTAGCTTACTTTATTGTGAGAATACAGTATATAATACATCTGACATACAAAATATGTGTTAATTGACTGTTTATGTTTTCAGTAAAGATTCCAGTCAACAGTAGGCTATTAGTAGTTAAATTTGGGGGGAGTCAAAAGTTAAACGCATATTTTCAACTGTGCATGGGTTTACCGCCCTTAATCTGTGTTTTGTTCAAGGGTCAACTGGAGTATGAATCCATTTATAAAATTCAAAATCTATAAAACGAAATATAAATTGTTTAGGTTACAAAGCATTACATGTTACAAAACAAGGGGACAATAAACATTCAGTTGAGGGGTAGTAGTAAACTTGTGGGGTAAGAAAAGGTGGGATTATAGAAGGGTACAGGGGGGCTCTTAGTACTAGAAATGTTCTATTCTTTAACTGAGTGGTCAGTACATGGGTGTTTTTTGGTATGTACTAAATATTTAATGATTTTTGTTTAAAAACTTTTTTTAAAAAAATTACCCCCAGAAGCTTTATTGTTTTTGAGAGTGGAAAAATAACAGAAATGTCAAGTTTCCATCCAAAAAGTAATTCAAGCACTCAATACTTATTTTTACATGTGTTTTGAATTCTTTGTAGATGAGAGAGGCTTGAAAAGGGGAGAAGGGAAAGTCAGGCTCTTTGTTTGTCCCATGACTTTGGCATTGAGAAGGCTTCTGCCTCTGCAGACTTGACATTGTGTTTTAGCTGCATGTGCAAGCATATTCACATTTTTAGTGAAGCGACAATATTCCCATCTCCTGTTCATTTTATTTTTTCTCGGCATCTAAGTAATTGAAGCAGATGGAAAACGTTTCCCACACTAGGTTCTCTTTCAGCATGTCAGCCATTTAATTTTACTGTCCCTAATCTCCTGTTGATAAGACTTCAAAATGTGAGTAGGAGTCCAATTTATTCTCGTCAAAGTCCATAGCAGCCTGTTCTTGGGGCAGCCTTCCTTTAGAACATTTACATTGTTACTGATTTCTCCAGTACAGAAGCTTTTCATGATAGCTTACACTTTCCACCTTCTATTTAAATCCAGATACTTAATAGAGTAAGAACACAATAAATAAAACTAGCTTTCATTCCTTCCAGCCTTTCTGGATGGAGTCATCTAGCTAGCAATTGAAAAAGCCCAAACCTTTATCTCACCAAAACAACAGGGAAGCCCTAGCCAGTTTGGCTCAGCAGCTAGAGCATCGGCCCTCAGAACTTCGGTCACAGGTTCAATTCCCAGTCAAGGGCACACACCTGGATTGTAGTTCGATCCCGGTGGGGTCTTATAGGAGGCAACCAATTGATGCGTCATCTCCATTGATGTTTCTCACTTTTTTTTTTTTTTACTTTTTTTTCTTTATTGATTTTAGAGAGAGAGGAAGGAAGAGGGAGAGAGATAGAAACATAGATCAGAGAGAACATCGATTGGCTGCTGCCTCCTGCATGCCCCCCACTGGGGATTGGGCCCACAACCTGGGCATGTGCCCTGAGCGGGAATCAAACCAGTAACCTCTTGGTGCATAGGTCGACACTCAGCCACTGAGCCACACCGGCCAGGCGATGTTTCTCTCTTTTTCTCCCTCCCTTCTTCTCTTTCACTCTATCTAAAAATCAATGGAAAAATATCTTAGGGTAAGATTAACAACAACAAAGGAAACATGGGAAATTCAATATTAAGCAAAAGAAAAAGAGTAAATTAAGAACATGGACTTTAACATCAGACAAACCTAGGTTCAAGCCTCAGCTCCATCCCTTACTATGTGCAAAAACTGCAATTTTCTTAAAGTCTCTGAACTTCAGTTTTCTCGCTTATAAGATGGGGATGATGATAGTTTCAACTTCATAGTTGCAGGATTAGAGGACTAATACATATAAAACATATATTGTAACTGTTGCTATTATTCTTAGACCAGCCCTAATTTTCATTCAATAAGCAGGGGCAGGTTGGATCCTTTGGATACTCCTCCCGCCTACCCTTCAGGTTTCATGGGCATTTCATCTCTTCCTACTGTTTAACTTACGACGAATCACATAAAATCTTCGAAATGATTTCTTCAACTATAAAACAGAGATGGCAGTATCAGTGTCACAGTTTTGCTACACAGATCAAATAGTCATGTGAGATGAGACAGTAGACATGAAAATGCTCTGTCCTCTGTAACACACTGTAGGAACATAGGCGTTGATGACTGTTCTCCATAACACCCAGCAATCAGCCCCCCTCCCCAGCAGTTCTGTTAATGTTTGTTGAACGTACAGAGTTTGATCTTTATAAAATACCTTTGCAGGTATGTGGCTTGGATAGTCTTTTCTTAAAATTGGTAAGGAGGTTTGTGAATCACTTTTCACTTTCAGATTCATTGAGAACTATTACTACTTTGGTCAAAATTATTTTCTCTCATTTTTTTTTTTTTTATCCTCACCCGAGGACATTTTTGCATGTGTCTTCAGATAGAGAGGGAGGAAGAGAGAGAGAGAGGAACATCGACGCGAGAGAGACACATCGAGTGCCTGCCACCCACACGACCCTAACCGGGGCCGGGGATAAACCGCAACCTAGGTGCGTGCCCCTAGTGGGAACTGAACCCGGGACTCTCCGGTCCATGGGCTGATGCTCTAACCGCTGAGCCAAACCGGCCAGGGCTCTCTCACATTTTTTATGCATTGTTTTCAGTGGTTAAAATGGGTAGATGAGTCTAAAATCTTAACACTTCCTAAATATTCCTTTGTTGGCAGTGGAAATGGTATTAAAGGTGAGGATTGGAAACTATTAACAGATTATTGGTAACAAACATTTTTTGATACCCATCTTTCCTAGAACTTAAGTTATAAGGATATCATCATTGTTTTTATGTTGTGGTTTGCTGAGATTTGTATTATCCTAGATTTGTCCTTTGCCAAGCTCTCTTCATACTACCTGGATAAAGTCATTACTCCCAGGTCTTGTGCTTGCATCTCTGCACTGTAAGACTCCTTAGTCTTGTTACCAGCTCAGCTGTTCCTTTGATAAGTTTCCAAGCCCTTACTCAACATCTTTATCTGAATGCCCCAAGGGCACACAGTTTTTACCACATCTAAAACTGAACTCATTATCTTCCTGGCCTCCTTCCCCCAGCCCTGAGACCTATATTCTTCCTCCTGTGTGCTCTCTCTTAATTAAAAGCACATTCTTTACCAGTCACCCTAGTCTAGCCACTTGGAAATTATCCTAGACCAGAGTTTCTCAATCCCAGAACTGCCATTTGGGGCTGGGTAATTCTTTGTTTTGGAGGCCTGTCCTGTGTATTGTAGGGTGTTTAGCAGCATTTGTGACCTCTATACACTGTATGCCAGTAGGACCCTGGCCCCCCTCAGTCATGATAATTACATGTCTTCTTCACACATTATCAGATGTCCCCGGGGGGGGGGGGGGGGCAAAATCATTCCTGTTGAAAAAGACTGGGTCACACTTTTCTTTTTCTCTTACCTCCCACATTTAGTCAGTTACCAGGCCCTTTTGATGCTGCTTCCTGGATATCTTTCTGAGATTCCATCTTTCCTTTTTATTCTCATTGCTTGTATCTCATTTCAGGTTCTTTTCTCTTGCCTAAACTATTCTAGCAGTACTAAGAATAGCACCTGCATTAGGTATTTGACATGCAGAAGACTCTATGCTTGATGCTTTTACATGTATCATATGTTATCCTCACTTCAAATTTATTGTAGGTCCCTGAGTTGCAAGCAACCTAAACCTAGCTCAAACATTTAAACCAAAAGAGGAATTCATTGGCCTGTGTTACTGGGAAGCCCAGGACTCCACCCTTTTCTTATTTCTAGGCTGTGCTTTGCTTAGTCTAACAGGCTGTCCCTGCAGAGCCATCAAAGGAGGCCTGGCAGCTCCTAGCCTGACTTGTCCCAAAAATGTGTAGGAAGAGCTCTGGCCAGGGGGCTCAGTTGGTTGGAGTGTACACCAGAAGGTGGCAGGCTCAATTCCCGGTCAGGGCACACACCTAGGTTGTGGGTTCAATCCCTAGTCAGGGTGCATGGGGGAGGCAACCCATCAATGTTTATCTCTCTCCCCCGCTCCCCCAACCCTTCCTCTCTCTCTGAAAATCAATAAAAACATATCCTCAGGTGAGGATTAAAAATAAAACTAATTTAAAAAATTGTAGAAAGAGATCCCCATTTTACTTGTAAGGAAACTGAGGCTCTGGGAGAGGAACCCTGTGCCCAAGATTATCTTATGGGTGGAGCTGGGTGGGGTCTGACTTTCCCTTGCTGTGTGCCAAGGCCTAACTCATCTATTATCCTTTTGTCTATCTCTTCTCCTGCCAGATAGCTTTTACTCCTCTAAAGGTTAGCTTTCTGGAATGCAAATTACTTTGCTTAGTAGATTAATTATTTTGCTTAGTAGATTTCAGTGGTTCCTCACCAAAATAAAGTCCAAATTTAGTCTGAAAGTCAAAGCCCTTTGTGTTGACTCTTGCTATCTTAGACTTATTTTAGGTGTATCACCTGTCATTTCCCTATCTGTACTTAAGGCTCCAGCCACCACTGCTTCAAAATATCACGCTTTTGCAGCTTCATGGGTTTAGTAGAGTGGTTCAAGGTCATTGGGAAACAGACAGACCTTGAGTCTTGGCACTACCACTTACTATCTCTGTGACCTCAGACCCTGCCTTGAATGCCCTGCCCACCTTGTCCCCCTAACTGAAGTCCGTCTTTAAGACTGTGAACACTGACTTCGGCGGATGGCCCCTCAGTGCCTCTACCTTCTTAATCATTTCATTCATAGCCTCTATATAAACTGCATTTAGCACTCTTATTCGTATCCTTATTGCCAGCATTTGTTATTTTTCAAAAGTCTACCTTTGGGAACAGATTAGCTTGGAGTTTTTATGGCCTTTGCGTATGGACCTAGGCCAAGGTTGTGGTTTCTTTGTGCTGGGTTTCTTCATACTTTCAGCATGCATCAGCTTCCCTTATAGCTGCAGCTTTGCTCCCGCCTTTATGCCTTCCTTTTCACCAGTTGGGTATTTCTTCTTTTTCAAATAGTCTTAAGCAGTGTTGTCCAGTAGAACTTTCTGTGATGATAGAAATAGTCTGTTACTGTGCTGTCCAATATGGTAGCCAGTAGTCACATGTGGCTGTTGAACATTTGAAATGTGACTGGTTTAACTGAAGAACTAATTTTTTACATTTTACTTAAATTGCCATGGGTGACTAGTGGCCAACACATTGGACAGTTCAGGTCTTAACTATTAATAATAGCTTAACCCTTCCTAGTAAATGAGACTTTACATCCTATCTTCTCTAACGTGTAACATTTGATATTATTCTTCCTCTCTCTTACAGAAAACTTCTGTATTTCAGTGCTTGCTGCATCTAGAGTAATAAATGTATTAAAATTTAATAAAGTACTTAATGCCATCATACTTAAAAACGATTAAAATGTTGAATTTCATGCAGTGTGTATTTTACCCCAATTTAAAAAGAGAGAGAGGGTCTGCACAGTGAAGGGACACAAAATCTATAGTGAAGGGCCATCGGGGAGGATTTCACCCTGAGTCTGGAAGGTATGATCAGTGGCCCTGGGGAAAGAGATGACGAGTGGCTTCCTGACCTGGACATAGAGAGGCTGGACAACAAGTGGAGGGTGCTGGGCCATGAAGAGCCCCAAATGGCAGGCTAAAGAGATGAGGCTTGGTCCAGAAAGCCATGGAGGGATTTTAAGCAAGCAAATGACATGTTTGGATTATATTCTTATAAAGCTCACTCTGGCTGCTCTGTGGGAAATGTATCAGAGGGTGGCAAAACTGGATATGGAAGACATAATCGGGCTAATAACAATTGCACCGATAATAATAGCAGCTAACACTCAGTGTTGCAGTGATTCAGGAGATGATGAGACTGAGAGATGAGGTTAGGAAGGGTGCCGTCTCTTATTTGAAAAATAAGATTTCCTTATTTGGAGAGGTCTTCCCATTTTTCAGTACACTGCTATATAGGAATAGCTAACCCAAAGCCAAATGAGATATCTTCTTTAATCACTCTTTAAATATGGAAAAAAAGAATTCTCATTCACATGACAAATAATGATAGAACAATATATAAGCTCTTTTCCTTACAAGTTAACATTGATAGGTATTGGTGGGAGAGAGAGATGGCTGTAGCTAAAAAGTAGCACAAGGGATCCTTGTAATGGAACTATTCTGTATCTAGTACAAATTCACACATGACAGGTTGCATAGAGCTAAATACACAACACATGCACACGAATCCGTGCATTTAACAGATGAAATCTGAATAAGGTCGGTGGATTATATCACTGTCAATGTCCTGGGTGTTATGTAAGATTCACCATTGGAGGAAACTGAGTGAAGAGTATACAGGACCTCTCTGTTATTTGTTATTAACCACATGTGAATCTACAGTTATCTCAAAGTAAAAAGTTTTAAAAAGGAAAAATGAATAAAGCAAAACTCCCTTGGAACTCCTGGTTTTCAGTATTTTCCTTTTATCTTGATGTTTCTTCAGTAATAATTTTCTACAGAAATGACTTGGTTTTTGTTTTGTTTTTTTAACTTATCTTTATTGTTTAATGTATTACAGATGTTCCCCCTTTTCCCCCCATTGACCCCCTCCTCCCCAGTCTCACCCCCCTCCTGCCTTCCCCACACTGTTGTTTGGTTTATCTCTTCCTGCCCTCCATCACCCCTTCCCTTTGAGGTTCATCAGTCTAACAACTAATTTGTACTTCTTTATTTCTTCATCTTCTTCACCCATCCCCCCAGCCCCCTTACATCTGGCAAGCAACAAAAAGTTCTCTGTATCTATGAGTCTGTTTCTGTTCTCCTGGGTCATTTTGTTTGTAGATTCAATTGTTGATAGATATGTATTAATTGCCATTTTATTGTTCATATTTTTGTTCTTCTCCTTCAAGAAGACCCTTCAACATTTCATATAATACTGGTTTGGTGGTGATGAACTCCTTTAGCTTTTTCTTGTCTGGGAAACTCTTTATATGTCCATCGATTCTAAATGATAGCTTTGCAGGATAGAGTAATCTTGGTTGTAGGTCATTGCTTTTCATCACCTTGAATAACTCTTGCTACTTGTTTCTGGCCTGCAAAGTTTCTTTTGAGAAATCAGCTGACAGTCTTATGGGAGCTCCTTTGTAGGTAACAAACTGCTTTTCTCTTGCTGCTTTTAAGATTCTCTTTTTGTCTTTAACCTTTGGCATTTTGATGATGATGTCTTGGTGTGGACCTCTTTGGGTTCATCTTGTTTGGGACTCTCTGTGTTTCCTGGACTTGAATGTCTGTTTCCTTCACCAAGTTAGGGAAGTTTTTTGTCATTATTTTTTCAAATAGGTTTTCAATTTCTTGCTCTGTCTCTTCTCCTTCTGGCACCCCCATGATGCGAATGTTGGCACATTTGAAGTTGTCCCAGAGACTCCTTACACTACCCTCATTTTTTTGGATTCTTTTTTCTTTTTGCTGTTCTGATTGGGTGTTTTTTGCTTCCTTACATTCCAATTTGATGGTTTGCTTCTATGCTTTACCTACTCTACTATTGATTCCCTGTAAATTATTCTTTATTTCAGTTAGTGCATCCTTCATTTCTGACAGGTCCTTTTTTACTTTGTTGTTCTCACCAAGTTCCTTGAAGATATCACTAAGTTCCTTGAGCATCCTTATAACCAGTGTAATTGAGTCTTGATTGCTGTTGGCACGTCAGTGGGAGGGATTTTACTCAGGCTGATCAGCTGCAAGGATTGGCTGTGCCCACTGACCACTGGCTTCTGACTCCCTTGGAGGATCAGTGGTGTAGGGGCCCAACACACAGAGCAAGGCTTACTTCAGCAGGGCTCTGTTACCCACTGAGTCCACTCATTGAGTGTGTCACTTGCGGAGGTGGTTGGGTGGTGGTGCTTCGATGTGGTCTAAAGCTGTCCACTGGGGCAAGGTCAGCCACTGCCTGTGTTCTACCCAGGGCCAGCTGGCATAAGCTACAAAGTGATCTGCAGACAGCTGCTTCTTGTGCTGGGCTTGGAGATGCCCAGGAAAAGCCAAGTTGTGAACCAAGGCTGGCTGCTTCTAGTGCCAGGCCTGGGGCCACTTAACGAGAGGTATGGGGCTCACTGAGACCAGATGCTTCTTGTTTGAGAGATTTTAGGAAAATCTGAAGCAGGATCCAAGACAGACCAATCCTATGGTAAAGCCATTGGAAACAGCTTGGGTGGGCCTGAAGGTTGGGTGGGGCAGGGCCTCAGGGAATCACCAGGGCGGGACAAATAGTGTGAACCAGGTTGCTGGAGTCCCACCTATGGCTGCAGTCTGCTGGCCTCGTGGGGGAAGGGCTCACCAAAGGAACAAAGGCCTCTGCCAGCACATCTGTCCAGGAGAAAGCTGCTTCTCCAGCCCTCGTCCCAGTGCCAAACAACTCAGTTCTTCCCCGTATGTCTCTGGTGCCTTTCGAGCTGCCTCCTCCATGCTGGAGCCCAGAAAAAGCGAGTCCGAGTAAGTCTTTGTGTGGGCCCTTTGAGAGGAACTGCCTAGGACTCCAGAAGCCGCAGCCTCCCTCAGCCTCAGTCCCCAGTGGTTTTATAGCCAGAAGTGATGGGGACTTCTCTTCCTGGTACTGGAACCCTGAGCTAGGCACCTCGTGTGGGACAGGGACCCCTCACTCTTCAGGAGGACCTTCACAGCTGAGGGATCCTCCTGAGTTTTATCCGCCACACGTGGGTGTGGGACCAGCCCGTCCGCGCCTCTGCCCCTCCTGCCAGTCTTGATGTGGCTTCTTTAATTTCATAGTTGTAGGACTTCCATTCATCTCAATGTCAGGCGGTTCTGAATGATGGTTGTTCTGTAATTTAGTTGTAATTTTGATGTGGTTGTGGGAGGAGGCGCGTACCCACTTTACCTACGCCGCCATCTTGACCAGGAGTCCAGAAATGACTTTTGTTTTGATTAAATTTGACACATTGCTAAAAATATTTATCAGTTTTGTCAGTTCTGAGATAATATATTTTTTTCTTTACCTTTTAACACCTTTGAAATAAGAATGCATCTTAGAATTCGTGGGGACTTGACATTGAGTCAATTTTATTGGCTACATACAGTTTTCTTAATGGCACCTAAAATATTAGTGTGTCTTACAATTACTGGTGTCCTTGATTTGAGACATTTGAATAGTGAGTGGTCATTCAGCCATGTTGGGAAAGAACAGTTTCATTAGGCACATTGTTTTTTTTTATCCTTACCCGAGGACATTTTTGCATTTATCTTCAGATAGAGCAGGAGGGAGAAAGGAAGGAAGAGAGAGAGAGAGAAACATCAATGTGAGAGAGACACATTGAATGGTTGCCACCCACACAACCCCAACCGGGGCCGGGGACAAACTGCAACCAAGATACGTGCCCTTAGCGGGAACTGAACCCGGGTGTCTCTGGTCCGCAGGCTGACACTCTAACTGCTGAGCCAAACTGGTCAGGGCTCATTAGTCACATTTTTATGTGTGCGATTTGTCAAATTGTAAGTATGTGTTTCTTAGATCCAAGCCCACCATTCTATACTCTATTTTGTGATGTCGAAGCTGGGATTCTACCAACCACATTTCTGGTTGCCACCTGGCTCTTTGTTAGGCAGTGCCACCAGGGGGGTTTGAAAGGGTGACAGCAGGGCCAGGGAAGGAAGAAGGAACTTGTTTCTTCCTGTCTGCTTCCTCTTCCCATGAGAGTCACTTGAGCAATACTTCTTTGCCCCAGCAGCAGCAGTAGTTCCTTCCTATAGCAGCAGCTGAATCTGTTTTCCAGTTATTCCAGTATTTGCAGGACCAACTTCATTGTACCCCTGAAGCATTGGCACTTGACCAAGTCCCTTGCTCAGAGGCCCATGGCCACCTCTCCTTGGAGCCTATTCCCATTGTTCCCCAGCCTTAGGGCAGCTGCTAGCTCTGCAGTACATTAGATTAGTTCTTTCTCTCTCTCTCTCTCTTTGACTTTTCAGTTACTAGTTAGTAACTTTATACCTAGTTAATTCTTTGTATTAAAATCTCTCTGTTAAAATAATGAGCGGATCTGTCTCCTGCCTGGACCTTGACTGATACCAGTAAAGTCAACAGAGCCAGCAGTATGTGCATGGACTGCATCTGAGCTTCTTTCACATGTGCTCTGTTCTCTGCACCCAATGACCTTTCTGAAACAGAAATCTGATATTCTTCCTACTTAAACCTATGGATGGATGGATGCCCATGTTCTTAGGGATAAAAAGAAAATTATTCATGGGGCGTGCAGGGCCATGGGTGGGCTGGCCCCATCTATTACCCCAGTCTCATCTTTTTACTTCACTTCCCTAGTCTCTGTGATCTGGCCACACTGATCTTATTTCAGTTCCTCAACAACCAGGTTTCTTCCTGCTGCACAGCTTTTGCCCATGGCGTTCCCTCTGCTTGGACTGCTTCTGCCACCCTACTCCTAGTTAGCTCTTTCTTCTTTTAGTCTCAGTTTAATTGTAGCCTTCTCTGAAACACCCTTCTGCCCTCCCTGGCAGGTATATGCACTCTCAGTACGTCGTGCCCCTTACAGCACTTATTTATTTATTTTATAGTTTTTCTTTATTGATTTTAGAGAGAGAGGAAGGGAGAGGGAGAGAGCGATAGACACATCAATGAGAGAGAACATCGATTGGCCACCTCCCACATGCCACATGCCCCCACACTGGGGATCAGGCCCACAAACCGGGCATGTGCCCTGACTGGGAATCGAACCGGCGACCTATTGGTGCATGGGTCGATGCTGAACCGCTGAGCCACTCCAGCCAGGCCCCTTACAGCACTTATTGAAGCCTTAGTGGACATTTACATGAGTTTTTTCCTAATGGGTATCTCTTTCCCCAGATACACAGTTAGCTTTATAAGGACAGGACTAAGTCAATGTTTGGGTTTTTTCTTGTTTCTTTTCTGTGTTCCCAGTGCCTGGCACATTGTATGTGCTAAATACATATTTGTTGGACAGTAGGAAGGGACCAATCAGTGATATCTTGATGATATCAGTTCTTATTATAAGCTAAAAAATTATTGAGAAAGTCTCTCTTGCTATGCGTGTTAAATCACTTTGGTAAAAATACTGACAAAGAACCAAACCATGAGGGAAAAAATTCACTTATTAAAGTGGAAGTCGTAGTATGTTACATTAGCCTTCTGTAATATTCATATGTAAAGACAGAATATGAAAACCTGTATACCCCGATGAAGCCTAATTCTTTATTTGTTTTGTTTTGTTAATCCTCACCTGAGGATATTTTTTTCCATTGATTTTTTTTTTAGAGAGAGTGGAAGAGAGGGATGATGGGGGGGGGGGGAGAGAAACATCAGTGTGAGAGGGACACATCAGTTGGTTGTCTCCCTCATGAGCCCCAACTTTGGGGATCAAACCTGCAACCCAGGCACATGCCCTTGATTGGGAATTGAACCCATGACCCTTAGATGCTGGGGCTGTTGCTCTAACCACTAAGCAATATCGGCCAGGACTGAGTCTAATTCTTATAGTATTTTCTATATTACTAACCCCTCCTTAAATAAAAGGCAAATAAGAAGTTTTTCTACTTTCTTTCTTTGAGAGGCCATTAGTCTCAAATTGGAGATTTTGCTATAACATGAACCCACAATGTATGGATATTTCTCTTCTAAACTTTTTCTCTTAATCCAGTACAGTGCCTTGTGTTTGATGCAGTTGTGCCATTGCCTTCCTCTCCTCTAAATCTTTTCAAGTTCTTGGTTTCATGGGCAAAGCCCTAGCTAAGTGTACCCTACATATATCTTTCCTGAAGCCCATTACCACGCTGAAAATTCCTTCCAACCTTGGAAGCATTTCCTTCATTGTTTTTTGTCTTCCATCACTGCATTATTGGCATCAACCTTTTTGTAATTACTAATAAAAAAGTATATAACTTGATAATTGTCCCACATGGTAAATACCAAATTATTCTTTTGTTGAAATTAACTTTTACTAATTTTCTAAAGCCACCATTAAATGTTAGGGCTAAAAGGAACCTGACATCATCTAGCCCATTTCTCTCTTACAGATGTATGAGCCAGAGCAGATGGATGAGTGGCCTGCCCCAGGACTCCAGACACTCTGGCTTGTGTGTTTAGTGTCAGTGAGGGCTGCAAACCTACTGTGTGTAAGGAGGTTTCAGGAAAGGATGCACAGTGTGACTATGTAATTTCTTTCTAGGCCGGTCCTCTAGAACTGACACATCCTTTCAGTGTTGCTTTTAAAAAGCAGACTGTGCAAATACTGAAGGAAGGGCCCTAGCACTGGTACATTCTGAAAGAGGAGGTCCCAGACTGTGGGGCAAGAAAATATGACTGAAATAAGCACATAACCCTTCAAGATAACTGCTTTGAAGGAGGCAAAACTTACTTGTCTCAGTAAATCCTGGTATGACTGTTAAAATTTCAGGCTTATTTCTTTATAATATAGTTTATGAAATTATGGCTACTGTTTTCAGCATGTTTATAATATTAGAGACAATAACCTAATTTAACTAGAAATAATTTTTAAATTCCTATTACGTAGCACCTTATTGATTATTAAGTGATAATGAGGACTAGGAATTCTAAGCAGGGAAGGCAGAGCTGCTAAGAAAGCTGGTACAGTTGGACAGACATCTTTATTTCTTCGTTTTAACAAACATTTGTTGAGTGCCTTTCTTCAACTAAGCTTGGGTGGCACAGGATGACCAGAGAAAAGGCAGAAGGTGACAGTGGGTTCTGGTAACAGGAGGTGAAAGTTTGTACAGGGAGGTGTGGTAGAGGAGATGGGGATGTAAGTTGAGGCCACATGCATGGTGGGCTTAAAGAGCCAGGTTTAGGAGTGGAGGCCTGATCGTGATGGGTAGGGTGAATTCATTTTCCCAACCAGGACCACCTTTTGAGCAACAGGTAGAAACCAGACTTTTAGACATTCTGGGAAGAGGGTTCACCTACCTCTTGAGTTTTTAGGCTGATGACATCATATACACCCACAAAAGAATTAGTTGCTATTAGAGGCATTATCTGATTAAAAGTCAAATGAACCTTTATTGTTAGTTGCCATATTGTATAGAGATTGTTTGTTTACTAATTCCTCTCCCTGTGAGATCAGGCTGAGCCCCCTTGAAGGTGGGACCTATGTCTGTTCACCTCTCTATCCCCAGGACCAAGATAATACCTGGCCTTTAATTTAGTAAGTGGACAATAAACATTTGCTTAGAAAAAATGAATTAAGTGCTCTGGTCTTTGGCTGTAACAGGAACACTGAGGAGGAGGTGACATTTCAGTGGGGAAACTTCAGCTGGATGGAAACAATATAAGAAGGAGCAAGGAAGTCATTTCTGGAGGGGGGAGTAACCTAAGCAAACGCCCAGGCTTGGGAATGTGGGCAGGAGGAGGCCCAACGGGAGGCCAGAGATTCTTGGTTCTTTTATTGCCGCGGAAGGAAAGGAAGAGTCCTGGACATGACGGCAGGTGCTGTCTGCCTTTTGTATTGTTTAGGCATTCTCCATGGACCCCTTTTCCCCCTATCCAGCACCTATTCTTTCTGTCATCTACCCTGCACTTCAGCTTACACTCAACAACTTGGTTCATGCCCTGTGTCCTTTTAGACTGGATCTTTCCTCTGCCTAGATGACTCTTCCTACATGTGGCTTTTTCTTAACATTCAGCCCTCATATGTTACCTGCTCAGAAGCCTTCCCTCACATTATCCACAAAAAATAATTCTCTGCCCTTTTCATACTCTGCCCCATTACCCAATCTAGTTTATTTTCTTTTCTTTTTTTTTTTTTTTTTTTTTGCATTTATCTTCAGATAGAGCGGGAGGGAGAGAGGGAGGAAGAGAGAGAGAAACACATCAATGTGAGAGAGACACATCGAGTGGTTGCCACCCACACGATCCCAACCTGGGCCGGGGACAAACTGCAACCGAAGTATGTGCCCTTAGCAGGAACCGAACCCGGGACTCTCTGGTCCGCGGGCCAACGCTCTAACTGCTGAGCCAAACCGGCCAGGGCTCGTTTATTTTCTTGATAGTATGATCACTACAAAAATCATCTGCCAGTTTAATGCCTGTTTTGTTTTTTTACTGGAAAATAACTTTTCTTTTTCTCCTCTATCCTGAGTTTTCAGAACAAGGTATGGCCTGTAGGGGGCACTAAGTGAATGCATGGGGGGAAATAGATTTTATTACAGAGAGACTTTTTTGTTTGAAACAAATCGTGTAAACTTAGCAACTTTATTAGGAACAAATGATGATGCAGCTCACAACTGATCTCACTAACTGTTGCTATAGTAGGTGAGGTATGGAGCTTTTATGTGGGAGCCTTAATTTTAGTATGTTCTAGCTTGAATGCTCTGGCCTTTTGAACTCTAAATCTTTGCTGGTTGCTTGTAGGTTATGGAATGTGTAGTAGGGAATCCTTGTTGAAGGATCCCCAAACTCCTGATAGCCATGGACAGGCCACCGTGGTCCTGGAGCCTAGGAGCTAGAGTTAGGGCATGACAGTAGGTATACTCAGGTGCATTTTCCTCTCCCTTTGAGGGAGGAATAGAGGTTTGAGTCCTCTCCACTCCCAACCTACTGAGGAACCTTTGTCATTGTCAGTCTTAGAGTGACTTAGAAGAGGGAGGGAGGGAAGGAGGTACTGTTTGAATCTGCCTTGCTGGAGGCAGTAAATAGTTTTGTGAGTATGTGTGCACACTATTGTTCAAGTGTTTGCTTAAGTCATTTTATCTGCTTGGAATTTATTTTACTTTTCGGTTAGCACAGTTACGGTTTAGTTTTGGTACTCAGTGTTTCATTTCTCTTATCCTTTTATCTCTCTCTCCCTCTCTCTTTTTTTTTTTTTTAAGCAAAAGATACATATATAACTGTGGCAAGCTTAACTCTGGAAACCCCAAGTTGGCCAGAAGAATTGACAGGCATTATGAATGTGCTTTATTTCTTCACTTTCCTTTCCCTTTTAAAGCCTTTGTTTTGGGGGAAAGGAAATTGGTGTGTTTGGAGAGCAGTTGTTAGCTTTTCAAGACTGGACTTGTTGGTCTAATTTGGTAAGGGCCCCTGAGCATGTCAAATAAAATGAGTGAAAAGGTAAAGAAAGCTAAAGCAGGCCTGTACGGGAAATCAAACAACTGTAAATTTTAACCCCAAAGCTGCACCTAATATTCTTTGAGCGGTTTGGCCACTTCTGGGCAGCTTAGGTTTCCTGAAGATGGCGGCATCCTTCTAAGGTATCCCATCTCCTGCCTTTCCCACCTCACTCTCAACCCCAACCCCCAGTTCTGTTGATATCAAAGCATTATTCTATATTGTGTTCAGATACTCAGGCCAGACCAACATGTGGAAGATTCCAGTTCTTGCACCATTCTCTGTGACACAGTGTAGCGCATCTTTTCCTTTTTGTCAGGGCAATTGTTTCCTTCTTTTAGGTGTATGAATTGTTTGACAGTAGTACTTACCTGTATTCCTAAGACAGGTCTCTAGTGCCTAGCTGATGTTTCAGGAGTCATGTTCCTATACCAACTGACTACTCAGGAAATAGATAAGTGCAAATTTGTTTAATTGTTTGCTTTCTCTTGGAGATAGTACAATTAGAAGATTATTGGCTACCTTCTTACTCCATTTATTGTCTCCTTTTGTCTACCTCCTGCTGCCTCTTGCTCCAAGTTCCCACTGGACATTCTGCCCTAGCCTGTCCTTATTCTAAGTGTCCTGTGTATTTGAATTAGATGGTGGTTTGGTGAGCATGGAATCCATATAAGGGGTGATTTAGTGGTAAGATTTTAGTGGCTAGTGTCCTGAAATTAAGGTGTCCTGGCCTATCCATCTCTTTCTATTTTAAGGTATAGCCAGGAGGCAGGATGACTCATACATAATAATGGGGGTGCTTTCCACCCTGGGAGAAGTGGAGACAACATGAATTCTTACTCTTTGGAGTCTCCCCTATCTCTCTCATGCAGTGTTCTGTCTTCATACCATCTCATAGCCCCCTTATGGAGGTAAAAGTTGGGAGTCCGTGAAACCTCTTAGTTGTCCATTTGAGCTTATTGCTGAGGAGGGGTTCATTCTATCATGACTGATCTGGACAACCTGTATGTTCATGTTTGGTAGACCATACAGTTCTTTCTGTGTACCACTATACAAAATGCTGAGGTTTAAGGGGGGTGGGGAGATGACCAAGGGGAAATTTTTTTGCCATATGAAAGCCATGAATGGAACCAAAAGAAAGGAGGGAAATTTGTATTCCAGTTGTGGGGGATGCATGGGCCAGAGAGGCAGAGGAATGGGATTAGTCTGGGGAGTGGAGAGTTCTCACAGAGGAATCAGGGCTCCTGTGGTAAGGCCCAATAGTGATTTTTCTTCTGAACTCAGGATAGCATTGCTACCTTGACCATGCTTTTGACTTCTAGATCCATTTTATATTGCTTATTCAAATAAAATTCTGAATTATTTTTATTTAAACTTTTTATTTTGAAATAATTGTAGATTCACATGCATCTGTAAGAAATAACTCAGAAATAAATAAATAAATAAATAAAGTAAGTAAGTAAGCAAGCAAGCAAGCAAGCAAGCAAGCTCTGGTCAGTATGGCTCAGTTGGTTGGAATGTCGTCCTGTATACCAAAAGGTTGCTGGTTCAATTCGAAGTCAGGGCACATACCCAAGTTGCAGATTCAATCCCTGATCAGGGCACATATAGGAGGCAAACTGATCAATGTTTCTCTCTCTCTCTCTCCCTCTCTCTCTCTCTCTCTCTCTCTCTCTCTCTCTCTCTCTCCCCCCCCTCCCCGCTCCCCCTAAAAATTAAAAAATAAAGTAGTAAGAAATAATCTCACGCACCCTTTACTGTTTCCCCTAATGGTACATCTTGCTATATTATCTTTGTTTATTTAATCCTCCAAGGATATTTTTCCCATTAATTTTTTTAGAGAGGGTGGGGTGGGGGAGACATCGACGTGAGAGAGAAACACATCAATTGGTTGCCTCCTGAACATGCCCCATTTGGGGCCAGGGATTGAACCTGCAACCCAGGTACATGCCTTTGACTGGGAATCGAGCTGAAACCCTCTATTCTGTAGGATGATGCTCTTACTGCTGAGCCAGACCAGCCAGGGCTTGCTATATTATCTTGTTTAAAATTGAATTTATCTGGAAAAAGGGGTATATGGTTGTCTTACAACCACCTAGCTTTTCCGACTCTGGCACAGTAGTGTTACTAGTTTATGTTTCCTTCCAGTGAATCTCTTCATAAATAATTACATATAAGCCCCCTTTTTCTTACACATGGTACCATAAAGTACACTCTTTTGGATCTTTTTAAATTTAACGATATATCTTGAAGATCTATCTTCATTAGTATACAAAGAGCTTCCTTTTATAATTGCATAGTATTCCGTTGCGTGGATAAGCTATAATTTATTTAACCAATCTAACTGATGGACTGTTTTCAATCTTTTGCCATTACAAACATGTTGCAATGAATGTACTTTACATACATAATTTCCCACATGTGTAATTATTTTCCTGTGATATATTCCTAGAAGTGAGATAGCTGGATCAAAGACTATGTAACACTTTAATTTTGACAATTAACTGTCGGATTGTCCTTTATAGAGATTGTACCAGTTTATATTCTCACCAGCAACATATGTGAATGACTTTCTCCCTGACACCTTTATTAGCACTGTGGTGTTGTTTTTTTTAACCAGAGTTTGTCTTTGACAATTTGGTAAGTGAAAGGTGGTGTCTCAGTATAGTTTTATTATGCTGTTCCCTCATAGGGAATGCAATAGCTCATCTTTTCATATGTTTAGAACTCCGTATTTCCTTCTCTGTGAACTGTCTCTTCATTTCCTTCACCCAGTTTCCTATTGGATTGTTAGTCTTTTCCTTATTGATTTCTTGGAGCTCTTTATGTATTATGGAATCTAGCTCTTTGTGATATAAATTGTTAATAATATTTTTCCCAGAAAATACTGATTTTGTTCCTGGTGGGTTTTATCATAATAATTGTTTTAAAGTTTTTATATATCTATACTTTATACAGCTATAGCAATCATTTGTTTTTGGGTTCTGAGTTTGTGTCATAGTTAGAAAGTCTGTGTTTATTCTGCAGTTATGGAAAGAAAAATCCACAGTTTCTTCAAATGCTTTAATAGTTTCCTTCCTTCCTTTACTTTTAAATCTTTCCTCCATCTGGAGTTCATTTGCATGTATGATATATGGATTCAATTATTATAGAGAAAGTCACGGAGGTTCTTAAGTGCCTTCTCAGGAATAGTATGTATCTCATACCTCTTTGTATTATCCATATTCTCTGGTGCTTTATGCATAACAGGTGTGCATGATGTGGAGGAGGAAAAGGAGCACAGTGCTGCCAGAAGCAGCAGCAGCAGCAACAGCAAACCTATTATCTCTAACTATCTCTATCTCTAATTATCTCTAGTCATTGTCTGTAATCCACACAACCACTCTTCAAGATAAGTAGCATAACCCCCATTTTATAGATGCAAAAACTGACTTAGAGGCCAGATAATTTGCCCACGTTCCTACCATTAGTGTCTGGACCTGCGATAAATACAGTTTGATCTTAGAACAGTCAAACTTCAAAGCCTGTGTGTTTTCTCTTTACCTGGTGACCTGAGTAAAGGGCTCTCCTTGTTGTAATTGACCATGCTTGGATATGGGACTATGGGAGATAGAATAAAAAAACTGCAAAGATGTTGGAAAGTGAAGGTTCTGAAACACAAAAAAATAACATAAATACTGCACACATTCTCCCTGGCCAGTGTGGCTCAGTTGGTTGGGCATTGTCCCATGTACCATCAGGTTGCCAATTCGATTCCCAGTCAGGGCAGAGGCCCGGGTTGGGGATTCAGTCCCCAGTAGGGGATGTGCAGGAGGCAGCAAATCTATGTTTTGCTCTCACATTGATGTTTCTCTCTCTCCCTCTCTTGTTCTCTCTCTCAAAATCAATTTTTAAAAAATCATTAAAAAAGTACTGCATGCATTCATTAAGAGAGTCCCTAGACTCAAATGATATATAGAAAGCATAATTCTTAACTAGAAGTTGGGGGGCAGGGAGCTCTTTTTGATACCTTGTTTAAGAGAAACTTAAGTATTCTCAGAAAAACATACACATAGCTATTACTGTGATCAGTTATTAAAGATGCAATGGTAGATCATTATCTAAAAACTTTCTTCAGGATACTTAAGTGGAAATTAGGTATAAAACTGTATTATATATAGACTTGAGTATCATCTTAAATGGCATTAGGCATCTTGTATCTGATCCTAAAGAGTTAAACACAGGTATGTGTTGGCTTAGCTATTAACCAAAAGGCTGTATATAAATAATATTTTAAATTTTGAGTCATGTTCCCACTGGTGTACAATTTTAGTTGGAGAATTAGGTCATATAAGTTCATTAGTTAGCTTTATTCTGTAGTTGGTTACTTATTAACATCAAACATGCTTATTTTTCAGAAATTTTCCTCAAAGTAATTCATTATCATTCAACTTACTAAATTTAAATGCTGACTGCTGGTACACAAGAACACGACTTTCCATTTTTACTATTCTGAAAATAGAGCACAAATTAAAACCATTGAGAAGTAGGGTACGACTGTCACCTGTGGAATTCTGAATTCAGAGTTCATTTCCTTCTCTGCTAATTTTTTCAATACCAAGATAAGTGTCACAAATAGCACCCTTTCTCAGAGGGTTTCCAGAATTAAAATAGCAGGCACAAACTTAATACAATAGTAGTGGTGCAGTAGAATCAGGAAGCTTACACACTGCCTGTCTCACTTACTGTCTGCAGTAGGTACTTTGTGACCTGTGAAAGTCCAAATCTTTTCCATTTGATTTCTTACATAAAATACTTGTTTTTCTTTTCTTTTTTTTTTTTTTTTTTTAAATCCTCACCTGAGGACTTTTTTCCATTTTTTGTTCAGTTAGAGTGGGAGGGAGGGAGGGAGGGAGAGAGAGACAGAGAGAGAGAGAGAAACATCGACGTGAAAGGGACACATCGAGTGGCTGCCTCCCGCACGACCAACCAGGGCCGGGGACAAATTGCAACCAAGGTACGTGCCCCTAGTGGGAACCGAACCCGGGTCTCTCTGGACCACAGGCCGACACTTCTAACCGCTGAGCCAAACTGGCCAGGGCCTTGTTTTTTCTTAAGACACAGATCTAGGAATATGTGCACAAATGACTTTCCTTAATAGGCCACATTATGACTCCCCTTCTGACCTTACCTGCCTTTTGGTCAACATGGTATCAGCCCCATGGGCATAGGTGAGCCAAATGAAAGATTATTATGCATTACTCTTAGCCCCATTTCTTATGTGTGCAAGTGTAGACCTGAGAGAGAAAGTGGCTTAGTCAGTGAGATAGAAGGATCCAGAGATTGAGGGTAACAGCTCCCAGTTGAGGGCACACATTACCCAACTCCCTTCTCTTGTGTTGGTGGTCAGTAGACCTCCCAGAACTTTCTATAATTCTTCATACACAGGGATCTGAACCTCGGACCAAGGCTTCCGAATCAGCCTCTTCAACGATGAGGCCGTGGTGTGGCTAGACATGTTTAAAGCACTTTAGGCATTTTGATGTCCTAGCCACTGAGTTACTCCTTGGTGCACTTGGATATGTAACGCTTCAGTTTCTTTAAAAATTGCCTTTTAATGGAGTTTCAACTTACTGTAATTTTGGTTGATTTTGCTAACAACCTTATTGATTTCAAATGCCACTTATTATTTATTCTTTTATTTTATTTTATTTTATTTTATTTTTCTTTATTGATTTAAGGGAGAGGGAGAGAGAGAGAGAAACACTGATGAGAAAGAACATTGATTGGCTGCCTCCTGCTTGCCCCACACCGGGGATTGGGCCCACAACCTGGGCATGTGCCCTGACCACAAATCCAACCGGCGACCTCCTGGTGCATGAGTCAATGCTCAACCACTGAGCCACACCAGCCGGGCTTACTTATTCTTTTAATGTCATAATTGTGCCTTACCATGAGTGGTAGCAGGCAAAGAAGGGGTAGAAGCTACATAAAAAAGAAAGCAACCCCATTATCTATTATTAATAAGTTGTCAATTCTTCTAAATAAAATGTGCTTCACAGCTGTGGATTCTGATTGATAAACATTTTCTTTTCTCCTGAGGAACCATATTTTATCACTATTCTGTAGTAATTTCCAAAGCTCTGGCTTAGACTTCTAACAAAGAACCCCCCCCCCCCCCCCCACACACACACACACACACACACACACTTGCTGTTGTATGCTAAGGGAAGAGTGCTTCTCTGGCTCTTGTGGGTTTGTCTGGCCCTTAAGGTTTAAACATAGTTTTTAATGGTTCCAGGATATAAATATTAAAGTATGTGGTATAGCCCTCATCATGATGCTGTTCCTTGGCCTGTTTGGATATTTATAAAACGATTCCTAATTTCAGGCTGTCTTTAGAATCCTGGCATACTAATTGTAGTGTATGGAAAAATACTTTTCAGGAGTAAGATGGGAGATGGTGTTAACAAAGATTTATTATTCACCAAACTTTAGCACAATAAGACCTAAGGATTCCTTTGAGCTTACTGGAGCTTACTGTAAGGCAAGCAAAACCACAAGCGTGGTTGAAAACATAGCAGATTTGATTCAGAGGTACAACACAAACATGTCATGTAGGTGTTCCCAATTGAATGAAACTTCATGAGAAAATCCAATAAAGAGGCCCATATAGGGATCTAGAGTGTTAGAGCAGTGAAATGGAAAGGAAAAGGTCTAAAAATTCAGATGTTTGACTTCGTAAGCTTCTTTTACAAGAGGCTTCATTGCATTTAAAAATGAAACTGTACACTGTCGGAACGTTATCCATGCAGAAGCTCCGATTGAAAGATTTGCCATCTTAGGGAACAGTATGCACACCCAGGGTGAAATTTCAACTGATAAAGAGATCTCACTTGTACTGGTGTATCAGTCAGGGCCTGTGTCAGGAAAACAGAGGTCATTCTAGGTATTCCATATAGGAGATTTTTTCCCCCCCTTTCTTTTCCTTTTTTTTAAAAATTTATTTTATTTTAGCCCCTTATTGAGATATAATAAACTGCTTATATTTGAAGTGTTCAATAGACACTGAAATTTGAACTATGTATACAAAAGACAATGAATATATCCTTTATCCCCCAAAGTTTCTTTGTATCCTTTGGTCAGCCCTCCTTCCCACCTTTCCCTGCCTCTCCCCAACCCCAGGTAACCACTGATCTGCTTTATGTCTCTAAAGATTATTTTGCATTTCCTAGAATTTTATACAAATGGAACATACAGTACTTTTGTCTGGTTTCTTTCACTCAGCATAATTATTTTGAGGTTTATCCACATTGTGTGAATCAAAGTTCATTCCTCTGATTGATGAGCAATATTTCATTGTATGCTGTGCCACAATTTGTTTATCCATTCACCTGCTGGTGTACATTTGAGTAGCTTCTAGTTTTCAGCTATTATAAGCTGCTGTGAATGTTCATTTAGAAGTCTTTGTATAGGACATATTCTTTTTCTCTAGGATAAATATTTAGGCTTGAAATGGCTGGGTCATATGGTAGGTGTATGTTTAACTTTAAGAAACTGCCAAACTTTTCCATAGTGGTTGTACCATTTTACATCCCTACCATGAGAGAGTTTCAGTTGCCAAAACTTGATGTGGTCAGTCTTTTTATATTTGGATGTTCTAATAAGTATGTATGTGGGGTAGCGTCTCATAGTGGCTTTAATCTGGTTTTTTCTTAATGACTGATAATATTGAGCATCTTTTTATGTGCTTATTTGCTATCTATATATATCTTCTTTGGTGAAGTGTCTGTTCATATCTTTTGACTACTGCCCTGGCCAGTTTGGCTCAGCGGTTACAGCGTCAGCCTGCAGACCGGAGAGTCCCGGGTTCAGTTCCCACTAAGGGTACGTACCTCGGTTGCAGTTGGGGTCGTGTGGGTGGCAGCCACTCGATGTGTCTCTCACATTGATGTTTCTCTCTCTCTCTCTCTCTCTTCAAAATCTTTTGACCACTTAAAACAGTGGATTACTTTTTTATTATTGAGTTGAGTGTTTTTGGTTTTGTTTTTTGTTTTTATCCTCACTCGAAGACATTGTTTTGCACTTCAGAACGGGAGGGAGAGAGGGAGGAAGAGAGAGAGAGAAACATTGATTTGAAAGAGACACATCAACTGGTTGCCACCTACACAACCCCAACCAGGTCCGGGGACAAACTGCAACCGAGGTACATGCCCTTAGCGCAATGGTTCTCAACCTTCCTAATGCCGCAACCCTTTAATACAGTTCCTCATGTTGTGGTGACCCCCAACCATAAAATGATTTTTGTTGCTACTTCATAACTGTAATTTTGCTACTGTTATGTCTTAGGACAAAGGGGTCACGACCCACAGGTTGAGAACCGCTGCCTTAACGGGAACCGAACCTGGGTCTCTCTGGTCCGTGGCCCGACGCTCTAACTGCTGAGCCAAACCGGCCAGGGCTTATTATTGAGTTTTTGAGAGTTCTTTATACAGTATGTCTGGACATAACTTCTTTTATTTATTTATTTTTATTGTTGAAAGTATTACAGATGTTCCCCTTCTTTCCCCATTGACCCTTCCTTCCCACTCCCACTCCACTCCTGCCTTCCCCAGCCTAGTGTCTGTGTCGATTGGTTGTGCATATATGCATATAAGTTATTTGATTTATCTCTTCCCACCCCTCCCAACCCCTGTCCCTCTGAGGTTTGTCAGTTTGTTCCCTACTTTCATGATTCTGGATCTCTTTTGGTTGACAGCTTATTATGTTTATTATGCCACAAATAAGTGAGATCATGTGGTACTTGTCTTTCTCTGACTGGCTTATTTCACTTAGGATAATACTCTCTAAGTCCCTCCATGTCGTCTCAAAGGGTAAGAGATCTCTGTCTTTCTTACAGCTGCATAGTATTCCATTGTGTAAATGTACCACAGCTTTTTTATCCATTCATCTACTGATGGACACTTGGGCTGTTGCCAGATCTTAGCTATTATAAATAGCACTGCTATACATAGGGGTGCATATGTTCTTCCTGATTAGTGTTTCAGGCTTCTTAGGATATATTCCAGGAAGTGAGATCACTGGGTCAAGTGGCAGTTCTATTTTTAATTTTTTGAGGAAACACCATATTGTTTTCCATATTGGCTGCACCAGTCTGCATTCCCACCAGCAGTGTGCTAGAGTACCCTTTTCTCCATATCCTCGCCAGCATTTGTTGTTTGAAGATTTGTTGATGGCCGCCGTTCTGGCAGATGTGAGGTGATATCTCATAGTCGTTTTAATTTGCGTCTCTCTGGTGATTAGAGATGTTGAGCATTTTTTCATATGTCTCCTGGACATTTGTAGGTCCTGTTTGGAGAAGTGTCTATTCAGGTCCTCTGCCCATTTTTTTTTTTTTTTTCCCAATTTTTTTTGTTTTTCCTTTATTGATTTTAGAGGAAGGGAGAGGGAGAGAGAGATAGAAACATCGATGAGAGAGAACATCAATTGGCCACCTCCTGCATGTCCCCCACTAGGGATCAGAGCCACAGCTTGGGCATGTGTCCTGACCGGGAATCGAACTGGTGACCTCCTGGTGCGTGGGTCGATGCTCAACCACTGAGCCACACCGGCCGGACCTCTGCCCATTTTTTTTTTTTTTTTTAATCCTCACCCGAGGACATTGTCCCATTTTTTGTTCAGAAAGAGTGGGAGGGAGAGAGAGGAAGAGAGAGAGAGAGAAACATTGACGTGAAAGGGACACATCGAGTGGCTGCCTCCCGCATGACCCAACCAGGGGCTGGGGACAAACTGCACCCGAAGTACGTGCCCTTAGCGGGAACCGAACCCAGGTCTCTCTGCACCGCAGGCCGACGCTCTAACCGCTGAGCCAAACCGGCCAGGGCCTCTGCCCATTTTTTAATTGGATTGTTTGTCTTCCTTTTGTTGAGTTTTTTTAGTACTCTATATATTTTGGATATTAACCCCTTATCTGATGTATCGTTGGCAAATATGTTCTCCCAGAGAGTGGGTTCTCTTTTCATTTTGATGCTGGTTTCTTTTGCCATACAGAAGCTTTTTAGTTTGATGTAGTCCCATTTATTAATTTTTTCCTTTGTTTCCCTTTTCCTAGGCGAAGTATCAGTGAAAATTCCACTAAGTATGATATCTGAGATTTTTCTGCCTACATTTTCTTCTAGGATTTATATGGTTTCATGGGTTACATTTAAGTCTTTTATCCATTTTGAGTTTATTCTTGTGTATGGCGTAAGTTGGTGGTCTAGTTTCTTTTTTTTTTTTTTTTTTTTGCATATAGCTGTCCAATTTTCCTAGCACCATTTATTGAAGAGATTGTCTTTTCTTCATTGTATGCTCTTGCCTCCTTCGTTGAATATTAATTGTACATACTGTCTTGGGTTGATATCTGGGTTCTTTGTTCTGTTCCATTGACCTATATGTCTGTTCTTGTGCCATTACCAGGCTGTTTTGATTAGGATGGCTTTGTAGTATAACTTGATATCTGGTATTGTGATCCCTCCCACATTGTTCTTCTTTTTCAAAATTGCTATGGCTATTCGGAGTCTTTTATGGTTCCATATAAACTTTTGGAGAATTTCTTCTAGATCTGTGAAATGCCATTGGTACTTTAATAGAGATTGCATTGAATCTGTAGATTGCTTTGGGTAGTAATGGATATTTTAATGATGTTGATTTTTCTGATCCATGAACATGGTGTATGTTCCCACTTTTTTATATCTTTCTCCATTTCTTTCTCAATATCCTGTAGTTTTCTGAGAACAGGTCTTTTACCTCCTTGGTTAAGTTTATTCCTAGATATTTTTGTTGTTGTTGTTGTTGTTGCAATGGTAAATGAGATTGTTATTTTTGTTTCCCTTTCATTATTGGTGTATAAGAATGCCATCGATTTCTGGATATTAATTTTGTATCCTGCTACTTTGCCAAATTCATTTATTAAATCTAGTAGATTTTTTATGGAGTCTTTAGGGTTTTCTATGTACAATATCATGTCATCCGTGAATAATGATAGTTTCACTTCCCCCTTTCCAATTTGGATCCCTTTTATTTTTTCTTCTTTTCTAATTGATGTGGCTAAGACTTCCAGTACTATGTTAAGTAAGAGTGGCAAAGTGGGCATCCCTGTCTTGTTCCTGTTCTTAAGGGGAATGCTTTTAGTTTTTACCCACTGAGTATGATGTTGGCTGTAGGTTTTTCATATATGGCCTTTATTATGTCGAGATATGATCCCTCTATTCCCACATTGCTGAGTGGTTTTATCAGAAATGGATACTGGATTGGACACACATTCGTTATCAGAGAAGTGATTTGCAAATATGTTCTTCCAGTCTGTAGCTCTTTTCATTCTTCTAACAATAACTTTTGAAGAGCAAAAGTTCTTAACTTTGATGAGTAAAATTTGTCAATTTTTTTCTCTTATGGATTGCACTTTTTTGGTATCATATCAAGGTCACAAAAATTTTCTCCCAGAAGAAAACATATGTCATCTTTCCTGTTTTCTTCTAGTTTTAGGTTTTATATTTAGGTCTGTGATTCATTTTGAGTTAATTTTTGTATAAAGTACAAGGTATGGATTGAGGTTCTTTTTTTTTTTTTTTTTTTTTTTTTTTTTTTTTTTTTAACATATGGCTATCCAGGTGTTCCAGCATTTGTCGAAAAGACTACCTTTTCACCCTAGCTGGTGTGGCTCAGTTTGTTGGAGCATCAGCCCCGGTACAGGAGGCAACCAATCAATATTTCTCTTTTCACCCCTCTCCTTTCCTTTCTCTCTAAAATGAATTTAAAAATTGATTTGAATTGCCTTTGCATCTTTTTTGAAAATCATTTGTCCATCCTGGGTCAGTCTCTTTTAAGTCTGGGTGTCAGGTTGTGTAAGTCCTACAACTTTGTTCTTTTTAAAAAATTGTTGGCTATTCTGGATCCTTATGAATTTTAAAAGGAGCTTGTCAAATTGTACCCAAAAAAGTCATATTGGGATTTTGATAGGGATTGTTTTGAATCTATAAATCAGTTTGGGGAGAATTGACATATTAACAGTATTGAGTCTTCCAATCCATAAATACGGTATATCTCTCAACTTATTTAGGTTTTAACATTTTTCTCTCAGCAACAGTTTATAGTTTTGCATGTATGGGGGTTGTACATGTTTTTGGTCAGATTTATCGCTAAATATTTCATAATTTTGATGCTCCTGTAAATAAAATTTTTTTTAATTATCCATTTCTGATTGTTGCTAGTACATAGAATTGGTTTTATATGTAATCTTGTATCCTGTAACCTTGATAAAGTCATTTATTAATTCTGGTAGCTTTTTTTCTTTGTAGAATGTATTTTATTTTTTAAGAAGGAAAGGTTTTAATATAGGGAATTAAAGGCTCACACAACCGTTAGAAAGTCTGAGTGGAAAAATTCAAGGAGGCCTTTGTTATTGTTGATGAAATTAGAGTGCTATGTTCCCACGAAAGCCGTGATCTCAGCTGCCTTTTTGTCTTTCAGCAGTGCCAGTATGGCTTTAACTCATCTGGAAGCTACTGTAAAAGTGGGAAGTCCTATGTACTGGTGCCCATGTTATCCACTTGCAACTGATTTCAAAGAGTATTGACTTCTTTTCTGCCTTCCAAATATCAAGTGGGTCCCTCTCACTGGCAGTGTCTAATCTAGAATAAATGGAGAAGGGGATTCTGGGAAGACTGGAGGAGGTATCAATCACAGAGGACATTAATAGAGATATATGCAAGATCCTGCACTTGGTCATGGAGAACTGACTTACCAATACTGTGAAAAATAGTAGGGTTGGGTGGTTGTAACTCAATAAGATGTGATTTCCAAGAAGACATACTTGTTCTTTGACAGTATGGGTAGTGGTATATTATCTGGGACAAGGAAATGGCAGGCCTACTCTATGTGGCATTGCTTTGTCAAATAACTGGGTGAGTGTAGACAAACTGGAACTCGTTTAGGGGATAATGACCCCACTGGTGAGAGGGTAGAAAACCAGGTCACATGTGGAATGTTTGACAGAAATGTGTCAGGGATGTATGATGGATGACTACAAATATTTAGAAGACTTCTTTGCGGTCTGAAAAGGAAGGCTTAGGACCAATGAGTGGAAGCTAAAAGGAGACAGTTTCCAAGGCAATATAAAGAACTTCCTACACAGCTGCACTACGATTGAATAGAAGGGCTGAAATTTTCTTTGTTAGAGATTGCTGGACTGCCTGGCAAGAGTATATAAGATATAAGAATTGTGGTTTCAAATTAGATGTTCCTCAGGCACATTGTAACCCTGAAATTCTCTGCAAGGAAAAATCCCCCAAATCATCCGTTAGGACTTTTGCCACATGGAATTTCTGAAAGTGAAAACAAGTTCTTTTAAATATATTACCTTACTTTATTTGGTTTGAGTAATTCCAAATAAGCTTATTCCTTGCATGTGCCTCAAAAATATGGAAGGTGGGAAAGAGTCAGGAGCTGTATGTGCAAAAATCTTATTGCCACATTTCATTGATTCTGAAACTTGCTTCTTTTACATGCCTGACATCTGCATGCAGTTGATGGCACCCTTCAATGATTGATGCTTTACATTTGCTGTCATCCAGATTATTTTTTTACATGCACAGATTTGGTCCTAACTATTCTGAATGTTGTTACTTCAGTGGAATTCCATTCAAATTTTGTACTACCTTAGTTGTTTAATTGCCTTTTAATATGCTGTCTTCAGAAAGATTACACTGTAATTTGGCACTGAAACAGAGATGAGAATAACTAGGCATAAGCTTGATATTAATAAGGTTATTTATCTTCGGAGAAGTGACTACAATTCTATATTTTCTTGGGAAAAAACAACCCAAGTGCATTATACTTGTGTAGTTCAAGGTAAGGTCCAGGGATCAGTGGCTTATTAGAAATGGAGAGTTGTAGGTCCTAGCCCACACCTACTAAATAAGAATCTGCATTTTAACAAGATTCCTGTTAAAGCTTAATTCAACTTCGTATAAGACGATAACCCATATGTAGAAGGAGATGTGTTAAATTTTTCTTCTTGTGAGTTACTCAGTGTTAGAATGATTTTTATGCCTCAGTGCTGTTTGGCCTTGTCCACTAATTTAATATTATGTACAGATTACATTAGTATCCCATTAAATTCAGATGCAGCAAATGAAAAAAATGTTGAGAACAAATCCAACACATTTATTTAGAGTACCCTACTATGTAATTTCCTCTGCCTGAATGGATATATTTCAACGTGCTATCTTTTTTTTGTGCATTTCTATTTAAAAACACTCTAAATGGATACTTGGAGCACTTTACTTAACTCTTTTCATTATATTCCTTTTATTAATTTTCCTCACCCTAAATATGTATGGTATCATTATACTTAATTGGTTATGATTGTTAATGGTTTTGTGTCTAGTTATTTTCTTACTGTTTTATAAATTGCCAAGATTACTGATTGTCTTTTAAGGAAATAAATTTCTATAAATCATATATATTGGATATGCTTTGAAAACCTTATATAACCTGTGTTGGACAGAGTTCTTAGTATGCAGACAGTAGAATTCACTGTCAGTTATGCCAGGGGTCTATTAAATGGTGATGCTATCTCACAGATCCTTGGTAACCAGACCATGGAACTGAGTACCCCATGGGAGCCTTTTCTTCTTCCTGTACATTCAGGGAACCATTGTTGCAGGTGTTGGCTCCAGGAACTGTCTCTGTCTCACCCACTGTTACACCCCCAGTGCTTAGGTCGGTGCCTGACATATAGTAGTAACTCATTGGATGTTTGTTAAATGACTTAATTATTTGCTTTGAAGCTTTCATTTGAATACATGTCCCAGGTTTGGCTTATAGAAGCCCCTTCAAACTGGCCTCTATAACCATTTGACATCTCATCGTTTGTTGAACATTTCCTTGCTTCTTGACAAATAAGTATTCCAGACTCATCTTGTACTTTCCTTGTCCCAGCCTCAAGATTAGCTCTTTTTCTACAGAACTCCGGATTTTTTAGTGAAGAATGGTATTTAGAAGCCACAATCTGTGTGCTAGTAGGTGTGTTCATTGATATTTTGGTGTTTGTCCCTCTAGTCCTCTCAGTAATAGAGCTAAGGTGTATGTGTGGTTCAAGATCCTCAGTAGATTCCTGAAACCACAGATAGTACCAAACCCTATATATACTATGTTTCTTCCTATACACACCTTTTCATTTAACTGAAGTACTTTATGGCTTCTCTTTAGCATATCGGAATTGCCAGCATCACTACTCTGGCGCTTTGGGGCCATTATTAAGTAAAATAAGGGTTACTTGAACACAACTATGTCGCTCTGATTACCTAGGTGGCCACTAAGTGATTAACAGGCAGGTAGTTTATAGTGTATTTAAAAAAAAATGAGTATTCATGCCAATAATTCATTCTGATCTAACTCCACGGGTTGTATTCTCTTGTGTCATTTTGGTAACTTCTTTTTGTAATAGTGAGAAACCTGTCGCTATTCTTAATATATTTATTTATTGATCAGTCCCCCTTTATGTAACCAGTCTTGCATCACCACCACTTAGATGCCTTCCCTGTATGGACACCCTCTTCACCTTGCTTGGGCTCTGACTCAGCACTGAGATATTTTAAAGCTCCCCAAACGCCCTGGCCGGTTTGGCTCGGTGGTTAGAGAGTCGGCCCGCGGTCCAGAGAGGACCCAGGTTCGGTTCCCGCTAAGGGTACGTACCTCGCCTGCAGTTTGTCTCCAACCCTGATTGAGGTCGTGCAGGAGGCAGCCACTCGATGTGTCCCTTTCACGTCAATGTTTCTCTCTCTCTCTCCCCCTCTCTCCCTCCCACTCTATCTGAACAAAAATGGAAAAATGTCCTCGGGTGAGGATAAAATAAATAAATAAATAAAGCTCCCCAAACAATGCTAATGTGCAGCCAAGATAGAGCACAACTGAATTAGAAGAAAGGTGAACCCCACACTATGTGATCCATTATAAATGAATGGCACATTTTTAATTCAGGTTTGGTTTGGGAAAATAAATTCTTCTGAAGAGAAGACTCAATTCTACCAATATACACAGTAAAAGATCAGGGTGAAAGCACAGCCTGTCTCCTGGAAAGCTTTGAAAAATATTTATTTTGGAAGTAAATCTGCTTTTAGTGAACATGAATTTCAATCCCTTTCCCTGAATTACCTGTTTATAGGAAAAAATATTTGAAAAGGTTAGTTGTTTATTAAGTATCTCATTAAGGACTTAATGCTTCTTTTACATTGCAGTTTTTAAATGAACTTTTAATTTTAGAATAGATTTAGAAAAAAATGCAACTTAATGCTTTTTAAAGCATTGAATATTTAAATAAGAGATATTTATGCTGTGTTTGCTCTTTTTCTGTAGTCAGTTCCACTTTAAAATATGAAAACCAAGTTACAGTAACTGGGTCATGAAGAACCTCATCTTCTACTTGCATCAAGGGGAAGCAAGAGCCTCTAGGAGCCAAATATAACAGAATCTGTGGTCAGCCTACCGTAGATGGTCAACATCCATCTTGCCTATTTTCGTAAATCCATTTTCTTAATGCACAGTTGCAAGTGGATTTTCGCGAAGAGCTCCACAGTGAGACTGATATACACATAATCTGACTCCAAAGAAATCCAGCTCTAAACCTAAGGAAATTTGAATAAAATCCCTTTCATGATTGTATTTTTTAAGTTTTCATGGAAGTTACCTTTAGAGTGTGAATTGTGCACATTAGGCTTTTGTATATTTATGCTCAGAGGGTACACAAGGCAAAAATGTGAATGTGGACAGAGCCACTGAAAACTTGACGCGTGTAAAACTCTTTGTTTTTTTTTGTTTAGTTCTTGTTTTCTCTAAGTACAGCATTAATTACCTATTCATGAGAGCTCACCTCAGTGTTGGTCCTCAGTTCCTTCTGTATAGGTTAAGTGATTTCCATTCCCCAAACCGGAGTCCTTCAGGAACCATCTTTGTGATTTTTGCCATATCTGCAGACTTTTTACATTAACATTTGTCATTAATTTATCTGACTTTTAGCCTTTTTATAGATAATATCTGTGAAACCATGGATTCAATGTGTTGATCCCCTAAAATCACAAGACTGTTCAGTACTTGGGGACCTGGGAACTAGATCTCCAACTCTCCTTCACATTCTGAAATTCAATGAGCATGGCATTTGGGGTCTCCTGACTTGAGCTTTAAAGTTACGCCAGTGGTTGCTTATGCATTTTTCCCAATTGACACATAAAGTGAAAGTTAGCAGGTTTCTATATATATTACATTAGAATACACATTGAATTATGTTCTGTAATATACTAGAATAAATATTAAATTTTAAAGTCACTTTTCAAATATAATGTATAAATTACATTATCTTAGTTTCTTAAGATTCATCACATTTCTTCAACTAGAATGTTTAATATTGTGTATCATTTTTATTTTGATTGAAGGGAACAAAACCTGATTGTCCTGATTCAGGTGTGCCAGGAAGATGCAACAGTGAATTCACTCAATAAAAAAGACCTGATATATAGGACACTCAGTACCTGCCTTTAAAACACAAGATATAGAACATAGAGTATGATGTTAATCACTCTGAAAATGTTATGGGAAACATCTAAATTATAATAAATACCTATGTACCATAATTTAATTAATATGTTCTGTGTTATTTGTGCAGAATATTGCCAGAAGCCACCTGGATATTGTCACATATTCACATCAGGTTCTTTGATGAATGAAATACACTAATTGTGTGTGTGTGTGTGTGTGTGTGTGTGTGTGTGTGTGCGCGCGCGCGCACGCGCGCGCACTTTTAGGAAGATCTCATAAAAAAATCATTTTAATGAACTTCTTTGAAACCAGACTTAATGTCATGTTTTGCAAAAGGAGTGACAAACCAAAATTGGGGATAACTAAATGTGGTGAGTTTTTGCATCCTCTTAGTGTAAGTAGAATACTGTGTTCTGCTCAGTCACTGAGATGAAATATTGCCTTGCACACCACCTACAAGCGTTTGATTGGCTATAAATACAGATATTTAACCTTCTGGTGTGATATTACTTTAACAGAGAGAAGGAGCAAGAAAGGGAAGAACAGTTAATGGAAGACAAGAAAAGGAAGAAAGAGGATAAAAAGAAAAAAGAAGCCACTCAGAAGGTGGGTTTAATCAGTTAAGTCTAATAAATAATGCTGTAGCTGATTTTATGAAAACAACAGTAAACAATATTGAGAAAGGCCAGACAGTTACCAACACTTGAACTCTTGTCATATTTCCTTATTTGTATCATAATTAATCTCCATTTTCTTAAGCAAGCTTATAGAATAACTTCAGACTTACCACAGTTTGCTCTGCTGTTCTCATTTTGGTCCACCTCCAGCACTGTCATTATATGAGCCTGCCTTTTGATAAGTTCATAAAGAAACTTTCCTTGTAGAGGATCTAGTGAGCCTGCCTAGTGTTTGGAGGAAGAGAGCATTGCATGGCTTTGAGGGATTTGTCTATGGGAAAAGAGATGCTAAAAGAAAAAGAGCAGAGAGCTGTCAACTGTGGGGTCTTAGTTGAAGTGTTTTCTGGCGGGGCTGTCGGAGATGGTTAGCACCCTTTGCCCATTCCCATTTTTGGCAGAGCATGTCCTTCTGCCCTAACCATTGTCTGAACTCATTTCCCTCACCTTGCCACACCTTTAAGCATCTCCTGACTTGGGCTTTGGCTTGGTTGCTTTGATCCTTTTTTTGGAGGCAAAATGATTTTCCTCCAGTTCTTGTTACTACTATCTGAAGCACTTGAGAAATGGGGCCTCACTGTGAGAGGCAGGTTTAAGGGTCCCTGCAGTGGTCCCAGGTTATTGAAGATAAGTCTAGGGAGGTGGAAACTGTTAAAAGGTTCAGAGAGAACTCTAGATTTAGAATAGATTCAAGGCAAATGTAGCCAATGCAAGGTAAAAGGGGCACTGCAGGTTTTCCCAGCATTGCTGGATATAGCGTTTCCCATGGTTCAGTTTTCTGAATTATTGAAATTAGATCACTTTCAGTGCTAGCATTAAAAACAATATGGAAAATATTTTCTAAATTGGATTGCCTATGATCTTGCCACATTAAACCTATGAAATATAATGTATCTTCATGACTTAATTAAAAGGAATATTCATTATTGTTTGGTGCTGTAATAGACTGCTGTGCTCTTTAAAATTTTGTCTGCTTTTAATTGTTTCTGTTTCTATTCATAGTGGTGTGGTCACCATCACACCATGCTATCAGGGTACCTGCTTTTAATGTGTTCCTTCTAACCTAAAGTTGTTAGATAATGACCCAGATACTTTTTTTATACTTTCTTTTGGGTACACAGCCACATTCCATGTCACTGAGGTTGTAAATAAGCAGGTCCGCCAGCCATACAGTGTTATGGCCATTGCCTCTGTGCCCTGCACATGCTGACCCTCCAACTGGGGTGATGGGAGAATAAACCTCAGTGAAGGCTTTCTTTCCTTTAGGGCATTCACATTTCATTTACTAAGTTGGTACAAAAATTGTATTTTGCAGTCTGTGGGAATGAATGGTTAATAGGCTGGACACTGGGGAACTTGAGCCAAGGCTGGGAACAAGAAGATGCCAAATAGAACAGTTGACTAGCATATGTGCAGTCCATTCTCATTCTTCACGTAGACAACAGTGTTCTCATAACCTGAAAATGTTAGTATCTAGAAACGGTTAATACAATATGTATCTGTAAACTTTCATTGTGGATCCTGCTAATAGAAAAATGATTAGGATTAAAAATGGTATGGGTTTATTCATGAGTAGTAGTTCAGTTGGTTAGAGCATTGTCGCAATACGTCAGCGTTGTGGGTTCGATCTCCAGCACATACAAGAATCAACCAGTGAATGCATTAATAAGTGGAACAACAAATTATGTTTCTCTCTCTCTCCCTCCCTCTCTCCTTTCCTCTCTCTAAAATCAGTACATTTTTAAAATTTTTATAAGAGTGAATTGAGATTATTTATGCAGAGAATGTAATTTATTTAGCTGGACAATCTCTGTGTTCTTCATCAAGAATTGGTTGAAGAGCCCTCACCAGTTTGGCTCAGCGGTTAGAGCGTCAGCCTGCGGTCCAGAGAGACTCGGGTTAGGTGCCCACTAAGGGCACGTACCTCGGTTGCAGTTTGTCCCCTGCCCTGGTTGGGTCGTGTGGGAGGCAGCCACTCGATGTATCCCTTTCACATCGATGTTTCTCTCTCTCTCTCTCTCTCTCTCTCTCTCTCTCTCTTCCTCTCTCTCCCTCCCACTCTATCTGAACAAAAAATGGAAAAATGTCCTCGGGTGAGGATACAAAAAAAAAAAAAGAATTGGTTAAGAAGTTTTAGTAAAAAGGAAAATCACCATAAATAAAATTTCAAATGGTTAATTATGAACAATAAAAATTCAGTCATTTTATTAAAAAATATTCTAGATTGGCTGACAAAGGATCTAGGCCAATGGATAGGCTTTGGTATTGTTTTAACATTCCATTAACATTCACTGAACCATTGTGAAATTTCAGAATGAAATTGTGATTTAGCAATTTTAAGGAGAGAACGCAAAGCTTACCATGTGATTATCTTAGTAGTTTTCAACTTTGTTATAGAGATGACATCTCAGCTAGGGGGCATAAAATGTGCTATGATGCAAAGAATTGTATAGAACATGCCAGAGGTTCTATTATGCAGTCCTTCAGTCAGTCAGTCAGCAAATGATGCCTAAGAGTCACTCAACAACAAAAATGTTTAATATGTGAATGGTCAAGAGTGCTGGCAACATAATTGTCTTGAAGAATTGACTTATTTAAACCTAAATTAAATTATTTCCACACAGAAATTAAGCACGACCTTTTACCATTGTGTTCAATGGTTGTGGCATTTTGCTCTTTCTAGAGCCATCACTGAGTAAACTGTTAGATTTCCATTCATGAGAGGTGTCAAAGAATGATTCCATTAACATTCATTAGGCTGATGCTGCTAAAGGATCATTGTTTAGTGTTGGCAGACATGTGCTTTGACCATCCAGCCTTTCACCGTCTAGAGGACAGCTCTTTCAGCAGAATCCACATTATAAGACACATTTACATTATTTTTGTTTGTCACTTACAATTGGGGAAGACATTGACTTTCTGTATAACTGATCTTCATAATGGCATTCTAAGAAATATTTACAATGATAAACCTTAAATTGCCCTAAGAAATTGGTATATGGATACAAATCTGTTTGTTCTTGGATAAGTGGGGTTATACAAAAAGCATACAGTTGAATTGAGCTCTGTAACTATTAGTACTGGGAAACACTGTCTACCAGAAATTCAATACAGTAGAATTAGCTTGTCTTTTAGTGCAAGAATGTAAAAAACACTCCAGGAGGTCACACAAGAAGATTGTTTAATTTAGATTTAACGTCTGACATTGGTGTGCTGAAATCTATTGTGAAATGGACTAGTTAGCAATAGGACATAACCCTCCAAAGATGAGCATGTTTTTATGAACACCCATAGCAGTAACTTATGATTACTTGTCACAAATAATCAAACCTCTCTTTTCTGTATGAATATTTTAATTATAAAAGTCAGAGAAACGATATAAAAATGCTTTGGAAGATTGACAGTTGGGAAAAGGGTTCAAAATTACCTATGATCTCAATAATGTAATAGAACCCCTAATGGAATTCAGGAGTGCTTTTTCTTCTCTCTCTCTCTCTCTCTCTCTTTCTTTCTTTTTTTTAGCATTTTCTTTTGGATGTTTTCTGATGCATGCCCTTTTGTGGTTTTGTTTTAATATTATAGGGCATGTATGATTAGGTACCCTCCTTTATTTTTCCCTTTTATTAGCAGAAACCGTTTTCCATGTGTTTCCTAATCATCATTTCCAAATTCTAAAAACCCATTATTATATTCAGCCTGTCCAATCTTTTAGGTTAATCACTACCAAAGATATATTAGTTACTATATGAAAAAAATACTTTTAACAATCCTTATTTATTCAAAATTTACATACTTCACTCTCGTATTTCATACTGTTTTATATAAACTTTGATAAAAATAGCAAACTCTTATTGAACATTGGCAAGGATATCTGTTTAATCTTTACAACAACCCTTTGCAGGGAGATGCTATTATTATCTGCAGTCAACAGATAAATAGAAAACTCAGATAGTTCAGCTAGAAAGTAGCACAGTTTGGTTCTGAATCCTGTTCTCCTACTATATGACCTCTTCTGATACCTCTAATGATGGGCCTCTGAACTTTTGCTTTCTAGATTTGACAAGTGTTTGAGTCCATACTCACAGGGGAATCTTTTTGTCCCTGTGGCTAATTTAGTTTCTGGGCCACATCCATTTGTAACAGTCAAAATGGCAAACAGCATTCCTGGTACAAGGACCATGGATCATTTAATGAGAGTGGAATGCTTTTTGTTTTAACTTTTAATATCCTTCATAATGATGGTCATGTAAGTTATGATAGCCATTGTCTTTAGAAGGATGTCTGAACTGACTCCCAGCTTCTTTTTCTGGATTTTAACTATGCCTATATGTCTGCTAGCTGGAATTAAAAGTAGTCTTACAATACTGAATTAGAAAGCAAATCTCATTTACTTATATCTGTTCATTTTTTTTTTTTTTTTTTTGCAGGTCACGGAACAAAAAACCAAAGGTAAATTTTTTTTTTGTTTTTTTTTATTTTTTTCTTTTATAAGTCATTAGAACCTTTTGTGTTTAGATTTTACACCCTTGCTGACTCAGCCTCCAGTTCACTTATAAGTGAGAGTGGATGTAGAGTAATTAAGGTTGGTTGTTTGCAGTCATTGAAGAGCAGTAATGACAAAAAGTACTTATGGTGTTTATAGTGGCCTTTGTATTTCCTTAAATTTTTTTTTTTATCCTCACCTGAGGACATTTTTGCATTTATCTTCAGATAGAGCAAGAGGGAGAGAGGGAGGAAAAGAGAGAAACATCGATGTGAGAGAGACACATCGACTGGCCGCCACCCACATGACCCCAGTCGGGGCCGGGGACAAACTGCAACCAAGGTACGTTGCCCTTAGTGGGAACTGAACCTGGGTCTCTCTGGACCACGTGCCAACGCTCTAACAACTGAACCAAACCGGCCAGGGCCTGCCTTAAATTTTTTTAGGAAACAAAATGTTTAGAAAAAGTGATACCTGTTTTGAAAGTATATGGGTCATGATTTTGAACTGAACCTTTTCAAAACTTTTCTTTTATCATTTTTTTTTTAAGTGAAAATTCTGGAGAAAACAGGTCAGGGATTTCTATTGGAAGTTATATGAAGGCATGGACTAGAGTTGGTCCTGCTGCCCAGATAACAAATAATAAAAAGTACTTCAGGTAGAAGCTAATATCTCCCTTTGTTGGATATTAAAATTGAGTTTCTGGGATTGAGCAGTAGATCAGATTTAACAGGGGTGACGGGTAAGATTAGAATGAAAAAGACTATGTAATGATGGGATTTAGACATAGCAATTTAGCCTTGTTAAAAAGCTGTTCATTCAGTTGATGGTTTTCTTAATGGGAGTTATCTGTGAAGTGATTGATTTATAAAAACTAACCTGACCTTAGCTGCATTAGTAAAAATACAGTATCTAGGAACAGTGCAGTTCCTATAATGGCCACCACATAATAGAAAGAACAGAGATAAACCTCTGTGGACCATGTGGCATTTGGGCCAGATTGGTTAAGAAATGTGAGCTTGTGTCACCTCTAGGAAGGTTAAACACCTGGGAATAGTTAGCCCATGGGGAAGATCAAGTAGCTGTCTTCAAAGATTTGAAGGTCTCTGGTGCCTTGTTAAATGTCTGTTGGATGTTTTGTTCATTGAGACCTATTCTCATCCCAAAAGTACCGATGGTGAATGAAAGCAACACAGAAAAGCCTCCAGTTCAATATAAGTTAAAAACATTTAGGTATTGTTGTCCAAAGCAGTAATTCATAACTTTTACCCCCTTGGGACACAGCTTTTCATCAGCACACCTGGGATGATGGACCATTGCAGTGCATTGGCCACAACTCTGTTTTTTGAGTCTGTTCTAGAAGGCATGTTACAGTGAGTGCATGTTGGTGATTAGAATAATTTTGAGTTTACTCTAATTTATTAATATTCAAGGTGGGGTTCCCCTCCACCCCAAGTGAATCATTTATAGACTAAATTACTTGCAGTATCCCTCACATCTTGAAGGAACACCTGTGTGTTCTATCTAACACTGTGGTGGGAGCCATTTCTTCAGAGGTGGAACTGGCTTTCTCTAGAGAGTGAATGAAAGTGAGGTATTGTAAGACCTGTGGCTCACGTAGGTGGCCCAGATGAGAGGCAGTGAAGATTTGAACCTGACTAGGAGCAGTGGTGATAGAAAGGAAGGAAGGAATTAGTGAGATGCTTTGGTTCAGTAGAATTTAATGTTGATTAGATAATGTTGCGTGGAGGAAAGGGCAAAGGCTAAGACACCTTCCAGGTTTCTGACTTGAGCAGCTGGTTGGATGACGACTCCATTCCTTGAACCAGGAGATAATGGGAAGGAAGAGCAAGGGAATAAATTTGAGGGTGAGGGGAAGGATAGAAGAGTTCTGAGTTGGAGGTAGTGATTTGGGAAATATTTTTACATAGTGATAGTTAAAGCCCAAGCTTGGGAGAGTTTATATTCAAGTACAGTCGTCCTTCTTTTATTGCTGTTAATCTGTCCAGACTCTAGCGGTTGCACCTGGCGTTGAAGGATTCCTGGGGTGCTCGAATACATAGGCCTACAGTCCATACGTAAAATAATTTCAATTTTAATTGTAATACAAGGGTGTATAATTGACTCAGACAACTGAGTGCATGCTGTATCATTTTCACTGTGCTGGTCAACTTTTTAATGAATATATTTGAAAAAACTGCGATAGAGTGAAGCCGTGAAAGTGGCGAAGGACGACTGACTGTAACTTAAAATATGGGAAGGGTATAGGCCCCACCTTCACATTCAGATTTTTTTAAAAGGTCCAGTTAATGACCAAATTCAGCTGCCATCTTGCGTATCTTATTAAGGGCATAGTCAAACGCAGGAGTTGTCAGCTGTGACCCTTGAGCCAAATCTGACTTAATGCCTGTTTATGTACTGCCCGTGGGCTAAGAATGTTTTGTACATTTTTAAATAGTTGGGAAAGAAATAAAAGAAGAATAATTTTACAACAGTGAAAATGATATGGAATTTGTATTTCAGTGTCATAAAGTTTTATTGGAACACAGCCACACTCATTCATTTATACATTGTCTGTGGCTGCTTTTGCCCTAAAGTACAGAGATGAGTCGTCAGGACAAAGATCATATGGTTAACAAAGCCTACAATATTTACTCTCTGGCCCTTTACAAAAGAAATGTACTGACCCCTACTCAAGAGTATGAGAAAAAACCCTGGCCAGTGTGGCTAAATTGGTTGGGCATCGTCCTGTGCACTGAAAGGTTGCTGGTTTGATTCCTGGTCAGGGTACATGCCCAGGTTGTGTGCTAGATCCCCAGTAGGAGATGAACAGGAGGCAGCTGATCAGTGTTTGGCTCTCACATTGATGTTTCTTTCTCCCTCTCCCTTCCTCTCTCTCTAAAACGCAGTTTTAAAAAAAATTTTTTTTTTTAGGTATGCCCTGACCACTTTGGCTCAGCGGTTAGAGCGTCGACCCGTGGACCAAAGAGTTGCGGGTTCGATTCAAGGGCACGTACCTCAGTTGCGGTTCAGTCCCTGGCCCTGGGTGGGGTCATGCGGGAGGCAACTAGTTGATGTGTCTCTCTCATGTCAATATTTCTTTCTCTCTCTCTCTCTCTCTCTCTCTCTCTCTCTCTCTCTCTCTCTCTCTCTCCCCCTCTCTCCCTCTCCCTCCCTCCCTCCCTCACTCCCTCCCACTCTGTCTGAAGATAAATGGAAAAATGTCCTCGGGTGAGGATTTTCTGTTTTTAAAAAGGGTATTAGAAACCCACAAAGGAAGAGAGAAAAACTGAAGAGCTAGCTGGAGTGGGCCTCACAAAAACAGAGAGGGAGGGAATGGCCAGTAGTGTCAAGCTGAAGAAGAGTTGAAGAAAAGGTCCGAGTGCCCGTTAGACTGGCAATGAAGATCACTGTGGTTTAATGAGGAGAAAAATTCCTAGGGAGATGTTAAGGCAAAAGCCAGTGTACATCGAGTTTGGGGAGTGAGTGGAAGGTAAAGAAATGAAGACAGTGCTTAGAGGTTACTGACAATTTTGTTCAGTGTGTATGGGCCACTCACTGTCATTAATCTTTGAGATTTTTTTGTACTACGTTGTAACTATTCTTCACAAGAAATTTTCAGTCTTTTCTAGGGCTTGTTTGTATTTAACTACTTACTACCTTTAAACATTCTCTAGGTTTTATTTTTTTTTATGTTTGGTACCATTGAGGTATTTAGAGAAAATAGTAGTTTATATTGGTTTTGCCTGTTTCAGACTTTTCTTAATATTTTTATCTGAAAAAGTAGCATCTTATTGAAGTTTTTCAGAAATAGAGGCAATTAGAAGTTCAAACTATGAGATGAGAATGCTTTAAGATAACTAAGGCAACAGGAAGGGAAAGAGATTCCATCCTTCGACTAAATAAATGGTTTGGGGAAGTAAATGAATGATTTATGATCCACTCTATCTCTGATGTGATGGTGGGAAAATGCCCTGAGGAGCTTTAGCAGGGAATCTCACACAATGCATGATACCCACCAGATTACTTTGGTTGTGCCATTAGTGTTGTAGAGTTAGTCAAACTGGGTTTCAGGCCTCAGTCTGAACCTTACTTCAGGCTGGCCTTACTGTGTCTTATTCTATCTTAGGGAAATGGGTCCAGGCATGTAGCAGACCTCACTAACTTAAAGTGAAGACTGTAGCCCTTTTATAGAAGAACAGCCTCACAGGAACATAGCTCCTCCACCCTAAAAACCACTTAGGAAGAATCCTTTCCAGCCTTTGCCAGCTTCTTGAGTGTTCTTATGATGAGGAAAGGGGATTGAGAATGCCATGTGGTATCGAATCTTCCAGGCACAGGTAGAAAATGGGTCATTAAATAATTCATCTTCATTCATCAATTGATTAGTCATTTATCCATTGGCTATTATTATAGCCCATGCAGAGGGTGCTGTGTTGAAAATTTTAGACAATGACCAATTTATTTTCTTAAGTCATATGTTTATTTGCTCGTCAGATTAAGTAGGTTAGATTATGACCTACTTTCCTTACTGGGAGGCCCAGTACAGCCTCCTGATGGGCTAAGTTAGACCCAAGGGTTGCCTTGATGTTACTTCAGGCATCTGCTCATTTTTACTGTTACTCAGAGTACTCACCAGTGTCTAGTGGGTATAGATTTGAGCCCCCTGATTTCTGATGATGTATCTCTGTCCTCACAAAGGAGCCAGTCCAACAAGCGACATGCTGGCCCAGCATCGTTTCAGCAGTCAGAATGGTATTACCACCAGAGCTGGCCCTTACATTACTCTGGATGTGAGGGATTTGGGCTTTAGAATCATCTGAATTATCAGGCTCAATGATTGTTTCTGTATTACTGCCAGTCTCTATTTGCCACGTAAATTTTTTTGGAAAAGGTGGCAGTCTTTTGGTAGGATGAAGCAGATCCAGAACAGCCTCTGTAGGGTTGAGCCAGAGGGTCCTGCAGAGCATAGTTTAACAGTCATCCAGCACATCCTTGCCCTTTCGCCATTTTTAAAAGTAAATGAAAACATTAAATTATTGAAGTCAATAGGAAAAGTATCTACATTTTGAAATTTTTATTTTAAATAAAGAGTTGGGGGGAGGAGGACCACAAGATATACTTAAAATGGGGAGGGGGGGGTGGGACAAAAGCAAAAGGATTTATAATGTTTATAATATTTATACACAGTGCCAAGCAAGAGTCTTTGAGTTCAAGTGGCTGTAGTAACCAGCAAGTTGATTTTATGATTCTCTAGATAGAGGTTCCCTGTGGCAGGCTTTATGAAAAAAGGATGAAAGATATATCTTAGGCTTTGTGGACTTACGGCCTGGTGAGGGAGAGGGGCCTGTAAAGGGAGAATTTCAATATGATATGGTAAATTCAGTGGTGAAGAGAGATGGATGGCGTGTTCCAGGAGCACAAGTGAAGGGTGCTTAGCCTGCCTAGTCCAGGGACTTCGAGAAAAGTTTCTCAGAGGTGGGTCTTGAAGAATGTGGTTGACGGGAAAGGGCCCTTGGGCTTAGAGCCTTAAACGTTTACCAGGGACTTTGCCTGGGAACCATATATGCCCTCAGACCTGCTGGGCAGCCCTTCAGGGAATTCCACTATTGATTTAGGGGAGTGAATACAGACTGCTTCCCTCTCCCCCTTAGACAATGGAATGGAATTCCTTGATATTGGTGTCTTTGAATCCTTATCACCATCACTACACCCCCTCCACCCTAAACTAAAGATAGTGGCAATTTGGAAAGACCATGTTCATCAGGAATAGGATGAAAGAAGGGTTGTCTTATTGCAATTGGTCCCATGTAAACATTTTTTAAAATAATCTTTAGAAAAATGTATTTGATTTCAAAGGTTGTTTCCCAATCTCTGTCTTTCAGTGCCCGAAGTGACGAAACCAAGTTTAAGCCAACCAACGGCCGCCAGCCCAATTGGCAGCTCTCCATCGCCACCAGTCAATGGTGGCAACAATGCCAAAAGGGTGGCAGTGCCGAACGGACAACCGCCAAGCGCCGCCCGCTACATGCCTCGGGAGGTGCCGCCGCGATTCCGTTGCCAGCAGGACCACAAAGTGTTACTAAAACGTGGGCAGCCCCCTCCACCATCCTGCATGCTCCTCGGGGGTGGGGCAGGGCCTCCTCCCTCCACAGCACCTGGAGCAAACCCAAACAACGCACAAGTGACAGGAACGCTGCTGCAGAGTGAGAGTGGGACTGCACCAGGTGAGGAATTGGTGTTGGTGACTTGAATTCATGGCAGCTTTAGAGAGGAAGAGCACCTCTTTTGTATTGCCTGGTGTAAAGTCCACAAAAAACGTTAATTATATAGACTATTGGAGTTATTCAAAAGATGGGAGAGGAACCCAGTATGAAATGTATATCAGCATTTCTCTTCTGAAACTGGGTTTTAGTGTCCAGTGAGTGTGTGCTCTTGGTGTGAGAGGTTAACATAGCTGCTGTTTGTCATCACTGTTCGGAGCTTTTTTCCTCTTCTCAAACAAGAGCATTACAAATTCAAACCTTCATAGTCCCAGCTGTTACCACAAGTGTGTGCTCCAAGTATGATTGGAAGTGGGGCTAGTGCAAGGGCATGTTCTAAAACTTAGATGCTCATTTTTATGCTCCCAGAATGTTAGGCAGGTAGACAGAATGGTTTCTTAGATTACTCTCTAGAATCTTTGGAGGATAACAAATAATATTATTCTGTAGTCTTTTGTTAGATTTTTCTAAAGCAGTATTTCTTTAGGGGGCCCTTGATTTTGAGCATTACTAAAAATTATGTAGATACAGGGATCCTTAGCCAAATGGTTCTACTAGAAGTTTTGAGATTTTTTTCAATTTGTGGATACGAAATCAGGCAATAGCTAAGAACTTCCAAATATATTTTTTTAGCTCATTAACAGATTTCAAGTTATCTCTTAAAATGTTTTGTTTTTAGGCTGTATTAAAACTCAGAACTTGAGCACCATTAAGCATTGGCAAAGACAATGAATTGTGGTTGTTAACAATAAGATGCTTTATTCTAGTCTAAGTTTGAACATAGACTTGCCTGGAAAATTCTCTCACTGTCTCATGTGCAGAGTAAGGGTGGAAAGAAACCTGATATGACATAGGCTTCATGCAGAGATAAGCCCTATGCATGAGGCTTCCCTGCGGTGACCATCAGGCCAGGCCCAGAGCCAGCAGGGAAGGCCTCCTGGCCCTTCCTTCCTGGCCCCTTGTAACCAAATACAAAAGGAAGTATGTGAGGAGTGGTTATGTCAGGCATTTCTGCAGCCCAGTCTAGCCAGGCCTGGATATAGGCATGGGTCCAAGGTGAGCTAGAATCTCCTGTTTACATTTTTAAAACCAAGGAGACCCCTAAATCTCAAGAGTTTGAGGTTCTGTGCTTCCTTACTTTTATATGGCTTTATGTAGTGTTTTTTTCAACTTCATGTTGATTTTAAGCTGTGCTTGGTTAAAGGAGCTAAATAAGTTTAGACCAAATTATCGGGTTTAAAACATGTCATTTTTCCCCCACCAAATACGGTAGGTAAATTCCACTAAAATATGTACTGAGCCAGACTAATTAATTCATCAGATTAAGTTCCTTGGGCATACAAACTGATTCATGCTTATCTGCCCCTGGCATCCAGCTGGGTTGGGCATTCATTATTCAGACGATGTTCACTGAGTAGTGATGTGCTGGACACTGTGGAATTCGAACGTTAGCAAGATAGGGTCTCTGCCTAAAAAGTGCTAACATGGGAGAGGGAAGACATGAACACAGTATTCTAGCACTGAGCAAAATGGCTTCATTTAAAAATGGCACTTGAAGTAGGCCCAGAAAAATGGCCAAATTTCAATGTATGAATTCAGGAGGAACAGAACAGTAAGTGCTGATATGTAATGATGCCTGGGTAAGAAGGCGCAAATTGTGGAATGTCAAGTAGTATGGAATGTAGACCTCTCTACATAGAAAATAGTGGAAGATGAGACTAGAAAAGTCACTTGGTCCCAGGTCATGGAGTATCTTGATCAAACTCCAGACCAAAAAGTTTAGCTTTATTCTTGTGCACTAAGGAACTATTGAAGGTGTCTCATATAGCAGTGATATATTCAAAGATGTGCTTTAGAAAAATCCTTCCAGCCAGGCATGTTTAGAATAGATTGGAGATACAGGGCAAGCAGAGTGTTACTGCGTTGTCTCGATATAAGAAGGCCCTTCTCTGTCGGTAGAAATAGCAAAGGGATAGGTTTGAGAGATGTTGTAGAGTTACACTTAGCAAGTACACCAACCAGGTAAGATAAAAGAGAAGAAATGACTAAAACGGAAGTGGTACAGTTCACCAAGATGGTCAACTGGGTGGAGAAGCTAGTTTGTGGGGAAATGTGATGAATTCTCTTGGGCAGTTTGAGCTTGAACTGTTAATAGAGTGTGTATATGTGTCTGTGATTGATAAGACACTCTCTTTCCCAGAGTCAACCCTTGGAGGTGCTGCTGCTTCAAATTATGCAAATTCCACTTGGGGCCCGGGAGCCTCCTCCAACAACGGCACCTCCTCCAACCCAATTCACATCTGGGACAAGGTGATTGTAGACGGGTCTAACATGGAAGAGTGGCCTCGTATTGCCAGCAAAGACACTGAGTCTTCTTCCGAAAACACCACCGATAACAACAGTGCCTCGAACCCTGGCTCTGAGAAGAGCACTCTGCCAGGAAGCACCACTAGTAATAAAGGAAAAGGGAGCCAGTGCCAGTCTGCAAGTTCTGGGAACGAATGTAATCTTGGGGTCTGGAAATCTGACCCTAAGGCTAAATCTGTTCAATCTTCCAACTCTGCTACAGAGAGCAACAATGGACTAGGAAATTGGAGGAATGTGAGTGGTCAGGATAGAATTGGACCTGGCTCTGGCTTCAGCAACTTTAACCCAAATAGCAACCCATCTGCCTGGCCAGCACTGGTCCAAGAAGGAAATTCTAGGAAAGGGGCATTGGAAACAGATACTAGTAATTCCAGTGCACAGGTTAGCACAGTAGGTCAGGCATCCAGGGAACAGCAGTCAAAGATGGAAAATGCGGGTGTTAATTTTGTTGTCTCTGGCAGAGAACAGGCTCAAATTCATAACACTGATGGACCAAAAAATGGAAACACTAACTCCTTGAACTTAAGTTCACCAAACCCCATGGAGAATAAGGGAATGCCCTTTGGTATGGGCTTGGGGAACGCCTCCAGGAGCACTGATGCCCCTTCACAAAGCACTGGAGATCGAAAGACTGGGAGTGTTGGATCTTGGGGTGCAGCTAGGGGGCCTTCTGGAACTGACACAGCCTCTGGACAAAGCAATTCTGGAAACAATGGGAACAATGGAAAGGATAGAGAGGACTCCTGGAAAGGAGCTTCTGCTCAGAAGTCAACTGGGTCAAAAAATGACTCTTGGGACAATAACAGGTCTACGGGTGGGTCCTGGAACTTTGGCCCTCAGGACTCTAATGACAACAAATGGGGTGAAGGGAACAAAATAACATCTGGGGTCTCTCAGGGAGAATGGAAACAGCCGACTGGGTCTGATGAGTTGAAAATTGGAGAATGGAGTGGTCCAAACCAACCAAATTCTAGCACTGGAGCATGGGACAATCAAAAGGGCCACCCCCTCCCTGAAAACCAAGGCAATGCCCAGGCTCCCTGTTGGGGAAGATCTTCCAGCTCCACAGGAAGTGAAGTTGGAGGTCAAAGCACTGGAAGCAACCACAAAGCAGGAAGTAGTGACAGTCATAATTCTGGCCGTCGGTCATATAGGCCCACACATCCTGATTGTCAGGCTGTCTTGCAGACTCTTTTGAGCCGAACTGATTTGGACCCCAGGGTGCTCTCAAACACTGGCTGGGGCCAAACTCAAATTAAGCAGGACACGGTGTGGGATATTGAAGAGGTGCCAAGGCCTGAGGGAAAATCTGACAAAGGAACTGAGGGGTGGGAGAGCGCTGCCACACAGACCAAGAACTCAGGGGGCTGGGGAGATGCACCCAGCCAAAGCAATCAAATGAAGTCTGGATGGGGGGAGCTCTCAGCCTCTACAGAGTGGAAAGACCCCAAGAACACAGGAGGCTGGAATGACTATAAGAACAACAACTCTTCCAATTGGGGAGGAGGACGACCAGATGAAAAGACATCTTCCTCTTGGAATGAGAATCCCAGCAAGGATCAGGGGTGGGGAGGTGTACGCCAGCCCAATCAAGGATGGACTTCTGGAAAGAATGGTTGGGGAGAGGAAGTTGATCAAGCGAAAAATAGCAATTGGGAAAGTTCTGCAAGTAAACCTGTGTCTGGGTGGGGCGAAGGAGGGCAGAATGAAATTGGAACTTGGGGGAACGGTGGGAATGCCAGCCTAGTTTCCAAAGGCGCCTGGGAAGATTGCAAAAGATCTCCAGCATGGACTGAGACAGGCAGACAGCCCAATTCCTGGAATAAACAGCACCAACAGCAGCAGCAGTCACAGCAGCCACCGCCACCACAACCTGAGGCTTCTGGTTCATGGGGAGGCCCACCTCCACCACCTCCAGGCAATGGACGACCTTCCAATTCCAACTGGAGCAGCGGGCCACAGCCAGTAACCCCTAAGGACGAGGAACCCAGTGGTTGGGAAGAGCCATCCCCACAGTCAATTAGTCGGAAAATGGACATTGATGATGGCACTTCAGCATGGGGAGACCCCAGCAGTTATAACTACAAGAATGTGAATCTGTGGGATAAGAATTCCCAAGGGGGCCCAGCACCGCGAGAACCAAACCTGCCTACCCCGATGACCAGTAAATCAGCATCAGGTAGGCAGTGTCTTTTCTTGCAGGTGTTGATGAAGAAATAAATCCTAAACCAAGATATTTTTATTAGGCTGCATTTATTCAACTTAGCTGTGTTCTGGGAATCTTTCCTACATTAACGGAAGCTCTCTTTTTATAAAGTGATAGTGATAACAGATGCTGGTAGTACATTTTAATGTTCTTGCTTGGCAAAAAGAAAAGATGGTATCCCTGTGTTAGTCTCCTAGAATTATTTTTTTGTAATTGTATTGGTCTGCAGAATCCTAAAGACTTACTATCTTGCTAAGCAATCTATGCTCTAGATTTAAAAATAAAGAATTAAAATAGCAGCAGAAGTAGACCTGATTTCCACGCTGGTCGTACACGTGGCCACATCCTCTGTGATTCTCTTTCCCCAGCAAAGGGAGGTGTGTGTTGTCCATAGAGAGTCCATCAGAATGCTGTGGCAAAAGTGGAGATCTGGTCACTTTCCAGGCAATATTAATGATCACCTTTGAAAGTAGAGTTCTTTGTATGAGAGGTTGTTATCTCATGATAATCATTTGTCCAGAATTTAAATTTCTTCCCGCCTTATTCAAATAGGAAACACCATACCTAGTAAATGAAAAGTAGTGCTGGTAATATCATTCTTAGTTTGGCATTGTCAACTTGAATGCCCCCATAAAACATATAGTTCAACAAACTTGCCCTGGCTGGTTTGGCTCAGCGGTTAGAGCGTTGGCCTGCGGTCCAGAGAGACCCGGGTTCGGTTCCCACTAAGGGCACGTACCTCAGTTGCAGTTTGTCCCCGGCCCTGATTGGGTCACGTGGGAGGCAACCACTCGATGTGTCCCTTTCACGTCGATGTTTCTCTCTCTCTCTCTCTCTTCCTCTCTCTCCCTCCCACTCTATCTGAACAAAAAATGTCCTCGAGTGAGGATAAAAAAAAACAAAAAAAAAACATATAGTTCAACAAACTAAAGGGATGTACTCACTATGCAAGTGGTTTTTTCTTTCTCCTTAGTTAAAATTAATCATAATATTCAGTTTTTCACTCCCCAAACTATCCAGTGGATTTAATTATGGCCACTTAGAAAATGCTTACTTTGAACTACTTCTTGGTGTTTTTTTTCAAATATTGAAAAGCATGAAGGAAGTGAAGATTATTCATTAATTCCTTATCTAGAATAAAACCTGCTAACATATTAAAAAACACTTTATCCATATAGTTGGCCCTCTGATCCACTGGTTTCCCCATCCACAGATTCATCCAACCACAGATCAGAAATATTTGGAAAAAGCAAAAGTCCAAAATTATGTTTTTGTATACTATGAAGTTAGGCCTACAATGGTTGTGTCTGTCCTGAACATGTACAGACTTTTTTTCTTGTCATTATTCCCTTAGCAATATAGTATAACTACTATTTACATAGTTTTTGCATTGTACTAGGTATTATAACTAATCCAGAGATGATTTAAAGAGTACTGGAAGATGTGCATAGGTTATGTGCAAATACTACTCCATTCTACATAAAGAACTAGTGCATCTGTAGATTTTGGTCCTGGAATCAGTCCTCCTCAGATACTGAGGGAAAAACCTTTGAACTATACAGAAAAGCAAAAGGGTAATAAATAAAAGAATCTTAGCCCCTAGGGTCTCTCCCCACAGGTAATCTCTTAGAATTTTGTGTTTCATTCAAACATTTTGTTCATACCTATAGCAAAATATATCTATCCTTTAATAATTTTACACAGAAGGGATTGTATTATGTACACTGTTCTTCACCTTGCTTTTTTCGTTATACTTAAAAACTTTCCATATTACCGTGTACATTTTTGTCTTCTAATTGCTTTGTATATAATATTCATTTTATGGGTGATCCACAATTAGTGTAACCAGTCCCTTTTTGGTAGATATTTGGGTTGATTCCAAATGGTTTCTGACAGTGATGCAGTGGGCATTGTACATGTTAATTTCATCTACTTTTGTAAGTTTAACTATGGTATAATTTCCTGGCAGTGGAATTACTGAATCAAAAGTAGTAATGCCAAATGTCCTCCATGAGGGTGGAACCCACTTATATTTCTCAAGAGTGCCTGTTCCTCCTACCTTCACCCCCACTGGATAGTATGGTGTGTGATTTAATGCATGGAGACACATTTCTTGTCTTTATAGTCTGGAGCAAAAGCACACCACCTGCCCCAGATAATGGTACTTCAGCTTGGGGTGAGCCAAATGAAAGCAGTCCTGGGTGGGGCGAAATGGATGACACAGGAGCATCGACCACAGGCTGGGGGAATGCACCTTCCAACGCCCCAAATGCCATGAAACCTAGTAAGTATACAGCATTATTTTTGAAGGATTCTCTGTTAATTTGGGGGTCATGCATTTTGGGGAGGGCTCTTTCGTGTTTAAACTGTTGTTACAATGACATTGGGGACCTTGAACCTTTAATAAATGGTTAGTAGCAAATGGTGATGATTTGAATTGGCATATGTTAAAATGTATACAATGAACTAAAAGTCACAAGTTAATTTTGTTGATTTTTAGGTTGGTTTAGTATCTGGCCATAATTGAAATGTTGCTGTGGTGCTTTTTTTTTTTTTTTTGCCTGATAACTGAAATATTGCTTTTCACATCTCTTTTGCATTTCTACTCTTTTTGTTAGTATAATTTAAAAAGAATGTCCTGGCTTTTAATGTGGCTTTTAATAGTCTCTGCTACCCAGTGACTTCATCTTTCTGTTCCTTCCTTTTCTCTCTTTGTCTCTCTTTTCCTGCGTCTACCCACATAGGAACATTTAAGGTTTCTTGAACCTGACAAAGATTTATTCATTTAAATTTTTTAAACAAAGCACGTCATACTTTGAAAATCTAAGCTAAACTTGATCCAGCTGGCAATGTGTAGTCACAGTAATTTGCAAAACTTTGTAAACTGATGCTTTGGAATGTCTCAGTGGATGTTCCTCAATAGAAAAATTCAAATTCAGATGCCCATTTTCATTTGTTTGTAGTTTTCCTAAAAAGTATTCCAACATCTCTTTTCTACCACATTGCAGACTTAAGGAATTGTCTTTTGATTTAAAAATGTGGTCATACTGAATGCTCAAAATTTGAACAAGAATAAAAAATTCCATTGTCAGGTTTATTGTACGATATTTAGGACTCTTATAGTGCTACATGAAAGGAAGGATTATGATCTTAGGTATAGTCTATATATAACTTGACTGCTTTTTTGTTGTTGTTAATCCTCACTGAGGATATTTTTACATTGATTTTTTAGATAGCGTGGAAGGGAGGGAGAAGAGAAAGAGAGAGAAACATCAGTGTGAGAGAGTCACATCGATTGGTTGCCTCTCACACGAGTCCGACCTGGGCTGGGGATCAAACCTGCAACCCAGGTACGTGCCCTTGACCAGGAATCGAACCTGTGACCCTTCATTCCTCGGGCTGACGCTCTAACCAACTGTTGAGCCAAACTGGCCAGGGCTTGACTGCATTTTTAAAATTACGAATCTCTTCCACTTCATAGAAATAGCCTTATAAAGACTTTGATTTTTATTGTAAAATTGGTTGTATTGTCACTGGAACTACCATCCTGTAGATTTGAAATAGATCCAAAAAGCTGTTGGAAGACATTAAGAGACCCTTGGCACAAATGGGTACTTTAGCAATACTTTCAGGATTTTTATGTCTTCCCCAACCTCAGACTCACCTTTCTTTCATCATAAAAACCCTCACTTTTCTCCAGATTTTTAAAAAATTTTTTATCCTCACCCGAGGACATTTTTTTTTTTTTTTACATCTTCAGAAGGAGCAGGAGGGAGAGAGGGAGAAAGAGAGAGAGAGAAACATCGATGTGAGAGAGACACATTGACTGGCTGTCGTCTCCCCCCCCCCCCGTACGACCCCAACCAGGGCCGGGGGCAAACCGCAACCGAGGCACGTGCCCTTAGTGGGAACCGAACCCAACGCTCTAACCGCTGAGCCAAATAGGCCAGGGCAAGATTTTTAAAATATTTTATGTTCGGTCCAGAGATATGGATGCATGGAACAGAATAACAGATCTCAGTGAGGGGTGGGGAGAGAACATATATGTATAACCCATTGACACAGACCATAAATAGCATGGGGAAGGCCTGGGGTGGGGCAGGGGTTGGGTGGAGGGGAGCAAAAAGGAAAAAAATGGGAGACATCTGTAATACTGTCAACAATAAAATAAAATAAATTTTAAAAAATGTTTTCTATTCTTCAGGATTATCTATAGTCATAGCTATAGTTATAGTTACCCTTTGTCTGGGTAATTTGAATATGTAATACTCAGAGGAAGGAGTTTAGATCATCACAGCCTACCAATTGATGCTGATTGTTAACCTGTTATCTTCTCTAGACTACAGATATCTGACTAAAAATAAGTTCTCTTTTTTTATCTTTTCCATAAGAAGACATTTGTTGAAAGTTCAGCTCCTTTCTCTAAAATTTAAAGAAGGGTTATATGGATGTCTCTGTTTTTATAAAGGGGTCAGTAAGTTATTTATATTGGGCTTTTAATTACTATTGCTTGTCAGACGATGGCATAAGGCCTATGCTTTGTAATAATGAATAATCTCATATGCAGAAGAAACCATCCTGATTATCAATGGAATTTTCAGTAGCAGGGACACTAGCTCCCACACCCTGCCTCTTGCTGTTCATTCAGAAAGCCTTTCATATAAGGCTGGATGAACCCCATGGAAGGTCCATCAAATTCACTTTGGCCATGCAGGGGTGGGGGGTGGGTGCCACAGTAGTAAGAAACCAACCCCCTTGTGCCCTGTGTACTTCATAGGTGCCTTCATGGCTGTCATAGGCCTGGTCCTAGGGGATGGCAATAGTCATTCGAGAGAACCACTTTTTTGGCCTTAGACTCTTCATATGCAGCTATCTAAATCAAATAACTACCTCTTTCATAAATGTTCTGTCATTTGGTAAGTGAAGGTGTGGATGGAGGTTTGTAGGCAAGATAGTGCATTTTCCCTTCTTCCATCGTTTAAGGATTTATCCCAATCTCCAAATTAAAGATAAAGATCTTTGTGTAGAAGGGGATCTTGGTAGAGTAGACTGTGAATACTGACATCCTACTTTCTGGCACATTAGAGCCCTATCACTGATTTCTCTTTTTTCCTTTCTTCCTTCACCATTCTCTATCTTCCAATCTCCACCTGTCTTTTAAAAACCATTGCTTACACATTGTCTTTGTCTAGGATCTTTTTTAGTGTCTAACACATTTCAAGTATATAAATTAATACATTTCAAATTTTTGTGGTTATCTGTGAATTTCTCTTTCACATAATATTGATATTTAAAGTCTAACAAAATTTTCTTTTTCCTTCCATACCTCATATTTGAAATGTCTGTTGTAAATCACACAAAATATTTTTAGGAAGGTAAAACTAAGGACTACATTAAGAGAAACAGATGTCTCTTCATTGAAATGTGAAATTTCTTATACGTAGTGATAGATTCTTTTCAATTTTGGAATTCCTATCAACTTTATATAAGGGGAACATCATTGAACCAGAAGTCAGGAGGTCTTAATTCTGTGGTTTATTAACTTGCTCTGTATCATTGACCTTTTATGGATTTCCATTTCCTGCTCTCTAAAATATGAACAATATTCTCCTTGTCATATAGATTTATGAGATAAAATTACTGTATGTGTTAACAAGGAATGGTTATTGTGGTTATTGTTCTAATAGCTATATTTACAAGAAATGATTGTGGTTTTTGTTTTATATATATGCTGTATTTACAAAGAATGCTGTGTTTACAAGGAATGATTATTGTGTATTTATAAGGAATGATTATTGTGGTTATTGTTATATAGCTATTGCATACAGTTGATTTCTTCTTTTATTAAAGATTCCAAATCTATGCAAGACGGCTGGGGGGAGAGTGACGGGCCTGTGACAGGAACTCGCCATCCCAGCTGGGAAGAGGAGGATGATGGAGGAGTCTGGAACACTGCCGGCTCTCAGGGAAGTGCTTCCTCCCACAACTCAGCAAGCTGGGGACAAGGAGGAAAGAAACAAATGAAGGTAGTCTGCTTTAGAAATATTTAAGCTTGCTTATTTGTTCTTAGAAGGCAGAACTGAGAATTTTTTCATGGAAGAAGTAGGGCAGCTGGAGTCCCCGAGGTCGTAAGTAAGAGAGAAAAATATTTTCTTGGGAACAAATAACTACTTCCTTTTTACCCTTCATTTTCCTTCACCATGACTTTGAAACTGTGGACTACACAACTGTTGCTATGGGTAAAATGAAATTTCCATATTATAATTATTCTTTGGAAGCTTTCAAGGCATACCTTATAAATGTTTTATGCTTTTGCATTCTAAAGCCAAGGAAGTCCTTTGAGTAAATTCCCATGAATATGTATAGAAACCAAAGTAAGATAGCTTCTCCAGTGGTAATCAGCATAGGTGGTTTTTATCTAATTCAGGAAATTCCATTGCCCAGAACCCTTCTCCCAACAAAATGAAGTGCCAGTGCATAACCCTAATGCAGCAACTAGATGATCTATCTACGTCCTATACCAGGTTGTGTTGTAAACCTCTCACTTTCCATATATTAGAATAGCTCAGTTTCTCATTGGATTTGCACAGTTTGATCAGGACTTTGGTTTTCAATCTAGAATAGTCTTTGAACCTGAACCACTCTCAGCAAGCACTCTTTTTTCACTCCAGTCTTTCATTCCACAAATAAATTGATGGGAATAAGAAATGGGCAGCCATATACTTACTTTCAACATGGGAGCCTTGCTGCCCTGTGAAACACTTCACAGCTAACATCCTCCCAGGCTTCAAATACCAGATGGTGTCTTAGAATGTCTTCAGTTGGCTAAGGGCTGTGCCTACCCTTTGCCTACAGGATATTAATTTTGTTCTTCATATAATAACTTTTATAGCATAAGAATACAGGTTGTTGCTATTAGACATTTTGTTTAAGCACCCATTTATAGTATTTCCTTTTTAAGGACTTTTATTTTCTTACTCTGGTCCAAAAGGAAAACTGATTCAGCATTTTTTGTACTGTCATATTGTTGAGTATGCTGTGGCTTGAGTATATTGTTGTTTATTTACAAATTAACAATGAAACCAAATTAAAAAACATTTCAGAAGACTGCTGATTGAAGGGAAACAACTGAGTGCAAGGTACTAGCCCACTCAGGTAACCACCAAGATTTAATTAAGTTAACAGGAAATTATCCCTAGCCAGTGTGGCTCAGTTGGTTGGGTGTCATCCCATGCACTGAAGGGTTACTGGTTTGATTCCCAATCAGGGCTCAATCTCTGATGGGGGACGAGGGGCATGCCGGAGGCAGCCAGTTGATGTTTTGCTCTCACATCCATGTTTCTCCCTCTCCCTCCTTCCCTCTCTTTAAAAATCAAATATTTTTTTTTATTAATTTATTTTTGTTACAGATGTTTCTCCTTTTTTCCCCATTGACACCTCCTCCCCATCTCCCCACCCCGTCCCCAGCTTTGTTGTCCATGTCCATCAGTTATACATACATGCGCATAAGTTCTGTGGTTTATCTCTTCCCTCCCCCCCCAACCCCTCTTCTGAGGGGTGTCAGTCTATACCCTACTTCCACATCTCTGGGTCTACCCTGTTCCTCAGACTGTTATGTTCATTATATTCCACAAATAAGTGAGATCATGTGAAAATCAAATATTCTTTAAAAAAAATTAATTAATTAAAATTTAGTAGCGAATTAAATGTTTCTACTCCATGTGACTAATGATTCTGACTTTTCATATTGAAGGCCTCAAATACAGTTCACATAAAATTTATGTGAACCATTTAGGATACAATCTGTTACCATTTATTTTCCAATAAAATATCCAGAGCACTTATTGTTTAAAAAAGAAAATCCTGCCCTACTGGTGTGGCTCAGTGGTTGAGCATTGACCCAGGCATCGCTGGTTTGATTCCTAGTCAGGGCACATGCCCAGGCTGTGGGCCAAAACCCCAGTGGGGGCATGCAGTAGGTGGCCAATTGATGTTCTCTCTCATCGATGTTTCTATCTCTCTCTCCCTTTCCCTTCCTCTCTCTCTAAAATCAATAAAGAAAAAAAAAATTTATGTGAACCTTTTATCTTAACCTTTTAAGTGTACAGTTCATTGGCATTAAAATTGCTGCCATCACCACCATCTATCCACAAAACACTTTATCTTGCAGAATAAACTCTTTGTATTGTACCCATTAAACAGTAACTACCAATTCTCCTCTCCCTCCATTGAGGGTTTGTTTTTTTATCTTAAAATATGTAACTGAACTTAAGTACCTTATTACTTTCAAGAACAATTGAAATGACAAATATCATCAGAACACAAACAACTTTTTAACTGTAGAATGTGCAAGTGTACAAAGCCCCATCACATTACCCCTACCCCCTGCAAGTCCCCATCACGGTTCCACCTGCTTTCTCCATAGAAGTAAAAGTGGAGCTGGTGATAAGTGTCTTGTTCAGGGGAGAAACTAGCTTATCCCATTAAGAAACAAACAAAAACCCACGTCTGCCTTATTTTGCAGTAAGATCAGTGATGGTGTCTTCTGCTAGTCTTCTTTCCCATTGGAGACCCGTGTCTTTTATACTGTGAAGCAAACAGATGAAAGTACTTCATGGATGAGTTCCTCATTGTATCCACACAGAAGATAATGACCAGTTTAATTAGGCTTCATGCACTAGCATCAAACTTTTTTTTTCTCCTGATACCAACTAGCTTTGGTTACAAGGAGATACTAAAAGGGAAGGTACTAGCATGCAAACAGTATAATTTAGAAAATCTGATACTGACTATATTTTTCCAGTTATTTTTCAGTGTGACAGAAGAAAAAAAACATAGATATATCTAAGGCTTATTACTCTTTTAGACTAATACATAAAATATCAAAATAAACATAGTTAAAGAGGAATAATTAGTGTTCAAAAAGGTGAACTCTTGGTTCTACATTTTCATTCAGTACGTTGTAATTCAGATATGAAGTTGAAAAAAAAATTTGGTTCTGAGGTTACATATTTTATTTCTGTAGTGTGCAGTAAAAGGAGGAAACAATGATTCATGGATGAATCCTCTTGCCAAACAGTTTTCAAATATGGGATTGCTGGTAAGTTTTATTTTTTCCTATGTGTAGTATATCTTGACTTTTAATTTTAGTACAAATTTTAAGACCACTGCCACATATAGTACAAAATTACAGATTTAGAAACTGGTTAAACAGTGTTCCTGATTTGGGTTAAATTTGTTTGGATTAGATTTGTTCTCTGTTCTTTTAATGAAGTACTCCAATATTTAAAGGTTATGTGTTTTTAAAATTTGTAGTCCTTTTTTTTTTAGGCAGCTCAGAAGAAAAATGACCGGCACTTAAAATGTATATAGTTTTCCTGACTACTGTACCAGTTTTAATATCATTTTTAAAAAGACAGCAACAGCAAAATAACTAGAGAAATTGCCCTGGTCGGTGTGGTTCAGTGGTTAGAGCATCGGACTGAGGGGTCTGGGGTTCGGTTCCTGGTCAAGGGCATGTACCTGGGTTGCAGGTTCGATCCTTGGCCCTCGTGTTGGAGGAACCAATCAATGTCTGTCTGTAGCTCTCCCACTTTCTCCCTCTCCCCTTCTCCCCCTCTCCCTCCTTCTCCCCACTTCCACTTTCTCTAAAAATTAGTGGGAGGAAAATAATCTCGGGTAAGAATTAACAACAACTAATAAATAATTTGTGATTAATTATATAGGGAATTCTTATAGAATTTCTAATTTTTTAATCTCTTGGGAACATGGGGACACCCTGTTCCTGGTTGCCAAAAGACAAGTGACTTTGACTTGGCTGCACACTTTAAGATTTGATGACTTGACAAGTCATGAGAAGAAGTTGTCATCATTTGGCTGCCACTCATGAAATTTGATCCTAAGCTGACTGGAACTTGAGGACAGGGGTTTATTTCTACAAACAGTTGTTTAGCTATTGCTCTGTCCATACATTTACTGAAGCTAGTTTTATGTGAAAATTGAATTTAGGAATATAGGCACTAGCAGCAATCAAATTAGTCATATTAGAAGTATTATTGGTCTTTATTCCAAGTGTAATTGTCCTTGTATAGTGCCAGTAGTAAGATGTGACTCTTACGTGAATAATGCCATTTTTTCTCTGATTCAAACATTTAATTCAAACCTTTAATTTTCCCTCACTGTTCTTTATTTTTCAGAGTCAAACTGAAGATAATCCAAGCAGCAAAATGGATTTGTCTGTAGGTGTGTATCACTCCACTAGTATGAATGGAATATTGTTAACAACATCCTGTTGGGATCACCTGCTCAGTTTGAGTTGGGATGGGTGTAGTTCAGTAGATACGTATTGAGCCCTTACTCTGTGGAAGGTACCGTGCCAGACACTTAGGTAGGGTTTGAAGACTCAAATGACTGCAAGGGCCAAGAAAGGAATTAATGTAAATGAGTGGTGTGTGCCAGGTATAAGAAATCAGGACTTGGAGGCCACTGGTTAGCTGTTGAAAGTGTATGTACCACCTAAAGGAATCAGCCTTGCTTGGCTCTTAGTAGTTGTTGCCATGGAAGAGCTCAGGCTCAGCTTTGCCAGATCTTCTGGTTTATAAAGAAAGGCCAGAAGAAATTCAGATGCATATTGATATCCTGATTTTTAAATATTGGAAACTAATTCAGGTTTTTTAAAATGCTGTGTGTGGCCAAACAAAATATGTCTGTGGCCCTGCCAGACTGAGCTCTCAGGTTGCCAGTCCTGTCTGCCCTGGGATGTTTCATTATTGATAAACTCTCCCATTACAAGTGGGGCAGATACAGGGTCAGCCCTTCGTCTGTGGGATCTTCAAAAGGATGCTGTTGCTCACCCTGAGGAACTTAAAAAAAATCAAACCAAGAAGAAAATAAAACAGTCCTGGGTAGTAAGGACACACATAGTCTTTGATCTGTGATATTTTAAGTACGAGAATAACTAGGAAATATGCTTCCTGGGCCACTGATTGATTGTGTCAGTGTACAACAGCAAGTTTATAGAGCTGTGAAGGAATAGTGAAAATAATCATTGCACCTGGGAAATTACATTGCACAAGTAATATGGCACACTATCTCCTGCATTCAAGTTCTAAATTTTACAGGCAACAGTTATGTCTCTTTGATCTTTTTATTCCTAATAACTGTGTTTCATAACCCCAATCATTTATCTCTAATAGATGCTATAATAGCAACAAGAGACACATTCTCTCACTGAGGACATTTGAATTTATGAGCAAGATGTACTCATCAAGCATATCAATAACCAGTCTAAATATTTTTTTAAGTCAGAGTTTTACCAGGTTAGCCCTAAGGTTCTCTTTCAGTCTTCCATAGAAAACACACTACAACTGATACATGTTGGGTTTTTGTTTTGTATTGTTTTGTTTTGTTTTAATTAAGCAAAAAAGACCCATATATGTTCCAGGGAGGATCAGCAGCAGCCTGAACCTTTGAGAGCTCTTCTGGTCTTATATCAGCACCCCAGGGAGGAGAGTGGGGCAGGTCACTCTTGGTCATGAGGGAGACATTAATTCTTGAAATTTTTACTCCTTCTGTGATACCTTTCAGGGAGCCTTACAGATAAAAAATTTGATGTGGACAAGCGAGCAATGAATCTCGGGGATTTTAATGATATCATGAGGAAGGATCGATCTGGGTTCCGTCCACCTAATTCCAAAGACATGGGAACCACAGATAGTGGGCCTTATTTTGAGAAGGTGAGTTGAATCCTTTGTTTAAGATAATCAATAAGAACCACTTTGGTTTCTTTTTGTCTTTTGATAATTAATTCCAGGAGGAAGCATAGAATTACTGAACTAAATTAATGAACAAAACAGAAACATCACCTGATTTAAATGGTGACATGAAAACAGTTGATGTCAACAGGTGATTAGGCAGGAACTAGAACCATCTGTCTTTAGGATGTGGATATGACCACTGTGAAGAAGGTCTAAGTTTTGGAAAATTTATGAAGTTTGAGGGGAGAAATTGTCTGACTTTACATAGTGAGGGAACTGAAATGCAACTCAACATGTAGAAGAAATTTTAGAGACAAATTTATTCTTAATTATTTTTTCTGCTACTTCTAGTGCAGTTACAAAAAATTTTGAGATCTTACGCAAATACTGTCTCCTAAGGCCTTGCCTTCTAGCTGTCAAGGTGACCGAAAACTTTCTCCTTTGCTATTTCTAAGAGAGTCCTTTTTCTTTTCTTCTTTTTTATCTTTCTTCATTTCTCTAGTGATCTATTTAGTTACAGTGGTATAATTTCAAATTCTCAGCTACCTGATTTAAACAAGTCATGTATACCCATTTGTTTTGATTTTTAACATTTCTAATGGAAGGAGATTATTCCTTGATTCTGAATACCAATTTGCAGTGTTCATGGTCTTCAGAAAGCAGTTAAAACCAAAATTTTTAGATCTGGCACATTTTTGACACTACTGATGTTGGGCCAGACAGCAACATATTCACAAGAAGATTACTTTGGTTTTTATTTCAGCAGCTGCAAAGAGTAATCAGTATTAGATGCATAAAAATAAAGTGTCTGGCAATTTTTGTCTTCGTGCAAATGGACAGAATGTGTTACTAAGTTAGAGGATAAGAAAAATCTATATCAAAGAGGATGACAGATGGTGTCTGTTGGGCAAAGTGTGATGATTATTATCAAATCCAAAATCTGTCCTGGTTTATTGCTAATACACTCTAACATTGTTTATTCCTAGTGTTTTCTCTCTTTTCCCTTCTTGCATTCTGTTGCTTCACTAACCAACACTCATTGTGATTGGCTAACTACTACTTTTCAGCTGACTTTGCCTTTCTCCAATCAAGATGGGTGCCTTGGGGATGAGGCTCCCTGCTCTCCCTTCTCCCCTTCTCCCAGCTACAAGCTGTCTCCCTCTGGTTCCACACTACCCAACGTCAGCCTTGGAGCAATCGGCACAGGGCTCAACCCCCAAAACTTCGCTGCTAGACAAGTAAGGAGGCCTCTCAAATTTATAACTACTTGGCTGTGGCCTCGCCTTGGCCCTGGTCTGCAGTTTATTGCATTATCTGTCTGTCTTGGGAAATTTGTTGATTACTGAATGCACAGAATGATATTAAGTATAGGCTTTAGCTCTTTCAGCCCATAGAACCCATCTCTCTTCATGTTTCTCAACATGGATTTTATTTTAAATCTGTTTCTTTTGTCTTCTCATTTTTGGTCCTAAGTTCACATTTGGGGATGAGGCTCCCCTGTTCTCTAGTTAACTAAGAACTGTCTAAGGAAAATGTTAAAGAGGCTACATAGGTACCTTTTATCATCTAATTCAGCAACATCTGTGCCATTTTTAACATTAGGTAAAATGTCAAGTACTAATACTTCTGAGGTCTTTTCAATTTAATACAACCTGCTAATTGGAAAATAGCAACAAAACTAGTAAGAGTAAGTACTTGAGGGTTACAACATCTTAAAATTTAGTGTCTTTAACTATGAAATATATTAATTACCCAGAGAAAGTTAACTTTATTTATTAGATAACTAAGCTTTGAGAATGCTGCTCAGACATGGCAGTGTTTTCTACAGCCTGGAGCAGCCCCTTTCCTAGGGTCAGTCCTCAGAGGAAGGGCCATGCCATAGCAAGACTGACAGGGCTTGGCATGGTGATGCCCACTCGCTTTCACAGGACTGAAGAGATGCAGCAGGCCTCTGTCTGTTGCCCACAGGAGCTCTGTTACAGTTTCTGTGGAGAAAACCAAGAATTTGGAGATAATTCCTTTGTGACAGTGACTCCAACAATGATATTTTTCTAGTCATAGTTCTGTGACCATGCACTTGTCACTGTGACTTTCACCTCAGGATGTCAGGGAAAGACATTGAACTTTAAATTGCATTCATTTTGTTTCCACATGATGACTTTCACACATTATAAATGATACAAAATACCTCTTAGCACCGTAGTCCTCGGGATGCATATAGGTCTTTGTATGCTTTTTAATTGTTGCCGTAGCACATTTTAAAAATGGATTATATTATATCCATGTGTTCAGATTGGTTATTTCTGGATTGGGAGTTATAGGTAATTTTATTTTCCTTTATATTTCACTCTTTCTCTTAATGTTTCCGCACAGGACATGGATATGTATTACTTATATAAACTTAGAAGAAACAATTACATCAGTGTTTTTTGGGGGGGCGGGTTCTTTTATTTTGGGTCAAGGTCTAGAAAATATAAAGTAGTCAGAACACTCTTGGTTAATGGTAATTATAAACATGATTTCAGGATCACAAGATTATCAAATGTTGTTAGACATAAACTTTAATGTAACAGGCCCAAACTAGCTGTGCACTGGATTCTAAGAAAAGGTCATTCCTCCTTGTCTTTTTGATCTGTGGAATGCTACAAAGTCCATCGTGAACCAGGTTGATACACGTATTCTATCCAAATGTGGTCATGGTTTTTTCACAGTGTTTTTTTATACAGACTTAAAATTTAAGATTTTTCTTTTCAAGTCACAGAAGATTTCAATCAGCTTGGTAACTTTATTTTTAATTTATGTACCTTTCTATGTTAAACACTGGAGTTGTGGCAAATTTCATCAATAATTATTAGGACTCCAGTCATCATAAAAGCCTCACATATAACAGTAGAACTTTAGAAATAGCCAGATAAACCACCATTAACATGTGTACAACCTTTTGATGACCATTTTCCTAATTTCTAAATTTGATTTTTTTAAAAAGACTCAACCTGGCCCTGGCCAGTTCGGCTCAGTAGTTAGAGCATCGGCCCACAGACTGAAGGGTCGCGGGTTTGATTCCTGGATAAGGGCACATACCTGGGTTGCAGGTTTAATCCCTGACCCTGGTTGGGGTCGTGCGGGAGGCAGTCAGTCATTGTGTCTCTCTCACATAGATGTTTCTCTCTCTCCCTCCTTTTCTCTCTCCCTCCTTTCCACTCTATCTAAAAAAATCTATGGAAAAATATCCTGGTGTGAAGATTAACCAAAAAATAAATTAAATAAATAAATAAATGGAAAAATATCCTCGGGCTGCGGACAGGGCGGGTAGGGGGAAGATTGGGAGAAGGTTGTCAATGGGGGAAAAAGGAGAAACATCTGTAACAAAAATAAATTAATAGAAATAATTTTTTTTTAAAAAGAAAGAAAAATATCCTCGGGTAAGGATTAACAAAACAAAAAGACTACCTGTATGATGGCCACTAAATACATTGCTGGGCTACTTCTGAGCCAAGAAAATGACCAGCTTCTAAAGCCAAGGTTCCATATATAAAAACAGAAAAGAAAAAATAAAGAAGATATTTTTTGATAGACTACTGTTGACTTCTCTAAAATAGTTAACCACATCATATATGTCTGAGTGCTTGGTATGGCTTTAGAGACCATTGATAATGAAAACTTAAAATCTTTGGTGGAAGTAAGGTAGAATCTCTCTACTGGGAATAGGAAAGTAGGGCTTGATTTTACAAAAGCTGAAAACAGCAAGTTCCTTTTAATACTTCTTACCAAAAGAGAGATTGAAATTTAAAATGACCCTCACAAAGAAGCTTTGGACGTGTCAAAACATGGAATATGGCAAGGACTTGAGCTATGAGAAACCCCACCATTCAAGGACCAGTCCATGAATAATTAACATGTAATAACAAGATTATTAGTTTGATAGGAAAGTGTGAGAACAATCTTAGCAGAATATTCTGCATATGGCACCTTAGACCACTCGGCCATCCTGACTTTGCAGAATATTCTTAGCAAAATAAATGTTTCCTATTTTCCTGGGAATGATTAGTAGCTAAGCTACTGACTACCATGATCACCTTAGGGTGACAGTTTGATTAGTAAGACAGGAAAAGCAGAGCTATTTGAGTTTTTAAAATTAAAGGTCCTTTCATGTTTAAACAGCCCTTTGGGAGATTGAAAATTCATGGTGGATCTTTGAATTTCTTTTGAGATATACACAAATTTTTTTATTGCCATTTCTATTTTATGTTCATAATCATTTTTATTTCAGTGCTTTTAAATTTATTAATTTCCCTGTAACAGTCCCTTAATCTACTTTTGAAGCATTAAGCCATCAAAATGTCTTCAGTGTTCTAGAACTTAATGGTGCCGTTACAAAAATACCTTATCCTCATGATTCCAGACTTAAGGTGAGGGTGGTGCCTTCAGTTAATTGTACACATGCTTGGTATAAGCAATGGTATAGCTGTCTTCATTGACAATGTTCCGAGACATTTTCAAGTATGTGAAATTGGTGGGTTGTGGATGTTTGCAAATGATGGGCTCATCCTACAAACCAGGGTTTTTTTGAGCTCTAAGAATACAAAGAAGGAAGTATTAAGCTGGTCTGGTGATGGAAAGACTGAATGGACAATAACTAAAATGATTTGATGATGGATGTTATCAGAGAGTTTTAAAGTGTTTTGAGAACATAAAGGTGGGCTTAGTTAATTTAAATGTGAAATGAGGAAGATTTTGAGAAAAACTTTCTTGATGAGGATGACTCCTGAGCTGAGCCTTGAGGATGCCAAGTGAAGGTGTTGTAGAAAACTACCTCAGTCAGAGGGAACAGTGTCAAGTATCATATATGGTATCTTTGCTGAAGGACTTTTCTCAGAAAGGAAGGGCCATATAGCACTACTTTCTAAATAGCTCTTTGGAATAGTCTAAAAAGTACTCCAGTGAGTTTGTCCTCCAGAAACCAGGGAGTTGTTTGTTTGTTTTAAACTAGACTAATAGTCATACATTTGAATGAAAAGTTACAGGTGAGTAATGTTTGTTTTGTTGTCCCTGTAATGATTTTTCTTTTTTTCCCATTCTTTTAATCTTGGTCTGTGATTGATTCAGATTTCCTTATCTAGCAAATAATGGACAAAGCAGACCCAAGATAGGGAAGGGTGTTCAGATCTGGAGTAGGGTTCTCATGGAGCGAGGCTCATAATTGGGCGGCACTGATTTTATGATTGAACTAACCAATGCGGAGAGCTAGTATCATGTGTTGTTTTGCAATGATATTATTCATGAGCCTGCATTTTTACCCAGATGCCTTTCAAGATGGATCTCAGATTGTAAGACTTGAGAATAAATTTGGTAAACCCAGTTTTAAAGAAAGTTGAAATAAATCTTATATGGCCCATACGTTTCAATTACAAAGAAAAAAGAATGCCTTCTCTAACATTTGACTAAATTTAGCCTTTTGGTTTCTAGAGTTAATCAGACTGCAAAGGTGGTCATGATATGCCCATGATTGAATTTGAGTAATATTCCAGAGCATTCCAAAATCAGAAACTTTTCAGGTATAAAATTCTGTGATTCCATGAAACACAAGATACGATTCTTCTGAGGGACAGAAAACCTAAACTGTTTCTTATTTGCATGTTCTTATATTAACAGAAAGCCTTACTGTTACATTATATTTTCAGGGTGGCAATCATGGTTTGTTTGGAAATAGCACAGCACAATCGAGAGGTATGCACACACCAGTGCAGCCATTAAATTCTTCTCCTAGTCTCCGGGCGCAAGTGCCTCCCCAGTTTATTTCCCCCCAGGTAAGCAATTGTGTGTTTCCACAATTCAAAAGTAAATCCCATTCAGGTGGTTACCAGTCAACTGACTAGTTTTGTGTGTATAAAAGGAATGATAGTAGTTTTAAATTTGAAAAACTCAAATGCCAAGGATGTCAAGATTTTTAAAACAAAATATCAAATCTTACTCTTTTATTGTATTGTGTATACAAAGTAGATGTTCTTGCATAAAAAGCATTATGGTTATATTCCTTTTACATTTATATATTTTTCTAATACTGTATTGGTTTTTTTAATTGTGTATGTTTAAAACTACTTTATAAATTCTGTTGTGTCAGCATTCAGAAGTTGGTTGTCCTCAAGGATTCACCCACAGATGAACCAGGGAATTGCCAGGTTCTGGTTATTCTGAAAAGTTTTAAGGAGCTATCTGCTAAAATACAGAGTAGGTGCTCTGGGGGGAGTTTTAAAACTAAAGAAGTTGCAGGGACTTATTCATGGAGCAGCTCTGTAAGACACAGTCTTTGGGAACCATGGGAACCTTTTAGGTCCATTTCTTAGTAGGAGATATGGAATAAATTTGGGGGATACAGGTGAGAGATTTGTACCAATCTACCACATACTGTCTCTCATACTTCTTTGTCAGAAAATGAGTCCAGGAGCAAGTAAAAGCTAATAAGCTTGTGTAAAGATTCAGTGTGTGACCTTAGTCTCCCTAGAATGTTACTTTAATGAACTAAGTAAGAGCAAGAGCTTTGAGTTCCAACCTATAAAAGGGGGTGGGGCACTTACTAGATCCAGCCAACAGGTTATAAAGGGTCGGGTTTATTTCGTTTTTTGAAATGTCTTTTAAGACAAAAGCTTAAAATAATTATTTGAAACCATACTTTATAGATTTCAAATCCTGTTTTTGACATTGAGTCCACATCTGTCTTAGTAAAGGGAGAAATGTTCATTGTGTGCCCCCCAACCCCCATCTTCATGGTCCTGTCTGGGATTCCTCTTCGTGTCTCTCTTCCCCTTCATGCTCTCTAAGTTTTAGTTATACTTCAAGTCCCAGGTTGTGGTATGTCCTCCAGACATACCTGTTCCTGACTTCCTTAGTACTTACAGTGACAGCATCTTAATTCTTGGAGCACTTTCCAGTATGCCTTAGTATCAAATCAGCAGTCGTCCATGCTTATTGAATATCTGCAGTGTGCCAGGTAGTGTGTTGACAATGCACAGATGAAGAAAATGCCATTTATTCTTTCACTGCCTCCTTGGAGTTGGTAGGAGTGATGGAAGAAGAGTCAGCGAATAGTGTGATAAATGTTGTATAGAAATGCTTAACAGAGTCTGGGGAGCTGGGCAAGGCCTCACTCTAGCAGTGACATGTCAGCTGGGTCTTGAGCATGAGTCAGAGTTTGCTGGGCACAGCCAGATGAAACGTGTCTTCTAGGCAGCAGGAGCAGCTTGTGCAAGAGGCAGTGATATCTGGAAGAACACGGCACGTTCGGAGAAATGCATTTAGTTTGAATAATTAGTTTGAAGCATATAGATGCTGTCTAGAGTGGAATAGGAATAAACTAGTCAGGAAGTTTGGGACTAATTTGGAAAAGTTGTTTGCCTTGCTAAGGAGTTTGGACTTTGTCCTTTGGTCTGCATGGTTTATAACCATTATTTGAGCTGTTACTTAAAAATATTTGAGTTCCAAGGTCTCCCCTAGTTTATTGAGACGGAATCTTGGGTGTTGGAGTCTCTTCATCCCCAGATGACTTTGATGTGTTCCCTAAAGTGTGGCTGCTACTGCTATATCATTGGGCAAGATTTTTTAGATGAGTGGCATTGTAGGAAAATTTGTGTTTTAGAAAGATAACACTGACGGTAATATAGAGGACATGTTTAAATGACAGAATAACTAGAGTAAAGGAGTTTGGTCATGAGCCTAGTACAGGAGTCTAGGAGTTCAGTGACAGTGGAAATTAAGACCTTGTGAAAGTCACCAGTGATCTTTGTGTTGTGGAATACAAAGGTCTATTCTCCAGTTTCTTCTTACTCTATGTATCAGTAGCATTTGACACAGTCACTCCTTTTTCTTTTTTTAACCATTGAATTATTTCTTATTTATCTCTTTTCTTATTTTCCATTACAAATAATAAATGACAAGTAAACATTTAGTCTCTGTCCAGTCATAATAAAAATTGCCTCTATTTCGCATTACCATTTTTGCTCACTCTTTAACAAAGATCATATTTTATATCTTAAATTTAATACAGTGGCCCTGATGTACCTCACCAGACATCAGGCATGAAATAGGTAGGTAGCAATCACTGGAGATACTTTTCTCTGGGGAATATTCAATGGTATTAAGGAAGAAAGGGCATAGCACTTTGTATTAGAGACTCAACAAAGTATATACTCTAGCATAAAGGGCCTTTACTTATGAAGCCTTTTTTTTTTAAATCCTCACCTGAGGACATTTTTTCATTTTTTATTCAGATAGAGTGGGAGGGAGAGAGAGGAAGAGAGAGAGAGAGAGAGAGAGAGAGAGAGAGAGAGAGAGAGAGAGAAACATCGACGTGAAAGGGACACATCGAGTGGTTGCCACCCGCACGACCAACCAGGGCCGGGGACAAATTGCAACCGAGGTACATGCCCTTAGTGGGAACCGAACCCGGGTCTCTCTGTACTGCAGGCCGACGCTCCAACCGCTGAGCCAAACCGGCCAGGGCTGAAGCCTTTTTTTTTAACCCTCACCTGAAAATACTTTTCCATTTATCTTCAGACAGAGTAGGCAGGAAAGAGAGACAAAGAGGGGGAGAGAGAGAAACATTGATGCAAGAGAGAGACATCAATTGGTTGCTTCCTGCACAACCCCAACCAGGGCCGGGGACAAACTGCAACCGAGGTACGTGCCCTTAACGGAAACCGAACCCAGATCTCTCTGGTCCGTAGTCTGACACTCTAACTGCTGAGCCAAACCAGCCAGGGCAGAACTGAATTTTTTTTTTCTTCCTTTTTTTTTAATTGATTTCAGAGAGAGAGGAAGTGAGAGAGAGATAAAAACATTGATGAGACTGGCTGCTGCCTGCATGCCCCTCACTGGGGATTGGGCCCACAACCTGGTCATGTGTCCTGACTGGAAATCGAACCAGCAACCTCTTGGTGCATGGGTCAGTGCTCAACCAGTGAGCCACACCGGCTAGACTGAATTTTTTTTTTCTTCTTTATTGGTATTAGAGAGAGAGGAAGGGAGAGGGAGAGAGATAGAAACATCGATGAAAGAGAACGTCGACTGGCCGCCTCCTGCATGTCCCCCACTGGGGATCAGGCCCACAACCTGGGCATGTGCCCTGACCAGGGATTGAACTGGCGACCTCTTGGTGCATAGGTCAATGCTCAACCATTGAGCCACACTGGCCGAGCCGGACTGAATTTTTCATTTTAATTTAAATAGCCACAACTAGTTAGTGACTACGACGTGGACAATACAGATACAGAACATTTTTATCAATGCAGAAAGTTAAGGTAAATCAAGTTACTACTTTTCTGGGAATCCTCTTGTGGCGCTCTCTCTCTCTCTCTCTCTCATTCTCACTCTCACTGAGAACACAAAGCCAACTCTTTTTTCTTTATTGATTTTAGAGAGAGAGGAAGGGAGAGGGAAAAAGAAACGTCGATGAGAGAGAACATCAACTGGCTGCCTCCTGCATGCCCCCCACTGGGATTTGGCCCACAACCTGGGCATGTGCCCTGACTGGGAATCAAACGGGCGACCTCTTGGTGCATGGGTCGATGCTCAACCACTGAGCCACACCAGCCAGGCACAAAGCCAACTCTTAACTGGGGTCTTTGAAGCTCTTGGCGATACCCCTACCCCCCACTCTCCCATTTGTTTAGTCCTCTCCTGCCATCTGGCCCCAGTGCACTGAGCATGCTCCTGGCTGACTTTTCTCCCAAATTGCCACATGACTTCATCTTTATTTCCTTTGAATCTCCACTTCAATGCCTCCTTATCAGAGAGGTTTTCCCAGGCTAGACTATGTACAGTACACCACCACCACCTTTACTCTCCCCCCACCCATTACAACCCTCCTCCGAGCATAGGTTTTGAGCTCAGTAAATTTATGTCAAGTCATGGGAAGATGTATTTCTGAATGATTTAGAAAATGGAATTGCTGAGAAAGCACAATTAACTTAGTCTAAGAGATTTAGGGGCTTCAAATCTCGTTATGACCAAATTATCTGTTCTACTTGGAAAAGAAAAGTACCTGTGTTCTATAATTCTTAAATTTGTTTATTTAGAAAAATGTGGTTAACATTTATATATTGCATATTGAGGGCAGAATATTCTTTTTTCCTGACATTTTTATATTTTAAAAACAAAGCAATTGAGTAGATAGATATAGATGTATAGATTTAAAAACAGAATAAAAAAAAAATAAAGACTGTATAATAGCCACACTGAAAGTTCGGATATAGAGAAAAAAAATTCTTCCAGAAACCCCCACCCACCCACCCACCCAGCTATAGTGATAGGGATTATTTATACACAATCTCCTATTCAGACTTTGTTGTTACAAATAATGCTGTAGAGAAATCCTTATACATAGAACTTTGCCCACATTATTTCTAAATTTAGTTGCCCAGAATGAAATTCCTGGGTCAAAGCACATAAACATATAAATTTTTTTATAAATTTTTTTTTTTTTTGGTACGTGCCCCTAGCAGGAACCGAACCCAGTACTCTCTGGTCCACAGGCCGACGCTCCAACCGCTGAGCCAAACTGGCCAGGGCTTTTTATAAATATTTTAAAATTTACCTCCATGTTGACTATTTAATAGGGGCAGTCAGTATTTAATGTAAACGTAGAAAGAAGACATCAAAACTAATCTTTAAGATTTGTTACTCCATCCCTGGCCAGTTTGGCTCAGCAGTTAGAGCGTTGGCCTGCAGATGAAAGAGTCCCGGGTTCAATTCCAGCCAAGGGCATGTTCCTCGGTTTCAGTTCATCCCTGGCCCTGGTTGGGGTGGTGTGGGAGGCAACCAATCGATCTATATCTCTCACATCAATGTTTCTCTCTCTCTCTCTCTCTCTTTTCCCCTCTCCCTCCCTCCTGCTCTATCTGAAGATAAATGGAAAAATATCCTCGGGTGAGGATTTTAAAAAAAAAGATTTGTTACTACAAATGTTCCAGGCCTTGGGTTTTTCTACCTTGCCTTTTTCATCCTTACTCAGATATTCAGAAAGTAACATATTCCAGCAGGCTTTTGTCTTGCTTTTAAATTGCTGTCATTTTGCACCTGCACTGCTTCGTTAACTGCCATATTGGCTCCATCTAGATTTTCACTTTCTCCAACCCAGCTGGAGATTGATGGCTTTTAAGCCAGAATAATTAACTCCCTGCTATGGGAATGTGCAAACCTGCACTTTAATCACTCTGCAACCCAGGTAGGAATAACCATTTTCCAGGAGCTAGTAGTGCTTCTCTCTGATCCTTCTGTATTCATCAGAAAAGTACAGTACATGTGCAATATGAAGAAGGGAAAGGTTGAGCAAAGCTAGATAGGAGGTCCTCAAAGTTTAACCTTTATAGTCTTTGTAACTGTCAACTTGTGGAACATATGAGGTACTGACATTTAAATTAAATTATAAAAATAACTTGGGTCCTAGCCTGTTTGGCTCAGCAGTTAGAGCATCAACCCGCGGACCAGAGAGTCCCGGGTTCGGTTCCCTCTAAGGGCACGTGCCATACCTTGGTTGCAGTTTGTCCCTGGCCCCAGTTGGGGTCATGTGGGTGGCAGCCACTCGGATATGTCTCTCTCACATCGATGTTTCTCTCCTTCCCTCTCTCGCTCCCACTCTATCTGAAGATAAATGCAAAAAAAAAAAAAAAAAGTCCTCAGGTGAGGATAAAAATAAATAAAATAAAAATAACTTGGGTTAGCATTTCTTTACTTTGTAGTCTTTTTGTGTCTCGTCTGTCTGTCTTTAAACAATATATTGTTCCATTTTGCCTTTTTTTGCACTTTATGTAATGAAACTGTACAGTATATAGCCTTTTCTGACTTTTCTAAATTTGGTGATGTTCCTTGTGATTTTCCCATGTTGATTTGGGCAGTTAAGGTTCCTATAGTATTTCATTGCATGAATACACTATCATTTATTTACTATCAATGGACATTTGGACAATTTCCAGATTTTTGCTATTATGGGGAGTGCTACTGTGAATATTTATATATTTCTCTCCTAGAATGAATTTCTCTGGGTAACTGTTATGTCATGGGCATGTTTTACTTGGAATGGTAGTTTCTTTCACTAATTTTGAGTAGTAGAAATAGTAAGGGGAAGGAATAATGAGCTCTTGGCAAGGGATGGCATACATTCTCAAGAGAAATGTGTTGATCAGGAGACCAGCTCATTTGTTCAGTAGAGCTTTTAAATTTGAATGAAGAAGTGGGGAGAAATGAAAGTTCAGACAATGGCTATTTTGGAGGCCAGCAGATTGGGAAACAAGCAGAGGAGATTTCCCATGGATCATAGAAGAAAACATTGGAAAAGGAGTTAGAAACAGTGCTGATGGCCTAGAGTAGCACTGTCCAATAGAAATATAAATGAGTCACATTATGTAATGTAAAGTTCTTAGTAGCCACATTTAAAAAGATAAAACAAGCCCCAGCCAGGTTGCTTAGTTGACTGGAGCTGTCATCCCATACACCAAAAAGGTTACGGGTTCGATTCCCAGTCAGGGCACATACCTAGGTTGCAGGTTCAATCCCTGGTTGGGATGCATACAGGAGGCAACCAATTGATGTTTCTCTCTAAAAATCAATGAACAATATCCTCAGGTGAGGATTAAAAATTTTTTTAAAAATAAAATCTCATGATTTTTTTTTTTTAATCCTCACCTGAGGACACTTTTTTATTGATTTTCAGGTACAGTGAGAGGGAAGGAGGGACAGAAAGAGAGAGAGAAACATCAATGTGAGAGAGACACATTGATTGGTTGCCCCCACACACGACCCCAACCAGGGCCGGGGATTGCACCACAGCCGAGGTACATGCCCTTGACCGGAATCAAACTCGCGACTCTTTGCTCCACAGGCCGACACACTGACAGCTGAGCCAAACCAGCCAGGGCAAAATCGCATGAAGTTTTATTTATTTATTTTTTATCCCTACCCGAGGACTTTTTTTTTTTTGCATTCATCTTCAGAGAGGGAGGAAGAGAGAGAGAGAGAGACACATTGACTGGTTGCTACCCACACGACACCAACCGGGGCCAGGGACAAACTACAACCGAGGTATGCGCCCTTAGCAGGAACCAAACCCGGGTCTCTGTGGACCGTGGGCCGATGCTCTAACCACTGAGCCAAACCGGCCAGGGCTCTCATGAAGTTTTAAAAAATAAAAAGAAATAAGTGAAATTAATTTTAATAATATATTATTTTCTTTAACTCAGTATAGCTAAATTATTATTTCAACTAGTAGTCAATGCTTGGAAATTTTTACTTTTTCTCAATACCAAGTCTAATCTGGTATGTATTTTACATTTAAAGCACATCTCTCTTTAGATTAGCCCTGTTTCAAGTTCTCAATAGCCACATGAGACTAGTGGTTGACATTGGACAGCACAGGTTGCAAACAGTTATTATATTAGTTTCTTTCCTGGAAACTACCACAATAAGTTACCACAAACTAGGTAACTTGAAACAACAGAAATTTATTCTCTCACAGTTATGGCAGCTAGAAGTCCTAAATTAAGGTGTCATCAGGATTGACCTCTAGTGGAGGCTGTTAAGGAGAATCTATTCCACACTCTTCTAGCTTCTGCTGGCTGCTGGCAGTCCTTGGTGTTCCTTGGTTTATAAACCTATCACTCCAGTCTCTGCCTCTATACTCACATGGTGTTCTTCTTCCCCTGTTTCTGTCTTCACATGACTTTCTCTGTTTCTATGTCCAAATCGCCCTCTTCTTATAAGGATATCAGTCTTTGGATTAGGGCCCATTCTAATCTAGTATAACTTCATCTTAAACTTGGTTATATCTACAAAGACCCTATTCCAAATAAGTTCACAGTATGAGGTTCCAAGTCGGCGTGAGTTTTGGGGCAAGCACTGTTCAACCCAGTACAGTTGCTAAATTAAATGGAACATTCACACTGAACGTAGTAAATAAGATTTCATGGGTCTGTGAGGTATAGTGGACTAAGACTCCAGTTTGGAATATAGTGTTGATACATAGTGTAGCATATTTTTACACTTTTAATCCTCCCCCCACCCCACAAAAAAAATCATAATATGGTGAGATTAGAACTATAATGTCAGAGACAGTAAGTTAAGTGACACTGGTGACCATTTGGGTGAACTCAAAAGAGAAATGAAGAAGAGTTGTTATTTGGGGGAAATTGTGTCCCCTGTGCTGGCCATAAAATGGTGCAGAGGCAAAAATGCACAGTACTGGTGTGCTCACATGTGCTAATGGTCTGACACTTAAAAAACAAAAATCAAATAATTTTTTTAATTAGTTGACAACACTCATCATCATCTCTGAGAGGACAGAGAGGAAACAGGTGGGAGAACTGTTGCTTTAAAACCAAAAGTCTTTCCAAAATGATAGAATTGATAGGTTAAGTGAAAGCAATTGAGATCTTAGAAGAAAATGAATTAGTGAGCCAAGTATAAGAAACCTGAACTTAGAAAGTATCAAAAGATAGGAAGATATTCTTGAGAATGTGGCAGAGACTGTGACTCAAAAGTATTAGGAAACCAAGGAATTTAACTTTATGATGCTAAAGAGAAAATGGGAAGACCCAGTGGATCTCCTGATGAAAGTTTTCTGATGATTCAGTCTTTCAGAGGGCATTTTCAAAAGATGGAAAGTAAGGGTATGCAAGTAAGGATGAATATGTGTAAGAATCCAAGTTGGGGGATTAGAACATAAAATAAGCTGAGAGTTGCAAAAAGTAAGCAAATTAAAAAGAGCCTTTAGAGTTTGGTTTGGTGACTGGGAAAGAAGATGATTTGGACTATTGTATAATACTGATTGATTATGTAGAAATAAAATTTTTACTGCTTTTGTTGACTCTATCACGAACAAGAATGTTTGACCAAAAGGGTTAAGATTCCTTAAATTAGGGAATGTAAATTCTACAGCAGAGAAAGAATTTGTGAAAAGAATTGCAGAGCCCTATCTGTGATCTTTGAAGAATGCTAGGAGTCTTCAGGGGGTGTTTAATGACAACCTCTCTTTGCTGCCCAAATCCTAAATTTTTAACACAAAAGAAGAAGGCACATGGGGGCCAAAATATCGCTTTTACTACTGAGAAAGCTGATACTGAAGAATGTGAGCTTTCTAATACTGAATTCCAGCCTTAACCCTCTAACTGGAACAGGGCAGTTCTCCTTGTAGACTTGCTAACAGGAAAGGGAAAGAGGCCTGGAGTATTGTGATTGTGATAAATGTGGGTGCCCCTCTGTGGAGCCTCAGATCAGAAATGGGAAAGACGCACCCCTGCCCTACAAGTAAATGAAAAGAATAGGGGAAAGTTTAAAACAATTTTTGAAAGAATAAAGAAAGTTGCTTAAAGACTGATGAACCTTATGCCAATTCCAGGCAGGATTCTGGACTAGATTATAAATAAGATGGATTTTGAGCACCTGTAAATAGGAATCAAGAATCATGGCTTGCTAACATTATTTGACTTAATTCATTTCCCTCATTGATTGGTAAAAAAAAAATCTTGGATTATAAGAACAATACAGTTGTATCTCTGTTTTGACAAGCCATTTGGCAAGCTATCTCTTTGTTTTAGACAAGATGGGAAAATATAGGCTAAATGCTGAAACAGTTGTGTGAATCAGTAAATGATTGACTATTCCCAGGCTGATCAATTTCAGGTCGGAAAGGAGTTTTTAGTGGCATGCTACTAGATTATCCTCAGCTCTGTCAAGTTCAGCATTCTCTTCGATGACTAGATGGGGGAAACACTAGGAATAAGGAGAATAAAAGAATTTGATGGAGTGACTGTTACTAAGTTCAAATATAATATTCACTCAATAGGTATTTCTCAAGCATCTACTGTGTGCCATGCCCATAAAGATAAATGTAAAGTTCTAAAATCAAAGCATAAATTAATAAAATTTTAAAACCCAGCTGCTTAAATACTACATAGGGGAGCAAAACATATTTTAAAATATTGTAGATTTTATTTTTAAATATTGTAGATTGTAATTGTCAATAAGTTTAGTGTGTGAATTGGGAGTTATGATGCAGTCATCAGAGAAACTGAGCTCTTAGGCATTGTTAATAAAAGCATAGCTTTTAACAGAAGGGTTAGTGATGGCCAGGTCTACTCAGTACTAGACTGTTCTAGGAAAAATGGCTTTCTCTTCTGGACTCTGCATTGAGAAATTTAATGAGATACAGGTGAAAACACTGATCATACTTAGTCTAAAGATGAGATGCAAGAGAACTGTAGTCATTGTCTCTAGACATTTGGAAAACCATCCTGTGGAATAAGAACATTTATGGGGTCCATTTCTAAGGATTTGACGTGAATTAACTCAAAATTCTCAATCACTGAAGTCAGTATTATTATTCCAATTTTGGAGAAGGAAAATGAAGCTCAGAAAGATTATGAAGCTCAGAAAGATTAAATGAGTAACTTGCCCTGAGTCACACACCTAAGAAATGGCAGACCCATGCAGTCTGCCTCTAGACCTAAACTCTTAACCAGTGTGCTGCTTGCCATTCATGGGAAAGGGATTAAGTTTGTTGTCCTTGGCACCAGCTGATTCAGTAGGTTCAGTGAAAGAAAGGGCAGAGAGCCCAGCTGATGTGGCTCAGTGGTTGAGCATCGACCCATGCACCAAGAGGTCGCCGGTTCGATTCCTGGTCAGGGCACATGCCCAGGCTGTGGGCCAAATCCCCAGTGGAGGGCATGCAGGAGGTGGCCAGTCGATGTTCTCTCTCATCAATGTTTCTATCTTTCTCTCCTCCTTCCTTCCTCTCCCCCTCCCTTCCTCTCCTCTCTCTAAAAAATAAAGAAAAACATTTTTTAAAAAAAGAGAGTGCAGAGAAACTCAATGCAGGTCAGATAAAACATCTTTAAATTTTTTTTTAATGTTTTTATTGATTTTTTTGTGTGTGAGAGAGAAAGGGAGAGAGATAGAAACATCGATGTTAGAGAGAAACATTGATTGTATGCTGCCTACACGCCCCCTACTGGGGATTGAGCCTGCAACCCGGCCATGTGCCCTGACCAGGAATTGAACCAGAACCTCTCAGTCCATGGGACGATGGTCAATCCACTGAGCCACACCAGCTGGGCAGTTAAAACATCTTAAACAAGCAGTCCAAATATGGAGGGAGTCCTGTCTCTTATGGTGCCTGTAGCCTAGCCTGGCTCACTCCTGAAAACCATGGAGGAAGAACCAGCTGAGCCATTTGACCTTCTAGGCAACTCTGAGTAGTGTGAAAAGTCATAAGTTGAAACTCAGTATCTCTTGTTTATAAGTTGATATATTTCTTTATTTGTATAGCAGAAATTCTTTTAAGCATTTATTTAATAGCTTTATGCAGTTTGATATATTTTGTTTTATGGCACATTTTGAGTAATAAGTTCTCAAACGTTATATTGTCTTGCAGATGTTTTCCTGATTGTAAAACTCGTCATTTTTGTTGTAGAAGAATTGGAAAGTCTAAGAAAAGAATTTTAAAGCCAATACAATATCCCCATTCAGAGATAACCATTGTTAACACTTTGGTGTATTTTTCCCAGTCATTTAATATTTTTTTCATAAATATTTTTTAAGGAAAAATGACTCTTGCTTTAGATCTGTTAAGATTCTTTTTACACAAAAATAATTTATTTTGATAACTTCTGGCAGTTCATCTTTTTTTTTTTTTTTTTTTTTTTTGGGCTAGGTTTCTGCCTCAATGCTCAAGCAGTTTCCCAACAGTGGCCTGAATCCAGGTCTTTTCAATGTGGGGCCCCAGTTATCTCCTCAACAAATTGCCATGCTGAGCCAGCTTCCACAGATTCCCCAGTTTCAGTTGGTAAGTAGCAGATTTTCCTCCTATAACTAAAAAGGTTATGTATTTTTTCTTTGTCTTTTAGCTTGATTTGCTTCATTTTGTGTATGTTCAGCTGGGGGTAAATATGACCAGTAGACCAAAAACTTGGTGGCACTTTCCTCATGGACACTTGACTGTCCTTCAGTACACAGACCCTTTCAATGTCCTCAGTGAGTCCATCGTAGGAAACTTAGGGCCTCTCTCTTTCTTCCTCACAGGCGTGTCAGCTTCTCTTGCAGCAGCAGCAACAGCAGCAGTTGTTACAGAACCAGAGAAAGCTTTCTCAAGCTGTGCGCCAGCAGCAAGAGCAGCAGGTACATGGGATTGGAAGGGTCCCTCTAGTGCTCTTTGTGAGGAGTGCATTTCTGTTTAACCTTTTTGATAGCAAACACAAATCATATGCAGTCTTTTCCTGTGAAGTTCAGGACGTTGGCTTATCGTGTGTCTGTCTTCCCTTGGGCCTCCTTGCTCTGGACTGCCTACCTCCAGCTGGCTCGAATGGTGAGTGCACTCCAGCAGCAGCAGCAGCAGCAGCAGAGGCAGCCTAGCATGAAGCATTCGCCATCTCATCCCGTTGGGCCCAAGCCACATCTGGACAACATGGTACCCAACACTCTGAATGTGGGGCTCCCAGACCTTCAAACCAAAGGGCCAATACCTGGATATGGTTCTGGTGAGTTGTTTGTAATAAAAACTCCTTTTTTAAAAGCCTATGATAGGGGTTGGACCTACATTACCCTCTGTTTTCACAGCAGCCATACAAAGTGTAGATAGTCATCCCTGTCTTACAGATGAGGTATCTGAGTTATTAATATCCAAGAGTTTCAACGATTTTCAGAAGCTTACCACACAATTAGTGAAAAGCAGAGATAGGGCTCCAACTTCTGACCGCAAAGCAATCTTTTATACTTATGTATGGCAATCTGCTCCCCCAGTAGGAATTATTAAAAGCAGGTTTAAATGTTTGTACATGCTGTGAGAGTTCTACACATGCCTAAGGTTATAATCTATTAAAATATATACAAGTTGAGGTGCTTAACTCGACTGATAAAATTACCTTCTCTTGAAAAAATGGAGAACTAAAATTAAAATTACAAGGCAAACTCATAAAATTCTTCTGATATTTGTATTTCATCTGATTTAAATAGAATTAGCACAAGTAAGGTTACACCTTTGACATTCATAAAGAATTTGTTGGCAGGCAAGTTGTAGCACTTTCTGAACTGGGGAACATGTTGTAAGCAGAATCCAATCAGTGAGGCAACAGTGATTTAAAAATAAAATTTTAAAAATTAAGAAGGTACCACACATACAGCAGGTTTCTTCTCAGATTCACATTTAGATTTTATTTTGGTAAAGAAGGTCCTCTCCTGTGCAAACTCAAAAATAAGAGAGAGACCTGAAATCCATGCTCCTAGGTGACAAAGTGACCCTGGACAAATGATCCTGCTCTCTGTGTTCTAGTTCTGTGAGGTACCAACTTCCTACTGGGGTGTCCACATGCAGAGAAGAGCAGAGACTTCGAGGACTCTTTGATCCTGGATAGTAAAAATAGGCATAGAGTAGCATGAATTTGGTCTCATTTTAGTAATAAATCATAGTCATTCATAGTAGCTGAACTAATTGGGAAATAGTCACTCATCATAATAGAAAATGCATTTCCAATAAAATCTTACTTTTTATGTTTAAAATGTATCAAAATTTATAATAGTTATGTGTGGTATACCCAGTGGAAAGTAGAGTTGTGAATATTATAGATTGTATACCCAGTGATTATTAAAATAGCCGGAGAGTAATTTTTATCTATCTTGGGATTATGAATGTGGCAATATCATGTACATGTAGATATGAATTAGAACCATTGTGTTAAATGGGCAATGGTGGATGATTTGTTTCTCTTATAATTTATTGTTTATTACAATTATTGCAAAAGAAGTAGTTTTGTTTTTGTTTTAAATGTTTTTCTTGATTTTCTTTAGAGAGAGAGGAAGGGAGAGAGAGATGGGAACATGGATGTGAGAGAGAGAAATATCGATCGGCTGTCCCCTGCACGCCCCCTTCTGGGGATGGAGCCCGAAACCCGGGCCTGTGCCATGACCGGGAATTGAACTGGGACTTCTCCGTCCATGGGACAGCGCTCAATTCACTGAGCCACACCGGCCAGGCAGTAGTTTGTTTTTTAATCTACAGCAAAAGGAGTAGCAGAAAATAGAGAACTACAGACAAAGGGAGTGAAGGAGTGATCACTTAAGGACAAGTTCATATGAGAGTTTCCTCCAGATGGTAAGCACTGAACCAAGTGGTAGTGATGAACAGATGATGAATTAGGGTATGTGGAAGCAGGAGAAAGGACAGATAAGATACACAAAGGATTGTTTTTGTAAGAATGATAAGATAGATAAAAGGGATATCCTGGTGAAATGAGTCCTTAGGAAGGCATGGGGCATTACTTGTCTCTGTACCTCAGCTGCTAACACAGAACCTGGCACAAATTAGGCTCTCCTTAAATATTCATTAAATTGAACGAAATGGTTTGTTTGATTTGAGTTAAAGTGTTGGTGCTGGAGAATTACAGGGAGTATACTTGGTGGATGGAGCAAGTTTGGTTTTAATGAAATAGCAAGTATAATGAAATCAGTGTTTTCCTGGGTTTCAAGGTACGATAGCTCATAAATAGCCTAAAGGTTGAAAGTGGTATGTACCTCTGCTTTCTGTTAATGTAGCCACTGGAGCACAGTGCTCCAGAACCCCTTCCCTCCAGACTTGTTGAATACATTCTGTATCCTAACATTGTGCCAGTTGCTACGTGACATTGAGAAAGACAGAGTTATGTACAACCTTGCACTGATTTTTTTTCCCTCTCATGGTTTTGGGTTTGTAGGGTGAAACTTTCAAGGCAGTTTTATCTTCTGTTCTTCCTCTCACCCCATTGATTTTTTTTTTTCCTTAGCAAACCTTGTTATTTAGTTATAGTGCTGCCATATTTTAGTGGCATTTGATCCTCAAGTTTCTAATGAGAACGATGCCCAGTTTGCTTAAAGTTCGTTCAGATGGTCTCCTCAGAATCTCCCCTCTTCTAAGATTTATAACTCTTATTAATTTTCTACTCTCCATGTGTCACAAAAGAACTCTAAAGAGCTGAAATTTAATATATTTAATTCACTATGAATTTTAGAGAAATTTTAGAGCAACTTTAAGTAAAATTAACATGCAAGGAATGGTTCCTTATCCTCTTACTAATCCCTACATTCTTGTTTTTAATCTTCACCAGAATCCTGGGTTATTTTCAAAAGCTCTTTCTCAGTGACTGGAACCAGCTTTCAGATGGCCTGGAATCCAAGCACCTTGGGCTGGTTTTCTCTGTCAAAGGTAGAGGTGTAATTTGCCCAAGGAGCAACAAACTTAGGCCATTAAAGCTTATGTCAGAGAAAGCCCTTGTTCCTTTCAACTTCCCTGCCCTCCAGTCTCATTTCAACTCAGCTACGTAGGACAAAAGAAGAAAATATCTTAAACCTTTTTTTTTTAAAGTGTTTAATTTGAAATATTTCCAGTTCATACCAAGTATTTCTGGTCTCCACCCTTCAAATACTTGGACTAGTGAAGTCAGTTACAAACAGTGTGAAGGAACAGAGTTCTTTATATTTATAGCTACATTTTGAACTTGATTTATTATATATTTGTAAAACTGTATCTGACAACTAGGAGAAGCACATGGGAGAAAAACATGACCTGGACCCACAGTGGGATTTGGATAAATGGTACTTGGGGGCCAATAAGACACCAGCAGATGGTAGGAGAGTAAAATGGATACAGCATGGAGTCTGCCCTGGCCAGAGCTGCACATTCTAGAATAAGAATAGGTTGGCTTTTGGCTCCTACAGGCCACCTGAGCTTTAGCATGGTGGGAACCCTGATCATCTTTCTGGGTTGCTATACTTACTATGGCTCTTAATAGTCTCTCTGGTTATTCATTATTCTTCCCCTTCCCTGTTTCATTTCTCTATTTTAGTCCTTTATTTTACTTTTCATGAAAGTTGGTTTGAAAAAATATTAAGTACATTCTGATCCAAAATAGATGGTTGACCTTGTAAGAATCCATCAACGAACCTCTCACTTTGGCTTTCACCTGTCCAGCCCTGTGCAGTGGGAAAACATTATCCACCAAAACTCTTGTGGGAAGCCTGTCATCTAAGGCTTACCTGGGGGCTCGTGGCAAAGTAAACTCTGAACCTCTTACTAACTACCTATTCAAGCTTTGGGGTCTTCATCACTGCATAAAAGCTTCTTTCAAATTGATCTCTCAGATTCTATCCTGACCTTCATCTACCCCATTTTTACATTGCCAATTCTCTTTCTAAAATACAAACCAAGTTATCTCTCTCTCACCTGCTTAAAGTTTTCTTTACCTCCTGTCTTAGAGGGAAAAAAGTCCAAACTTCTTTTTTTTTAATACATTTTTATTGATTTTTTTTTTTTGAGAAAGAGGAAAGGAAAGATAGAAACATCAGTGTGAGGGAGGAACATCGATCAGCTGCCTCCTGCATGCCCCCCCTCCCCACTGGGGATCCCCCCACAACCCAGGCATGTGCCCTGACCGGGAATCGAACCGGGACCTCTCAGTCCATGGGATGACACTCAGTCCACTGAGCCACTCCGGCTGGGCAAAAGTTCAAACTTCTTTACCTAATATATAAAGACCCTGCATGAGCCCTGGCCAGTTTGGCTCAGCGGTAGAGCATCAGCCTATGGACCCAAGGGTCTCAGGTTCAGTTCCTTTCAAGGGCACATCATACCTGGATTGCAGGTTCAGTCCCCACCCTGGTGGGGGTCAGAAGGCAGCCAATCGATGTCTCTCTCTCATATTGATATTTCTCTCTCTCTCTATCTCTATCTCTATCTCTATCTCTATCTCTATCTCTATCTCTCTGTCTCTATCCCCCTTCCTCCCTCCATCCCTTCCACTCTTTGTAAAAAAAATCAATGGAAAATATCCTTGGGTGAAGATTAACCAAAATAAATAAATAAATACCTTACATGACATGACTGACTCTTTATTTCTCCCCCAACTCCTGCCACTCTGCCTCACTTCATCCATAGCTAGCCATTGGAATCACATTGGACTCTTATCATTCCTTAAATAATATCATGAGTTAGAGCTTTGTACTTGGTTTCCTTAACTTACTCACATACCTACCCTAGGCCCTAGATCAAATTTCCCTTCTTCTGCAAAGACTTTCCTCCCCCAGTACCCTTACCACAACCTCATAGCTGCTCTTATTCCATATTAGTTTGATGTATGAACATCTTCATCTCACTTGGAGAATCATTCTGGCCCCAACATCCTATCTGGCACAAATGTTAGCTTAAATTAATGTGAGTGAAATGGTCTTAATTACATGGCAGGCATACATGTTCATACCTTAACAGAGCCATTGTGTTTTTAGCAAGCAAGAGCCAAGATCAGTATTTTGAAATTAAAATATCTGTTTCTGAGTGAAACTCCTTATGAATTAGTCTTGAAGTTACAAATGAAGCTATTCATGGGTTCTGCTTCAGAACTCTTGTTACTGGTACTAGAAATTTATAGAAAGACATAAAATGTGGTTCTCTGTTTTAGGCTTCAGCTCTGGCGGCATGGACTATGGTATGGTTGGTGGGAAGGAGGCTGGAACAGAGTCTCGCTTTAAACAGTGGACCTCCATGATGGAGGGACTGCCCTCTGTAGCCACACAGGAAGCCAATATGCACAAAAATGGTAAGAGCAAGCAAAGCATTATAAGTTGGAGCTCTTCTGACCATCAGCAGGCCTTGATGAAGTGTCCTGTAAAATTATTTTAAAGCACGGGATTTTAGCTTTGTCTTAGCAAGCCTCTTGGTTTTTTTTCCTCCCAAAATCTTATGGTCACCTATGGAGGAAGATTGTGTGTATTTCAAATTATAAGAAACTTAAAATGCTAGTTCTAATTATAGGGAGCAAAATTTCCCTCCTGCAGTGGGATGGGATTGAAGGTAGTAGAAGTGAACTTAAGCACCCATTAGGGTAAAACCCTAATGAATTGGCTGAGAGAACAGAGTCGGGTTTTTTTTTTTTAGGTGCAGAAGATCACAACAAATATCTATCATATCGGTTTTGAACCTTTCAGTCTCCAAAAGATGACTAATAGATAAATACATGAGATTTGAACTTTCCACAAAGCTTTCTTGTTCTTCATGAATTACAGGGTCTACTGGACAGCAATTGAGGGCATTCCAGGCTTTGGTTATAAATGTGGGGCAGCCCTTCATTCCCATAATTCTCTGTAAGAGCTTCTCCATTTCCCTCTAAGACAGATAAAAGGTCTTGGAGTCTTCCTTCAGCCTTTGTTTCAGCTGACAGTTATTCACTTGGACTCCACTCTCTATGAGAACCAAGTATAAATAGGTGTGGGACTGCTCCTGCAGTCTGAAGCCGTCCAGGGTTCTTTAAAAGCCACTGTTTTTTGTTGTTGTTGTTTTTTTAGAGAGAGAGAGAAAGGGAGAGGGAGAGATGGAAACATTGATGAGAAAAAACATCGATTGCCTCCTGCATGCCCCTCACTGGGGATTTGGCCCACAACCTGGCCATGTGCCCTGACTGGGAATCGAACCGGCAACCTCTTGGTGCATGGGTCGACGTTCAACCACTGAGCCACACCGGCCAGGCTACAAGACACTCTTAAAAATGTGTCCATCCAGAGGCTTCTGAATTGGCCACTTGGAGCTCTCTGCCTGCTATCTGCGTGCTGTCCCAAAGCATCGTCATTTGATTTTGTGGCACAAAATCAAGAACGATGTGTAGAAACTATAAGATCTGTTTTTGAACTCAGTGACCCAAGCCCAACATCTACAGCTTCAGGCACTTACCCTGCTTCTTTCCCCAAAGACATGATAGGTGCGTGACAGTAAATTCAAAATGACATGTGAGAGGATAGCTTGAAGGTAAAATAGCCACTTGCTTTTTTAGCGCTTACAGATAATATTTTCCACATTTCCTCAGCATTCTCCAAGGGAATCCAGCTTTTCATGTTCTACTACTTCACTGTAATGTGCACTTGAATCAAATTTCTTTCAGAGGTTCCAGAAAGTCAATGACTTCTTAGCTGAGCATGGAGATAGTTTTGATAATACTCCTGCTAGGCCAAACCAAACAGATTATTTTAATCAATATTTATATAAATATTTTAATACATTGCCTTGGAACTAATTTTATTAGTTCATAAATAGGATCCTAAGAATAGATCAATTGACAGACACGATAACAGCATGTAAAATTTGTTTGAGAAATAGGTAGAATGGTTTCTCACAGAAGCTGAAATTTTTATTTCAAGTAAAGCTCATTTTTTGTTAGTTTAAGGGAATTTTAAGCTTTTAATTTTTTTCCTGCCTTGTGGCATATAAAATGTATGAAGCGGGCACTGACTAAACCGCTGAAATGCTCTCAGGAAAGTAGTTACAAAGGATTTGCTGTTCTTCATGTGTGGGGCCATGGATCTCAGAGCTGCAGAGTTCACTGCTGGTCTTGTGCTGGCAAAGACCTTAGGCAGGAATTCCATCTCATTGCTTTGGAATTTAAAGCAATTACAGATGCTTTTCTCTCCAGTAGACTTCCCTACATTTATATTGCTTCTTCCAAGGAAGCTAGGCCTGATCAGCATTGAAGAACTTGGGTGGGTAGTGTCAGTACAAATGTAGTTAAAAACTTTATGTGCTGTAAATTGTTTAATGTTTTTAGTATTTCTTGCACTCAAGTCATTCGTGTAGAAACTGTAGGGATAATGGTATGATTTGTAGTTTATGAAAGTTTAGTTAACTTCATAAGAGGATGGAATTTTAAAACTGAAAGGAACATTCAAGAATGAAAACAGTGCTGTGTGCATGAGTGAGAAACTGAAATGCTCAGAAAGGTGAAGTGAATTGTTCATGGTCATCCCGCTTATTAACTATATACTGGGTCTCATGTGTGACCTTTCATTCTAATACTCTTTCTACTACATAAGCTTCAGAATACTGTATTTGTTTGAGTTTCTCTAAGTAAAAAATTGACAAGTTCTGTTCGCAGGACTCCTTTCCAAGTGTGAATTAATTTTCTCTCTCTTTTGTCAGGCGCTATAGTGGCCCCTGGTAAGACCCGAGGAGGGTCACCATACAACCAGTTTGATATCATCCCAGGTGACACACTGGGTGGCCATACGGGTCCTGCTGGTGATAGCTGGTTACCTGCCAAATCTCCACCAACGAATAAAATTGGAAGTAAATCCAGCAATGCCAGTTGGCCTCCAGGTATTGTCCAGGAATTGTTTTTTTTTTTTCTGAGATATCATTTGTTTTTTAATTGTTAATTTCAGATTCTGAACCAATTCTTTTTGCCACCCAATTTAGTAAGGCACCCACTTTCATTGTTTTCATTCGGTAATTATTGTCTGATAAAAGCAAGGCATGTGCTATGCTGTGGGAAGATAGAAAATTTTCATTAGATTGAGTCTCTGCTCTATAGCGTTCAGTCAGGAAAATAAGGTAATGACACTGATCCACCTACAAGGTAAATTACTGTGTAGCAAATACTGCACAGACTTGAATATGCTGAAGGAAGTCAGAGGAGGGGAATCGGGGGATAAAAGAACTGCAGCTGGGACTTGGCATGTATTTGTCATAGGATGCCTTGTAACTTGGGTTCTTCTGAACTATCCATTGAAATGATTTGTTTATTTTTATTTATTTTTAAATATGTTTTTATTGATTTTTTTTTTTTTTAAGAGAGAGGAAGGGGGAGAGAGAGATGGAAACATCAATGTGGGAGAAAAACATCAATGGGCTGCCTCCTGCACACCCCCTACTGAGGATTGAGCCCGAAACCTGGGCATGTGCCCTGACTGGGAATTGAACCAGAACCTCTCAGCCCATGGGACGACGCTCAATCCACTGAGCCACACTGGCTGGGCAATTTTTTTTTTTTTTTTAAGCAAGTATTTATTATCAGTTAGGTTCCAGGTTCGAAGTAATGAGTGGATGAGAATATTTGTTATTTGTTTTCTTTTTTTTCTCTTTCTCTTTGTTTTGATATAGATAACCTATTTTTATTGTAAAACAAAATTTAAATGGAGCCCTGGCCCGTTTGGCTCAGCGGTTAGAGCGTCGGCCTGCGGTCCGGAGAGACCCGGGTTCGGTTCCCGCTAAGGGCATGTACCTCGGTTGCAGTTTGTCCCCGGCCCTGGTTGGTTGTGCGGGTGGCAGCCGCTCGATGTGGCCCTTTCACGTCGATGTTTCTCTCTCTCTCTCTTCCTCTCTCTTCCTCCTACTCTATCTGAGCAAAAAAAAAAAAAAAAAAAAAAAATTTAAATGGAGTAAAGCAAAAATAACAAATAATTTGGTATATGTCCTTCTAAACCTTTCTCTGTAGTTACATTTGTGATATGAATATGTAGTTTCATTTTATTAAAGTGGGCCTATTATGTCTATTGTCTATGTATGATGCATGTTGCTTTCCCTCATGATTAGAAAAATAAAAGTTTATTAACACTATCACATAGCTTTAAATATGATTTAAATTAACCAATAAAAATTGTAAACACTTATTTATACATATTTCAGGCCTTCTCATGATAAGCCATATTATTCTTGCTGGTTGTCCCTGCATATTCCACATAATAGTGGTCATTTGTATTGTGTTTTCTTTTGTGCCTCTGAGCCAATTTCCGGTGAGATAAGTGGGAGAAGTCACTGATCTCCAACAAGATTTTCTCCTAGTTCTTGTCCTAGATGCCTGATCAGTTCTCATGAGCACCAGACTACTTAATCCTGCCTCCCTACCCTTGAACCTGAATTTCCCTGGGAGCAGGAAGAGCAGGTTCTGGGACTAGGCACTGATGAGCTCTGGCATCACGTTCACAGCCATAGAGAGACAGAGAAGGTTGACATGTTGACACAAAGGTGTTGCTGACAGTGTATATTTTCAAGCTGAATTTTTAAAAAATTTTATGGCGAGCCCGGCCGGTGTGGTTCAGTAAATTGAGCGTCGTTCCATGGACTGAGTGAGAGGTCCCAGTTCGATCCCAGGGCACATGCCTAAGTTACAGGCTCGATCCCCAGTAGGGGGCATGCAGGAGGCAGCCAGTCAATGTTTCTCTCTCACATCAATGTTTCTTTTTTTTTTTTTTAATTTATTTATTTTTATCCTCACCTGAGGACATTTTTTTTCCTTTTTTGCTCAGATAGAGTGGGAGGGAGGGAGAGGAAGAGAGAGAGAGAGAGAGAGAGAGAGAGAGAGAGAGAAACATTGACGTGAAAGGGACACATCGAGCGGCTGCCTTCCGCACGACCCCAACCAGGACCAGGATCGAATCGCAACCCAGGTACGTGCCCTGGACCGGAATTGAACCCGCAACTCATTGGTCCGCGGGCCGTCACTCTAACTGCTGAGCCAAACCGGCCAGGGCTCACATCGATGTTTCTATCTCTCTCTCTCTAAAATACCAATAAAAACATACTTTTAAAAAAATTTTATGATGAAAATCTGAAATAAAATAGATTGAATATTTAGATTTTTTACAGATCTATTTTTTATATCAAAAAATAACTTCATTGTATTTTTTTTTAACCTTCTACCGCTAATACTTGTGCTTTTTCTCTCAGAATTCCAACCAGGAGTGCCATGGAAAGGTATCCAAAACATTGACCCTGAATCTGATCCTTATGTCACCCCAGGAAGTGTGCTGGGGGGTACAGCCACATCTCCCATTGTAGATACTGATCACCAACTTCTGCGGGATAACACCACAGGTAAATAAGTCAAACAGCCCTTGTATTGATTCAGCACCCAACATTTTTAAATTTGTCAAGCCGTGGCTTCATTTATACTTGCTATTATCTAATAATTTAACCAGAAAACACAAGAACATAAAGCTTTTCACATTTATTTTTTAGATATATTATGTTCACCCTTCTGTTGTAGGTTAAATAAAATACTTCCATGTTTCACTTGTTATACTAACATTTTTCTATAATATTTTCATCTTGTTTTTCATCTGTCACTCAAAGGGTCTAATTCTTCCCTCAACACCTCGCTGCCTTCACCTGGTGCCTGGCCCTACAGTGCCTCTGACAACTCCTTTACCAACGTTCATAGCACTTCAGGTATGAGTGTGACCTATTTGTTTCCTTTTGGTTAGCACTTTCAGGTTCCCTTTTGCAAAGGAAACTGGCATTTATTTCTTAAGGAGTACTTTTATAAGTAGTTAAATAGCATATGTTAGTATAAATGGAGGCACAACTCTTATATTGGCCATGTCCTCGAGGAGCTTCAAGTGTCAGAGAGGCAGGATGAGACACATACAGCTTTAGAATAAGGCAGATGGGGACATAATTGCAGGGAGTTGTCGGTGTTGAGAGAGCAGAGGTTATATCCTGATGGCACAATTGCTTTTCTTTTAACCAATCTGCCAAGAGAATCAAGGGCCATGGAAAGAACCAGTTAAGTCCAGTTTGTTATTTGTAAGGCAGCCAGTTATAGTTTGCTTTTCTGTAAAAAAAAATCCTTCCAGCCCGCTCGGTGGATTGAACATCGCCCCATGGACTGAGAAGTCCTGGTTTGATTCCTGGTCAGGGCGCGAGCCTGGGTTGGGGGCTCGATCTCCAGTGGGGGACTTGCAGGGGACAGTTGATCGATGTTTCTCTCTCACATGAATGTTTCTGTCTCTCTCTTAAAAAACATAATAAGAACTTTTAAAAATAAAAATAAAAAATCCTTCCACTTAAGACAAAGGCTAAGGGCAGCCCTGGCTGGGTTGCTCAGTTGGTTAGAGCGTTGTCCTGATGCACCAAGGTTGTGGGTTCAATCCCTGGTCAGGGCACATACAAGAATCAACCGATGAATGCATAAATAAGTAGTACAACAAATCAATGTTTCTTTCTATCTCACTACTCTCTCTTCCTCTCCCTCCTTCTCTCTCTCCATCTCTCCCCATCTCTCTCTTCCTCTCTCTCTCTCTCTCAAATCAGTAAGTAACAATGAAAAAGAAAGAAAAGAAAAAAAACGGCTAAGGGCCCATAGCCAAGGGATATAAAGAGCCCTTGATTAATTCTACCAACAACATTTGTTGAGTTCCTTTTTTGGTTTGTTTGTTTTTGTGTGGTTTTGTTTGGGGGATTTTTTTTTTTTTTTTATCCTCGCCCAAAGATATTTTTTCCATTCATCTTTCAGATAGATTAGAAAGAAGAGAGAGTGGGGGGCAGGGGGGAGAGAAACATTGACTGGTTGCCTCCCGCACAACCCTGACCAGGGCCGGAAAGAACTGCAACCGAGGTACGTGCCCTTGGCTGGAATCAAACCCATGACTCCTTGGTCCATGGGCCTACTCTTAACCACTGAGCCAAACCGGCCAGGGCATGGGATTATTATTATTATTATTATTTTTAAGACAATAGGGAATGGAAAGTTAATGGGTATAATAGAGCCTTTGAAGTCACTCAACACAATACCTTACATATCATTAGTGGTTGACACTTTGGTCTTGCAAATCATTAGTAGTTAGCACTTTGGTTTTGCAAAAGTTGGATCTTGAGCCATTAAAGTCTTTAAGGGTTCTGTTCTTTGTCCAGGCAAAGGTAAAATAAAACAAATCTTTAGATACCTACTAACACACTGCAGGTTAGTGACCTTACAAATTGTCTTCTATTTTTTTTCTTTCCACCTGTGTGTCATATCAACAGTGCAACAGTAATCTATCATTTATTGAATGGTCCTGTAAACCAGTCAGCATACTAAGCCTTCAGCATGAATTCCTTTTTTTTTTTCAACAGCAGTGACTTATTTATTTCTAATGACTCAGTGGATCAGAAGTCTGGGCAGGGCCTAGTTTGCCAGTTCTTCTGTTGCAGCCAGGGTCAGCTGAGGTGTCTCATGAATTATAGTCGATGGCAGCCAGGCTGAGCTAGAAGGCTTCACTCAGATGTCACGTGTTTAGCTCCCCAGTGTGCCCTCTTTCACTGCATGTGTTGCCTTATCACTCAGTATTTTATCTCGAACTTTCTTTATTTTTTTATTGAATTTATTGAGGTGACAGTGATTCACAAAACCATATAGGTTTCAAGTGTACAACTCAGTAAAACATCATCTGCACACTGCATCATGTGCTTATCACTCTAAGCAAAGTCCCTTCCCGTCTTCATTTTCCCCCATATCCCCCCCCGCCCCCCGTCTTTGCCCACCTTCCCCCCTGCCAACCCCCTTTTCCCTCTGGCTATCACCACACTATTGTCAGCATGAATTCTTTTTTTTTTTTTTCATTGATTTTTTTTTTTTTTTTAGAGAGAAAGAGAGGAAGGGAGAGAGAAACATCAATGTGATAGCGAAACATTGATCAGCTGCCTCCTGCATGCCCCCTACTGGGGATTGAGCCCCACCACCTGGGCAAATGCCATGATCAGGAATCGAAATGGCAACTTTTAAGTGCACAGGAAGATGCCCAATCAACTGAGCCACACCTGCCAGGTCTCAGCATGAATTCTTATCTTACCTTTACTAAAGTCTATGGGGAGGCTCTGGTGTTATCCCTCTTTTTTTCTTTTTTTTCTTTTTTAGGGCCTTCCAGTGAAAACCGGAAGGTCTACTAGACAAATTCAAAAAGAGCTGTAAGCACTCCTTTTTTTTTTTTTAATTGATTTTAGAGAGAGAGAAAGAGGGAGGGAAAAATAGAAACATCAATGAGAGAGAACATCAATTGGCCGTCTCCTGCATGCCCCCCACTGGGATCAGGCCCACAACCTGGGTATGTGCCCTGACCGGGAATCAAACCGGCGACCTCTTGGTGCATGGGTCGGCGCTCAACCCCTGAGCCTCACCAGCAGGACTATCCCCATTTTATAGATGAAGAAACAGGTTCAAAGAGCTGAGAAAATTTGCCTCAGGTCTGAGTAAATGTGTAAAGTAGTCAACTCAGTATTTGCTGTTTCTAACTATTATTCTACATTATACCTTTTTTTTTTTAATCACCACCCAAAGATATTTTTCTATTTATCTTCAGATAGAGTGGGAGGGAGGGAGGGAGAGAGAGAGAAACATTGACATGAGAGGGACACATCAACTGGTTGCCTCCCACACGACCCCGACCAGGGCTGGGAATGAACCGCAACCAAGGTACTTGCCCTTGACTGGAATCGAACCCGTGACCCATTGGTCGGTGGGCCAACGCTGTAACCTCTGAGCCAAACCTGCCAGGGCGCCTACATTATACTTTCATAGGTCTTCTTCCTTTACATGTAAAAACTCATTTTCACCTAACTCTTTTATTCCTGTAACTTCCTGTATCTAGGTTGAACTTTTTAATTTTTTGTCTACAATTGGACATTCACCTGGGAGATGACCTAAGAATCACCCCAGACATGTCTAAAACTGAACATATACTGTCATACTTCCAAAATTATCTTTCCTTTGTAACTAAACTCTTTATTTTTCTTAGTGATGTTCCCATGAATCACTAAGCCACAAAATCTCAGTATTTTCTCGTTCTTTCATTTCTCCCTTGCTCCCTGGATCCAGGCAGTGATGATGTCCCCAAGTGGTTTAGTCTGCCATTGTAGCTCTCTTATCCATGTCTTCTGTTCCATTCTGTTTGCCATCACCCAGGTTTTTCACCCTAGTTTAGACACTACATACTGAATCTACTGCACAATCTCCTGATAGTATCTTAATTAGTCCTCAGCCTACCTTTATGGCCTCCTTGACTTCTCTGCCCCTATGAAATGTTGTTCAGCCAGAACTGAGTAGAAACATATTTAGTACAGAAGGGGTGTAAATTGAACCTTGTTTTATATTTTCCAGGCTCTCTGAGCCCATCTGTTCATGTAAATCCTTCAAGACCTGTCTTTGCAAAGCGTTTGATAACAGCCCAGCATTGTCTTTCTCCTCTGTGTATTGAACATATATGATGTTGCCTGGGGTTACCAATTTTGTTAGTCATCTGTTCTGTTTTCCCATCTGACCTTGAAGTTCTTGAGAATACTTGAGAATAACTGTTTATATTACCCACATACTGATTTAGCATCTTAAAACATGGTAAACTCTTAGTGAATATTTGTTGATTGAATTTTAATCTGTTTGAATGTTGATATCTAATATTCTGGATCAAGAAAAGTGTAATTTTCTAGTGTACGTTCTATTAAGTCAGTAAGTATTTATAGAATATTTTAGTTCCTCTAGGTTTCACATTCTTTTTTTTTTTTTTTTCTCATTGATTTTTAGAGAGAGGAAGGGAGAGAGAGAAACATCGATGAGAGAGAATATCAATTGGCCGCCTCCTGCATGCCCCCCCATTGGGGATCAGGTCCACAACCTGGACTTGTGCCCTGACCAGGAATCTGACCGGTGACTTCTTAGTGCATGGGTCGATGCTCAACCACTGACCCACACCAGCCGGGCAGGTTTCACCTTCTATATCTATAAGACTAATGGCTTCAGGAATCCTTTCCTTAAATTTATCTTCCCTTTCAGATTGTGTTTAGTTAAGAAAGCAGTAGGAAATTAATTATCTTATTAAGTCTTTAGTCCATTTGTTAATTTGTCAGTTCAGAGTAGTAGTCATTGAAAATTTTATATTTAATAAGCTCGAACAATATTTTGTATTGCTGCTTTTAAAATATTTTTAGAATTAAGTGTGTGTGTGTGTGTGTGTGTGTGTGTGTGTTTGCGCGCGCGCAAAATTTATGTGTATGGGTGACAGGGGTGACCTATCTAACCTTATTTCTTCCTTAATTTTCTTACAGCAAAGTTCGCTGATTACAAATCAACATGGTCCCCAGATCCCATAGGACACAACCCCACTCATCTCTCCAACAAGATGTGGAAAAACCATATTTCCTCAAGGAACACTACACCGCTGCCCCGCCCACCTCCTGGTCTGACCAACCCCAAACCATCATCTCCCTGGAGCAACACAGCACCACGATCAGTCAGGGGGTGGGGGACACAGGACTCACGGCTTGCCTCGGGTGAGAAGGATCTGCCTAAAGGAGCATCATTGTTCAAACACAAGGGTCTTATGTTAACACAAATGGTGAAGACATGATGAAGGCTTCGCAAGAGAGGAAATTCAGGTTGACTGGTAGAGGAAAAAGTATCTCTTGAGTGGAAAATTGTAGTCAGCGTAAGGCAAAGGGACCCAGGAATTCCCAAGGTACTGATGGAGTAAAAATGACAAACAACAGAGCGAGAGCACTAGGAGGAAAATGTTGTCTTATAGCAAAGGCATAAGAGTGCATAGAGGTCTAGGTCTAGGAGAAGAGAGCTGGCTATTCAGTGACAAGATAAAGATCAGAGTGCGGTGGAAAAGAGACAGTGATTTATACAAAGAGAGAAGCATATGGGCTATATGAAAATGTTTCTCACTCATGCCTTTTTTTCATTTTTTGATGGCTCTTTCTAATCCTTTTTCTGGTTGCTTACAGCCTCTACCTGGAGTGATGGTGGTTCAGTTCGTCCTAGTTACTGGCTGGTTCTTCACAATCTCACTCCTCAGGTAATCATGCTTTCTTATGATTTTCTAGATAGGACTTAATTGTGATAAGAGAGAGAAACTCAGAGATGTGGATAGATACGAAAACTCATTTATTTCCTGGTCACTGCAGAGAGGTCCAGCCTACAAGGGTGTGTCTTGCCACCCAAGGCTTAAAGCCTACTGCTGAAGGGGGAGTGTTGGCCACTCAGTGTCACACCTGCCCCATGGTGATGTTAACACATGTACTTTATAAAATAGTGACAGTGGGGCATTACTATCTGGTGAATTCTGTTTAACAGAGATAACTTGCTGTGTAGAGCTGCTTGTCAGAATCCAGAATTAAATACAAGATGGCTGTTTAAGTGTTTTAACACATGCAAAAAAAGTTACCTGTTTTTGTGTTAGTTATCAAAGACCTGAGGCTCGATATTAATGGATTTTCTGCTCCATAAATAATTAACCATCTATCTCTGCAGAACAAACGTGTCTGTTTCATAGCTTAAATGCCCCATGGGTACTTCTGATTTTCTCTGTTACCCTCTTCTATGTGGATGGCATTACTCATTTCGGTCCTCAGAATATGCCCTCTGGGTTGTTTGTACTGTGGTAGAACTTCATTTGTACCAAAGCGCCACCCTCCCTTCACATTGGTTGCTTAATAACTGACACATTTGCAGCAGCATTATGTTGAGGATTCAAATGAGGTTAAATGAACTCATCAAAACTGAGCCTATAACCTTCATTTGAACTTGCCAGCACAACCTTTGCAACACCTTGTCAAAAGAGTCAATTATGCCTCCCTGCCTTTGACACACAGAATGATTTGTCTAGCATTTATTTCATAAACAAATTTGTATACACTTTACTAAGCTAGCACTTTCCAGAGTGGTTCCCATGGCCTAATATGTTTGGAATATATACTTGATTAAACAAAATTAAGTAGGTTTGTTCACTAAGCCATTTTGGTTCCTTTAATATGCTAACATGTATTATGATCCTCTGTGGGGAAATACAGCTTCTCCTAAATTTATTTGACCAGTGAACTCATTTGTGGGGAGTAAATCCAGGGCTTGTATTTCATGGTCCATATTGAGAAAGTCGGTTTCCTAAATACAGTTAACATGAGGAAGAATCTGGATTAGCTTTTATTCTCTGTATCTAATAACTCAGCTAAAAGTCCCAGGTTATTTAGCTAATGGTTGACTGAAGCATGAAGATTTTATATAACTATCCTCAAAACTATATCTGCCTTATTATTTCTAATGAAATAATGTGGTGGGTATAGTGCGGTTAGGATGAGAGAAGGGGTACACTGTGTTGAAATGAAGCTGGGCAAGCTAACCAGCTGTTCACTTATGTTTCATAATATGAAAATTAGTACTTACATTTGTGTGTGTGTGTGTGTGTGTGTGTGTGGAATATAGGGGGTTGGCTGTGTTTATATTAGAAAGAATTCATTAATTTTAAAAATCAACACTGCCTCATAGCAGACTAATCTCAGTTGCAGCTTAAAAGAAGGATATACAGTCAAATCTTTAGTTCCTGGATATTTACTTTTTATTACCCAAAATTTCTTTAGATGACATCTACCCTAAAAGCCACTAAGTGGCATACACTGATACGCTTCTGTAGTCGATTGTCAGTTTAAAAACAATGCTAAGAGCTGTTTCTCCAATCATTTTCTATAAAGAACTATGGTGAAACTGCCAGTTTCATCCTGCAGGGTTTCCATGGTAAAACCACAGAATGTTTCCACTGCTGCTGCCAGGAGCACAACTTTTGAAGGCTATTCCAATAGTAATGTTTCACTTCTAAAGAAATGAACTGAAATGTTGGACTGAGCAGCTTAAATAAACATAGTTGAGATCTTGATACAAATAATCAGAGTGAATAGATTTGTTCATTTGAGTCATAGGTGAGGGCAATTATCCCCAGTCACTGGACATCCTAGTGGTGAGAGTCTGACTAAGGTGAGCAACTACAGCCTTTGGTCCCATGGGCAGAGGGCAGAAGAGGACAGAGAAGTAGGTAGAAATAGTCTCACTTTGAGATGGCCAAAGGAGGAGTAAAAGGACATCAGAACAGTCTATGAGCTGGGGCAGCAGTGGTTAGCAGTGCTTTTCTTGTTTGTGGCTTTCTTTCTAGCTCTTTGTGAGATTTTTAACCAGGGAGGTGACTACATTAGTAATGATGCTGAGAACTTTGCATGTTTTCTTAAACTCTTATTTGGGTAGCATCTTATTTCTGCTTTTTAAAGCTCTACAAATTAGCACATGTTCACATGTTTGCCTCTTAAAGAATATAGACCACAGGTTGAATCAATGCTTTTGTTTTGAACTGCATCTGTGCAAACTTTTTTTTTTTAATTTTTTTCTTTATTGATTTTTAGAGAGAGAGAGGAAGGGAGAGGGAGAGAGAGATAGAAACATCAATGAGAGAGAACATTGATTGGCCACCTCCTGCGTGCCCCCCCACTGGGGATCAGGCCCACAACCTGGGCATGTGCCCTCACCAGGAATCGAACCAGTGACCTCTTTGGTGCATGGGTCTATGCTCAACCACTGAGCCACACCGGCCTGGCTGTGCAAACTTTTTGATTTGCAAAATGGGCACATTAGATCTCAGCCCAATGCTTTGAATATCTTAAAATTTCCCTTCAAGACCTCTGTATTCAATGCACTCTTACCTTACTTTGAGTTCTTCATTCATCCCTCCAACTTATTTAGTACTGATACTATTATTTACAAACCAGAAGCCCTTCTCATTCTCTTATATAAGAAAGGTCACTTGACTTCCTATCACAGCCCACCTCCAGTTTTTATCTCACGAATGTCTTACTCCTTAGATTGATGGGTCAACCTTGAGAACCATCTGCATGCAGCATGGCCCACTGCTGACATTCCATCTGAACCTAACCCAGGGCACTGCCCTGATCCGATACAGCACCAAACAGGAGGCGGCCAAGGCCCAAACTGCACTGCATATGTGAGTACCTGTCCTATGCTCACTGAGACAGACACTCTGGAAAATGCACACATGAGTATTCTGGCACCTGCTTAATTAAACAAAGATGCACGAGAACTTGCCCAAAACATCATCTCAGAAATTAATTGTTTGTTTGGTACTGAGGTGACTGATTTTTACCTGCCTAAGCATGAATTGTCCTGTGTATATCATAGGCCGATACATAAGCCAATAATCAGAATTCCACAAGTGAAGAATTTGTGAAGTAGTGAATAAAATTTAAGTACCATAAAACAAAGCCATTACCTATGAAAAGGTGAAACCATAATTACAGTCTCTTTTCATAATCATATGTAACTGCTTGCTTTAGCTTCTTTGTGAGTGATGATGAAATGTTGTGGTCTTGGTGGATAGCAGAGGTTTTTCATGAAGTAGGTGGGATTGGATCAGACTTTGACCATCCCCCTCCCTGCCACTCTCAAAACTGATGGACAGGAAAGAACTGACTCCTTGTGGCTACAGATGCCAAGACAAACAGCTACACACAGAACAAGCAAGTGATGGTGAGGCTCAGGCAGTGAACCTTCCACTGAGATGGTACAGCATTTCCAGGTGTCTGACGCTGAAACACCTTTGGTCTGTGATCTTTTACTTCCCATGGAGGAAAAAAGAGGTCACATTATTCTTGACATATAAATTTCTCATACCGAGGGATATCTATCTATATAGTATCCTCCAGTAATCTTTGGATATTTTGAGACTTTGTGGTACCTTATTGCTTTAAATCAGTACCTGGCGGCCTGGTTAAAATGCAGGTTCTGATCCTGTGATTCTGCATTTTAAAAAACATCCAGGGGATGTGGAAGCTTCTGGTCAAAGGGCTGCACTTTGAATAACAAGGACTCAAAATACTCAGTTCCTTTCTGTGCTTTAGGATTTTCCTCAAATCCATAGTTCTTCCCTCCCCTTTTTTCCAGGTGTGTGTTGGGAAACACTACCATCCTGGCTGAGTTTGCCACCGATGATGAAGTTAGCCGCTTTCTGGCACAAGCTCAGCCCCCTACACCTGCAGCAACCCCGAGTGCACCCGCAGCGGGTTGGCAGTCACTGGAGACCAGCCAGACCCAATCAGATCCCGTCGGACCTGCTCTGAATCTTTTCGGTGGGTCCACAGGGCTCGGGCAATGGAGCAGCAGTGCTGGTGGCAGCAGTGGGGCCGATCTTGCTGGCGCTTCGTTGTGGGGGCCCCCAAACTATTCTTCTAGCTTGTGGGGAGTCCCAACTGTGGAAGATCCCCATAGGATGGGCAGCCCTGCTCCTTTACTACCTGGTGACCTTCTGGGAGGAGGGTCGGATTCAATCTGAACTTAGAACCTTCAACTCTGACCTCGTGACCTTTTTTTGGAACAGCAGCAGCACTAACTTGACCTTTTCGTTTTTTTTTTCAACTTGCAATAAATACATTTTTAAAAGGAAAAAAGAAAACGGAGAGAGAAAAAAAGGTGGGTCATTGACAGACTGTCTGAGCACATAGTTGCCTCCCTTATAACTTCAGTTTTTTCGTTTGGAATATGAATCCAAAAAGAGAACATATCACTCTTGAAATACTTGAATCATGAACGCCAACCTAGAAAGACAATGTGAAGCAAGTACACATACCATTTAAATTTAAACACAAAAAAAATTAAAAAAATTAGTTTCTAGTTTTTCACTTTTTTCATGTTATATGGAAGTTGTTGCTAAGAAACATATATACTGAAAAAATAGCTTTTTAACTTTGTTTGCACTGGGTGTGTTTCCGTCCTTAGGTCTACCATGTTTGGGAGGGAGGGGAATTCAAAAGAATTGTTGGGGTGGTGGGAGGGAAGACTTGACGGAGCCTCACTTTAAAAACAAAAACATAAAAAACCTTAAAAAAAAAAAAGGAAAAAATTTGTGATTGGCTGGTTGATAAATACCAGTGTGTTCTGGCACATGTAACTGCCCAGGCATGCTTGTTCTGGTATGTGTGTGCACGTGTGTTCATGTGCATTTGCGTGCATCCTTCTCTCTGTCTCTGTGTGTATGTATGCCTTTGTCCTCCTCTGCCTCCTCCTCCTACCTGACCCTGATTTCTCAGAAAGCTGCGTTGCTGACAGTCCATAGGCTGGCTGGCCGGCCATCCGCTTTTTACTTTCATTAATATTTTTTTAACTATGAGAACACACAAGCATGGGGAGCACTGCTACTAAAGCAACTCCTTTGGGCTGCATTAAGATGAACAGAGTGCTTTTTAATGATGAAAGCAGGGAGCTCCTTTACATCTGCAAATTAGTCTGAGTGTGAGTTTTTTCTAGCTTTTCTTTTGACCCAGCAGTAGAGTGGAGCACTGCCAAGTCCAAAAAATTAGGCGAGCAGGAGGTAACCTCTTGGAGCAACTGTGTGTTTATGTATTTCTGTTTTTTTAAGTAGCCACTAGGCTAACATCTGAATCTGTTAAGTTTCATGCAGGCCTTTTCGTTACTTTGAATGGGAACAGATGATGAATAGTTTTTAATTATGTGATGTCTCAAAAGCAGAAAAATTATGTTCTCCTCCTTCCTTGTATAATCAGGTATGAGAAATTCATCAGAAAGTCAGGTAATGCTGAATTCAATATTTCTATTCTCTTTTTCATTTTATGAAAACAGAAAAAAGTAAGTTGTGAGCAGCCTCCTGAAAGCATCCGCAGCTCCTCCCTCTCTGCTCCTTTCTTGCTGAGCGTTACCTGTGCCAGGCCGTGGCGTGTTACAGCACCAGGCCATCACTGACAGAAACGTTTACTTAACGAATGTTCTTAAACCAGTGTGTACTTCAAGCGTTTCCTTTTGTTTCTCTGTGTTGTGTATTTCCTGTGTATGTGGTTTTGCTTAGGCAGGTATAACTTAGCAAAGACTTTTAAGTATTGCACCTTTTTTTGGTTTTGACCTCTTTTTTTTTTTTCCTTATAATGTTGCTTTTTTTATTTCGGTATTTAAAGACTTTTTTTTTAAGCATCAATGTAGTAGTATTCTGGGCCGAATAGGAGCTAACTTTTAATCCACAGTTATCACCAACATGTATGTACTTATGTTGGAGTCAAAATGTATCGAACTGCTTTTTGTGAAGAGAGTTATAGCAGCCCTGAAGGGGTATCCCTTTATACAGACAGATGGTGGGTGGGGTGGGGGGAGGGGGGTTGTATGCCGGTAACGTGCTAGCACTTGTGTGGACATCCCAATCTGCATTATACTGTTTAACATAAAGTGCCGACATTCTGTACCAGCAAATACCTGCCCATTCCAACCCTTGGTGGGAGCAGACCTCTACTGTCCTCCATAACTTGCTGCTAGTGAGGACAAAGGAGTTTTTCTTTCTTTAGCATCTTCAGTGAAGGATATAACAATGCCTAATGTATTTGACTTTTAGCTTGTGTCTTTGTGTAAAGTGGGTGGGTGGGTATGTATAGGAAAAGGCAAAAACTCATTTAAGTGGTTTTGTGAGACAAAGAATGGGAATTCTGTAGTCCTCTCGGCTTACCCTGTTGATTATAAACCTAGCCTCAAAAGAGATTGACATGCATAATTCAAGTGAGCATTCGCTCATACAAGTCTTTATGAACCCTTCGTGGGTAGGTGGTCAAACTTGAGTTTCCAGCATTGGTTTGGTCCCATTGGATGCCTTGTAGAAAACTAACTGTGCCCTCCTCCTGCTCTCCGGTTTTCATTACCACCGTGCCCCTTCCACCTCTGCCCACGTACAGTGTCTCCTCCCAGCCCCCACTGACTGCTCTCTGTGTTTGGAGCACAACCCTATCATGTGGTGACCTCCAGGTGAAGAGCAGCTGTGTTCAGACATCTACAGAAGGCTTAGTGTCCCTAGGCTAGGAGCACGTCCTGAGGCTCCTGAGAGCCAGTGGTGACCCTGCCACTCTGGTTTCCTGCCGTGTCCTGCCACACCCTCCACCCTTCCAGCCTGTTGGTTCCTTGACCTGCACTATGGGTTAGTTGAGTTCCTTACGATACTACGGTGAAAGCCGGGTGCTAGAGCCCCTCTTGTTTACAAGACATACTGAGGGATTTGAAATATGTAAAATTAACATGAGAAGCTAAAATGTTCTTCCATCATAAGCTTAAAGGGAAAAAAATTAAAAACTTTTTAAAAAGACCAAAAAGTGCGCATATATATATATATATATACACATACATACATACATACATATATGTATATATGTATACACACACACACACATATAAATATATATTTTAGATGAAGACTAACTCTGGGAGCATTTAACAGTGTTTTTTGTTTTTGTTTTTAACATTTATTTTCCTGCTTTAAAATTTGCAAGCATTCTCAGGAATTCTAGGGTAGGAAGCCAGTTTTTTGAAGATGGTTTATTTAACCGTATCTTATCCTAGATAGACAGCTGTTTCTTTCCTGTTAATAAACTTTTACAAGTTCCTGAAACTTCAAAAAGTTTAAACAATTTTTACTTAAAAAAAAATGTAAAAAGAAAAGTCTCCAAATGTTATTGTCATACTGGGGACTCACACATTTTAAAACATGTAGAAATAAATATTTTTAAAAAATGATCAATTTAGCAGCAACAGGTTAATTCATTATCTTTAAAAATATGGGAGAAGGATTGAGCTTTATAAGAGCTCTATCACAGATTTATTTGAAATTATATGTAATTTAATGGGAGAGTGTTTGGTGTATATAAATGGAAATTCCATCACTTTGTTCCTTTCCATTTAAGACTAAACTGAAATCTTCCCTACTAATTTTTTTTTAAAAGGAACCCTTCTCCCTGTCCCCCAGCCCTACCAACAAAAGAAAGGAAGAAAGAAAGAAACAACAGCTTAAAAAATAATAATAACTCTAATCTGTAAAATAGTATGGTTGGATTGCTGAGAATCTATGTAAAGAGTTAGGAAATATAAGTTAATAATTTTTGGAACAAATTTTAAATATAGGCATTACTAGAGGAAAAGTATCTATGGACTATTCTGTTAATGAAGAATGTCTGTCTTACCTCCATTTGTTATGGCAGGAGGAGAAAATAATAGAGGAATCTAATAAGGAACAAGTGATTTTACTTTTTTTGCTCCCAGCTACTATGCTCATTTTAATTGCTGTTTTGAAGATCTGCTGCTTAATTATCCCCATCCCTCAGCCAGAGATGTGGAGTGTTACCTTTCAGTTTGGGGTGATATAAAATTCTTCTTTTGTATTCCCTCCTGGGGTCCGGGATCAGAACTCCCAAGCATGACCACAGCTTCTTCTAAACATCTAAGCTTCCCAGTGGGAAAGAAACTCCCGCTTGACAGGTAAAGGGAATGGGTGGGGTTGCTGCCTGCAATTTCTCTAAAACCGCTTTAGTGCCTTGGTACATACACCCAGACATCCTAAGCAGGGGGAACACGTGTGTATGTGCATGTGGTCCAGTCACTCCAGAGACATTAAGACATTTGCCCATTATGGAAATTGGAGTGGTTCCGGACAGACCCCAAAGGCAGTGGGCTAGATTTAAAATAAATAAACAGAAATCAAGGAAGTTAAATATGCTTTTTATGTCTCAAAAATGTGGAATGCCAAGATCCTTCCTTGTGTTGGTGCCCTCTGTTACTGTGCATTGACTTCTCCAGGTATATCAGTGTGACAACTAAAGTGATTTGGAAAGTTCCTTTGTGTTGGGCCAATAGAAAGGGGTTCGTATTTTTCTGTTCTTGTCCTTCCTCTCCTCTCTTTCCCCTGCCCTTATTATTATTTTCTTTCTTTCTTTCCTTTTTTTTTTTTTTTTTTGGTCAACTTGCTGGAATCTTTGCTTTATTGGTTGGCAGTGACCTAAGAACAGGATATAGTGAGATGTAATGGAAGAGAAAAACTCTTCTTTCCATGGTATTCTTTGGCAAGAGCCATTTCGGCTGAGAGGTTAGATGGCTTCAGAACATTTAGAAAATTCAGTGGGAGCATCTTTTCTTCCACCACATTCTGGCATGCGTACAGAGGCTTGCTGGTCACCTCATTACATAGATTTATTTTATAAACATTTTGATCATGTAAATTTGAGCTTTCTAATTTTCACTAGTTTCCCTTTATTTCTTTAAACACTTGATTACTAGTGACTAGAGGTGTTCATCTCTCAAACATCATGAACTTGGTTTCTGTCTACCACATGAGTAGCCAAAAGAAAAGCAGCACTAGTAGGAAAAGGGATGTCTTCCATCAAACTGGGGACCTCTGCTGGCAATTGAGACCCAGTGCCATGACCTAATTTTAGAGTTTTGTTTGGGTTTTTTTCAAAAGCAAAGTTCATATCTCCAAGACACTGAAAAAGTGGATGGGGCATCTCTGATCCCTCAGTCTCTAGCCCTTGATATTTTTCATTTATGACATTCACAGAAGTTAACCAGCCGTGCTGCAAGTTAAAGTTCTAAACAAAATTCTTTCATCAGTGTCCCCTAGTTAATCAACATTATCCATTGACTGCCATTCAATTTCTTTGATTTACAGCAGTTTGATTTTCTGTTACTATGACTCCTGTTCTAAGAACTTTACCACCTCTTCTGACATGAATGTAGCATAAATTAGCAGTTGATTCTTCCAAGTTCCTGTGGGTTGAATGTGATGTATAAGTTATGCAACAAAAAAGAAAGGAAAAAAAATTCCTGCCTAAGAATTTGGAAGATCTTTTACTAATACATCTAGCTGAAATTAAAATTTCACAGGCTATTAACTTGTTGCAAATATTCACTCACTTTCACCACTTCTTTGGAGGGAGGAGGAGGCAGTTCTTGTAGAGTTAACAGCCAGATTCCATATCGACCTCAGATGCTGTGTACTTTTTATTTTTTTATATTCTGGCATCTTGACTCTTAAATAGAATGAAAATGTCTGTGTGCTGAGCAGAATGCTTAAGCCAAGCCTGTTTTCTTTTGCAGTGTAAACAGGATGTTTTCAGCAGACTTGGCTGTTAGGGAACAATTGAGTCTTTATGTAGAAAAGGTCCCCTTCTCCCCAGCCTCAAGAGTTCAGATTCAGCATATGACACTTTGTAGGTTATTGTTTTAAGTTTGGGTTTTTTCTTTTGTTTTAATTTTCTATAAGGTCTTTAGCTACGAGTAGAGATACAATTTTAGCTGGTTAAAAAAAAAAATCAAACTTTTTCTTCTCCAGTGGTTTTGCCAAGTTTTCTCACACTTCATGTCTATGCATTAACTATACTTCTTAGTGTTATTGCAAAAAGAAATCTTATTCTTTGTTTTCTCTCCTGTGAGTGTACAACAACCAGGCTGCATGCAACAGCGCAGATGAACATATTCTAGCCTGTGTGTATACAGTGATTTGTCAGTTGTTGACTTCAGCATCATTCAGAAAATAGAGTGCCCGTCCCCTTACCCTCTGCTGCACCCCATTACACACCCCTTGTGCTTTCATATCTGCAAGAACAGGGTGTCCACACAGTCTAGAAACAGGCAAATATACATAATGTTGTCAAGGATATCCTCAACCTATTAAAAACAAAATATGTATAGTTTCACAGCTAGAGCACACCCTGTAGTATGGTCTGTAGATTTATGGCCAGTGCCAAAGGTGTGTGTATTTTCAAAGGTGGTCCCCATTTGTCAGTGATGGTGTTGTTTTCTTGACCTTAAATTTGACAAAGGAGATGCTGGCATCCATTCTTTAGATTTGAAATAATTATCAACTTCAAAATCTATGAACATCATAACAACTTAACATTTGAACGTTGGCCCTCCCTACCCCATCCAGAATGCCTCCTCCTCACCCACACTGCCAAAGAAAAGAGGCCATGAGTATCTACAGGATGGTAGAGGGAACAATGGTCAGGAAACAGGTATTCCCCACCGGCTGGGCATCCGTGCTGTCCTGTGGGTAGTCACTCAGACTAGATCTGGAGTAACCACATGTTCTAACATTTGAGTGGTGTTTAAACTGTCAATTTCTTGTAGTAACCTGCTACCACCACCAAAACTAGCAAAAGTGACCAAAACTGCCAGTGTTTGCCTCACAGAATTTAAATAGTTCCCTTTTCAGTTAGCTGTACACCTGAATTTGTTTTTAACGAGAAACCCTACACCAGGAAAAGTGGTACTCCCCTGATCAAAGGGTCTCTGCAAGACTCAGTCACTGGTTCTTCATCCTGCCAACACTTGTTTTGATGATGGGAGGGAAAAGATCAGATAAAGGCAAGAAATGTTCTATTTTAAATTTTAAAAAGAAAATATTTTCCTAAAGCACTTTGTGCCTCAAACTATTATTTCAAACTATAAATCATTGCTTTGGAAATAAAATCCCAGTTGTAATTGACCCATTTCGAGGCAATATTATGAAGCTGGTCTTGTGTTTTTTAAAAAGTAAAGTTCCTTTTTACAACTAGTGGTGAGCAGCAAAAGATAAGTGGGAGGGTAGCTTACAATATTGTGGCAGAGTTGTGAAGTGAAGTGCTTTTCTTTCCCTTCTCCTCCCCTGCTTTCTTGGAAGTTGGCAGTTCTTCTTGGGCTACTGAAAGGTGTGCACAATTCTCCGAGGGCTGGGTTGTTGTAAGAGGTGACCAGAGGTGAGATGGAGCGGCCTTACTGCAAGATTAGCCTTACAGTAGAGCTTTATGGAGAGGAAGATAGGTATCCTACTTGTGTTCGCCAAAAATGAAAAAGGGGGGTATTTATACAAAACCAAGGAAAAAAACCTTTGGAACTGTTTAAGAAGTTACATACCTTTTAAAGGTAGTCTAGTTTCTCACTAAGTGATGCATTCAGCATACACTTCTTGCCAGAAATTTCAGGCTAAGTTAGAATAAAAGTGTCTAAAACACCACCCCTACCCCCCACACACACTTTTTAATTTTGTCCAAGGAATTAATTAAGTGTAGTATTTCTGAATGTGCCTTTGTGAGTACAGAGACCATCTGTTTTAGGAAGACTATCCATTAGGATTAAAACAGAAGACGGTCAGCCTAGTCTTTAAGGAAGTCAGCATTTCTCCTGGCAGTCTCCAGGGGCAGCTGTTGAGTTTTCATTAGCATCAATATTGCACAGTGTAGAGTTGTGTGGAAGAGGCTCTGGGACTTGGGAGAGGGGGCAATGAGGTGATGGTGCACAGGTGACAGAGACCCAGGTTAGTCCAAGAGTGCAGGTTGAATTTATCTGTCTGCATTATCTAGTTTTCTTCGTGTATATGTGTGTGTGCACGTCTGGTTGTTTTACTTTTTGTTTTTCTGTAAGCACTGGAGAACTGAAATATGGTGATGTTTGTGACACATTCATGCATGTCCAGAAGGCGGTTTCCCCGCTTCTGTGTGCAGAGCGGGCAGTGCATTTCCACCCTCTGAGTCTGTGTCCCGAGAAGGCAATTATTTTCCCAAATGGAAGTCACTTCATGTTGCTGTTTATTCGAACAGGGTATTACACACAAGGAAAAAGCTTTTGAAAGAATAAGATTGAAGTGTTTGAGAAAGAAAAGAGAAAAATCTGAAATCGTATTTTATTTCTTCAGAACTGTTATAGTTAAAACATAGAAACCTGCAGCATCTCTTTATTTGTTTTTATTTGTTTTAAACAATTCCACCTCTTCTCCCCACTCCCGATCTTCTAAAGAAATATCAAGTGAATGCTAAGGGCCATTTCCATAATTCCTCAGAACTCCCCAAAGAGGAAACTGATCCCTCCCACAAGATTCCTTCAGCTTCCTTCAGCTTCATTCAGGAAGACAAAGGGAGGAGAGATGCTGCCGCTCTCTGTGCTTCACTCTCATTCCTCTCTAATGGCCTTGAAATGTATTATTATGCAAATGTGAATTTTGATACTGAATTTAAGAAGAGGTTGTTGGATTTTTTTCTTTTTTCAAAAAACAAAAGGTCCCATATGTGGTCATCATTGCTTCTTTATTTTGTAACGTGAATTGTAACTATGCATTCTGCAAAAGGGGGGAGGAGAGGGCAGAAAGGGGAAGGAAGTAGCTTTGCATCTTGTTCTATGGTTTCTGTGTCCATGGTATCCCATGTCCTGGCGGGAAAGGGGAGTGAGAGCAAGAATCAGTAAGGTCGGTGGCACAGTGAGATGCAAAGACCTCTGGGTCCTCCCATGGTCACTGGCAGGCCTAGTGGCCCAGCAAAACCAGTGCGGTATAGGATTCTCCATTCTAGCTGTGCAGTGTTAACCCAGTGCAACAGTGGGGCCCCAAAGGCTCCAGTGTTCTCTGGTAAAAAGTACTCATCCTTTCCTGAATTCCGAACCCGTTCAAGCTCAGGAAACCATGCCTCACTCGTGCTGACCTTAACGTTCATCTTCTGTCAACTTCAAAAACCTCCTCCTCCTCGCTCCTGTTGAAATTTTTGTTCTTCCTTCTTAATCATTTTTAAGTGAACTTAATTATAAGGAAATTGTCTCACTCTAAGGAGAAGAGGATTGTTGCTTGGCAGGCAAAAAGGGTTCTCTTCCCCATCCACTATCCCTCAGCCAAACGTGATCTCTCTGCTTCCCTGGCATTTATTAAGCTGTATATAGCTAATGAGCAGTGAGGTGTTTGACAAAGGAAAGCCAACGGCCTTCTCTTTGTCCTAACAGAATTCCTTTGTGGATCTTGCCTGTGGTGAATCGTGGCACCTGCATTGCTCTGGTCTAGGCATTATTTGCAACACACAATATCGTACAGAAGAGATTGTTCTGCCCGTGTTCAGTGTTTCCAGCAGCTCTTGTCCACAGTACTGTAATGAGTCACAGACTGGACCACAGTCTCCTTGTGCCCGGGCAAGGCTGCACGGGCACGATCTTATCAGGGTTCCAATCTGTTAGATTGCCTTCAGACAAAAAACAAAAAAAACAAAAAAAAAAATTAAAATCCTGACGTTTCAACTGTCTAACACAAAACAATACCTCGAGGTACATTTCCCCTGCAGTGTAGACCTTGACTCCCCTCTCCTTTTCTGACAACAGTGGGTTATCCTTTTGAAAATATGAACATGTAAATAGCAGGATAACTTTTATAATTTTTTTTTGCTGTGAAAGTAACCCTAAAATATGATATTTTTTCTCTCTCTCTCTTTTAAAGCTGTCAGAAGTTTCAGTTCTTATTCTTTCCGTATTTAAGAAGAGAAAGCAGAACAGGTCAGGGTGTGGACTTGCATTTGTGGGCTAGTGTTTTCTCCGGTGCCTCCCATTCACAGTGACAGCAGGCCAGTGTCTGATGCCTGTTTTGAATAGATGCCATCTCTTCCAGCCTTCTAGCTCCAGGGTGGGGAGTGTCTGAATTTCTCTATTCCATCTCCTCCAGGGTTCCAGAATGTTTTCCACAGGAGACCTTGAGCTCTCAACTTTTCTTGATTCACACACACATACATACACAGAGTAACTGAGTAGCACTGTGTAGTTCACAAAGGGAATTAGTCCCTGGCATTTCACTTTTGCGCTGTAGAATTTATAGCCTTGTCACTTTGTGATACTCTGGAAATGTATTGATTTGTTACTTACAAAGAAACTCATCTGAGATGTGCAAACAACTGCTCTAAAAGGCATGTGCACCCTCAGACATTCCTCCACCCGACCCCTCACCCGTGAGACTTGGCTGACATTAGGTAGAGGGACATAAAGTTTAACTAATGCTGCTTGTAGGGATCTGTCAGCTACCGCTCTCTTAGATTTGGCCACTTACAAGGCAGGGTCAGAATGGGTCATTTTGAACAGCTTCTTCACAGACATCACCTTTTCCCCCATCTTAAAGACAAACTATTATCTGTCAAGAAGCCCTTTTTAGTTTTGACTTGTATAGTGACGACTTCCTTTGAGGGGAAGAAGCTTGATTATAAATGAACGTATATTCACCACTCACCTTCAGATTTCGGCCCTGTGGACCTTGGGATTTTATTTGTTTGGAGACCTCTTTTCTATCAGTCTCCTTCCTCTGATCCCTCAAAAGTTCTTCCCACCCTTATCCCTCTACAGTCCTCCCAAAGGGCTTTGCTGATCTCTGCACTTCTTGCCTGGGGCACTCACTCCCTCAGCACCACCCTTTGTACACACACCAGTGACCAAAGTGTGTCCAGTGATCTCACAGAAGACATCAAAAATGGTGCATGCACCATGAATGTGCTCACAGAGACACGTGCACAAGGATTCTGCACCCTTGGCCTTAACCTCAGTATGACTTAAGGTGCAGAAACATTTTTAACAGGTTTTAAAAAAAAATAATACCCTTCTGGGAGGGGGAAAAAAGCAGACACAAGAGCTCAGCTGTGCCAGCTTCTAACTCTCCACTATTTGCTTACAACTTCCAATTCTGTGCCCACCCCACCTCATCCCTGTTTTGAGTAACCAAAAACAGACAAAAGCAACCTGAGGAGAGATTTCTGGACTATTTTGTCTTTCTCCATTTAGATGGAGATATAAATGCTGCTTTGGGTTCCATAATCCTAGGGGGCTATGTTTACAGAGTAAAATACATCCTACCAAATCAGGAAACTGAAAAATGGAACCTCTGCAGTGAGAGTTAGGTCACACTGATGGTGAACAAGAGAAGCAAGTGGACTTGGGGGCAGGGGGGCAATGCAGAGGAGGAGAGACGGAGAAGTCCCATTTCAATGACTTGTGACATGTTGCTCCCTTCCTCCATTCTCCTCCCTTCACTTCTCTCCTTGCCCCCTTTGAACAGAAGGTGCAGAGAAGGGCATCAGAAAGAGCCTAGAGTTTTCAAAGGCAGCTTTCCAACTTTGCACACATACAGGTAACAGGAAGGTACAGTAAAAATCCTCTCATCCGAAACACTGTCAGCAGAAACAAAACCTGTAAACATGACTGAATCACTGCACAATGTTGATGCTCTCTGCAGGTTACCTAGAAGTGTTTTGTTTTTCTTATACTTGAAATAGCTTTTACCATATTATTTTTTGGTGGCTTTCTTTCCTCTCTTCCGGTGGGCAGTAGAGAAAGTGGATGATGGGATTCAAGGAAGTTTGAGAGGAGAAAAGGAAGGATATGGCATTGTCTTTTTTTTTTTTTTTTTCTTTAACATAGAGGTTTAATCAAACTCCCATATGTTGAAATTGCTCCTCATATTACTGGTTTTACATGGACACAGAAACTAGGCACTTTAGAGGTGCACTTGCATGGCAGGCTGGGCCCCCCTTTTCTATATTTTATTTTACTTTTTTAGTATAGTGGTACTTAAAATCACTGGTTCACTTAAAAAACAAACAATAAAATGTTAAACTCTACTAATGTACAAATAAGCTGAAAAGTTGCATTTTATGTGTATTTTTTGCCATAGCAGGTACTGTATTTCTCATGCTGGATTTCAAAAAAAAAAAAAAATCAAAAACAAAACAAAAAAAAAACTAAAGGGTGGTGTTTTATTGGATTGTGACAGGTTGAGTAATAAGGAATTAAGTCTTCGTCATTTCATTAAAACTGAGAGATGATGTAATGCATATTGTAAGAGTTTTCTGAAGGGTTTTTTTGGGGGGGCTTTTAAACAGCTTATTTTTGTTTTTGTTTAGTTTTTTATTTTATTTTATTTTGGAAAGATATGATTGTATTATGTGCAACTCAGTTGCTTACATTATAACTACAAAATATTTTTGGGTTCCTGGAAAAAAAAAAGAAAAAAGACTAATAAATGTGTTTGGCTGCTAAGCATTTATTGAGGTTTCCTGTTTTATTCTGCCAATTTAATTTGCTCATTTGTTGAATGTTTATATTTTTTCTACTCTTCTTTCTGTCCCTGCTCCACACCTAAAAGCTATCCAAAACTCAGCATCTGAATTGGGCCTCAACTTTGTCTATCTTGCCTTGGTATGTTTTTGTTGGGGTTGGCCGGTTGGTGGTGAGTTTCTACTCCTTGCTCTTACTGCCTGCCACAGTGCAGGGTTCAAATTCTCTAAAAGAAATTGATGTTGTCCTTCTGCCTTTTGTTGTTGTCTCATTTAATCCTTATTTGCGTTTGGAGTGAGAGCACTAGCATAGAGGAAAGAAGAGAGAAGACTCCTGCCTAGGGCTCTGCTGCTCCCACCTCTGCTGCTCCTAGGGAAGGAACCAGCCAGCTCTGTCCAGAAGACACCACCCGGTGCTCCCTGCCATGCTTGGAGTGCTGCCATGCTGCCAAGGAGCTTAGAGCCTTCCCCTAAAGGCGAGGTTTTCCCCAGCTTAACAGCTTATTTATTGTTACCTGCTAAAATAGAGACTTGTTGAGACGTGATTATGAAACACCTCTAGAATGGCAGAGGGGAGGGAGGGAGGGAAACTAATACTAACTCCTAGGTATTATTGTTTGACTTAATTCTCGGAAGGCTGTATGAATGGATAGCAAACCCATTTCATGAGGAAACTGCGGCTCAGAGTAATTTAATTAGCTGATAATAGGTAATACTGATCACCTACTATAAGCTGGCACTCTAAGCACACCTTATATATTCACTCATTTAATTGAAACTTGTCTCAGCCACTGGTGAAACCATACTAGGAACCCAGGTAGGATTCCAAAGTTACCATGCCAAAACGCTTCTGCTGCAGAACCCCTGGGTTTCTGAGAAAATGGTCTTAAAACAAGCCTGTTGTACATAGGCCATCAACCATCCAATTATTTTACCATAAAATAAGTAAACACTGGGAAATCAGAAGTGAGAAGAGGTGAGCTCTTCAAAAACATCTTCAGGGCCAGTCTATTACAAGTAAGTGTTTTTATTTTATTTGTTTAAGAAATAGAGGTCATTGCAAAAATTATGAAGACCTTTATCAACAAAGACTTTGGATATTTTAAACATGCATCATTGACTAAGGGGGGATATGTTGTAGAATTAAAGGTGGTTGTTAAGACTTTAGCATCTTACTCAGCCTTCCTCACTGGCATGCTCTGCCATCACCTAAGCAGTCTTTTACACTCCTTCACTCCACCCCAGCTACACACTCCCATACTCACCCAAAATTGCTTCTCTCAGGAATCACTAATTTCAGCATTCTTGACCTTGACCTCCTGTCCTCCCAACCAACTGGTTCCCACTCTTGGCTGTGTTGTGGCCTCATCAGCCACTCTAGGACACTAACCTATTTTCTTTCTTCCAATCCATCAGCCCTCTCCTTTTTCTCACTTTCTTCCTAATCAGGCTTAGATTTTACAGCCCATAATTCCAATAACATGGTTGCTAATACCTATAAATTCCCTTGCTCTCCACCCCCCGTTCCCGTTTTCTTGACACTTATGTGACAAAATCTCCACTTTGGAAAAAAGCTATTTTCTATGTTCCACCAGCACCCAAAAGCAGCATTGTTGGTGGAAAAAGTCACTACCAGGCAAATAAGGGCTCCTATAAATGTACTGTAACAAACCATCAGTGAGACCGTGACAATGCCCAGCAAGCATCCTGTGTCTACTAATACAGGGAGATACTGCAGAGATCAGAAAAATTCACCCAGCTTCCTGCTTCCCAACCATAAGCAGAAAGAGGTGTTTCCCCTTCAAGTGTTCGTTTTTCTAGTGCTTGGGATCCTTTCCTTTCTTGCCCCCTTGGGTACTTTTAACTCTCCATTATCCATTCTCTCTTCTCGTGCTCAGCTGGGGTTCATACCGATCAACATGCTCAAGTCCTCCTGTGGTTAAAACCTTCCTTTGGGCTCATGTTCTAACTCCTGCCTCACGAGCTGTTCTCCCATTTTGCCCTTGAAGAAATGTTCTCTCCTATCCACCCTGAGTTTTTTCCAATCTATTTTCTGTGTCTGTCATTCCCCTAAGAAGAGTTGTCTCTGAGGTCACTGGCAACCTCCCTAGTCCAGCGGACATGACCATTTGCCTCTTGATACACAACTCCTGGATTTCCTTCTGTGCTCTAACATGTTCCTTTATTTCCTGCGTTCCTTTCACACTCTTCTATCTGGTCATGAAATGTTGGATTTCATCATTGCTCACACCCAGACTCTCCTTTGTTGTAGCTAAAATCCTAGGCAGTGTCATCCACTTCACTGGCCTTTCTTACTCTCCTTTTTCCTCTGACTGAGCTCTAAATTTTGGAGTGCCCCTGGGTTCAGTCCTGAATTTTTTGTTTTCTAGTCACGTTGCCTCCTCCGAGATGAGTTCAGTCAGCCCCTTGTTTTTAACTACATCACGTCCCCATCCTGCCTAAATTATATCTCCAACTTTGGTCTTTCTGATCTTCTGTCTACCTGACTAATTGCCTATCTACCTCTAAGTCTAATGGACAAATCCCTCCACCTTCCTTGTCAAATCTACTTCCCCAATTTTTCCCATCTAGGTAAATGACACCACCGTTCACTCAACTGTCCAAACCCAAAGCTGCTTCACGTCACAAAGCCGTCAGTTCTGTACTGAACATATATATCCACAAACGGTCCACATCTCTCACACCCCCCCACAACCAATTTGTGGGTCCAACCACCGTATGCACTCACCTGGACCACTGCAGTAACTTCCTGGCAGTCTACCATCTGTCCCTTGACCCTAACCCAAACTCTTCTCTGTCTGTTCATGTCACTACCCTCCAATGATTTCTGCTTACAGTTAAAATCCAAACTTTGTACCATGATCCATAAACCCCACACAAATCCCACTCTCATTCCCTCTGCCTCCTGATCTCAGTCTTACACTAGCCCTGTTAGCTTTCCTTTTACTTAATCCCACCAAGCTCATGTCCACCTCAAGGCCATTCTATTTATTTTCCCATTGCCTGGAATGCTCTTTTCCCTGCATCTTTGTATAGTCGCTGATGAAATGTGAGGTCTTAACCTGAATATCCTATAAAAAAATAGCTGTCACCACCCCCATCCCGACCCTAAGCCATTCCATGCTCAGCCTATATATTTTCTTCATAGAACTTATCACTTTCTAAAATTATCTTGTTCTTTATATCCATCTCCCTCACTGGGATGTAAGGACCAAAAAAGACAATTCTCTTCTGTGTTGCTCACCAGTTCCAGGGCCTAAAACCCTCATGACTTTAATTACTACCTATATGCTAATGGCTGCTAAATTTATATTTCCAGCCCTTACCATTGAGCTCCACACCTGCATATATAATTGTCTACTCAACATTTCAAGACACCTGGATATCTTTTTTATTTTTCTTTTATTTGGAGGGAGAGGGAGAGAGAGAGAGAAACCGATGAGAGAGAACATCGATTGGCCGCCTCCTGCATTCCCCCCACTGGGGATCGGGCCCACAACCTGGGCATGTGCTCTGACCAGGAATCAAACCAGCGACCTTTTGGTGCATGGGTCAACGCTCAACCACTGAGCCACACTGACCTGGCAAAATACCTGGGTATCTTAACGGCACTGCAAATCATTAAACCCCAAACAGAAGTCCATCCTGCCTGTTGCCCCTCCTCCTACCCCATGGTAGATGACATTACCATCTATTCAATGATAAAACCTAGAAACGTAGGAGCATCCTTGATTCCACCCCTTCTTACTCCCCATACCTAACTCATCATCAAGCTGGATTGATTGTACCTCTTTTTTTAAATTCTCATCCGAGGATTTTTTTCATTGATTTTTAGATAGAGTGGGAGAGGGGAAAGGAGAAAGAGAGAGAGACAGAAATCGACGTGAGAGAGACACATTGATTGGTTGCCTCCTGCATGACCCCAATGGGCCAGGGATTGAACCTCAACCAAGTACGTGCCCTTGACTGGGAATCGAACCTTCAACCCTTCACTCCTTGGGCCAAGGCTCTAACTGCTGAGCCAAGCCAAACTGGCCAGGGCTGATTGTACCTCTTGATCTCTTGCTTTTCTTCATTTCCTCTGCCACTTACTTTGTGCAAGCGAGATCGCCTACACCCCTAGGTCTTATCTAGTCCACTGGATTAGCCCAGTTGGCTTCTCACTTGGCATTTCATGCCAGTTCTCCTGCACCCAATCCATTCTATACATAATAGCTGGGATGATATTTTTCAAAGCAAATCTGATGAAGTTATTCTCCAGCCTAAAGCCTTTTAGTGGTTTTCCGTGTTTAGAATAAAACCACCAAACATCCTTATTTCCAACAAGGTTCTCGTGGTCTGGCTACCATCTACTACAAATTTACTTCCCTCTTTTCTCACCTTTGTCCTCTCCAGCCTCATCAGCTGACCATTGTATCCCACTGCCTAGTACAATGCCTGGCACACAGTATGCACCATTGTGGAATGAATGATCCTAATGGGTTACAGGCTGCTTCATTAACAATTTAAGAAAGTAGGTTGTTGTTTTTTAAAATATGTTTTTATTGATTTTTGAGAGAGAGGAAGGGAGGAAGAGATAAAAACATCGATGTGAGAAACACTGATCGGCTAACTCCTGTACACCCTGCACCAGGGATTGAGCCTGAAACCTGGGCTCGGTGTGCCCTGACCAGGAATTGAACCAGGACCTCTCAGTCCATGGGACAACATTCAGTCCACTGAGTCACACCAGCCGGGCAAGAAACTAGGTATTTGTAAACCTGAAATAAAAACATAAGGATAGAAATTTAAAAAAAACAAACAAAAAACAAAAATAGAAGATCTGTTCATGAGTTAGGGCACAAAAGAGATGTAAAATTAGATGTTGCTCTAGGTAACAGTGACAACCAGCTGGAAGTGTCTAGGTCACCTTTGGAGATCAAGAACAAAACTTTGGAAAGCCTACAGACTCAGAAGGTAAGCCTTGCAGATGTGCAAGCAGTTTCCAAGGGCAGGAAAAAGTGGGTTAAACCTTGAGGAAACTCCCTGTACTTTCTTTTCCAGGAGTGAGAGAAGAGGGTCATCATAGAAAGAGCAGTCAGAGAGGAGAATCAGTACAGTTTAGTTTGTGTGTGTGTGTGTGTGTGTGTGTGTGTGTGTGTGTGTGTTTATTGATTTTTAGAGAGAGAGAGGGAGAGGGGAAAACATCTATTTGTTGTTCCACTTATTTATGCATTCATTGGTTGCTTTTTTTATGTGCACTGACTTGAGATCAAACCCACAACCTTGGCATATCGTAATGATGCTCTAAGCAACTGAGCTACCCAGCCAGGGCAATACAGTTTAGTTCCAAAGCAGGAGGAAGACGTTGAAAATGCTAAATACTTCAATCAGCCAGGAAGGATGATTTAGTACAGGAAAAAAAAATTATTTGGCTCAAAAATCAAAATGATGTAAGATGTACATTGGGAAGCTTGCTCCATTTTTCCCCTGCCCATCTCGCTCCCTGCATGTACCCCACACACATAGACTTTATCGTATTCTTTATGCAAACATAGGCAAACAAATACATATTATGGAAAAGGAACTTTTGATTTGCTTATTAGAGGAAGTTATTGGTGATCAAGGAGACTGGTTTGGAGGAAACGAGAGAGGGCAGGAAGTTGTATCACAGTGGTAAGGAATAAATCAGGGAGGGAAATTAATTTTTTGAATACAGGAGTCCCAGGCTCTGAGCCAAGGAGTCAGCATCTATTACCTTTGCTCCTCACTGTACATCTGGGGATCATCAGCCACATTTTCACAGGTGAAAATACCCAAGCACCAAAAAAATGTCAGTAATTTGCCCAAGTCAGCTAACAACTGGCAGTGCCAGGAATGGCTGGTGAAGAGGCAGCCAGAGAGATTTCCATGTTAGGGATATAACCAGAGTAAGTGAGGATGTTTCTATAGTGGAAGAGATCTGTGCATTTTTTTTTAATTTTTTTTTTTTTAATCAGAGGGGCCCTGACCGGTTTTACTCAGTGATTAGAGCGTAGGCCCACGGACCAGAGTTGCGGGTTTGATTCTGGTCAAGGGCACATACCTCGGCTGTGGTTCGGTCCCCGGCCCTGGTCAGGGTCCTGTGGGAGGCAGCAAGTCAGTGTGTCTCTCTCACATCCATCTTTCTCTCTCTCTTTTTCCCTCCCTGCCTCTCTCCCCTCTGTCTGAAAATAAATGGGAAAATATCCTCGGTGAAGATTTAAAAAAAAAAAATCAGAGAAGGGAGGCAGAACTGAAGAGATGAAAAATCATGATAAAATAATTAAAAGCAAGATAGTTTCCTGAATGAAGAGGTAGAAGGCTGGAGGAAGAAACTCTTATTTTGTGGAGGCAAAGTAACAGCAAAGTGAAGCAGAGGCGAGAGGGCTGGAAGGCTGAGGAGACAGTTGAGTTTTCAATAATCACAGTGGCAAGTGAGAACAACAGTAAACTCATCACAGCACATCAAAGCAGCAAATCACTCTGCAAAGAGTGGGAAGTTGCAGGAAGTAAATTCACCTTTCCAGAATTGTCTGCCCTCTCCTCCAAAACAAATCCTCTGCACCTCAAGAGGGGAGGTGGAAGACAACCTGGGTGATGAGTCCAGGTGACTGATGGGTTTCTCTGATGGCCAAGGTATTCTAGAATTGGTGTTGCAGTCAATTCTGACTGCTAATTCTGGAGTCCAGATGGAGACATGAAGGAGCCATAGAATGAGGACACTGAAGAGGTGTGACAGAAGTTGGGGGAGAGAAAGTGCAGTGTCAGGACCTAACTTGTATCTTGGCTATTGTGGGCCTTATTTTTCTTTCTGGGCTAAGCTCCTTTGGGCATTATTCATTCATCCAGGAAACATTTATTGAACACCTATACTATGCTAGATCCTGTGCTAGGTGCCACGAGCATGGGTAATCAAGACAGACATGATTACTCAGGCTGAGTTTGCCATCAATGTGAAAGGCAAATTCTCTGGTAAGAATTATGAGAGGCCTGTAAGAAGCCACTCATCATCTATGAAATCTTAGAGGTGGGCAGGGAGGACACTACAGGAGTGGTTTACAGTCGCCCCTCCCCACTTCGCACTTCGACTTTTCGTGGCTTCACTCTATCGCGGTTTTTTCAAACATAGTATATAGTACTTGAAAAAACCGCGATAGAGTGAAGCCGGGAAGTTGGAGCGCGAAGTGGCGAGCGACGATTGTGTAAATAAAGAATCCTGCTTCATGGAAATTCATTTATCGTGGTAGAGTCTGGAACTGATTAACCACGATAAACGAGGGCCGACTGTATAGGTTTTTGAGTGAATCTGAAATAAATAAAAGGAGAAATCCAAAGATGACAGGAAAAGTTATTGTCAAAAACAAGATCTTGAAGACTTGACATCTAATCAGCAACATTAAAGTCCCTGAAATTTGGTTACTGGGAAAAGGAGTTCACCTCACCAAACAACCTGGGAATTTTCAATGGAATTCCTCTGGGAGGTCTTGTTTCTAGTGAGGAGCTCAGAAGCATGTTAATTTTAAATTTTTATTGATAGATTGATTTTAGAGAGAGGAAGGGCCCTGGCCGGTTTGGCTCAGCGGTTGGAGCGTCGGCCCTCGGACCAAAGGGTCGCAGGTTGGATTCTGGTCAAGGGCATGTACCTCAGCTGCGGTTCAGTCCGGCTCTGGTCCGGGTTGTGCAGGAGGCAACCAAACGATGTGTCTCTCTCACGTTGATGTTTCTCTTTCTCTCTCTCTCCCCCCTCCCTCTCCTTCTCCCTCCCTCCCACTCTATCTGAAGATAAATGAAAAAATATCCTCGGGTGAGGATTAAAAAAAGAGAGGGAGAGAGAGATATTAAGGGAAGGAGGGAGGGAGGGAGGGAGGGGGAGAAAGAAACATTGACTTGCTGTTCCACCCATTAATGCATTCACTGGTTGCCTCCCATATGTACTCCCCCACCAGAGTTCTAACTGGCAACCCTTGTGCATCAGGACAACGCTCAATCCAAGTGAGCTACCCAACCAGGGCCAGAAACAGGTAATTTAAAAGCAGCTTGGTACCTTTGGAGTACCAAGGAAAGGGTACAGTTGGAGCTGTTAAGGACCAAGTGTCTGGGGTCTGTCTGCCTGCAATTAACTCCTAGCTCTCCCCTTCTCCATGAGCAAACTAAAGATACCCAACCTGCCCATGCCTTTGTTTTGTCATCTGCCAAATGAGATCATAATAATGGCTAGCACTTATTGAGCACTTAACTCTGCATTGCACCAAGGGCTTTACTTGTAGTATTTGATTTAATTATACCAGAACAGCCTGGCCGGTGTGGCTCAGTGGTTGAGCCTCGAGCCATGCACCAAGAGGTCACCAGTTCGATTCTGTCAGGGCACATGCCCAGATTGTGGGCACGATCCCCAGTGGGGGGCATGCAGGAGGTGGCCAATCCATGTTCTCTCTTCGATGTTTCTATCTCACCCTCTCCCTTCCTCTCTCTCTAAAAACAATAAAGGCAAAAAAGTTTTTTAAAATAATAATAATACCAGAACAACTCAGGAGGAACACAAGGATTAAATGAGATCACTTGTGTAAAGCAGTCAGTCATACCTAGTAAGACCTCCGTAAAAGTTAGGGGCTTTTATTGCTATCGGCCAACCAGAGGAGAGAGCAAACACATCAGGGAACATTCTCTGGACTGGGCCATAAGTAGTGAGGAGAGAGAGGTGTTCTAGGAAAGAGGGAATGCCTTCACCAAACCATGGTGTGTGCTGGGAACTACACCACTTAATGGCTAAGAGTGTAGAATAGCAAGTCGGGTGGCTCTACTTAGCTAGGTGACCCTCAGCATGTCTCTCAGCTTCTGAGTCTCAGTTCCAGCGGTTGCTTAAGTCCATTCTTACTGCGGTTTCGTGCAAGGGGATCACTTGGAACTCAATAAATGCCGATTTCCCTTAGCCATCTTCATTTCTTCTCAGAACGGCGCTCCGTGCCAGTCAGTAGGCGTGGGGGAGGGGGAGGAGAAGGCGACAACAATAATAATAGCAAACACAGAGGACTTTCTGTGTCCCGGACATCGATCTGATAATCGTCGCAGCAGTCTTAAGGGCAGGTCTTAACGTACCTTTCTCAGATGGGGAAACGAAGAACAGAGCGGCTAAGTAATTTATCAAGCGCTAATCACGTTTCTTGTAGACGAAGAGAAACTTAACCTAAGCAGGAAGCTAGAACCTCGGCAACCTTGACCACCAGGTTTTCTGGAGCCCCGAAGGCGGGACCAAGCGGAGGAAGTCCCGCCCCCAGCGGGGGAAGTCCCGGCCAACAGGCTTCTGCTTCCGCCCTCGCTGTCCTGTCCACTCCGGTGCGGGTAGCGTGTGTCAGGATGGCGGCGCAAGGCGACTGTGGCGGGCAGCAGGCAGCCTGCGGGTACGACAGCTACCGCTCGCCGCTGGCCTCCCGCTATGCCAGCCCAGAGATGTGCTTCATGTTTAGCGACAAGTACAAATTCCGGACCTGGCGGCAGCTCTGGCTGTGGCTAGCGGAGGCCGAGCAGGTAACGGGCCTGGGGAGCTAAGGGACCCAGCGAAGGGAGGCGGGCCCGCTTTAGCACGTGCCGAGCTCCGCGCCCAGCGTGTCCAGCCGCCTGGGGCCAGCTGCCCCGCTATGTTTTGGCCGGGCGTTCCCTTTCGTGATGAGCCGCGGCCCCAGGACAGGACAGGGCAGGAGGCCGGGGCGCCGCCACCTGTTGCCTCACATGCTTTTAGTCAAGAAGGATAGGAGACACAGAGGCGGCGGCGAGAAGTGCAGTCTGTGATTTCAGGTCCTGAATCTTGGCCATTCCCGTGGGAGTACACCGCTAACCACTGAGCGCTCGTGGCGTGCTGTTGTGCTAATTTCTTTACACATCTTTTCTCGTTTAACCCACAACGCCCTTGCAAAGTAGGTGATGCTCTTCCCACATTCGAGGGCCGAAAACCAAGCCCCGATAATAACCAAGCGCATTGTGTGCGCTAGGCCACCCAGCTGTGAGAACGGAACTGGGTTGTGAACCTGGCTGGCTTCAGTGCAGAGCCTGAGCGCTTAGCCACTTTGTCGTCTTCCACCGTGCCTCTGTGGTGACAACTGTCACTAAAAAATCCGTGTTTCCTAGGCCACTATTTCCGCTTCACGCGTCCACGTCTTGCCTCAGAGGAGGAAGAATCAAAGTAGAGGTTTATTAGACGGGATTTATGGTTTGTTTGATAAGAACTGCATGTAGAGCTATTCAGCGCAAAGGTTTCAGAAATAGCTCCAGAGGGGCCTTCCCAGAGAAGTGGAAGGAAACTGAAGGTGATCCAGAGAGTTATAAAGTTTCAGAGGAAAATGCCACAACAAGCAAGATGGCAGTGTCCTCTTGCAAAATGGCATGAGTAAAGACCGAAGCAATCTTGAGTAGGAGACTGGGATGGGAGTACAGTGGAAGTTCCCAAAAAGGAAACTTTCATCCTAGATTACCACTTCCATATCACTGTGCTCAGGGAAATAAAGTAACATAATAATAGCAGGCATGTGTATAGTGCCTACTATGTGCCCTGCACTGTTTTAAGACTTTACATATTAATAGCTGATTAATTCTTAAAATAACTCATAAGGTAAGTACTATTTTACAGAGGTTTTACAGATGATGGAGTGGAGGAGGCACAGAGAGGTTTCATAAACTATTGTCTCATGACAGTAATGGATAGTAAAAGAGGACATTAATAGTGTGTTGTGGTTTATTAAGTACCAGCATGTATTGTATTTTCTATATCATTTGATACTTTATTATATAGGTTAGGGTAGTGGTATTCAAAGACTTTGCAGGGTCACCATGACTAGTAAATAGCTTCAAGCTGGAATTGAAATGTGAAGTTGTGTAAATGTTCTTTCCTCTGCTCAGTCTGCATATCGCCTGAAATGGATACAATTTTGATATGATCTCCTATATTTGGGTGACCTATTAGGGTGTCAAAATTAGCAGCATAGCCCTGGCCGATTTGGCTCAGCGGTCAGAGCATGGGCCTGAGGTCCAGAGAGCCCAGGTTCGGTTCCCGCTAAGGGCACATACCTCAGTTGCAGTTTGTCCCCGGCCCCGGTTGGGTCATGCAGGAGGCAGCCACTCAATGTGTCCCTTTCACGTCGATGTTTCTCTCTCTCTCTCTCTCTCTCTCTCTCTCTCTCTCTCTCTCCCTCCCACTCTATTGGAACAAAAAATGGAAAAATGTCCTCGGATGAGGATTAAAAAAAAAAAATTAGCAGCATACGTTAGATAATAATTTAGTAGTAAAGGAAAAAATTGAGGAATGAGGATTAGGAGGAGTGCAGAAAATAAGGCACCTGGAATGAATTTTGAGAAGGTAATATTGCTTGGAAATAAGAAGCAGTTTGGGTACCCTGCCCCCTGCTGCATTGCCTTGGGAGGAGTCCTGAAATGTGGTAAGTACTGGCTAAAGATACAGGGCAGCCCAAGCCATATGTGACTACTGAGCACTTGAAATGTGGCTAGTGTGACTGACTGAGGAACTGAATTTAATTTTAATCAGTTTAAATGTAAATAGCCACATCTGGCCAGTAGTTATCATCTTGGTCAAGATGGTTCAAAGATGCAAGATCCTCCCCAGGGCCAAGGCTTGGGAGTTTCAAGTGAGGTTTGAATAAATTTCACCAATATACATATTCACCCCTTGGATCTAGGGTTCTGAGCTGCCTGTGGGCAGCCAGCTGTTTTTTGCCGGCCTGATTTTTCCAGGGATGGATGAATGTAAGATGTTAGTGTATTTATTTTCTCATCAATATCTCCTGGAATTGCTTTCAGTTGCACTGAATTTCTATACCTAATATGTTGGCAAAACAGCTTACAGCATTCATAACTTTGGTTTCTCTGAGTAAATCCATCTGGGTCAAATGTAAAGCTGTGGCTTGGATCCCACAGTTTGGGTGCTTACATGCCAAGCACTAAGGAGTAAGCAATAATTACAACAACACTCTCCTCATGGAGTATACATTCTAAAGCTAGGGATGGGCTAATACATTTGTACAAATGTAATGTAATGAGTGCTCTAAGTAAAACCAAGCTAAAGGGACAGAAGGATGTCTCACATTGAATCAGGAAAGAGATCTCTCTGAAGAGGTGACATTTGAGCCCAGAGACCAAAATATGTGAGGGATAGAGCAGAGCTATAGGGCCAGAGGGAATTACGTTAATGTATATATTGGAGTTTACTTAGAATATAATTTACCAAGATTCATTGAGAAAGTCATCATCTCCTCACCATGTACTTTTAGTTACACCAAATTTTAATTTAAAAATTGGGAGATAGAGCATAAATGGAACATGAACCAATTTTTTTCTTGGTGTCACCTCAATTAAAATAATGTGACACCTGAAGTTATGCTATTTTCTCTTGTGTATTCTGCAGACATTGGGTTTGCCTATCACAGATGAACAAATCCAGGAAATGAAGTCAAACCTGGACAACATTGACTTCAAGATGGCAGCTGAGGAAGAGAAACAATTACGACATGATGTGATGGCTCATGTGCACACGTTTGGCCACTGCTGTCCCAAAGCCGCTGGCATTATACATCTTGGGGCCACCTCCTGCTATGTTGGAGACAATACAGTAGGAGCCTGTGTTGTTTTGTTTCCACTTAGAACTCAGTCATTATTTATAATGCATTTATAAATTGTTTTTTACTTTATCCAGTTTGAGAAAGTGACTCCATAGAGCTTTAGTTTTAGGGGTGTCTTAATGCTCAAGAATTTTCTGCTTTTGGTATTCCTCCAATCTAATCTATAAGCCCCTGCTCACCTCCATAGACTAAGACCTGCAGATACTGCTTACCCATTGGTATGCTGGACATAAGCCAAGGTCTTAGCATTTTCATGGCCAACGTAATTTTCCAAAGGGATTTTTCTTTCCCAAGTTCATTACAATTCTTTACTGTGACTTCAGAAAAGAAAAAAGGATTGCATTATAATTTTTAAACAACACCTTTAATTAGAAAAAGCATCTTCACCCAGCCGGTGTGGCTCAGTGGATTCAGCATCATCCCATGGACTGAGAGGTCACAGTTTGATTCCTGGTCAGCGCACATGCCTGGGTTGTGGGCTCGATCCCCAGTAGGGGTCGTGCAGGAGGCAGCCGATCAATGTTTCTCTTTCACATGGATGTTTCTATCTTCTATCTCTCTCTCCCTTGCTCTCTCTCTAAAAAAATCAATAAAAACATATTTAAAAAAAATTTTTAAAGCATCAGCATGTATTTTCCTAAGAGTTTACTAGGTGCCTGGCACTATTCTGAGATATATATATATTATATATATATATATATATATATAATATATATATATATATATCAATTCTTCATTACAATCATAAGAGATTGATGCTATTATCTCCATTTTAAAATAGCTTTATTGAGGTATAGTTTACATACCATAAATTTACCCATTTTAAATGTACAGTTCAATGAGTTTTAATAAATGTACACAATTGTTAGTCTTCACCCACCACACTCCAGTTTTAGAGCACATCCCTCACCCCAAGAAGTTCTCTCATGCCTGTTTGCAGTCAGTCCCCACTCCTGCCTCCAGATCCATACAATCACTGGCCTGCGTCTGTCTTTATAGTTGTGCCTTTTCTAGAAATTTCATATAAATGGAATCAGAATATATAGTCTTTGAAGTCTGGCTTTCTTATCCCCATGTCCACAGCTGTGGAAACTTAAAGAGAGGTTGAAGAACTAGTCTAAGGTTACACAGCTGGAACTGTACAAGCCCAGTAGAATGGCTCCAAAGCTGTGCTCTTAATCATAGCGCACCCATGGGACCAGAAGTTAGATTCCAGATACACTCCCAGTTCAGAAGGAAGCCACTAAATTCTAAGTTGCCCCCAATACTTTTTTAGTCTTAAGTGATATATAATTAAAGGTATCTGTGTGTAATTGTGAGTCAAATAATGGAAGAAGTATCCTCTCACTCAGAATATACTTTTTTAAAGTACCCAGTGTGTAGTTGGACTCAACGATTACTGTCTCGTATAAGCGTGTCTCAAGAGGTGTCTGAAATACATCTCTTATCTCCCTCAAAAACAACTTTAATTTACTAAACATTGGTGTTCTGGTTGATGTCTTTTTTTGTTAGCAATGGTAGACATGTAAAAAAGGAGAGGAAACTAATGGAGTGTGCCCTATGGAAACTTCTCGACTCAAACACTCTCCTGTGGGAAAATAGAAACCTTGTTCACCTGGGCATCTTCATAGTATTGAGGATGGAAGTTACTCCTTAATTTTTTCCAGTCATTTTAGATACCATGTAAACTGGGCTTTATGAGTATAAAGTTTCTTTCCTTATAGATCCAATGGTACCACTCTCTAAGTTGGGGTGCTTTTAAAGCAGTAATCAGAAAAGAACAACTTCCATTAGCATCTTCTGACTTGCACAGTGGGTTGCTAACAGTGAGGTGGGCAACTAGCTGAGTAACCCAGTTATGATGGCCAAAAAGTATTATGTAATAATGTTTGGGCAAAGTTGTTTAATATAAGACCTTTGCGTTTTCCTTTGCAGGACCTGATTATTCTTAGAAATGCATTTGACCTGCTTTTGCCAAAGGTAAGGAGGTGGTAGAAATTTGCTACCAGCCCTGGATTTCCTGTGATAGGAGATAGGCAACACATAGGAGTAAATCAACACAATAGAAATCTAAATAGATGAGCCCTGGCTGATGTGGCTCAGTTGGTTGAGCGTCCTCCTGTGCACCAGAAGGCTGCTGGTTCAATTCCTAGTCAGGGCACATACCCGGGTTGCAGGCTTGATCCCCATAGAGAGCATGGACGAGGCAGCTGATTGATGTTTCGCTCTCACATCAATGTTTCTCTCTCGCTCACACTCTCTCCCTCTCTCTCTAAAAATCAATAAAAAATCTTTAAAAAAAATCTAAATAGATGGTCATTTACTCAGGCAAATGATCTTATAATCTGTAGAACTATTTTAATTATCTCTTCTTGGATTAAAACACTGTAAGTGAATGCTTTTTAAAGCCTAGCCTTTTAAATGAGGGGAGTGTAATCAGTGGCATTTTGCTGAAATATGTGAGTGAGATAAATGATTTTGTCCTTTTTTTCTGCATGAGCATATCAGTTGTCTTAAAATTGTGCAGAAAAAGTTAATAACTTTAGGTAGTCAATTCAGTTTTTGAATGTTCGTTGCTATGAACTCTTTAAGGCACTTGAGGATACAAAAATGAAAAGATATGGCCTCTGCCTTCCATGAGCTGGAGGTCTAATTCTGTATTAAATTGTCTAAAACTTTAGTTCCTGATTATGTAATGAACTCAACCTGAATTCACTCTGTTTCTACCATGTGGTCTTTCTTATAGCTTGCCAGAGTGATCTCTCGGCTTGCTGACTTTGCTAAGGAACAAGCCGATCTTCCCACCTTAGGTTTCACACATTTCCAGTAAGTGATATGATTACTTCTTGGGAATGGGGCTTGTTTATGTGCATCTGGTTTCATTTATTTTTTCAGTTCTTCTGCAGGGAAACCTTGAGGTGAATAATCTCAAACATAGCTTAAGCAGATACCTTGGGATGCTTATGAGAGATGAACCTGGTACCTATTCTAAATGCTGTACTGGTGAGAGAATAAATATAATAGCTCACTTGGGAAGCATTGGGAAGTATGTATCAAAAGCCTTAGAAAGTATTCATACTCCTTGATTTAATAATTCCATTCTAGAGAATCTAGACCAAGGAAATAATCCAAATTATGGGGAAAGTTTTGTTAAAATATTATTTATAATACTAAGCACTGGAAACAATCTAAATGTCCTACAGTAAGAGAATAAATAAGATATATAGTATATCCACAGGTTGGAATAATGTGCAGCCATTAAAATGATGCCGGTTAAGACTGATATCATGGAAATGTGCTTAGGTTAATGTTAGGGGATAAAGACAGTATATAAATAGCACAAAAATTGGAAGAAATTACACCAAGCTGTAATATTGATTGCTGTGGTTTATGAGATAATAGGGCATTAATTTTTTTCTCTATTACTTTTTGAATTTTGGACTTTTAAAATGTACAGTTAGCCCTGGCTAGTGTGGCTAGGTGGTTAGAGCATCGGCCTGCAGACTGAAGGGTCATAGGTTTGATTCCCGGTTCAAGGCATGTACAGTACCTGGGTTGCAGTTTCAATCCCTGGCCCTGGTCAGGGCACATGTGGGAGGCAACCATTTGATGTGTCTCTCTCACATCGATGTCTCTCTGTCAATCTCTCTTTTTCTCTCTCTCTCTCCCTCCGTCCCCCTCTCCCTCTTTCTCTCTCTTTTCCTTCCTCCATCCCTTCCACTATCTCTAAAAGAAATCAATGGAAAAAATATCCTCAAGTGAGGATTAACATAAAATGTGCAAATATTTTTATGATTACCCCCCACAAAAACCCTTTTTAAAAGCTGATGATGTAATTTTTGGAATGCTAGTAGTATGTTTCTGGTGACATTTCTGTAGTGATATGTTAGCATGTTTCTTATGTTTTAGTGGGGTATTGCCATGATAACAAGGATATCATCTCCTATACAACCAATTTAGGAAAGCCTAAGTTGAGTTTAATCTTCCTAAAAGTTAGAATCTGTATTTTATTGGTAGAAACCTGAAGAAATTGTTCATGTCAAGGAGTCAGTGCTCAGTGTGTATATGTCCTGGCCATGACAAATGTTCCCTTCTGCTGCCTCCCTACACACCTAGCAATACCTGTGTTGCAGCTCCTCTTCCTCTCCTGCATCTTTTGGAGAGTGCTCAGGGAATGCAGGCATTCCAGTATTCCAGTGAGGATAGCATAATGAGAGGTATCTGCTGCCACAGTTAGTAGGTACTGGGAACTCAGAAAATGCTGTGACTGTGTAGGCATCACCATGGTATGTGTCAGTCCCTGCAATGAAAAAGAAACAACTTTATTGAGATATAATTCACATACTATAAAATCCCTTTTAAGTGTACAATTGAGTGTTCTTTGGTATATTTACACAGTTATACAGTCATCACCAGTATATAATTTCAGAATATTTTCATCACCCCACAAAAAACCCGTACCTACTAACAGTCACTCTCATTCCCCCACTCCATAGTCCCTGGCAACCACTAATTTATTATCTGTCTGGATTTGCCTCTTGTGGACACATTTTATTTATTTATTTATTTATTTATTTATTTTTTTTTTTTACATTCATTAAAATCTATATTTTACATTTTGATTCACTCTTGGTGTTGTACATTATGTGTATTCACCATTGCAGTGTCATACTGAATGGTTTCACTAACCCTAAAAATCCCCTATGTTCCACCTGTTCATTCATTTCTCTGCTAAACTCTTGGCAAACACTGATCTTTTTACTACCTACCTAGTTTTGCCTTTTTCCAGAATGTCAGATAGTTAGAATCCTGCAGTTGGTAGTCTATTCAGATTGGCTTCTTTCACTTATTAATATGCATTTCAGTTTTCTCCATGTATTTTTTTTTAACGTATCTTTATTGTTGAATGTATTACAGATGTTCCTCATTTTTCCCCCATTGCCCCCCTCCTCCCCATTCCTGCCCCCCTCCTGCTTTTCCCCACACTGTTGTCTGTGTCCATTAGTTATGCATATATACATATAAGTTCTTTGGTTTATTTCTTCCCACCCCCCAACCCCCCTTCCCTTTGAGGTTTGTCAGTCTAACAGCCAATTTGTACTTCTTAATCCCTTCACCTTTTTCACCCCTCCCCCCAGCCCCCACCCATCTGGTACCCAACAAAAGTTCTCCGTATCTATGAGAATGTTTCTGTTCTGCTTATTCATTTTGTTTGTAGATTCAATTGTTGATAGATATGAATTTATTGCCATTTTGTTTGTTCATATTTTTTTATCTTTTTTTTCAAGAAGACCCTTCAGCATTTCATACAATAATGGTTTGGTGGTGATGAACTCCTTTAGCTTTTCCTTGTCTGGGAAACTCTTTGTATGGCCATCGATTCTAAATGACAGCTTTGCAGGATAGAGTAATCTTGGTTGTAGGTTCTTGCTTTTCATCACTCTGAATATTTCTTGCCACTCCCTTCTGGCCTGCAAAGTTTCTTTTGAGAAATCAGCTGACAGTCTGATGGGAACTCCCTTGTAGGTAACTAACTTCTTTTCTCTTGCTGCTTTTAAGATTCTCTCTTTGTCTTGAACCTTTTGCATTTTGATGATGATGTGTCTTGGTGTGGGCCTCTTGGGGTTCATTTTGTTTGGGACTCTCTGTGCTTCCTGGACTTGTATGTCTGTTTCCTTCACCAAGTTAGGGAAGTTTTCTGCCATTATTGTTTCAAATAGGTTTTCGATTTCTTGTTCTCTCTCTTCTCCTTCTGGCACCCCCAAGATGCGAATGTTGGCACGCTTGAAGTTGTCCCAGAGGCTCCTTACACTATCCTCATTTTTTTGGATTCTTTTTTCTTTTTGCTGTTCTGATTGGGTGTCTTTTGCTTCCTTATATTCCAAATCGATGGTTTGCTTCTTGGCTTTACCTACTCTACTATTGAATCTGTGTAAATTATTCTTTATTTCAGTTAGTGCCTCCTTCATTTCTGACTGGTCCTTTTTTATGCCCTTGATGCCCTCTCTAAGTTCACTGAGGTTCTCACTAAGTCCATTGAGCATCCTTATAAGCAGTGTTTTGAACTCAGCGTCTGTTAGGCTGCTTAACTCTATTTCACTTAGTTCTTTTCCTGGAGTTCTGTTCTGTTCTTTCATTTGGGACCTGTTTCTTTGTCTCCTCATTTTGGCTGCCTCCCTGTGTTTGTTTCTATGTATTACTTAGCGAGAGGTATAGGGCTAGCTGAGACCAGGTGCTGCTTGTTTGAAAGAATTTAGGAAAGCTGAAGCAGGATCCAAGACAGGCCAATCCTATGGTAAAGCAACTGGCAACAGCTTGGGTGGGCCTGAAAGCTGGGTGGGGCGGGGCCTCAGGGCATCACCAGGGCGGGGCCAACAGTGTGAGCCAGGTAGCTGGAGTCCCAGATATGGCGGCGTCTGCCGGCCCAGGGAAGGGCTCACCAAAGGAACAAAAGCCTCTGATAGCACGTCTGTCCAGGAGAAAGCTGCCTCTCCAGCCCTCGCTCCAATGCCAAACAGCTCAGTTCTTCCCCATATGTCTCTGGTGCCTTTCAAGCTGCCTCCCCCACGCTGGAGCCTGGAGGGTGCGAGTCCGAGTAAGTCCGTGCGCGGGCCCTTTAAGAGGAGCTGCCGGGGGCTCCAGCCGCCTGAGCCTCAGTTCCCGCTGATTTTTCCAGCCAGAAGTTATGGGGACTTCTCTTCCTGGCACTGGAACCCTGAGCTGGGCGCCTGGTGTGGGACAGGGACCCCTCAGTCCTTAGGGAGGACCTTCCCAGCCGAGGTGTCCTCTTAATTTTTATCCGCCACACGTGGGTGTGGGACCAGCCCGTTGCGCCTCCGCCCCTCCTACCAGTCTCGATCCTGCGGCTGCTGCTTTAATTTCATAGTTGTAGGACTTCCATTCAGCTCGATGTCAGGCGGTTTTGAATGATGGTTATTCTGTAGTTTAGTTGTAACTTTGATGTGGTTGTGGGAGGACGCGATACTGCGTTTACCTACGCCGCCATCTTGACCGGAAGTCGACACATTTTATTTAAATAGAAATACAATATTTATCTCTTTTGACTGGCTTCTTTTAACTTGGCACAGTATTTTCAATGTTCATCCACATTGTAGTATGTATTAGTACTTCATTTCTTTTAACGGCTGAATAATAATACCATTATATGGATATACCACTTTTTTTCCATTCATCAGTTGGGTCATTTCCACTTGTGGCTATTATGTGTAATGCCGCTGTGAACAAATTCATGCAAGTTCATTTATTTCTTTGCTTGTACCAATAATCTGTTAGCAGGAGTTAGCAAGGAAAACTACCATGAAATTAATTTGGTAATATATTGTAGAATGTGGTCTGCCTGCTATAGACATTCCTAGTGGTGTTTCTTGATTTCTCTAGCTATCAGTATCATTAACCTAATAGAGAAGTTCCATCTGAGGTGGGCTAGGTCATCTATTAGAACTCCAGCATTATTGCAGTTTATTCATAATTATGTTTTATGTTCAGGAACAGACCTGCAATGGATTGGTTTAGATTTCAGACCAGAAACAAAGCCATTAGCTGTTATGTTAGAATCCTTTGGTTATGTGTGTTTGGGGGTTCTCCACAGCATGGCTGGCACCTCATGAAATCTTGACACCTTACAAAGACCTTCCTTGACTGCCAATCTAGAGTAGCATTCTCCATTGTCCTCATGCTCATTTTCTTTTTTCATATTTTTCAAAACAAATCAATAGTAATCTTGTTTGTTTACTTCTTTACACTACAATATGAGCTCCATCGGACAGGGACCTTGTCTGTTTTGTTCATTGTTATATTTCTAAAATCAAGAACATTGGATACTTGGCAAATGTTTTTTACAAGAGTGTATGTATATTTCTTTTTTCTTAAAACTTTATTGTTGAGAGTATTACAGATGTCCCCCATCCCCCCTATTTGTCCCCCTCCACCCATCTCCCACCCCACCCCAGGCCTTCACCTGTCTATTGTCTGTGTCCATGGGCTATGCATATATGCATATGTTATTTAATTAATCTCTCCCCACCCTCCCTCCCACCTTCCCTCTGAGATCTGTCAGTCTGTTCCATGCATCCATGTCTGTGGTCCTATTTTGTTTGTCAGTTTATTTTATTCATTAGATTCCACATAGAAGTGAGATCATGTGATAATTGTCTTTCTCTGACTGGCTTATTTCACTTAGCATAATCTCCAGGTCCATCCACGCTGTCTCAATGGGTAAGAAATCCTTCTTTTTTACAGCGGCTTAGTATTCTATTGTGTAAATGTACCACGGCTTTTTTATCCACTCATCTACTGATGGGCACTTGGGCTGTTTCCAGATCTTAACTATTGTAAATAATGCTGCTATGAACATATATGAATTAATGCTGATGGTGTTTTGAGATTCTTAGGATATATTCTCAGAAGTGGGATTGCTGGGTCAAATAGTAGTTCCATTTTTAATTTTTTGAATAAACTCTACACTGTTTTTCATAGTGGCTGCACCAGTCTGCATTCCCACCAGCAGTGTACTAGGGTTCCCTTTTCTCCACACCCTCGCCAGCACTTGTTATTTGTTGATTTATTGATGGTAGCCATTCTGGCAGGTGTGAGGTAGAGTGTATGTATATTTCTTACCAAAGTCTTGGAATGAACAAAACGGACATTGTCTCTGCCCTTATATTTCCTTTTGATGATGAAGAAAGAACTGTATTAGGAGGGAGCCCTTTAGCTTTATAATCTTTGAATATTTATAAGTGACATAGAATCTTCTTAACTATTATTTGCTCAAACGTTTTAGCTCCTGTTTTGTTTTTGCTGGTTCCTCCATCTCTTACTTTAATTCTTCCTAGGGGTAACAGTGATGACTAGAAGAAGCATTGAAGCTTTCATGAAAGTCGATTCTTGGTTCGGAACTTGTCTGTCTTCTCTTTGGGTTGCTTTCAGGCCTGCTCAGCTGACCACAGTTGGGAAACGTTGCTGTCTTTGGATTCAAGATCTTTGCATGGATCTCCAGAACTTGAAGCGTGTCCGAGATGACCTGCGCTTCCGAGGAGTAAAAGGCACCACTGGCACTCAGGCCAGCTTTCTGCAGCTCTTTGAGGGAGATAACCAAAAGGTATTGTGACCTGGGGGACACAGAAACTCAGTGGTGGAGCACCAGAGACAAAGCAGACCTCCAGAACCATAGAAAATTGATCTCGGGATGAGTGGAGTCTCTGGGCTGGAAGGGGTACAGGGGAACGCAGTCTGGGCAGGATGCTGAGATACTCTCACACTAGATACCTGGATTACTATAGGGATGTCTTTTCTTTCCAAGGTAGAGCAGCTTGACAAGATGGTGACAGAAAAGGCAGGATTTAAGAGGTAGGTAAATGAGAAAAGTGTTGGCCTTCCCATTAAGTGATGAAAGGCCTGTGTTCAGTATACCTCTAGATTCGACCCTAAGTTTTTTGGCTTTTTCTTTCTTTGTTCTCCCACCCATTTCCTTTCATCTCTTGCCTGGGCTTTATTTTCTTATAGCCTGAATTATATTTTCTTATAATCTGTAAGAAAAAAGGGAACTTCTGAGATTTTTAGAATAATGGCCTTACCCATGTTGCTGTTTTGTTTTGTTTTGTTTTGTTTATTTCTTTATTGATTGTTTAGAGAGAGAAGGGAGAGGGAGAGAGAGATAGAAACATCGATGAGAGACAACATCGATTGGCCACCTCCTGCATGCTCCCCAGTGGGGATTGGGCCCACAACCTGGGCATGTGCCCTGACCGGGAATCAAACCAGCGGCCTCTTGGTGCATGGGTCGACGCTCAACCACTGAGCTACACTGGCTGGGCCGTGTTGCTGTTTTTGTTTATTTACTGAGGGCCTCCAGTGGATTAGTCTAAATTTGTCCATTCCCATTGAGGATCACTATGCTCCACTGTGGCTCCTTCCAGGCACTTCCATCAGGCTACAGTAGGACATGGGCACTTGGACCACATTTCCTTCTTGGATCAGGCAACTGTCTGGGTATTAGTAAAAAGGATGGAAGAACAGTTTGTTCCAAGAACCAGTTATCAGTGAGGTCCTCTGGGCTGAATGTGATTTAGTATACCAGTGAGACCAGGCTTTCACTTAGGGTCTGATTTTGCTCATTTGTTTGACACAATCACATTTTGAAATATTTCTACTTATGGCTTTTGTTTTGCCTGTTTCTAGGGCTTTCATCATCACAGGGCAAACCTATACACGAAAAGTGGATATTGAGGTGCTGTCTGTGCTGGCTAGCTTGGGGGCATCAGTGCACAAGGTGAGTGATGATAGCTTGTTGGGGTGGGGATGAGAGCTTTGGCTACCACAGACAGACCAAATCAGCCTCAGACTTTTACTTAACCGTGTTGCTCAAGAGATGTCAGATGTCATTTTTAACAAGTTTGGGGCCCATAAGTGAAGCCTCTTAGTTAAGGTGTGTTGAAGGGAAGGACTAGTTTTGGTGTTCTCATTAAAATTCACCTTGCGCACCCAGCCAATGTTGCTCAGTGGTTAAAAGCGTCGACCCATGCACCAAGAGGTTGCCCGTTCGATTCCCGGTCAGGGCATATGCCCAGGTTGTGGGCCAAATCCCCAGTGGGGGGATGCTGGAAGCGACCGATCAATGTTCTCTCTCATCGATGTTTCTGTCTCTCCTTCTTCCTCTCTCTCTTAAAATCAATAAAGGAAAAAAAAATTTTTTAATTCACCTTGCGCCCTGGCTTGTCTGACTCAGTGGTTAGAGCATTGGTCCGCAGACCAATGAATCGTGGGTTCAATTCTGGTCAAGGGCATGTACCTCGTTTGCGATTCATCCCTTGTCCTGGTTGGGGTCATGCGGGAGTCGATGTATCTCTCTCACGTCGATGTTTCTCTCTCTCTCCCTCTATTCCTCTCTCTCCCTCCCACTCTGTCTGAACAAAAATTGAAAAACATCCTCACCTCGTTGTCTTTCTGTGATATTTTATGCAGTGTTTCACAAAAACATTTCCATGCTCCCTAAGCTTGTCATCTTAGCTCTTCAGGAGTCCAGAGAAGTCTGAGTATGGTTCTCTCAGGAGCTCGTGGGGAGGATGTGCTGATGAAGGAGATGAGCACTTTAGGCTCAGCAATAGCACACTTAAAGAGCTATCTGTTTCCGACTTGGAGGGACCTGGAGAGTGTTATGCTGAGCGAAACAAGCCAGTCAGAAGTATTCCATGAACTCACTTATTTGTGTAATATAATGAACAAAATAAGCTGACGAACAGATTAGATCTAGAGACATGGACTGACAAACCTCAGAGGGAAGGGGGGTGGGGGAGAAGGAAGAAATAAACCAAAGAACTGATATGCATATATGTACAACCAATGGACACAGACAACAGTGCGGTGAAGGCAGGGATAGGGGGGTTGGTGGGGTGAAAGCAGGGAGAGGGGGGTCAGTGGGAGAAAAAAGGAGGGACATCTGTAATACTTTCAACAATAAGAATAAAAGAAAAGAATAATAAATAATAATGTTAAAACTTGAATAAAAAAAAGAAGATTGTAGGGTGATGCCTTTGCCCTTGCTTTTCCCCAGATTTGCACTGACATACGACTCCTGGCAAACCTCAAGGAGATGGAGGAACCCTTTGAAAAACAACAGATTGGTGAGTGTGTGTGTCTGTGAAGACCTGGGCACACCACAGAGGCTTGCGGGCATGTGTTAATAGTTCACCTGCCAGCATGCTTGGGCTCTCACTGTCCTCTGAAGTCTTTATGCCTTTGCTTCTTGTCCACATACTTGGGCAGGCTCCAGTGCAATGCCATACAAGCGGAACCCTATGCGCTCAGAGCGGTGCTGCAGCCTTGCCCGTCACCTCATGACCCTGATCATGGACCCACTGCAGACGGCATCTGTGCAGTGGTTTGAACGCACGCTGGATGATAGTGCCAATCGGTCAGTGGAATGGGGATCTCACAGAAGGATGTTTTGAGTATCTCTGCGTTTTCTCATGGTTCCCAAGGAGCCTGGAGTCTAGCAGAGAGGCAAGAACATAGAACAATGTGATAAGTGTTAGGATCAAAGTGTATACAGGGTACTCTGTGAGGAGTCAGGGAAAGCCTCACAAAGGAGATGATGCTTAAGACTTAAGAAATAAATAGGGATTTTTAAAAAGACATTTAAGACAAGATCGGGAGCATGTATAAAGGCCCAAAGGCAGAAGGACAGTTTACAGAGGAAACTGAGTTACTAATAGTCGGGTAGCACTGGAGAATGAAGTTTATATGTGGCAAGAGAGGAAGTCGTACGTCGTAGCCAGTTTATGAAGGGTGTTATAGGCCCTGAAGAGGAGTTTAGATAATGTTCTGAAGGCAGGTAGATGTCAGCTATGGTGTCTGGCACAATGACATGTTAATGAGGTATGAGGTCAGAAGTAATTTCTAGCTATGAATAAGGTACCAAAATGCATATGGTTTTCTACTTTATGTATGTACTTATTTAAAGCAGATTCACATTACACTGGTTTGCTTGCATTGTACTGGGATTTCTTGAGTGGATGATAAATAGTTAAAGCTAGCTCTCTGGGATCTGTGTGTAAAATGAAGGGTTTACCTGTGGAAATAAGACATGAACTCATTCAGAAAGCAGTCATTGGATACTTTTTTTCCTTTTCTTTATTGATTTTAGAGAGAGAGGAAGGGAGAGGGAGAGAGAGATAGAAACATCGATGAGAGAGAACATTGCTTGGCTGCCTCCTGCACTCTCCCCACTGGGGATTTGGCCCACAACTTGGGCATGTGCCCTGACCGGGAATCAAACCAGCGACCTCTTGGTGCATGAGTTGATGCTCAACCACTGAGCAACACCGGCCAGGCAGCCATGGAATACTTTTTAGTAGGGTGTGACCTAGTGAGATGTGCCCACTAAAACACCCTGCAACAGTTTGGACATTCAGTTATAAGAGGACATTAATCTAATCAGAACAAGTTAGGAGGCTGCTTTAAAAATCCAAATCCAGCCCGGCCAGTGTGGCTCAGTGGTTGAGCATCAATCCATGCACCCAGAGGTCGCCGGTTTGATTCCCAGTCAGGGCACATGCCCACGTTGTGGGCCTGATCCCCAGTGAGGGGGCATGCAGGGGGCGGCCAATCGATGTTCTCTCTCATCGATGTTTCTATCTCTCTCTCCCTCTCCCTTCCTCTCTCTCATATCAATAAAGAAAAAAAAATTTTTTTTAAATCCAAGTCCATACTTGGCACAGTGGCTGAGTGAATGCAGAGGAAGGATGTGGATGTGAAAACAGTGGTAGATGGGCCAGCCTTGGTGGTTGACTAGAATGAATGTTAAGATTGATGATGGGGTGCTAGTACCATTTACTGAGCCTGGAGCCACAGGGCGAAGGAGAGCAGGTTTGAGATGGTGAGCAGGAGGCAATGTAAAAATGGCTGAAATCATTTTGGGGTTTGAGATACCTATGGATCAACCAGGTGAAGCTCTCTGATTGAGTAAGTGGTCTGGTACTTGGGTAAGTGGTCTTGACAAGAGGCGATAGATTTGAGGGTCATCAGGATATTGGGGTAGTTGAAGTCAGAATGAAGGAAATTGTCCAAATAGCACATATGACATGAGAAGTCAATAGGACTGCTTCTTGGAACACACCTACATTTCATTGAAATTGTTATTTGTTTAAAGAGATAACTGAATTGGCTTTTTGTTTTCTAGACGTATCTGTTTGGCCGAAGCATTTCTTACTGCAGATACTATATTGAATACGTTGCAGAACATTTCTGAAGGACTGGTGGTATACCCCAAAGTAAGAGGCCTCAATTAAAAAGCAAAATATTAGGGTGGGATAGGACTGTGGGAAGGAGAATATAACCTTTTCCTGCTCTGGAGTGGGTATGTTGGGGGAGCTACATTGTGGTCCAGTAGAAGTCCTTCCCAATGAGAGCTCATTCTTCAGGTTGTGACATCAGCTCTAGGGAATGAACATGAGGAATTTATAGGCACCTTTCTAGAAAAAGGGGAAAGTACTTTGAATTGGCTTAAACTGTCTACCAGCAAGAATCATCAGGTCTGGTGTGACTGGTAGAGTAGACTGTTCCCTTTGCCTATTTTTAAGTAGCTGAGGCAGATGGATTCGTTTCCATCATATGCTGGGCTGTTGCAATGGGCACTGAAATTTAACAGCTTGAGGTTTAAGGAATTGTTTTCAAAGAAGCAACTTTTAAAAGTCTACTTAAATCAATATTTCTTTTTTAAATCAAAATAGTATTTGGATTACTAAGAAAAATTAAGCCCTTCACTGGGTAGCTCGGTTGGTTAGAGTATCATCCTGATATGCCAGGGTTGCGGGTTCAGTTCCTAATCAAGGCGCATACAAGAGGCAGCCAATGAATGCATAAATAAGTGGAACAACAAAATCCCCCACCCCAAAATCAATAAGAAAAATTTTTTTTAAAAGAAAAGTTAAAAATATGGTGTAGAATAAAACAATTCATTCTACTCTCTTTTTTCACAGTAGTTCATGTCCCTTATGTGCATTTTGATGGTCATAGTTGATATCTTACTATGTATATGGTTCATAACTTTGAGGCATCTTTTTTGGCCTTTCATTCATTCTTCTAGGTAATCGAGCGGCGCATTCGGCAAGAGCTGCCTTTCATGGCCACAGAGAACATCATCATGGCCATGGTGAAAGCTGGGGGTAACAGACAGGTTTGTAACTCCTTGTGCTCCTGGATAAATTGAGAGTGCACCTTTAGTCCTGAAGAAGAATGGATGAAGGAAGGGGTTTCTGTCATTACCTTGAGTCACAGTACTGGTACAGAACAGTGACCTTATTCTATCATAGAATAGGCTTATTCTGGAGGGTGATTGTGGTAAATTCAGTTTATTAAAAGTGAACCACTTACCCTGGCCGGTTTGGCTCAGCGGTTAGAGCATTGGCCCATGGACCAGAGAGTCCCGGGTTTGGTTTCCGCTAAGGGCATGTACCTCGGTTGCAGTTTGTCCCCAGCCCTGGTTGGGGTTGGGTGGGTGGCAACCACTCGATGTGTCTCTCTCACGTCGATGTTTCACTCTCACTCTTCCTCCCTCTTTCCCTCCCGCTGTAAAAAAAAAAAAAAAAAAAAAAAAAGGTGAATCACTTAATCATTTGTAGAAAAGGTCCACTCTTAGTGAAGGAATTAGGTCTGAATTTCCTTAGGAAATGATGGAAAGTAGGCAGGATACAAGAACAGATGGGTTCGAGAGGTTTTAGAGGAGCCTGCACCAGGTGGGCATCCATTTCAGATGTATCCTATGTTGTGGTTAGAGTCAAGATCTTGGTGGAGTCAGACTGTGAGGGGAACCACCTCAGCCTGGAGGTGCTTTGTGTACTAGCCAGAGACAGTATGGATGTGAAGTGATGACTTATCAAGACATTCAGATGCCCTGTTAATAGTAAACCAACAATACCTCACTGTCTTCCCAGGATTGCCATGAGAAAATCAGAGTGCTCTCCCAGCAGGCAGCTGCTGTAGTCAAGCAGGAAGGGGGTGACAATGACCTCATAGAGCGTATCCTCACCGATGCCTACTTCAGTCCTATTCATTCCCAGTTGGACCGTTTACTGGATCCTTCTTCCTTCACTGGGCGTGCATCCCAACAGGTAAGCATCAGAACACTTCCCTGGAGCTGCAGTCTTCCCCAAATGCCCTCTTTTTATACTTCTGGGCTGCAGAACCTGGAATACTATAATGTTACCACTTTATGGGAGGTGTGATGAGAATGGGGCTAGTTTGAATTCAGAGCAGGTTGCTGGCTAAACTGTAAAGTTTTAGGTTGTTTTGAGCTGCCTTGAATATTTTCTGTGTGGATTTCTCTAAATTCTCTTTTGGTCTAGAGAATGTGGTATAATGGGAAAAGATTGGGTAGATCTGAGTTCAGTCCTGACTTCTGGCGTTTACTGACTGACAGGATAAAAATACACATCTCATAGAGTTCTGTGAGATTGAAAGGCCTAGCCTGGTGCACAGTAATTATTCAGTAAGTGTTTGTCATTTTTCCTCTTGGTCTTTTGGGAATTATAAGAGTCAATTAAAAAACATTTATTGCCTGGCTGGTGTGGCTCAGTGGTTGAGCATCAACCCATGCACCAAGAGGTCACCGGTTCAATTCCCAGTCAGGGCACATGCCCAAGTAGTGGGCCCAATCCCCAGTGGGGGGCATGCAGGAGGCAGCCAATCAGTGTTCTCTCTCATTGATGTTTCTGTCTCTCTCTCCCTCTCCCTTTCTCTCTCTCTAAAATCAATAAAGGAACAGAAAAAAGAATAGCATTTATCAAGTGCAGACTAAGTGCTCAGTATATGTTCAGGTATTGTGTTTCATTATGGGGCTTTGAAGATGTGTAGATAATCCTTATCTTTAGGGAGCTCAAAACTTAGTGGTGAAGACTTGTAAATAGTTCATTATAATACCAAACAGTACATACAGGAATTGAGGGAAGCACATCTTTTTGGGGATCACAAAGGATAACACTGCCCTAGAATAGTAGAAGTTGGTGAAGACTTCTTGGAAGACATGATATCTGAGCTGAATCTTAGGGACAAATGAGAGTTAACCTGGGAACACCAGGCTTAGAGATGTCCAACATGGGAGAGAGAAACTTCAATAATTTGCCAGAGTATCAAGTGCCCCAGAAGTAGTTATAGGATTTAAAGTTAAAGACAGCCCTGGCCAGTTTGGCTCAGCGGTTAGAGCATTGGCCTGCAGACCAGAGAGTCCCAGGTTCGGTTCCTGCTAAGGGCACGTACCTCAGTTGCAGTTTGTCCCCGGCCCCGGTTGGGGTCGTTTGGGTGGCAACCAGTCAATGTGTCTCTCTCACATTGATGTTTCTCTCCCCCCCTCTCTCCCTCCCGCTCTATCTAAAGATAAATGCAAAAATGTCCTTGGGTGAAGATTTAAAAAACAAAACAAAACAAAAAAATAAAGTTGAAGACAGACAGGAGTTTATCATTTGTATTCAGATCACTCTGGAGTTTTGGATTTGGAAGACTTAAATGGGAGATGGGGGGGAGCCAATAAGGAGGCTGCTGTGAAGGGCCAAGCACTGGATGATGAGGGATTTGAGCCAAGGCAATGGCAGATACAGTCAGGGGGAAGATTTGAGGGCTCTTTAGAAGGTTAAGCACTTGGCAGCTGATTGAATGAAAATGGAAGAAGCAGTGATGATTTTAGCTTGGGTAACTGGATGGAGAATGATGAGATCCACTGAAAACACGATCTCAGAAGGATAGCATATGTGGGCATGGTGGGTTAAGCTGCCTGTGTATAGGAAGAGAATTTAGACATGCAATTGAGAAAAATACCTTAATGGTGGAGTAAATTCTTTATCAAATTAGGTCTCAGTGACATAAACTGACATTGAAAAAGTATTATAAAAATTTACATCTTAATGTTTTCTTTTGTTTTACATTTGCTTTCCTCTTTGGCAGGTACGGAGATTCCTAGAAGAGGAGGTATATCCCCTGTTAAAACCATATGAACATGTAATGAAGGTGAAAGCAGAATTATGTCTGTAGAGTTGGAAGAGAATTAAACAAAAAGTCATTGTTGGCTGTGTTAACTTTTATTACTGAGTCATGAAAACTTACTCTAGTGCCTTATTTTACCTCAAAAATTGTTACCTTAAGTTAATACAGCACTTTTTTCTTTACATGGTGCTTTCACATTTTTCAAGGTTTACAATGCAGAAATAAATTGCATTGTAGTTGGATTCTGTTTTCTTTTTGTTTTGTTTTTTTGTTTTACAGCAAAACAGACTTGCATAATAAGTGTAGCTCATAGTTTGCCCTCAGTTCTTTCGAGGCATATTTTCAAGCTAGTCTAGTCCTTTTCACATGTTCACTTGATTTCGAGGTAGCAAGCACGTTACATTCCTGGTCCTCTCTTTTGAAGATGAATTTGATCTGGGTCTAGCAAAGTAACTTGGACTCAGTGATTCAGTATAGTTAGATATCTTTATTTCAGTTATATTTGGCTAGAGTAAATAATGAAATTTGGAGATACAGTAAGTTCTCAAAGAAACTGATTTGATCATCAGACTTACTCAGCTCAAGTTGTACCTGACCTTACTTCATCTTTTGGTAAGACTTTTGTATATCAAGGAAATGCCAATAGGGTATATTGATCTCATCAAGGTATTTGACAATCTTTAATCCTGGTTACACAGACTGATAGTTTATTGAATCAGCTGTAGCTGTTAGCTGTGGCTAAAGAAGATAGTTATGAATCCACTGGAAGGAGAACACTAGCTTTATGCCACAGCTCTCTTTCATTAGCCGTGTCTCTACATATTTTTTCAGCATAGATGAAAAGAAGAAAGCTTTTTTATCAGATCTGCAGATGACACTAAACTAGGAGAACTAACAATACATTTATTTGATAAAATAACTAAGATTTCATCTAACCTTAAATAGGCTGAAATGATGTGGCCAAAATTAAGATAAATATGACTAAGTTAACCTTAAATTCAAAATAAACCAGAAGTGGTTGCCAGTGAGATAAGACAGTGTTAGGATGTGTTAATAATGGTATGTGTCCAGAAAAGCTACCAGTCTTATTGTTCCACATTCATGGCATTATGTTCAATTTTGGACACCCAGTCTGAGGAACAGATAACTGAAGAGCCATCCTCCAAAGAAAACCTTGTAATGAATGGTAAAGGAATGTTAGGGCTCTTCATCCTATAGTGTAGGAGAAAACTTGTCAGTGCTTCAAATACTGTTGTGAGGAGGAAGAATGACTTAATTATCTGTTGTCCCAAGAGACTGGTACCCATTGTTGAGATTCTGAGGCTGCTTTGAACCCAGACATTGGAGCTGCTATGAATTAGTGATTCTTCCCCCAACCCACCCCTTCAGGTCAGGCAGAAGACTACCTAGTTGTCAAGAATGGAAATGTTTTGAGAGAGGAGTGGCTTAATTGCCTCCAACTGTATCTAATCAAACGTAGTAGCCCTGGCCTGTTTGGTTCAGCGGTTAGAGCGTCGGCCTGTGGTCCAGAGAGACCCGGGTTCAGTTCCCGCTAGGGGCATGTACCTCGGTTGCAATTTGTCCCCGGCCCTGGTTGGGTCATGCGGGTGGCAGCCACTCGATGTGTCCCTTTCACGTTGATGTTTCTCTCTCTCTCTCTCTCTCTCTTCCTCTCTCTCCCTCCCCCTCTATCTGAACAAAAAATGGAAAAATGTCCTCGGGTGAGGATAAAAAAAAACAACGTAGTAGAAGTGAAGAACTCAACATATTGGAAAGAAAGAATAATTCAATCCTTAAAACCAAATTTTATAATAAAGTTCAATGTAGCAAGCAAGCATGGATGGCATGGAGCCGTATGACATTTCAACTCTTCCAGAAATAATTTGATTGTTATTCCTCTCATGAGGATGTTTAAATTGGGTCTGGCACAAGGAATTAAGTCACTGAATCATTCTACTTCCTTCTCTAATGTGGGCCATTTTAGAGGAAGCAGCTACCATCAGTGTATCTGTAATCAGAGGACTTATATTACCTAGTAGACACACTGGGGATATTGGATACCATGGGTTTTGTTTGTTTGTTTGTTTTTTTATCCTCACTCAAGGACTTTTTTTTTTTTTTTTTTTTGCATTTATCTTCAGATAGAGTGGGAGGGAGAAAGGGGGGAAGAGAGAGAGAGAGAAACATCGACGTGAGAGACACATCGAGTGGTTGCCACCCACATGACCCCAACCGGGGCCGGGGACAAACTGCAACCGAGGTATGTGCTCCTAGCGGGAACCGAACCCAGGACTCTCTGGTCCGCAGGCCGATGCTCTAACCGCTGAGCCAAACCTGCTAGGGCTACCATGGGTTTTATTTAATACATTTCCTCATAGGAAATAAGATCTTAACAGTCTTGTTCTGACAGTTCTGTTGGACTTCTGAACTCATGATTAGTGATCCTGGGCTATTTGAATGAGCATATTGATTTGTTGTGTGTTTCTTCTTTCTTCTTCCATTCTCATTTTTACATACTTATGATATACTTTTTTTTTTTCTTTTTTTTTTTATCCTCACCTGAGGACATTTTTCCATTTTTTTTTGTTCAGATAGAGTGGGAGGGAGAGAGAGGAAGAGAGAGAGAGAGAAACATCGACGTGAAAGGGACACATCGAGTGGCCGCCTCCCGCACGACCCAACCAGGGCCGGGGACAAACTGCAACCGAGGTACGTGCCCTTAGCGGGAACCAAACCCGGGTCTCTCTGTACCGCAGGCCGACGCTCTAACCGCTGAGCCAAACTGGCCAGGGCACTTATGATATACTTTTAAGTGCAATTTTGCTATCTTATTTTCCCATTTAACATTTTTTTTGTTTTTTGTTTTTAATGTTTTTGTTGATTTTTTTAGAGAGAGAGGAAGGCAGAGAGAGATAAAAACATCGATGTTAAAGAGAAACATCCATCGGCTACCTCCTGCACGCCCCCTACTGGAGATGGAGCCCACAACCCAGGCATGTGCCCTGACTGGGATTAGAACTGGTACCTCTCAGTCCATGGGATGACACTCAATCCAACGAGCCACGCCAGCAGGCTCCCTTTTAATTTCTTTTTTCTTTATTGATATTAGAGAGAGTGGAAGGGAGCAGGAGAGAGAGATAGAAACATTGATGGGAGAGAACATCAATTGGCCACCTCCTACATGCCCCCCACTGGGGATCGAGCCCACAACCTGGGCATGTGACCTGACCTGGAATCAAACCCGCGACCTTCAGATAGAGTGGGAGGGGGAGAGAGAGAGAAACATCAATGTGAGAGAGACACATTGATTGGTTGCCTCCCGCATGACCCCAACCAGGGCCGGGACGAACCGCAACCGAGGTACATGCCCTTGACTGGAATCAAACCCGCGACTGTTTGGTCCACAGCCCAAAGCTCCAGCCGCTGAGCCAAACCAGCCAGGGTTCATTTAATATTTTAATTAAAGGCATTTGGGTGGGCTGAAGGTTGGCTGAAAGGAGAGAACATTCATACCTTCTTGAAGATTAGGTTGAATTTCAGTGATGCAATGGTTTAGAATCTAAACCATCCAGAAACCAGGGTCTGGACAAACCATGGGACAACTGGCTTCTTTTCATCTACATTCAGACTCCTGGACACTTACTGTCCTCTTTTCCCCTGGCTGATGGTAGATTTCATTTAATAACCAGGAGAGCCTGATGACAAGTGGAAGCACAGATTAGGTACCTCCAGAATGGTGATGTAAATCTTGATGGATATGAGGGTTACGTGACTGAAATCACATAGCATCGAGTCTGACACAAAGAAGGTATTATGAAAAATGTCATTTTCCTTTTTTTTTTTTTTTATCCTCACCTGAGGACATTTTTCCATCTTTTATTCAGATAGAGTGGGAGGGAGAGAGAGAGAGAGAAACATCGACATAAAAGGGACACATCGAGTGGCTGCCACCCGCACGACCAACCAGGGCCGGAGACAAACTGCAACCGAGGTACGTGCCCTTAGCGGGAACCGAACCCAGGTCTCTCTGTACCACAGGCCGACGCTCTAACCGTTGAGCCAAACCAGCCAGGGCTCATTTTCTTTTCTGAGCCCAGGAGGATTCACCAACTTTCCTCCGTCTGGTCAGTCAGGGAGCCAGCTGAGATTTGAGGGTGCTGCTGTTGGTTTAGTTTGCCTGGCATGGAAGAGAGTATATCCTGAACTAGAACCAACCAGAGATTGGGGAATGAGTCAAAAAAAAAAATAGAAAAAGTTTTAAAAGTTGGAAAGCTACATAATGAAATACTAAGTGTGGCTTCTTGGATAATGAGTTTAAGATCATTTTTTATTTTTTATTTTGTGTATTTTTTAAAGTTTTTAATACAATTTTTATTTAAATAAACTTTAAATTTTAGAAGTTTTGGATTTACAGAAAAATTGCAAAGATAATACAGAGAGTTCCCATGTACCCCATACTTGGTTTCCTCTATTATTAATACATTGGTATGATATCAATGTCGTAATTAATGAACCAATATTGATACATTATTAAATGAAGTCCTTAGTTTTTAGCTCATGTCCTTTTTCTGTTCCAAGATCCCATTTGGAACAGAAATTACATTTTGTCATAACATTTTAAATACTGGAATTCATACATAATACATTGTTGACCACTCACGAGTTAACTCATATTTTCATGCCCAAACGTTGCTGACCACTCATGAGTTAATTCGTGTTTGCACTTGCATTAGCTATTTCAATTTTTGAAACTCGGGGTTAAAGAGGATTATTGTATTTGCGACTCTTTGCCCTGAGGGTCGAAGTTCGAAAAACAGCACACTGTTCTATATTCTTGAAGTAGCTAGGGAATGGATATCTGCTGGTTCAAATGAGTGCAGCTCAGAACCTAACACTTCTTCTGGTACTTCTAAAAGAGCTCATTACATTGATTTACCTTTTAGGCTTTCAGGTCAACTAAAAGACCACATTTTAGAAAAAAATAGTCACTGGTATAAAAAAAAATCCAACTAGAACATGTAAAGTGTGTTTCAAAAGGTGATTGCTATACAGTATACCACACCAAAAAAATTACTAAAATATATGTAGCAGATATGTACAAAGTTTCATTTAAATTCATTATGTATAGCCCTGGCCGGTTTGGCTCAGCGGTTGAAGCGTTGGCCCGCAGACCAGAGAGTCCTGGGTTCGGTTTCCGCTAAGGGCGCGTGCCTTGGTTGCAGTTTGTCCCCGGACCTGGTTGGGGTCATGTGGGTGGCAGCCACTCCCATGTGTCTCTCTCACATCGATGTTTCTCTCTCTCTTCCTCCCTCTGTCCCTCCTGCTCTATCTGAAGATAAATGCAAGGGTGTCCTCGGGTGAGGATTAAAAAAATAAATAAATAAATAAATCCATTATGTATAAAAATATACTGAAGTTTATTTAGATTGTTTCACTTTCATACGCAATTACAAAAAAATAGCCGGTGACATGAGATAACTTCTGCATAAAATTGCCAGTCAACAGTGTGTTAGGTATGTTCTTTATCAGAGTTGTAGTCTAATGAACACAAAATTCTAGCTAATTCTAAATGTAACTAGAAGTCAAAGCAGAATTTGGTTTTCCATTCTGGATCTGTGTGACCTTGTCCTTACCTTATTAAGTGCTATGTACAGAGAAGTTCTTAAAGGCCAAATTTCGGGGAGGGGGGGGGGCGGTGATGTAAGTGGTGAGTGTAGGTGTAAATTTGCAATCAGGAAAAGTCCAAACCAAGAAGAAACAGCTAGGTTTCTGGCCCAGCTTTCAAGATGAGCTCGTCAGGAGACAAGATAATCTACAGGTAACTACTTGGACAAAAGGTCAAATGAGAACTGAGTGGGTAGATAATAATAAGAGGCCCTCTATATCTTCTCATATAACAAGGCCCTTTGGCCTTAGAAAAGCAAGATTTGACCTGCCCTTTCAGATTCTGATGCTATACTTGGTTCTGCTAGTGCTATTTGTGGTGGTATTAGGCCTTCCTCTTCTATAGTGGGCCAGAAACTGGTTAGGCAAATCCCAGCCCAGGATAGCACGAAAGAAGGGGTTTGAAGACATCTTTGGGAACTCCTATAGACCCCTGTCCATAATCCCCACAAGGGGTTTCATGGGAAATAACAAGCTCATATTGAATAGTGGTTTTAAGTGGTCACATGTGAGACTGGGAAGAAGAGCCATGAAGGCTATGAGTCAGTTTCCATGTACACGTGATCTAGCTTTTCATTGCTATGGCTCTGGGGCATTGAGACATTTAAAACAATGGGAAACTGTTATACCTCTTTCATGGTTTTAAACTTGAATGGGACAGCTGTCTTTAAAAGTTCTAATTAGGTGTAGCTGGTGTGGCTCAGTGGTTGAGCGACGAACCATGCACCAAGAGGTTGTTGGTCCGATTCCCAGTCAGGGCACATGCCCACGTTGTGGGCCCAATTCCCAGTGGGGGGCATGCAGGAGGCATCCAATCGATGTTTCTATTTCTCCCTCTCCCTCTCCCTCTCTCTCTAAAGAAAAAAAAAAGAATTTAAAAAAATTGTAATTAGGATAGTGCCAGGTATAAGAGTACAGGTCAAGTATATTTAAAATATGTAATGCAGAAATCCAAATAACATCTCAGAAGGATTTGTCCCATAGTTCCTTAAGTAACTAAGTTGCTCATTTCTTTCAAGAAAACAAAAAGGGTAAACTATATTATACTTCACATTTAGAAAGCTTTATTTCTTTAGTAATAACCTGAAGGAAATAAGTACTTACAAAATACTCTGTTTCTGGTCCAGGTTTCATACTTTAACAGGTATTTTTTCAGTACCCTAATGTATACTAGGAATAGTGGTGAGCAAGACAATCTGCACTCCTGGAGCTGTGGTTCTAGGGCAGGAAGCAGACTACACAAAGTGATGAATGGCTCCTCAATAATGGGACATACAGAATTCAACATCTGAACACATGTAAAGTTCATTAAGCTCCACTGAGAAAAGGTGCTCCTGAGATGTAACTTCAAGAAATCCATACTGCAAGGTTTAGCATCTTGTAATTCACTCTTCATCATGAGACAGATGTTGCTTTTCCCACCTGCATAGTGCTTGGCTGAATTACTTCAGCACACCTGGCTCCTCATCCACCCTTCTTGTAGCCTTGCCTTAGGTGCTGTCCTAGGAAGCTAAGAATTTGGCATTTTTCTTTCTCCCTTTTGTTGTCTAATGGAAGCTAAATGTATATATAGAATTGTTATACCGCATTTACAAATAAGAGACTTTCATAGACTTGGTAGCTAGTCTATCATTCCTTAAAAGGGAAGTACACATTTTCTGTTTCCTGTGGCCATTGGACCTTCCCAGTGTTGGTCTCTGACAAATGTTCCATTGGAGTGCAGGAGGACAAGTTCTTAGTTCCCTATTAAGTCTGTAGGTAAAGTAGACAAAGATGAAATGCTAATGGTTTATCGCAAAAACCTAAGAGGCATATTCTGAAACTAGCATTACTCAGCCATTGAGTTTTGACACTTCAGCTTACCTTACAACTATCTCAATAAATTGTTTTCCCATAAACATACATTTAAGAAATACTGCCCCTAAAAGTTGTGATATGAGAAAAAGGGATGTTACCACATTTAAAAGGCTGGAATTCCTTGCTCTAAGGCATTGTAAAAATGTTTTTTATTGATTGATTTGAGAGAGAGAGACATTTATTTGTTGTTCCACTTATTAATACATTCATTCGTTAACTCTTGTATGTGCCCTGACCAGGGATCAAACTTTGTAAGAGCTAGGGGTGTGGTTGGGAAGAAAAGTGAACTTGGCCACGGAAACTGGGTTCAGCTCTCTGTTCTGCCACTTAGTAGTTCTCATTATTTGGGCTGGGTCCTCTGTAAAATTCAAATGATAAAATTCACCCTGCTTTCAGCACAGGTGTGTTGTGAATTATGTGAAAGTGCTTTGTAAAGTGAGCATAGAACAGTAAGATGACTGAGACTGCCCTACTGTGTTTTGTAGGCTTTGCCCATGGTTACCATTCACTCATTCTGGGCATCACCACTTTGGAGTACAATTAGGAATCCATGCTTAGGTTAGTAAGCAGCTCTAAAAGTAAAAAATTTAAAAGCAGAGGAAGGGAGAGGGAGAGAGAAAGAGAAACTCCCACCCAGGCCTGTTCTGAAACCCAGGCCTGTTCCCTGGACCAAGAATCCAACCTGCAACCTTTTGGTGCTCAGGACCACGCCCAAACAACTGAGTAACACCGGCCAGGGCCTACAACTAAATTTATATCTCTTCAGAGTAGGGAGAAATTTCTAGGAGAACATTCCTGTAATACTATTGTAGCTTTTGGTGACCTTTCCAAAATGTGGCAAGCATGGTTTTTTCCCAACCTAGACCCTAATATCAACTAGGACGTGGATATCAAATAGAGATCGGCCTGCCACCCTCTTGGATTGTTAGTTTGTACTGTGCGTTAATATTTTCTCAAACAACATTTAATTCTCACAACCATACATTCACATTCACATTTTGTGGATGAACTCAACATTAGCGCGGTTTAGCGACTCAAATGCACGCCTCTGACTATACCCACTGTACTGTGCATGCCTGGGGAGTAATTTCTTGGGCATGACCTCAACCAATTTGTTCCAATTTAGGGCTCCTTCCAAGGCTTGTGAATTGTGTAAGCGTGGGTCAGGCAGGCTGGTCTTGTACTGGTTCCCTACACCTGTAAAGAAGGCACTTTAGTTAGAAAAGGAACATCAAGTAAGTGCCCCTCCTTCCCAGAACCCTGCCGCGTCTATCCCCCATCCTGATAGACGGTTCACCCCATATTGCCCAAAGTTCCAACGGCTGCAATGCAGACGGGAGGCCGGTGGGCAATGCTAGGCTAAAATTGGGCTTCGGAGGTTGCTCAGCTCTGAAAAGAGGCTCGAAAACCTGATTCCGAGGCGCGCAAACCTCGCCGCTCCAGCCCATCGGACTGGGAGGACTTCAGCCCCCAGCATGCCCCGCGGCCTCCCGGCTCAGCCCCGCGCGCGTGCGCGGTGTCGCCGCTGAGCGCTGACTGGATCCGAGCTGCTAAGCCGCGGAGCCGCGGAGCCGCGGAGCCGCGAGCCTGACCCGGGTTGGCACTGAGGTGGCGGGGACTCGCGGCGGTAGGGAAGCTGGACATCTCCTGTGGGGCAGGTGAGTGCGTAGCGAGAGGTCGACGAGAATGGCTGGGTCTGTGGGGCCCGAGGCCCACACATGCCCCTCGGGTGGGGACGCGGGGGCGGCGGTAGACAAAGTGACTGACTGACCGACGGACTGACGGACGGGCTGAGGAGGGGAGAAGCACCGCCCCGGCTGGACCTCAAGGGTGCGACGCGTGGCTTGGGGCCTCGGCCCGTGGCGGTCAGGCGCGGGCTCTCGCGTCCGGGTGCGGGGCCTGCGGGGTGGGGACGAAGCTCCGACCCCTTGTGTCCCAGCGTCCCTGCTCCGGGCGGGGGCGGCCTCCGGGAGGCGGGACCCCCCAGGTGGCTCAGCCTGGCCTAGCGGGACGTGGGGGCCGCCGGCGCCCCAGCTTAAGTGCCGAGGTCGTGAGGTGGTGCCCGAACCCGAATAAATACTGTCCCCTGAGGCAGCTGGGAGCAGTTTTACAACAACTGCACCAAATGCGCGGTGGGGGGCTTATTTTTTATTTTTTGGAAAGAACAGCTGCCTCGAACACATTTGCAGCAGCAAAATCTTCCTCAGATTTAAGTTGTGACTGCGTTAAAGATGCAGGTCCGGGGTCCGGCCACATTGTAATATTGTGTTCGTGTAACTTTGGGGACATTGAACATGTATTAGGATCACCCAGTGTGATCAGGATTGGAATTTGGAAAATTACTCTCATACCTAGTTTAATGATCCAGGTGGTGGTGATGTTAGTTTTTTTTCAGTTACTGAATTGTATTTTCCAGTCTTGTGCAGCACTTGAGATTGTGGTGGGTTGCTGGCTGTTGTTTTTTTGGTGGGTTATTTAAAGGTGCCCTGGAGTGTTTACCCTCTGTCTTATTCTTTCTTGGTAAATTCAAGTTCCTAATCAGACTGAAAAAACGGAATTTTCAACGTTGACTTGTTTACTTGTAGCCGTTGTGATTATGTTTGTGATTCTTTTTGGATACACGAATATTTTCTGCTTCTTTTCTTCCTCACCTCTTCCAGTTCTCTCTGAACTCTAAACAATAGTTATACCTTCTTTGTTTTACATATTTATTTCTGTTCTCCATGATTAGTTTGTAACTGGTTCTAAATAAAGGTCCATATCTTTCCTGGCTTTTGATAATCCTTAGTGCATGTAGCCTTTTCATCACTAATTGTCGAATTAGCCTGGGCTTTAGTCCTCATTCACGCATCCCTTTTTAAGCATGGATGTGTGTGATCTGAGAAAGCAGGGGTGGGAGGTGGGGTGGTGTTTCTGTTTCTGTTGATCAGATACAGGTAACAGGAGTGTAACAGAGCATTAACTTTAAAAGGCTGTGAACAAAAAGTATTTTAATATAAAAGAGCATACTAAGCTTCTGAATTTGGGGTTTTGTCAGGTTGACAGAAAAGTCCATAAACTAGGGTAGTACCTCATTGAAGTGAGCCTGACATTAGGGTGAAATATTGAGAAAGGAACTTAGGAGAGAATCATCTTTTATCATACAGCCATCTTTTTGTGTCTGTAGTGGATGCTGGGAACACCTGTTGGCTTAGAAACTTAATGTTCTCTGCTTGTGTTTCTCCCTTCTTAGTTCTCAATGAGAGTTTTGGCAGAAGCTCAAAATCTTGTACATTTGATTATTTAACGTCAGTTTAATCTACTTATTCTCCAGATCATCTCTGTTTCTCAGCTGGTGACGTCAGTAATTTTCCATAGCAGCCATTCATGAGCTCATGCAGACAGTCACAAGGAAGTGGAAGAGCACAGAGGGTGGTACACAGAAGAAATAAGAATCCTGTTTCTTTGCCCTGACACAGTACACATAGACTAACAGGAAATATGGACTGAAGCACAGCTATATGGTTGAATTAGTCCAGGCTTCCACATACAGTGATAATCATTGATAACATTTATTGAATGTCTACTGTTTGCCAAGTGCTGTAATTGTTACTATGAGGTGTAGGTATTATTCTCATTTTATGTGTAAGTTGAAGTGCAGAAATTTAGTGAATTGCCTACAGTCATGGTGACAGGGCCAGAATTCAACTTCAAGTCTGACTATAACACCCCTGTTCTTTCTAATGTGCTACCTTACTAACAAATATGTTCAAGTCTTTCTCATTCTTAAAAAAGTATAAAACTTTGTCTGGCCGGTGTGGCTCGGTGGATGGAGCGTGTCCCATGGATTGAGATTTCCCAGTTCAATTCCTGGTTAGGGCACATGCCCGGGTTGCTGGCTGGATCCCTGGTGGGGGACATGCAGGAGTCAGCTGATCAATGTTTCTCTCTCATATCGATGTTTCTGTCTCTCTCCCTTTAAAAAAAAAAATCAATAAAAACGTATTTAAAAATAAAAGTATAAAACTTGGCTATGATCACATTTCTCCTTCAAACTTCTTTGGTATCATTAAATAGCTTTATCAATAAATAACATCCAGCCCTTGTCAGGTGGCACAGTTTGTTGGAGCCTAGTCCTGTACAGCAAAAGGTTGTGGGTTCGATTCCTGATCAGGGTACATACCTAGTTTGGGGGTTCGATCCCGTTCTGGGCACATACAGGAGGCAACCTATCAGTGTTTCTCACATCAATGTTTCTCTCTCTCTAAAATCAATAAAAATATATATACTCTCAGGTGACGATTTATAAAAAAGAGAGAGGCCCTGGCCAGTTTGGCTCAGCAGTTAGAGCATCAGCCCACGGACCAGAGAGTCCCAGTTTAGTTCTCACTAAGGGGCACGTACCTTGGTTGCAGTTTGTCCCAGGCCCCAGTTGGGGTTGTGTAGGTGGCAGCCAGTCGATGTGTCTCTCTCACATCGATGTTTCTCTCTCTCTTCCTCCCTCTCTCCCTCCTGCTCTGAGGATAAATGCAAAAATGTCCTCAGGTGAGGATAAAAAAAAAACAGAGTGAGTAATATCAGAAATGAGATTGAACACACCAATCCAGTTATCAGAAGGCTTGCTCTTAAGAAGGGCCTAAGTTCCAATTAGGGTGAACTTTTTCTTTTTAACAAAATAAGACTATTCTTAGCCCTCTCTAGCTAACATTCTAAAGATGTGAAACAGCAGATCATTTCCCTCTTCTTGTGTTTGAGTTTCATTTGTAAATATCCTTAATTTGTGTGACATGAGTTTAGGGTTAAAGTCCAAACCACTGTTTGTTTGTTTTTTAAACTTTTGAAGTCAGTAGAGTATAGTAACTAGGAGCACCTAACAATGAAGTTCAAATTCTGGCTCTACCACTTTAAACTTTGATATAATTTCCCAATGTCTCATTTTCCTCTTCTGTAAAATGGAAATAATTACTACTACTACCACCACCACTCATAATAATAACTAATTATTGGGTATTTACTATATACTAGGCACAGTATTTTACTTACATTAACTTAATCTTCACAACCACCCTATATATTATTAGTATTATGCCCACTTAAGGTGAGGAGACAGTCACAGAAATGCTGAGTAACTTGCTTAAGGCCACACAAATAAGTGGTTGGCTCCAGATTTTGTGCTCATAACCTCCTACTTTCATAGGGTTGTTTTGAAGATTAAATAAAATCTGTGTCATGTATCTGACAGGCAATCCTTAAGCACTGGCTACTATGGTTAGCTTTGAGTTTATAAGGCATTTCACATTTTCTAATTTGGTTGTCCTAAGTACAACAATACATTGTGATCATCATTGTCTTACAGATAGGAAATGAAGCATAAGTTTGGTCATTTGTCTAAGGTCATACAGCAAGCATGAAGGCAATACCCTGGCTTTGCTCCTCCTCCACACCTGGATTTTTTCTTTTATCTTCACCCGAGGATATGTTTTTATTGATTTGAGAGAGAGAGAGAGAGACATCCATCCATGCGAGAGAGGAGAGAAACATCAGTAGGTTGCCTGGTTGCCTCCCATACGTGCCCTGACCAGGGATCGAACCCTCAACTTTTTGGTGTATGGGACAGTGCTCCAACCAACTGAGCCACCTGGCCAGGGTCACACCTGGATTTTTGTGTTGAATATGAGGCATCACATTTTGAGAGTTTAGTGGACATATGTTGTTTTGGCCAGTCCAGGTTTTTCTGAGAATAGCAACTCAATTTTACTTTGAGGAAACACCAGACAAGGTAGGTGGTGGGCACATGACCCAGGTTAGGCCAATAGATGTTAAGCAAATTGATGTGTTCCTCCTTTAATTTGAATCTTAGGTTGAATGACACAGTGACAGACAGTCACAGCTCCTTCATCCAGATTCATTCCTAATATATAGACACTGGAGCTACTCTGTTATTTGTTCTCAAAGACCTGATTCTTCAGTTTTTCCTCAGTCCTGTGCCCTACCTCATATCCTTTCAATACATTCCTATATAACAACATTTGTTACCCAAAGCCTGTTTTTGTGGTTTGCAGCTGAGACTCCCTTAACTTACTGTTACATGACATGAGGCCATGCCACCTAGAAAAAAGTAAAAATAACAGGTTAACTTGAACCTGAAGAGAAGAGAAATCTCAGAGAAGACCTGAAGGTTATCTTCAAATATCTGAAGCATACAATATACAGCATCCCTAAATTAAGAATAAAAAAGTAGCCGGTCGGTGTGGCTCTGGATTGAGCGGTGTCCCATGGACTGTGAGGTCCTGGTTCGATTCCTGGTCAGGGCACATGCTCAGGTTTCAGGCTCAATCCCCAGTAGGGGGCGTGCAGGGGGCAGCTAATCTATGTATCTCTCTCACAAGGATGTTTCTATCTCTCCCTTCCTCTCTCTCTAAAAAAATCAATGAAAACATTTAAAAAAAGAGAAAAGAATAAAGAAGTGAACATTACTGGCAAACAGATTTCTGCTCAAGTTAAAGCCCCAAATTGACAAGTACAGTTGTACTAGTCAGTGTGGTATAGAGGGACAGTTTAGGAGTCACTGAGTGATATGGGCAATGCATAACCTCTCTGGGCCGTGGTTTTCTCAGGTTTCTTAGCTCAGTGGTAAATGCTCAGTAAATGTTTTCCTTGGTACCTCCCTTCTACTACCTCAATCCATTCATTGTCACAAAATAAATAATATTGGATTACCATACTTTAGGGTTATTTATGTAGTTATTTTCATATCTGCAATTGAAACATCCCCAGTAATTATATAGATGGTATGGCCAAATAAATGACTTAAATATAAGATAGTTTGTAGACCTCTGTGGTTTAATTATATGAGGAATAGGGACTTTATTAACTACATTTTTATCTCATTTTAAGTGCCATATGCTTCTATGTTAATATAAACTTTAAGTATTAAGTTCTCAGTGGCCATTTTTGCCAGTTGGCCCTCAAGGAGATTTTTTTTTCCTCAAAACTATTGCCTGCTATTTTTCAGAGCTACCTGAATGTTGAGTTGCATTTAGCTAACCATTGTTTGTTTCACTTTTATTTCTAAGGAGGTTGTTGCCCCCCACCCCTGGTAGTGGGAATGACAGAAGGTCCATGAAGTACCTTGCTTTTGCTTCCTTGTCACCATCCAGGTACTGCCAGGCTGTAAACTTAGGGGAATGATCCTGGGAGGGACTCAGGGAGGTAACCAGATTACCTTGGATGATTAATTATTTTACAGGAAGACCTAGAGTGGATGAGCATGTTTCAGAAGTCTGCACAGCAGAGCTTCATTTAACTGGTGCTGCTGTGCAGGAAAGGGGGAGCCATACCTGGGTTTGTGGAATTCTGGGGTGAGGTTCCTATTTCCATGGTCTTTGTTACCACAGTCCACAGTCTGCCTTGCACAGTCACTCCCAACTCTTGCCTAAAGGAACACTATCTGTGGTCACAAAGGAAATATTGACTCAGGGAAGGGAAAGCAGTCCTAGCTGTGGGAACAGGAGCAGAGCACAAGGTAGAGTTGATTATTGGAGTCATTTTGCTCTTCTGCTGATGCCAGTTTTGAGGGAGTCAGTAGAGAAATTTGGATGATATGGTGGGTCTTCATATGTCTTTGGCACTAAGGTAGATAAATAAAGGATAATATGAATAATAAACATGTTTTCAACAAGAATGACTAGGGTGACTGGAGCAGGAAGCCAGTTCTGGAAGATTAGCGCCACTAGCTGCCTTATCATGGTGTTTGGTGGCGCCCAAGGTTCGAGACTTTCTTTTCATACTGTTGAATAATTGCTTCATTTAGCAGCATACTCTGAGAAAATGTAGGTGGGTTCCAAGGTCTGAAAGGTATTCTGTGGCTGGAGCATAGAGTGTGTGTTGAGGGGAATGAGAGATAGGTGTTGAGAGGTGAAGCTGGAATGGTTGGCAGGGACTACTAGGTCATATGTAGTCTTATAAGCCAAGTTATCAAATTTGGACTTTTTCCTAAAGTCAAAGGGAAGAAAAAGGGGTTTAAAGAGAAGGAAATGATTAGTTGCATTTTAAAAGGATTTCTCTGGCTTCGGAGTAGAGAGTATATGGGACTTGGGGGTTAGGGATCACAGTTGAGAGATTTGTAACAATTGTGGTGGTGAGAAATGATGACAGCCCCAACCAAAAACTCGCAACAGGTGGGAAAAAAAACAAAAAAAAAAAACGGAAATTCAAAAAATATTAGGAAAAGCCTAAGAGTTGAGGGGTGGAGGTGGGAAGGTGGAGGAGAATCCTTTAGCCATGAGGCCCAGTTCTGTCTGGAGAGAGTGAGTGGATGGGTAGGTTATAATGCCAGTTTCCTGAGATAGGGACCACTGGAGGAGGGCAAGGTTCATGAGGGAACATGATGGTTTCACTTTGGAGTATGGTAAATATGAAGAATATGGAGGAGTGGCCCAACGGGCAGCTGGATGTGCCATCCTGAGGTTCAGAAAGAAATGTGTCCTAGAGATAGAAATCAGTGTCATCTGCCTATAGATAGATGTTCATTGAAGCCACAAGAGTGAACAAGATGGCCAACAACTATAGGAGGGTCTCGGACAGAATATTAGGCATATTCAGAACCAGCAGTGGAGGAGGAACTGGGAGACTCAGAAAGAGCAGCCAGAAAAGCAGAAGTAAAACCAGAGGGTCATGATACTTGCACAGCCTGAGAAGAGAGTTACAGTATGAGATGCTACTGAGGGTCAGGTGTGTTAAGAACTAAAATGTCTTCATTGGATCTAATGAACATCAGCTGTGCTGGATTGATTCTATAGATAGACCGAGCATATGCTGAGGGAACTAATAAAACAGACAAAAAAGCCCTGGCCGGTTTGGCTCAGCGGTTAGAGCGTCGGCCTGTGGTACAGAGAGACCCGGGTTCGGTTCCCGCTAAGGGCGTGTACCTCGGTTGCAGTTTGTCCCCAGCCCTGGTTGGTTGTGCGGGTGGCGGCCACTCGATGTGTCCCTTTCACGTCGATGTTTCTCTCTCTCTCTCTCTTCCTCTCTCTCCCTCCCACTCTATCTGAAGAAAAAATGAAAAAATGTCCTCAGGTGAAGATTAAAAAAAAAAAAAAAAACAGACAAAAAGAAAATGGAAAGAACTTGACATTGGACAGTTCATAGAAACATAGCAAAAGTCATCTTGGAAAAAAAAATCTAAATGTTGTTGCACTTCCTTATACCTAGTTTTATTTTTATGTTGAATTAACGGGGGCAGGGGTGGGTACCTTAATCTTTTTGGGAGGGAGAGAGAGAGAGAAAAACATCAATGTGAGAGGGACACATTGATTGGTTACCTCCTACACCACCCCAACCAGGGCCCGGGATCAAATTGCAACTGAGGTACGTGCCCTTGACCAGAATCGAACCTTTGACTCTTTGGTCTGCGGGCCAGTGCTCTAACCACTGAGCTAAACCAGCCAGGGTACCTTAATCTTTTTATTTATTTTTATTTTTTTAATTGTTTTTCCGTGGCAACCACTCGATGTGTCTCTCACATTCATGTTTCTCTCTCTCTCTTCCTCCCTCTCTCCCTCTCACTCTATCTGAAGATGGATGCAAAAATGTCCAAAAAAAAAACAAAAAAAAAAAAAACACAAAGGTGTCATGCCCAGCTGGTGTGGCTCAGTGGTTGAGCATCGACCCATGCGCCAAGAGGTCGCCAGTTCAATTCCCGGTCAGGGCACATGCCCAGGTTGTGGGCCCAATCCCCAGTGGGGGGCATGCAGAAAGAGAGAGAGAGGGGGAGAAGGAGAGATAGAAACGTCAATGAGAGAGAACATCGATTGGCCGCCTCCTGCATGCCCCCCACTGGGGATCGGGCCCACAACCTGGGCATGTGTCCTGACCGGGAATCGAACTGAGCCACACCAGCCAGACTCTTTTTTATTTTTTTATTTTAGAGAGAGAGGAAGGGAGAGGGAGAGAGAGAGAGAGAAACATTGATGAGAGAGAACATCAGTTGGCCGCCTCCTGCATGCCCCTCACTGAGGATTGGGCCCACAACCTGGGCGTGTGCCCTGACTGGGAATCGAACCAGGGACCTCTTGGTGCATGGGTCAGTGCTCAACCAATGAGCCACACTGGCCGGACACCTTAATCTTTTTTATTCTAGCCCTGGCTGGTTTGGTTCAGCGGTTAGAGCGTCGGCCCGCGGTCCAGAGAGACCCGGGTTCGGTTCCCGCTAAGGGCACGTACCTCGGTTGCAGTTTGTCCTTGGCCCTGGTTGGGGTCGTGTGAGTGGCGACCAGTCGATGTGTCTCTCTAACATTGATGTTTCTCTCTCTCTCTTCCTCCCTCTCTCCCTCTCGCTCTATCTGAAGATGAATCCAAAATTGTCCTCAGGTGAGGATTAAAAAAAAAACAAAAACTTTTTTATTCTATGGCCATCTAAAGGTCTTCAATTTTTTTCATGTTTAACTTTATTTTTTTTATTCTTTATTATTATTATTTATTTTTTTATCCTCACCCGAGGACATTTTTCCATTTTTTGTTCAGATAGAGTGGGAGGGAGAGAGAGAGAGAGAGAGAAATATCGATGTGAAAGGGACACATCGAGTGGCTGCCTCCCGCACGACCAACCAGGGCCAGGGACAAATCGCAACCGAGGTACGTACCCCTAGCGGGACCCGAACCCAGGTCTCTCTGGACTTCAGGCCGACGCTCTAACCTCTAAGCCAAACCGGCCAGGGCTTTATTATTATTTTTTAAATTTTTATTTATTTTTTAAATCCTCACCTGAGGATATTTTTTCCATTGATTTTTAGAGAAAGTGGAAGTGGAGGGGGAGAGAAACATCAATGTGAGAAAGACACTGATTGGTTGCCTCCTATATGGGCCCCAACCAGGGCTGGGGCAACCCACGTCAATGCCCCTGATTGGGAATCGAACCTGCGATCCTTTGGTCCTTGGGCCAACGCTCTAACCACTGAGCAACACCAGCCAGGGCTATTTTAAAAAATAGGCAATACATTAAAATAGTTCAAAATTCAAAAGGTACAAGAGGTTGCCTGGCCAGGTAGTTCGCTGGTTAGAGCGTCGTCCCAATAACTCAAGGTTTTAGGTTCAATCCTTGATCAGGGCACATACAAGAATCAACCACTGGATGTATAAATAAGTGGAACAACAAATCAGTATTTCTCTCTCTCCCCAAAATCAATAAATTAAAAAAGAATTTGTTAAAGGTACAAGAGGATGTTAAGTAAAAAGTCTCTCTGCCACTCAGTTCCTCTCACATATAGCCTTCTAAATTTTACGTGAAAAATTTCCTCTTTTTGGCACAAATATTTACCATTCTTCTCACTGTTTTGCTCCTTGCTTTTTTCACTTAACGATGTATCTTGAAGATCGTTTTTTATAAATGCATAAATAGCTGACCCATTCTTTTTTGACAGATGCACACTATTCCATTAGATGTATTGTCCTTTATTTAACCAGTCCTCTATTGATGGATATTTAGGTTTTCTAATATTTTGCTATGACAAGCAGTGTTATAGGGAGTGTCCTTGTATATGAATCATTTTGCTGAAGTATAGAATAAGTTTCCAGAAATGGAAATTGCTGGACCAAACGGCCTGTAAATGTTTTAATACAGCTTTGCTTATTAGAGTTTCTAGCACTTAGAAAGTCTGCAATGAATGGTAGCTATTATTAAGATGAATATGTTATAAATGGGTTGTATGGTATGTTATAGAGTGAATAGGGGCTCCTGACACAACTAGATTGGGGAGTGTCAGAGAAGGCTTCCTGGAGGAGGAAATGCCTAGGCTGAGCCTTGAAGAATGAGAAGTCAGGTAAAATGGAGGGCATTACAAGCAGAGGAAGCACAGGAGCCATGCACAGGAACTTAAAAAAGATCTTGTATGTGGGGATCTTCCATTCATCAGTCTACCCCTGTCATGGGTCAAGGCTTTTATGAGTAGGGCAAACTTTACTGAAGATATGGAATGACAAAGGGATTTTACCTTGCAACAACATAATAACGGGTTTGGGGATTATCCTTTTCTTCAGAAGCATTTGGTCCCCACTTCGAGGCCTCCTCAAACCCAGACGCACAGAGTGTTAATGTCTCATAGGTCACTGTGTTGTACAGGATGCAGCTCTTCACCTTGTCTTTGGACTTCTCTTCCCCTCCCTTCTGTAGTCCAGGCCATCTCTATTTTCTGTTCTCCCCTATCTCCAAGTTTCTCTTGATCTCTTTTGCTAGGCAGTTGACAGATCTCTCTTTTCTTCTGATCTGTGCCTTCAAGGTTTACCTTACACCTTTAAGGAGTTTATCAAGATATTTTCTCAGCCTGGCCAGTGTGACTCAGTGACTGAGCATCAACCCATGCACCAAGTGGTCGCCAGTTAGATTCCTGGTCAGGGCACATGACCACGTTGTGGGCCAGATCCCTAGTCGGGGGCATGCAGGAGGTGGCCAGTCGATGTTCTCGCTCATAGATGTTTCTATCTCTCTCTCCCTTTTCCTTCCTCTCTCTAAAATCAATAAAGAAAAAAAAGATATTTTCTCAAATGAGGATAAACTCTTTCTCTGGAAAGCATTCTGGAGTCAACTAATAAAATAGTAATTTTCCACTGTGCTATAGTTATACAATTTTAAGTTTACTTTAGGGGTAGTTAGGTTAATTGCCTTGCTTCCAGTGATATCATATTAAACTCCAATACCAGTCATTTGTTGTTAACCTAATCTTATATTTTGATTTCTATTTACAAACCTGACACTAAAGTAGAAAAAGCAGACTTTAAAAATTCAAATCCTCTCCCAAATGATACAGATGTGTTAATGTTATTTTTAAAATCTTTAGAGGAAGAGATCCTCACAGCATTGTTTTTATTGCAAAAATTGCTTTTTAGGTGCTTCAATATCATGTCATCAGATGACCAGATTAATAAATTATAGAACAATATGGCTATAAAGGCTGTATAATTACTGGGGAAATGCTAATAGTTTAATGTTCAGTGGAGAAAGTTATTTTTAAATCTATAATAGGAGAACTGTGTGTGTATGTAGAGGGAAACCAAAAGAAGTGCATAGGAGAGAGAAAAATGTGCCTTATTGGGGGTGGCAAACTTGTGGCAGAATTTTTTTTTTTTAAGTTTTTTTATTTCCATGAATGTTATCACGCTAGTTATCAATACAGAACTTAGAGGAGAGTCCAGAACTTCCTTCCCATAATAAACCCAGTGACTTCGTAATCCAGATTTTCTTCTGACCTGTATTTTACATTTATCCTGGTACAATTTAAGTGTATCATTTGTGTTCGCATCTTACTATGTTCTCAGTGGGAAAGAACAAGCCATTGTCCCACCTGACCCCAGTTCAGGTTGTGGCTGGATGACCAGTTGCCTGGGCTGTGGAGAAAACCCAAGGCATGTGGAGGCATTTCTATAAAAGTAGATTCAGAAATTGCGTGTTTTTTTTCTTAGAGCCTATTTTACAAATTGCTGTACTTTTCTGGTCTCTTGGTTTGTAAGCATCTCTTTTCCTTTAAACAGTTTTTAGTGGCTTTTGCTTTTTGACAGGATTTCCTTTCAGTGTAATAGAAAGCAACAGCCACCCCAGGTGAAGTCACACACCTGGGGATTTTGTTATAACCTTTAAAGAGAAAACAAAAACAGTGGCTTGAAAACCAAGTTTTAAAGTGTTGTCAGTTGTTTTTCCAGTGATTACTTAGATTATTGGGAAATTTGTCACAGTCTTTTAAAAGGTAAAGTAACAGATTTTTACCTTTTAGCAGCTTAGGGAGTTTCTGACTTCACAGGTTGCTAAGATGTCAGATTCATGCTCAGCAGTGTAAGTAAAGTGTTAGTTACAAATGAGAGAGAAAGGGATCATTTTCACAGTTATACATAAGCTATTTCTAATAGTTTACACCTTTTTATTTTTCACTTTTATTTCCCTTGGTTTTGTATAAACATTAAAACCCCTGAGGAGATGGATATTTAAGGTGATAAGTATTAGCTCTGACAGGGAAAGAGCAGGAAAGACAGGGAGGCTACATGGGTGCTGTAAGTTCAGGGCTTCATTTATGGACCTCAGAAAAAACTCAGGAAAGACACATTATTTTTATTATTACTTTTTTTTTTTTTTTAATCCTCACCCGAGGACATTTTTCCACTTATGTTCAGATAGAGTAGGAGGGAGAGGGGGAGAGAGAGAGAAACACTGATGTGAGAGACAGATCAACTGGTTGCCTCCCGCACGACCCCGACCAGGGCTGGGGATGAACCACAACCAAGGCATGTGCCCTTGACCAGAATCAAACTCCCACCTCTTTGGTCCGCTGGCCGACGCTCTAACCTTTGAGCCAAACTGGCCAGGGCAGGGAGGATACATTCTTATTCCTCAGTGTTCTACTATACTTAAACTGTAACTTAAAAAATTGAGATATAATTCATGGACCACAAAGTCACCCTTTTAAAGTATACAATTAATAGGTTTTCAGTATATTCATTGTGTTGTGCAACCATTACCACTGTCAAATTCCAGAATATTTTTATCATCCGAAAAAGGAGCTCCATACCTATTAGCAGTCATTCCCTATTTTACCCTCCCTCCAACCCCTGGCAACCACTAATCTACTTCCTGTCTCTATGGATTTGTCTATCTAGGCATTTCATATAAATGGAATCAAATAAATGTCACTGACTTCTTTAACTGAGCATGTTTTCAAGATTTACCCATGTAGTGGCATGTATGAGTACTTCAGTCATTTTTATGGCTGAATAATAGCCCAGTACATGGATATACACATTTTTCTTAATCCATGCCTCCCTTGATGGACATTTGGATTGTTTTCATTTTTAGGCTATTATAAATAATGCTGCTGTGAACATTAGTGTACAGGTTTTTATGTGATATAATTACTTTGAAACACAATACTTCTGTGCTTTGTCAAAAAAAGAAAACGTTAAAAATCAAGACCAGTAAACTCATACTCCTACCACCTAACCCAGCCATTTTCATTTTTATATTACCTTCAACATGCAGGTACAATATTCTAAATAGTTAAGAAGTCATGTACTATCTTGATGCTGATAACTCCACTCTTCTATTCCCTCTTCAACCCAGCCCCGTTGGACTTTCATGCTCACCATTAAAAATCAGAGCTCTTGTCAAGATCTCCAACAATCTCCAGCTTGCCAAACCAGTGTCCTCATGCTGCTTGACTCCAAGTGGCATATGACACTGATGATCATCCCCTCCTCTGGAAACACTTTCTTCTCTTGGTTTCTATAGCACCACACATTATGAGTGTTCCTTCTACTTCAGTGGCTACTCCTCAAATTATATTTCCTGTTTCTTTTTCTGTCTAACCTCTAAATATTGGAAAGTTCCAGGTTTTGTCCTAGGCCCCTTACTCTGTCTTCTCTCCTCAGCCATGATTTCTAGTCCTCATGATTCCCAAATCCACATCTCCAGTTCTGACTTTGGTAAGCTCTGTTGATTTCTAACCCTGAAACCTGCTCTTCCCCAAGTTGTCCCTCATCTTGATTAATGAGACCTGTACAGTTGCTCAGGTCAAAAACTCTAGGAGACATCATTGATTCCTGCTTTCCTTTATCTACCTCTGCACCATCTCCAAATTATATCCAGAATCTAGTTACTTGTCACCATCTCAACTACTTCAGTCCAAGATAGCATCTCTCACCTGGACAACTGTAATAGCTTCCACTCTTAACCCCTCTGTAGTTCACTTTTCACCATAGTGAATGTGATTTGTTTAAAAACCTAAGTCAGAGACAGTTGTCATACCCCTGCTCAAAGCTCTCTAATGGCATCCCATTAAAATAAAAGCCAGAGTCTTTGCCCTGGATAGAAGGCCCTACATCATCCAGCTCCTGCCTGCCTCTCCAATGCGTTCTGCTACTTTTCCCCTCCTTGCTCTACCTCAGACACTTTTTTTTTAAATCCTCACTTGAGGATATTTTTCCATTTATCTTCAGATAGAGTGGGAGGGAGGGGGAGAAAGGAAGAGAGAGAGAAACATCGGTGTGAGAGGGACACATCAACTGGTTGCCTCCTGCATGACCCTGACCAGGGCCGGGGTTGAACTGAAACCAAGGTATGTGCCCTTGACTGGAATCAAACCCGAGACTCTTTGGTCCGTGGGCTGACACTCTAACCACTGAGCAAACTGGCCAGGGCTACCTCAGACACTTTTTACTTCTCCAGTGTCATAAACTCTTTTTGTTCTTTAAGGCCCACATTGCAGGAGCCATTTCCTTTGCTTGGGCTGCCCTTCTAGGTCTTTGCAGAGCTGGCTCCTTGTCAGAGCTGATGTCAGCTGAAATGTTATCTACTCAGAGAGGCTTTCCCTGACCACCTATCAAAAATAGCCCTTCTGCTATTACCTGTCACTCTTGAAAATTATTGTATGTTATTTTCTTCATAGTACATATTATTACTTTGAAATTATCTTATGTATTTACCTATTTTTATCTCATAATTTTTTTTAAATTGAACTATAATTGACATATAACATTATATTAGTTTCAGGTGTACAACATAATGATTTAATATTTGGACATACTGTGAAATGATCACCATCAAAAGACTAATTAACATCCGTTACTTTACATAGTTGCAAAAACTTTTTTCTTATGATGAGAAGTTTTAAGAGCTTTCTTAGCAACTTTCAAATATGCAGTCTATTATTAGCTATAGTCACCATGCTGTACATTACATCCCCATGAGTTATTTTATAACTAGAAGTTTGAACCTTTACCCATTCCCCCCCCCCCCCCCCGACGTTTATCAACCCCTAATCTGTTCTCTATATCTATGAGCTTGGCTTTTTTGTGTGTTTTTTTATTCTACATATGCGCGAGATTTTACGGTACTTGTCTTTCTCTGCTTGATTTATTTCACTGTGATAGTTATTTATTTCCATTTTCTCATTTGTCATCGCCATTTTACAGATGAGGAAACTGCAGTTTGCAACAGCAAGAATTTTGTCTATCTTGCTTTACTGCTATATCCCTAGCACATGTAACTATGTCTGGCACATAGTAGTTGCTCAAAAAATATTTGGTTGGGTAGATGACTGAAAGACTCCAAATTTGTATCTCTAGTTCTGCATCTCCCTGAAGATGTAAAGTTGTGTATCCAATCACCTTCTTAGCATCTCCACTTGGATTTCTAAGCAACATTTAAATTATCCCACAACTCTTAACTCCCTCTTTTACTAAACCTGTTTCTTTTTTGTTGTTGTTGTTAATCCTCACCTGAGAATATTTTCCATTGTCTTTTAGATAGACTAGAAAGAAGGGAGGGAGTGGGGGTGGGAGAGAAACATTGATGTGAGAGAGATACATCGATTGATTGCTTCCTGCACAACCCCATCTGGGTCCAAGAATCAAACCTGTGACACTTCAGTCTGAGGGCCAGTGCTCTAACTGCTGAGACAAAACAGCCAAGGCTAAACCTGTTTCCTTTTTGCTCTTTCCCAAATTAGTCAATGGCATCGCCATAAATCCAAGAGTTCAGACCAGAAACTTAGGCTTCACTTTTAGTTGTTCCCTCTCTCCATTCCCCACATCCAACCCAGCAGCAAGGCCATTGGTTCTGCCTCTGATTATATCTTGAATCCGTTCACATCTCTTCATCTCCACCTCCCCTGTCACCATGTTAACCTCACTCCTCATCATCTCTTTCCTGGACCTTGCACTTTCAAACCTGTCTTTCTGCATCACTCTTGTCTCTATATGCCATTTGCCACATAGCAACCAAAGTGATTTTGTTAATCCTCACCCAAGGATTTTTTTTCTTTTCCACTGATTTTTTTTTTGTTGTTGTTGTTTTTTGTTTAGAGAGTGCAAGGGAGGCAGGGAGGTGGGGGGGTGAGTGGAGAGAAACATCAGTGTAAGAGAGACACATCAATTGGTTGCCTCCTGCATGTGCCTCTACAGGAACCGGGGATTGAACCTGCAATCCAGGTGCATGCCCTTGACTGGGAATCGAACCCATGCCCCTTCGATGCTCAGGCCAACAAGCTCTGTCCACTAAGCCACACTGGCCGGGGCACAACCAAAGTGATTTTTTAAAAACATGTTAGTTCTCCCGGCCAGTGTGGCTCAGTGGTTGAGCATGGACCCATGTACCAGGAGGTTGCCAGTTCAGGGTACATGCCCAGGTTATGGGCCCGATCCCCAGTGGGGGGCATGCAGGCAGCGGCCGATCGATGTTCTCTCTCATCATTATTTCTCTCTCTCTCTCCCTATCCCTTCCTCTCTGAAAATCAATAAAAAATAAAATAAAATAAAATAAAAACATGTTAGTTCACACCACTGCTATGTTTAGCCCCCCCACCCCCGCTTTTTTTTAATGATTTTTTTAAAGAGGAAAGGAGAGGGAGAAACATTGATATGCGAGCAAAATATTGATCAGCTGTCTCCTGCACACCCCTCCCCCTACTGGGGGGACGAGCTGCAACCCAGTATGTGCTCTGACAAGGAAATCAAACCAGCAACCTTTCAGTGCATGGGGTGACGCCCACCCAACTGAATCACACTGGCCAGGGCTGGAACCCTTTGTGGATTCCCATTGTTGTTAAAATCTGAATCCTTCACTCTGGCCTACAATCCTTCAGTGATCTAGCTGCCTCTGCCTCTCCAATTTCTTCTTACCATTGCACCTCTTGTTCATTGTGTTTCAGTTACATGGGCTCCTTTCTGTTCCTCCAAGATCTTCCCCACCTCAGACTGGCCATTCCTTCTACCCGTGACTCTCTATCCCTAGATCTTTACAGGACTGGCTGCATATCCTTCATAGCACTTCAGAGATTTCTTCCTTGGATTCTATATCACATCAGCCTTTTGTTTTATTTAGAGTACCTACCACACTCTGGAATTGTCATTTATTTATCCATCTATTTATTTTCTGTTTGATTTCCCCCCTCTAGATTGTTTATCATTGTTGCCCTAAGCACATAATATGTGTTAGAGAAATATTTGGGGAGTGAATGACTGAATCATATACACATTTCTAGGTGTACATGTTATAGTATAATACCTACCATGTGTTCCCTGTGATGTTAGATCATAAATAGGGTCATTATTTCTTTAGTCCCCATAATTAGAATTCTTTTTATACTCTCGGGTCTGGCTTATTTCACTAAGCATACTTATTTCGTCTATGTTATTAAGGTATACTTTACATATAATAAAATTCACCCCTTTTAGTTTACAGTTCTGCAAGTTCTGACAAATACATGCAGTCATGTAATTATTGACACAGTCAAGATATAGAACAGTTCTATCACCCTAAAAAATTACCCCATGTCACTATGTAGTTTACTCTTCCTACTGCCCCTATCCGATAGAAACTACTGGTTTGTTTTCTGTTTTCTAGTTTTGCCTTTTCCAGAATGTCATATAAATGGAATCATGCAGTATATAACTTTTTCAATCTGGCTTCTTTCATGTAGCATAATGCATTTGAAGTTCATTCATGTTGTTGAGTATGTCAGTAGTTCATTCATTTTTTTGCTGAGTAGTATTCTGTTATATGGATATACCACAGTTCTTTATCCATTCACAAGTTAAAGGACATTTGGGTTGTTTTCAGATTCAGGCAATCACGGATAAAGCTGCTGTAAACATTTACATACATGTTTTTGTATAAACAAAAGTTTTTATTTCACTTAAATAAATATACCTAGGAGTAGGATTCTTGTGTTGTATGGTAAGTATGCGCTTAACTTTATGAGAAACTGCTAAATCCTCTTCTAGTATTGCTGTGCCATTTTGAATTCCCACCAGCAGTGCGCAAGAGTTCTAGTTGCTCTGCATCTTCACCAGCACTTGATATTGTTAGGTTTTGGTGTTGGTAATATTGTGATTTTTAATTTGCATTTCCTTAGTGACTAATGGTGTTGAATATCTTTCTGCATGCTTATTTGTCATCTGTATATCTTTTTTGGTAACGTTTCTGTTCAAATCTTTTGCCTTTTTTTTTTAATTGGGTTATTTGTTTTCTGCTTACTGAATTTTGAGAATTCCTTATATTCTGGATACATGTCCTTTGTCCGATATGTGATTTGAATATATTTCTACCATATGTGGCTTCTATTTGATAAAATCCAAGTTATTAATTTTTTTGTTTTATAGATCATACTTTTAGTGTAATATGTAAGAAATATTTGCCGAACTAAGGTCACAAACATTTTTTTTTAATGTAGATAGGAAATTCATATTTTATTTCTCCAGTGACAAATTTACAGTTGAATATAAATTAAAGGCCTGCTTGCACACCAAAGCCAGGTCCTTTGGGTGGTTCGACCCCCAGCTGGCTCACAAGTGAAGCGTCCACTCCTTGGCCCAGGTTTTGGAATTTTGCCAGCCTTGAGTTCATCAATAATTTCTTCAATATCCTTAGGTGTCAGATCCTCATAGTAGTTGTCATTTATAGTTGTCATTTATTTGAACCATTGGTGCATTTACACAGGCCCCTAAACATTCCACCTCTATAAGAGTGAAAAGTTTTGTCAGGTGTAATCTCGCCAACCTTTATTCCAAGCTTTTTCTGAATGGCCTCCAGTACGCTGTCAGAATTTCTAAGCATGCAAGGTGTAGTAGTGCAGATCTGAATGTGATACTTTCCAGCTGGCTTTTGATTATACATTGTATAAAAAGTTGCTACTTCATATACTCTCATTGGAGGTACTTGTAAAACTTCTGCAGCCTTGTTCATAGCAGAGATGGGCAGCCATCCATTCTGTCTTTGGGCTAAATCCAGGACTGGAAGCACAGCTGCTACATTATGTCCCTCTGGATAGGATTTTACAATTGCCTCTATCCTTTTGTAGTTTTCTGGTGTGAAATCAAATGGAGTATCTGGGTTATTCTCAGGAGTATCTCTGTGCACAAATAAGGCTCCTCCAGCTCCATTTTGCACAGCTGTCTTATGCAAATTCCTTATATGTCTTCCCCAATGGGCGGTGAGGCCAGCTGCCGGGTCCGAGCGCCATGGAGAAGAACATGGCAGGCCAAACAGTTAATCTTTCCCCCACAAACATTTTTTTCCTAGAAGTTTTATAATGTTAGATTTTCCATTTAGGTTTATCACTCATTTTTATTTAGTTATTTTATCCTCACCTGAGGATATGTTTTTTTTATTGATTTTAGAGCGAGCGTAAGAGAAAGAGAGAAACATCTATCTGTTGCCCCCCCTACATGCCCCAACTGGAGGTTGAACTTGCAACCTAGGTATGTGCCCTGACCAGGAATTGAACCCACAACCTTGTGGTGCACAGGATGACGCTCCAACCAGTGGAGCCACCCAGCCAAGGCCTTTCACCCATTTTGAATTAATTTTTGTATGTGGTGTGAGGTATAGATTAAGATTTTTTTTTGCAAGTGGCTGTCCAATATTTCTAGGACCATTTGTTGAAAAGACTATCCTTTTTCCACTGAATTGCCTTTGTATTTTTTTAAAATATGTTTTTATTGATTTTTTTAGAGAGAGAGGAAGGGAGAGAGAGAAACATTGATCAGCTGCCTCCTGTATGCTCCTCCACCGGGGATCAAGCCCACAACCTGGGCATGTGCCTTGACCAGGAATCGAACCAGGACTTCTCAGTCCATGGGACGATGCTCAATCCACTGAGCCACACCAACCGGGCTGCCTTTGTATTTTTGTTGAAAATTAATTCTGTTAGTTCCCTAGCACTGCCATAACAAAGTACCACAAGCTGGATGACTTAGAACAACTGTAATATTATCTCACAGTTTGGGAGTCCAGAAGTCTGGAATCTAAGTGTCGGCAGGGCCATGCTGATTCGAAACCTGTAGGTGAAGATCCTTCCTTACCTCTTCCAGCTTCTGGTAGTCCCAGATTTTCCTTGACTTGTTAGCATAATTCCAGTCTCTGCTTCACATAGTATCCTCCCTGTGTATCTTCACTTTGTCTTTCCTCTATATATGTTTGTGTCTACTTTTCCCCTTTTTATCAGAATACCAGTCATATTGGATTAGGGCTCATTTTAATGGTGTCATCTTAAGTTGGCTAAAACAGCAAAGACCCAATTTCCAAATAAGGGTCACATTCTGAGGTACTGGGGGTTGGAACTTCAACATCTTTTGGGGGCACACAATTCAACCCATAGCATTAATTTACCATATACATGGGTCTGTTTTTGGATTACCTGTTCTGTTCCATTGATCTATGTGTCTGTCCTTATGCCACTGTACTATAGCTTTATAGTAAACATTGAAATCAGGTTGTGTGAGTTCTCCAACTTTCTGCTTTTTCAAATGTTTGGAGTATTCTGGTTCCTTTACCCATCTATTTAAATTTCAGATTATGCCTGTCAGTTTCTCCATGAAATCCTCCTGGGTTTTGATTGGAATTATGTTGAATCCTTTCCTTGTTCCCAGTTTTAGGGGGAAAGCATTCAGTCTTTCATCATTAAGTGTAATGGTGCCCTGACAGGTTTGGCTCAGCTCAGTGGTTAGAGTGTCAGCCTGTGGACCAAAGGGTCAAGGTTTCGATTCCTGGTGAAGGGCACATACGTGGGTTGCAGGTTCAATACCCGGCCTCAGTCAGGGTCATGTGGGAGGCAACCAATTTATGTGTCTCTCTCACATCAATGTTTCTCTCTCCCTTCCTCTCTCCCTCCCTCCCTTCCACTCTGTCTAAAAATCAATGGAAAAAAGCCCTGGCCAGTTTGGCTCAGCAGTTAGAGTGTCAGCCCTCAGACTGAAGAGTTACGGGTTCAATTCCAGTCAAGGGCACATACCTCAGTTGTGGTTCGATCCCGGCCCAGGTTTGGGTCCTGCGGGAGGCAACCAGTCAATGTATCTCTCTCACATCAGTGCCTCCCCCCACTCCCCACCCCCCCCTCAATCTGAAGATCAATGGAAAAGTATCCTCCGGTGAGGATTTAAAATAAATAAATAAATAAATAAATAAATAAATAAATATCCTCGGGTGAGGATTAACAGCAATAACAAAAAAAGTGTGATGTTAACTGTAGGATTTTTGTAGATGCCCTTTATTATTATGTTAAGGAACGTTTCCTCTATTTCTAGTTTGTTGCATTTTAATCATGAATGGATATTGACTTTTGTCAAATGCTTATTCTTTTGAGTTAATTGTATAGTTTTGCTTCTTTAATCTGGTGATATGGTTTTTAAATATTGAACAAATCTTGCATTCTCAAGATAAATCCCACTTGGTCATGATGGTATTATTTTTCTAAGTATTATATATATATATATTGCAATTTTTATTAATTTATTTTTGTTACAGATGTTTCTCCATTTTCCCCCCAGACACCCTCCTCCCGATCCCCCTCCCCCCCACCCCAGCATTGTTGTCTATGTTCATTGGTTACGCATACGTGCATGTAAGTTCTATGGTTTATCTCATCCCTCTCCCCTGCCCCCCTTCTCTGAGGTTTGTCAGTCTGAACCATACTCCTTTCTGTCTCTGGGTCTATTTTGTTCATCAGCTTATTTTGTTCATTATATTCCACAAATAAGTGAGATCATGTGGTATTTTTCTTTCTCTGATTGACTTATTTCGCTTAACATAATATTCTCCAGGTCCCTCCATGTCGTCTCAAAGGATAAGAGATCTTGTATTTTTTATGTATTGGCATAAAGTTGTTCATAATATTCCCTTATTATCCTTTTAATGCCAGTAGGATCGACAGTGATATATCCTTTCATGTCATTCATTGGTAGTCTGTCCTCTTGTTTTTTTTCTGTTCAATTTGATCAGCGGTTTGTTGATTTTATTGATCTTCTTAGAGGAGCAGATTTTTATTTCATTGATTTTTCTCTATTTTTTGTTTTCTATTTCATTGATTTCTGTTGTTATCTTTGTTTTCTTTCTCCTACTTTGGATTGACTCCCATCGATAAATTCAACAACTTAGATAATGGGCAAATTTCTTGAAAGCAGCCCTGGTCGGTTTGGCTCAGCGGTTAGAGCGTCGGCCTGCGGTCCAGAGAGACCTGGGTTCGGTTTCCGCTAAGGGCATGTACCTAGGTTGCGATTTGTCCCCGGCCCTGGTTGGTCGTGCGGGAGGCAGCCACTCGTGTCTCTTTCGCGTCGATGTTTCTCTCTCTCTCTCTCTCTTCCTCTCTCTCCCTCCCATTCTATCTGAACAGAAAATGGAAAAATGTCCTCGGGTGAGGATAAAAAAAAAAAAAAATTTCTTGAAAGCACACAAACTATCAAAACGAAGCTCACTCAAGAAGAAAAAGATAATCAGAATAGCCTTATCTGTGTTAAAGAAATTGTAGTTGGAAACCTTTCTACAAAGAAAACTTCAGGCACAGATGGTTTCATTGGTGATTTTACTCAACATTTAAGGAAGGAATAATACCAATTTCTATACAAACCCTCTTGAAAAATAAAGAGGGGAGACCACTTCCCAAATCATTTTATAAAGCAAACATTATCCTGATACCAAAACCAGAAAAAGGTATTACTAGGAAAGAAAATTACAGATCAAATATCTTTCATGAACATAGCTGCAAGAATTCTAAACAAAATTTTAGTAAATTGCATTCCACAAATATATAAAAATGTTAATACATCACGACGACTCAATGGGGTGAGCTTCAGGTGTTATTCTTCTTGTTCCTTTCAGGTGATTTTTTTCCCCAGCCTTGGGTAGTTTCCTCACACATGTGACCAGTATTAAGATGAAGATTTGGGGGTGCCTTCGGCATATTTCTGAGCTCTGTCTGTGCCAGTCTCTCATCTCCAATTCTCTGCTCTGCACTTTCAGGCTGCTTTGACCTCTAGCTCTCACTTCATCCCCTGGGCAAACTCCAGGCACGGTAGCCTGCAGATTCTCTAGGTGGTAACTGGGGAGATAGTTGTTTTCTCTCTCTCAGGATTCACTGTCCTGTGCTGCTTGTCATCCAGTGTCTGAAAATCAATGTTTTATGTATTCTTCTAGTTTTTTAGTTGTTCAAGTTGGGAGAGTAAATCCAGTCCTTGTAACTCCATCTTGGCCAGATGTGGAAGTCCAAGTTGGAATGTGAAATGAGCAAATAATATTTATTGTGTCAGTATACCAAAATTTGATGAATTTACTTAATGTTTGACATTTAAATTATTTTATATTATTGCTGTGTAGGTAATGCTGCAGTAAACCTTTTCATGCACATATGTTTTGCATTAATTGAATTATTTTCTTATGATAAGTTTCCAGGAGAATAGTTACCTAATAAAGGATGTAGAAATATTTATGGGTATTCCATTCCTAAAGGAATGTACCAATTTACAGCAATACATGAGTGAACTAGTTTTTTATCACAAAACTAGTTTTTGCTGGCATTGACTATTTTTTTTTTAATGTATATTTAGCCCAGCCAGTGTGGCTCAATGGTTGAGCATCAGCCCATGCACTAAGAGGTCACCAGTGTAATTCCGGTCAGAGCGCATGCCCAGGTTGTGGGCCAAATCCCCAGTGAGGGGCGTGTAGGAGGCAGCCAGTTGATGTTCTCTCTCATAGATGTTTCTATCTCTCTCTCTAAAATTAATAATGAAAAAAATTGTTTTAAATAAATAAATAATAAAAATGTGTATTTAGTCCGGCTGGTGTGGCTCAGTGTATTGAGCATTGTCGCATGGACTGAGAGGTCCTGGTTTGATTCCCCATCAGGGCATATGCCTGAGTTGTGGGCTCTGTCCCCAGTAGGGGGCGTGCAGGAGGCAGCCAGTCGATGTTTCTCATATCAATGTTTCTATCTCTCCCTTCCTCTCTAAAAAATCAATAAAAATATATTAAATAAATGTATATTTAATTTTTAAAATATGTATATTTACATATACATACATATTTGTATATGTATTTGTATATACATTTTAATAATATGTATATACAAATAGCTATACCAGCATACATACATTCATATGTGTGTGTATATACAGGGTGGACAAAAGTCGGTTTACAGTTGTTCATATAGAAAATAATACAATAAATAACAATATAAGAATAAACTCTGTGTTTCACATACTCACAACTGTAAACCGACTTTTGCCCCACCTGTATGTGTATGTGCTCCAACACCAAAGAGGATAGACCTCTTTGGCTTTCTGGTTCTCAAGTTCAAAACCTCCAAGAAGGGATCTGTTAGACCATTTTGAATCAAGTTCTCACACCTGATCTGATCACTTTGGGAGTGCTATTAAGTGTTTTGATTGGCACAGCTCAGGTCTGTGCTCACCTAAAACCAGTCAGCTAAACTCAGGAAGATGAGGTCATATAAATATCAAAAGTTTCCCAGAACCACGCAGTTGGAAAGAGTAAAGAAAGCCATTTCAAAAAGTGTGGAGTCTGCCCTGGCTGGTTTGGCTGAGCAGTTAAGAGTGTCCGCCAGCAGACCAGAAAGTCGCGAGTTTGATTCCTGGTCCCAGTCAGGGTCATGCGGGAGGCAACCAATTGATGTCTGTCTTACATTGATGTTTTTCTCTTCTCTTCTCTCTCTCTCTCCCGCCCTCCCTTCCTCCCCCTCAATCTAAGAAAATCAATAGGAAAAAAATATCCTCCGATGAGGATTACAAAAAAAAAAAGTGTGGTGGACAGGTTGCTGTTTTCCAGACATCCAGAGGAAGGGAGAATATGAAGTAAATAAAACATTAGTTATTTATTACTGAGGCATGATATGTGACTTTTATTTACTTTTTTTTTCCTGCTGTTCATTCATTCATCTAATTTATCTAACAAATGTTTATTGAGAGTCCGGCTGGTGTGGCTCAGTGGTTGAGCGTTGACCCATGCACCAAGAGGTCACTGGTTCGATTCCTGGTCAGGACACATGCCCAGGTTGTGGGCCAAATCCCCAGTGTGGGGCATGCAGGAGGCGGCCAATCGATGTCCTCTCTTATCGATGTTTCTATCTCTCTCTGCCTTCCTCTCTCTCTGAAATCAATAAAAGGGGGAAAAAATGTTTATTGAGAGACTTTTGAGGGCCAAGGATGCAGAGAGAAACAAGATGCAGTTGAATCTAGTGGAGTCAGTTAGCCAAAAAAGGAAAGGGGATAAAAGTGTTATGAGGTAAGTTCTGTGATAGATTTATTCACAGGGCTTTATAGGAGCACAAGGAACCTCAACTATAGGCAGAGAAGAGTCATGAAGGTATATTAGTTGTTTGTTAATGTGTAATAGATCACCCCAAAACTTAGTGGCTTAAAACAATAATAATCATTTATTATCTCTTACGGTTTCTATGAATTGAATTCAGGAGCATCTCAGGAGATTCTAGCTTGTGAGAGAGGAGGGTCACTCTCATGACATTGTAGTCAGACGTTGGCTGGGGCTGCAGTCATCTGAAGGTTTGGGACTAGGGAATCTACTTCCAAGGTGACTCACTCGTGGCTGGCAAGTTGGTGCCTCTCCATGGGATTCCATGGGTGTTTTCATGACATGACATAGTGCTTACTTCCCCCAGAGCAGGTGATACAAGAAACCAAAATGAAAGCCGCAATTCCTATCTTTGGAAGTTATACACGGTCACTGCTGCTATATTCTATTGGTCGCAGAAGTTAGCTGTGGTTCAGTGTGGAGAGGGCCTGCACAAGGGAGTGAATACCAGGAGGTAGAATCATTTGAGCCATCTTGGAGGCTGGCTACCACAGAAGGCTTCTCTCAGTGACAAGGTGTCATTTGAGTTGAGCCTTATAGTATAAATAGGACACTATCTGGCAGATAAGAAGACCATTAGAGACAAAATAATGGAGACATTGGGCAGCTGATAATAAGTAGGCCACCATGGCTATATAAAGGTAGGTGTGGGGATGGTAAGAAAAAAATAGAACCAGATCATGTAGATTAGAACCTCATATTGTTGGAGAATGTGGCTCTTATTTTGGTGATAATTTCAAGCCATTGAAAGAGTACAGCAGGAGATGCAGGTTTCACATTTGCATTAGAATGATAATGTTGGCAGTAGGAAGCAGCTGGAAATGGGAGTCTGGAGCTTGCAAGAAAGGTGTCACTGGAGGAAGGAGTCTCCCAGATGGCTGTGGAAGCTCTGGGAGGAGGGCATGAGCTTGCCCAGGAATAGTTCCAAGGGAGAAGAGCAAGGGCAGAGGACGGAGCCCACACACATTTTAGAGATATGCTGAGGAAGAGAAAACCTGGAAGAATTCCATTATTTTTGTGCTCTACTTTCAAGAAAGTACTCATATATTTTCCTTCATTTTCAATGAAATGTTCATATCCTATTGAGTATTTATTGTCTGATTTTACTTTTTTTAAGCGTTTCTAGTAGCCACATTATCATCTTACTCCAGACTTTCTCGGACTTTCCTGACTTTATGCTTCTTTCCCAGTTTGTTGTTATCGATAGCTTTCAGTATCCTGTCATTTCCTTGAACAGAAAAATAGTCTTCAGGATCTCAGAGGCCTCTTAGAATACAATTATTTTTGCTTTTGCTGCTTACAGCTTTCGTGTTCCCTGGAAAATGTGTGTGACCAGTTATGCAATAGGAGCAAACCCTGCTGTATTGTCAAGAAAACTAGAAGACAGAACAGGTTAGTAGGTCAGGAGTGAATGAAGGACTAGATCTCCTTGATCTATATCAAGAGCCTTCAGCCCACCCCCTGCCTCCCCACACCCCAGGGATTTACAGTGATGTCTGATGATCTTTGCTTTGTAAACAAAAATTGTCCTTTAGGAAATGTGGGATCGACAAACTAGGGAGAAAAGTAATGGAGGCAGAGTAAAAAGACTGACATCTTTAAGCATGTAAATTTAATTTTTAAAACTTTTTTCTAGAGCACCTCAAAGTTGCTTGCATTAATCCTGTTTCTCAAAAGTTTCTGCCTCTCAGTACTTCTGTGACAACAGCAGGGCAGTGGGTGACGTGGCTAACTCCTCAGCGGCTTCCACAGGCTCCCAAATGGCTGCTTTCAGGATGGTTTCCATAGTGACCAGAGGCAGGAAAAACCTGCCTGCCCAGCTTAGCAGTATTACATCCGGCTCCTGTTGGGAATGCAGAGAGTCAAGGGCAGTTGATGGGAAATATGGTGTATATTATATTATTGCAGAGACTTCTTAAAACATGTCCAGAATCTGATTATTTCTCACTGGTCCCACTGTAGCAAAGCCAACATCATTCCTACCCCTTCTGCCTTGCTGTCTCTGCACCACAGCCAGAGAGAGCTTTTAAAACTGAAGTCAGATTTGGGCTCACCTCTGCTCAGAACCCTTCTATAATGTCCCAACTCACTGAGAATAACATCCAAAGTCTGTCCCGCACTGTAAGGCCCTTCATGACCCCTGCTGCATCTTTCACTGTGTCTCCTTCCCCTCTTTCATCTTCAACCCACTGGCCACCTTGTTACTTCTTCAACCTGTCAAGTATGTTCCTGCCCTAAAGGCTTTACACTTGCTGTTCCTTCTGCCTGGGTCCCCTTTCCCACCAATAGCCTTGTGACTTGATTCTTCACTTCCTTTTGCTTTGGTCTTTGCTCAGATGTCATCTTATATCCAAAGAGCTCTTCCTGACCATTTTATATATATAGCCGCTCTCTTCTGATACTCTGTATACATTTCCCTTGCTTAATTTCTCTCACAGTACTGCAGTGGTAACGATCTGACACAGCAATTTTTTTTTTCTAATCCTCACCCAAGGATATTTTTCCATTTATCTTAAGATAGAGTTGAAGGGAGGGAGGGAGAGAGAAACATCGATGTGAGAGAGAGACATCAACCAGTTGCCTCCCTCATGGCTCCAACCAGGGCCGGGGATGAACCCCAACCGCGGTATGTGCCCTTGACCAGAATCAGATCCATGACTCACTGGTCCAAGGGCCAATGCTCTAACTGCTGAGCCAAACCAGCCAGGGCTGACACAGCTATTTTTATGTTCATTGTCTGATTATCTACTCTAATGTAATGGCCAGGACTTTTATTTTCCACTATTTCATCTCAGCCCTGAGGACCGTGCTTGGTGCATGGCAGTGCTCAGTAATTGTGAAGTGAATGAATGGGTGGGAGGCAAGCCAAGATCAGGAAGGGGAGCTGCTTGGTAAAAATTGTCTTCCCCTAGGTCCTCCACAGCCAGAGACAGCTCCACTGCAAGCAACACCTGCTTCCTTCACACTTTCCCTGCCCTTCCAGAAGAAACAACCAAATCACTACCTCTGGGGTGTCAGTGATGAGTCTTTCTCATGATCTCAACTGGCATATATTACATTGAACCATATGGAATTGTCATTTTCATAGGTTGTAATGGATGAATATCAACAACATCATGTGGCTTTTACTGTACCTCAATGTGTAACAATAACTTTCTAGAAAAAAATAATTGCCAGGTTCTTACAGAGTACCTGCTCTGTGTCAGTGTGCTAAGGGTCTTACTTGCATTCTCACTTAATCCTCATAACCACTGTGAGATCTAGGTATTGTTATTCTATTTTGTGGATAGGAAAACTTAAGATTTGAAGAGGTGATGTGAACTTGCCCGAGGTTGTAATAGGTGAGGAGCAGCAGAGCTGGGATTTGAATCCACATCTGTCTGCCTGGAGATGTCTTCAATTTAACTGCAGTGCTATCTGGCCTCTTCTGCATGAAGGCCATGCAGAGGGTGAGCTCTGAAGCTGCCCCCTCCTAAGGCTGGTGTCACGGCCATATGCATAACAGAGCACTGCGTTATTTCCCAGTGCTGTCTAGCTAGTGGCCCTGTGACATAATTTCACAGGGCAGATGGTGGGGTGTACCGTGTTGTGGGAGGGCACAGTTATTGGGGTATATTTGGAAAACGGGGGGTTTCTTCTAGGTTTATTTTCTTGTGTATAAGGAATAGAGATAATCCACTTCAAACTGTGTTGTGGGGATTGAATGACATAATTTTAAAACCTTCCAGCTCAGTCCCTTTAACGTAAAAATATGGACTGCTCCATCCAGCACAAAATTCTGATTCATATCACTCCCTGCATATCTGTTATACTGAAGGGAGACATTACATTTTCATTATTATCCTCACATGGGCCAGACAAGCTGACCTGTTAGGGAAGTGGGTTCTGCCATCTGGTTCTCAGCGGAGTTTGTCTGAAAGCAGGAGGGAGCTGCTCTCCCAGTTGGGCACCAAAATGGTCATTTAACCCAAACTTGGTATGGTCAGGGTGTGGCTGGGGGGGCAGGAGTAAGAAGTTTACAACCTGAGTATGTGCCCTGACCAGGAATTGAACCCGCTACCTTTTGGTGTACAGGATGACACTCCTAAGCCAGCTAAGCTGCCCTTAGGAGCTATAAGATGACTCTTTTGCCCTCAAATTTGCAAGTATGTCTTTAAAAAGAACTGGGATTTTTCATGTGCCCATTTTTCAACATATGCTTGAGTTAAGGGCCCACACAGTGATGTGTTCTCCCAGCTCCCTTGAAGTGGTTGTTTGATTTTCTTTTTTTTCCTTTCTCACTCACTGGGCCCTCCTAGTTTACCCAGAATCCCTAACACCAAAATTCTTTGGCAGATAGCGTGGAGAAGACTAGGGGGCTGCTGTGGCCCAGAATAACAATTTCCCATCACCTGAAAAATGGCAAAAGGAGGTTTTTCTTTGGGTTTAGGTAAATATGATTTCAAAAACTGTAAGGCAGCTTGTCCTAAATATTTCAACCACATCTCCTGTTTACCTCACATTTATTTCATGAATCAGATCTTTTTATTTTATGGTTAGAAGAAAAAGGCTTAATAATCAGAAAAAGTCTGAAAAAACTACCCCAAAACTGAATTTTCGTTGAAACTCAAGTTTTAGTATTTCATACTGTTGTGCAACTATCACCACTGTGCAATTCCAGAACATTTTTTAAAAATTTATTGCCCTGGCCGGTTTGGCTCAGCGGTTAGAGCGTCGGCCTGCGGTCCAGAGAGACCCGGGTTCGGTTCCCGCTAAGGGCATGTACCTCGGTTGCAGTTTGTCCCCGGCCCTGGTTGGGGTCGTGCGGGTGGCAGCCACTCGATGTGTCCCTTTCATGTCGATGTTTCTCTCTCTCTCTCTTCCTCTCTCTCCCTCCTACTCTATCTGAACAAAAAATGAAAAAATGTCCTCGGGTGAGGATAAAAAAAAAAAATTTATTAATTGATTTGAGAGAGAGAGAGAAACATTGATGTGAGAAAGAAACTGATCAATCAGTTGCCTCCCTCACACGTCTGGACCAGGGATAGAACCCACAACCTGAGTATGTGCCCTCATCAGGAATTGAACCCGCCACCTTTTGGTGTACAGGATGACACTCCAACCGAGCCACCTGGCCAGTGCCAGAACATTTTTTTTTAATGGTCACCTGAGGATATGTTTTTATTGATTTAGAGAGAGAGGAAGGGAGAGAGGAAGGGAGAAAAACATTGATCGGCTGCCTCCCATACATGCCCTGACTGGGATTGAACCCCCAACCTTTTGGTGTATGGGATGATGCTCCAACCAACCAAGCCACCTGGCCAGGGCCCAGAACATTTTTCATCTCCCCAAAGAGAAACCCCCATACCCATTAGAGGTTGGTCTGCATTCCCCTCTCCCCTAACCCTTGGGAGTCACTAATCTACTTTCTGGCATGGATTTGCCTCTTCCGGACATTTCTTTTATTTATTTATTTATTTATTTTCTTAATTGATTTTAGAGAGGGAGAGAGAGATAGAAACATAGATGAGCGAGAACATTGATTGCCTCCTGCATGCCCCTCACTGGGGATTTGGCCCACAACCTGGGCATGTGCCCTGACCAGGAATTGAACTGGCGAGCTCTTGGTATATGGGTCGACGCTCAGCCACTGAGCCACAGCAGCCGGGCTGGACATTTCATTTAAATAGAACCATGCGATATTCATCCTCTTGTGACTGGTTCTTTTCACTGAGCGTAATGTTTTAAAGGTTTGTCTACGTTAGAGCATCTGTGTTTAGCACTTCATTCCTTTTTACTTCCATAAATTTTGTATGTCCATTAATTAGTTATTGGATATCTGGGTTGTTTCTGCTTTGGGACTAATGAATAATGCAGCTATGAACATCATAGAGAAGTTTTGTTTGGACACGTGCTTTCATTTCTTTTGGGTGAATAACCAGGAGTGGAATTTCTGGGTAATGTTTAACCTTTTGAGAAATGGCCAAACTGCCACAGCAGCTGCACCATTTTACATTCTCACCAGCAGTGTCCGAGGGTTCCAATTTCTCCACAGCCTCACCAGCACTTGTCACTGTCTTTTTTATTATAGCCATCCTAGTGGATTTGAAGTGGTATCTCATTGTGGTTTTGATTTGCATTTTCCCGATGACAAAGATAGCAAGCATTTTTTTACCTGCTCATTGGCCATTCACATCTCTTTTTTGGAGAAATGTATTTAGATCTTTTGCCCATTTTTTAAATTGGGCTATTTGTCTTTTTATTGTTCAGTCTTTTTTTTAAAAATTGATTTGAGAGAGAGAAACGAACATTTATCTGTTGTTCCACTTATTTATGCATTCATTGGTTGTTTCTTGTATGTGCCCTGACCAGGATTGGACCCGAAACCTTGGTGTATGGGGACAACACTCTATAATCAACTGAGCTACCTGGCCAGGGCGAGTCGTTTTTTAAGCGGACCAAAAGGGAGGGGAGGGAGGCTGTGGTTTAAACAGTGACAGGAAAGATCTGAATTAGACTGCAGTTTTCTAGTTTCCCAGCTATAAGGTTAGTGGAAAATGTGGTAAAGCAGACTGTTGGAGGAAGTGGAATGTGTCAGTGTTGGGTGAGGGCAGGTGCTGACTCAGAAGCTAATACTAAGTTGTATTCTATCTGAAGGAGTCCTTGAAGATTCTGGCTCAGGGATACCTCTTCACAGAGGTCTTGGTGGTGGTTGGGTCTTATTTTCTTATTTAAGAAATATTTGTCTGCCCTGACTGGTTTAGCTCAGCAGTTAGAGCGTCGGCCTTCAGACTGAAGGGTCACAGGTTCGATTTGAATCAAGGGCATGTACCTGGGTTGCAGGTTTGATCCCTGGCCCAGTCAGGGTCGTACGGGAGGCAGCCAGTTGATGTCTCTTCCCCCCCCCCCTCTCTAAAAATCAATGGAAAAAGATCCTCAGGTGAGGATTAACCAAAAAAAAAAAAAAAAAGTTTAAATAAATAAATAAATAAAAGTCATTAAAATAAAAAGGAAACAAACATTTGTCTGAGCATGGGGCATCAAGAAGTCTGTATGTGTGGTTCTCTTCTCCCTTAATATGGAAACTGAACAGACACTGCACTTGCTCACAGAGCTGTTGTAGCTTCTTTGGAGTGTATCCTCTTCTCAGATAAAATGTTCAGAAAAGGAGGCTTTTTCAGGTGTGAATTTTTTTTTCTTCCCCTTCCCTACTGAACAGTGGCCAGGACTTCCCTCCTCACCGCCGCTGTGCAAGCAAAAATCAAAGTGGTGGGTGGAAAGGATTCCTAGGAGGGGCTGCTTCAGAATGACTTTCCCCTTTGCTTTCCTGCCAGGGCAGGTGTTTCTGGACCAGATGAAGCCTGAGGAGCCTTCCAGCTGTAAGATATTAGGATAGAAAAACTTCTAAGTCTGGATCCGCAGAAGACTTGCCTCACCTCTCCACACAATGTCAGGTGGGAGGCAGGGACTTGGGCTTGGAAATGGGGTGAGAGGCTCTGCAGAATGAAGGGAGGACCCACCTGGTGGGGTGAGGTGGGCTGTCTGTCACATACTTTTGTTTGTCACATACTTTTGAGGGTCAAGACCATCCAGGTAAGAGGTGGAGGAGGAAGGAGGAAGTCTGGGAGTTACAGCTCTCTTCTCAGCTCAGCTTTCCAGTTTTCCGGAGGTCTCTGTCTTCCCTCCTTCCAGCTGCAAATCCTCACTGTTAGTGGAGGGAGAGGCAAGGAGATGGAGTTTGGTGGTGTTTGTAACATGCTGTTTTTTCTTTTCTCTTCTCTTCTCTTCTCTTCTCTTCTCTTCTCTTCTCTTCTCTTCTCTTCTCTTCTCTTCTCTTCTCTTCTCTTCTCTTCTCTTCTCTTCTCTTCTCTTCTCTTCTCTTCTCTTCTCTTCTCTTCTCTTCTCTTCTCTTCTCTTCTCTTCTCTTCTCTTCTCTTCTCTTCTCTTCTCTTCTCTTCTCTTCTCTTCTCTTCTCTTCTCTTCTCTTCTCTTCTCTTCTCTTCTCTTCTCTTCTCTTCTCTTCTCTTCTCTTCTCTTCTCTTTTCCTCCAGAAATTTGCACATTCCTGGGTTTCTACCTCTCCCCACCTATGGTGCAGTCAGTCCCTTTATGCTGGAGCACTTCGGGTGGGGATGGATATCTTAACTTGAATGTTTCCTGTATGCTCTGCATTGTCTTCATCTCCTATTCCTAGTTTTCCTTGATTTCAGGAAGCCACACATCTTCTGCCTGTGGTCCCTTCTCAGCCCTGACTCCAAGCATGTGGCCCCAGGAGATCCTGGCCAAATACACACAGGTACAGCAGTTACAGCCAGGCACCAGTGGCTGTGCTCTCAAGTTGTGGTGCTGAGGGGACCTGTTGCTGCAAGCTCCTAGTGGGTGGCCACACCACCCTATTCACACAGGGTCAGAGCCCACCATCAGAGATAGCATCTTAGCTCCGCATCCTCTGTGCATCAGTCACTAGGTTGAACTCTTATGGCACTATGCACTTAGTATTATGCATAAAACGTGTTTCTTGCCTTGATCTTATTTCATTTGACCTGTGGGAAAAACAAAATGCCAAGAAAATTTGAGAAAGTAGTGGCCCTTGAAGCTGAGTGATGAACACAGAGGCTTTAGAGTGGTTCTCAACCTTCCTAATGCCACGACCCTTTAATACAGTTCCTCATGTTGTGGTGACCCCCAACCATAAAATTATTTTCATTGTTACTTCGTAATTGTACTTTTGCTACTGTTATGTCTTAGGTGACCCCTGTGAAAGGGTTGTTCGACCCCCAAAGGGGTCGCGACCCACAGGTTGAGAACCGCTGCTTTAGAGGAAGGGTGGCCTTTGATCTGAGTCATGAAGGCTGGGTGGGATTCCAGCAGGCAGCATCATGGATAGCATCTTCCCCAACCTGTGTCCTGTCCTGGAGGCTACATGACTGACTCCCTAATCCTGGTTCTAGAAGGAAGAGTCAGTGGAGCAACCAGAGTTCTACTATGATGAGTTCGGTTTCCGAGTGGACAAGGAAGGTGAGATTGAGCCCCTTGTGTGTAATCTTGCAGGTGTTGTTGGGGAGGACTCCAGCTCCAGTGACTCTCATTATGCAGTTGACCCACGAAGTTTAGTTGACCTGCGCTGTTCAAACCAAGTTGTTCAGGGTTCAGCTGGCGATTGGCAGTCTGTGTATGCAGAGAGGCGACTTTAAGTTATACATGATTTTTGACTGCAAGGGTGGATGGTGCCCCTAACTCCTTCATTGTTCAAGGGTCAGCTGTGTATGGAGAGCTAAGATTTTTTTAAAATTAATTTTATTAATATTCATGTGGTAATAAAAGCAGTGTTCCTTGTAGAGAAGTTGAAAAATACAGAAAAGTATGAAGATTAAAACAAATTAACCTATAATCCCACAATCTGAAGATAACTGCTGACATTTTAGTGTATCCTTTCTGGCTTTGTATTGATATCTATATACACTTATCAAGTACATGTTTCGGGTTTTTTACCTTAAATTTTTTTTTCGACTACAGTTGACATTCAGTATTATATTAGTTTCACTTGTACAACATAGTGGTTGATAGTTATATAACTTATGAAGTGATCACCCCAATAAGTCTAGTACCCACCTGGCACCATACATAGTTGCAATATTATTGACTGTAATACTTATGCTGTACTTTACATACTGTGACTGTTTGTTGTTAATCCTCACCTGAGGATATTTTTTCCACTTTTTGTAGAGAGAGTGGAAGGGGGGGGAGGGGAGAGAGAAAGAGAAACATACATGTGAGAGACACCTCGATTGGTTGCCTCCAGCACAAGCCTTGACTGGGACCAGGGATCAAACCTGCAACCCACGCGTGTGCCCTTGACCAGGAATCAAACCCATGACCCTTTGGTGTGGAGACTGACACTCTAACCACTGAGCAACACTGGCCAGGGCCCATGACTATTTTTTTTTTTTTTATCCTCACCCAAGGACATATTTTCATTTTTTGTTCAGATAGAGTGGGAGGGAGAGAGAGAGAGAAACATCGATGTGAAAGGGACACATCAAGTGGCTGCCACCCGCACGACCAACCAGGGCCGGGGACAAACTGCAACCGAGGTACATGCCCTTAGCGGGAACCGAACCCGGGTCTCTCGGGACCGCAGGCCGACGCTCTAACCACTGAGCCAAACCGGCCAGGGCCCATGACTATTTTTTAACTAACAGTTTGTTCTTGTTTTTTCTTTTCTAAAAATTAAATGTATTGGGGTTACATTGGTTAATAAGATTATATATAGAGATTTCAAGTGTACATTTCTGTGATACATCATCTGTATATTGCATTATATGCCCACCACCCGAAGTCAAATCATCTTCCATCACCATATATTTGGCCCTTTCTACCCTTTACTACCCCTCCACCACCCTCATATACATGTTTTTATATTGCTCTTATATTTCATGAGTGTCTTTTTTGTCAGTTAAGACCTCTTTAAAAGTGTATTTTTCAGTAGCTGCATAATATCCCATTGTAGTGAGTTTATCATATTTTTATAACCATGCTTCTGTAAGTGAGCCTGTAGGCCATTTCCATTCTTTCCTACTATAAATACACCTGTTGGTTCCCGAGTGGGCTGTTGGGAAAACCATTTCCCAGAACCCAGGATGGTCTGTCACCAGGATATAACTGTGACTGGAAGATTTTAATTGGTTGAAACCAGTCATTTTTAGGTCATTCATATTTCCAATTCTGACAAGTTTTCCTTGTTTTGTAGTTTGCAGGCAGATATTTGGAAGTCAAAGCTAGGCCTGAGAGGAACTCAGGGAACTTTCTAGTATGATGGAAATATTCTGTATCTCGATGGCGATAGTGTTTATACATTTGTTTATTGGTACTCACCAAAATGTATACTTGAAATTTTGTGCATTTTACTGTATGTAAATTCACTAAAGGTGAAGTTTTAGAAAGCTGAGGCTGAGGATGTGGCTTAAGGATGAGTAAGGACGAGGCTCTCTGTGGGGCTAACTCACACTGAGATTGCCAAATGGCTGTAAGAGCCCTTGTCCATGTTGACTCAAGCATTTCAGAAGGTCGACTGTTGTCCCCTCTCCACTGCTGCATCCCCAGTGCTTTGAACAGAACCAAAGGTGGTCTTGGCTACATGGAGTTTCCCAGCAATAAAATAAACAAATATATGCTGGAGGCAAGAAGAGCTATGAAAGAAATAAGGAACTAGAGAGGAGGGGAGGGAAGGTGGATTGTATATAGGTTGGTGAAGGAAGGCTTCTCCAAGGTGGAGACATTTGATCAGAGACTGGGACGAAGGGAGGCAGTGAGTATCGCCAAGGAAGAGGAACAGTAAGTGCAAAGGCCCTGGGAGCGGAAGTGGATTTGGTGGGGAATAGCTGGAGTGGAGGAAGCAAGAGGAAGGTAGGAGATGAGGGCAGGGAGAAGACAGGTCAGGAGAGGCGGGTCACAGAGCCTTCTACATGTCTGAGTGAGGTGGGTGGGGGTAGGTGGCACTAGAGGGCTCTGAACAGAGTGACATGATCTGACTTGTGCCTTCAAGGGCACTCTGACTGCTGTGTAAAGGATTGCCTTTAGGGAGGCAGGGGTGGAACAGGGAAGAAGGCTGGGGTGGTAATCCAGAAGAAAGGTGATGGCTTGGGTGGGTAGTAGTTGAAGACAGTGAGTGGTGAGTTTCTGCCTGTGCTCTGAGGGCCCAGCCAATATTATTTGCTGCGGGATTGACCATGGGGTAGAAATGGAGAAGCCACAGGTGGTTCTGAGGTTTAGGCCTGAGTATCTGGAGAATGCAGGTGGGTCTGTGGATCTGGGAGCAATTGCAGAGGTGCAGGTTTGAGGGAGAGTGAAGAGCTTGTGTTTGCTGGTCCAAGTGCTACTGGGGTCATGGGAACTGTGGCTCTGGATTTCCATGACAGATCCAGGCCCTGGATATTTTCCTTCCTCCCCACTCACCTGGGTGCTCTCCTGGCAGAAGGTGCTGACCCCAGTTCCGGCAGGTTGCCAACTGTGTCTCTAATGGAAGACCCTCCGCAACGGCTGCGGTGGCAGGCTCACCTGGAGTTCACCCATAACCATGACGTGGGTGATCTCACCTGGGACAAGATTGCTACCTCCCTGCCTCGCTCGGAGAAGCTCCGCTCCCTGGTGCTGGCAGGTATCCCACACAGCATGAGGCCACAGGTGAGGCCATGGAGGCCGGACCACAAAGGGCCACAGAGGGCTCTGGTGTCCCACCAAAGACTGAGTGCTTGTCGGCTCCTCCCTTCAGCTTTGGATGCGGCTCTCTGGGGCCCTGCAGAAGAAGAAGAACTCCGAGTTGTCCTACCGGGAGATCGTGAAGAACAGCTCCAACGATGAGACCATTGCTGCCAAACAGGTGAGCAGGAGTGGCACAGGGGCCCTCAGGAACTTTGGGTGGTCCTGCAGGCAGGTGGTCTGCCTGGGGTTATAGGAGTCCCCTTGTTGGTCTCTCCTTGGCAGGGGTGGCTGGGGAGAGCACAGCAATAGCATAGCAGCCCTGAGCAGTCCTTTTACCCACAAATGTATGCCTGGAGCATTCTGGCTCCTTCCTGGGTTCTCTGTAGGCAACAGGAAGAATTGTCAAAAAGGTCATCTAACAGGGTGCACATAGGATCACCTGGAGATTTTAAAATACAGATTTCCAGGCCTTGTTTCAGAGATTCTCATTCCACAGTTCTGGCCTGAAGCCCAGGAATCTGTCGGTTTATGTTTGTAAATCCCCCGGGTGAATCTGGTAGAATCAGCTACACACACCAGCTGGCTCTAATGCTGAAGGGAGGAACACAAGGAATCCTCATTCCTGGGAGAGAAGCCCACCTGGGGTGTACCCTGCACAGAGGTCTCCTAGCCTCCCTCCCAGGTCTCATGGTGTCAACAGTGTGGAGGGTGTGGGCCCACAGACCTGTGGCAGTTTCTCATAGGGTCTTGTTGTGGGTGGGTTGCTGACAGATTGAGAAGGACCTGCTCCGCACCATGCCCAGCAACGCCTGCTTCGCCAACGAGAGCAGCATTGGGGTACCCCGCCTGCGCAGGGTTCTCCGAGCACTGGCCTGGCTCTACCCAGAGATTGGCTACTGCCAGGGCACAGGCATGGTGAGCACAGCCCGGGAAGGGGAGAGGGTGTCCCCAGGGGTGTTCTCCAGGCCCCCACGGGCAAATAATCTCACCATCCAGGGCAGTAGGACAGGATGCGGGGGTAGAGGTGGGAGTATCCAAGGAGGGCCGTGGCTGCCAAATATGGTGGTTTTCGGTCTGTGACGTGACCCTCAGAGTGGGTGCTGCTTCTAATTCGTGTAGAGACCTGGGTCGAGGTCCCTTCTCTCCCTGCCCTGGCCAGGTGGCTGCCTGCCTTCTGCTGTTCCTGGAGGAGGAGGACGCCTTCTGGATGATGTGCGCCATCATTGAGGATCTGCTCCCTGCCTCCTACTTCAGCACCACCCTGCTGGGTGTCCAGACTGACCAGCGGGTCCTGCGCCACCTCATCGTCCAGTACCTGCCCCGCTTGGACAAGCTGCTCCAGGAGCATGACATTGGTAAGGGTCACCCATCCTCTTCTCTGGGGTTGAGGGGTCCTGCAACTCTGTCTCACATACTGTGGATCTGAGGCTTTCTGACAGAGCCTGCAGGGGACACGGCAGCTGGCCGTCTTGTGGGGGGAAAAAGGAGCTCCTGACAATGACTGGTTGTGGACACAGCACACAGTCTTTGTTGCTGCTGTTCTCTGCCACCCCGACACCTATTTCCTTCCTCCCCTTGGAGCAGGGTAGGCCTTTTGCTGTTTAGGAGACACTTTTCACCTCTTCCCCAGCTCCTGTTCCTGGGGGTGCCCCTTCTCTCAGACTGTTTTATGCCACTGTCCCTGGTCTGTGTCCACAGAGCTGTCCCTGATCACGCTGCACTGGTTCCTTACGGCCTTCGCCAGCGTGGTGCACATCAAGCTGCTGTTGCGCCTTTGGGACCTGTTCTTCTACGAGGGCTCTCTGGTGCTCTTCCAGACCACGCTGGGCATGCTGCGCCTCAAGGTGCTGCTGCAGCCCTATCCCACCCAGGGCCACACTGCCCAGCTTCTCAGCTGAAGACTAGGAGCCTGTGTGCCAGATGCAGCTGTCCTGGTGCCCCTCCTCTGGGGGATGCAGTAGCATCCAGGCTTCAGCATTGTGTGGCTTGAGCACTAGCCCCTCCTGAGAGTGCCTTGTTGGGGGGGGCAGTGTCTACCGGGGCTAGGGACTCTCTTATGCTCAGCTGATCATCCAGGGAAGTCACAAATGCTGGGGATGGTGATAGGGGTCAGCTCGTGGGCCTGGTGCCAGGCAATGACTCCCTCCTCTCCTTCCCCTCACATGGCCCAGGAGGAGGAGCTGATCCAGTCAGAGAACTCAGCCTCCATCTTCAACACGCTGTCAGACATACCCTCGCAGATTGAGGACGGGGAGCTGCTGCTGGGGGAGGCTATGCGGCTGGCTGGCTCTCTCACTGACATGGCTGTGGAGACCCAGCGCCGCAAGCACCTGGCCTACCTCATTGCAGACCAGGGCCAGCTCCTGGGGACCAGTACCACTACCAACCTCTCTCAGGTGGGCCTGTGTAGGAGGAGGCCCCGCCTCACTCACAGCCTGGGGGCCCTTTGAGGAAGTCCAGAGTGAGAGCCCTTCTCTGCAGTGCCGCTCCCTCCCCAGCTCAGCACCCAGGACTATGCATGGCCCAGTAGACCACACCTGTGGAATGATACTCCCAGTGTGGATGTAGGACAGATCCAGCTTTGAACTGACAGTACATTTCTGACCCTCAGAGACAGCCCTAGAGGCCATTTCCCATGAGGTAGTACACATGACAGGCTTTGAGCTTCCCCAGGGAAGGGTTCTGTTCCCTTCCTCCAGTGCTGAAATTCTCTCCACTCGGCTGGGCATTGGGTGCCCTCCTGTTGTGACCCACTCTCGCTCTCACACCTGCAGGTGGTTCGTCGTAGGACCCAGAGGAGGAAGTCTGGTTTCACCTCCCTGCTATTTGGTGAGTACTGTGCCTTAGGCAACTGGGCCCAGTTTAGCAGCTCCCTTCCCACCAGCTGAGTCTAAGCTCTTGGAGCCTGGGGTGGAGGGTGGCAAAGACCAGGCGGTGTCCATCATCCTTACACCTTGGGGTGGACTCTGAGCTTCCCTGGAGTTGGGAAGGGGGCCAGGCAGGAGCCATCACTGCCATAGCTCTCTGGACCTTTCAGGGGAGGATGACCTAGAGGCTCTTAAGGCCAAGAACATCAAGCAGACAGAACTGGTAGCTGACCTCCGGGAAGCCATCCTGCGTGTGGCACGCCATTTCCAGTGCATTGACCCCAAAAACTGTAATGTGGTGAGTCGTGGGCTCCCAATCTTGTGCCCAGTGGGTCGACTTGGGGGCTGTCCTTTCCCAGCTCTATCCTGATGCACCTTCCCCTTGGGTCTTTCCATTGCTGTGGCAGGAGCTGACCCCAGACTATAGCATGGAGAGCCACCAGCAGGACCATGAGAACTATGTGGCCTGCTCACGTAGCCACCGACGCCGGGCCAAGGCCCTGCTAGACTTCGAGCGACATGACGACGATGAGCTGGGCTTCCGCAAGAATGACATCATCACGGTGCGTGGGGCAAAGCTGGAGAGGTGGGTGCTGAGGCAGGTGGAACCTGGTTATGGGAGCAGGTGCCATTGGTCCTGCCACCTGCTGGCCCTGAGGCTATAGCCAGGTTTTTAGCCTTACCCACGCCTCTCCTTGCTGAGAATTTCCATCCCTAGATGAAACCAGGCGGTGTGCAAGGCACTGGGCCCAGGCATCCAAACCTTTGCCTCCTGTTCTTTTCCTCTGCAGATCATTTCTCAGAAGGATGAGCACTGCTGGGTGGGGGAGCTGAATGGCCTGAGAGGTGAGGCCTTAGTCTGGACTCCAGCTGGGGGAGGTAGGCTGGGCAGTGAGGCTGGTCACTCTTTGCTGCATCCCTCCTGCCCCCCTCCCCTTGCCAGGAACTGTCCTCAGCCCCATGGGGGGGAAGTGTGGGGACACCAGGCTCCTCACAGGACCCTGCCTCTCCCACAGGCTGGTTTCCAGCCAAGTTTGTGGAAGTCCTGGATGAACGGAGCAAAGAGGTAAGAGGGGCACAGGGCAGGGCTACCCCTGGGAGCTGCTGCTGCCTCCACCCTGGCAAGGCCTGTACCTTCCTAGCCAGGGCCTGTGTCCTGAGCGAGTTCTGGCTTCTGGCAGTGAATATAAGGCGAGGGAGAGGGTGACTGGCTGCAGGCTTGGGCCTGGGGCTTCTCAGACCCCATCCCCCAACAGTACTCCATCGCGGGGGATGACACTGTGACAGAGGGGGTCACAGACCTTGTGCGAGGGACCCTCTGCCCAGCCCTCAAGGCCTTGTTTGAACATGGACTGAAGAAGCCATCCCTGCTTGGGGGCGCCTGCCACCCCTGGCTGTTTATTGAGGAGGTAAGTCAGTGACTGGACCCATGTTCCCCACTTTCCTTTTCCTCAAGCCCCTGGGCTCTGTGGAGCTCGTGTCAGGGGCTCATGGGGTGGTGAATTGGACCCTGTGGCTTTGACCTGGGACCTACCCTGTTGTCCCTGACACTTTCCTCCTGCCCCCCAGGCAGCGGGCCGGGAGGTGGAGAGAGACTTTGACTCGGTGTATTCTCGCCTGGTGCTGTGTAAGACATACAGGTAACCAAGCCCCAGCCCCCCACCCTGGCAAGGGTCCTGACAGCCTTGTGAGGGGAGAGCAGCCCAAGCCTGCACATCTGGCAGCACTGGCAGCTTTGGTTTCCCCTCTTCCCTAGGTTGGATGAAGATGGCAAAGTTCTGACCCCAGAGGAGCTGCTCTACCGGGTAAGCGGGGCCATGGGTGGGGTCTGGCTCCTGGGCTGGCAGCTGGGGGCATCTGAGTGACAGCTGTGTCCTCTCAGGCTGTGCAGTCCGTGAATGTGACCCATGACGCTGCACATGCGCAAATGGATGTCAAGCTCCGCTCTCTCATCTGCGTGGGGCTCAAGTGAGTGAATGTACCTGCTACAGGTGTGACAGTCCCCAGTCAGATGAGTGGCAGCCTGGGCTTCAGCCCTGTCGGGGAGCAGGGGCCTGTGAGCTGGGCCTTCCAGGAGTTGGACAGACAAATGGAAGATGCCAAGGGTGACTCCCAAAGACCAGCACAAGACCACCTGTTGCTGGGGAAGGCACTTGGGGGTTTTATGAAGCAAGATTTTAACAAGATAAGTGAAGGGGCTCCCCAGAAATGAATCTACTGCAAAGTAAGGAGGGGGCACTTGCCTGAGAGGCCTTGGGCATTTGTGAGGCTCAGGCCTGGGTGAATGAGGTGTTTCTGGATTTGCCACCTGGGTTGGGAGGAGGAGTGGTTTGCAGAGGGACAAATGTCCCCAACACAAGCTCAGAATGTGGTTGTGGCCCCACCAGGCTAGTGACTATATGTTTCATTCCTGGACTGACCAGCAGGGCTCAGGCCCCTCTGCCTGGCCCAGTCCAGCACCAGAGGGCAGAACCCCACCTATGGTCCTCAGAAGATCCTGTGGATGGCCCACTCCTCCCCCTTGTCTCCAGTGAGCAGGTCCTACACCTGTGGCTGGAGGTGCTCTGCTCCAGCCTGCCGACCGTGGAAAAGTGGTACCAGCCCTGGTCCTTCTTGCGCAGCCCAGGCTGGGTCCAGATCAAGTGTGAGCTCCGGTGAGGACCCTGCTCTGGTGCTGGGCTTCTGCAGCCCAGGCCCAGTGGCCCTGGGGGTAAATGGAGGGAAAGAGCTAACCTGAGGGTGACTGACAGCCTCCCTTTCCTCCCCTCCAGTGTCCTCTGCTGTTTTGCCTTCAGCCTCTCCCAGGACTGGGAACTTCCTGCGAAGAGAGAGGTGGGTGGTTGGGGTTGGTTCTTAGCCCAGTAACCTGCCTTCCTCCTGAAGGGGCTGTGGTGGGTATGCTGGCAGATCAGTCCAAACATTTCCTGGGTGGCTAAGGCAGGACCTCCCTCTGGTGTTATCACCCGAGTAATGGCATCATCTGTAAGAACTACTCTGGGCCCTACTACTCTTGGGCTTCTTTGCTGTGTGACAGTGAGGTGCTGTCCCTGTGTGCAGGAGGAGAAGAAACCCCTGAAGGAGGGCGTCCAGGATATGCTGGTGAAGCACCACCTTTTCAGCTGGGACATAGATGGGTGACACTCTTCCTCCAGTGGCCCTGTCACACCCAGGCCTCTCCCAACCCATCGGCTACCAGAGAAGCTGCTTCCTCAAGCAAGAAGTGGATGGCTTTGGAATGGGGGCTGAGGTGGTCCAGACCTAACTCAAGCTATGGGATCAAGGGAAGAAGACACTCTGGAGCTTTGGCCAGGCACCATGGTAGGGAGACTGGGGACACCACCCTGGGTGCTGCCAGACATGACTAGAAGGCAGTGGGTGGCAGGAGCAGAAGATGGGGACCCAGCTCAGTGTTCCTACCAGTGTCTTTATGGAGGCCCGGGGGTCCAATTTCACTACTTGTACTGACCAAAAACCTTGTGAGGAGGTAGAGAGCCACCTCTGTCAGTTTTTGCTCAGGAAGGGAAGGGGAGGGGGAGCGGTGGCTAAAGGCTCCTTGGCCTCTTTGGTTTGTAAATAAATTCTTTGAGAAAGCACCTCTGTCTTCAGTCCAGTCGGGGCCATAGAGCACTGTGTCAAAGGTTCGGCCCTTTCTGGAATGACCCAGAATAGACAGCCAGGCTGGGAAGGTGGGGTTATGATGTGGCCCCCAGATGCTCGAATGCCTACTAGGGCCCAGCCATACCACCCACCTCTTCCGTAGATTGAACAAGAGGGACTAACAAGCTGGTGTTTTTGCTTTTATTTTAAAAAGTTCACACAGCTTCCCCACTTCTATCCCAGCACTTGTTTTGGTGACCCCCCCCCCCCCAAAACCCCTAGAAGGACAGTGACAGGTCAGAAGGGAGGCCGGGCCCCAGGGCAGGAGGAAGCCATAGCTTGAGGGCCATCTGGCCCCACTATGGGGGCTAATGTCGGGGCCTCTCTGTCCCAGGGCCATGGTGGCTGCAATGAGGCAGCGGGACGGAATGTGGGCAGGTGGCCAAGAAGCACCTCTGCCCTCATGGCACTGATAAGGAGCAGGACAGGTGGGGTACAAGCTGTGATGGGGTGTCTATATGTCAAACACACGTGATTGGTGGAGCTGGGGTCTCCAGGCCCTTCTGTATGTGCACAGTAGGATGGGAGGGAGCTGCATCCACCTCCCACCCCACCCCCAAATATATGTGTGTATATATGCATGGCGATATATAATATAGAGGTATATACACCTGTACAGAACGTTTGCCACCAACCACTAAATGGCTACACTATACCAAGACATTAACATGGCAGCCACCCCACTCCCTGAAACTTGGGGTTGGCGTCACAGGGAATGGGGAAGTAGAGGCCCAGCTTGTTTCTTTCCTTCCTAGGGAAGAGATGGAAGGGAATTCACATCTCGCCCACCTGAGCAAACTGCAGCCATACAGGGTACCTCCAACCTCACAAAAGGAGGTCAAATGGAGACCTGGACAGGCCAGGGGCTTTCTAAAACCCCAGGGTGGACCCAGAGCTGCTGCTTGGCAGCTTCTCTCCTGGGTGAGCCTGAGCCAGGGAGGGGAAAGCAGGGCCTGTGATTGTCAGGACTCATGACCACACAGAGGGGCTGGATCAGACAGGAGAGAGCCAAACTCCCTAGAGTTCCTGAGGCTCCCCAACTTTCAGCCCCTCTGGTTCCCTGGCAAACCTGAGAGCTACAAGCAGGAATCCCAATGTAGCTGTAAGTCATGGCCATCGAGGAAGTCCGTGGAAAAGAGGCTGGGGGCTGTGTTGCTGAGCGGGGCCAGGCTGAGCACAGGGCCACCTGATGACAGTTCCAGCCAGTCCATGCTGTCCAGGTGGCTATCAGCCAGGTCCAGGCCCATGCTGCTGGGCTCAGGGACAAAGTGCAATTCCGAGGTGTCCATGGGTGAGGGGGGGTGGTCCAGGATGGCAGAGCTGCTCAGCATCTGGCTATGGAGGTCGTCAATAAGGGAGAGGGGCTCTGGCCCCTCATGTCCACCAGTCAGCAGAGGTAGCCCTGTGCTGCTCTCCAGGAAGTCCTCCAGGCGCCCAGGGAGGGCAGGTGAGGTCGATGGAGGCAGGGCAGCTTGGGGAATCTCAGCAGAGGGTGGGGAGTGTATGGCCAGGGGCGACCCACAGGCTGCTGTCGAGGGGGGCTTCTCTTTCCCTGGCAGGGATGGTGGCTCCTTGAAATCTGCTGAAATTTCTGCCAATCAAGAAAGGAATGGATGTCAGAAACCAGGCTGAATAGGACCTGTGATTACCTTACACCGTGTACAAAAATTAACTCAAAATGGGTCAAAGATCTAAATTTAGGAGCTAAAAACAACCAAACTCTTAGAAGAACACATAGGGGGTAATATTCATGACATTGGATTTGGTAATGATTTCTTGGTTATGACACCAAAACCACAGGCAACAAAAGAAAAAAATTGGACTATGGAAAAATTTAAAACTTGTATATCAAAGGACACTGTCAAGAGAGTGAAAAGACAACTCATGGAATTGGGAGAAAATATCTGCAAATCATATATCTGGTAAGTGATTCATATCTACAATAAGAACTACATACAGTGCAACAAGAAAACCCAACTGAAAAATGGGCAAAGGGCTCATATAGACATTTTGCCACTAGAAGATACACAAATGGCCTATAAGCACGTGAAAAGATACTCAACACCTCTAGTCATCAGGGAAATGCAAATCAAAACCACAACGAGGTACCACTTCACACCCACTGGGATGGCTATAATCATTAAAGTGTCCATGATACGGAAAAATCTGAGCCCTTGTATACTGCTGGTATGCATGAAACGGTGCAGATGCTGTGGAAAACTTTTGTGATTCCTCAAAAGTAAATATCAAAAACCTTAATGATCCAACAATCCCACTTCTGGGTATACATCCAAAAGAAGTGAAAGTGGGGACTGAGACAGATACTTGTACACAGCAGCATTACTTAGAGTAGCCAAGAGGTGTCTTATCAGTAGATGAATGGATCAACACAATGTGGTACACCTGTACGATGAAGTAGTATTCAGCCATAAAAAGGAAATTCTAACACATGCTACAATGTGTTTGAACCTTGAGGGCACTATGCTAAGTGAAGTAAACCAGAAACAAAGGAAAAGTACTGTATGATTCCACTTATATGAGGTCCCTAGGGGACTCAAAATCATGGAGACCAAACAGGACAGAGGTTAGCAGGGACTGGGGGGAGGCATGGGGAGTTACTGAGTAATGGGTAAACTGAGTGTCAGTATAGGATGATGATGTTCTAGAAATGGATGGTGGTGATGGTTGCACAACACTGTGAAAGTACTTAATGCCACTGAATTGTACATTTAAAATGGTTAGAATGACAAATTTTATGTCTATTTTACCACAATAAAAAAATTATGCAGAAATCAGGATTGCTTCCTGACCTTCTAGGTCCTGTGCTCCCTCCCACTCTCCTCCCAGCCCAGCTGGACACACTGCTCTCACCAGATGAGCAGCTCCCTCTGAGTCAGCCTGTCAACCTGCCCAATTGCCACCACTGAGGATGCTGCTGCCCTACCCACCCGATTCAAATGCCCTCTTCTGGCATCCTTGCCACCTCTCTGGCCACTTCTCAGAGTTTGTTCCTTTGGGTGCAGGCAGCACTCCCCTCCCTTTCTCTGCCATCTCTTCTTCAATGCTGGAGCTCAAGGCCTGCTCCCTCCTAACTGCCCCAGAGTGCCACCTGCCCTGGTCAGAAATGCACCTCAGGTCCCACTGCAGACCCTGGCATCCAGGGAGTCTCCCTGGACACTGTGAGTGACCTCGAGAGTAATGTCAGCTTTTGAACTCGCTCTTTTTTTCCCCAATGTTTTTGATTTTTTTTTTTTTTAAGAGAGGAAGGCAGAAAGAGAGAAGCATTGGTGACAGAGAAGCATCAACATCAATCATCTGCCTCCTGCATGCCCCCTACTGGGGATCGAGCCTGCAACCCAGGCATGTGCCCTGACCAGGAATCAAACCAGTGACCTCTTGTTGCATAGTTTGACGCTCAACCACTGAGCCACGTTGGCTGGGCTGAGCTTTTTTTTTTTAAATTGTGATAAAACTTACCATTTTAAAGTACACAATTCCATGGCTGGGCTCTCACTTTACCTTACCATCTCAGTTAACCCTGTCCCATAATTAAACCAGTTAAAAGAGAACTTCCACACACACTGTGTTCTTGCCTGTTGCTACCAATGGCAAATTCCTATGCTGCAACCTGAAGCCAACCCCTCCTCTGCTGCCCTGTGCCCTCCCTGCACTCAGGCGTCCCCCCTACCCCCACACTACCAGGTTGTCTCACTGGCAAGCAAACATGCTGTACTTTCTTTGCTTTACTTTGCAGGAAGCCCTCTGCAGAGAGCTCTCCAGACCAGCTGCTTCCCACACCCAGCCCCTGTTCAACCCACTTAGGCACTTGCCCACGGTCCCATTGTAGCACCCTAGCTGAGGTCACTGACAGCCACCAGATCTTGGTCCATCTTCCCTGACCGCCCATCAGCAGCCCATGGCTTCAGCAACCCACTGCCCAGCCTCATAGCTTGTGTCCCTGGCTCCGCCTCATTCTCTCTGCTCACCTAGCCTCATGGCTCTGACTGCCAATCTACACATCAACAACTCCCCAATTACTGCCTTCAGCCCAGACCTCACCTGGGCTGTCCACATGACTCCTCCAGTTTTGGGACATATCTAAGCCCAACTAGGCTGCACCGTATATGTACCCCACACACACACACACACCCTACCAGAACTCCCCCAGAAGTCACACAGCTGCATCCTGGTGACGCAGTTGAAATCCTTGGTGTCGTCCTTGGCTGCCTTCTTGTACTCTCGCCACACTCCTAATCCATGAGGAAATCAAACTGGCACTCTCCAAAATAAACCTAGACTCTAGACTTTACTTCACTGCTACCTCCCAGCCCCTGCCCCCTGCCTCTGGCCTGATCACTACAGTGGTTTCTTTGCTCCTGCCCTTCCAGCTGGAACAATCTTCCACTTAAGCTGTGCAGCGGATTCTGACATCATCCAGAATCAAAGCTGCTCCACCCTGCACCCATGGGGCCTTGTGATCTGCCTGTGCTCTGACTTCTGACTACTCCTGCTCACCGACCACCCATCCTGCACCTGAGACCCTTTCCTTCCTTTTCATAGCACTTACTTCTCTCTAACATGATATAATTTACTTGTTTTGTAGCTTATCTCCCAAACAAAAGCATTCACTGTTTTGCTCATCGCTATGTCCCAGGGCTGCAGGGACAGTGCCTGCCAGTCAGTGGGTACTGGGTAAAGCAAACGTGTGTTGAGGCTACATCCCCCTCCCCCAGGATTCTTGCCCAGGCCCTGGAGGGTGTGTCTCTCAGCCCTTGCTGCATCCAAAGTACAAGGCCTGTCACCCATTAAGTGTTCAATAACCAAACAAAAAAATGACAGATTGACCCACTGAGGGCTGGAGACAACCAATTGGAGAAAGGAGGGGGTGCAGCTCAGGGCTTTACCTCCACTCTGAATAAGAATGTCAAACAGGTCATCCATCTGTTGGCTCGAAGAACCATTTTCCTGTGGGAGCAAAATAGAAAGAAAAAAAAAAAAGATGAAAATCTACAACAGGAGGCCCCAACCGGGCTCAGGGCACAAGCCTTCTTCCCTTCTGCTCCTGAGCTGGCAGCCAGACCCAAAGAGCCCACCGGCCGAGGCTCAGGCTTTGGAGCCCACAATCACTCCATTGGACCAGGCAGGCCCTGGCACACCTGCCCAGAATAACCCACTCCCCAAGGCCTCTGTGACCTTACCAAACTGGCTCCTGCCCACCTGTCCTCCAGCTGGACTTGGTGGGATTGTAGGAGCCCAGCCCAGCAGCCTAGGCACTGCCTACCCTGGCCAGGCCTCAGTCTACCTTCTTCATCTGCTGTCTGGGCTGCTGGTTCACGGCTTCCTCATAGCCAGGCGGCTCCTTCTTTAGCAGAGAAGTGGGGGTCCCAAAGGTGGGCTGTGGCGGGTGCTCCAGGTCCATCTGAGCTGGTGGGCCAGGAGCTGGAGAACCAGGCTGGGACAAGGACTGGATAGAACGGTGGAAGAAGCAGTGATTAGTGTGAGGGAAGCAGCCCCAGGGCCCTGCACACTCAAGGAGCACAGGCGGGAGGCGCCTACTAGGCCAGGCCAACTTGGCCAGCTGCACTGGCTTTCAGGAAGCTTTCATGGAAGCCACTGGGGAAGAAGGGATAAGGGTTGGGGGACACCCTGACTTCTGACCCTACAGAGCGTGGGGTAGGCATGGGGTTTGGCACAAGCCACATGGGGGGGGGGGGGGCTCTGGGCTGACTCCTCCCCTCCTCCCTTACTGTTTGAGGCTGCTCAGGACCCTTTGTCTCTCATCCTGAGGTACCTGGTTTCTGTCACTGTCCCCTCCACCCTGGAGTTCTATAAGACTGAAAGGCCACACAAAGACTAAAGCAGGCTGGGTGAAGGGTCTGGGCTGTGAAAGTGGCAGAAGCAGAAAGTCAGCTGCCAATGACACTGTGGTGTGAGACAGTTGGCTTCTCTGAGGGGTGGAGGGAGGAGTGAAGGTCACACCAGGCTCGGCCTAGCAGCCCCCCAGCCAAGTCCCGGGCCAGAGAGCTGAGCTACAGCCTCTCCCTGACCTTCACCTGGGGCCCCATCCCACAGGGGGCTACTCAGGAGCCCTCTGCCAGGGTGCAGAAATGTTCTGATATCAATGGCCAGAGGAGGTGGGCAGTCACTGACAGCTCCACCCTCACGGCTGTGGGGTCATGGGCAGGTCCCTTAGCCATCCCAGTTCTCAGCCCTCCTTGGTGACATGGAGATGGTGACCCCTCAGTTTGGAGGATTGAAGGAAAAATTAAAGGAAGCAAGCCTAACCTGCCTGGCCATGGGGGCACCCGTCATTAGAAGTGCCATCACACATTCCTGTATGCCCTGCCCCTCCCACACCCAGGTACCTGCTGAGGGCTCCCACTGGCCAGGCCAGGGCTGTCCACATTCTTATTGGTCACGGTGAGGACAAGGTGAGTCCCTGTGGAGTCAGTGATGACAGTAGGAGGTGTGACCCCTTTGATGAGGCTGGCGCCCTGTGGGCCCAGAAGCAGCTGGGGATTGGGGGCCGGGGCTGGCTCCGGCAGCATGGCTTCCTGCTTCACCACCACCGAAGGGGGCACCAGGGCACAAGTGTCTATGTGGTGGGCAGTGGGGGCCGCCAGGCTGGGACTGAAGGGATGAGCAGGGCCCAGGGGCTGCTGGCTCAACTGGCAGCTGGAGAAGCTGTTTTCTTGCTTCACTGGGACGCCAAGAGGGGTGGGGGATGGGGTAGGTGCTGGTGCGGGCTGCTGGGCCCGCTTCTCCTGCTCCAGCTGCAGCCTGAGCCATTCCACCAGCTGCTGCTTCTGCCGGAGCATGCGGGTCAGCTCCTCGATCTGCTTGTCCTTTTCCTGCAGCATCTGGTCCTTGTCACACCCCTCCAGCTCTGCCCGAACCCCAGGGCTCACACAGCAAGACCCAGCTCGGGGACCCTCCTCCTTTACAAGGATCTGTAGTGGCGAAGCCTGCAGGGTGAGCTGGGTCAGCGGTGATGTCACCATCTCGCCAAAGGTGTCCCCTGGCGTGGAGTTCTCATCGCCGGTGCTGAGCAGCGAACGCTCTGAGGGAGTGGGAGACACGGGGGGTGTGGAGCCTGTACTGCCAAATTTCACCACTCCATTGCTGGTTACTGTGGCCACTACCACCTCGGCTGGGGCCAGGCCTGCTGCCACCAGGGCAGGCCCCGTGCTTAGTCGGGCAGCCGGGAAGGCTACCACTACCTCGCCAGCCTTGGGCAGGATAGAGGTGGCAGCAGGGACCTTGGGGGCTCCTGGGGCAGGGCTGACTTGTTCTTGGTAGGCGCGCAGGCGCTCAATAAGGTCTGTCTTGGTGCCAGAGACAGGCAGAGACCGCAACTTCAGCTCCTGTTTCAGCTCTGCCACCTGCAAGGGGGTGGAGAGTCAGGGCAGCAGGGGATGAAGGGAACTGGGTCCAGGCAAGAGGGCATCAGAGAAAGATGGAAGGGACAAGCTTTTTGTCTGTTAGGCCTTATCTATTCAGGCCTCACTGGCTATTTCATATATATCAACCCTCTGACCCTCCCAAAGCCCTGGAGGGCAAGACACATGCCCCCCAGGCCCAGCCTCCTCCCTTTCCCCCTCACCACACCTACCCCAGTGTCTGGGCAATACATGCCCTCAGCTATCCCCAGCCCTAGCATGATGCCTGGGGCATGTACAATACATATTTAATGAAGTGACTGGATGTTTTTTTTTTAATCCTCACCCGAGGACATTTTTCCATTTTTGTTCAGATAGAGTAGGAGAAAGAGACAGGAAGAGAGAGAGAGAGAGAGAAACATCGACGTGAAAGGGACACATTGAGTGGCTGCCTCCCGCATGACCCAACCAGGGCCGGGGACAAACCGCAACCAAGGTATGTGCCCCCTTAGCAGGAACTGAACCCAGGTCTCTCTGGACCGTGGGCCGACGCTCTAACCGCTGAGCCAAACCGGCCAGGGCTGAAGTGACTGGATTTTTACAGATGAGAAAATTGAGCTCACAAAAGAAAAACAACTTCAAGATCACAAAGCTAATGAGTGGCAGAGTTAGGAGCTACAGTCAGGTCTGATGGACTCTGAAGCCTGTGCCCAAAAGCCCCAATGAGGACTGAGTCTTGCTGGAATCAAGCCTTGACTCAGGAGGGGCCAGCCTGGTTCAGAGCATAAACTCTCGAGGGAGAATTTGATCCACTGAATCTTCTGATCGGGGCAAAGGAAACAGGACAGGCCCCAAACATGACCCACCATTCCAAGGCTCCAGGACATGAGCGTGAACCACTCCCTTTCCAGGTGGACTCAGCACTTGCCCAGCAGATTGGGGGTGGTGGGGTGGTGGGGGTGGTGGTGGTGGTGGTGGGAGGGGGGGGTGTGGGGTGTGTGTGTGTGTGTGTGTGTGTGTGTGTGTGTGTGTGTTGGGGGGGGGTGGGGGGGGGTGGGGTGTGTGTGTGTGTGTGTGTGTGTGTGTGTGTGTGTGTACTTGCAGAGTGGAAAAGGTGGGGGTGCTGAAGTGGTGGTCAGCCCCGAGTCTGAATCCGGGTTCTACCACCAGCCAGACCTCCACCCTGAGACACCTCCATTAGCTCATCCTTAAGTGGGGGAAACACTCCCCATTTCCCACACTGCACCATAGAGACCAAGGAAAAGATATAGAAGGGCTGAGTAAACCCCAAGGCCCTGGACAGATGCTGGCCGACGCCATTAATGGTAATGACCACGGTGACAGGCCTTAGAACAGATTCCAGGCACCTCTGCTGGAAGAGACCACAGAGTCTTGAGCTCTGCTCTGCCTTCCAGGACCATGAGCCCTGGGCTGGCTGCTTTCCCTAACTCTGGGGCAACCACCTACCTTCATGTCGTCCAAGTTGGCAGGCAGGGCTCCCGGCTTGCCAGTCAGTGAGGTACTATTCTGACGTGCCAGCGCACTGGGCCCAGGGGCGACCGAGCTGGAACTGGTACTAGTAGTGGAGAGGCTACGCATCGGGGGCACCCCACCGCTTCCCAGAGCCTCACCTGCCGGCCTGAAAAAAAGGACAGAAATGAGCACCCACCAAACCCTGCCCCCAGGGCTGGGTAGAGATGGAGTGGGATGAGGGGCCTGCCCACAGGCTCTGCCTGGGGACCGCTCCTGCAAGATCTAGACCAAAGGATCCTTTGAGACGGGTTCACCCACCCCAGACCTGGCATCTGCCTGTCTTGGGGCACCCACGGGTGGGATGGGCGGGAAGTACGAGGTGGGCTCCTACTTTGGTGGGGCTGGCAAGATGGTCTGGTAGTTATAGTGTTGCTGCTGTTGCTGGTTGAGGATCTGCAGCTGGAGGAACAGCTGCTGCTGCTGCAGTATCTTGGCATAGGAGGAGTCCATGGGGGGCGCGCCCTTGTCCTGCTTTTGGTCCGGGGGGATGTACTGGTGATACTTGAGCTTCTTCACCTTTGGCTTCAACTCCTTGGCTTTCTTGCTGCGCTGAGACTTCTCACTGGCAGACTTGGGTTGGCTTTGCTGAGGGCACAGGGAACAGAGGGGCCATCAGGGAACAGTCCTGGGCTTCTTACAGGAAGGATCCCGAGTGGGAGGCTGGTGGCCATCCTACTGCAATGGCGTGGCTCCTGAGGAGGCACCCTACCCAGTACCACCTCCCTGACTGGGCTGCACCCCTCCGAAAGCAGAGGCCTCATCAGGGCCCAGAAGTGTCCCAAGGAGGGCAAGGGCTGACAGAGGGGACAGCTTCTCGGCTAGAGGGAAAATCAACCAAAAGCAGATGTCATCGTCATCCCCAGCAGAATGACCAGGACAAGAAGGTAAAAACAGCTGGTTTCTGGAGCTTGTGCTGTCCACACCAGGTACTTTACAAAGACTGTGTTATGTAGACCTGCAAGAACCCTGCCTGGGCAGGAACTAGCAAGTCTGCTTGAAAATGAGGACACATGCCCGGCCAGTGTGGCTCAGCAGTTGAGCGTCGACCCATGCACCAAGAGGTCGTCGGTTTGATTCCTGGTCAGGACACACGCCCAGCTTGTGGGCCCGATCCCCAGTGGGGGGCATGCAGGAGGCACCCAATCGATGTTCCCTCTCATTGATGTTTCTATCTCCCTCTCCCTCTCCCTTCCTCTCTCTCTAAAATCAATAAAGAAAAAAAAATTTAAAAAAGAAAATGAGAACACAGGCTCAGAAAAGTCCCTTTCCCAAGGTTGCACCATGACCTTGATCTCACCATGTGAAGAAGCTGGAACCCAAACCCAGGACTCTAAAAGCTCTGTTCCTTCACCAAATGGGCCTCAAGGACCCCCAGCTGGCACACAGAGCCTCCCACTTGAGTGTCAATGAGGACCCAGCAGACCAAGAAGGGCCAGCAGGTCATGCCCGGGAGGCCTGTGTATGGGTCAGGGTGGAGCTGGACAAGGGCAAGAGTCAGCAGGGGCGTGCCAGGAAGGACTGTGGAGAGCCTAGAAGTTTTTGAGCAGAGAGTGCTAGACAGAAGGGTGGAGACCAGGTGTGGGATCAGCTAGCGTCTCAACCAGGTGGCAGTGGGGACCAATGGGTAGACAGATTAGAGGAAGAGGGGACAATAGGACACGTGGCAGGTAAGCAGCTCAAGGGTTTACAGCTTTGAGTTCTGGCAACTGAGACAATGGTGGTCCCTTCATGGGAGTCAGGAAGAAGTTCTGTTTTTGCTAAGGAGCATGGAAAGAGGGAGAAGAGGGTAGAGCTGGCAGAGGTCCCTGGTGCATGGACATGGCCCCGTGGAGAGGACTCAGAGTAAGGCTGTGGAGTGAGGGGTGGGGCCAAAAGGGACCGAAGATGGAGGCTGAGGGCTGGGCCTGGGGAACACTGAACTGAGAGGGAAGAGAAGGAAAAGCCAGGGGAGGAACAGCCGCAGAGGAAGGGCAGAGGAAGGCCAGGGAAAGCAAGTGAGAGAGGAGTGTGACACAATGGGGGTCAGAGGCAGATGGGGGGTGGGTCAGAGGCAGATGAGGCCCTACCCAGAGAAGAGGAAATGTAAACAAACTCATCATGTACACTGCCTTAAGGAAGGTACCGGTCATAGGACGAGAAGTCTGAGGGAGAAATTTGGGGGGAAAACCTCTGACATCTGTGGCCAGTCAGGAACAGACCACAGAGGCAATAGAAGTGCCTGCTGGTGAGGGAGCATCCCGGAGCCAGCAGAGCGCTCTGGAGCGCTGGTGAGCAGGCCAGAGGCGCTGGCTGCTTCCTCTGGGACTAGGGAAAGCCTCCCAGAGACTATGGAACAGGGGCAGGCCTGGGGCAGGGCCCACACAGGGCATCAGGGAGCTCTACAGACGAACAGGCAGCAACTGGAGGCACAGCAAGGGCTCTGCTAAGGTGGGAAAACAGGCACCTGGCCAGCTCACAGGTTGTGAGTGACAGGAGCAGAGGGCCATGGATGACCAGAGACTCCCAACCGGGGCCAGGTCTGTCAGGAGAGCTAGAGAAGAAGACCAGATAGGGAAGCAAGTGGGGGTGGGAAGGAAGGGAACCTGTTCAGCAGGAACACAGACTAAGATCTCAGAGACCCTTAGGCAGAGGCTCTGCAGGGCAGGGAGGACCGGGCAGTGGTTCTTGGTGCCCAGCACAGTGTCTGCCACACAAGGTCCCCAATAGGTGACTCGTGCGGTTGATGGTAAACCCAACTGCCCCTTCAGGTATTTCAGGTCAGGCCTTGGAGGGGAATAGAAACATACACCTGACCTTGCCAGCTGAGTGACCTTGGGCCTATCACTTCACTTTTCTGTTTTGTCACTTGTAGAACAGGGTTCTTTACTGCCTCACAAGGCTGTCAGTGACCCAGATGAGATGGGTGGGCATGTTTCCACAGGGAGGGCAGAATAACTGCCTGGAAAGTGCAGTCCAAAGCCTGGCACATCATGCTCAGTAAACCGGCTGATGGCTGTAACTGACAGCTAGTGTGTCCTTGGAGAGAACAGGAAGCACTCTTGCATTACCTCAGTGACCTTTGCTGAGCCCTGACTGGGGAGAAAAGATAGCATCCCATCCCCTGCAGTTGTCCCCACACTGGGATGAAGTCTCAGCAGAGCTCAGAGGGCAGTGGGGAGGGGAGGACAGTCAGCTGGAGAATTGTACCTTAATGAGCGTGGGGGTGGGCTTGGCAGTGGGGACCGTGGTTCCATTGGTGAGGCTGGGAGGCAGAGGCGGCTGCTCTGCCAGGAAAAGCGTTTCTCCGCACTCTGGGCCCACTGGGAGTTGAGACACAACCTGAGAAAGAAGGAGGAAGTGAGGACACCCCTCTTTTTGGATGCTACAGAGGGCGTGGCCATCTCCAGGTGGCAGTGCATCCCAGCCCTGCCTGGCCTGGAGGTGGGTGGCAATCACTACCTTGGACACTATCACTGGCAGGGGACAAAGAGAACTAGAAAAGGGAAAGACAGAGGGTGGTGAAAAGATCACGGAACTGAATGAGTGGACATGGGGTGGGCCAGGGAGGCTAAGAAATCGCAAGTGGCCCAGTGTCCTCCACCTAGGACCACAGGCTGGCTGGAATGGGCATCTGCTGCCAACACCTCCCTCCCCTCAAGCAGCCAGCTCCTGAGCTACCAGGGCAACACCCCTCCCACTTCCCTGTCTCACCTAGTCCAAGCCAGGGCCCTCAAACTGGGAAGCTCCAGCAAGTCTGGGGCCCTGAGGAGCAGGGGGAAGCATGTGGAGGTCAGCTCACCTGAGTGGGGGATACAGAGGTGGCACTGGACAGTGGCTCGCTGACTCGGGCTTCCAGGGGTGATGGCACCGAGCCCTGGGACTCATGGCTGGCAGGCTGCTCAGGGGATAAGGCATCGCTGCTGTCCTCATCGAAAGAAGAGCTGTCTGCTACTTTTGGGTAATTCACCTGGCCCACTGAAAGTCAAAGCTCAAATAAGACTCCACCTCTGGCCACAGGGAAGGGGAAGAGGGGCCCTTCTCACCACCCACAGGCTGTCCCAGCACGGTGCCCACCCCTCATACCTCTCTACCCCCATGCCCCAGCCCAGCGAGGTAGACAGAAGGGAGACCAGCAGCCAACCTGCCTTGTGGGTCCAAAAGAGCTTTAGGAAAGGTCATCATCACGACCCTGAAACAAAGGCTGGGAAGAGCCCTACTAGGCCATCAGAGCACTCCCATGGGCAAGGAAAGGCATGACCTTTCACCTCTTGATTTTAACTCTACACTGTGGTCAGTCTTGAAAGTAAAGTTCTCCCCTCCCTCTCTGCAGCCTGCTGTCTCCTCTGCCTCAGTTTCCTTGCTGTTAAAGGTACTTTATTTCCATCCTATGGCTGCACAAAAATCTCCTCCTCTTCCCCTAGAGGTTCATGGACCCTGCAGTGAGGGCTCTGAGTCTGTGAAGAGGGACCTGAGGAGCACAGGTAACAGCCTCAGGAGTGAAGCTCCTTCCCTGGGCTGCCTGAACATTCCAAGGGACTTCTTGGAAAAGAAACACCTGCTTGCATAGGTGAAACAGGACTATTCGAAGTATAGTGTCCTCCCTTTAGTGACTTCCAGAGTCCCAAGGCCACCAGAAGAAAACTCATCCTACAGGCTATTCCCATCCTGCTCTGCCCTGGGCCAGGATGGCCATGAGTGTGGGTGCTCCTGGGGCTGGCTGGAGCCAGGCTGGGAGGGGGAGGCAGAAGGAACAGGGTCCTGGAATGGAAATACCAGGATACAGACAGAAGGAAAGATGGTAATAGGGGCAAGTAGGATATTTCTTTTGTTTCTTTTTAAAAAAATGTTTTATTGATTTTTTAGAGAGAGAGGAAGGGAGAGGAAGGGGGGGGGGAGAGAGGGAGAGAGAATCATCTATGTAAGAGAGAAACATCAATCGGCTGCCTCCCACACACCCCCTACGGGGTATCGAGCCCACACCTGGGCATGTGCCCTGACCAAGAATTGAACCAGTGCTTGGTGCATGGGTCAATGCTCAACCACTTAGCCACACTGGCTGGGCAGCAAGTAGGATATTTCAAAAGACCCCTGTCACAACCACCACCTCAGTAATGTCGGGGGAGAGGTTGTGCACTGAGCTGCTATCCACACAAGAGGAACCAAGGCAGTGGCCACGACACGGAGGTGAGCTGTCAGCCACGCCTGGGGAAATCTGCTGTGGTGAGAAGGCCACAGAAAAGGAACAAGAACAAGCCAGTAACTCTCCCGGCAAACTCTTCCCCTCCAGGGCCATGACCTAAAGCTCTCTCCTCCCCTGGGACCTGGGAAGAAAGCACAAGTTTGTTCCTCCACCAGCCCACTATGGAGATGGAGATGGAGATGGAGATGGAGCCAGGAATGCCCATGCTGGGCTGGCTCACACCCTCTCATCTGTCCTAGCAGGGGCATGCACACAGTGCATGGAGAAAACAGAGGTCACTGACCGCCGTGGACTTCATGCCAATAACACATCTAGATTTTCTCCCATGACCTTACTTCCAGTGAGGGGCCTGCTATGGGACAGCAGCCACATGATGGAACCAGGATGAAGGAGCTGCAGCTATATCCCCAAGTCCATCCAACCCAAGGAAGCTGCTGACCACACTGAAGCCCAAGGCCCAGTGCAGGACAAGGTCACTGTAGTCTGTTCCTCTCTACTGTAGCCAGGTATGGGCTGGGTGCAGGGTATGGAGTGACAGAGACAGGGTCCCTGCCCTCTGGGAGTTGATGGTCCTGACCCCTTGCACAGCATATGCTCTACTAGAGGGAAACACAGATGCCAAGGGGATGCTGAAGAGAGGCTCAAGGAAGACTTTCCGGAAGAGAAGACCTTGGCATGAATCTCAGATCAACTGGGGGTGGCCTGGAGGAATGGGTGTCAGTGTAAGCAAGTGACTGTGGAAGATAAGGAAAGCCCCTTCCCATGGCCCCCTTCTCAAAGGCTTCAGAACTGTCTCAGCTCCCTGCCCCTCTTCTCCCATCTCCTCACTCTCACCCTCACCCCACTCCTTCCTTAGCCCAATAGCCTGCTCCACTTCTCCCAGCCTGAAAATACTTCCTACCCCATCTCCTTCACCTCTTGAACAAATGGACCACGTTTGCTGCTACCACTTCCTCACCACCTGCTAATTCCTCAACCCACACGATCTGCCTTTTGCTGCAAATGCTTCTTTCTCTCCCATCACCAGTGATTACCTCATTGCCAAGCTAAACTACCCCCAGGCTTTAAACGAGCCATGCTCTGCCAGGCCTCCAGGCCACCCCCTACAGTCCCCTCTGCCTGGAATGACCTTCTGTACTTCTCCACTTGACAATGTGATTCAACCTTCAGACTGACCCCAGATGCGCCATATCATCTGTGGAACTTCCCCAGCCACCGCCACTGTCCCCATGCCTGAGAGAAGCCCATCGTGGCAGAACTCCCCTTGCACCTGACACACAGCCCACTGTCCACTATGCTGTCCCTATGCTGTCCACTATGACAGCACTGCCAGTGATCTGTCATGAATGTTACTGCTAACAGCAGCAGCCCTTCCATGAGTCTCCCCAGGCACCAAGGATTGTGCCAGGCCCCTTGTCCTGCAATCCAGGTAACTCAGCTGTCACAGGGCCATGCCTTTCTGCTACACAGTGCTGGCATCTGCTCAGGAGCCAGACTCAGAAATCACTTGTTTATACATCAGTTTTCACCCATCAGACCAAATTCTTTGAGGGAAGTGTCAAAGTTTGTTCATCTTTGTAACTACAGGACTTCACACGGGACCTGGTGCATTGCCAACTCTTGGCCAATACTTATCAGATTTTGGCTGGCTAGACAGTCCAGAACTGCATTTGACCCAAACACTGGCCTATAAACTAGGGCTGTTGTGGAATCTGGTGAAAAGCTGGGTAGGAAAATACTGAGATGAGGCGAGATGGGTGCCAGGGCAAAGCAGTGAATAAAAGGCTGTTGAGGGCCCAAGGTATGCCCACCTGCAGCATGGTGGCTCCTCCTACACCATGGCACCACCATCTACAGTACAGAGAAAACCACAGTCTCCTCTGACCCAGGCTCAGAGCACAACTTGCCACGCTTTGGGTTCTGCTCCTGTGGTTCCCCTCTTTTGCCCTGCCTAAAGTCTAACTCATCATGGCGGGAGCAGTTGAGCCTCCTTCCCCTGAAGGCACAGCTACCTCACAAGGGCAGGAATGCATGGCCTTGCCCAGGTTCAGATCTTGAGTCCACTGTTGCAAAGGAGACATATCTGTATCAACAATTACCAAAATCTAAGAGAATCATGTCTGACCACCTGACTGTGGCACATGAAGCCCTGCTTACCTCCCATTTCCCGTCTTGACATCCCCTCTTCCCACTCCACGTCTTGCTCTGCCTGGAGCATGTGCCCCTCTCCCATGCATGCACTTTACTTTTTACTCACCCTGCTGCCCCAGCCTTGGCCATCACCCCCTCTGACGCCACACCCCACTGTCTGGGCTGGGTTGGGGAGCACTTTCTGTGTGCCCCTCCAGCACAGAACTTGCTTTTGCCTATTTTACCTGCCTGTTTCCACTCCTAGACGTGAGCTCCGTAAGGATGAGGGGCTTGGTCTGCCTTGTGGCGCTGTGGTCCTAGCACCTACAACACTCCTTGGATCAATCAATATTTGAAAAGTGAAATATCTGTGGAAAGTGCCAGGCTCCAAACAGAGATTTCACTAATTAAAAAAAACCCAGTAAGGTACAGATGTCTAATTTTGGGCATTTTCGCATATTCACAAACATTGATCCTGACATCCACCTACCCTGTGAGTGAGGAATAAGCCCTGAGTTCACAGAGATGAATGTGGACAGAGACCTCTCTGTTATTTACTTATTTTGACATAGGGTTGATCCCTAAGGCCACTGGCACTGTCCCAAGCTAATACAACCTGTTTATCAGGCTTTCGCACTATGTACCTCAGTTCCCCAAGTCAAAACAGGAAGTCAAAGGGCGAGAAGCCCAGAGCCTCTCCCCTACCCATCCCCTGCATCTGGCCTGCGAGTCCACACAGGGTGTCTGGGGCCTCCTCACCAATGATGGCTTCTTTCAAGCTGGACTCCACAGGCAAGATGTTCTTCTCCACCAGCTCCATGGGGCCAGGCCTCTGTGCAATCTTCTCGTTGAGGTCATCAGCCAGTCTGGCTCTCTTTAGCTTCAGCTGCTTGGCCTGAAGGGAAGGCTCAGCCGAGGTCTCTGCCCGTGGGAGAGAATGGAGTGCAGGAGGATGGAGAAATGGACCTGGTTTTGCCCTGGGAACTCCAGAGCAGTTCTCCTTCCCTCTGGGGAAGGAGCAGAGACCATCAGAATGCAAAGTGCATCCAGGCAGAAAAGGGTGGCCCAGCTTAGAGTTTCACAGGACAGAAGAAGGGGCCCCCATTGTGGGCAGTGTGAGGTCACACAACAATGGTCACCAGGCCTAGGCCGGGCCAGAAAACTTCTGAGGTGGAGCTACAGAGCTGAAAGAGCACCAGACAATGAAGCGACCATCTCTACTCTCCCTCAAGCTTGCTGTGTTACGAGGGCAATTCACCTGGCAATTCACCTCCCTGCTCTGGGCCTCAGTACTTTTGTCTGCAAAATGTGGGGTTCACCCTAGGAAAACTCTCTTCCAATCCCAAAGATAGTTCAAAACTAAACAAAATATAGATAGATTTACACTGCTTTCAGCAGCCAAAATCTTTCCTTCACTAGAATGTAGAAAGAAGTGTGTGCTGGAGCCAGGTGGAGTATGCCTAGGATGATCTTACATGTACATCACAGGTGCTCAAGTAAATGCTGAGTGAGTGAGTGAGTGAGTGAGTGAGTGAATGAATGAATGAAAAAGAGAAAGCAAATGTATTTAAAAACAGATTTTGGAGGAAAGAACTTTATATCAAAAGATGATGAGACTTAGGGCCACTTGATGGCCACAGAAAAAAAGGGTAAGCCAGTCTAGCAGAATGTGGTTGTGCTTCTCTGGGAATTTCCAAAACCAGTGGTGGCAACTACAGAATTGCTGTTTTACCGTGTTAAGACTCCGGTTTACCTACTGCCTACAGAAATGGGAGTGATAAGAAAGGGAAGAAGAAATGTGGGTGGTGAGGCGCTGAACACACAGTGAGAACAAGGTTTTAGGAGCATTTCCATTCTCACACACCTTCCAAAATGTGCATCCTGACCAACTCCGATCTCTCCGGCCGGGAACGAATCTTCCGTTTCAGATAGTCCTCTGTCTATAGAAAGAACACACCAAGAAGCTCTCAAATCCAGGTCACAAGCTTATGACATGGACAGGACCAAAAGCAGCTGTGGCTGTTGGTCATCTCTGCAGCCTCCATGATCTCAGTTTGGAGACTGCAGGGTTCTGAGGCCCAGGTGGCCTGGGGAGGACATATCCACTTCCAGCTGCACCTGCCAAGGGCACCATAGATCTGTCAAAACCATTTGTCATTCTGAGGCTGGACTGCTGATATAGATATAGATATAGATATAGATATAGATATAGATATAGATATAGATATAGATATATTTTTTAATCTATTACTTTTACTGTCATAAAAGTAATTTATGTTCATCAAAGAAAATGGAAAATTACAAAGTAAAACAACAATAAAACATTTTAATCATCCACTGCTAATATTCTGGGATATGTGTTTCTAATCATTCTTCCATGAAGAAGACAAGTTTAATCTTGTAGATTGTAACCATACTGAATATAATTTTATATCTTGTTTCAAAATTTTTTCATGATCTTATAAGCGTTTTCCATTCATTTTGAATGACTGCCAAACGGAATACTAATTTTGATAAATGGTGTCATAGCTTCAGTTCCTTAAAGTCCAATGTCCTCATTTCCACATTTCTGAGACTTCAGGCAAACTAAACCATTTCAACAGTCCCAGAGCCAACCCCAGCCTAGTGCTCATGTTATAATGTATATAATGTGACCCCAGATCTATCTGACTCCAGAACCTGGGCTCTTAACCTCTGCACCAGAAAATTTCAAACCACGGGTCAAGACCATTAGTGGTTCAAGATCAGCAGAAGATGGGATAGGACAAGGTACAGTAGGGTAGAGCAGAACAGAGTAAAAGTAAAAAAGCATTAGAGCACACTGTATGTAAGTAAAGTTTATAGACCTGGTTCTGCCCTGCTTGGCCCTTGTCAGCTGCCTGGGCTCTAACTAGGCAGGTCTGTGCCAGCCCTGGGTTGGTGCTGAGCTCTCCAAGAGATGGTTTAAAGCAGCTGTGACCTCTAGGTCTATCACCCATCTGCAGTGGGCAGAAAAACTAATCTGGCTGCTGTAAAAGACACTAGAACAGGTGTCGGACACTGCAGGTCTTCCCAGCCACCAGAGGCAGGCGAATTTTCTAAGCCATCTGAAGTTCTGAGCAGTGGCCAAGGCCAAGGCAAAATACAGTACTGATTAAGAAAATACCTGGAGTCCACAGACCAAGGTTTGAGTCCCAGGTTTGCCACTTACTAGCTGGACAAATTACTTAACCTCTCCTAGCTGCAGCTGTAAAATGAAGATAATAACACCTAGTTCATAAGAGCCGGTATGAGCATAAATAAGAAAATGATACAATTTCACATAAAAAGTGCTCAATAAAATAACAGCTGCTCTAATTGGCTCATATTCACTCCTTGCCTGCAGGAGCAGTCCAGGAAATGGTGCCAAGCCTTACAAATGGGCTGGGGGCGCAGGCAATGCCATTCCTCCTCCCACCTCCACCCCCGTATTCTCTGACACTCCCAGCACTAAAACAGTGCAGTTTGTTACTGCTTTGGTTCCCAGTACCCATGACCTCATTCTAAGAATTCATCATGATTTTCCTTAGAACATTAAAAAAAAAAAAATTTATAAAGAGAAGGCAGTAAGAAAAGTCTTGGAGGTAAACATTTCAGTCTGAAAGAGCTGTGGATCTTAGAGTATCTCAGTCTGTGGCTCTCCCTTTGGGAGGTTCTCTTTCCTTGTCTTTTACGTGAAAGACAAAAGTGAAGGGGGTGCGAGGTGGGAGCGTGTTTTGACGACTTCCCCATCTCCGCCCACACTGGGCAGCAGCATATCCCCCTGAGGCCCCTAAGGGAACTGAAACCACAGGGGGACAGGCAGCAAGCCAGGTGCTATAGCACGAACCTGGGCTCAGGGAGGGGCCTAGCTTCTGCTTCCACAGCCTGCAGTGGACACTAGCTGCTCAGGGCACATAAAAACCAGTGAACACCCATCCTGGAGAGTATGGGCAGTGCAGCCACTGACAACACCTAGGGACCACAGCTGGTGTTCAGGTCCTAACATCCACAAAAGGTTAAGGTGAAATTAAAAATGGGAAAATACTAGTGGTCTCCAAAGCAACAGGAGGGAGGATTGGTGATCACTACACACTCTTAAATGTAATAAAGGAGGAAACTCATTCTGATCATGTTCTGTATCACCGCACTGCGAGATGGCTGGGGGTGGGGATGAAGTAGAAAAGGCAGAGCTTGCTATTTAGAGCTCTGAGGCAAGGGCTGGCTCTGGAGGCATGCTAGACTGGAAGGAACATAACCAGCAATGCAAGGGATTCCGTTAACGCTCTCTGGAGGTCCTCGAGGAGAATGCAGTGCCTTACCCTGGCCCGCTCCAAGCTCCTTCTCTGTTCATGAAATGCAGCTGGACTTTTCAAAGCTGTTGGGAGAAAAATCACAAAAGAATTACTTTATTAGTGAAGCATCATCTCTACTGCTACAATTTACCACAGAAAAGGCATCTTAAATTCAAGTTAATTTTAGTAGTACTATTAATATAAGCTGAAATGAAGAAGAAAATGGCACCCAAGTAAGCATATACCTTTATGGTTCAGCTACCCCATTAAAACAATTTTGGTTACTTTATTCCTAAGAGTAGTCACTGCCCTACGCTGGGCTCTATAAAGTGCATCCATCGAATATAACTTTAACAAATATCCTAGACTCATTAGCTGGATTGTTAGCTGCACAATCCTCATTGATCAGACAACCTCCAAGAACAGCTATTGATTGAGCCTCACCTTACTCTCGAGGAGACGGGGACTCGGAGGATCAGAGCTGCATGGCGGGTCCACCTGACTTTAACCTCATGAGGAACCACAAAGTGACCAAACTGAATGGGGCTGTTAAACAAGAAAGACATGTCTACTGGGGCGCCATTTCCTTCTTCATTTCAGCTGATATTAATAGTGCTGCTAAAATTAACTTGAATTTCATCTCTAAGGACTAAAAGAACTTCACAGTGATTGTATATTTGACCCTGGTACACACACACAACCAGCAGCTGACAAGAAGGGCTCACTGCAGCTCCTGTCAAGGACTCAGCTCTACTCTGGGGCCACCACCACTGGGACCACAGCTCTCAACTCAGCAAACAATGCTGAGGGTGGGGAGACCAAAACAGGGCCCTCTACAAATGTGGCACCATGAAAAGAATTCTGTGTCAAAAACTTGGCTATAGTGACAAATGACGAGTTGGGACACCCTGAGGAAGAGAGGGGAAGTGCCTGACTCACTTCAAGTAGGGAACAACAGCAAAAAGAGAAAAATGTACAAGACAGTGGTCAGTTTCACTTCTGCTGCCCTAGAATTTCAGAACCACTGTAAAACTGTGTGAGGAGATAAATTTTGCTAGGCTGCTGGCTGTGGTAGAAGTGCAGGGGTAGGGAGAGGCTAAAAGTAGCAAGAGTATAGATATGACCCTATCCTGCCTGGGCCTTTGTATTTCCTCCCTCCATCCCAAACCCCCCTCCCCTCGGGAGGGGCAGCTGGGCCTCAGCAACAGCAGTCCCAGAACAAAGCTCCAAAAGTCTCAGTAGTATTTATTTTAAAAACATTTTTTTTTTATCTTAGCATAAAAAAGAAACTATCTTAAAAGACCAGTTGAGAGCCCACCCCATCTTCTAACAGCAGGGGGCGCTCTATATTTAACAAATGATCTCTCAGGAAAAAAAAAAATAGCACAGGCTCCCGCCCCAACTGACCAGAGCATTCCAGGGCCCTATCCAGACTACCCCAGCTCTGCTCTGGGGAAGTCTTGGCCATCTCAGTGGGTAAGCAGACAGCCCCTGCACCTGCTTCTACGGGGTAAGGCTGGTTCAACTCCAAAATCAGTCTCCAAAAGCCCTGATACGCGCAAGAATCTGTACAAAGGCATGACAGACCAGCAGAGAATGAACACAGCCTTACTCTCTCCTCAGAGAGCTTATTACATGGATGACACAATAAGCACAAAGAATCAAAGAGAAAACTCACAGTGTCTGCCCCAGCCCACCCCAGCTTCCTTTCTGCCTTATTTTTCCCCATAGCACTCCTCATCGACTGATATTCTTTACAGTAATACTACAAATCTCTCTTATTTGTTTTTGGTCAGCCTCCTACCATTAGAAGCTTCATCAGGGTTTTGTCCATGTCTTTCATTACTGACAGTATCCTCAGTGCCTAGACTACCCAGCATACAATGCATTAAATGAATTAATGAATATTCTGTAAGAAACGAATACAAAGTATACATGTGACAGGAAAACTAGAGGATTCTGTGGTAGAGCATTACATTTTCATTTGGACAGCCAGAATTATGGCTATCATCTGGGTTCAAAATCTCACAGACAGAAAAATCAAGGCATTCGTGTTCTTATTCTGGGTTCTACCAATTATTACTGGTATAACATAGGGTATGAGTGTTTTTGGGGTCTCATTTTCTTCTGTAGAGTGAGAATCTGTGCACCTCCCAGAGTGAGAGTGCTCAGAAGCAAATGGTATGCTCACTGATGCCTTGAAGGTGCTGCTGTCATCAAATGCAGTGAATGGGTTGAATCATGGGTTCAATTCCCACACAGGCTAGCTAGTTTCTGTACCACATTCACACATTATCTGTCTAAAAACCTGGCTGACTTACTACTTCAACAACCTATGTTGGCTATCCCAAAGGCTAAGGCACAAACCCAACTTCTGGAAAAACAATTCACGAAGCCCAGAGTTTGATGGAAGGGATGTGTATCATCTTCATGTACAAGAAGGATGATGCAGCACTAATGGGGATAAGTGATAGGTGGTCTGGCTGTAGTGTATACGACTTCCTGTTTGGTTCCACTGAGTCAAGGACGTTTTCATGTAATAGCAAGGAAGAGAATGATGTTTACTGAGTACTTGTTTATGTGGCAGGTACTGTTCTAGATACTTTAATATTCCTAAAGATTCCATGTGGTAGGTAATATTCCATTTTACAAATAAGAACAGGCTTGGGAAGGGCAGGAAAGGCTAGTAAATGGCAGAGTTAGGATTACAACCTAACACTGTCTCACCCTCAAGTCAGAGTTCTTTCCATTCCTGTGGGTTGGTTTCTTAACTTCTCAAAAAGTAGAGAAGAATGATGAAATTCAAGGAGGCTTCAATTACATATACTGCTTAGATGTAGGGCTGAGTGCAGGCAATGTGGAAAAGTCAGCTCAATCACAGTATTAAGCACAAACAGGTATAAGGAAGGCTCAGAAGGGTTCAAAGTGACCACGGGCACAGAAACCACGGTTCAAAACCCGGGTCTCACTGTGGAATATAAGGGGCAGCCTTCAGCACTGATACCAGGAGATGAGCTGGGAGGGGAATGAATAGGCCAGAGGAATTCATTAGTTGCTCAGGGCCTGGTTAAGAGAACCCATAGCCCTGGCCGGTTTGGCTCAGCGGTTAGAGCGTTGGCCCGCAGTCCACAGAAACCCGGGTTCGGTTCCCACTAAGGGCACATACCTCAGTTGCAGTTTGTCCCCGGCCCCGGGGGTCGTGTGGGTGGCAGCCAGTCGATGTGTCTCTCTCACATCGATGTTTCTCTCTCTCTCTTCCTTCCTCTCTCCCTCTCACTCTATCTGAAGATGAATGCAAAAATGTCCTCAGGTGAGGATATTAAAAAAAAAAAAAGAGAGAGAGAGAGAGAACCCATAAATGAGGACCAAGAATTTAAGACAATAATCACCAATCCCAAAAGACAGTTTCATTTTGTAATAACAACACATTATAATCTCACTGAATCCTCTTAACAGTCTGGTGATAAAACCAATACTGCAAGCTGTGAGGACATTCATCGAGTGGTGGACCCAACCCAGGTCTAGTTCTATCTTCCCTTTCTTCCTTCTCAAAACCTTCTGACAACTGTGTCATTTTCAATCAGTCCTTGAATACCTCACTCACCTTGTATAGCTCTTTCCCCATTTCTAACTCTGCTCTCTGATAGCAAGGTCAGCAACTCAAAACCTAATTCTAACAGGTGAAAGGAACAATGACCCCCTCTTCCTTCAGGACTGTCAAGACTCCTGTAAGGCACTTCTCAGGTTCATTTGGGGACAGACTAAAGCTAGAGCAGTCAGTGCTCATGGTACACTAGGGTGTGGGGTCGAGAGGGCACCCCTATGCATGTCCAGCCAGCTTTGTTAAAAGCCACACTATGGAGGGTAGCAGGAGATGTAGGGGTGATAAAAAAGGTAAGCCGTGGGCTTTCTTGACAAAGGAGCAAATGACAGTCACCTGAAGCTTCCATGCTAAGGAAATGAAACACAAGGAAGCCCAGTAGAGCAGAAAATAGACTGTAAACTTTAGGCTTCTGCTAGTTGGGGGGAAATCCAAAATATTTAATGTTAACCCATAAATGTGTCTGACCAGGAAGGCTGCATTCATCTTGGACCTCCATCTCCCTCCACCTTGCTGCCTTAATGGTTTTGTCAGAGGAGCCAGGATATTACTCAGAAATTTCATTTTCCCAGAAACTCCTAGAAGCCAGTATCTGAAAAAGAAGCCCCCAAAGACCACTGCAAACCTCAGAGTTGTGCACGCTGTTTATAGGAATATACATTTTTGGTGTTGGAGGGCAGTTCCTGATCCTTTATGCCCACTCTCTGGGAGCTGATTCTGCTGGAACATTCGCACAGCTTTGTGTGAACAAAGGGAAGTGTACAGCACGTCCTGAAAGGAAAATAACCAAGCTCCCCACAGAAGTCAAATGCACAGAAGTGACTAAGAGGTGTGGCGTTCTTAATCACAGTTTCAGTTCTAGATGTGGGTCCCGCCCCTGGCAGGCTAAAACCACCAATTAATATTCTGTTCCCTCCCTCCAGCACCCATTTTCTTTCTCCCTTACACGTTTGCTGCATTAATTAAATGAGGTCATTGTGAACTAAAAAGAGAGAAATGGTTTCAACTTTCTTTTTAACAGTATACAATCGTCCCTCAGCATCTGTGGGAGATTGTTTTCAGGACTCCCCACAGCTACCAAACTACCCTTATATAAAATGGCCTAGTACCGCCCTGGCCGGTTTGACTCAGCGGTTAGAGCGTCGGCCTGCGGTCCAGAGAGACCTGGGTTCGGTTCCCGCTAAGGGCACGTGCCTCGGTTGCAGTTTGTCCCTGGCCCTGGTTGGTCGTGCGGGTGGCAGCCACTTGATGTGTCCCTTTCACGTCGATGTTTCTCTCTCTCTCTCTTCCTCTCTCTCCCTCCCACTCTATCTGAACAAAAAATGAAAAAATGTCCTCGGGTGAGGATAAAAAAATAAATAAAAAATAAATAAAATGGCCTAGTACCTGCATATAATCTATGCAATCCTCCTTTATACTTTAATCATCTCTAGATTACTTATAATACCCAATACAATGTAAATGCCATATAAATAGTCATTATACTATATTGTTTAGGAAATGACAAGAGAAAAAATGTCTATACCTATTCTATACGAACGCAACCATCATAGGCCTAACTACATAGTACACATCAGCAACCACATCACATTATTTTCCTGAACGTTTTCAGCCCAAGGTTAGTTGAATTCATGGCTGCAGAACCTGAAGATATGGAGGACTGACTGACTTCCATCACTTCAAAGGGGGTGCTCAAATATGTGTTTAGTGTGTCTATAGGGTTTGTGGCTCATGATGCAGGAGCACTGAGATCGACTGGTCTTGATTTAATCTAGCACTGAGAAGTATGAGAACCACTGAAAGCCAATGTATCACATTAATTTAGGACATTAAATAGCACTTTCCCATTACCGGCCTGTTTTAAACATGAAGGCAAGTGAAAATCTAAGATCCACAAAGCAGTTCTGGAAATAAATCTCAGCAAAGAAGGATAGCAACTAACCATCAAGACTTATTTCCTCATCGTTATCATTAAAAAATATTAGGTGCCTAGGTCTGAATGTCACTTTATTAGGTGCTGACTTAATAAAAATAATGGTTCTCATCCTTGATAAGATACTATGCCAGAAGCTCTCCACCAATTCTGTATGCAGAGAAATTCAAAGGCTATGAACACAGCACAGCTAACAGAAGTCAACAGAGTGACATGGTTCAAAGAGCCCTTCTTTCAGGCAAGCCTGCTGGATCTTGTTCACTGCAGAAGCAGCAGGCATACACACAGTGTATCAGTGGGGGCTGTGTGTGTGTGTGTGTGTGTGTGTGTATTTAACAACCTAGGTGGAAAACTAGACATATATTCATCCATCCATCTATCCAATAACCAATTCTTAAGTAACTGCTATAAGTCCTCAAATAACATTGTCAATAGGTTCTGCAACTTGAAGCGAAAGACACATCATGAAACCAATTTTACCACAAGCTACTGATGTAAACAAGTTCCTACAGCATCTCATCAACATTATAACAAAATGATGTTGAATGAAGTGATGTTATTTATCGTTGGTTACTGAGAACAAGGATACACAGGATGGCATCTTATCCCTCAAAGGCAGCTCAAGGTCTACTTAGGAAAACAGACAAATAATTACAATACAAGATGAAAGTACAATTGTAGAGGTAATTTAAAGTTCTACATAGGACAGAAGAGGCAACATTCAGCCTGAAGGAAGTATGTGAACTGTCCAGGTAGACTTTACAAAGAAAATCCAAATGAATAGAACAGAATCTCCACAGGCAGACAAGGAAGAGAGTGGGGAAGTCATCTGAGGCTGAGCAAGAGCAAGAGCATGAGGTGTGAAAGTGCACAATTTCAAGAGACTACAAATAGTCTGACATGGCTGGACTTTGGAGTTCATGTGGGGATGATGAGGCTGGAAGGGGAGGCAGGGCCCAACCCATGAAGAGCTTTAATGTACTACTGCAGGGACTTCTGAGTCTGAAACATAATTTTCTCTATTTCTCCCACTAAGTACAACTAAAAACTCTGCACATTATATATAAAATAAACATAAGCAGGTTATGAAATGTGGAGGGAAGAAGACAGACTCTGGCTAGGGGCCTTAGGACCTGAAGAACAACATAGTGGTGAGTGTCCTGGGTTTCTTTTTGTTTCATACATCCCAGACCTGGAGCTGAAAAAGTAAGCAACCTGGAAATGCCGATGAAGGCAAACCAAAAAACCCCCAACAAAACTTACTCTCACTAGCCAAAGGACCAGGAAAAGGGCAGCCTAACAAGACTGAAAACTTTTGGACAATAATCGTTCTATTCCAGCCAGACACCAGAGGAAAAAAATAAGTGGCCCCACCCCCACCAGGAAAGGCCAAGTGGGGAGTCAGCCTTCTCCCCTTGCAAGGTTGTAATGAAGCACCTCAATACCCCTGCCTCGGCAGTGTCAAAGAAAGCCAGAACTGCATGGTGGGGTGGGAGAATTATTTCTAACTTGAGCTTTTACGTTAAAAAACGAGCCCTGGCTGGTGTGGCCTCAGTGGTTAGAGCATTGGCCCATGCACCAAAGGGTCATAGGTTCTATTCCTGGTCAAGGGCATGTACTTGGGTTGCAGGTTCAATCTCCTGCTCCAGTTGAGGGGGATGGGGAGGCAACCAATCAATGTATCTCCCTCACATCGATGTCCCCCCCACCCCCTCCACTCTCTCTAAAAATCAATGGAAAAAATATCCTCGGGTGAGGATTAACAAAAACAATAACAATAAAAATAATAATAAATAAAACAAGAAGAAACAAACCTGGTAAATGGCACATATTCATGTCACCCCTGTGTCTGTACTCACATGCTCTCCTTTCCACAGCCCCTTTTAATTTTGAATTTTTCAAACCCCAAAAGAACAAACAATGAACAGCTCTATAACACTGACCTAGATTCACTAGTTCTTTTTCAGCAGTATTTGTTTTTCCTCTTTCTCTATTTTTTATTGATTGATTGATTTTATTGATTTTTAGAGAGACAGGAAGGGAGACGGATAGAAAGAAACATCAATGAGAGAGAAACGTTGACCGGCTGCCTCCTGCACGCCCCCTATAGGGGATTGAGCCTGCAACCCGGGCATGTGCCCTGACCGGGAATCGAACCAGCAACCTCTTGGTGCAGGGGTCAATGCTCAACCATTGAACCACACTGGCCGGGCTGTTTTACCTCTTTTTCATTTGCACACAGGCATGCACACATTTGTTGTTGTTTTGGAATCACTTGAAAGTAAATTGCAGATAACAATCACATTTCATCCCTAAATTCTTCAGTGCACATTTCCTAAGAATAAGGACAATTCTCTTACATAACTTAATACTTTTATCACATCTAAAGATTAAGATTAATTCCATAATATAATCTAATTTAGTCCAAATTTGAATTTCCTCGACTGCCTACAAAATGTCTTTCATAGCTGTTTGAATTTCCCCCCCTCAATTCAAGATTCAATCATGAGTTATACACTACATTTGGTTGTTGTCTCTTTAGTCACAATCTAGAACAGTATTCCTATTTTTTCCATTTTTTTGGGTTTCTTTATTGATTTTTAGAGAGAGGAAGGGAGAGGGAGAGAGAGATAGAAACATCGATGAGAGAGAACATCGACTGGCTGCCTCTTGCATGGCCCCCAGTGGGGATCTGGCCCACAACATGGGCATGTGCCCTGACCGGGAATGGAACCGGTGACTTCTTGGTGCATGGGTCAATGCTCAACCTCTGAGCCACACCGGCTGGGCTCTTTTCCATTTTTATTTCTTTTCTTTTTTTTTAATCCTCACCCGAGGACATGTTTGCATTTATCTTCAGATGGAGCGGAAGGGAGAGAGGGAGGAAGAGAGAGAAACATCGATATGAGAGAGACACATTGAGTGGTTGCCACCCACACAACCCCAACCAGGGCCGGGGACAAACTGCAACCGAGGCACGTGCCCTTAGCAGGAACCAAACCCGGGCCTCTCTGGTCCACGGGCCGACACTCTAACCGCTGAGCCAAACCGGCCAGGGCTCTTTTCCATTTTTAATGGCACTGAATTAAGTATGTAAGCCAGTTGTTTTGCAGAAAGAATGTCCTATATTTTGAATCTGTTTCCTCAGAAGATTTAGGTTAAACATTTTTGGCAAGATGACTACATAGGTGATGTGTCCTCAATATCAGGAGGCACATATATCATGTTGTCCAACCACTGACAGTCTAAAAGTTTGAAAGGTGACACCAGAGCATTTCACCCTTTGTAATTACATGTCACCTGTGGGGTAACATTTTGAGGACATGTGGAAATCCTGTTCCCTAACCACCATCTACTTAATGGTTTTAGCATCTACTGATGATCCCTGAATGAAATCAATTCTTACAGCAGGAACTGCAAAATAATGAAAACTGCATTTTTACAAGATCACTTAGTAGTGATCAAGAGGCCATTTAGAAGAACAAAATGGAATGATTGGGTGAACGGTGCCATTAACACTCCCAGACAGGGGATATAGGAGGATAAGCTTGGGACAGGGTGGGAGAGGTTGTGTTCAGTTTGGGGCATGAGTTGACTGTGAGACATCCTATTACGAGATGTGCAAGTGTGTGTGTGTGGGGGGAATACACAGGTGTGTGTGCATGTGTGTGATCATCTAGGGATAATGTGATACAATGTGTAGAGACAGAAGACAATATTTCCCAGGCTGAATCTAAGGGAATCACAGAATTTAAGCAGAGGTGATGAAGAAAGCCCAGCACAGGACATTCTCTTACATAACTTAATACTTTTATCACACTTAAAAATTAATATTATTTCTATAATATAATCTAATTTAGTCCAAATTTGAATTTCCTCAATTGCCTACAAAATGTCTTTCATAGCTGTTTGAATTTTCCCCCCTCAATTCAAGATTTAATCATGAGTTATACACTACATTTGGTTGTTGTCTCTTTAGTCACAATCTAGAACAGTATCCCTATCTTTTCCGTTTTTTTGTTTAATTTTTTTTTCTTTATTGATTTTAGAGAGAGAGGAAAGGAGAGGGAGAGAGATAGAAACACCGATGAGACAGAACATCAACTGGCCGCCTCCTGCATGCCCCCCACTGGGGATCAAGCCCACAACCTGGGCATATGCCCTGACTGGGAATTGAACTGGTGACCTCTTGGTGCATGGGTTGATGCTCAACCACTGAGCCACACTGGCCGGGCTCTTTTCCGTTTTTTTGAACTTTTTTTTTTTTGGTACGTGCCCCTAGCAGGAACCAAACCCAGGACTCTCTGGTCCAAAGGCCGACGCTCCAACCACTGAGCCAAACCGGCCAGGGCTCTTTTCTGTTTTTAAGCAGAGGTAATAAAGAGAGCCCTGAGGCTCACAGAGGTGGGAGAGGGCTAGGAAAAGAGTAAGCATCAAGAAAAGGGGTGTAGGTAGAAAAAGAGAGATGTTAATAGTGGGCAGGCAGACGAGATAAGGCCTGCAAAGTGTCCAGAGGATTACTTATACTAAGGAAATGGCTAGTGGACTCAGAACTGGGCCAGTGGGTTGGTGGAGGCAGAAACTAACTGCAACAGATTGAGGAGTAAGAGGTGAGGAAGTGGAGTCCAGGTTTATGTCCTGGAGAGTCTAAGTTGTACTAACAGTTAATGACTCATTCACTCTCCCAACAAGTATTTATTGGGAGCCTACATGTGTTGGACCCTGTTTTGGTGCTGGGATACCCATGTTCTCATGGAGCTTACACTCTAGTGTAAAAGAAACATACGTAAAACAAACACATAACACAGTAGGAGGGGATACATACTATGAAGAAATATAAAGCAGGGTGTGGCGACAGAGAGTAATGGGTGGGAGCAATTCATATTGAGTAGTCAGTAAAGACTTTCTGATGTGACATTTGAGCAGAGACCTAGAGGAAGGGAGTGAGCCCTACAGCCACCTGGGAAAGAGCTGTCTAGGCAAGGAAAACAGCAAGGAGGCCCTGAGTGGGAAACTGTCTGAGTGACAGAGGGATCCAAAGGAGGCCAGAGTGGCAGAGCACAGTGGACAAAGAGAAGAGTGGGAGTGGATGGGTGACAGGGGTAGCCACACAGGCACTGCAGGACTCTGCTCTCAAGTAATACTAGCAGAAGTATTAATAAAATGTGGAGAAGAAAGAACATAGGGTTGTGCCATTGACAAAAGGCTCCTAAGGGTAACATAAATAAAAAGATTTGCTGTAAATGGTTTCCTTGTTTCCCCCCCTAATATTTGCATAGGGTGTTGGGAATTATCTTGTGTGAGCTATTATTTTCCACATTATATAAAAGAGAACTGACTTGCCTGAGATCACATCCTCATCAACTGCAGAACAAAGACTAGACTCTGGTTCTTCTGATTTCAATGTATATTTTAGCATAAGAGAGGAAGGAGGAGGGGGAAAGCAGTGGTGGGTTGGAGAAAAGATACATCCCTGATTTTTTTCCCCCAAAATGTGATAGTTACAAAAAAAAACAAAAAACACACAACAAAAATTCCAACTAATTTTAATCTGCTCTTTCACATTTTGCTTTCTTCTCCTGATTACTCTGGAAAGAAACATTGCCTTGTCCTTTTCTCATACTGGCAATGGGACAGAAGGGAGGACTTCAGCGAACATCAAGGAGGCCCACATTCTCCCCTTCTTTTCCCTCCAGCCCTCTCTTGATGGGCCAACATAGCAGAAGAGGGAATCGCTGAATAATCAACTCCTTCCAAAGTTAACTGTCTTTTGCCACATCCCTTGGACCTAGCTCAGAAGTTTGTCACACAGCTTCAGGCAGTTCATAAACTCAGCCAAACTGACCACTGACGTGGTACAAGGCAGAGAGGTAGGCTTTTCCCAGCATTGGAGACAGAGGTTAGTAAGTTCTCTATACCCAATCATTTTATATGATGCAGCCTCAACTGTCTTTGAAATCTGTCATCAACTCTTGAATTATATGGATAGGATGATCCTCTACTTTAGAACTCCTGGGGAAAAGAGAATAACAACAGTCTATACCATTAGTAAAAATGAAAAGGGGGGAAAGATACCAGCAGCCCTTGGTCCAGTGTTTCTCCAAGTGTTATTCAAGAACTATTTGCATTAGAATGTCTCTAGAGTGCTGATTCCTGGGCTTGAAGAGTTTTAATCTTTAGTAAGCTCTTCCAGGATTCTGGTGCCACTAAAACTTAAAGAGCCATTGTTTTCCTAGTCCAAAAGGCAGAGGAAAGGTGACACTGCCAATAAGAAAGTAAAGATATTTATTTGCTCATTCTCTACCCCCAGGGCAAAGTGACTAAAAAATACCTTTCTCAACAGCTTAACTCAAAATTTCAACTCTGTGGCCTGTGTAGGTACTCACAGATTGGCAAACAGTTTAATTTCCTGAGCTCTTTTCAGGATCAATGCTTTGTATTGCAAGGCTTGTGTTTCTAAGGGTCAAAGGATCAAGGCTTTTTGCCATCTTCCTCACAACCCTGGCAAAGGCCTGATTCAGCAGGGATGGATTCCGCACGCTGCTGTTAGAATCTAGGGCATGACAGTCACAGTCAGTGGAAGGCAGCACAGAAACACAGTTCTTGGTCTTGGCACGCAGCTAGTGAGGAGCAGAGAGGTTCACTGGTGTCAATACAGGAAATGGGGAAGGTCACTTACACGCTGAGCAACGAAAGCACAGAGGTCGACTGTGTCACTGGTGTGTGAGAGTTTAGACTACTAGCATTAGATAGATGATTGTTCTTAGGATTCGTATCCAGGCAGAACAGAGGCTGGGGCACACTGTACCAGCTTTACAGTATCTATGAATCCCTGGAAACTGTGTGCTGAATTCTGGATACTTGCTTGGGCAACTGTCTTGTGAGAGGATGTGTAAGATTTTCCAAGGAGCAACAATGGCACAAAAGAAATCAAGAACCTCTGATATAACTAAAGGTTATATTATGACAGATGTGGATGGAAACATCCATGCCCCTGGCCTTTAAGCCTCACAACCAGCAGACAAGAGCAACAACTTGGAAACAATTTTATTGGAGAGTATAAAAATGACAGGGTTACTCTCACCCACACCACCAACTTTCACCTTACCTCACCAACTATGGGTCCTGATTTGACACTATTTACAAAGTTGAAATTTTGGTTAAAGTACAGCAGACTACCATCATAAAATTCCTATGTCAAAAGGAACCATAAGACCACATTCTTCAGTAATTAGCATGGGGTTTGGAGCCAGAAATCTGGATGTGATCTGCCTGTCTTTTAGTGGCAGTGTGACCCTGGGCAAGTCACACAACCCCTCTGAACCTCAGTATCTTCATTCACAAAATGGCAATTATACAAACTACTCTGATGACTTAGCATTAAATAAAGTGAAAATACTTTGCTAGAAGCTCTGTTAAGCTTGAGCATTGTTACTGTATTGTTGTTTTTTTCTGTGCCACCCTCCTTCTGAAGGAAACAGCGTGTATGGAATCAAATGCTGACAGCTAACTGGGCTTGACTTCCATTTTTTGTTTCACTGTATTAAGCTGTCATACCAAAACAAAAAATATCCTACCACAAAGACCATTAACCAAAGAGTTGTGTCAACATTTCCAAAGACTGGCCATGACACTGAAAACCAGAAGTAAGTTCATGTGAATCAAAGAAAGAGCATGAGTGGTGGAGTACGGGGAAGGGAACACACATTCTGGGGCAAGTAAGGATCCAAACAGTCAGAAAACGTGCTTCATACACATCCTGTTTTGGTACTCAGGCTTGCCACCACCCTGTTTTGGCACCAGGGCTGTCACCCCCACCCAAATCAGCAGGAAAGCCAAGTACCAAGAATGACTATAAAAAGTGGAGACTCGCCTGGCTGGTGTGGCTCAGTGGATTGAGCATTGTCCCATGGACTGAGATGTCCCAGTTCGATTCCTGGTCTGATTCCTGGTCAGGGCACATGCCTGGGTTGCAGGCTGGATCCCCAGTAGAGGGCATGCAGGAGGCTGCCAATTGATGTCTCTCTCTCACATCAATGTGTCTATCTCTCTCTCCCTTCCTCTCTTTCTAAAAAATCAATAAAAACATATTTTTTTAAAAAGTGGAGACTCAGGGATGCTAAATCTTTACCTTTCCAGAGGTGCAAGCTGTTCCAGTCTCGCACCCTTGACTCACTGATGGTGAAAGAGACTCCAGACTGGGAGAAAAGGTCAGTGCACAATCTTGTGTAGCATGAATATCAACAGGTACAGTGAATTCCAAAAGGTTAAAATATCAGTGGCCAACTTTTTGAACCTGCACTTCCAAACTTCTCTTTGACATACATACCAGCCCTGTTCATATCTGGCTTTCACACCATTGCCCAGTCTAATGCTCTGGGATCATGTGATCCCAGTATATATACACACAAGCTATTGACTCTTTATTTTTTATTTTTTTCTATTTATCTTCAGGTAGAGAGAGAGGGAGAGGAAGGGAGAGATGGGGGGAAAAATCGATGTGAGAGGGACACATCGACTGGTTGCCTCCTGCACGACCCCAACCAGGACTAGGGACAAACTGCAACCGAGGTACGTGCCCTTGGCTAGAATCGAACCCAGGACTCATTGGTCCGTGGGCTGACGCTCTACTGCTGAGCCAAACTGGCCAGGGCACTATCGCCTCTTTTTAACATTTTCTTTCTTTTTTTTTAATCCTCACCCGAGGACATGCTAGGAGGGAGGGAGAGAAAGATACATCAATCAGTTGCCTTCCATACACTCCCCAACTAGGGATCAAACCTGCAGCCCAGGTATGTGCCCTGACCAGGAATTGAACCGGCGACTTTTTGGTGCACAGGATGACGCTCAACCAACTGAGCCACTCTGACCGGGCTCACCTCTTTTTGAAGCCCCATAATCAGTATGCCTAAGTTATCTGTTTAGATACAAATCACCTTGCCCTTCTGCAAATAACATTCCACTAAAATGAAGAATTTTAAATTACCACTATTGTCAGATATCTATCAGGGCTCCCCCTTGGGTGTATGATGCTTTAGGATTTATATTGTTTAGGTAAAATTAATGAATTGCTTCAACAAGTGACTTTATAAACTCCTTTACTTCATTTACTATCTTAAAAAGAAGCTGGCCTTGGATATCTCAGACATTTCCAAAATTAATTATTAAATGAAACTGAATACCTTTTAGACATTAAATTGTATCAAGAACGCATACCAAAGAAGACTACATTCAACGGCTTGTTCAACAGAGCTCCCTGTTGGATTCTTCTTTGAATTCAACGATGAATGTGCTCAGAACATGAACATACAACTCACTCTAAAGTCCTATTTTAGGATTTGTTGGCAACTGGCCAAGGTGGAGGTTCTATCCTAGTCACTGACCACTGAAGTAGGAATATACCTTACAACAGCAGGAAGAGAGATAAGATGATGACATCAGAAATGCCTGGGACTGATGTACCCAGCTGGCTGTCTCCTGATATAAAAGATTTCTGAGGCCACATGCCTAACACAATTTTCTCTCAGCTTCAAATCTAGGGAATAGATTAGCCACAATCCTAGAACACGTTTTACAAATGCCATTTGGGATTCAACTCCAGTTAAAGGATCACATTCCTGTGCTCATTTACATCATCTCAATGAGGTAGGGTTCTTTGCTTCTTTAAAAAAAAAAGTTATGGTCTGGCTGGTGTGGCTCAGTGGTTGAGCATCGACCCATGCACCAAGAGATCACCAGTTCAATTCCCAGTCAGGACACATGCCCAGGTTGTGGGCCCAATCCCCAGTGAGGGGCATGCAGGAGGCAGCCAATCAATGTTCCCTCTCATCGATATTTCTCTCTCTCTCTCCCTCTCCCTTCCTCTCTCTAAAATCAATAAAGAAAAAAAAAGTTATGGTGTACACCTGAAACCAATATAACACTATATGTCAATTATATCTTAATGAAAACAAAAAAGGAAACTAGCTTTTTCATCCAAAGATATCTGTGTATCTATAAAAGTCAAATGGATGGCATTAACATGTGGGAGTGAGGTTCTAAGAGAAGCATGAGTCTGAGGGCAATGACCAGAGAGGTAAGCAGTGGGCAAATTACAGAGCTCAGGGGACACCTTTTCTGAGCTCAAGGGACAGCAGTTCAGAGACTACCACACAGAGTTTCGAGCAATTCCCAGTGGACTGGAGCAAATGGGAAATGACCACAGACTAGGTGAGGATCTGCTCTTACCCTAGTCCCCACCCAAACTCATGATTCACAAAATCTTCCCTGAGACATATATCTCTCCAACATTATAACACTTCAACTAGAAGCAAAACAAATGACATTTCCTTGAAGCCTATAATTTTGTCATCTTCAATCTTTGTAAGTTTAAAAAAAAGGGCAACTCAGCCCCAAACCATGACATCAGCTAGCGAATCACTACTGTGATTCAGGTGAGCATTTTTGTCTCTTGGCAAGTTGCTCAGAAACAAACAAGCAGCCCTGGCAGGTCTGGCTCAGCAGCTAGGCAGCAGTTCTCAACCTGTGGGTTGCGACCCCTTTGGGGGTTGAATGACCATTTCACAGGGGTCGCCTAAGACCATCGGAAAACACTTATTTCCGATGGTGATTCTTAACAGTAGCAAAATTACAGTTATGAAATAACAATGAAAATAATTTTATGGTTGGGGGTCACCACAACATGAGGAACTGTATTAAAGGGTCGCAGCATTAGGAAGGTTGAGAACCACTGGGCTAGAGCGTCGGCCTGTGGACCAATGAGTCGCGGGTTCGATTCTGGTCAAGGGCACATACCTCGATTGCGGTTTGTTCCCAGCCCTGGCTGGGTCGTGTGGGAGGCAACCTGTCAATGTGTCTCTATGACATTAATGTTTCTCTGTCTCTCTCTCTCCCTCGCTCCCACTCTATCTGATAATAAGTAGAAAAATATCCTCAGGTGAGGAATAAAAAATAAAAAAAAAGAAACAAAGAAACAAGCAAACAAAAACAATTATTTCCAACCCAGCCACTTGTTTAATTGTTCTGAGAGTTTAAATAAGAAACACCTACTACCCCGTGGAGAGGGTAAGATAAAATAACAGTCCTGTTAATACCGGACCAAGCCCTGGCCGGTTTGGCTCAGCAGTTAGAGCGTCGGCCTGCGGTCCGGAGAGACCCAGGTTCGGTTCCCGCTAAGGGCATGTACCTCGGTTGCAGTTTGTCGCCGGCCCTGGTTGGTTGTGCGGTGGCAGCCACTCGATGTGGCCCTTTCACGTCGATGTTTCTCTCTCTCTTTCCTACTCTATCTGAACAAAAAATGAAAAAATGTCCTCGGGTGAGGATAAAAAAAAAAAAAAAATACCAGACCAAAAAGGGAACAATCTTAAGAGAACCATGTTGGTTAGTGGTTCTTTGATTCTTTACAATCTTCAGCAATTGTTTTAAAATCCACAGGTAGAGAGAAAAATGGAATTAAGGAGGATTTTATTTATTGAAAATAGTTCCTGTTCCCTAGTACTGGTTTTGACAGAAATTAGTACTTCATGTATATATATATTAAAAGCTGCTTTCAGATTCACAAGATGGCAGATCAAAGCTAATGCTCCTCTCATTGCTCACTGAGAATAACATTTGTTCCTAAGTGTCAAAGTAAGGTATAAAACTCCACTGTCTAATAAGATAGCCACCAACCACATGTGAATATTTACATTTAAATTAATTAAAACTAAATTAAAAATCCAACTCCTCACTCAAGCTAGTATATTTCAAGTACTCAACAGCACATGTGCCTAATGTTATAGAATATTTCTGTCATCACTGAAAGTGCTATTGGGCAGGGTGGTCTAGAGGCTAGTTCTTCCAAATTCATGGTAACTTGAAGTAGATCACATGGCATCCCAGTGTTTAATAAAAATGGACTGAAAATGACAAAGTTAAATCAGTCTCTTTTTCATTATAAGAAACTGCAACTTCAGGAGATTGGTTTATCTTCTCAGGGATTACAAAAACAGAAATTAGTTTTTAAATTATTTTTATAAAATATGTTTTTATTGATTTTTTTTTTTGAGAGAGAGGAAGGGAGAGATAGAAACATCAATGAAAGATACATCAATCGGCTGCCTCCTGCATGCCCCCCCACCAGGGATCGAGCCCAAAACCCGGGCATGTGCCCTGACCGGGAATCAAACCAGGACCTCGTAGTCCATGGGGTGATGCTCAATCCACTGAGCCACACCATCCAGGCAGTTTTTAAACTTTTTAAAACACTGATTTTAGCCCTAGCTAGTTTGGCTCAGCGGTTGGAGCATCGGCCCGTGGACCTCAGAGAGTCCCGGGTTCAGTTCCCACTGGGGGCGCGTACCTTGGTTGCAGTTTATCCCCGGCCCAAGGTTAGGGTCGTGTGGGTGGCAACCACTTGATGTGTTTCTCTCACATCAATGTTTCTCTCTCTCTCTTCCTCCCTCTCTCCCTCCCACTTTATCTGAAGATAAGTGCAAAAATGTCCTCAGGTGAGGATAAAAAACAAAACAAAAAAACCCAACTAATTTTAGCCCTGGCTGGTTTGGCTCAGTGGTTAGAGCGTTGGCCTGCGGACCAGAGAGTCCCGGGTTCGGTTGGGGTCATGTGGGTGGCAGCCACTCGATGTGTCTCTCTCGCATCGATGTTTCTCTCTCTCTTTCTCCCTCTCTCCCTCCCGCTCTGTCTGACAATAAATGCAAAAATGTCCTCGAGTGAGGATTGAAAAAATAGTAAAATAAAATAAAAAACTTATTTTAGACAGTGAGGAAAGGGGGAGGGGGAAGGGAAAGAGAGAGAAACATCATTGTAAAAGAGAAACATCAATCGGTTGCCTCCCTCCCATACACACCCGAATCAGGGGTCTAATCAGCAACCTATGTATGTGCCCTGAACCAGAATTGAACCTGAGACCTTTCAGTACACAGGACAATGCTCCAACCAACTGAGCCACACTGGCCAGGGCAGAAATGAGTTTTAAAAGATCTTTACCAAAATGCATTTGATCCATATGTACTCAGGAAGGAGAATCTTGAAGCTCAATTTGTTTATTTGGTGAAAAATACGTAATAATTCCCCCAAGTTACAAATAACAAAAATATTATTAAGAATTATTTTAGATTCAGAGGAAAAGGGATCATAGTAATCACACCTGACACTTTCAGGCATTAAATAAGCTTTCACAGCTTAGAATAAATTTTCTTGGTGTAGAGTACTATAGTCAAACGAACAGGAGATTTGAAGCTAATATTGGGGCCCAGTAAAATAACAGCTTAGATTGGCTGTAAATGCTTGCAACTGGGCCACACTGTGTCTGTGTAGACCACTTAGCTCACAATGACAGCTGAAGCCTGACAAAGAGATCAAACTGTAGAACTAAAGGGTTAGGGAGTGAAGATGTGGCAAAGTTCATTAAAAATACAGAGCTGCAGGAACTCATGACACGAAGCCACTCTCTCCAGTTTCAATGTGAGATACAAAGGGCCGACGTGCAGCCCTGGCCGGTTTGGCTCAGTGGTTAGAGCGTCGGCCTGCGGTACAGAGAGACCCGGGTTCGGTTCCCGCTAAGGGCATGTACCTCGGTTGCAGTTTGTCCCTGGCCCTGGTTGGTCGTGCGGGTGGCAGCCACTTGATGTGTCCCTTTCACGTCGATGTTTCTCTCTCTCTCTCTCCCTCCCACTCTATCTGAAAAAAAAAAAAAAAACTGCGGTCCAGAGAGACCCGGGTTCGGTTCCCGCTAGGGGCACGTACCTCGGTTGCGGTTTGTCCCTGGCCCCTGGTTGGGTCGTGAGGGAGGCAGCCACTCGATGCGTCCCTTTCACATCGATGTTTCTCTCTCTCTCTCTCTCTTCCTCTCTCTTCCTCCCACTCTATCTGAACAAAAAATGGAAAAATGTCCTCCGGTGAGGATTAAAAAAAAAGGGCCGACTTACAGACCCACGAACCAATCAAAACAAACTGGCCAATTGATTCACTTTTTTCACTTAGGAACTTGTTTGAGCACCTTTCCGGGCGAGGTAGTTTGAGGTCCGTGGTTTGACACTAACTGGCTGCCCTCACACTCTGGATTCTTCCCAACCATTCAGAGGTAAATGTTACCAATGACACTGGCTTGGTGCACATAAATACCATTTAAAATGAAAAACAAGCTCATTCAAGAAACAGAGCAAGGTCCTCAGAGAATCTGTAAGACAATAATATTAATTTCTTCATGTGCTTGCCAAGGTACCAAGCTTTTTCTACTACATGCACTTGGGAAAATAATAAACTGAGGGTTAACTATAGAATCAGAAACATGCTATTTCGTGTGTTTCTCAAGGATTCACAACAGAATAACAAAAAGTGCAAGAGGAAGAAACAATGTGTGTCTTTTCTCACATCAAGAAAGATTACAGGAAGACTTTTTTTCCCCCTCATTTGTCTGGGTCAGAACTTCCATGTTTTCCTTTAAAAGGTTATTTTTCTGCAGCAGCTTTCATTGCCAGAACATTTTTCTTAATTTTCACCTTAATCTTACGATCTTGTACACCTTTAAATGTCAAAGAGAAAGGCTGTGGGGGATGCTTTGTTTGAGAACAAAGTGTACCACACAATACCCATCTTTTCTATGAGTCTTCACTCCGAATACAGAAGCATTCCTGATCTTAATCTTTGGACTTAAACACCAGCTTCCTGTCTGTGCCATTTCTCCTCTCCCTCAAGATATGCAGAGCTTCAGACATCATTAAAGAAAGTTTAGGGCCTGGAATATGTAATCCTTTGCTATCTGGCACTCTGTATTTGGTAGGGTTTAAGTGGTGTTAAATGAGACATATGTTTACATGATGAGAATGAAGCATTCTGGGAAATGATACTGTTTAAAAATACATCAGAAACCAACTTCTTTACCCCATAGTTTGGATGCCATGAATAGAGATATCAAGCAGCAGAAAGTGTTTAGGAATTAAGAGATTCTTTAATCCCCTGAACTCTATGGGAAGGCCATACCCCAACTTTGAACAATATACACAAACATGACTAACCCTGAAGGCAAGAGAGCTATTGAAGACTTTGTGTCCCACAGATAACAATGTCAGAACTGAAAGCCAGTCCTACATGGGAACTGTGCATGAGTATTCTGGGAAATGAGGTGGGTGGCTTTTTCTTCCCATAGCTAGGAAAAAAATAATTGGGATGAGAAGAATTTGATAAAAGATATAAACATGGCCCTGGCCGGTTTGGCTCAGCGGTTAGAGCGTCGGCCCGCGGACCAGAGAGTCCCGGGTTCGGTTCCCACTAAGGGCACGTACCTCGGTTGCAGTTTGTCCCCGGCCCCAGTTGGGGTCATGTGGGTGGCAGCCACTTGATGTGTCGCTCTCACATTGATGTTTCTCTCTCTCTTCCTCCCTTCGTCTCTCCCTCCCGCTCCATCTGAAGATAAACGCAAAAAATGTCCTCGGGTGAGGATAAAAAAAAAAAAGATATAAACATATAAATGATGACGCAGAATATAGCCACGACTACACTGCTCCTTTCCTCCAGCTTGAAGGCCCTACCTAATTCATAAATATAAAGGCACTTTACAGAAACTCCTCAGTCCAGCAAAATGGGAATGGAAGCAGGCACTTCAAACCAAATGTTACTTTTTCAAGTCTCCAAATCTCCAATAATCAACAATTTGCTGGTCATTTACGATTTGCCCCCAGTACTGCTCATATTTTCTTTGAAATATGTGGAGCCGGTGGAAGACAGCAGGTGGTGATGTCTGGGAGACAGAGGATATTGGAGATTACAATAGGAATTAGGGTAGTAGGTGCAGGGTGTGGTGAGGAAGCAGGGTTATTCCCAGTGTAGAGGGCTGGCAAAATATGAGCCTCATCTTTGGGAACTGAGGACCCTATCTGTGTATCACCAGGTATGTAGATGAGCAGGGAATTTCATACATGAAGCTATTCCAGTCCTCAACTTTCTCTCTCATAATCTAAGAGTTTGCTACCTACTTCCTTCACTAGAGAAGCTGAAAACCAAGACTGTGTCCATAGCTGAAGGTGGCTCTTGCTATGAGGGAAGATGCAGTATTCGCACATTTCTATTCTATAGGAAGGACAACTGTTCTTACTTCAAGATACAGAGAACAACCCAAAGTATACAATTAGATATTCAGAACATTTTAGAACCTAGGCTCCTGACAGGAGTGTTGTTTCAAATTCTATGTCCAGAAATCCAACAAGTTTGCAACAGAGTGGTATCTGTTTCTGTGTCACAAAACACACACACAGCCCTGTCCGGTTTGGCTCAGCGGTTAGAGCATCAGCCTACGGTCCAGAGAGACCCAGGTTCGGTTCCCACTAAGGGCACGTACCTCGGTTGCAGTTTGTCCCCGGCCCCTGGTTGGGTCGTGCGGGAGGCAGCCACTCGATGTGTCCCTTTCACGTCGATGTTTCTCTCTCTCTCTCTCTCTCTTTCTCTCTCTCCCTCCCACTCTATCTGAACAAAAAATAGAAAAATGCCCTCGGGTGAGGATAAAAACACACACACACTTTACAACTGGCTGCCTTCGTCCATTCATTCATTCAATTACAATGACATAAATCAAATATCAGTCTTACCTGCCTAAAAGCCTTCAATGGCTTCCCATTGTACTTAAAATAAAATTCACCTCCTCTGTGTGGTCGGTAAGACCCTCATTCTGGCCTTGCTCACCTTACCAATCTTAACTGGCCCTGCTCTCTTCTCGCTTACCAGGCCCCAGCCATAATGGCTTCCTTGAGGTTGTCAACATGCCAGACTCTTTCCTGCACTAGGCCCTTATACTTGCTTTTCCTTCTCCCTGGGCCCTCTTCCTACTTCTGAATGGCTAACTCCATCTCATCCTTCAGATTTCAGCTCAAATATTTCCTGTTCAGGGAGGCCTTTCTTGATTATCTAATCCAAAGTGACCCATCTCATTCTTATTACTTATTAACATACCAACCAGTTAATTTGCTTCATAGCACTTACCATACTCTGACATTATCTTATTTACTTGTCTCCTTGTTTATTATCAGTATTCTTCTAAATATAAAACTTCTGAGAGCAGAAGCTGGATTTATCTTGCTGTATCAGTAGGCATATGCTAGGTACTCAAATATTTTGAATGAATGAATGAGTGAATGAGAATTAGGAAAATACAGTGGCAGTGGGTCAGCAGGCACTGAGTTAATATGAACATCAGTTTTCCTACTATGAAGCTAGGAGCTGTCGTATGACTTTTTTTTTTTTTTTTACTTTATTAGGGTGTATCCAGGTAGCGATAATATACAAAGAAACAAGAAAGAAGGAGGAGAGCCTAAGCCCACTGTTGATGACTTAAAAAGAAATGTCAAAAAGAGCAAAATCTTGCTGGCTTCAGCTTCCACTCAGTTTGTAATGCTGTTGGTATTAGAAGCAAATTTTCTTATTCTTCTAACAGATTCCAAGGTTGGTTTCATTTCTCCCTGGGTGATAACAGTTCTGCACTCACTGTGCCCAGCTCTGAAACATCCCCATCTAAGTCTCCATTCAAGCACATTCATACCCATGCCAGCCTTAGGGTATCTGAAGATCTCACTCTAAATAAAACTGTAGTTGAAAAATAACTTGAACACTAAGGCAAATCATATGCACGAAGTGGTTCTTTCTCACAATACTCCAGCTCAAGATGTGCTCCTCTATAAAGGGAAGTGTAACAGGGCATAGAAACCCTTTTAAAGGTGCAATTTAAAAGCTAATGATGACACCATTAAATCTAATTAATGCTGTTTGTTTCAATGAACTCAATCAATTAGGGCAGTTATCTATTTTTTGTTGTTGTTAATCCTCACCCAAGGATATTTTTCTATTAATTTTTAGATAGAGTGGAAGGGAGAGAGGGGGAGAGAGAAACATCGATGTGAGAGAGACACATTGATTGGTTGCCTCCCAACAGGGCCAGGGATCAAACCTGCAACCAAGGTACGTGCCCTTGACCAGGAATCGAACCCGAGACCCTTCAGTCTTAGGGCGGATACTCTAACCGCTGAGGCAAACCGGCCAAAGTAGTTATTTTCACTATTAGTGACTGAGAGTCCCTGAACTTGGAAAAACACAAGCAAGAAGAAGAAACCTGTTGCCCTTGTTTTCTGTTGTATGCCTTCCGTGGCATACTGGATATACACAATTATGTCCTAAAAGCAACTCAATCAAATGCTGAAAGAGAGAGAGGTACTTACGCGGCATGATCCCTTGGCTCACCAGTTCTTCCCTTGTCCGCCGCTGCTGGAGCTTCAACTGCAGCACTGCAGGGCAGCAAAGAGAGAGGAGAGATGAAAGCTCAGTAGGGCATTCCACCACAAAAGACACATTTTCAAATGCAAAGAAAGTCTCAAAGCAGAAGGGTGTAGTGTAAAAGAAGGATCCCCTTGAATTGTGACTGCAATTGCAGAAGTGGCCTGATACAGCAGGGTTTCCGTATTCTGCTGTGGGCGGCGAGAGGAAGTTGCGAAGGGTCTTGCAGGGCGATAACAATCCACAAAGTACCAAACTCTTGCCTCTTGCTCAAAATCTCCTACACCACTGTCCTCCTCTTAAGGCTAAAAAAACACAAATGCTTAACTCAAAGAAAATATGAGGACTGCCATCCAGCAGAAAAAGCTTCCCAGATGTTCCATACTTTCTTCCTGGTAGCAAATGTTGACCACCGTAAGTATAGTGAATGATATAGTTATTCACACAGATCAGGAAGTATTGGTAAAGCTTTTCATCTGTATCTAAAAAGCATACCTATTTTCACCAGAAAATGTTTTACCATTAATAAAACTTTTTTATTCCTCTTCCTCTTCACTTAGAGCCTTTTTCTGTTGAGTCAAAACAACCAAACTAGATGATTCAAAGCACAGCAGCTAGGGGAGGGTGATAGGTGTTTCTCCTATTTCCACCCTAGCAACACCACTTAATGAGACAACTTACTAAGGATTAAAAAAAAAAAATTAAAAGTCAGTGATCTCTATTTCAAATGCCAATGAAACCTAAAGGTTATTATCACTGCACACCATGCAGAATGATGATACCATAGACTGCATTCAGAGGCTAGGTGAGAAAATATTCTAAAAAGGAGGTTCAGAAGGGTCCCATGAGCCAAGGACAGTACCCTTACATGATAAGTCTTCAATTATAAGGTCCCTGCGGATCACATCTGAGAGAGACCTGCATCTATTAGGAATCAGAGTACCCTACTATCTGCCTTTTCCATCCACAGAGCTGTTTTTAAGAAGGCCTCCAAGAAAGGCAGAATTGTAACCAGGCTTCTGACCAGATCTCAAATCTAGCAGGCCCAAAGTAGAACTTGTCTTTCTCCCAAAAACCTAATCCACTTCCCATCCTTTTTCCCTTTAATGGTATCACTATCCTTCCCAGTACTAACATTAAAAGTTTTGAGCTACTTCATCTCCTCCCCCTCCTCAACCCTCCTATTTTATCAGGTTTACTACACCATGTCTTCCCATATTGCAGTGATAGCTCACTGGTTTGTGTCCTTACTTGTGCTGTTTCTTCCATTCTGTCACACCAATCAAGGCTGTCCAATTTACTCTCCCTCAAGTATCACGCACTTTCCCAACTCTTTATTCACTTCACCTGGAAATGCCTTCCCTCTTCACTTGACCTCCCCAATTCATTCTTCAGCATTCAGAATTAGATTAGGCCTCCTGTAAGCTACTTTTTATCTGATATAAAAAATAAAGTAAGACTTTGTCCTGTGTAATACTTACCCTGTGAATATATTTTCTCTCTCCTGCCAGTTTATAAACTCTCAGAGGGCAGGGAATATATTTCATTAATGTATGCCCACCACCGTCCACTTAATACATAGTAGGCATTTAATAATTGTTTCTTGAACTGGATCTCAAAATGATGATATATAGTCTAAGAAATCTAAACAGAGGTTATTGCTATAATTATATAATTTCTCTTCTTTTTTCTTTTACAAATTAACAGTTAAAAGTAAAGCTTTGTAAAATAAAATAGATACAAACAGCAATAGCCACACCAGTAGCTGAAATGTGTAAGACATATAATATGCTCTGTACCAGACACTGTTCTATGTACTTTCATCTTTTAACTCATTTAATCTTTGTAACCCCCTATGGAGAGAGAAGCATTATTTTTTTTTTTTTTCAATCTTCACCCTAGGACATTTTTTTTTCCCTATTTATCTTCAAATAAAGTGGGAGGGAGGGATAGAGGGAGGGAGGGAGAGCGAGAAAGAGAGCGAGAGAGAGAGCGAGAGAGAGAGAGAGAGAGAGAGAGAGAGAGAAACATCAATGTGAGAGGGACACATCAACTGGTTGCCTCCCGCATGATCCTGACCAGGGCCAGGGATGAACCGCAACCGAGGTACATGCCCTTGACCGGACTCGAACCCTTGGACTCATTGGTCCACGGGCCAACGCTCTAACTACTGAGCCAACCCGGCCAGGGCGAGAAAAGCATTATTAATCCTATTTTACAGGTAAGAAACATGAGGGCCAGAAAAATTAAGTAATTAACCTAAGGTTATCCCACTAATAAGAGGTATAACAGGACTTGAGTCCAAGCATTCTGATTCCAGACCCTGGGCTCCTTACTCTCTGCTTCTCCAGGGTCTTCTGAAAACCTGTACTACTGAGATAACAGCCATGGAATATGATCACCTGGGTTCATTCTCTGGAGAGAGAGAGACAGAGAGAAATAGAGACACAGAGGGGCTGAGGAAAATAGATGGTTCAGGCAGAGTCAAAGGAGTTTGGGTGATTAACTTCCGTAAAACAAATTTAAATGAATCTAGGAACTTGATTTCAGAATAAATTATAACCACAGATCAGCAGAAATAGTAATTATAATAATAAATACAAATAATAATAGGAGTCATTTAGTGTTGCTGAGTCAGCCTTATGTTAAGTAACTGACAGGCTTTTAACTTATCAAAAAAACCAACCAAACAAACAGACAAAAAACCCTGTGAGGATGGTATAATTACTATATCCATTTTCCAAATGAGGAAAATAAATATTTAAAATTTTAAAAATTTTGCCTTACGTCCCACTGCTCAAAAGTGCTAGAACTAGGATTCATACCCAGGTCTCTGTGACTCTAAAAGTGTGGGCACTTAATACTAACTATCCCACATGTCTCCTTGGAGGCAAGAAAAAGAAGTGCCAAGCAAGATAAAGAGGGGGTAAAGGGCAAGTATTTGTTATCTACAGTGTTTCTAAGGCCCAGTGTAAGATATAATTTGTTTTCAGAGAATAGGGAAATCTAATGTAATCCAATACGTCTTTTTTTTTTTTTAATCCTCACCCGAGGACACTTTTGCATTCATCTTCAGATAGAGCAGGAGGGAGAGAGGGAGGACAAGAGAGAGAGAGAGAAACATCGATGTGAGAGAGACACATCGAGTGGCTGCCACCCACACGACCCCAACCGGGGCCGGGGACAAACTGCAACCGAGGTACGTGCTCTTAGCGGAACCGAACCTGGGACTCTCTGGTCCGCGGACCGACGCTCTAACCGCTGAGCCAAACTGGCCAGGGCTAATTCAATAAGTCTTAACACCTCAAAGAAATAATAACTAATGAAAACTATGGCTGTTAGCCAAGAATAATTTTGAAATAACAACCAGCAGCCCTCCTTTCAAAAGAACTCTATACAGATAGGGCCATAAGGAATATTTTATACAAGCTTCTGGAAAGAAAAACTTCTTGCTTCACTAAAGCTAAACTTTAAGTCTATGATTCAAGTTTTTTTATGGAGAGCAAAGTAAAGATCTTTTTTTATTTATTTTTCTTTATTGATTTTTAGAGAGAGAGAAAGGGAGAGGAAGAGAGAGACAGAAACATCAATGAGAGAGAACACTGATTAGCTGCCTCCTGCATGCCCCCCACTGGGGATTGGGCCCACAACCTGGGCATGTGCCCTGACTGGGAATCGAACCGGTGACCTCTTGTTGCATGGGTGGACACTCAACCACTGAGCCACACTGGCCAGGCAAAGTAAAGATCTTTTTAAGCTTTTTTTTTTTTAACAGCTCTAGTTCAAAGAGGAAAGTTTATCTAATAAACCTTTTCTATCTCTAAAACTAAATGAAATCAAAGTTCAGTTATTTGAAAATTCCATCTTGTCCCTCTCAGCAGTTAACTCGAAATTCCACACTTATCTGAAATCTGACCAACTTACCAATTCAAATAACAGAATTTGTCCTGCATCAGTGTTATCTTGAGTATTACAACTTGACTGTGCGTTATGTTCTGTGTTATATATTGAATAACCCTCTTCTACGAACTCTAACAATCTGTATAAGGAATGGGGAAAATACCTTAGCAGTAAACTCAGAATTATGGAAGTCAACTTATACTTTATTTTGTAATTTAGCTGTTAGCATGCATGCATGCATGTGTGTGTGCGTGTGTATGTGAGCACACGCGCGCACGCATATATACATATATATGCAATGATCCTTCTTCTAAGTCTTAGTGGTTCTCAACCTTCCTAATGCCGCGACCCTTTAATACAGTTCCTCATGTTGTGGTGACCCCCAACCATACAATTATTTACGTTGCTACTTCATAACTGTAATTTTGCTACTGTTATGTCTTAGGCGACCCCTGTGAAAGGGTCATTCGACCCACAAAGGGGTCGCGACCCACAGGTTGAGAACCGCTGTAAGACTTTCAACTACAAAGAAATGGATATTTATATGAATATCCTCTTTCCTTAGTCTATCTTTCTTCCTCTTAATTCTAAACACTCTAAATAAAATGCTTTTATGTTTCCAGATCTTAGGGATTATTCATTTTAGAAGAAACCATTTAGTAACTCACATTCAGTAAATAATATTAAGAGACATATGCTCTGTATCCACTGCAGAAGGTACCCTAATCAGGAGTATATTTCAGAAGCCATTTAATGCACACCCATCTTCACCAAGAATTACCTAACACTAGTTCAAATTAGTATTTTCACAGACAGTACTACAGCAAGGAGATTTTAAAAAGTAAGAATTCAATGAAATCTCTCTATTTCATGTACATCAACATTTAGTTTTCCTCTCTGCTCCCCAAATCAATAAAAGCTAAACAAAAATACCTATTTGTGTACAAGCACAAGTCTTCACACATTCACTGTTATTGAATTTCACAAATTTAATATATCATCTGTTTCTAAATGGATCTGTAGAAGCAGCTTATATATAGATGAACAGATGTCTTTATTTATTTATTTTTTTTATCCTCACCTGAGGACATTTTTTCATTTTTTTGTTCAGACAGAGTAGGAGGGAGAGAGAGGAAGAGAGAGAGAGAGAGAGAAACATCGACGTGAAAGGGCCACATCGAGTGGCTGCCACCTGCACGACCAACCAGGGCCGGGGACAAACTGCAACCGAGGTACATGCCCTTATCGGGAACCGAACCCGGGTCTCTCCGGACCGCAGGCCAACGCTCTAACCACTGAGCCAAACCGGCCAGGGCTGAACAGATGTCTTCAAAGCTTATAGAAGGTAAATCAACTGAGTTGCCTGCCAGTAAAGGATTGGAATGAAAAGAAACAAAACTGGACAATAAAGTGGAAATAATCAAGTTTTCCACCTGCTACAAACAAAAGTGTTCAATTGCTATTTGAATAACTGGCTACTTGAGAAATCAAAGCAAAGGAATGAACATCACATATTTCTGCCCTGTAAGAACATGGAAGTATGCTGATGGCATTAAAGGGGTAATGCCATCAAAACAATTGGGTCAATCAGGACTGGAAAGAAAAAGCAAAAATAAGTGCTGTGTTCTCAAGCCCAACTCTGTGGCTTCCACTGGGAAGATCAGAGCAGGAACTGTGTGGATTTTAGCCTTATATGAAGCTTAGCATGCTGATAATTAAGACTATTTGTCTTTGCAGCAGTGAATTATACCTACTTTATTGGTGTATTTTATACTTCAGTTTATCCTACATGCCTGAAAAATCATTTAGTGACACCCAAATTGTAAAACCACATCACCTATCACTCAGAACCAAAGACTATTATTCTCTGAACACTCAACTAGTTTCACTCTTAGAATGCATGATTAAAAGTAGGGGAAGGGTGCCTCCAGAAGAGGGTATTCCTCATGTTCTGCTGCCTGGGTTACTTTACAGCATCACCACCAAAACAGGGATTGAGAGTTGGGATGGGGAGAGAGTTCTTCTCAATTCATTCATCTAACACATATTAACTAGACCACTGCTAGTATATTTCATTTTATTGCACTTAGCTTGATTGCACTTCACAAATGTTGTGGGTTTTTTGTTTTTAGTTTTTTTCTCTTTTACTCAATCCCTCCACCACCACCCCATCCAGCCCTCTAACCTCCCCTCCCTGACAGCTGTCAGCCTGCTCTTATCTATGAGTCTGTCTCTATTTTGCTTATTAGTTCATTTTGTTCATTAGATTCCATATATGAGTGAAATCATACGATATTGGTCATTGTTGTGTTTCTTGTTTACAAATTGAAGGCAAAAAACCCTCCACCAGCAAAAAGATTATAACTTGCTTTATTGCAGTATTCACTTCATTGTAGTGGTCTGGAACCAAACCCAGAATATTTCTGAGGTATGCCTATACTATGTGTCAGGCCCTATGCTAGGTGCTGGATACACCTATGGTCTCTGCTCACACAAAGCTTTCAGTCTAATGGGATAACAGACATCAAATCACATATAAATAGGTACAAGCCACGCTTGGCCAGTGTGGCTCAGTGCATCAACCTATGCACCGAGGTCACCAGTTCGAGTCCCGGTCAGGACATATGCCCAGGTTGTGGGCCAAATCTCCAGCGCGGGGCATGCAGGAGGCAGCCAGTCGATGTGCTCTCTCATCGATGTTTCTATCTCCTTCTCCCTCTCCCTTTCTCTCTCTCTAAAATAAATAAAGAGGCCTGGCCAGTTTGGCTCAGCGGTTAGAGTGTCGGCCCGCAAACCAGAGAGCCCCAGATTTGGTTCCTGCTAAGAGCACATACCTTGGTTGCAGTTTGTCCCTGGCCCTGGTTGGGGTCGTGTGAGTGGCAACCACTCGATGTATGTCTCTCACACATTGACGTTTCTCTCTCTCTCTTCCTCCCTCTCTCCCTCCCACTCTATCTGAAGATAAATGCAAAAATGTCCTCGGGTGAGGATAAAAAATATATATATAAAAAAATAAAATAAAATCAATAAAGAAAAAAAAATTAAAAAATAGGTACAAGTCACGATCAATGTTTTATAAGAAAAGAATAAAGGATATTAGAGAGGTCAGACCCTGGAATCCATAGTTTCTCCTTTAATATTCTGTGATAACTAACTTTTCACATTTCCTCTTTACTACAATACAGCCAATTATTTAAGATACTAAAACTCCTTGAAAAACAGAGAGCTCAGAGTAAGCTGAATGAAAATAAGAGAAGGCACACAATTTCATTTATTCTTTACATTTACTTGCTTAATTGCTCTATGGTTCACATACTAGTTGGTCAGCACATCTATTCACTTCATATTCATGCCTTATTCCGTTCTTCCTTAGTTCCTTGTCAAAACTTTCCTTAGGCATTCACTCAAGAACTATGAGGGTCTACTATACACACCAGACAGACACTTTACTTGCTGCTGGGGATATAGTAGTGAACAGATTGATTTAATAGCAGCCTTCAGTGGAGTTCACACTTTTGTGGAGGAAACAACCACCAAATAAGTACTTAAAAGAGTGAAAAGTAGTTTTAAAGAAAATATACTCAGACACCACATCCGAAACTAAGCAGTTTGAGACTGTTCCCATGATTCAATTCATACATTCAAACATCTTTTGTACTCTCAAAGCTAGGGCTGGGTGCTAGAGATATGTATGTGAGTAAGACATTGTTCTCATCCTTGTGGAATTCTTAAGTCTAATGGGAAAAAAGCGACTCAAATGAGTAATTACAATGCTATAAGAAAAATAATGAGCCCTGGCCAGTTTGGTTCAGCAGTTAGAGCGGCAGCCCATGGACTGAAGGGTCGTGGGTTTGATTTCCCTCAAGGGCATGTACCTGGGTTGCAGGTTCAATCCCCAGCCCAGATCAGGGTCGTGCAGGAGGCAACCAATTGATGAGTCTCTCTCACATCAATGTTTCTCTCTCCCTCCCTCCCTCCCTCTCTCTCTCCCACTCTGCCTAAAATCAATAGTGGGGAAAAAATCCTCGGGTAAGGATTAACAACAACAACAAAAAGATATCTGTAATATAGATTTTTACGTAAAAAGTCATAGAAAAATTCCATTTTTGCTAGCATACATGCCATACTACTAAGGGTCCTTGCCAAATTCCAGGCATCTGGTCTTATGTGTGATACACATGTGTGCATAAACAATAAAAATTCAAAAAGTTATCTATTTTTTAGGTGCAAAGGTGATACTATCCAACACTGAAAGTCACAAAGAAAGAGAAACAAGATCCTTTCTACATGGGGTAGGACTAGTGAACATATAAACGAGGCCTTAAAAATATTTTATCCTCAGTATCAGTTTGTACTCAAGTTTCAAGTATTAATAATTTCCTGATATAATTCCCAAGAAGTAACACTCCTCTGGGCCCCTACTTATCCTTCCTTCTTTCCATTGCCTCTCCTGCTCCCTAGTTCTCAATCCTTACCCTGTCCTACAGCATCTCTGGATCTTTTTCCTTCTATTTCTTATATATAATTTCCTCAAACTTTCTAAACTAAGTTTCTCTAATCCTTTTTATGATTAATTTTCTTCCGTCAACTTGGGAAATGAGCCTGAATGGGTTAGCACAGTGTACACTACACCAAAAATGTATTTCTGGCTTGTGCTTTTAACATAAACAACAGCATTTCAAAGGTCCTACGTATTCTATTAGCCCTACCCTTAACCAGAAGGGTTTACTGTCAACCTAACTATGATTTCTGGGGAAAGGGGCAAGCACTGCATATTGAGTTGATTATAAGAACATTTTATAAGTTTCAAGTAAATGCAGTATACTTATAGAATTGACCTTTAAGTGGAGACCAAAAAACAGAGAAAGAATAGGAAGACAGGGGGAAGAGGGAGGAAAGGAAAGAGACAGGACTAGAAGGGAAGGGAAGGAACTGGAAGAAAAGGGAAGGGAAAAGAGAACTGTTCCCTTTTGGAATGCAGTTCTGGAACATGTAGTCAGTGAAGAAGCATGCTCTGTTCCCAGACACTAAACAACCTGGTATGTATAAAGCAAGACTCAGAAAGGAGAAGAATCACTACCAATTCATTAATAAAATTAAATATACAGTGAGGGTTGAAAGTATGCTCCTGAAATTCTAAGTTGTCAATATGGTTAAAAGGCCCAGAAAGCTTCATTCATCTATTAACAAAGAGGGACGTGATGAAATTCAGATCCAGATTTAAGACAAAAAAAGTAAAAGAAAGTGGATGTGAGGAAAGGAAAGTGAACTCTCTCTGGAATCCTACTGATCTAGTGTCTAAAAATCATATGGCTATATGCAATGTGGTATCCTGGATTGGATCTTAGAACAAAGAAAGGACATCAGTGGGAAAACAGACAGAATCCAAATAAAGTTTGGAGTATGCTTTGTAGTGTACTCATGTTAATCTCTTAGTTTTTTGTTGTTGTTGTTGTTTTGTTTTTTTAATCCTCACTCGAGGACATTTTTGTATTTATCTTCAGATAGAGAGGGAAGGAGAGAGTGGGGAAGAGAGAGAGAGAGAAACATCGATGTGAAAGAGATACATCAACTGGTTGCCACCCACATGACCCCAACCGGGGCCAGGGACAAACTGCAACCGAGGTACGTGCCCTTAGCGGAAATCGAACCCGGGACTCTCTGGTCTGCAGGCGGACACTCTAACCACTGAGCCAAATCGGTCAGGGCGAATCTCTTAGTTTTGACAAATGTACCATGGTTATGTAAGATGCTAACATTAGGGGCAACTAGGTGAAGGGTATATGGGCACTCTCTGTACTATGTATGAGACTTTGTGTAAGTCTGAAATTATTCCAAAAGAAAAACTATACTTTAAAAAACCATGGATTTGATTCTCCCTTCAGAAAGATTTATGAATCAATTACTAAACATATCAAAGGTCAGGTTTTTTCAAACTGAAATGTTACCTTGTCTTGCACAGAAAGAAATTACTGATTTGTATAAATGATTAATTATGAAGAAAAAATAATGAGCCTTTTAATAAATTCAATTATAAAATTATTTGTGACATAAACTTATACAATACACAATAATGTAATGCTGCAAAGACTCGAAGAGAGGAATTCCTAATTCTGTTTACAATCACACATGCCAAAAACCATCTATAATGAGATTTCAAGTTTAAGTTTTATTAATATGCTCAATCATTCATCCTTTTCACAATTCCATAAATTTCTCTTCCATCTCTGTATATAGTGCGTAAACATGAGTTAAATTCTCTTTCAAATAATCAGCTTTAGAAATTATAAATAATACCAAAAAATGGTAAATATTTTCTATTTAATCTGAATATCATCAGGAATACAGGCAGAGAAATGAAGGATCTTCCTGGTTTGGTAAACCTGGGCTACTTATATGTCTAACCTAATTTACAAAGAATAAGCTTATGAAAATCAAACTTGAGCTACTAAAATATGCAAAATGAAAGATCTCTATATTGTATAATATAAAATGGCGAAAACATGCATGCATCATTTAATTCTTAAAACAAAGTTATGTGGAAGATACTATTATTTTACTATTTGTAGATGAGGAAAGTGAACATTAGAGAGATTAAGCAACATGCCCAAGGTCATCCATCTCAACCTATAGCCTGAGCCCTTAACCACTATTATATGTTGTACTTCACATCTTTCATAAAACACACCAGTTCCCTGTGTTTACAAATGACAGACACTACACCAACAGTGCTATCTGTGTGATGGAAAAAATCTACATACTTAACTAACTGGGGAAAATACAGGTGATTTCAGTGAACAGTATATGACATTTCACAACTCTACAATCTGAAAAGAATCCTTATATTCAAATTCCAAAAGGAAGAGAGACTCTAACAGGGAACAGTGCTCACATGTAAAGGTCATTTATAGGGGCTCCTCCCAGAGACAGGAGGCAGCCTGGAAGGTCACAAGAGAACTTCACAGGCCTACTTGTCATTTGGTTCTCAATGCAGAAACATCCACACTGAAAAGGCAGCGAGCACCCACTTCCTGGTACAACTTCCTTCCTGCATTCTGCCAGGGGTTCTTCCCTGGTACTAGGGAGATTCTAGGTTGATTCATTCATTTATTGAACTAATAAATGAATGATGCACCTGTTATATGCTAGGCACCATGCTAGGTGATATAGCAGTAAAATGGACAACAGATGAGGTACCTGTCCTCACATATTCTAGTGGGGAAAACATAACAAATTATATATATTATAATTTCTGGTGGTACATTATGTGAAGAAAAATACAGTAGAATAAGAGAAAAGAGAGTGACTGAGGGTAGTAATTTCAGACGGAGTACACAGGGGCCCCTCTGAAAAGATAGATGACTCTTAGGCAGAAACCTAAATAATATGATAAACCATGAAAAGATCTGGAAAAATAGCAAATGCAATGGCACTGAGGTAAGAGAAGGCTTGTCTTGAGAAGAAAACTCAGATATAAAATGAGGAATTTAATATGCTGAACTCTTATATCATGCAGTCACTGGGATGGATGTACTACTTCAGTGACTCATTTAATCTCAACAACTATTTGAACTGTGTATTACTTTGATTTTATAGATGAAGAAACAGAGGTTCAAAGAGATTAAGTAACTGTTTGCACAGCTAATAAGAGGTAAAGCCAGAGTTCAAATACATTGGCCTAATACCGAAGTCTGTACTTCTACTACATCACATTTAATGCCAGAGTCACAGCAAAAAAAAAATATCAATAATTATACATAAATATATAAGTAAATAAAATCAAACTCTTTCCCACATCCTCAAAAATCTGGGGTTCACCATTTCATTTCAGGTAGTTGCTCATCTCCCCCTTGGGGAAAATAAGTCATTTCCTTCTCTAACTGCAGCAGACAGATCTCAAATCACCAGCTGCTTTAATATCATGAATCCCTATTCTGAGGATCTGTAAGACAATGTTCAAAAACTTCACCGCATGATACTGAGCATAACGTGTACTTGTGCCAGGTGGATGAATGGGGTGAAGATAAACTAGGAAAGTGATTCTTTTAGACTTGGCAGGGCCATCTGAAGAATCCCTCTCAAAGTCAAAGGCACCAGGAACAGCATTTTCCCAGTTGCGTCAGTTTGCTCATTTGCCCAGAAAATATGGGCAGCCTCGAATCTCATTTACTATCCCTTGCTGGTATTACTGGTGATGACTTTTGCACTCAACTTTGTTGAGGGCAGATAGACAGGTTAGGAGATTTAAAACCTGGAAAAGAGCCGTGGCTGGTTTTGCTTAGCAGTTAGAGCATCGTCCTGAAGGGTCACTGGTTCAATTCCCAGTCAAGGGCAGTACCTGGATTTCGGGTTCAATCCCCAGCCCATGCAAGAGGCAGCCAGTTAATGTGTCTCTCTCATATTGATGTCTCTCTGTCTCTCCCCTCCGCCCCCACTCTATCTAAAAAGAATCAACAGAAAAATATCCTCGGGTGAGAATTAACCAATAAATAAATAAATTAATTAATTAAATTAAAAATGAAACCTGGAAAAGAGTAGTTACTCCAAAGTAAGCCAGAAGCAACCAAAAAATTTCCCTTAAAACTGTATTAGAGCCCAGCTAGTGTGGCTCAATGGACTGAGTGTCGTCCCATGGACTAAGAGGTCCTGGTTTGATTCCCAGTCAGGGCACATGCCTGGGTTGTGGGCTTGATCCCCAGTAGGGGGCATGCAGGAGGCAGTCAATCAATGTCTCTCTCTCACATTGATGTTTCTATCTCTCTCTCTCCCTTCCTCTCTCTCTAAAAAAATTAATAAAAACATATTTTTAAAAAACTGTATTAGAGTACTTACTCTTTCTATAGCTTTATAATATGGACTTGAAAAATATATAGAATGATAGAATAATCATGACTGAAATAATAAGGGAGGCCTATACCCTCATGTAAATTCTGTAAATACTTAGAAAGTTGTTTTTTTCTAGTAAAGTATTTCAAACTCTTCTGATAGGCTTTCTTATTTATTTATAGCCTCACCTGAGGATATGCTTATTATTATGATTATTACTATCATTATTATTTTTAATCCTCACTGGAGAATTTTTTCCATTGATTTTCAGATACAGTGGGTGGAAGGGAGGGAGGGAGAGAGGGCGGGGAGAGAGGGGGGGAGGGAGAGAGAAACATGGATGTGAGAGAGACATATTGATTGGTTGCCTCCCACACAACCCCAGCCAGGGCCAGGGATTGAACCACAACCGAGGTATGTGCCCTTGACTATAATCAAACCCGTGACTCTTTGGTCCACGGGCCGATGCTCTAACCGTTGAGCCAAACTGGCCAGGGCTATGCTTATTGATTTTAGAGAGAGAAGAAGGGAGGTGGGGGGAGGAAAAAGGGGAGGAGGAAGAAACATTGGTGTGAGAGAGAAACATCAATTGGTTGCCTCCTGTATGCACCCCGACCAGGGATCGAACCTAGGTTTGTGCCCTGACTAGGAATTGAACCCACAACCTTTTGGTATACAGGATGATGCTCCAACCAAATGAGCCACGCAGCCAGGCTAGGGCTTTCCTATTTAGTTTCTTGATATTTTTGAAATTAATTTTCAGTTTGTAGTAATTAATGAAATTTCATTAACTGACATTGAGAAAAATTAAAATGCAAACTCTGATTAAAGTAATTTTTAAATTAAAATTTTTTATCTGGGGGAAGGATTAGGGATCAGAAAAGTGATTAGAAATTAAAATTTGGCCAAATGGGTTAAAAATACACTTAAAAATACACACACACACACACACACACACACAATCTAAAAGTTCTTCAAATGTTTATGTGTAAAGTGTTCTATGGGTATGTGAAGAAATAAGCAATAATTTTCACCCTTAAATCCCAAGTGATATAAAATTTCATCTATCTCAAAAAATTAAAGGATTATTTTAAAATAAAATCGGTAAAGGCTACAGCAAAGTTTTTCTTCTTTATAGAAGAATAAAATCCATAAAATTAAACTTCATGCAGCATATGAAATGTGAAAGTCTATCAGCTACAAGTCTATCAGCTAAAAGTATTGGAAGGGTTAAAATTCTCAAGATCAATTACATCAAGGAAAAGCCAGACTATTATAATACAGCAGCTCATCTAACTGGATTTTCCCACTCCCTATCCCATAGGTTTAGTAAACATCTCAAAAGTAAATGTATGTGTCACTGTAAAGGAGTTCATGTTGTTAGAACTGCAACTTTATATTTCCTGAAGTTTGTGTGGTTGAATTTGCCAAGTGGAACATTTCATTACTGCAGGTTTTGCAGAAAATTTTACGAAACAAACCTGCATTAAGTTAAAGCAGAACTGAAATCAATGCCTTTTCTGGCCACTTCAAGAATGATTTTCATATATTTTCCTATCACAGAATCCTCCTTTTTATTTCAATGTTTGGCTCCTTCAACAGACATCATGAGTGGAGGGGACATTCCAGCTCCAAAGCTAAAATAAAAGTAAAATGCAACATGATCAAACTATTACCCAGTTACCACATACCACATTTTTCTATCGTAATTTTGAGCAAAACATACAGTGCCACACCTATCAGCAGAATGCTTATTTAAATGTTCTGATAGTAGCTTGTAGTTTCCCTCTTCCTGCATTTTCAAAATATCCCAGTATTAATATCCCTCCCTAAGAAGGCACAAGAAAAATGCATTAGACTTGTCTGACACCCTATGTGACACACAAGCAAGACCCCTCTTTCTGTGGCTTTTCTGCCTCTCCCAGTCATGAAAACAGCCAGAACTACAGCAACAGCTGGGGATCATTAAACCGACAAAAATAGCTTAGGAGACTCCATTGGTGTGTGTGTGTGGAGGGGGGGGGAGGCGGGGGCGGTTAGTATCAGATTTTAAAAACTCAAAAGGGTAACAGGAAAGGGGTGGAGAGAAAAGGTGAAGCCTAAGGAGTGTGTCACACCCAACTTTCCTTTAACCAGTGCAAAGGGATGCACTGAAGCAAATGAAGGGACAAAAGACTACCTTGCCTAGCCCCTACCTAGCCTCAGATGGAAGATTTAGTCAAACCTAAAAATGTGGGTCAGTGAAGACAGGCTGGAGTGGGAGGGGAGAGGTGGGGAGTTGTGGCATCTCAAAGGCTAACCTTGGGTCATCCTGTCTGGAGGAATCACTTAGAGGGTGTGAGTCAGTTCTAGGGCTATGCTGACAGTAAAAATCAACTCCAAGATGGGGTAGGAGCGAGGGGTATGGTAATATATGCCAACACCTAAGTGGACTCAGAGACCATCCATCCCTTCAATTGGAGAGGACCAAATACTAGATGAAATGCAGGCTCTCCAGGTTCCAATGCTAGCTTTGTAACCTGGCAGGCCTCCAAAGGTCAGTACAGGAATGTGCCATCTTCCTGGTCCACTGCCCGAGTATGATCAGCACATATCTGGTGGCCCCAGAGGAGCTTTAATCAGATCACCCCATGGAAATAGGCTTGTATAGCCTGATCTAAGCTAAGCCTTAAAGTCTGGTTAGTCCCAGAATTCTAGGGTACCCTCTCCATCCCCACACTTGCTAGGCTGTCATTTAATATCATCACCAAGGCATTTTCTTTATAACTAATCTTACAGAACTGCAGTTTCAGACAGCTCCCCAAATGCAAGCCTGAACAGGAAACGATTCGATTGCAGATATTATGACTGCAACTCTCTTTGTCAAGAGTGTTTGGTAACTGTGAGATTGCATGAACTTCAGCTGGATGTTTTATTTGATGCAGACAATGATTTACTAGAGAAGATTCCAGGCTGATGGCTGTTCTCAACAAAAAACAACCACTACATTACCCTCTTCTAGAATGGTTTGCTTCTTTTCTAACCTACAATCCTGGCAGGAAAATATGCTCATGAATATTTTCCAACTATACCAGTTTGGCTAAGTAACTGTATTTGAACCTGGTTTTCTATAATAAGTCCAAAAACCTCACAATAATTAGCTCATTGTGAGTCTTTTAAGTTAATTTTAAGGAGGGTAGAGGGTATAAAAAAATAAATCCACCACAGAGGAGACTAAAAAAGAGTCTAAACAATATATAATTTACACACACATATTCATATCACAAACAGCTCATTTTAAGACTGTATAACATCAAAGGACAGGATATATGCTAACCAAACTATTGAGACTATAATCATTTCTTAGTGTGCACAGCCTAGGTGGGAATAATTATATCAATATAGCTCTCATCAACCTTTAACAGAGTACATTCTTTAACTAAAATGAAAAAAATTAATGTAAAAAAATATTTATAATCAATCACTTACTATGTACATGCCCTGGTATTAGGTACAAGGTAGGAGTTGAGAAGGAAAATAATCCTATACATTTATATAATACTTTAAAAACTACTTTCACACATGTAATCTTATTTGACCCTATGAATTAGGATGGCAGACATTTCACCCACTACACAACATAAGGAACTGGTTTGCCAAGCTTAAAGCAATTTAGCCAAGCTCCTCATTGGCAAGATCAAACCAAGAACTTCAGGTTCTTGACTATGGGTTCAGTGCTGCAACACTAGCTACCTATCAGAAAAAGGCATCTGGCCTCAAGAACTTAATCTCTGACACCTAATGCCTTGGCCAGTGTTTCTCAGATATACCAAGTGTCTTCTTAGTAAGAATCTCACCAATCTCCTGGTTCAACAACATACTCTGAATCTAATTTATGACAATCATGTGAAAAGGTTATTCATTAATAACACTGACAATTAAAATATATGAGCTCCTTATAAAGGCTAAAATTATTAATATGAGACTGAATAAAACTAAATTAGGACAGAGTGCTCAAAATATATCTGTCACTTTGGGATAAACAAATTTTGTTTATGGGCATGATACTGCCCTCTAGTGCCAGGAAGCACAGTAACCTCAGTAAAGTAACTCAGCTAATGCATATTAACCACCTACTATGTATAAACATACTTTGCTAAGCACTTGGGGGGGGGGGGGTGTGAGGTGGAGAAAAGGTTACACTAACCACACACCTACAACCATAAAAACTATATAAGTCCCTCAAGGAATTTATAAATATAATGGAGAATATAAGAAATGTAAAACAAATCACTGTAATCAAAGACAGTGTTATAAATGCTTTAAGACAGTGGTTCTCAACCTTCCTAATGCGAACCTTTAACACAGTTGTGGTGACCCCCAACCATAAAATTATTTTTGTTGCTACTTCATAACTGTAATTTTGCTACTGTTATGTCTTAGGCGACCCCTGTGAAAGGGTCGTTCGACCCCCAAAGGGGTCGCAACCCACAGGTTGAGAACTGCTGCTTTAAGAGTCTGCAGATAATAAATTACTAGAGTACAAAAAAGGATTAGGTAAACTCCACGGGAGCAGCAGCATATAAGCCATCTTTGAAGGACTTCATAAACCAGAGATGAACAGCATGAACCAAGACCTGGAGGTAGAAAATACTATAAGGTTAAGAACATAACTAATACGCTCCAATTTAACTGGAGCATTAAGTTTGTGAAAAGGAGTAAGTAGAAGGTAGCTGAAAAGGCTGGCTAAGGTCAGACTGTGAAGGGTCTAGAACTGCGCTATCCAATACTGTAACCACTTACCATATATGCTATTTAAATTTAATTAAAATTAAAACTTCAGTTTCTCAGTCACTCCAGTCACATTTCAAGTCTCAAAAGCCACATGTGGCTAGTGGCTACCATATTGGACAGTACAGATATAATACTGAGCAGTGCTGTACCAGCAAGTTGTATTAAACCACAAAATATCAATCTTTCAAGGCTCATTCCTCCTAAAAAATGCAGATCTGATCCTTGCAGATGTCTACTGATAAAGAAAATCATCGATGTAATGCCATAAGATGTAAATTTAAAAGTTTGGTTCCTATCCTTCTGGACATTTCCAATGTCAACGAAAATGAGAAAAGTATCACAAGTAGCCTCCTAATAATCCTCAACAACTGTTTTTTTTAAATGTGCGTCAGCCTTTAGAATCTTTTTCTTTTTTTATTAGGAAAAAGAAAAGACAGAACTAAGAAAATTATGAAAGAGCCCTGGCTGGTTTGGCTCAGCGGTTAGAGCATCGGCCTGCGGTCCAGAGAGACCCGGGTTCGGTTCCTGCTAAGGGCACGTACCTTGGTTGCAGTTTGTCCCCGGCCCTGGCTGGTCGTGCGGGAGGCAGCCACTCGATGTGTCCCTTTCACATCGATGTTTCTCTCTCTCTCTCTCTCTCTCTCTCTCTCTCCCTCCCACTGTATCTGAACAGAAAATGGAAAAATGTCCTCGGGTGAGGATTTAAAAAAAAAAAAAAAAAGAAAACTATGAAAGAAAAAAAAGACTATTAGGGATTTATCTATAATGATAAAACATAAGACTAAGAAGAGTCTTTTCCACTAGGAATCTTTGAGTATTTGAAGAACTTATCTTTATCCCTCAAACATCTGCTTCAGCCCCAAAGTAATGATATCAGATATCCTTTATACTTTCACTATCTAATGCACAATCTATTTCTTTTGTGCAGTTTACAAAATGACAACTATTTTTAAAAATGTGTATATATATATTTGTAGAAAACATAATGTAAGTCTTCTCAAGATCCAGTAGACATTCAGAATTCTAAGTACAGGTTCTAAGCACAGTATAAAACCAGAAAAAAACAGTCAATTGCTTAGGATAGTTGTCTAAAATTACCATCCTGATCCTACTTAAGACAACAATTTTGCAATTCTAATTTCTATACACTTCTATACATAAAACAAAGATATTTTTTTAAATATGTTTTTATTGATTTTAGAGAGAGAGAAACACTGATGTGAGAGCAACACTGATCAGCTGCCTCCTGCATATCCCCTACTGAGGATGGAGCCCGAAATCTGGGCATGTGCCCTGACCAGGAATCAAACCAGTGACCTTTTGGTGCATGGGATGATAGTCAACTAACTGAGCCACACCAGCCAGGGCAAAACAAAGATATTCTTAATGATCAGATTGGGAGTCTAAAACACTACAATACTCTCTTCTGGATTACCAAAAAAAAAAAAAAAAATCAACAGTAACAAACAACCCAAAGATACATTCCTGAGCCATACTACCTCTCCGACTCTCAATCTTCCCTCTACTGTTGCTGTGGTGTTTATTTGACATTAGAGAAGAACACATCTACATACTCAAAGAAAAATCAACTGCTCTCAACCAGTTTTTTTATTCTCTTTGCAAAATGGGCACTGATAATCATTCATCTCTTCAGTGGATTCATTCACTGACAATTCCACATGCTCAAATCATCCTGTCAGATGTTTGTCAAGTCCCAAAGATATCTCAAAAATTCAAAAGAATTATCTAGGTTTTTAGAGAAGTGGCACTTATGTATCAATATTAAAAATCGTATATAAATTCTGATAATAGATAATAGAGAATCTCCAAGATAGAAGGGGGGAAATGTCAGTAGTTCTTTTCCATTCACATTTGATAGAATTTGGATAAATCCCTATCCACCCTTTTTCCATAACCCAGAACTCTTTCGAAAGAATTTGCCTCAAATTTAAAACTGAACTTTTTTGCAGAACTCAAATGTGTCCATTTTACTTCCAAAGAAATTTTTTTTTTTTAGCAGTTTCAGAATACAAAAGAGAATACAAAGGAAAACTCCTTTAGGGGGTGTTAACAAATAAAGAGTTTCCTGCTATCTTTCACACACCTGGATGTAATTCTAATGTAATTCTACAATTACTGAAAAGATTTGGTAACGGCAGTCCAAATTGTTCACCCAAAACAAAACTAACATAGAATACAAGTAAAAAGTCTTCCAAGTGTTATTTTATTTTAGATTATGTTATAAGACCTCAGAGGTTATCTATCTGCTTTCAGTATTTAGCAGAGAAGAAACTGAAGTCATTATCATCAATAGCTCCTGTTTATTTGTACAGTGCCTATAGCCAAAGTATGTTTTATTGATAAAACACTGTATTGGACCCACATAAAGGGGAAGAACCCCACCTTACTAAAGAAAAGTTTTCCATTCTTCTTCCATAATCTCGGTTTGGTAATAAGAGCTCTGCATGGATGGAAGGTGAGGAGTAAGAAAGTAAAACATCCTGAACACCAACTGATCAGGTCATGAAATATGCCCTACAATAACATGCCCAGTTTTCTATCTGTTGAGTGCTCAAAAAGCTTTAATAAAAACCCTGGGACAATACACCACCAAAAGTCAGAGCTTGGATGGCTACAGAAAAATGGGGAGGGGATAAAAGACAGCAGTAAGTTGAGGAAAAAAAGCATGCAAATCCCAAAGGGATAGATATGCCAACCTTCCCGAAAACTGTGATAAGGGGCCAGGCACAGTGATGAGTAGCTGTCCTTTTCCGGCTTCAGGACAATCCATGAGAGTGGCAGAATCCTGCACGTGGGTTGATGAATCTTGGTCTTCTCCAGCATGCTGGGGGAGATGTGAGACTCCAAAGGCCAGTGTTGCAATAAACCAGTCTTCCTTCCCTCACTCCTTAAAGAGGCCATTTATTATTTGCTGAAGATCTGATTAGCATTGCTCTTTAGGTTAAAGTGGGTACTTCATTTCTGCAGTACTAAGAGTTGCAAGAAAAGCTAGATCCCAAGCTTACTTAGGGAGTGAGGCATTAAATACAGTGACAGCAGAAGGTCAGAATCAGTAAGTCTCCTGGAAAACATTTCTTCCTGTCAGCACTGGGCCTTGACACAGACACCTCCCTCCTCTACCCAAATGCCAAAATGCAGGACTGATTTCAATGTGTAGAGTTGGAAGAGAAGAGGGTTCCCTTAGAGAAAATGCTCGTAGCAACCAACCAACCTCATTCACCCAAAATAGTAAACAGTTGGTTTCTCTGCTCAGAACCAAAAGACTTCTGTCAGACAAGCAATATCACATGACCAGGTTCCCTCTTCTCTCCTCTGCCTCCCTCCCTTTTTGTGCAATGTCTGCACCAAAGTGGAACAAAGAGTTAAAACACTGCACTATTTTATTTCACTTGACATTTTTTTTTTAAATGTTTACAGAAGAAACATACCAAATTGGGAGGAGGGGGAGGTACCAAGAGAAAAACCAGGAAGAATTTACTTTGAAATAAGCCATACCACAGCACTAAGAGTACCATTAAACTCAATGGTTAACTGGCAACTATACTCAAGGAATGAACAAATGAGTGAATAGACACTTCTTAATAATTTGCAAATACTTTGCTGATAAAACCTCTAAAAGAAGATATAGCTCAGTACATATTTGACTTTTTCATTTAGAAAGGAAATAAAGACTCTTAAGATGCTGGCTAGTGTCAGAGACAATGGATTGCAACAACAGTGTCAGCCCATTAAAAATCTGAAATTCATACCCTTATCTTGTTGACCTCAATTTACCTTAATTTGATTTTACTTCTTAGATATCATAGTTCCATCATTCAAACCATTGTGTAGATAAGCAGGGCAGCTTCACCAACAGAATGAATTGAAAAACCTACCCGGTTAATTATGGAAACAGCTGCCACCATGACACACACTGGCATTTTCACCTAAGGGGGGCGGTGGTGGTAGATAAGGCTGGCAGCACAGCTAGAGCCAGATGTGCTACCAGATTTTTCTCCCAAGGTTCCTCAGCACTTGAAAGCTGAGCAAAGCATACAGTGTAGAGGCATGGAAGCAAAAACCTCTAAGCTGCTCTGGCCAGTTTGGCTCAGCGGTTAGAGTGTTGGCCCTTGGACCAATGAGTCGCGGGTTCAATTCCAGTCAAGGGCACGTACCTCGGTTGCAGTTCACCCCCAGCCCTAGTCAGGGTCGTGTGAGAGGCAGCCAATCGATGTGTCTCTCTCACATCGATGTTTCTTTCTCTCTCTCTCCCTCTCTCTCTTTCTTTCCCTCCCTCCCACTCTATCTGATGATAAACAGAAAAATATCCTCCAGTGAGGATTAAATAAATAAACAAACAAACAAACAAACAAACAATTTGGGGGGGGGGGGGAACCCTCTATGCTGAGCTATTTATTCCAGTAAGGAAACAGATAAAGTATAAGAATCAATTGTGTTACTATCATCTACCATGACCCCTACCCACAGGGCGAACCAGGGGCTTTAAGAATAGTCACTCATCCTCATCCACTCCCCCCTTGCATTATAAGATGCTTAATAAATATTTGTAAAATGGAAAAGAAAAAGGAAACTGAAAAAAATACATATAACAGAAATTATTAATTTAACCAACACCTTTCCCCAACAAGATCATGGTAAGATAATTATTATAGGAGGTCCTTAAAATAACATCCTTTCGTTTTAACATTGATGAGATGCCATAGGAGCTTAACTCTTGTTTCTAACAATTAGCTTATGTAAAATTGGTTTCATTATATATCATTTAGCATAAAGTCACAGAACCTCTCTGATGACATTATGTGAGGACTTGCTATACTTGGCTAGTGTTAGAATACAAATACTGCCAATGAATAATTTGCTAGACAGGATGAGGAGCAAGTGGAACTCTCATACATTACTGGGGACAACACAAAATAATAATGCTACTTTGGAAAACAGCTTAGAAGAATCTTATAAAGTTAAATTTACACTTACCATACAACCCAGTATATGACATTTCTGGATATTTAAACAAAGGGAAATTAAAACATAAGTCCACATAAGGAGCTGTACATGAATATTCATAGCGACTTTATCTTAATTGCCCAAAACTAGAAACAACCCAAATGCCCTTCAACTTGTGAACAGAATAAAAAATTGTGGTACATCTATACAATGAAATACTACTTAGTGACCCCAAAATACCCCAACTACTGCTACAGATAACATACAAACCTAAAAGCATTATGCTAGTGAAAGAAGACAAACACAAAAGCATACGTGCTGAATGACTGCATTTATATGAAACTAAGGAAAAGTCAACACTATAAGGGCAGAAATAACATCAGAGGTTGCCAGGAGTTGGGAATGGGAAAGGAGACTATCTACAAACAGGGATGATGGGACTTTTTGATGGAAACATTCTATATGTCTTGATTGTGATGGTGGTTTATCTTTGATCAAAATTCACTGAACTATACCCCTAAAGAAGGGTATATACAAACTGATCTCAATTTTTTAAAAGCAGATTATGAAATATGCATAGAGGCAGAATGGAATAGTAGTTAAGAACATAGGCTCTAGCCCTGGCCGGTTTGGCTCAGCAGTTAGAGCGTCAGCCCACGGACCAAAGAGTGCCAGGTTCGATTCCGGCTAAGGGCACATACCTCGGATGCGGTTCATCCCCGGCCCAGATAGGGCGTCCTCCATCTCTAAAAAGGAATGGTTTCCTAGGACTTATGGTGGGACTAGGAGAACTACACCCTTTATTTTGGTTCACTTTTCTTTCCATATGTACTCTCTGTCTACCATGTACAAAGCACTGTGACACAGACAGATGAAACACCCAGGTCCCTGCCCTTACGGAGCTTATAATATAAGCTATTCAAAGAAACACAGACAGCCCTGGCCAGTTTGGCTCAATGATTTGAGTGTCAACCTGCAGACCAAAGGGTCACGGGTTCAATTCCTGGTCAAAGGCACGTACCTGGGTTGCAGGTTCAATCCCCAGCCCAGTCAGTCCCAGTCCAGGTCGTGAGGGAGGCAAGCGATCAATGTGTAATGTTTCCCTCTCTCTCTCTCCCCCTCCCTGCCTCTTTCCCTCCCTCCCACTCTATCTAAAAAGCAATGGAAAAATAACCTCAGGTGAGGATTAACAGCAACAAAAAAACATAGACAGCCCTGGCTGGTTTGGCTCAGGGGTTAGAGCGTCAGCCCCGTGCACCAAAGAGTCTTGGGTTCGATTCCAGTCACCGAACTACCTGGGGTTGCAGTTCGGTCCCTGGCCCTGGTCGAGGTTGTGCAGGAGGCAGCCAATCAATGTGTTTCTCTCATATCAATGTTTCTCTCTCTACCCCCCTCCCACTCTATCTGAAGATAAAAAGAAAAATATCCTTGGGTGAGGATTTAAAAAAAGTCAACCAAAGAGATAGGGAAGGAAATTTCAACCAAAGGAAGAGGAAATACAGAAAAAGCAAAAGGTGTGCAAACAGCAATTTCTTGGGGAATAGAGGATAGAGAGAAAGAGAAACAGAGAAAGGGCATTTGACAGCAATGTGGAAATGAGGGGGGCTAAGACCAGCAGCAGGGGAGGCTGGGGAGATGAGCATTCAGACCATTGATAATCTCCAGAAATCACATGGGACTATAACTGTTTTATTCTTATTCAAATGTCTCTATATGCCACAAATAAACCTAATAAATATTAGTCTAAGGTGTACTTTACTATATTTACACATACAGCATATACTTACAAAAATTTTATAAACAAAAATGTCAGTTCACTTACATTTTCTTTTTCTTAAATATGTTTTTATTGCTTTTTTGGATAGAGAGGAAGGGAGAGATAGAAACATCAATGTGAGAGAGAAACATCAACTGGCTGCCTCCTGCACGCCCCCCCCACTGGGGATCAAGCCCACAACCCAGGCATGTGCCCTGACCGGGAATTGAACCGGGACCTCTTAGTCCATGGGGTGACGCTCAATCCACTGACCCACACTGGCTGGGCTCACTTCCATTTTCCATGGTTAATAGTACACACTTGTTCATTCAATAAATATTTATTGAGTGTATGTTATGCATTTGCTAGGCACTGAGGAGAGACAGACACAGACAGTAAACAAAGGAACAAACAAAGCAAGCAAGAGAACCAGATCACCTTTTCTTCTGCTCAAGACCTATTGAGATGTCTCCCCCTCAGAAGCAAAATAGAGGCAATGTGATATAGTGGCTGAGAACGCTGCACCTGAAACCAGACAGACGTTTGTTCAAATTCTTGCTCTTACCATCTAACCACCAGTCTGGCTTTGGATAAGTCACTTAACCTCTGAGTTTTCATATGACCTGAAAATGGGGATAACATCACCAAATTCGTATAGTTTTAGGGTAAGTTTAATAAGGCAATCAATCATCAGTATGTCAGGAATACAGAAAATGTTCCACAAATGGTTCCTTTTATTTTATTATTGTTTAATTTCAATTTTTCACCTTTAGGACAGCTCATGATCTCCTACTGTACAGGCAAAAATACAGAACAGAAAATAAGGGGAGTGAGGTATAAAAAAATCTGTTTAACCCCAAATAGCCACAGCAATCTTGAAAAAGAAGGACAAAGTAGGTGGGATCACAATACCGGATATCAGCTTATACTACAAAGCTACTGTAATCAAAACAGCCTGGTACTGGCACAAGAACAGGCATATAGACCAGTGGAACAGAACAGAGAATCCGGAAATTGACCCAAGACATTATGCTCAATTAATATTTGACAAAGGCGGCAAGAGCATACAATGGAGTAAAGACAGCCTCTTTAATAAATGGTATTGGGAAAATTGGACAGCTACATGCAAAAAAATGAAACTAGATCATCAACTTACACCATACACAAGAATAAACTCAAAATGGATAAAAGACTTAAATGTGACTCATGAATCCATAAAAATCCTAGAAGAAAATGTAGGCAACAAAATTTCGGACATCATACGCAGCAGAATCTTCACTGATACATCACCTAAGGCAACAGAAACAAAGGGAAAAATGAACACATGGGACTACATCAAACTCAAAAGCTTCTGCACAGCAAAAGACACAACCATCAAAACAGATAGGGAACCCACTCTATGGGAGAGCATAATTGCCAATGATACATCAGATAAAGGGTTAATCTCCAAAATATATAGAGTGCTCATACAACTCAACAAAAGGAAGACAAAGAACCCAATTAAAAAATGGGCAGAGGAACTAAATAGACACCTCTCCAAAAAGGACATACAAATGGCTAAGAGACATATGAAGAAATGCTCAACATCACTAATCATCAGAGAGATGCAAATTAAAACAACTATGAGGTATCACCTCACACCTGTCAGAATGGCCGCCATCAACAAATCAACAAACAACAAGTGTTGGCGAGGGTGTGGAGAAAAGGGGACTCTAGTACACTGCTGGTGGGAATGCAGACTGGTGCAGCCACTGTGGAAAACACTATGGTGTTACCTCAAAAAATTAAAAATTGAACTGCCATTTGACCCAGTGATCCCACTTCTAGGAATATACCCTAAGAAGCCTGAAACACCAACCAGAAAGAATACATGTACCCCCATGTTCATAGCAGCACTATTTACAATAGCTAAGATCTGGAAACAGCCCAAGTGTCCATCAGTGGATGAATGGATAAAAAAGCTGTGGTACATGTACACAATAGAGTACTATGCAGCTGTAAGAAAGAAAGATCTCTTATCCTTTGAGAGGACATGGAGGGACCTTGAGAGTATTATCCTAAGCGAAACAAGCCAAGCAGAGAAAAGACAAATATCACATGATCTCACTTATTTGTGGAATATAATGAACATAACAGTCTGAGGAACAGGGTAGACCCAGAGATGTGGAAGTAGGGTATAGACTGACACCCCTCAGAGGAGGGGGTGGGGGGGGAGGAGATAAACCACAGAACTTATGCGCATGTATGCATAAGTGATGGACATGGACAACAGGACTGGGGACGGGGTGGGGGGATGGGGAGGAGGCTGTCAATGGGGGGAAAAAGGAGAAACATCTGTAACAAAAATAAATTAAAAAATAAATAAATAAATTGATTTGTTTTACTCATATGTGACATTTCACTTCTTTAGAAAGTACTATTCCATTCCTCCTTGTTTTGGCTCAAAAACTGGTACATTTTTGTAAGCATCCTGTACCTTACCTAAAAATTTGAGAGACTAAGGTAAAATTAATTAAAATATTTTAAAAAAAATCCGTTTAACATTACTAAATTAACATTTTAGTGAATGCACAACTATTTTCTTGTAAAGATGTCATGCTTGGAACTAACATTCCTTTAGCATTTCTCAAGCTGTTAATATCTGCCTAAATTACAGAACTTAGTAAATTAAATAAAAACCATCACCCAAAATAAGGAGCCAAGTCACAGTCTCTCCCGGGATTCATCGTTCTGACTCTAACACTGAGTCATTGAAAGGCAGAGACAACGCAGAGTACTGATAAGTAGTCTGAACACAAATGTGGAGCAGAGTTGCCAGAGCACACTGCATGTAGGCTGACCATTTACTGCAAGCAGAAACAGAAAAACCAAAATGGAAGGAGAGTTCTCTAACTAACTGTGCCTTTGAGTAATCACAACCTCCAAGAGAAAAGAGGCACAGCAATTAATGTTACTCAAGCAAGCAAACAAAAACAAAAACAAATGATTATATACCGCTGCCTCCCTATAATCACATACTCAAAATGTTTTAACAATCTTTTAAAAATGTTTATTTCTTACAAATGACTTTGAAAACAATAGTAGTCATTTAAAGATTTTGAAGGCAGAACATACAACATCACAAAAAGAAAATGTCTTTTCTGTGACCCGAGACCTTAGAAGCCAAAATAATTTCATTTAAATTTCCCCCTAGAAACTTCCCTTCACAATGAAACCAGGCAGTTACACTTCAGCTCAAACAAAAGAATATAAGAAGCAGAGGAGAACCTGCACAGGATTTTCAAATACAGTCTATAATTTTTTTTTAACATCTCTTTCTCTTATTAGTGGTTTACAATCCCCTTTATAAAGACAGTCCTTTGCACGCTCCCAGGGAACCCCAGGACCTTTTTGCCTACCTAATACCACAGAGGATACCTTTTTGTGCTCCTCTTCTCTCCCTCTGTCATCAATGCACAGGGAAGCCAGCAGCTTGTGAGCCTTCTGAACAATCTGAGCATCCCTACTATGCTCAATTCTGTTAAAGGTCTCCAGCTATATTGTACTTTAGGCAAGAAGAGCCTAAGAAACCACAAAGACAGGTTTTTCCATGCAGGAGAGCTAATGAGGCTAGAAATTTGTTCATGTGTGCTTCCCATAACTGCTTGTGATAGTCCCATTACATACCACCATTTGCTCTTTTTCAGTGGTCCAGCTGTCACCAACCAAATAAGCTCTGCACATTATAAACTAGCAACAAAATTAGAAGTGCACAGTTCAAACGATAAAACTATTAGATGATATCAAACTACATTTCTGCTGGCTCTTTCACATTACTTAATTTTAAACATGATCTGCTTACCACTATGATAAACTTCTCCAGAAAAATGATCTCTGCTAGAAGATAATTTGTCAAGGATCTGGGGGAAAAGGTCTTGCACAAAGACATTTATTCCACCAAAACTCAGTTTATGCAACATTTTTACATTTAATAGATGTCTTAGAATCTGAATGCCCAGTTTTTTACTGTTAATGAACTGTTGTACTTGTCCCCGATCCCATATAATCCATATCTCACTGGCATTTCAAGATGTGCCTGCAGTGTCCATAGAGGTAGGTCTTTTCATATAGCTTATTCAGCAAACCTGTTAAGAATCCTAATTAAAGTCCTGACTGGGGAGAGATTAAAGTAACAATGAGCTATCACTTCGCTCCTATTAGACCAGTTAATTATTTAAAAGAGTTGCCCTGACCAGGTGGCCCAGCTGGTTAGAGCATTGTCCCATACACCAAAAGGCTGTGGGTTTGATTCCCAGTCAGGGCACACACCTAGGTAGCAGGTTCAATCCCCAGTCAGGACACGTGTAGGAGGCAACTGACTGATGTTTCTCTCTCACATCAATGTCTCTCTTTCTTCCCCCCTCCCCCTCCCTCCCTCCCATTCTCTCTGAAGATAAATGGAAAAATACCCTCAGGTGAGGATTAAAAAAAAAAAAAAAAGGATGTTTATTGCAGCAGTTTTCATAACAGCAAAAAAAGAAACAAGCAAAATAAACATAATATACTCCAATATGGGAATGTTTGAATACATTATAGTGCATGCACGCCATGAAGTAATGTAGCCATTAAAAAGAATTAATTTGGCCCAGCCAGTGTGGCTCAGTGGTTGAATGTCGACCCATGCACCAAAAGGTCACTGGTTCTATTCCCGGTCAGGGCACATGCCCAGGTTGTGAGCCCGATCCCCAGCGGGGGGCATATAGGAGGCGGCCAATCAATGTTCTCTCTCATCGATGTTTCTATCTCTCTCTCCTTCTCCCTTCTTCTCTCTCTAAAATCAATAAAGAAAAAAAAAATTTTTTTTAAATGGAATTAGCCCTGGCTGGTTTGGCTCAGCAGTTAGAGCTTCGGCCTGCAGATCAGAGAAGCCTGGGTTTGGTTCCCGCTAAGGGCACATACCTCGGTTGCAGTTTGTCCCTGGCCCTGGTTGGGATCGTGTGGGTGGCAACCAGTCGATGGGTCTCTCTCACATCGATGGTTCTCTCTCTGTCTCTTCCTCCCTCTCTCCCTCCCGCTCTATCTGAAGATAAATGCAAAAATATCCAGGTGAGGATAAAAATAAATAAATAAATAAATAAATAAATAAATAAATTCGTTTGAGCTATGTCAGATGATAAAACAGACTTTCATTAAGTACTGCTGAGTGAGAAAAGCAAAAGGTAAAAAAATGCATATAATATAATCCCATTTAAAAGCAAGCCAATGGCAAAAAGAAAAAACTTGTATTCATTTGTGTGTGCATATGGATCTGTATAACATTATTCGCGTGCAGAGAAATATACGGAAGGATAGCCCTGGCCAGTTTGACTCAGTGGTTAGAGAGTCGGCCCGCAGACCAGGCAGTCGTGGGTTCGATTCCATTTAAGGGCATGTACCTCGGTTGCAGTTCAGTCCCCGGCCCTGGTCAGGGTTGTGTGGGAGGCAGCTAGTCGATGTGTGTCTCTCTCTCTCCCTTCCTCTCTCTGAAAGATCAATAAAAACATATTTTAAAGAGAGAGAGAGAGAGAGAGAGAGAGAGAGAGAGAGAGAGAGAGAGAGAAGGAGCGGGGAGGGAGGAAGGAAGGAAGGTAGTATCAGAGGTTCAAGTCTTCCCATCCATATAAAGTAGCAGTGTGGAGGCCCTGGCAGGGTAGGTCAGGTGGTTTAGAGCGTTGTCCCAATATGCCAAGATTGCAGGTTTGATCTCTGGTCAAGGCACATATAAGGATCAACCAATGAATGCATCAATAAGTGGAACAAGAAATCGATGTTTCTCTCTCTCCTTTCCCCTCTCTAAAATCAATCAATAAAATTTTTTAAAATAAAGTGGCAGTGTACGTAAATAAATCTTACTGAGAACAAACTCTTTTTCACACTCTATCATCATCTATGTTTTATTTTTAAATTTTGTTATTTTTGTTATTTATTTAGTCAAATGGGAGACTCAATTTCTGCTAGGAAAAACAATTATTTTTCCCTAGAAGCCACCATGCTAACAGCACACGTGCCAGGTACCGTTCTGTGTACTTTACACATATCAACTCTTTTAATCCTCACAAAACCCAGTGGTTCTCAATCAGAAGTGATTTTGTCCCTCCACCCTAGGGGGCATATGGTAATATCTAGAGACATTTTTGCTTGTTACAACTGAAGGGTTGCTACTGGCATCTGCAGGTAGCAGCCAGGTATACTGCTAAACACCTTAAAACACATAGGACAGCCACCCACAACACAGAATTATCCAGCCCCAAATGTCAATAGTGCTAGACTGAGAAACCCTGGAATGACCCTACAAGGTAGGTACTACTGTTGTTCTCATTTTTCAGATGAATAAATTGAGGCACTGTGAAGATAAGTAACTTACTTACAGTCACACATCTAGCAGATAGCAAAGCCAGGATTTAAGAACCTAACCAGTCTAACTTCAGAGTCCACACTTTTAACCTTTCACAAGACAGACAGACCTAGTTGTAAAGCGTAACCACAACTTTCTCTCCCTATTCCTGGATTCCAGGTTTGTTTGGGAGACTAAATCATTTATTTGTTCACTCATTCAAAATTCCATCTATCCATCTGCCATCTATTCAACAAGTATTCACTGAGCATCCACTGTGTGCCTGATACTGCTCAAGGCAATTCTAGGTGAACAAGATAAGACCACTGTCCTTATGATATATATGTTCCTCACTCATATTCCCTCACCATCCTTACTAGTCCTTGAACATGGTAAGCATGATCGCACCTGTGCCTGGAAAGTTTTTCCCCCAGAAAAATATGAGCATGGCTCACTCCTTCACTTCATTCAGGTCTCTGCTCAAATGTCACTTTGTTAGAAAGGCCTTCTCTGACCACCCTTTCTAAATTAGGTACAGACTCTTACCATTTATCCTCTTTCCCTACTTTATGTTTCTTAATAGCATTTCTCATTCCTAAAATTACGTTACATTATATTTGCTCATTGTCACTAACCTCACTCTCACCAACAGAACATAAGCGCCATGACAGCTCTATCTTCAGAAGTGAGAAGTCTATTCTAGCACATAAGCATTCACTAAATATTTGTTGAATGACTGGATTATCAAACGTCTTTTAAATATAACCATCTTCTCATGAATTCCATTGCTTACCTGGACTTCTGCAACTGCTTCTTATTTGATCTCCGTGTCACCTTTCTTAGCCCCCTTCAATGTACCTTCTACATTGAAAACAGAATAATCTTTCTAAAATACAAATCTACTCAAAACCCTTCAATGGCTTCCCACTGCTCTTAGGATAAAGTCCAAACTCCTAACACAGCTTGTCAAGGCCTCCTTGAATTCACCAAGTTATTTTCTTAACATTCATCTTCTCACATTTAATAGCAGCAGCAGTAATAGCTAACATGCATTAAGCACTTGCTGTGTGCCAGGCATTAATCTAAGGGTAGTATATGTCCTAAATCATTTAGTCCTAATCTGTGAGGTACGAATTATTATTATACCTATTTTCAGATGGGGAAACTGAGGTACAAAGAAGTAACTGTCCAAGGGCAACCAATAAGTGGTAAGGCCAGGATGTAAACCCAGACAGTCAGGCTCCAGAGTCCTCACTCATATCCAAGTATACTACGCTCTCTCTCTATATCAACTGTAACAAAAGTGCACCACTTCTTCAAATGTGCTATTTTACTTCACACCTCCAGGTCTTCACATTGTTCTCATTGCTGAAACATCCTTTAGATTGTAGCTTAAACATTCCTTCCTCTGCAAGGACTTCCTGCAATGTTCTCTAGAATTGTTTGGATCCCCCTACTCTGTTCTCTCATGGCATCCTAAATTTCCCATTATAACCCCCATTCTATTTTATTATAATTACATGTCTTCCTTCACCAATAAACTTCAGGCTGCATGAGGACAGGGATTATGTCTACCTTGTTCACCACCGTACCCCCAGTATCTGGCACAGGCCCTGGGATATATGAGGGGCTGAGTGAATAATTTCTTATGGCACCAGCACCATGAAGCCTTTCCTAACCCCCTTATAAAAGTAATTCATTATTTCTCTAACTCTAAGAACCTTGCTCATATGGCACATAGTTTATGCTTCATATTTTGTTATATATCTATTAAATATAATGTTATATGTATTCTTTGCCTGTATGCTTGTAAAAATCAGGTACAATATATGGAACTTTTGGAGAGACTTTCACAATCTTAACACTTAAAAAGTAATTACTGAGTATTATTTCTTACAGCTGCCTGTAAATGTACAATTAACTCAATAAAAATTTTAATTTAACAGTAGTTACTGACAGAAATGGATTGATAAATTATTAGTCAAGAGTTTAAAATGACTCCCCACTCTCTGGTGAAGGCCAAACTCTTCAATTTAACATTCAGGGTCCTCAATACCTTACCAGCTCCTTATTACCTTACCTATTCAACCCAATCTTCTTTTCCAACTTTCCCATACCTACCATTCTAATCAAGGAGAAAACCTTATTCTTCTTCACATACCATGCCTAGTCTAGTTTCCAGATCTTGCCTTAAGGATACTCTTCCTACTTGCACACCTTTGATTCGCCCTTACCTCCTCTTACTCCTCCTGCCTATCCAAATTGCATTTTCCCTCAAAGGTCCAGCTTTAATCTTACATCTACTATGAAGTTTTCCTGACCTTATTTATCTCTTTTTTTCTTAGGAAGTTATAATCCTCTGTAACCCTTGTGTCTACAAAAGGAATATAAATTTCTTGAGTTTCAGAATCATTCCTTCTACTTCTCAGAAATTCCTCAGAGCACCTCCAGAGTGTTAAGTACATAATCAATAATAAATACTTGCTAATTAAAAGAGAAATCTCACAATAGTCATACATATTATCAACCCTCAACCAGCTATGTTAACAGTAGAAGCCACTGCACAGAATGACAACCTGCTGGATTCAACTATCTTTTAGAGTGGGCAAGAATGCCTATATTTAAGTTGTTTTCAATTTTCCAGAAAGTTACCACGCTGCCACAAATGGTCTAACTGCACAATTCTTCCATTGTCAGGGCCCAGAGCCTGCTCAGTTTATCATCCCATAGTGGCAAACAACTATATAACTTTTCCTCATCTGTGACACAAAGATAAAAATAAGCAGAGGTAGTCATATTCTAAACATTTGCTGGTTCACACCTTCTCCTAATAGGGAGATCATTGTTTGGACACAAAAGATCATCTATTCTAACTCTTACTGGGCAAATATCTTGTTTGTATCAAAGTGCTTTTGTAAACAGAACATAGTGACAATAAAAATAAGAATTTGAAAAAGAGATATGCCAAAGAAAATCCCTGTGATGATCTACTCTTAGTATAATCCAGAATTGATAAAAAGCCAAGTTCTTCCCATAGTCCCTAGAGATTTGCTTCGGCTTACAGCTATTTTCCATAAGTGAGAGTTTCTAAACTCCTAAAACTCTCTCTGGTTAGCTTCTCTTTCTCATCTAAGTGGTCCAAGTTTTCTTATAACAACACACAAAACAACTGAAAAGCTAAGTTTCTCAGCCTGAATTTTTGTTTATACCTGGTAGAAGCTACAGCTTTCTCCCAGAGGGATTTCAAAATGCCTAAACTTATCTCCAGAAAACTCTTCAAATACTTTTCAGTAACCTAATGGCAACAGCTTTGCTACTAAAAAAATTCCCAACATCTTCCTGTTTTGGCAAACCCTGCTGAAATCCCCTTCCCCAAAAAGGGGAATTTGAGTAAAAACACTGCCAGCTTCAAGTTCCCTTAGGCAAATTTCCAGCCTCAGTGTAAGGCCATGAGGTTAAACATTTCTCAATGACGCAGGCTCCCTCAGAGGGAGGAACAAGGAAAAAAAAAAAAAATCAAGACTTATTCTTCCCAGTGCAGTAAATCAAGAGACAGCAGCCAACTCCTAAAAAATAAAATATGCTTGAAGTTAAACTATATACTGTTTGCTTTGCTAAGGCCCCCAGTAGGAGCACAGAACTAGGATGAGAGCTGTGGGATGAGAGAAAAAGCAAATGCAGAACCAACAGTTCAGCCAAATCGAGAGATAAATCTCCAGGTTCTCAAGAGAATCTCTAGAATATCAATATACACATGTTTCTAGCTGCTGTATAATTTATAACTAAAGCATAGTGACTGAATTGGTGGTTGTGGGGCAAGGAAATGGAGTCACACATGAAGCAAATCATTACTTAGGATTAAAATGTGTATTAGGTGGAAGACTGGGAAAACTAAAGGAAAGAATGCTTAATCAACTTCTTGGGGAAAGAGCATAAGGCTGATCACAGGGAAGGTAAGCTCATCTTAGGGGCTGGTAGGGCTCTTGGACCTTTGGCCCCCTGCATTTACATACAAAATAAAATAAAATCAGAATTGCTCCCCTATAACTGATTTCTAGATCACAGAACTTTAAAGTTAGAAAGAGCCTATTACTTACAAGAAAATTCCTAGTTGAAAATATTGTTACATTTGTACAATGCTTTAAATAAAAAGTATTATAGCTCTGGTTGGTGTGGCTCAGAAGTTAGAATGTCAGCCCATGGACTGAAGGGTCACAGGTTCGGTTCCCAGTCAAGGGCACATACCTGGGTTGCAGGTTCGATCGATCCCTGGCCCTGGAAGGTGAGTATCAACAACAACAACAAAAAGACAGCATGCACCTTGCCGGTGTGGCTCAGTGGTTGAGCGTCAACCCATGTACCAAGAGGTCACTGGTTCAATTCCCAGTCAGGGCACATGCCCAGGTTGTGGGCCAAATCCCCAGTGGGGGGCATGGAGGAGGCGGCCAATCGATGCCAATTGATGTTCTCTCTCATCGATGTCTCTATCTCTCTCTCCCTCTCCCTCTAAAATCAATAAAGGGGGAAAAAAAGACAACATGCATTTTGGAAGAGGCAGCCCTTGCTGGAACTTGAAAGATGAGAAGAAGTTAGTAGGATGGTAGGCAGAAAGAGAATAGGTCAAAGCAGAGGGAAGATTATATGAAAAGAAAAAGAAAATTAAAAGAGCACAGGATGTTCTGTAAAATAAAAGCCATTCAGCATTGCTACAGACTGAAGTTGGAAGTGATAGGAGATGACTGAATAATTAGAGCCCAAATAGACAAATATAACGATTTAAATTTTACCCTATAAGAAATTGGCCTGGCTGGTGTGGCTCACTGGTTAACCTATGCACCAAGAGGTTGCCAGTTCCATTCCTGGTCAGGGCACATGCCCACGTTGTGGGCCCAATCCCCAGTGGGGGGCATGCAGGAGACTGACAATCAATGTTCTCTCTCATCAATGTTTCTCTCCCCCTCTCCCTTCCTCTCTAAAATCAATAGAGAAAAAACATTAAAAAAAAAAGAAATTGAAGAATTCTGAGAAGAAAAAAATGATTATAACTGATTGTTACAAAAAGTACCTTGGCGGCTGTGTGAAGGACAGATTAGAAGAGTCAGGTTATAGGCAGGGAGATCAATAAGAAGGTTACTGAGCCCTGGCCAGTTTGGCTCAGCAGTTAGAGCGTCGGCCCACGGACTGGAGAGACCCAGGTTCGGTTCCCGCTGGGGGCATGTGCCTCGGTTGCAGTTTGTCTCCGGCTCCAGTTGGAGTCGTGTGGGTGGCAACCACTCAATGTGTCTCTCTCACATCGATGTTTCTCTCTCTCTCTCTTCCTCCCTCTCTCCCTCCTGCTCTATCTGAAAATAAATGCAAAAATGTCCTCGGGTGAGGATAAAAAAAAATTTTTTTTTTTAAAAAGAAGGTTACTGAAAACACAGTGAGAAATGATCAAAGTCTGATCTAGGGCAGTAAGACAAAATAGAAGTCTAAACAGAGGTAGAAGCTATAGAACTCAGAGACCAAACAGATGTGAGGAATAAAGGAACAGAGGAATTAAGAATGACTCCTAATTTTCTGGTTAGGCAACTGGTACTGAGTCAGGGAATGCAGGGGTAGTTACAGAAAGGTGACATCAATTTTAAATATGTAAAAGGCTGAAGTGTATGTGAGTCATCTAGATGTCCAGGTAGGAAGAATTCACAGATTAAATGAATCCAGAGTTCAGGATACAGATACAGACATCCTGATAGGTGATAGTTGAAGCCACAAGTTGGGATGAGATGGCTAGGGAGAATGTACAGGCTGGGAAGAAAAAAGGTTCAAGGACTAACCCTGGGTAATACCGACATTTAGGGGCAGGAAGAGTAGACTGAGAGATAGAAGGCAAGCTGGAGAGAGAATGGTGTCTATAGTTTAGTTGCCTAGGATGTGAATACCTTTCCTATTTGGGGAAAACTCCAAGATAGGGGGAGGGCAGTCCCCTCTTCCTACTACAGAAGCTGAAGAGGAACAGGTAGTCCCTCTCTCAGCATCCTGGCATCTAGCTCACAAATATAACCTAAATCTAACCAATAAGGTCCTCCCATCTAGAACTTTAAAAATTGGGGGAATGACACAAAGGTGGAAAATATAATCAGAAATTATTCATGGCACTGCCACAAGTGTCTACTGGTGGCAGTGTCAACAGCAACAAAAGTTTGTTGGAGACCAGGCCAGCAGCAGTGGCAAAGAAGGTCCAGTGAGCAGTGCCAATGAAAGAGTCCTCAGCAAACCAGTTCTGTGACATGGTCATCACTATGTTTTACCTTGCTCAGTTTCTACACATTTTCTTTCTTTTTTTAAATTTTTATTTAGTGGTTTTAGAGAGAGGGAGTGAGGGAAACATCAATTTGTTGTCCCACTTATTTATGTATTATTCATTGATTGATTCTTGTATATGCCCTGACGTGGGAATGAACTTGCAATCTTGGTGTATTGGGACGACACTCTAACCAACTGAGATAACCGGCCAGGGCCTTTGCTCATTTTCTGACTTTTATTATCCAGTCTTCTTATTAAGACTGTGCACTATCTAACACTCTTAGCCCTGGCCAGTTTGGCTCAGAGGTTAGAGCGTCGGCCTGTGGACCAAAGAGTCCCGGGTTCGGTTCCCGCTAAGGGCACGTACCTAGGTTGCAGTTTGTCCCGGGCCCTGGTTAGGGTCGTGTGGGTGGCAACCACTCGGTGTGTCTCTCTCACATCAACGTTTCTCTCTGTCTCCCCCACCACCACCACCACTCTATCTTAAGATAAATGCAAAAATGTCCTCGGGTGAGGATAAAAAAAAAAAGTATTTTATGCTTAGGTTAATCAAGATTATACAAAGAACCCCAAGTAATATAGAATAAGAAGAGAGCATCAAATAGGGTCAAATAGTAAAGAAAAATCAAGTAAAAGGAGGCTTAAAATGGGCTCACTGCATAGCGTGGCTAGGAGATCAGTGGTAATCTTGGTAAAATTGTCCACATGTGTTATCTCAGTCCATCCTTACACCACCTTCTGAGGAAGATAAAACAGGTACTACCATCTTTATTTTTTGAAAAATTATTTAATGAAAAAAATTGAGGCTAAAAGAGATTAAGAAGATTGCTTAAGGTCATATAGTTCTTTTTATTATCCAAGGCTGCCCTCAAGAAAGTTATTTTATAGATGCTCGTTAAAGATGTTAAATGTCTATACTAATTCTTATACCAAATGTCAAGTAATACAGATGATGACCACATATAGTTCCTAATATGGGACTTCCAGCTTTTTCAATGTAGATAATATAAAGAGGATCCTAACAAAAGCACTAGGATCCTTGTAGACAACGACCCAGAAACATAACTCAAGGAATAAGAGGCTCCTTACCATTCACCCTTCCCATGGCTCATTTATTGGTCACTACTTAAAGAATACATCATCAACTACAGGACTCAAGTAGAATAATAAGGAATCTTCTATCCCTGACCATGAGAACCACTGTGGGAATGGGAGGTTGAGAACTATCAAAAGAAGATGATTATTTCTCAACTTCATTCCTTTGGGATATATCACAGCCAGGAAGACAGAAATTGGAAAAAGCAGCTTTCACAAGCTGCCAAATCCATGTCCTAGTCCCAGGGGATAATTAGCCAATGAGGTTTTGTGGAGCTGATGTAATGCTGGCAGAGGCTAATGTTTTATGGTTGAACATGTAGCCACTTGATATTTAGCTACAGGGCTAAAAAGGATGACATCCTGAAAAGCAAAAAAGCTCATACCCATAATACCACCACTTAGTAATCTGAATCTTAAATTTGTAAACTTGAACTGATCCATCTTTACCATGAATAGTATACAAGAGCATTTGTTAAACTACAAATTTTCTAAATTTTATTTTATGTAACTCTTTTGTTAGAAAAAGAAATTTCTAAGCACTTCCAAAGAACAAAGACAGTTTAAAAAGCTTAAAGTAACAAAAGAAATTAGAAAAAATGGAAGTTTTCCAAGGAATAAAGTTTGTTTGTGGTACTTTAATCCTACTACCAGCACACCAAATTTAAAGCTGTCTGACATCCTTATGAAAACAATTTTTGAAACTCAGTACACTAAGCCAAGAGCTTTCAGAAGCACCACATATCTCACAAAAATTGTCAATCTTCATCTTAAAAGTGATCTGAGATGCAGGAGGTAAGAAATCAGTGGGCAGGGAGCAGAAGTATTCAGACACTAACACTAGTGATTTGAGCTTAAGTTATTAAATTTCAAAATGAATGCTTGCCATTGTAATAAAAATTGTTAAGCCACTTGACTTAAATATGCCACGATAATCTCCCAAGTCCTGAGACAAAACTAAGTACATTTAAAAGGAAAAAAATTTAATTTCAAATCAATTACCAGAACAGAGTGCTCTCAAATATGCGCTCATGCCCTACTTGAAACAAGAGACAATTTTTGGTTCAACCCTGAGCAGAACAGTATCTAGTGATAGGGATACGAATACTCAGTAGGTTTATATATCTTGATCATTTCACAAAAACTGAGGGCAACCTTTCTCAAAATGAATGAGGGTCAGGAAAAGATGGTACAAAAAAACATGACCGCTACATCTTTTTTGGGGGGGATGCCCTGACAGGGAACTGAACCAACAACCTCTTGGTATACAGAACAACGCCCAACCAAGCCACACCGGCCAGGGCATGACTGCTACATCTTATAAAGGAACTGGAGTCATCCTTAACAAGATGGTTTGTACTTGCTATTTGAGAAATAGTTGGTTGGGGGAACTGAATACCGAAATGTTCCAAGAGTGGCTTTCTTCTTCCCAATCTTTCCAATATTTCATGTTCACTTCATCCATTCATTAACATATTTATTTAACACCTACTATGTATCAAGCTAGACAGATGCTGGATATAAAATGGTAAAACAAAATTAACAATAACAGATAAAATACCTGCCTTTGTAGAGTTTATTATCTAGTGAGGGAAATACACATTAAAAATTTTAAAATCCCATAAATAAACTATAATCTCAAAGTATAAGTGCATGAAGAAAAGAGAATAAGAAAATGAAAATCACTGGAAGGGATGAGTAGGAATAAATAAAACAGGTAGGTGAATGGAAGAAAGAAAGGTGAATGGAATCTACTTAGCAAAAGGTCAAAGAACAGAAGTGAAGCTGAAGAGGTAGGCAGGAACAGAAAAACTGAACCCATGCACACTGGGCAACTTGTCTACTAGTCCATGAGTACAAATATTGACTTCAGGACTAAATATTATCTAAACTCGTATTCTAAACTATCTAAACTAGAATATGATCCTTATGCAGGTGGGAAACATATGTTTTTCTAGATTCTTAAATACCTTTCGTGTAACACTTAGTAAATTCTATGAGTACATCAAAAAATATTTTTTTCTTTAAATTTATCAAGACTTTTCTAAAAAAAAAAAAAAAAGTATACTAACCATCTTAGTTGGAAATAAATATAAATTTAGTAACACCAAGTCAATTGACCAAAAGCCTAACTCCAAGTGGATCGTCAGGATAAAGCTAATGGAAGATTATTTACAAACATCTCATGGATTGACTTAGAAGATATAGAACTCAGCTGTTAAGAAGTTTCTGAAAGCTCTGTACTACAGAGCTCAAGAAAAAAGGGGGAAGGAAGCCAGAGACCTTTTTTCTTACCAAAGTCAACAAGGATCTTTACATGGAAAATGTTCCTACTCTACAGATATACGGGTTTAAATTTACTTCCTACCCACAGAAACTATTTGCTACATCAGAAAAAATTTCTAATGCACGTTTATGGCAAAACACTCAGGAGGTTTTGGCTAGTTTCAAACATATGACACTGGTTTTGGCCATGGATGCAGAGTCAGAAATCTTACTACATTGTAATTCAAAACAGCATCCTTTCTAATCCTTGTGAAGAGGTACAATCATTACTGTTAAAACCAAGGAAGCTTCTAGGCAAAGATCAGGGCTTGTAGGAAGGCTTTTCTAAATGAGTTAAATGCAGGGGAAAAAAGGTATTTCTATGCAGAGAGGGGGTCTAGAACAACAGAATTCAATATAGGTATTCAAAAAGAGGAAAAAGTTAGAGATTTTTTTTGTTCTTAACTATTATGCCATAGTGTTCTGGGGGAAAAATAAAGCAGGGAGGGAAGGGGGCAAAAAAGACAGATAGGCTATGTCTTGAGAGAAGGGAACAAAGGAACAGACAAGTTGGGTAGCCTGTCAAGAGCTACTATATAATTACTTGGGGGTAAAAGGATTTCAAGTTCACATGGAAAGCAATATAATGTAGTGGTAAAGAACATGGAATCTTAGCGCTATCACTTACCAGGTGTGTGGCATTGTACACATATCTACTTTGCACCCTCAATTTCATTATCTGTAAAATGGAATAATAAGAGCATCCATCTCATATCGTTGTTGTAAAAATTAAAACAGTTAACATATATAAGAAGTTTGGAACACTGGCACATGGTAAATCCTATTTAAGTGTTAGCTACTATTTTAAATAAATTTTTTATATATTTTTGCTGTAATTCTTACAAATCCACTTAGAATTCCATAATCTAGAAATGTGTCTCTTATGTTTAGGATATGTTTGTTTAGGTTAGTTTTTTGTTTTGTTTTTAGGTTCTTCTGCACTTTCCTATTTGGTCTCTGCAAGTTTTAAATGGTTTGTTTTTAAACTATAAGGGTGACTCAGCTATGCTTAAGGGAAATAGATTTGTCCACCTGTAAGGCAGATTTTAAATGGGAAATACTCCAAACCCCTAGTTTTAGGCATGCTCAGTCCCATAAAATGAGTGAGGGCAGGGGAAGAAAACTTCAGGGAGAAAGCTCAGGAGCCACCTACAGAGTTGGTCTTTCCAATTTAGAGAGTATCTTCCAGAACTTTTCTCAAACCTTGGAGGGTTTTGTGTAATTATAACACATTTCCTGGCAAGATATCAGGGTTGGGAGACAGCAGCGATGTAGGTGTAAAGAAGTTCACACACTTGGTGTTTTCTTTGTTTTTTGTTATTTAGCATTACCTAGCAGTGCTACCTCCTTTTCATCTTTTGCTTACTCCCATCAAGAGTAACTTTAACTCTAACTTCCTAGGGTCCAAATTAGCTTTGGGTATTCTACAATGGAGGTGAAAGGCAATCAATCTAATTTTTAATACCCAATGGAACATTAATTTGTTGTACATAAAAGGAAAAAAAGCAATAAAATCCAATAGAATGTTCTACGAACTTAAAAATATTTACAATTACACCCACTCACAAGTTTTGAAAAAGCACAGCAACAGAATCACGCTAGTTCAAAAACATAACGGTACAGTCTGACTAAAATTTATCAATGTAATTTCATTTTATAAACTGACTAGATGGAAAAGGGAGATAGAAATTAGCAATATAAGTCAGAATCCCTAAATTAATCCCTAAGTTAATATTTGTAACAGCTGTTAGCCTATATTAATAAAAGCCAGCTTTAACCTCTAAAGGTCACTTTAAGCCTACAAGAATTAGAGATAATTTTTTTAAGTTTTAAAATCGATTTTATTGAAGTTGAATTTTGACAGACATCTAGGTTTTTCCAGTTTGGGGTCATTAAAAATAAAGCTATGAATGAATGAATGAATGAATGAATGAATGAATGAATGAATGAATGAATAAATCTCTGCTATGAACCTTCATACACAAATGTGAATATGTTTCCATTTCCCTTAGGTAAAGGCCTAGGAAGAGAATTGCTGGGTTATATGGGAAATATGCTTAACGTTTTAAGAAATGCCAAATTGTTTTCAAAAGTGATTATACCATTTTACATTTCACAAGCAGCGTATGAATTCCCATTGTTCCATATTCTTGCTAACACTAGGTATTGTCAGTCTTTTTAATTTTAATTATTCTAGTGCAGCGGTTCTCAACCTGGGGGTCATGACCCCTTTGGGGTTCGAACGACCCTTTCACAGGGGTCGCCTAAGACCATTGGAAAACACATATTTCCGATGGTCTTGGGAACCGAGACACGGCTACTCTATCCGTCTCCAGGCGGATCCGCCCACATGCAGATACGCCCACATACAACATGAGGAACTGTATTAAAGGGCCGCGGCATTAAGAAGGTTGAGAACCACTGTTCTAGTGGGTATGTAGTGGTATCTCATTGTGATTTTAATTAAATCTCCCTAATGTCCAATGATGTTGAGCACCTTTTCATGTGCGTATTGGCCATTCTATATTTTTAAGTGTCAAATCAAGTCTTTTCCTAGTTTTTATTGCATTATCTTGTTATTTTTTAGTTTTAAGAGCTCTTTATGTATTATAGACATGTAAATATTTTTTCCCACTCTATGGCTTGTTTTTCATTTTCAACAATGCACAAAGAGGCAACAATGTGTTTAGACTTCATAAAGTCCAATTTAAGAATTTTTCTTTTATAGTTCATGCTTTTTGTGTCCTTTAGCTTTTACATTTAGGTCTGTGAACCATTTCAAGGTAATTTTTATATATGGTATGAAGTAAGGATAAATGGTTTTTTTATTTTGTTTGGGGAGTTTGGGGGGACATAGCTTCCAGTATTCTTTATTGAAAAAGTTTCCTTTCCTGATGTATCAACTTTTATTTAACCAAAGGAAAGAAAAATAAAGTAACACTCCTTCTAAATACTCAAAACCACTGCTATTTCAGGAGAACAGAAAGTTCCCACACTTTTTCCGCACTCTGATAAGCTTCCCACCTCAGAAAGCATAGGCCTGAGCAGCAAGCTCCAATGGTTCAAAGAAGCAGTTTAACTTCTAGACAAGTAAATGTCTTTTTCTGAAGCTATTACATGAATTCACATAGAAAAGAAACAAGAGAAAAGCCCCCACCATTTTCCCAATATGTTGTGAGGTGTGTCAAATATGTTATTTTCATGCATAATTGTTCTGTATGGTTTCAACCAACATCAACAGAAGAAACTAACAATATGGCCTTCAGCAACGCAGATAGGTAACCTAGGAGGTGCAAAGAGCAGTACGCTGAAAATGAGGACATGGGGAGTCTAAACTATGTGATCTTAGGTAAGTCACTTAACATTCTTAGTCCCCAGTTTGTTCATCTATAAAATGAAGGTTTTACATCAGGTCATCTCTTAAGATCCCTTTCCAATTAAACATTCTAGAATGCCGAGAAGAAGCCTATGTGTTCTTTCTTCCAAAAGTCAAGAAAAATGTCCAAAATAAAGTGGTAAATTGTGACCATTTGTCAAACGGTGAATACTGTACTAAGAACAAGTTTTCCTTTTTTGTTTTCTATTTTATCCAATGTTTCCACACTAATTAGACATCATACAGTCTTTCCAACCATTGCAGTCCCACATTCTGATTTTTATCATTTTGAACAGTGCTTACTATCCAGGAAATACAAGAAGAAATCATCTTTATTTCACCAGATCACCTCAAAAAAAAAAAGGTCAATAAAAATAAAATATCTGCCCTGGCCAGAATGGCTCAGTGGTTAGAGTGTTGGCCCAAGGATCAAAGAGTCACGGGTTCGATTCCAGTCAAGGGCACATACCTTGGTTGCAGTTCGTCCCCGGCCCTGGTCAGGGTCGTGTGGGAGGCAACCAGTCGATGTTTCTCTCTCTCCCTCCCTCCCATTCTATCTGATGATAAATAGAAAAATATCCTCAAGTGAGGATTAAAAATAATAATAATAATAAAATAAAATATCTGTTGAAACAATACTTCTTTAATATGTACCTGAAGATCTTGTTAAAACGAAGATTCTGATTGCACATCTAAGGTGAAGCCTGAGACTGTGCATTCCTAACAAGCTCCCAAGTGATACAGATGCTGCTGGTCCTTGGAACACACTATGAATAAGTAGCAAGGTGTTAGAAGACTGAGGTCATAGTATCTATTTGGATAGCCTAATTAATGTTAATACTGTAAGTTTTCAATACTACACACAATCAAATATTATTTTTAATCCTCACCCGAGGAAAATTTTTTTTCTATTTATCTTTAGATAGAATGGGAGGGAGGGAGGGAGAGAGAGGGAGAAACCTCGACGTGAGAGGGACACATCGACTGGTTGCCTCCCGCATAACCCCGACCAGGACTGGGGATGAACAGCAACAGAGGCACATGCCCTTGACTGGAATCGAACCAGTGACTCTTTGGTCTGCAGGCTGACACTCTAACCACTGAGCAAAACCGGCCAGGGCCACAATCAAATATTTTATAAATTAGTTTTTATGGCACTGATTTGAGGAATGTAATCTAACTGATTCTTGAACATACTAAATATAATAGTTCAAAAAGTCAAGGTCAATTTAATTAACATTTTAATTCTTGAACTAAGTGCTCTAGGTCCTATTTATAAAGCAAAAATGAAGCAATATGAGTTATGGCTTTCTGATAAAGAGTAGGTGGGTTGTTATGGGGATTTTCACAGCTACCCTCAGGTCAAAGAACAAAATCTATTACAGAAATTACTTTCAAATAATTTTTTAAAGTGTATACTAACACCACTATTTTATGCCTGAGATAACTCCAATTACTCTAACCCATCAGAAACAAAAAAATAACTTAGTGTGGTTTATGAAAACATCAGAAAGGTCCAGCAAATTGAGAGTAAGTTAGTGTGCATAGAAAGGATCTATAGTTCTGCCAAGAACAAGACCTAATACAAACACTATAAACATAAATTTAAATAAATCTTACAAAAAAGAAACAAAGGCAAAAATGTAAAAAGGGATTTATACAAACTAGATTGTCAGAAAGAACAGCTTAACGGGATGGAGTGCCTCTTTATCACGCATTGTTTGGTCAGCGGAGTGCTTTGACAGCAGAGGTCCCAAATTAACAGTTCTAGTTCCTAATCCAAGACACTATGTTTTCAGCCATTTTCCCTCTCTTTTAACTGTACCTATGGTACACACACTCTCTCATCTATTTAATAGGGGTTTTATTTGAATACAACAGAAATTAACGTTTATGATAGAAAATCATAGATATAGTAAAACTCATAAAAAGAAAAAAAATCCCCTAGAAATCCCACTTACCCAGAGATGACTATTAATATTCTGATGTATATCCTTAGAGCCATTATTTTAGGATTATATAAATAAATGATAAACATTTTCCCACATCTTTAAATTTTTTTATTTTTAATCTTTACTGATTTGAGAGAGGAAATGAGAGGGAGAGAGAGAGAGACAGAAATATCAATGAGAGAGAACATTGATTGGCTGCCTCCTGCATGCCCCCCACTGGGGATTTGGCCCACAACCTGGGCATGTGCCCTGACCAGGAATTGAACCGGCGACCTCTTGGTGCATGGGTCAATGCTCAACCACTCAGCCACACTGGCCGGGCTATTTTTCCACATCTTTAAACAATCTTATAACTACATTAGTATTCAAGCATCTGGATGTACCATAAGTTATTTAATCTCCTGCTGTTAAAATGTAGGTTGTTTCTATGTTTGTTTTTACTATTATAAATAATACTTCTATGAGTATGTATGTACACACACACACACACACACACACACACACACACACAGAGGCAGGCAACTCACTGACTACTTAAAACAACTTCCTGAAGTGGTGTTACTACTATTACCATTATTATTATTATTACTATTTTACAGGTGAAATAAAAGGTACAGATAAGTTAAGTAATATGCCCAAGGTCACAGAACTAATTAATGGCAGAGCTAAGAAACTTAGACTCCAAAGTCCAAACTCTTTTTTTTTTTTTTTTTATCCTCACCCGAGGACATTTTTTCATTTTCTGTTCAGATAGAGTGGGAGGGAGAGAGAGGAAGAGAGAGAGAAACATCGACGTGAAAGGGACACATCGAGTGGCTGCCTCCCGCACGACCCCAACCAGGGCCGGGGACAAACTGCAACCGAGGTACATGCCCTTAGCGGGAACCAAACCCGGGTCTCTCTGGACCACAGGTCGACGCTCTAACCGCTGAGCCAAACCGGCCAGGGCCAAAGTCTATACTCTTAAACACTATCCCTACTCTTCTCAAACTTTTTGATGTCAGGAATCCTTTACCCTCTTATAGTTATTGAGAACTTCAAAAAGCTAATGTGTAACACACTTGTTTATGTGGGTTATACATATCAATACTTTTCATATAAGAAATAAAAAAGATTTACTATTTCTTTTTTAAAAATAGCAATAAGCCCACTACTTGTTAACATAAATATATATATATATTTTTAATCCTCACCCAAGGACTTCCCCTGCACCCCCAGGACATTTTTGCATTTATCTTCAGATAGAGCAGGAGGGAGAGAGGGAGGAAGAGAGAGAGAGAAACATCGATGTGAGAGAGACACATCGACTGGTTGCCACCCACACGACCCCAACCGGGGCCAGGGACAAATTGCAACCGAGGTACGTACCCTTAGCGGGAACCGAACCCGGGACTCTCTGGTCCTCGGGCCAACGCTCTAACCACTGAGCAAAACCGGCCAGGGCAACATAAATATTTTTATGAAAAATACTACTTTCCAAAATGAAAGAAAAAAAAAAAACAGTAAAAAAAAGTGCCACTGTTTTATCATTTTTTCAAATCTCTTTCGTGTATAATTTTCTAAAAGACAGCTGAATTTTCACATGATAACGCATTCAATCTGCTGGGATATTGTACATCATGTACCTGTAGAAAAATACATTGTATACTCATGAGAGAACAATAGCAAAAATGGCAAATAACATTTCAGTATAAATATATGGTTTTCATCTTACACCCACTGACAAGGAGGCCCAGGGAGCTTCCCAAACCACACTTTGAGAACCACTACACTAGTTAGAGTGCAGTGCATGCAATACAGAATTGAAAGGCATGGTCTCAGGAATATACTTGCCCAAAACATATTCCAAATTTTTTGATAAATCATTTATTCAATAATTATTATTATTATTATGTGCCAGATACCCTTACAGGAACTGGAAACAGCAAAACACAAGAGAAAAATCTTGTACTCTGAGGTATTTATATTCTAGTCAGGAGAGAACAATAATCAATAAAAAACAAATAAATCACATATTCTGTCAGATGATAATTGGTATGAAGAAAAATAAAGCAGGATTTAAAAAATAGGGTGGGTCAGGGAAGGCCTAACTGAGAAAGTGGCATTTGAACAAAGATCTGAAGAAGGTGAGGGAGCAAGCCATGAGGCTACCCAACAAAAAGTAATCCATGTAATTAAAAAAAAAAAAAACAAGTACACAAGCCCTTACACAGGAGCATTCCCTAAGGTGTGCGAGGACAGCAAAGAGGCCACTAGGCTGGGGTAGAATAAACAAGGGAAGAGGAGGAGATTAAGTCAGAGAGTTATAGGAGTGGGGGCAGATCATGTAGAACCCTGTAGGAACTAGAAGGACTTAAGTTTTTCCTGTGAATGAGAACCACTGGCAGGTTCTGAGTGAGGAGAGATATGATCTGACTTTCATTTTAAATGAACATACATACATAAGCAGTGACTGCTGTGAGATTAAGGATGCCCAAGACCCCTGACACAGTGAGCTCAGCCTGATACTGCCCATTAGCTTGTTGAGAGCAAGACAGAGGGACCTGATCTTTGTTGTTGATGGCAGAATGGAGTTTTTTTGTATTTTTCCTTGTTATTATAAAGGAAATCCTTTAAAAAATAATCCATGTGGTGCTCATAAAAGTGAAGTCCCCCCACCAAACAAAAAAACAAGAATGTGAGACTCATCTTTATTTAATTTGGCACTGTTCTAATAAAGCTTAAACTGTGGTTCATGGTCTTGACAGCTTGTCTTATCCAAAAGGAAATAATAGGGAGGAAAAAAAGATAGAGACAGACAGATGAATTACAATTCCTTTGATCTGGGTCCTAACTGTAAGGGGACCCCAGATAAATCAATGAGTCAGAGAAAGGGGAGTAAGATGTAATCCAGAACACTGATGACAACAGCTGTCTGTCTGCCTACCTGTCTTCTGAGATCATCATCAAGGTATGAAATCATCACCCAGGCCAGAGAAGGCAGGGCAAGATCGAGGTCCACCATAGAACTATGGGGCCTGTAGCATCTGACTCCACTTCTTAGGGGCAGGAAGTAGATACCCAGACACTGGTTTTTATCTCTGCCTCTTGAGATGTGAGTCAATGTGAGTAGTGATGGAAACCTGCAATGGAAAAACCCAAGGAAAACCAAGATCTCCAGGGAAAATTATAAACAATCTCATACATCAAAGGTCTCTCTGATGGTTTCTTTGCAAGTAAGTTATAGCAAAAAGAACACTGTCATAGGAGTAAGGAAATTCATTCTCCTTCCATGTCTACCACTAATTATGTGACTTCAGGAAACATAATAACCTCAATGGGCCAATTTCCTCATCTAAAATAAAAGAGAGGACAAGAAAATACCTAAGGTTTCCTTCAAGCTCTAAAATCCCTGAATATAAGCAAAAACATGTTTTTTTAAAGCTTACATTAATATTTAGGGTTTTAGGAGATCCAAAAGATAGGTATTGCTTAAGGTTCTACAGTTTTTCATCAGCTCTATAGACACCTAAGTGATATGAACACAAACAAGGGGCCCTTCCTTAAAGAGCTAACATATTACAAAAATGGGCAAAATTTGTTTGCCCACCATTTCCCTTCAACCTTATTTTTATGAATTACTACTCCCCTCTGTCCAACCGATACTAATATAAAACATACAGTTCAGAGGCAATTGTAATGACCAGGGAACTAGAAGTTTAAAAATACGCAAGAATTAAGTAACAGACATCAAAGTATGAGAGAGTAAACAGACTAAGAAAACACTTTAAAATTATTAATAAAGTAGTGTTTTTGAATAGGTAGCATGCATGTAGTACACAAAACATAATATTCAAAAAGTATATATAGTTAAAAGCAAACAAAACCATTTTCTAAGGGATAAATCAAAGAGGGCACTTAGACTTCAAAGTATACTGTGCTCTATTTCTTAGATTGGGTAATGTGTCCATGGGTTTGTGTACTGTATATATTGTTATAGTACACACTCTATTTATTCTTTCACATTTATGGGGTAGTCCATAATCATAATAAACTTAAAAGAGAAGTCAATTGATTTGTGGAACAAATTCTCTTCCATCCCAATCCCAGGAGGTAGTCACTGTTACTAGTTTCTTATGGTCCTTCCAGAGAGATCCTATACATAGACAGCGTAGGGCTGGAGGGTAGGGTGTGGGTAGTGTATGTATGTCTGGGTACAGTGCGTGTGGGTGTGTGCAATGCATATGTCTCTCATATGTGCACAAGAGAGACAGAAAAAATGAACTGACTCCCTAACTGTGCCTCATCAAGATCAGATGTGTCAGGGACCAAAGCGTAACTAGGGAACTGCTTCAATCCTTTTCTCTACAACGGAACTTTTTCACTTTTGTAGTTTATAAACTAATAAGACTGCACTGGCCTCCCTGGTCAAAACCTTACATATTAGCTGTCAGGAGCTGAGCCCCAGAATTTCTCTGTTCTAAAATACAGGAGACTCAGTGCTGTGCCCCAATATTCCCTTAGTCTTAGCTTCAGAAATTCCAAATATCCAAGATCATTAGTTTTCTAATCACAATGATCTAGGGAGCTTTCCATAGTGGTGATAGATGCTTTAATCCTCTAACTGTGGCTTGATCAGAACACTTAGATTTAGCAATACACATCACAGAAAGACAGACAAGGCACGCTGCACATCCTGAGATGTCGAAGAATTTCGATTTTTAAAGTCAGCTTTCAACAGCACCTGTTTTGGACAAGGACTGGCTAAGATACAGGATAGCGGTTAGAAATGGATTCATTTCTTAATGCAAAAAGATTTCAAAAACCTTTGATAAATTCTTGATTTAAAAGACTGATGCCTATTTATTAGGGGAAGTATGCCATTTCATTCATTTAAAAAAAATTTTTTTCTGAGGGTCTACATGTGCCAATGTAAGAAGCCAATATATAGATGAATATATTGCCTTTGAGAAGCTAATAATCTAATTAGGGAGACAGGTAAAATGATAATTAGTCTACATTGTAAAGGTGGTGCTGTAGGTACAGAGATGAGGAAGGACTGACTCTATTGAGAGAGGTTTCACAGAAAGGCAGTATCTGAACTGGATCTCAAATGGTCAGTAAGAAACCACCATCAGTAAGCAGGATAAAAAGTCTTTTTTTTTTTTTAATATTCCTTTTCTGGGCCATTTACTAAGATTTACTTATTATTATTATTTTTAATCCTTACCCAAGGATATTTTTGCATTTATGTTCAGATAGAGCAGGAGGGAGAGAGGGAGGAAGAGAGAGAGAGAAACATCGATGTGAGAAAGACACATTGAGTGGCTGCCACCCACACGACCCCAACCGGGGCCGGGGACAAACTGCAACAGAGGTACGTGCCCTTTGCGGGAACCGAACCCAGGACTCTCTGGTCAGCAGGCCGACGCTCTAACCACTAAGCCAAACCAGCCAGGGCCCGAGGATATTTTTCCATTTATCTTCAAATAGAGTGGAAGGAAGGGAAGGAAGGAGGGAGGGAGAGAAACATCGATGTGAGAGAGAGAGACATCGACTGGTTGCCTCCCCCACCGCCCTGGCCCCGACCAGGGCTGGGGACGAACCACAACCGAGGTATGTGCCCTTGGCTGGAATCAAACCCGGGACTCTTTGGTCCACAGGCAGACGCTCTAACCACTGAGACAAACTGGCCAGGGCAGGATGAAAAGTCTTTACATGCAAGTATGCCTCACCAAAATCTCCAAGTTCCAAATGCTAAATGAAAACTGTCAGTAAGTATACAATGTACCCTGGAACTTTGCTATAATACTCAGTTTCTTAAAGTTTAATTTAAGGTAGAGACATTGCATCTTGAATCTTGTCTTAAAGAGGTTTAATTACTTTAAAATCTTATTAAACAGTAGTTTCACCTAAAAAGCATATATTCATGGAAGTCCCAAATATTTTACTGCTAGAAAACCTACGGGTCACGTAGTCTAAATGTCTTGATGTTAAAAAAAAAAAAAAAAAGGTTGGCTTTTAGTTTATTAAGGCTTCATAACAGATGTTTTATTTCCCATCATAAATATAGCTGTCATATTACTGTTATAATTCATAACTTCTTCTGAAGGCTAGAGCTTCAGAAGAAAACAGTAACAATTTCACAAAAACAATACATTTTTAAAGTTTCTGGCCCTGGCCGGTTTGGTTCAGCAGTTAGAGCATCGGCCTGCGGTCCAGAGAGACCCGGGTTCGGTCCCCACTAAGGGCATGTACTTCGGTTGCAGTTTGTCCCCGGCCCTGGTTGGTCGTGCGGGTGGCAGCCACTCGATGTGTCCCTTTCACGTCGATGTTTCTCTCTCTCTCTCTTCCTCTCTCTCCCTCCCACTCTATCTGAACAAGGAATGGAAAAATGTCCTCGGGTGAGGATAAAAATATAAATAAAAAAAAATAAAGTTTCTGAACATTAGGAATCACAACTTATTAGAGAAACTGGTTTCCCATTATTACTCCTTCCTATGCCCAGCTTCTCTACTTTTACACACACAGGCAAAAGAAAGAGGTCCACATACATGCTCTTCTCTGCAGACCTTTCATTCTACCTGTATACAACACCCTTGTCAATTTCATCTACACTTTTCTTACATACTATTATCCTTTGAAAATTTTATGAAGTAGTTGGTCCAACAGATGGGTGGCTAGCTCTGCCCAACATATGTCGTAGGAAAAACAGCTCTTAGGCTAGACAAGAAAATAAATAAATCCCTTTCCCTTATCCAGTGAGACCCCTTAGGAAAAAGCAAGCAATCTTTTAGTCTTTATTAAGAAAAGTTACTGGACTGAGGTGATCTGTAAATAACAGATGATCAAAGAAGGGAGAGAAAGTTCAAATGCTAACATCAACTCCTTAAGATGAAATATGCACTTGCCCACAAACAGCAGAGACCTAGAATACAGAGAGGAAAAAATAATCTGAGTCAGTGTAACTGGGAGCTATTTCATCAAAGACAGATGGGAAACATTCAGATAAGCACATTATCTTGTTTAGAACACAGGCTCAACAGATCTGAGGGAGGAAAAAGAAAGGCAACCTGGAACACACAGCATATTATGAACAGAAAAACTCAATTAAGTAACTCATCATAGTCTTATTTCTAAAACCAAACACACAAAAAAGAATAGTAGCAATATCTTTTCTCTTTGTCCCTTACCTGTCCAAAGCTTAACCAGATAGCATCTAATCCTATCTTCAGACAGATATCTATGTCTTTCAACATACTTATCTAAGTGCTCCCCAAGGAGAACAGTGAGACCAATTCTGCCAGAGATAGTATCTGCCAGAACCAAGGAGTCTCATTCTCCTTTGAGTGAAGGCCAGTGTATGGGAAGAGATCCTCAAATGCCACTTGTACGAATATATCAAGATATGCTGTGAAACAGGAAAACACTAGACTACATTTTAGCAGAAGTCTAAAAATAACAAAAGAACATTCCCTATTTTTAGATATCTAACTTAGAAGTTTAAAAACACTAAAAGTAAAACAAACCATTAAAAACAAACTGGAATTTTAAAATGTTTTAAAAGGTAGTTTTGAGTTGGGAAAACTGTTTTTAGAGAAAATTTTTTAAAATCCTGAATTCTTTCTGTTTATTGCCTCCTTGCTCAAACTTTCCCATCTCCAAAACTTAAGAGTCTCAATCCTATGTGTTATGAAGAGCATTTCCAAAGACCATGGAGAAAGAACAGCTAAGGAAAAAAAATGACATGCTTTTACATAAAGACATAAAAATAGAGTATAGATTATTGCTTAAAGACAGTAATGTATAAAACAGCAAAAGCAAGTTAATTATCTTATATTAAAAGCAGTGCCACACAGGATAAAATAATTGATTAAAGGAAAATAGTTACTTTTTTCCCACATAAGTCTCCTCACTGAACAGTTTTAAGGTCAGTAAACATCTAATTCAAAGCTATGTCTGAATAATTAGAATTTGCAATTAGGATAAAAAATTATTAGTATTTTTTGCAATAAAAACTTGAAAAGGCAAACATTTACTAGAACATTAATCTTTATCCACATCTATCTTCATCTCCATCTCCATCCAATCCTAACACAAATATTCCCAATCTTTTTAAGAAAACCTATGGCAAATAGGATTTACAGGAAATATGGGAATTACCGGACTGCACAGCCATCATTAACATCTCAGGTTCCAGTAGAGTCATAACAAATTCTTCTCAGAAACAACAGCCCAAAAATATAATGAAAAAAATTCAAAGTCACAGAAGATGTTGTCTTCAGAAGCTACTGAAGCTTTCATAAATTCAATCTCATGCCTTATGTTCAAATCAGACTGTGAGAACTCACTCCCCTTCTCAGTGCAGTTACCAGTTTATCCACCCTTCAGGCAAGTCAAGATGGCACAGAGTTGAATTACTGCTGACAGGAAACCAAAAAAGCTCTCAAGTTAAGACATATGAAGTGTGGTTAGAACAGTGAGTGAGCTCCTCCCCTTGCTATTTGCCTCTGGGAGGAGGAGAGAGAAATACAGAAAGAGACCTTCAGAAACCAATCAACTGCTTTTTTTCTCTTTCTTTTTAAAAAGGGAAAATGAGGTTTTGTTCAAAATCTTGGTATAAGGGACTCTGCTGCTATGCAATTTGGAGCAACAGATTAAACACAACCCCTCAATCTTGTGAAAGAAACCCAATTACTGACCCATTGATGGGGGGTGAGGAGGATTAGGCACATAGAAACACATACATACAAATAAATATGTATGGTGAGTTAGTTTTCTAAAAAAGAGTTCCAATGGCTTTTTCATCTGTGATATTTATAGGTAACAGGCTAAGGAACTTGAATATTTAACTACAGAAGCTCAACTATTTCTCCACCCCCACACTCCAATTAAAATATCTGTTTCAAAAAGTCATCTGAATACATTCCAAAGATGTAATCTGTCTTTCAGATCTGCCATCTCCTATAAGAGCCTCTGACTTGTTTCTATGTGAGACATGTGATCTGTGAATAGACAGCTTACTGATGTTATTTCACTTTTCTAAAATGCTTTATGATCCTGCTGGATATATGGAACACATAAGAAGACAGTTCCAATACAATATATAAGAATTTCCTTTTCCTGATAAAGAAACTTCAATTCTGTTTCTACTAGCACAGAGCAGGATCTTCTGAATAAAAACGAAGATGGGCACTTTACCTTCCATTGCAAAAATTAACTAAAATCCTTTTAAATTATAGCAATTTTCACTTATTCAAAATTAAAAGCTCATTCATTCCCTTCAGTACTTTTTACTAACAGATATTCATAAGAATATTCAGATGCTTTTTAGCATATTTGATTAACTTTTAAATAGCTCAAAACTAGAAATCCATGTTTAGGCCCTGGCCAGGTAGCTCTCAGTTGATTAGAGCGAGGTCCCAATATGCCAACGTTTCAGGTTTGATCCCCGATCAGGACACATACAAGAATCAACCAATGAATGCACAAATAAGTGAAACAACAAATGTGGGGGGTGGGGGGTCCCTTCCTCTCTCTAACAAACTCAGCCCAGTGAATGCCTAAATGCTTACCTAGTCAAATAAATGATAAATTAAAGCACTAAGATACTTTAAAAGAGAAAACTCTCAGAATGACTGAGGGCAATATTTTGTTATTTGAAAAGCAATGCAAATTTGGGGTGGTAGAGATTCTGTGGAGGAAAGGAAAACTTCCTTTCTTTCTCACTCCAAGAACATCATGTTTAAAAGAAAAGCTCTATATAGAACTGTGGGAATGACTCAACAGGCAACAGAGTGGCAGCCAGTGTGAGCTAAATGCTGTTCTGGAAAGACAGAGTCATTCTCTCTGGCCCCTCCTGGCAAACAAGCTCTCAAATTGTCTTATGAAAAATGGGTAAATTTCAACTCTCATACTATATGATAGTCTGGTCAGAGGTTAGCAACTAAAGGAAAAGCATCCCTAAAAGATTGAGTAATTCTTTTGTCCGTATGTAGGCTGTATAATATGCTGTGCAAGGGTTTTTCAAATGAAACAAGTTCTCACAGTTCTGTACTTACAGGAAAATATATACAAAATAGTAAGAGTCCTGCACAGAAGATGGTTGGAAGGTCAGAGGGCTGTTTCCCTCCTGCCAAAATTTTTCTCTTTGCTGTATGAGAGTGCTCGGAAAGCCACAACAATATTCCAGCCCTACACAGATACTGACAGTCATATAGTGGAATAACAGTAACACATCACATTTCAACTGACTTGTTAACTTTTTCACAGCAATTCCACACCCATTATCTATCTCATCTGCCCTCTGGGATAAAAGGAGCTAAATAAAAACAATTTTTAAAACAAAAATATAAAAAAATAATCTTAAAAAAGGGAAACAACGAGCAACACTATCTCTGCCTACTGCTAAGATTTTGCATTTACCCTGGAGTATCACACAATGACAGGTTTCAGAATTCCAAAAAGCTGAACTCCTACGGCAGCTTCAGTTCCACTATATTTTGTGCAAATTGGCAAAAATTTCATAGAAAGAGAACTAAAGTAACCTTTGACAAGGTCTCTGAACAAGTGAACATGATTTTCAAGTTAATGAAAATCATTACTCTTCAGGGAATGAAGAGTAATGATCTTAATTTCCAATAAAATAAAAGCTCTCTTGCTTTTTAAAAAAATATATGTTTTTATTGATTTTTTAGAGAGAGAGGAAAGGAGAGAGAAACAGAAACATCAATGTGAGAGAGAAACATTGATCGGCTGCCTCCTGCATGCTCCCACCAGGGATCAAGCCCGAGACCTGGGCACGTGCCCTGACCAGGAATCGAACCGGGACCTCTCTGTCTATGGGACAACACTCAATCCACTGAGCCACACTGGCCAGGCTCTTGCATTTTTTTTAGAGTGAGGGGAAGGGAGAGAAAAAGAGAGCAACATCGACGTATGACTGAAACACTGATTGGGTGGCGATTGAACCCAAAACCTAAGAATGTGCCCTGATGGGGAACCTGGCAACCTTCCAGTGCACAGGACAATGCTCCAACCAAGTCACACTGGCTCTTTTCCTTTTAATCATAACTCTCTACCTAATCAACACAAGTTTAATTTGATCTATAGTGTCTATTAATCTACTCTAAAAGGACTTAATAACCACAGAATATCAACAGTTTACCCACAAAGCTTTCTCATCCGCCACCAGCTCCCCAAAGGACTTTAGTGTTCATAATTAAGAGGAACTAAACAAGTTCTAATCCTACTTGACCTTCCTACTGGATTTGTCATAGTTTCTATACTCTTCTGAAAACTTATCTCCCTGATTTTCTTAAAACTCCTACTTTCAAAAAAAAAATCCTACTTTCCTCTCTGACCTTTCTCTCAGAATCCTAAGTGACTCCTCTTTCTCTGCCCTGCCCCCCAGGGGCACCCCTTGCCTTTTATATATTCTCCCTGGCCAATCTCATCGGTTCTTTCTTTCTTTTTTTAATCCTCACCTGAGGATATTTTTCCATTTATCTTCAAACAGAGCGGGAGGGAGGGGGAGAGAGAGAGAGACATTGATGTGAGAGAGACACACTGATTGGTTGCCAACTGGGGCCGAGAACAAACCTTGACAGAGGTACGTGCCCTTGGCCAGAATCGAACCCCGGACGTCCTGGTCCACGGGCCGATGCTCTAACCACAGAGCCAAACCAGCCAGGGCGATCTCATCCTTTCTTAAAGTTAACTACCACCTACATACTGATCCATATCTAGCTCTGACTTCACCTGTAAGCTACTAACTATGCACCTCTACCCAGAATTTTTTTTAAACTGGGGAAGCTCGTTAGGAATTTAACTATATAGTTAGTAGAAGTTTCATTAACTTTGTGCTAAAAACAGTTTGCCAAAATCCCACTTGGTACGAATTAATTCTAAGATTGTTGAAACACTTCACTAAAGGTTTTACAAATGTGCACCTCATTGAAACACTTCAACTGGATATTTCTTTTTTTGTTTGTTTGATGTGGCAAAAAAGGAGGTACATCTGTAATACTTTCAACAATAAAGATAAAAATTTTTTAAATAATAAGAATAAAAGCCTTTTACTACCCAGATATCTTAAACTCGATATGTCCAAAAGCAAATTTCCAGTATCATCACCCTGTCCCAAACCCTCGAAGTACTTTGCTTCCATTTTCCCTAGCTTAGGTAACAATACTCTGGTCTCAAACCATAAATTTAGACTCCCATCCCTCCTGCCCCAAATATCTAAGTATAACTAATTATCACATAATTTATTCCTCAAATCCATCCTTTTTGTTCCATCCCTACAACCAGTGCTTTATTTCGGGTCCTTAATAATTCTTGTCTGGAGTATAGCAACAGCTTTTTAAAAGCATTATAAAAAAAAGTTCAAACATACACAAAGGTAGAAAGAATGGCAATAATAAGCTGTATGTACCCTACCACCTAGCTTCAAAATGTATCAACACATGCCCCCCCTCCACATACATAGCACCCAGCAAACACTGGATCACTCTGAAGCTAACTAAGCATCTAATTTCATCTTTATTCTGTATATATAAAAGATAAAAATTATTTTTAACAGAAGCAAAACACCACTACCACACCTAAATTTTTTTATTTTATTTTTTTGGTACGTGCCCCTAGCGGGAATCGAACCTGGGACTCTCTGGTCCACAGGCCGACGCTCCAACCGCTGAGCCAAACCAGCCAGGGCCCACACCTAAATTTTTAAAAATCCCTTAATATCATCAACTACCCAATCAATGCTCAAGTTTTCCCAACTGTCTCATAAAATTTTTAGGGTTGATTTATTCAAATCAGAGTCCAACAGGGACAACACATTGAATTTTCATTGATGTATCTCTTAAGTCTCTCTTAATCTACAGATTCCCTCCACTTCCTCTCTTCTTTGTTGAAAAAAAAAACCAGGTTGTTTGACCACATTTTGGATTTTGCTAACTGTATCCCCATGGTATTATTTAACCATGCTCCATACCCTATATTTACACTAAATTACAAGTTAGATACAGAGGCTTGATCTAATTCATGTTAAAGTTTTTCACAAGAATATTTCATAGGTGGTACTTAAGCAATAACTTCCTAACAGTGCTCCTTTTCTCCCCAGCCTTGTCTTGATTAAAACCCATCCTTGTTACCACCCGTTTCTTATTCATCCTTCAAAACTCAGTTTAGTCCGGCCGGTGTGGCTCAGTGGTTGAGCATCGACTCATGCACCAAGAGGTCGCTTGGTTCGATTCCCAGTCAGGACACATGCCCAGGTTGTGGGCCCGATCCCCAGTGGGGGACATGCAGGAGGCAGCCAATTGATGTTCTCTCTCATCCATGTTTCTGTCTCTCTCTCCCTCTCCCTTCCTCTCTAAAATCAATAAAGGAAAAAAAAAACTGGGGGGAAAAAAAACTCAGTTTAAGTGCTGCCTTCTCCAGAAAGCCTTCCCTGATCCTGGCATTTCTCCCACCCTCGTCACACCTCCATGAATATGATACATATCCTCCATTTATGCTCCCCCAGAACCTGTGCCCACCTATATTACTGCTCTTTACCACATGACTTAATGCCTCTGCATTAAAAGATCTAACAGTGCCTGATGTGAAAGCATTCATAAATGTATGCCAAATGATATGAAAAGTACTATTTATCGCAGAAAATTCTAGCAGCATGGGAAAAGTTCATAACAAAAGAATCCCCACCTACCTAGAAAAGACAGTCTACTACAATTTTAATTAGAACACATGCTGAATGTGTTATTATTTAATAAACTACTTCAGGAAGACAAATTATCCATAGCACTGAAGTATATATAGGGTTAACATAAATAAGTGTAAGGCCCTCAGCAATATTAAGTGCTAATGATGATGAAAATGCACAAACTGTAGACCTCCCCTCCAAAATAAGCAGTCCTTTAACCTTCAAAAGCTGTCAACCTCATTAACAACTGAAACCAATTTCTATGATGAACTGTAGTATAAACAGGTATACACAAAATAATAAATTATCTCTGTGAGATTTCAGAACACTGAAATGTAATCTTGTTCCTATGTTCATTTCTGATTTGGGTTCTCACAAGTGCATGTATGAGATAACTGAGGTTCAACTCCACAAAAATCTAATCATCATACTGAAATTTTACAGGTTCTAACCAGGTAAGTCTCTCCCCCAGACACCTAGTATTGGGCAAAGTGAAAATACCCAAAAGATAACATAACCCAGCACCCAGACAAGTTGCTGCAAGCTCAGGGAAGCTTCTATTTCCTGTGACCAAGACCTACTACTGATAAAAAACCCAGTCAAGACCTGCATACCTGGAAGGATCACACATTACCACAGGTATGCTAGTCTTTGGCCTTAGGACAAATAAAGGCTTTGTTTTCAGCTAATTCTCCAAAGTATAATAAATGTTAAGAGCAATGATAGCCATAAATATAAACAGCCAACTCACTCATACTGTATGTCCAAAATATTGTCATTATGCACAATGTCAATACCAATGGGGACACTAAAACAGATGAACCAGACTGACACTGCCTCTGCCCTCGAGGGCCTAAATGAAGTAGGGTAGAAAATCTCTAACCAACAATTAAAAAACAAATAAAGCCCTGGCTGGTTTGGCTCAGCGGTTAGAGCATTGGCCTGCGGTCCAGAGAGACCCGGGTTCAGTTCCCGCTAAGGGCATGTACCTCGGTTGCAGTTTGTCCCCGGCCCTGGTTGGGTCGTGCGGGAGGCAGCCACTTGATGTGTCCCTTTCATGTCGATGTTTCTCTCTCTCTCTCTCTCTCTCTCTCTCTCTCTCTTCCTCTCTAAAAAAAATAAATAAATAAAAATTAAAATTAAAAATGAAGTGCTAAATAAAAATACAAACAATGAGCTAAACAAATATAAAAACAGCAGCAATTCATTCTGGGGAAGGATGATGTGAGCTGGCTCTTAAAAAAATAAAGGCACCAGATATAATCAGTTTCTTTTCAAAATTCCAACTCCACAGACTTGTATGCCCATGAATCATAAAATAACAAAGCCAAAAGAAACCCAGTCTTGACCTAATCCATTCCCTTATCCAGAGTACTGAGAGTGAAATACATGTAGGAAACTCTTCCACAAATTCCTTACAAGTGGTTCCCAGTCTGTTCTAGAGTACTTGTGGAACAACCTTAAAAATAATGTTTTAGTGGGCAAGGAAATGAACTGAATGATGAAAAACAATGAAACACCCACAGGCTACAAACATTTAGGGAAAAGTTCTTCCTCACTAGTCAAAGAAATAAAAATTGAAATGAAAACATTTCATCTATCACATTAGCAGTTTTTTAAAAATGACACTATCAATGGTAATAAGTGAACCAGGCACTCATACAGGGTTGATAGAAGTATACATTGGTAGGCCACTATGGAATTAAATGGGACAAGGTATTTCTCAAGAACCTTAATTCTTAATAAGGCCAACATAGGCCAGTGTGATCTAGGCCCTATATGCTTACTTATTTCACATTACTCTCTTTTCTTTTTCTCTTTTTTTTTTTTTCATTTTTTGTTCAGATAGAGTGGGAGGGAGAGAGAGGAAAAGAGAGAGAGGAGAGAAACATCGACGTGAAAGGGACACATCGAGTGGCTGCCACCCGCACGACCAACCAGGGCCGGGGACAAACTGCAACCGAAGTACATGCCCTTAGCGGGAACCGAACCCGGGTCTCTCTGGACCGCAGGCCGACGCTCTAACCGCTGAGCCAAACCGCCCAGGGCACATTACTCTCTTTTTCAATCCCTCCATTAACATACTGGTATACTCTTAGTTTTATTGTGCCAAGTTTTCCCCAATAACCCTTACATGTCCCCTGTTTCCCTTCCCCCATCCCCTTTTCCCCCAGCCTTAACACATGCTGGTCTCTCTTTCCTTTGTTTGGCCATCGCTACTTTTGCTTTGGTTGTCAGTTTAAATGTCTCCTTCCTCAAGAGGACTTTCCTGACCAACAACACTCCACCATCTAAATTAGAACCATCACTATTAAATCTGTTACAACATCTTATGCTCTCCCCCCACCCAAGCACTTACCAAAGTTTTAACTGTGAATTGGCTTATTTATAAGTCTTTGTTTATTCTTTCTTTCACTAATGTAAGTTCCATGACAATGAGAACCTTATCTATCTTGTTCCTTACTATGTCTCCAACACTTAGAACACAGATGGTGCTCATCAGTCACTAAATAAATTTGCAAGGTTAAAATGGTCAAATTCTTTAAGCTAATATTTCTACTTCTAAGGAAATAATCCAACATGTAAAAAAAAAAAAAGCTTCAAAAGATGTTCATCAAATTTTTGTCTCAGTGTGAAAACCAGAAAATGATTCAAATGTCAGGGCGGGGGGCAGGGGAGCTTAAACAAATGATGGCATAGAATGGAATACCATACATCCATTAAAAAGGCTACTTATAAAACTTTCAGTGAGATCTGAAAAACCTTAAATTCTACAATGCTAAATGAAAAAAGCATAGTATTAGCTCAGTAGTTGTTTTTTTGGCTGCTTGTCGTTTATTTTCCACTTGGTGCAAGGTGCATGGTTACTGGGTGTCAGGAAGGCTTGTGTGTGGCTTGGGTAGTAAAAGAGCGAGGCTCTCTCAACTTCCTTTTTGGTGTTTTGCTGTCTTGATATAAAAGAACTCCACTGCTTCTGCTTGCTGCAGCCTGCCTAGTCTATAGGGTGGGGTGAGAAAGAGGAAGGGGAGTAAAGGGGGAGGGGAAGCGTCTCTGGAAGTCTGGTGATGGCCACTCAGGATGGGGGCCCAGCATTGGCTCTGCTGGGCTGGCCACCAGGCTGCTTCCTGAGCCAGGTCACAGGTGGTCATGCTGCTGGAGGCCTGGGGAGATTCCAAGTGCTCTGGAGACTCCAACACTGTGGCCATGAATGGGAAAGTGGACTTCCCAAAAAAGAAGTTTCCCCACCAGTGATCCGGGTCAGCCTTGGGGAGACCAGAGTAGTAGGGGATGGTTTCCCCAGGGTACTCCGCACTTCCACAGGAACTGTTACTGGAACTCGAACCCAGGCGGTGCTGGTAGTAGTTGTTGGGTGGCCATGAGCGAGCTGGATGGCTGCCATGCTCTTGCTTGTGGACTGGTGGAAACCTTGGCAGCAACTCCTTGTGCCACCACCTCGGCATGCGATCACAGGTGGTAGAAATGGGGGTGGTAGGCCACGCAACCCATTTGCAAAGGAGACTGAGGGAGGCCACTCCACGACCTAGGCAAGTAGGGGCAGCTCACTTTTTTGTTTTTTGAATATATTTTTATTGATATGAGAGAGGAAGGGAGAGGGAGAAAGAGACAGAAAGATCAATGTGAAAGAGAATCATCCATCGACTGCCTCCTGCACGCCTCCTACTGAGAATCAAGCCCACAATCAGGCATGTGCCCTGACTGGGAATCAAACCAACGACCTGTTGGTGCATGGGTCAGTGCTCCACCACTGAGCCATACAGGCCGGGCTCTTTTTGTTTTTCTTAATTCCTTACCCGAGGATATTTTTCCACTGATTTCAAAGTGGGAGGTAGGGAGGGGAAGAGAGAGAGAGAGAAACATTGATGTGAAAGAGGCACATCGATTGGTTGCCTCCCACACAACCCCAACCAAGCCAGGGATCGAACCTGCAACCAAGGTATGTGTCCTTGACTGGGAATCAAACCCAAAACTCTCCATACTCTAACCTCTGAGCCAAACTGGCCAGAGTAGCTCGGTTGTTTTAATACATACATTTGGAAGAAGACTAGAGGGAAATAAACCATATATACTATAGCAATTTTCTATGAAAAATGGAATCCAATGGGAGGGTTTTGTTTTTTAAAGAGGGAGAGTCTATCTGGTATCTGTTCTCTAGGAATCTAGCACAACATTTGACAAATACATGAGAACGGGAAATTGATTATCTTTAAGTACTGAGATGAGGTAGGTTATGAAATTCTCTAAATCACATTATAAACAGAATCAGTGAGTTGACACTTAAGATTTGGGCGTTTTTCACATTGGCCGGGAGACCGAATCTATAAAATCCTTGAAAACCAAGCTTCCCGAAGAGCATAAATAACAAAGCTCTTTCCTTTCCCCAGTTAATTGGTACCTCCTGTGTAATACTAAAGCATGAAAGGATGCAGTGTGTACCCTTACAAAAAAAAAAAAAAAAACAACTACATTATCTACCCTTTCTTCTGCAGGCTACACATGTGGAAAACAAATGAGTACTTCCTAAGTTTTACACAAAGGAACAAAAAGCCTATGAAGGGGACCAAGCATGTCCTTATCACTTCTACTCTCTCCTTACCTCTTTTTACATAACTCTTCCCATCCCAACCAGCACAGCAGATAACTGTATTTTGTTTCAGAAATATATTTGGGATCAGCAAGAACAGTTAGAAAATAATTTTTTTTTTTTTATCCTCATCTGAGGACATTTTTTTTTTCTTCATTTTTTGTTCAGATAGAGTGGGAGGGAGAGAGAGGAAGAGAGAGAGAGAGAAACATCGACGTGAAAGGGACACATTGAGTGGCCATCACCCACGCGACCAACCAGGGCCGGGGACAAACTGCAACCGAGGTACATGCCCTTAGCGGGAACTGAACCCGGGTCTCTCTGTACCGCAGGCTGATGCTCCAGCTGCTGAGCCAAACCGGCCAGGGCAGAAAATAAATTTTAAAAAATAACACAATGGCATTAAAATATATAAAACCTCTAAAAATAAATTTAATAAAAGATGTAGAAGACCACCACACAGAAAATTATAAAACCACATGGGAGACCTTACTGAAAATCTAAATAAATGAAGGAATATACCACATTCACAGTACAATATTCTAAAGATGTTAATTCTCCACAAATTGTTTTATAGAGTTAATGTTATCCCAATCAAAATCCCACCGTAATTTTAAAATCCATATGGAAAGACACTCTTGGAAAAGAAAAAGGTGGGAGGACTTACTTCTCCCATGTAACAGGGCTTATTACAGTTACTGTTATTAAGACTGTGAGACGTCCAGCCGGTGTGGCTCAGTGGTTGAGCATGGACCCATGCACCAAGAGGTCGCTGGTTCGATTCCCAGTCAGGACACATGCCCAGGTTGTGGGCCCGATCCCCAGTGGTGGGCATGCAGGAAGTGGCCAATTAATGTTCTCTCTCATTGATGTTTCTATCTCTCCCTTTCTGTGTAAAATCAATAAAGGGGAAAAAAATTTTTTTAATTAAAAAATAAAAAGACTGTGAGGTGCAGGATTAGCTGACAAGAAAAAAAATGACAACAGTAGAAAAAATAGGCAAAAGATTTCACTAAGCACTTCACAAAATCCAAATGGCCAATTAATATAAGAGGTATCTAACCTCATTAGAAACCAGTATTTTGAAAATCAAGAATGTCATACGATACCTTTATATAATTAGCAGAGTAGTAATCATTAAAAATCTAATGATTCCAAGTGTTGTCAAGGATATGGAGCAGTGGGAACGTTCATATACTGCTGGAGGGTATATAAACTGGTACAACAACTTTGGAAAATGGTTAGTATTACCTAATAACTTTACATTTGTGTATATATATAGTGGGAATTTCCATTCCTATGTATATATGCCTGTGTTCATGCACCAGGATACATGAAGAACACTCACAGCAATGTGTAATAACCTAAACCTGGCAACAACCCAAACGTTCACCAACAAAATGGATTTTTATAAAATTACGGAGTAATTTTCCATGGGAACATCTACTATGCAGTAATGAAAATAGATGAACTAAAGCTATATACATGAACAAATATCACATATGTTGAGCAAAAGAAGAATACAGATTCATTCATATAAACTTCAACTAAACTATATTGTTTAGGAATAAAAATACAGCATGTAAAACAAATGACTGTCAAGAATAGCAGTTACTCCTAGGAAGAAGAGATGTGGTTGTGATCAAAGAGGAGCAGATGGGCCCTGTCTGGTTTGGCTCAGCGGTTAGAGCATCGGCCTGTGGTCCAGAGACCCGGGTTCGGTTCCCGCTAAGGGCACGTACCTCGGTTGCAGTTTGTCCCCGGCCCTGGTTGGGTCGTGCGGGAGGCAGCCACTCGATGTGTCCCTCTCTCTTCCTCTCTCTCCCTCCCACTCTATCTGAACAAAAAATGAGAAAATGTCCTTGGGTGAGGATTAAAAAAAAAGAGGAGCACATGAGAGGCCTCCTTGGGGATCACAATGAGCAATTGCTAGGCTGAGTAGTGGTTACACAGCTCTTTACTTTGTGATTATTATGTAAACTACCATATGATTTATGTACTTTTCTGTATATATGTTATTATCCCCCCCCCAAAAAAATAAAAGAAAACAATACCTGAATGGTAAAAATATATATATCATCAATCTAATTTCAAGGAAGGTGATTAGTATAAGAAACTTTTCAGCTTTGCAGCCTAATCTCAAATACTCTGTCCTGTTGTTCTCCAAGTATATTCATAGGTGTTGGATCATGAATAATCTGTGCTTCAGAAATGAAGGTTCCTATAGGTGTAGATATAAGCAATTTTTTGTGGGTGACATTTCAAGTTTTTATTTATTCAATCATTGGTGGGTTAGAAAAAGACACTTTCTCAATAATAAGACCCCCTTCAAAATGCAAAAATCGCCCTGGCCGGTTTGGCTCAGCGGTTAGAGCATCAGCCCGTGGACAAGAGAGTCCCGGGTTCGGTTCCCGCTAAGGGCACGTACCTCGGTTGCAGTTTGTCCCCGGCCCCAGTTGGGGTGGTGTGGGTGGCAGCCAGTCGATGTGTCTCTTGCACATCGATGTCTCTCTCTCTCTCTCTCTTCCTCCCTCTCTCCTTCCTGCTAAAAAAAAAAAAAGCAAAAATCCAAGTTATACAAAGTTCTCATCAGCTTTAATAACCAACCAAGAATTTGTTAACCAGAACACAAGAAGTGCAGGGTAGCTATCAAGGGGATGCCTAGGAAGACGGACCAAGCAGGGAAAGGAAAAGGTAAATCTCACCAGTTTCAAAAATGTTGCCTGGTATTCAACCTCTATCCAGGACCCAAAAAATTATCCCCCATAAACAGAATACTAGTCCAAAATTTAGTTTGTGTTACCTAAAACAGAAAGATAAAAACAAAAGACACTTGTTATTTGTTAGATCTGATAAAAGAGCTAATGGTTTGTTCATTAAAGAAATAGGAGCCCTGGGCGGTTTGGCTCAGCGGTTAGAGCGTCGGCCTGCGGTCCAGAGAGAACCGGGTTCGGTTCCCGCTAAGGGCATGTACTTCGGTTGCAGTTTGTCCCCGGCCCTGGTTGGTCGTGCGGGTGGCAGCCACTCGATGTGTCACTTTCACATCGATGTTTCTCTCTTTCTCTCTTCCTCTCTCTCCCTCACACTCTATCTGAACAAAAAATGAAAAAATGTCCTCGGGTGAGGATAAAAAAAAAAAAAGAAAGAAATAGGAGGGAAGGAAGCAAAACTAGTAGCTGTAGTACAACTTCTTCTTTAACCTTTCAATGTCTTCCTCAGTCTCATTTACTATAGGCACTTTATAAGTATCTGCTGAATACTAATTTCCATAGTGATCACATCAGTGAACAGTAGAACTGCAGAAGGCACAAATGATTGTCCTGAAATAAAATTTTTAAAGTCAAGGACAAGCCCAGCTGGTGTGGCTCAGTGGTTGAGCATTGACCCATGCACCAAGAGGCTGCCACTTCAATTCCCAGTCAGGACACATGCCCAGGTTGTGGGCCCAATCCCCAGTGGGGGGCATGCAGGAGGCGGCCAATCGATGTTCTCTCTCATCGATGTTTCTATCTCTCTCTCTCCCCCCACTTCCTCTCTCTCTAAAAATCAATTAAAAAAAAAAAGTCAAAGACAAAATGAAAGGTCAAGCATACAACCCCCAAAATGACAGCTTTCTCTTGGAAATTTTTATTTATCCAACTTTTGTCTGCAATGCTTCTGAGTTATGCATTCCATGTAATTACTATTCACTGTGTCACAACTCTATAATTCCCAACCTTTAAAAGGCACATCTCTTAGGATATAAGCAAGCCTCCAACTTATAAATGGATTATATTCCAAAAATTAATTTGTACTTTAATCATTTGGAACATGGAATGTATTTTCCCACAGAAGTCATGAAATATGAATTATGGCAAAATTCCCAGGCTTTCCCACAAAAGCCTACAGGACAACTAAAATGCCATATATTTGCAATGAGAAAAAGAAGCAAACAGCTCCCATTCTAGAGGCTCCTGAAAATAGCCTTATGCAGTCTCAGCCAGTTCTGAAACATATTCACACTTAAAAAACTGATATCAGATTATTATGAAGAAGGAATAGAGATATGTAAGGAAAAGACAGCCAAAGAGCACTACACCACTAAAGGAAGAAGCGAAGTGAAACTTAAATTTTCCATTATGACACATTCATTTAATGTGTGCCAGAACTCCTTTAGCTGGAGCCAAAGGGGATGGGGTTCGATCATTAATAAGTTGTCTCCAGCCTTCTCCAAGCTCAGGCTGGACAGAATCCAAAGAAGAATCAATTAATCTTTTAGATCTAAGTGCTCAGCTTAGAAGAAGATAGAAAAGTAATATTAAAAAATATACCTTAAAACTTCTCTATCAACTTTTTCCAATTAGGCCAGTAAGGGTTGGGTTAACCAAAGGCACCTCCTCTCATCAGGACTCCAACTTCCTCTGTTTAGGAAATAGAGCTATCAGGACCTTGACTGCCTACTGCCCTATAAGGACTTTTGCTAACTCACTGAATTTCTATATAGCATAAGCTTCTAAATAAAAGATATAAAACATAAATTTCTCACTCCACCCTTTCAACACACAGTGTATCATCCATAAAAAAAAAGCAGCTCCTCTAACTCCAGAATTCATTCTGCTCTAAACTCCACACTTTCCAATTTTATCATCCTCTCAGGGATTTTCCATTTCTGCTCCTACTTTTACCTCCCTACAAATTACCATGCAAAGAAGACTCAATATAAAATACAATAATGATTTTCCAGCCTTTCTCCCTTTCGACAGGAAAAAGAGACCCAATTATGGTCCGGAAAGCCCTGCAACTAGACACTAAGATTGCCCCTGTCCAGACATTCACCTGATGGCTACTGGATGGAATAAAAAAGAAAACAATATGCATGTTTCACCAAGATAACATCTACTCTGCAACTTCCTAATTCTCTTAACTTGATAAACATTTTCTATTTTCTCTATAACAGAATCTCATTTTGACAGCTACTTTAGTGATTTTTGCTAAGCAATTAGTTATTTCTGATCACTGGTATACACTCTACTATATAAAATGTTTTCTGTAGTTATCAAACTTCTTATAGGTTCTTTCTTTATTAAGCCCCTCTCCTTCCCTTCAGCATTGTTCTAATACCAATATTTCACCACTATTTCCTTTCTAATGTTGAACACAATTTCATTTTCTTGGGTTTCTTTTCACCTGCCAAAATGATAATTATGTTGTATATACCATTATGTTTGTCAGTTTCAATATCCATATTCTCTTTAAGCATGATCACAATTAATCAAGTTGGGGATCCTGGCAGTTAAGAAACCATCCTAGCCCTGGCCAGTTTGGCTCAGCGGTTAGAGCGTCGGCCTGCGGTCCAGAGAGGCCCGGGTTCGGTTCCCGCTAAGGGTACGTACTTTGGTTGCAGTTTGTGCCCGGCCCCTGGTTGGGTCATGCGGGAGGCAGCCACTCGATGTGTCCTTTTCACGTCGATGTTTCTCTCTCTCTCTCTCTCTCTCTCTCTCTCTCTTCCTCTCCCTCCCTCCCACTCTATCTGAACAAAAAATGGAAAAATGTCCTTGGGTGAGGATTAAAAAAAAAAAAAAAAAAAAAGAAACCATCCTAGCATCTGAAGAGGTTGGCTCAGACACAGCTCAAACTAAATAGATGAATAATCTAGATCAGAAATTTTCAACTTGTGCTCTTTTGAAAGCTGCCTCAGGGAATGAAGGATGTCAAGTTAAGTGAGGGTCTGGCCCCCTCCACTCAGGTTTAATCCAATCAGAGCAGATGTTTTACACAGTAGGCCTATATATAAAATTTCAAATTTAGAGAGTTCTTCAGCCCGGCCAGTGTGGCTCAGTGGTTGAGCGTAGACCCATGCACCAAGAGGTCGCTGTTTCCATGGTCAGGGCACATGCCCAGGTGGTGGGCCTGATCCCCAGTGGGGGGGCATGCAGGAGGCGGCCAATCGATGTTCTCTCTCATCTATGTTTCTATCTCTCTCTCCCTCTCTCTTCCTCTCTCTCTAAAAACCAATAAAGAAAAAAATTTAAAATATATTTATATAAAGGTAGAGTTCTTCAACTTAGAAAAAAAAAGTTAAAACTTCTGGTCCAAATGTTCTATCACTATTTAAGAGAATAAAATAATTACTCCACCAAACATTTCACTTATACAGGGACAGATTCAGAAAGTTTTTCTTCCAAATAATCTAAACCCTGAATTAAACAAGTTTGCTGTTTTTTTTCTGTCCACTGACAGAGTCAATGATCATTTTCTTGTCTTCATTGCTTAACTCTAAAAAGTCAATGTTTCTGTGAGTTAGTAGTTCTAGTTTCATCATTCACTCATTTGCTCATGTATCCAACAAACATTTATCAAACATATTCTAAGACCTTACTACTCAAAGTGTGGCAACAGCACTGCTGTCAGCTGGATACTGGTTAGAATCTAGGCCTCACTCAGCTCTACAGAATCGGAATCTGCATTTAACAAGCACCCTAGTTAACTCATTAGCACACTAAAGTTTCTGGCTAGCCACTGAGAATACCACAATAAGACAGACATAATCCCTGCTTTCACAAAGCTTCTCATCTAGTAAAATATAATAACAAATAAATAGATAATTATGCACAGGGTACTTTGGAAGAACACTGAAAGAGCACACCCCTAACCTAAGTTGGGAGTCTGAGGAGGAAGCTCTGAAGAAAACACTTTCCCCTGATTCTTGACTAGACAGAAATGTCAGCCAGAAAAGGATGATGGTCATTCCAGGAAGAAAAAAAAACAGGAAGAAAGACGAACTGAGATGTGAACTTGTGTCTATTATGGGGAATCCCAAATCACTTAGTATGAGTGGGAACAGATGAGGGGTGGGGCAGAAGCTGACTATGAAGGACCTGGCTTGCCATTCTGAGGAGCATAAGCTTTATCCTGGAAGAACTGAGAAATCAAAGTGATTTCAAGCAAGAAAGCAGTAACCACATTTATGATTTAGAAAGATCATTCTAGTGGCCATAGGGACAAGAGTAGAAACAAGGGAGCCCAGTTAGAAGGACATCACAATAATTCAAGTAAAACATTATCTTTTTTAAATTAATTTATTTATTTTTGGTTAATCCTCACCTGAGGATATTTTTCCATTGATTTTTAGATAGAGTGAAAGGTAGGGAGGGAGGGAGAGAGAGAGACATCCATATGAGACAGACACATCAATTGGTTGCCTCCTGCACAACCCCGACTGGGGCCAGGAATCAAACCTGCAACCCAGGTACATGCCTTTGACCGGAAATCAAACTCGTGACCCTTCAGTCCTTGAGCAGACCCTCTAACTGCTGAGTCAAACTGGCCAGGGCAAACATTATTTTTTTTTTAAACATGGTTTTATTGATTTCAGAGAGAGAAAGGGAGAGGGAGAGAGAGAAACATCAATGAGAGAGAAGCACCAACCGGCTGCCTCCTGCATGCCCCCTACTGGGAATCAAGCCTTCAACCTCCTGGTGCATGGGACAATGCTCAATCAACTGAGCCACACCAACTGGGCCAAGTAAAACATTTTTTTATTTTTTTTATTTTAGAGAGACAGGAAGGGAGAGGGAGAGAGACAGAAACATCCATGAGAGAGAACATCAATTGGCCACCTCCTGCATGCCCCTGCCACTAGAGATTGGGCCCACAACCTGGGCATGTGCCCTGACCGGGAATCGAACCAGCGACCTCTTGGTGCATGGGTTGATGCTCAACCACTGAGCCATACCGGCCAGGCCCAAGTAAAACATTATTAAGTGTCTGAACTAAGTGGTAGCTGTAAAGATGGCAAGAGAAGGACAAATTCAGTAGATATGAACGTTGCAGAATCTACCAAAATTGGTGACTGATGACTGTGAAGAAAGACGAGGAGGCAGAAGGGAGATGGAATAAAATACTGTTTCTAAAAATTGTATATTATAATACTCTGGAGAACAATTTAGAAATATTGACTTAAAAAATTTTAATACTTCATACCGAAACATGTTATTTATACAATCAGAAAAAGAAAATGTTCTTTATGTTCAGATCTTTTTACCTACTTCTGGGAATCTGTCCCTACAGTTATTTGCACCAAGATTTATATAACAAGATGTTTACCACAGTAGCATTTATAACATAAAAAAATAAAAACAACCCTGGCCAGTTTGGTTCAGCGATTAGAGCAACAGCGCACAGATCAAAGTGTCACAGGTTTGATTCCAGTCAAGGGCACGTACCTTGGTTGTGGTTTGGTCCCCGGCCCTGGTCCAGGTCTTGTAGGAGGCAACCAATCGATTTGTCTCTCTCACATCGATGTTTCTTTCTCTCTCTGCCTCTCTCTCTTTCTATCTGAAGTTAAATGGAAAAATATCCTCGGGTAAGGATTTAAAAAAATAAATAAATAAAAGATAAAAACAACATAAGGATCTCATAACAGTAGACTGGCTGTTATATACACCCAATTCAAATATCAAGCAGAGAAAAGTGTTTTCTAAGACTGTTGAATGATGTAGGAAAACCTGACTACAAATTTTATGAAAATAACTTATACACAGTATATTTGTATAAATTAAACAAATAAATGAACAAATAAAAACTGACAGAATATATATTAACTGCTGCCACTGGCCATCAATGAACTGTGTAATTATCAGGGAATTTCTATTTTTCCCTACACTTTATCTGATTATAAAACAAACAAAACTTTTAAAGTTTTCATTTAGGAAGGAAACAAAACCCCCCTGGTTTGATCATCTGGGTGGAGGGTGGTACCAATTCCTACAATGGAGAATTCAGTAGGAACTGTGGGTAAAATAATGAGTTTAACTCTGAGCATACTGAGTCTGTGGCATGTCCAGTGGAGGTGTTCAAGAGACAGCCAAGCATGAGTCTGGAACACAGAGGAGAGATTTGGCCTGTACATATAGGGTTGGCAAAAGTACAGTTGTGAGTACGTGAAACAGTTTATTCTTGTATTATAATTTATTTATTTATTTATTATTGTATTTATTATTGTTGTTAACCTACTTTGCCCACCCCTGTATAAGATGGAAATCAACAGCATATGAGGATGGTTAAAGCCAAAGTTCTGGGGGAAATCATGCAAGGTAAAGCTGGAGTAAGAAGTAAAGAAGCCCTAGGGTTGAACACTAGGAAGTAACAAAATTTAAGAGATGGGTAGAGAAAGATAGCAAAAGGTCTGAGCAGAAAAGACAGTGGCTGGAAAGACAGAGCTTAAAAAGCCAGGAAAGAGTAATGTCACAGAAGTCAGTGGAGGAAAAGTTTCAGGTCAGAGGGAGTAGCCAACCATATCAAATGCTGTAGAGAGGTCAAGAGAATAAAGAGTGCCTATCTGATCTACAATGAAAAGAACACTAATTGCTTTGGCAATGGCAGTTTCTGAAAAGAGGTAGGGACAGAAGCCAGAATGCAGTGAAGTCTCTTGAATGTGGGAAAGTAGAGACCAGGAGTGTAAACTTTTTCAGGAGCTTCACTCCTAAGGGAAGGTTAGAGAGTTGTTTTTCAAGATGGGAAAAAATTCAGTTGATTTATATGCCAAAGAGTTGAGAAAAAAAGGCTGAAGATACACCAACACCTCTGCCCCAACAGCAACAGCTGCCTTCTACTCCACTGAGACCATCACAGCTGTCGGCACCAATTTTCACCACTTCCTGCCCAAGATATAAGAAGTTTGTTGTTTGCTGTCCGTCATCACCTTCACTACCATTCCTGCTCTCCTTGAGGAATGGTAGTCTTCACTTCTGCTCAAAACAAAGCCAAAAACCTTTGGATTCTACCCTCTCCTATTTCCACAGGAATCTTGCTCTATCAGTTCTCCTCTATCTTTTTCTGTCTTCAGCTTTTCCCTTTGAACTAACTCTTTCCCCTTAACATATGTAAATAAGCTAAAGTCTCTGCAGTGTGAGGGTAAAAAGGAGAAATTAGGAATGAGAGAAGAACACACGCAAAAAAACTGCTTGAGTGTCCACCATTTCCCAAAATAAAAACTGCTTGAGTTTCCATTATTTTTCCCACTATGGATGTAAAAATATAAGTAAACCATTCATTTATTAATTCAATAGATATTTATTTGGTGCCCACTATGAGCCAAGAGTTGGATATACACCCCCATGAGCAAAATAGTTTCCGGTCTCATGAAATGTACTATCCAAGGGTGGAGAGGAGGTATAGACAATAATAAGTGCTTGGAAGACAAAGCAGAACAGAGTAGTGGGAGGTGCTATTTTATAAAATAGGCAGAGAAGGCCTCCCTGAGGAAATGACATTTGTGCAGGAACTTCAGTAAAGGCACAGCAAGTACCAAGACCCTGGGACAGGAGCATACTTGATGTGTTCAAGAAACAACAACAGCCCTGGCAGGTTTGGCTCAGTGGTTAGAGCGTCGGTCCACAGACCAAAGAGTCGCAGGTTCGATTCCAGTCAAGGGCACGTATCTCGGTTGTAGTTCGGTCCCTGGCCCTGGTCAGGGTCGTGCGGGAGGCAACCAGTCGGTGTGTCTCTCTCACATCGATGCTTCTCTCTCTATCTCTCCCTCCCACTCTGTCTGAAAATAAATGGAAAAATATTTAAAAAGAGAAAGAAACAGCAACAAAGTTAGTGTGGCTGGAACACAGTAGAGTGAGTTAGGGAACAAAGATAAGAAATCAGGTCAGAGAGGATATCAGCACCTCATCATAAGAACTACAGTTTAATCATAAACCTCATAGGAAGACACTAAAGGGTTTTAAGAGCAGTTTAACAATATCTGATTTTAGTTTCAATTATAATATAGGGTGATAAAGTATGATGATAAAGGGCAACTGGGCAAACCAAAAGAGAAGCACCTAACAATGAATATAAGCTAGGACAGGCTTTTCAAAAGGAGTGATGCCTGAATAAGAGTTAGCAAGAAAAGGGGGGTTGGGGGGGGAGTATGCCAAGTAGCATCTATGCCAGCTACAAAAAAGCCACAAGAGCTTTGAAAAGGTTTGGTATTTCGATTCCCCAGCACCAAACAATCCAAAATATTTTATAAAAATACACCTTATATAATGTCTATCCAAAAAAAAGGCACCCGAGAATAAACCTAGTAAAATATTTGCATGATCTTTATAGATACAATTATAAAACTCTTTGGAAAGACATTAAAGGAGGCCTACTTAGCCCTGGCTGGTGCTGCACAGTGGTTAGAACCCATACACTGAAGGGTCTCAGGTTCGATTACCGGTCAGGGGCACATACCTGGGTTGCAGGTTCTATCTCCACCCTGGTTGAGGCTCATGCAAGAGGCAACCAATCAATGTGTCTCTCTTTCTCTCTCCCTCGTTCTTTCTCCCTCACCCCCTCCCTTCCACTCTCTAAAAAGTTCAATGGAAAAAATATCCTCAGATGAGGATTAACAAAAATAAACAAATAAAATAAAAAGGAGGCCTATCTAATTGGAGAGATAAAACTAATTCGGAATACACAATATTTAAAATGCCGCCCTGGCCAGGTAGTTCAGTTGGTTAGAGCGTCATCCCAATACACCAAGGTTTCAGGTTCAGTCCCCAGTCAGGGTACATACAAGAAACAATCAATCAATCGCTAAGCCAGTGTGGCTCAGTGGATTGAGCATCGTCCCATGGACTGAGGAGTCCTGGTTCAATTCCTGGTCAAGGCACATGCCCAGGTTGTGGGCTTGACACCCAGGTGAGGCAGCCGATCGATGTATCTCTCTCACATCAATGTTTCTATCTCTCTCTCCCTTCCTCTCTAAAAAAAAAAAAAATCAATAAAAACATATTAAAATAGAGAAACAATCAATGAATGCATAAATAAGTGGAACAAATCAATGTTTCCCTCTCTCTCCTCTCTCTAATCTCAATAAATTTAGAATTTTAAAATTAAAAAAAATAATAAAATGTGTATTCTCTCCATTAACCTACAAATGATATGTTTCAAATCAAAATCCCAACAAGTACACCAAAAGACATGTACAAGAATTTCATAGGACAATGATTGATAATAGTCACAAATGAAAACCCAAATATCCATCAAAAGTAAAATGGACAAATCACAGTATATTCATAAAATGGATTGATTATAAAGCAATGAAAATACACTACAGCCACATACAATTGAACACAAATTACTCCCTAATTTTAGCACAGTTTATATGATGTATCAATAAATATTTCCTGAATTAATGAATTTATGAAAGGGGAGGGCAGAAAAGCAGGAAGACAAATTAGAAAGCAATTATAATAACCCAGGAAGAATATGTTGGGTTCACAATGATCACCTAAACTTACTACTTCTCTGTTTTACAAGAAATAGTAAGATTATAAGAAAATTTTAAAAGACATAAAGTAAAGTAAGGATCTATATGAAGACCCTGGTTTAAATCAGGCAATGCAATCATTCCATGTCTACTCACCATTCTTCCGCTCACTAAGTGGAGGTAAATTGGGATTTCTGCCAGGGTGGAGACCTAGGGTCAGCTCGGGCTGCAAGGAGAGCTCCTGCAGTTCATTGGCAACAGCTTCACTCTGGGGGCTGGGTGCCGCAGACAGGGACACCAACACAGGTTCATCATCATTTTCGCCAGCCCCTCCTCCGTCCAGCCCATTCACAGCAATGACGGAAGGGGGCAGGCACACTACACTGGAGAAATCCACTTTGGCTTTCGTGATGACAACCTGGAAATGGAAGGAGAAACAAAAGTTTGGATGTCACTGTGAAGAGACTATTTTACTGAGAATAAGCTGAATACTAATATTATAAATTATATTACCAGCAAGCTACCATTATTCTTAAAAACTTTTATTAAAGTAAGATAGCATCATTATTAAATTAATATTAACTATGCTCACGGAGCACATGAGATTGAAGGTCTGATACTGTCCTCAACTACATCACTCAGGAAAACAACATACAACTGAAATAAAAGCAATGTACATACACATACAATGAAATAAAAGAAAATAGTGGCCAAGGAGAAATAAATAGCTGAGATCAGTGTTATCTTCCAATTACTAAGGGAAAGTATCCTGAGAATAATACTTAATGTATCCACAAGGTATGAAAGTATCGTATTTTACCAGCGCATTTTAGGGGAGAAAATTTCTTTAAGAAAACAATTCCTAAGCCATTAGATTCCATAAAAAAAAACATAAATATGGAGATGTCTGTTTGATGACGAGTAATTGCCTACATGAATATTTAATCATAGTATCCAGGAATAGGATATTAAAAACAAAACACCTGGCAACTTGGGAAAGGACAAGATCTTCTAAAATGACAAAGAGTACCTACAATACGAAAGTTTTTTCAACACAGGAATTAATCATTAAGTGAATTAAGAATATATTTATTGCCTGGCCTGTGTGGCTCAGTGGCTGAGCATCAACCCATGCACCAAGAGGTCACCGGTTCAATTCCCAGTCAGGGCACATGCCCAGGTTGTGGGCCAAATCCCCAGTGGGGGGCATGCAAGAGGCGGCTAATTGATGTTCTCTCTCATCGATGTTTCTATCTCTCTCTCCCTTCCTCTCTCTCTCTCTAAAATCAATAAAGAAAAACATTTTTTTTTTAATCCTCACCTGAGGATATTTTTGCATTTATCTTCAGATAGAGCAGGAGGGAGAGAGGGAGGAAGAGAGAGAGAAAAATATAGATGTGAGAGAGACACATCAACTGGTTGCCACCCACACAACTGGGGACAAACTGCAACCAAGGTACGTGCCCTTAGTGGGAACAAAATCTGGGTCTCTCTGGTCCACGGGCCAACGCTCTAATCCACTGGTTCTCAACCTTCCTAATGCCGTGACCCTTTAATACAGTTCCTCATGTTGTGGTGACCCCCAACCATAAAATTATTTTCGTTGCTACTTCATAACTGTAATTTTGCTACTGTTATGACTTAGGCGACCCCTGTGAAAGGGTCGTTCGACCCCCAAAGGGGTCACAACCCACAGGTTGAGAACCGCTGCCTAACTGCCGAGCCAAATAGGCCAGGGAAAGAGAAACATTTAAATATATATATATATTTATTCACCAAATCCTATGCAGTTAAGAATAATTTTTATAAAGCATTTAAAAACGTGGAAAATGTTTCTCTAAAGTTAATTTTAAGAAAATTAAGATACAAAAGTCATACTCACATATAAAAATATTACATAGAGAAAAAAGACTATAAGGAAATATACCAAAACTCAAAACTCAATTTGATTGGACCACAGAAATTTTTTCTCTTTTTACTTTCTTTAGTTTCCAAATTTTCTCTAAAACACTTGTGTGCTTTTATGTTTTTGTAATAAAATGAATATTGCTTTTATAATGAAAAAGCTATATAGTTCTTTAGAAAGGGGGACCTAGAAGTCAGCTACCTGCAGATTTAGTGAGGACTTTAGTCTAATTTGTTTCAGATGAAGAAACCAACAAGCTATTGGAAAGTCATGAAATGAAAAAAGGCACTGAAAACTAGAAAGACCATCACATTCTACCTTCATGTAAGGCTGCTGTGCCCAAACCTGAGTATAGTTCTGGTTGATATGCCTCATAAAATAGCAAATTAATTGGAAAAGGTCCAGATAAGAGCAATTAAGCTGGGGGGAAATAGCACTAAAAAGAATAAAGATATTAAGAAGGACTCTGCTCAAAAAAGGCTGGAAGAAGACTTAAGTGAGACAAGTTCAAAAGAAAACATTTAGGAACTCAATAGTCTAAAAGGTAGTATGGGCAAATAATTTATTTAAAATATTTTTTCTTTATTGATTTTAGAGAGAGAAGAAGGGACAGTGAGAGAGAGAGAGAGAGAGAGAAAGAGAAATATCAATGAGAGAGAACATTGACTGGCTGCCTCCTGCATGTCCCCCACTGGGGATTGGGCCCACAACCTGGGCATGTACCCTGACTGGGAATCAAACCAGTGACCTCTTGGTGCTTGGGTCGACGCTCAACCACTGAGCCATACAGGCTGGGCAGGAAAATAATTTTTTAAGGTTTTGAACAATTTTAGGAATTAAAAACCAACAAATGTGTACTAAGAAAAATCCAGAATCTAACCTTCAAAAAAATGTTTTCCATCCTACCTATGACTTACCATCATTTAAGCCATGTCTGTGTGTGTACTGGGTAAAAAAACAACTGTTATACATGATTAATCCATCTGGCTCAATATTCTTTGCCACTGATCCTGACAGAGCATGTCTCCTTTCTTTAACAGCAGCCTTTTGAAACTAAAAAGATTTGCCCTGGCCAGTTTGGCTCAGCGGTTAGAGCGTCAGCCCGAGGACGAATGAGTCACGGGTTCAATTCTGGTCAAGGGCACATACCTCGGTTGCTGTTTGTCCCCAGCCCTGGTCGATGTTTCTCTCTCTGTCTCTCTCTCTCCCTCCCTCCCTCCCACTCTATCTGATAAGTAGAAAAATATCCTCAGGTGAGGAATTAAAAAAACAACCAAACAAACAAAAACTAAAAAGATTCAACTTTACAATATTCAAGGATCCTTTGAGATCTGAACTCCTTAGGACAGTAGTCATCAGTACCCTCCCCCACCCTGATTCATATGTGACCACACACGTGTGCACACAGATGATGGCACTTAGATGTTGTTTAAAAAAACAACAACTTTTAAGTGAGTTGTAGGAACACAGTATCAAAACTTCAGCCCTAAGACCTAGGAAAGATGGCTTTACAAAAAGTAATAGGTTTTCAATAAAGAGCTGTTAATATTCAATGGAATATTATCCAGCCATCAGAAAAAAAGAAGGAAATCTTGCCATTTTCGACTACATGGATGGACCTTGAGGTCATTATGCTAAGTGAAATAAGTCTGACAAAGACAGACAAATACTATCTCACTTATATGTGGAATCAAAAACAAAAACACTCCCCTCCCCCCAAAAAACCTCAAACTCAAAAAAAGAGATCAGATTTGTGGGTACCAGAGGTGAGGAGTGGGAAAACTGGATGACAGTGGTCCAAGGTACAAGCTTCCAGTTTATAAAATAAATAAGATCTGGGCATGTAATGTACAACATTACATTAGGCTGTATGCTATATCTGAAAGTTATTAAGATAAATCCTAAGAGTTCTCATCACAAGAAGAAAAAAAAAAAGGTTTTTTGGGATTTTTTTTGGTATCTATATGAGTTGATAGGTGTTAACTAAACTTACTGTGGTAATCATTCACAATATGTGTATGTTAAGTCATTATGTTGTATGCCTTATACACTGCTGTATGTCAATTATATCTCAATGAATCTGGGGGGAAAGTTATTCAATCATAGATTATATGAGTTCATTCCTTTCATTAGAAAACTGAGTTTAACTGAGATAGTAAGAACTGTAGAGAGACCCTGCAGGAATAGTATTTGCACATTAACTGGCACTCAATAAATACTTGTCTGAACAAAGACAGAAGCAAATGAAAGATACATAAAGATAATCTGGGACCCAAGACAGGCAGATCTTGAGGAAAATCTGAATAATAATAGGAAGACTACATGAAAGACAGAAATGCTGCCTTGGCCGGTTTTGCTCAGTGGTTAGAGCGTCAATCCCTGGACCAAAGAGTCGTGGGTGCGATTCCGGTCAAGGGCACATACCTCAGCTGCAGTTCGGTCTCTGGCCCTGGTCGGGGTCAGCGGGAGGCAACCAGTTGATGTCTCTCTCTCACATCAATGTCTCTCTCTCTCTCTCTCTCTCTCTCTCTCTCTCTCTCTCTCTCTCGGGGTCAGCGGGAGGCAACCAGTTGATGTCTCTCTCTCACATCAATGTCTCTCTCTCTCTCTCTCTCTCTCTCTCTCTCTCTCTCTCCCCCCTTCCCTCCTTCCCTGCCACTCTATCTGAAGATAAATGGAAAAATATCCTCAGGTGAGGATTTAAAAAATAAAAAAAGATACAGAAACACTGAAAATAATGTTTGGAAAAGTCAAGGAAAGAAACCAGCAAACCTCATTCCATTTCAGTAGGCTAGTTAAACTGGTTAGAATCACAATTTCATATAAAAAGTTCTTATCCAAACAGCAAAACCCCATTATTTCAGAGTTAACTGATATCTGTGGTACTGTAACTTAGTCTGAAATTAAGTAAAATTTGTGCTACTGGGGGGGGTGGGGGAGGGTGTCAAATAAAAGAATACCAGCAATTTTACAGTGTCTATCAGATTAAGAGAAAAACTAAAATACTGCCTCATAATTCATTATTTACATGATTACAAAAGAGACTAACAAACACATTCAATGTTAATATATAAATGAATATTTCTCATTTCAAATGAGTTAGTTTTTCTTTAAAAACTGCCTGGCGCCCTGGCCGGTTTGGCTGAGCGGTTAGAGCGTCGGCCTGCGGTACAGAGAGACCCGGGTTCGGTTCCCGCTAAGGGCATGTACCTCGGTTGCAGTCTGTCCCCGGCCCTGGTTGGTTGTGCGGGTGGCGGCCACTTGATGTGTCCCCTTCACGTCGATGTTTCTCTCTCTCTCTCTTCCTCTCTCTCCCTCCCACTCTATCTGAACAAAAAATGAAAAAATATCCTCAGGTGAGGATAAAAAAAAAAAAAAAACCGCCTGGCAACAGTATTTACTAGGTATAGAGTTTCCATTTCATAAGATGAAAAGTTCTAGACACCTGTTGTACAACAATGTGAATATACTTAACACTACAGAGCTGTATACTTAAGAACAGTTGAGATGGTAAATTTAATGCTTTATGGTGTTTTTTTTTTACCACAATAATTTTTAAATGGCCTGGCAAGATCTCTTCTTTAAAAAAAACAATTTACTTAGAGACAGACTCATAGATAGCGAGCAGGCAGACAGCTCTGGGGAGTGGAGGGGGTTGGGAGGGTGGAGGAATTGAGCAAAAAAGAAAAAAAAGGAGAGAATTCAGGGACATAGAAAACAGTATGGTGATTGCGGCAGGAGGGGGGCGTAGCAGGGGTTGGGTGGAGGTGGAAGAGGGCATAGAGGGTATAAGTGGTGATGGAAAAAATAAAATTAAAAAAATAATAATAATTTACTAAGCTAACCCACATTATTCATCAAGCTTGAAAGAATTATCTATTCTTTAAAATATTCTTTAATTTACTTTTCACTAATTCAGAACATACCTATCTCCTTTGAATTTGATTATTACTACTGCTGAGATTCAGAGATTTGACATTCACATGTGTTACTATTCCCAGAGACAATAAAGATCCATCACATGATATCATGATTTTTTCTAGCGAAACATAAACTGCAGGAGTCTGTAATCCTGGTATGCACTTAATGCACACAACCAGTATTCTAGAAAATGATTTTTTAAAGAAAATGTGGAAAATAGACCCTAAAAGAAAGCCAACACAAGCCTAGTACTAGGCAGGAAGAGATAATGAAGATAAAAGTTTCTTAGAAAACATACATTTTTAATAGATTAAAGAAAGGAATATCAAATTCTGTAGTGACTTCGATCATGATTGTGCCTGTCACTGTCTGGAATGGAAGAAAAAGCTATTTGAAAAACTGTTTTAGGGAGTGTTTCATTCAGAATTTAATAGCTTAGTAACAAATTGAGTTCCATATTTATAGGATCATTAAAGGCTTGAAGAGGTCACTTAAAATTTATTTATAGCCCGGCCAGTGTGGCTCAGTGGTTGAGCGTCAACCCATGCAACATGAGGTCGCCGGTTCAATTCTCAGTCAGGGCACATGCCCAGGTTGTGGGCCAAATCCCCAGTGGGGGGCATGCAGGAGGTGACCAATCAATGTTCTCTCTCATCGATGTTTCTCTCTCTCTCTCTCTCTCGCTCTAAAATCAATAAAGAAAAATATTTTAATATTTATACACACACACACACACACACACACACACACACACACACTTTACCACATGTTTTTATTGGGTAAATTTTATGCTATGGTGGTATTTGTTAATTTGGAGATTTCAAAAGTTTCAGGATTATATCTTTTAAAAATACTAATATTAAACTATTACAATTGCCTGGCCGGTGTGGCTCAGTGGTTGAGCATCGACTCATAAACCAAGAGGTCGCCGGTTCGAATCCCAGTCAGGGCACATGCCCCGGTTGTGGGCCAAATCCCCAGTGGGGGGCATGTAGGAAGAGGTCAATTGATGTTCTCTCTCACTGATGTTTCTATCTCTCTCTCCCTCTCCCTTCCTCTCTCTCTAAAATCAATAAAGAAAAAAAAATTTTTTTAATAAATAAAATCAATAAAGAAAAAATTAAAAAAATAAAAACAAACTATTACAATAATATTCTTCCATAAAAATTGAGGGCGGGACAGAAATAAAAGAAGGGTAGCAAATGTTGATAACTATTGAAGCAGAGCACTGGGTATAAAATATTCATTATAATATTAGTCTCTCTACATTTGTGTATGTTTGATAGCATTCTTATAATTTTTTAATTTTTTGTAAATAAAGATTCTTCACCCTGGCTGGTGTTGCTCAGTGGTTAGAGCGTCGGCCCGTCACCAAGGTTCTATTCCCAGTCAAGGGTTCCAGGTTCAATCCCTAGCTGGTGCTGGGGCGAGGGCAGGAGGCAACCAATTGATATGTCTCTTTCACATCAATGTTTCTTTCTGTCTCTATACCTCCCTCCCTTCCTCTCTCTAAAAATCAATGGAAAAAATATCCTCGGGTGAGGATTAACAACAACAACAAAAAGTTATATCTCAAACAAAATACTTTCTGAATCTACATCATGTTTTAGTGTTATAAATTTATAATTCTTCTGAGTCAAATTCAAACTTTCTTTTTCATCACAGGAACACCAACTCCAATCTCTTGGCTGCTGATTCACATATGATCAGTAGCAGCCAGAACAAAAACAACATGGGGGCAGGGTCATCTCCCACAACCCATCTGCTTCTCTCTCGCGCTGGTTTGATTCCGTCTCATCTTTTCTCCACCCCACCCCCTTCTGCTGGTGTTGAGCACATACAGAACTAGAAGCAACAGCACAAATGGAAGAGCTCAGGCAGACAGTTGATAACGCTAAAAAAGTATATACTATCAAGATTCTTTATTATGACTCATGACAAAGAGTTAATTTCATGCAACCAAATTATATGATTCTTGTGGGAAAAAATTTCTGTATAAAAATCATTGTTAATCAATTAATGAACTTTTTCAGCTGGAAAGATTTTTTACTTTTATTTTCCTCAAGTTATCTTCAACATAGTAAATAAACCAAAATATTTAAAACTCTTTCTGTCTAAGCAGACATATATATAAAATTAGACACGAAGGAATTTGAGAACAAGTATTTTCTGAGAGTTTACTATATATATGTGCTAGGTACTGCTCTAGGTCCTACAGTAGAAGGTGAGGAAAAAGATCAAGTGTTGGCTAACTAGCTGCCCTTACCTCCATCACTACCACCCTCATCATCTCCAAATATCTTAAAAAACTACTCAGACTTCAAGAAATGGCAAAGAAAAGGCCCCTCTCTTCATCTTAGAAATCATCCAAAACCAAGAATGTAAGAAACAGAAAAATATAAAATTGACCTCAAAACAATGAAAAGCACATAAAAGAGTGGTATGGCAGATTAAAGATGGCGACAAATTTGCTAACACTTCTCCCTTTGATAGGTGAAGTCTATTTCCCCTCCCTTGAGTCTGAGTTGGCCTGTGACTGCTTTGACCAATGGAGTACAGTGAAAGTGATGATGTGCTAGTTCCAGGTGTAGACTTTAAGAGGGCTGGCAGCTTTTACCTTGCTTCTATCATTGCTTACTTTTACTATTATTTTAATGAATTAATCCTCCACTAGATGGTAAATTCTTTGAGGAAAGGAATTCCGTTCTATTGTGTTTTTGACTCAAGTACCTAGATACAGTTCTTAACACAGAATAGGAACTCAATAATATCTGTTAATTTACTAACTGTATTACCCTCACAGCAACCACAGCATATATACAATCAAAGTTAGCACTGATTCAGAAAAAAAGAGAGATGGTTCTATCACAGGTATATAATACTTATGTTTAAACAGAAATACACAGAACATCAGAAAAGGCTACCGGAGATAGGTAACACTAATATTTGAAAACAGTCATTGAAAATGGATAGGACTGACAGGATTCACTTATTTTTTGTTCATTCTTTCAATAAATATCTATTAAGTAGCCACTACATGCCAGATACTGTTCTGGGTGCTAGGGACAATGCAGTAAATAAAACAAAGTTCCATGTCTTCAGGAAGCTTATATTCTTCCAGGAGACAGAACATCATAAACAAAAACATGTGAGAAAGTGTGGAGAATGTTCCAAAAGGGCAATGCAGTTTGGCAAATGACATGGTTCAAGTACAAGTTACAGGAGATGTACCTGGAATGGCAACCTGAGTGTAGCTCTAGAAAGCAGGGAGTAACATGATTATACCATGTTTTAGAAAATTAATCTGGCAGTGGAGTAAATACAATACTGGACTGGAAAAAACAGGAATATGAGGTTGTGTGAAAAGTTATGAAGCTGCTCGGCCGGTGTGGCTCAGTGGTTCAGCATCAACCCATGCACCAAGAGGTCGCCTGTTTGATTCCCAGTCAGGGCACATGCCCAGACTGTGGGCCAAATCCCCAGTAGGGGGCATGCAGGAGGTGGCCAATCGATGTTCTCGCTCATTGATATTTCTCTCTCTCTCTCTCCCTCTCCCTTCCTCTCTCTAAAATCAATAAAGAAAAAAACATTTTCTTTTAAAGTTATGAAGCTACTTCAATAGGCAAAGTATAATGTGTTGAGATCCTAAATTTGGGTAGTAAATGTAGAAAGAAGGGAACTGCCACACAACATAGAATCACACCTGGCACAGAGCAGGAACGCAAATTTTTGTTGAATTAATGTTGAATGAATGAGACAATTTATATGTGATAGGATGGGCTTGTGTTTGGTTGTAGAGGTAAAGGAAAGGTAGGTGTCAAAGATGACACCTAGAGTGACTGTTAGAATGATGATTCTACTAATAGAAACAGGAAAAGGAGAAGGAATTTTATCTGAGGAGATAAATTTGATTTTGGATGTTGGGTCCAGGAGCTAAAGCCAACATCATTTACCTAATGTCACTTGAGTTTCCATAGGTACATGAGAAGGAAAACATGGAAATGAAGGTACAATGACAGAAACAAAAAAGAATATATGAATAGGAAGAGAACAACAAAAAAAAGATGGAAGAGAAAGAGGTAGCAGTATTGATATAAGGGAATAAAATACTGCTATCAAACCTGACTGGTGATAACCCAGAAACTCCCAGTCTCAGATTGCCTACTCTGGGTCTTAGACCATCCCTCTGGCTCTTAAAATTATCACATACAGCTGAGTATCTAATTTTGTATCAGTACTTTCTACTCACACTATTTTAAAAGCTCAATAAAGCTGTAACTTTATAATGCTGAGGGGCAACCAGCTGTCCCCAAACTTAAAGACACAAGTAATCTCAAGGGCTTTTAGAAAAGGACATGAACTTAACAGCTGGAAGCAGCCAAAATAAATAAAAACAGAAGAAAAGTAAAGTATGTATTTTATCCCCAGGCTCACCTCCTCTATTGATTATCTCTACACCTTCTTGACAAGACCCTGCCAGATATCTTTAGCTTAGAAAAGTGATTTTCAACCTTTTTCATCCTATGGCACACATAAACTAATTACTAAAATTCTGCAGCACACCAAAAAAATATATTTTTTCTGATCTGACACCAAAAAATAGGTATGATTTTGATTCACTCATACCAGATGGCTATTGTAGTGTCGGCTGTTGTCATTTTTTTTTATTTGACAATCTAAAGGAAAAGAGGTCAGTGCCTCTGACTAAATAGTCAGGTATTGCACGTTTTAAAAATTCTTGCAGCACATCAGTTGAAAATCGCTGGCTTAGAACATAACTAAATGGTGTTGGTACAAAAAGGAACATCTTCCCTTAACTGAGTGACACAAATTGCCTTTCAGTCTTATGTCACCTAAGATCTTCCAGGGTGGACCTGACTTCCATTAATTCACTCAACAGATATATATTGATCAGACACTGTTCTAGGCACTGGGAGTGCAACAGACAGAAAATATCCCTGCTTTCGTGAAGTTTACATTATAGCAGGAGAGACATAAAAATAAAAGTAAATAAGTATACAGTAGAATAATTTCAGATAACTATAAATATTATGTGTGGGGGGGCAGAATGGCAAATTTAGATTAAATGGTCAAGAAAGGTCTTATTGAGGAGGTGGTATCTGAGCTGAGACTCGAATATAGTCAATACTTAATGAACACCTCCTATAAGTGAGGCACTTTATGTGTATGTATTCAAATTTCACAACACTAAAATGATATTCACTTATACATGGTAGGACAAAAGTAGGTTGACAGTTGTGAGTACTGAAAACACAAGAGTTTTTTCTTGTATTATTATTTATTAATTATTGTATTATTTTCCATACGAACAACTGTAAACCTATTTTTGCCCCATCCAATTTTCTACAGTTGTAGAAACAAAGGCACTGCGAGGTTAAATAATTTGAAAGTGGGTAATCAGGAATATGATTAGAATCCATGCCCCTAACCACTACATAATCTGACCCTATCAGAATTTGACAAGAAGCAGCCAATAATGCAGAGGAAACAGCATATGCAAGTTCAAGGATCATAAGGTGGGAATGAGCTTGTCATCTTCAAGGAACTGAAAGACCAGCACAGTCAGAGAACAGGCAGGACAGAAGAAGTATAGTCTAAGAAAAACTGGATTCCACTAGGAGGTGTTAAACAATGGAGTGATATGATCTAACGTATGTTTTAAAAGATCACTTTGGTAGCTGTGGAGAGAACAGATTGTAGGGAAACGTGTTCACCTTAGTCTTCAGCCTGACTTTTGAGTTTGGTATAATTTACCATAATTCTGCCTGGCCCCCTAGTAACAACTGAAATAATGTTATTTTCAAAAAAGTTATGATAAATGACCCATATCTCAATACATCATATAACTGAGTTTGGTAATAAGACCTTGAGCAAGTCACTTTGAATAAAAATTGATTGTTACTATCTTAAAGGATCTTATGAAAAGTACAGAGCCACTTTAAAATGTACTGAGAGCCCAGCTGGTGTGGCTCAGTGGATGAGCGTCGTCCCATGGATTCAGAGGTCCCAGATTGATTCCTGGTCAGGGCACTGCCCAGATTACAGGCTCAATCCCTGGTTGGAGGCACGCAGGAGGCAGCCCATCAGTGTTTCTCACATCGATGTTTCTCTCTCTAAAAAATCAATAAAATCATATATTTTTTTAAAGTACAGAGAGTTTAACTACAAGGTGGTATTTTGTTGCAAACATTTAATAGAAACTTGACAATCTGCCTTAACCCCTTCTCCCCAAATCTCCCCTCCCCAAGAAAAAGCTGCTTGAAATGTAAAGCATTATTTTGGCAAGATGACTTGGTTACATTCCTTGAATATATTCATACCCATAAACATTATAGACATGCTTTCCTTATGATTTTTTTTTTGGTACATGCCCCTAGTGGGAACCAAACCCAGGACTCTCTGGTCTGCAGGCCGACGCTCCAATCGCTGAGCAAAACCGGTCAGGGCTCCCTATGATTTCTAATCTCTCTTCTATAGTGTTCAAATGCATTCCAATTTTTATTATTTATTTTACTTTATTTTATATTTTTGTTGTTAATCATCATCAGAGGATATTTTTTCCATTGCTTTTTAGAGAAAGTGGGAGGGAGAGAGAGAGAGAAGCACTGATGTGAGAGAGACACACTGACTGGTTGCCTGCCACACGTGCCCTGACTAGGGCTAGGGATCCAACCTGCAGCCCAGGTATGTGCCCTTGACTAAGAATTAAATCTGAGACCCTTTGGTCCACAGGGCAATACTCTAACTGCTGAGCCACACCAGCCAAGGCTCAAATGCATTCTAATTTTTAAATGTGGAATTCTATGTATCTTTTAGAGATTTCCTCTCTAAAAGAAAGGATGATGGATATTTAGAAATTCACATGCTATGTATAAAAAACTAAATAGAGCCCTGGCCGGTTTGGCTCAGCGGTTGGAGCGTCGGCCTGCGGTCCGGAGAGACCCGGGTTCGGTTCCCGCTAAGGGCATGTACTTCGGTTGCAGTTTGTCCCCGGCCCTGGTTGGTCGTGCGGGTGGCAGCCACTCGATGTGTCCCTTTCACATCGATGTTTCTCTCTCTCTCTTCCTCTGTCTCCCTCCCACTCTATCTGAACAACAACAACAACAACAAAAAAATGTCCTCGGGGGAGGATTAAAAAAAAAAAAAAAAAAAAAAAACTAAATAGAAATATGATCTAAACATATTTTGTGTATTCACCTACAAAACTATGTAATCTGTCATGAGATAATTCTTCTGTCACTTCCACTTACACCAAAATCTTACACTTCAACAAGCCAGAACAACCTGAAATGTTGACAAGACATAGTACAGAAATCTGCCATAACGATCCTGTTCAGGTATGAATAATATGAACATTTTGAACATACGAACTTTGGGATGAAAAACGTGTTGAGACAAACCTCACCTAGGATGCAGTTAGGGAAAAGGGAAAACATTTACAGTACTGTGCTTTGTTTCCACACTACAACGAAGTGTTTGAAGAGAAGACCAATTTTCCGGTGGCAGAGCCTCATATCCCTAGGTTTCCCAATGAACTCTCTTCCCATACCTTAAAATTCTGTTCCCTTTTTATAAAACAGAGCCATGAACATTTTCCTACATTCTTGATCAAATGTTTTTAAATACTGGGAACCAAATAGCTTGCCATAAAAAAAGAAGAAAAAAAAAAACACAACAGAAACTGTTGCAATTTTGCAGACACCCAAATACAGCAACTCACACTCAGAGAAAATGTACAATCAAGACAGAAGAGGCCAGGCACCTACAGGTACTACAATGAGGGCAATGTACACACCTATGACAGCACTGTAGTATTAAAGCTGAAACAGCCAAGTATATCACCATCATACTCATCAATTATTCTCCTGATTACACAAGCTAACTTATTAATTAAAACAATCTACTCTGGCAAGATCAGTTACCATACAAAAGCACTGGCTCTTCACATTACCTTCACAGTATACGGTACAGAGTCTGCATTTTAATGCATTTTCAGTTTCTTATTGTCATTAAAGGCTTCAATCAACATAGAACCTCTGGAAACATAATGAATCTCAGCAACTTAAATAAAAACAGCTTCTAAGTCATGACTCATTATTCTCCCCTTCTGACAGCTTCTTGTTTCAAATTAATATTTCTAAAAAAGGTGCTGATGATTTCTGAGGAAGTAAAATGTAACAGACATTAGCAAATACAATTTTAAGTTTATTACAATTATATTTAAAGCTTTAGAATAAAAAGGGAAGAGAGAGTAGAAGATAAGAAATCCATTTCCCAAACAAGGCGAATAATACAACAAAGTATTCTCAAAGCTCTGTAGGAGTTCTACATTACAGCTAAATCTAAAAGCAATTATTGAAGAATTCATAAAATGCTAAGACACGCCCTGGCCGGTTTGGTTCAGCAGTTAGAGTGTCAGCCCGTGGACCAATGAGTCTTAGGTTTGATTCCAGTCAAGGGCACGTACCTCGGTTGCGGTTCGTTCCCAACCCTGTTTGGGTCGTGCAGGAGGCAACCAGTCGATGTGTCTCTCTCACATCGATGTTTTTCCCTCTCTCTCTCTTTCTCTCTCTCTCTCTCTCGATGTTTCTCTCTCTCTCCCACTCTATCTGATGATAAATAGAAAAACATCCTCAGGTGACGATAAAAAATAATAATAAAATGCTAAGACACATAGCAGCACCACTGAGTAGTCGGTGCAATGCAGTATGAAGGCATCTGCGTAGACAACAAGCATAATATAAATAGCAAAAAAAGAAAAGGTAAATGCATACCAGCATGAAAATCTTCAAATACCTTGGTAGTATAGCTTAAAAAGGAAAGGCTCTTCATTAATCAAGGAGAAAGGAAGCACACTCGAGATCTATATCTAAAAAAGAAGAAAGCATCTAAATGTGGTAACTCAAAAGTCTTAGCATGAAAAGAAGAATACAATGGGAAGAGACTTATGAGCATTTTTAAATATCAGAGACTACCAATAAGGAAGTAAAAGAACCTCATCTGTATCACTGTGGCAGGTACTGGAGGTTGTTGCCCAATATCTACTTTTCCCTTCTTCTTTAGTAACAGAACACCTGAGCTTTAGCTAAGTGCATGCCAAAATGAAGACTGAATTTCCCAGCCTCTCCTGCAGTTAAGTGTGCTCATGTAACTGAGTTCAAGCCAATGGGACATGAATAAAAGTGTTAAATGTGATTTCCAAAATCCGTCCTTAAAGGAATTGGGTACATCATTCGTAGTACTTTCCTCATTCCTGCTGGCTGGAATGTGACTGAGGTGCTGCAGGGCCAGCAGCCATATTAGACTATGAGGAAGAAGCCACATGTTGAGAATGACAGGGTAGAAAAATAGAAAGAAATTGGTTCTCTCCGTGGAGCACCACACCAGCCTTGGGTCACCCATCTCTGGATTTCTTTTATGTAAGAGAAATATAAATGTATATCATGTGTGTTTTTTTTAATATGTTTTTATTTATTTTTTAGGGAGAGAAAGAGAAACATCATTCGGCGGCCTCCTGTACACCTCCAACTGGGGATCAAGCCTGAAACCTGGGCATGTGCAGTGACCAGGAATCGAACCAGGACCTCTCAGTCCATGGGACAACGCTCAATCCACTGAACCACACCAGCCAGGCCATGTTTAAAGTCACTATTATTTTACTTTTTTTGGTCACAAATGATTGAACATAATCCTAATATAAAACTTGGTGGCAGGAGTATGATGTTTCATGAGAAAGAGCGTAACACATGACATTGCCTTAGTTAAGTGGTAAATGGTAAGCACCGAGATACTGAAGACTGAAAAAGCTAGCAATCATTGTTACGCAGCAGACAAAACACCTGGTTAAACCACTGCCTAATTATACTAGAATGCTATAGCTTTAAGGAAAATAGTAGAAAAGATTCAGAATGTTACATGTGTTGGCTGCTTTTGCAGCTGTCAACAAAATTATACCAGTGACTTTTATGTTACCAATTCTTTCTTTTTCTGAATGGTAATTTTTAATTGCTGTAATCCAATTTCTATTAAACCTAATGTACACTAATTGTTTGGGAGCAGTTACCTTGTATTTTAGTTTACAGGCCCTGAACCACCCTGACAGAGAAGACTGCACATTGCTCAGACACCCTGAGCTTTGAGCTAAATGAAACATTGGAGTAGTCTCTCTTGGGATGAGGTGACTTGTGCTGCCTGTGTAGAGAAGGTTAGGCATGTATATTAGAACACCCAAAGGAGTGAACTATAGTATATATATAAAAAAAAGCATAATTATAGTCCCAAATCTGTTCTCCTCTTCTGTCAGTAATCAAAACAAAAGAAAAACAGGCAAATGGCAACCCAAATTAATGACTGCAATTCCCAGAGTCCCTTGAAACTAGTTATAATCATATGATAACATTCTGGCCAATGAGATATAAGCAAAAGTATCATGTACAACTTCTAGGAAGTATAGTTAAAGGGAGTAAGCAAGTTGCCTTGGATGAATAACTCAGTTGGTTAGAGCATCCTCCTGATACACCTAGGATGCGGATTCAATTCCCAGTCAGGGCACATAATAAGAGTCAACCAATGAAGGCATAAATAAGTGGAACAACAGATCAATGTTCTCTTGCTCTCTCTCTCTCTCTAATCAACCAATTAAAAAAAAATTTTTTTAATGGAATAAGCATGTCTTCAGTCCTTCCTCCTTCCTGCTGGCAGGAATTCAGAATACAGTCTGTATGGCTGGAACTTGAGTAGCCATTGCAGACTATAAGGTAGAAAATGCATCCTGAGGAGCGAGGGAGCTGAGTGACCCCCCACACCAACGGCGGAAACCGAGAGGACTGAGGGAGTTGAGTGACCCCCACCCCCACAGTGGAAGCCGGCAACACACGGGAGAACTGAGCAAACTGAACAACGGAATTGACCCAGAGACATGGAGGTGGAGTATGGGATGACGGGCCTCAGAAGAGGGGGGGAGGTGGGGGGGAAGAGATGAATCACAGAGCCTATGTGCATGGGTGCATAACCAATGGACATGGACAACAGGGATGGGGACGGGGAGAAGGGGAGGGGGAGGAGGATGTCAATGGGGGGAAAAAATGAGAAACATCTATAACAAAAACAAATTAATAAAAAAAAAATATATGATTGCAAAAAAAAGAAAATGCATCCTGAGGATAGCAAAAGAAATTACCCCCTGAGGAAGCCAAGACTCTGGATTTATACCTACTACAAAGATATTAAGTCACCTGTTTCAAATACATTCAAATATATTCAAAGAGCTAATGGAAACCATATCTAAAAAACTAAAGTGTGAGAATGATGTCTCACTAAAAAGAAAATATAAATTTAAAAAAAAATTATAAAAAAGAAATAATAAACACAGAAATTCTGAAAAAGTAGAATTAAAATGAAAAATTCACCAGAAGGGTTCAAGCTGAAATGAGAGGGTAGAAGGAGGGGGAGGGGGGCGGGAATCAGTGAACTTGCCCGGCCAGTGTGGCTCAGTGATTGAGCGTCGACCCATGCACCAGAAGGTCACTGGTTCGATTCCCAGTCAGGGCACATGCCCGGGTTGTGGGCCAAATCCCCAGTGGGGGGCATGCAGGAGGCGGCCAATCGATGTTCTCTCTCACTAATGTTCTATCTCTGTCTCCCTCTCCCTTCCTCTCTTTCTAAAAATTAATAAAGAAAAAAAAAGTCAGTGAACTTGAAGATCAATCAGTTGAGATTATCCAAGTTGAGGAAATGAAAGAAAAAATACAGAAAAATGATAATGTCCCTCAGATGCCTATGGGACACCATCAAGTATACCAACTATGTATAATGGAGTCCCAGCAGAAGGAGAGGAGAAAAAAGGCAGAAAGAATATTTGAAGAAATAACAGCTGAAAACTCAAATTTAATGAAAAACAATGTACATATTCAAGAAGATTAATGAACTCCAAGTAGGGTTTTTTTTTGTTGTTGTTTTTTAATCCTCACCCGAGGACATTTTTTTGCATTTATCTTCAGATAGAGCGGGAGGGAGAGAGGGAGGAAGAGAGAGAGAGAAACATCAATGTGAGAGAGACACATTGAGTGGTTGCCACCCACACGACCCCAACCGGGGCAGGGACAAACTGCAACCGAGGTACGTGCCCTTAGCGGGAATCAAACCTGGGACTCTCTGGTCCGCAAGGCCAATGCTCTAACCGCTGAGCCAAACCAGCCAGGGCACACCAAGGATTCTTTTTTTTTTTTGGTACGTGCCCCTAGCGGGAACCAAACTCAAGACTCTCTGCTCCGCAGGCCGAGCTCCAACCACTGAGCCAAAACGGCCGGGGCTCACCAAGGATTCTTTATCAAGCAAAACTATCCTTTAAAAATAAAGAAAAAATTAAGACATTCTGAGAGAAAACTAAGTTTATTGCTAGCAGACCTATGTTACAATAAATACTAAAAGGAGTCCTTCAATTTGAAATGAGAAGACACTAGAGAGGAACTCAAATCCATATGAAGAAATCAAGAGCACTGATAAAAGCAACTACATAGGTAAATATAAAAGACAATAATATATCCCTGGCCAGTTTGGCTCAGAGGTTAGAGGGTCAGCCTGCTTGGGTCATGGGTTGGATCCCCAGCCCTGGTCGGGGTCATGCAGGAGGCAACCAATCAATGTGTCTCTCACATCGATGTTTCTCTCTCTCTCTCTTCCTCCCTCCCTTCCACTCTCTAAAAATCAATGGAAAAATATCCTCAGGTGAGGATTAACAAAAAAATAAATAAATAAAAAGACAATATAAATGCATTACTTTCTCTTTCTTCCCCTGTATAAAAAGACAACTGCGCCCTGGCCGGTTTTGCTCAGCGGTTAGAGCGTCGGCCCACGGACCAGAGAGTCCCGAGTTTGGTTCCTGCTAAGGGCACGTACCTCGGTTGCAGTTTGTCCCCGGCCCGGGTTGGAGTCATGTGGGTGGCAGCCACTCGGTGTGTCTCGCTCACATCGACGTTTCTCACTCTCTTCCTCCCTCTCCCCCTCCCGCTCTATCTGAAGATAAATGCAAAAATGCCCTCGGGTGAGGATAAAAATAAAAAAAAAGACAACTGCATAAAGCAAGAATTATAAATCTGGGTTGATAAGCACACATGTATAAAATTGTAATTTGTGACAGTAACAGTAAAATACAGAACATAACTATATAGGAGCACAGCTGTTGTATACTATTGAAATTAAGTTGGTACTAATCTCAACCTGAGTGTTATAATATGTAAATTATAAGAGTTGCACAGCCTGGCTGGTGTGGCTCAGTGGTTGAGCGTCGACCCATGCACCAAGAGGTCTCCGGTTTGATTCCCGGTCAGGGCACATGCCCAGGTTGTGGGCCCAATCCCCAGTAGGGGGCATGCAGGAGGCAGCCAATCAATGTTCTCTCTCATCGATGTTTCTATCTCTCTCCTTCTCCTTTCCTCTCTCTCTAAAATTAATAAAGAAAAATAAACAGAGTTGCACAACTGGGTTCTTGGCATGAGGGACTCCATGGACACACTCCCCTGGAAAATAAGCAAAGTTGGTAAAAAAAACTATTTTAAAAAATTGTTTTTAAGTATCTAGAAATGATCCTAATGGCACAGAGTAAAATAAAAAAAGGACTCAAGAGAATTTACTAAAACTCAGTAACAGTGTATGTCTGTGGCATTTGAGCCATGATCCACTCTACAGCTCAGCTGATGGAAGCTTCACTTCAAGTTGGTGTGGCTAAGAAGAAGGTTTTCAATCACCAGAAAGAGCAGGCCACCAGCATTTCTCATAGCCTACAACTCCAAGTTGAAGAGGCTAAATTCCTGGTGAGCTGGACCAGATCATGAGCTCTTCCTCCACCCAGCCCCATCCATAGGACAGAGGCTCTATCCAAGGTACAGCAGGTCTGAGAATACTGGGTCCCTAAATCATGTTCTCCCCAGCTCGAAGGGCAAAGGTTCCTCACAAGGACAGACAAGTCAAGAAGACCAAAAGCTACTACCCTGGCCAGTGTCCAGAGTAATGACTCAAAAATTTTATCCAGGGGGAGAGGTAGTCCATAAGAAAAGAAAGCTCTAGCCCTGGCCGGTTTGGCACAGCGGTTAGAATGACGGCCAGCGGACTGAAGTCACGGGTTCGATTCCAGTCAAAGGCATGTACCTCAATTGTGGTTCAATCCCTGGCACTGGTTAGGGTCATATAGGAGGCAACCTATCAATATGTCTCTCTCACACGGATGTTTCTCTCTCCACCCCCCACCCCCCACCTCCATCCCAATGTATCTGAAAGTCAATGGAAAAATATCCTCAGGTGAGGATTAAAAAAAAAAAAAGAAAAGAAAGCTCCAAAGCTCTTCCCAAAAGAATCTACTTTGCCCAGCCGGTGTGGCTCAGTGGTTGAGCGTCGACCCATGCACCAGGAAGTCGCCGGTTCGATTCCCAGTCAGGGCACAGGCCCAGGTTGTGGGCCCCATCCCCAGTGGGCGGCATGCAGGAGGCGGCCAATCGATGTTCTCTCTCATCCATGTTTCCATCTCTCTCCCTCTGCATTCCTCTCTCTCTAAAATATATATAATAAAGAAAAATTAAAAAAAAAAAAGAATCTACTTTATTTGACACATACTGTGGGGAAATTCGGGCCTAAGAAGTTCTCAAAAACACAACTCTTCTTAATCAGGAGCAACAAGCTACACTGCAGACCAGGTAGCTCACTAATAAGAACCAGGGAAAGAGGCACCTAAAGAGAGCCTCTTGCCCTAGCCTCTAAGGGTCTCAGGTTGGATTCCAGTCAAGGGCATGTACCCGGGTTTCAAGTTCGATCCCTGGCCCCAGCCAGAGTCATATGGGAGACAACCAATAGATGTGTATCTCTCACATCTCTCTCTCTCTCTCTCTCTCTCTCTCTCTCTCTCTCTCTCTCCCTCCCTCCCTCCCACTCTATCTAACAATCAATAGAAAAATATCCTCAGGTGAATATTAAAAAAATTCATCAATTTATTCTTATTCGTAGTCTAAAAAACTTCCATATATCACTTCCTATAATTCAGCCAAACAGTAAAAATAATGCTTTTAACTTTTACACTTATACTTAAACACATACACACCCTTCTCTACTATGGAAGTCAGTGTAACTTTGACTCATTTGAGAAAAGTCACAAATTTGTCCACAAATCAGGGTAAGCCTACCCTGTTGTTAGGGTAAGCCTACCTAACAACATACCATTAGCTCCTTTGAGATTACAATTATACTTGCCCAAAACTCAGTTCTCATTATGTTATCAAGATACACAGCACCCACACATCACTGTTGTTTCTGTTTGAAAAAAAAGGCTGATGGAAATTTGGTCATGATTACATAGGAGTGAACTCAACACAAGTGACCTTAGTTAAGCACTGCAATGGTAAGTGCCTCATTGGACTGAAGCACTAATAGATTTTAGGGCACATGTTCTATCCCTTCTATCGAATGAGGTAAAAAGCCTTTCACAAATAGGGCTGTGAAAAAATCCAAAAAATCTGACTGCCACCAAACAACTCTACCTGATTAAAACACAAGCGCCGCCCTGGCCGGTTTGGTTCAGCGGTTGGAGCGTCAGCCTGCGGTCCAGAGAGACCTGGGTTCGGTTCCCGCTAAAGCCACGTACCTCAGTTGCAGTTTGTCCCCGGCCCCGCTTGGGGTTGTGCGGGAGGCAGCCACTCGATGTGTCCCTTTCACGTCGATGTTTCTCTCTCTCTCTCTCTCTCTCTCTCTCTCTCTCTCTCTCTCTCTCTCTCTCACTTCCTCTCTCTCCTTCCCACTCTATCTGAACAAAAATGGAAAAATGTCCTCAGGTGAGGATAAAAAAATAATAACAAAACACAAGAGCCTTCTTTTGTCTATTTTCATAGAACTTTAACAGATGTCCACCAATCCTCCCAATAACTTGAAAACAAATACAGGCACAAGACAGCTCACTAGCATCTCACAGAAAGAGCTACAATGTTTAATGAAAAAGAAAATGTGTAATAAGGAAACCATAGCTCCCTATGCAATACCTCAGACCCAGCTCACAAACAGGGTAGTCATAACTTTGGTAACTTTATCTCTTCTGGTGCTAAATTCTGCAAAACTGCCTCGGGATGAAGAAGAGGGATTCCAACCCTCAAACCAATGAATTCTCCAGATTTACCTCTGGCTGAATTACACACACTCAAGGCACAAAACATAATACAAAGAGAAATTAACCTTTCAACTCAAGGAAAGCACAGTAAAGCACAGCCCACAGGCTCTCTAGATCAGCGGTTCTCAACCTGTGGGGGTCGAACAACCCTTTCACAGGGGTCGCCTAAGACATAACAGTAGCAAAATTACAGTTATGAAGTAGCAACAAAAATAATTTTATGGTTGGGGGTCACCACAACATGAGGAACTGTATTAAAGGGTCACGGCATTAGGAAGGTTGAGAACCACTGCTCTAGATGAACCATACAATCTTGACCACAGAACAGTTCACAGAAAGTGCACATGAAGTGACTGCTCATCTCCATTTTTTCACCCCCACAACGGTATATATAATTATTTGGCATCTGCATAGTACTTTATATGTCCAGACTATTTTATAATCACAATTCTGCAATTATTCCACCACAATAATTGAGTGTGATTGATTAAAATTTACTTTCCTTCCTTTAGGTATTCAGATTACAACAGATTGGAGAAAATCAGGATGGCAGAGTAGAAAAATAGACTCTTCCTTTGTCCCAAAACCTCATAAAAAAGATGATAGAATTACTAAATTTTAGAAGAAACCTACTCTAGGTTTGAAGAAACCTAGAGTATCCAATGATTTCAGATGATGAAGAAAATAAAGCTCAGAAGAAAATAAAGCTCATAAGCAACTTGCTCAATGTCACCAAATGAATTAAGTGGCAAAGCCAGGAGGAAAACCCTGACCTCCTGACTTTCAACTCAGCATTTCCACATTACCATATTCCTTTTCTGTAAACAAATAATGAAATAGGTGTGGAGGATTCTGGACTGTCTGGCTCAGCACACTAGCTTGTCTTTTAAAATGACAAACCTCACCCTGGCGGGTCTGGCTCAGCAGTTAGAGTGTCGGTCCATAGATCAATGAGTCCCGGGTTCGATTCCGGCCAAGGGCACGTGCCTTGGTTGTGGTTCGTCCTGGCCCTGGTCGGGGTTATGCAGGTGGCAACCTGTGGGTGTGTCCCTCTCACGTCGATGTTTCTCTCTCTCTCTCTCTCTCTCCCTCCCTCCCTCCCTCCCACTCTATCTGAAGATGAATATAAAAATATCCTTCAGTGAAGATTAAAAAAAAAAAAAAGACAAACCTCTCCTCACATTGGCTTACCAAAAAAAGAGTTACAATAAAATCCAGAACAGCTATCATTTCTGCCAATCTGAAAGGAAAAGTAGATCAATAAAATGGGCCAGGAAATGAACTGGAATTAAAATGAAGACCCTAGTTAGGCCTCAATGCTACTGAGGAAGAGGGCTATATGGTATAATTTGTTCTAGATACCCAAGGTCAATGATTACTACTTTAACTTTTAATTTTTATTAAAACATTATATAAGCTTTCTAAAAATCACATAGGCTAGATTTATAACAAAAAGCAATAGTCGCACTGAAATAATATGACCCAAAAAACAGTTGTTTTTTTAATCCTCACCTGAGGATATTTTTCTATTTATCTTCAGATAGAGTGGGAGGGAGAGAGAGAGACAGAGAAACATCAATGTGAGAGAGACACATCAACTGGTTGCCTCCTGCAAGACCCAAACCAGGGCCGGGACAAACTGCAACCGAGGTACATGCCCTTGACCAGAATCGAACTCAAGACTCATTGGTCCAAGGGCCAACACTCAACTGCTGAGCCAAACCGGCCAGGGCTTTATTTATTTATTTTATTGATTTTAGAGAGAAGAAGGGAGAGAGAGAGAAACATCAATGTGAAAGAGAAGCAGCGATCAGTTGCCTCCCATATGTACCCTGACCAGGAATAAAAACCTGCCATCTTTTGGTGCATAGGACGACGCTCCATCCAACTGAGCCACACTGGCTAGTGCCCCATAATATTTTTAAATCATCCTTCAGACAGCAGAAAGGAGAAGAGAGCTAGATGGGAGGGGGGGGGACAGGGAGTACAATCAGGAGGCTATTGGAGAAGTTTATGAGAGAGATGAAGGTGGTTTAGCCAAAGGCAGTAGTAAAGCAGATAAGTCAGTTATACCACAATGTAGTAAGGGTAAGTATTATGTCATGAAACATTTGTTTCACATATCTGTAAACTTATGGGTCCTAATATAAAATATGTCTCCAATTATGGATCACAGCAAAATAGTTTGAGAAACATTGCCCTAGGATAGCGATTTTCAACCGGTGTGATGTAAGAATTTTTAAAACATGCAATACCTGACTATTTAGTCAGGGGCACTGATGTCTTTTCCCTTAGATTGTCAAATTAAAAAATGACAACAGCCGCCCTGGCCGGTTTGGCTCAGCGGGTAGAGCGTTGGCCCGCAGACCAGAGAGGCCCGGGTTCGGTTCCCACTAAGGGCATGTACCTCGATTGCGGTTTGTCCCTGGCTCCGGGTTGGGGTTGGGGTCGTGTGGGTGGCGGCCAGTCGGTATGTCTCTCTTGCATGGATATTTCTCTCTCTCTCTCCCTCCCTCTCTCCCTCCCGCTCTATCTGAAGATGAATGCAAAAAGTGTCCTGGGTGAGGATAAAAATAAATAAATAAATAAATAAATAAATAAATAAATAAATAAATAAATAAATAAATAAAATAAAAAATGACAACAGCCAACACAACAATAGCCATCTGGTGTGAATGAATCAAAATTATACCTATTTCTTTTTGTCAGATCAGCAAAAAAATATTTTTGGTGTGCTGTAGAATTTTAGTAATTAGTTTGTGTGTGCCATGAGATGAAAAAGGTTGAAAATCGCTGCCCTAGGAAGTTGAGAATACTTACGTTCCCTAAAATCTTTGTCCAAGTCCTATATTAGGCTCAAGTGAAACAAGCTACAACAAGTTTAGTTACATACCAAATATAATCTTATTAATCTGCCAAAAGAATACATCATTTGGTCTTTAAAAAGAAAAAAAAAAGAAAGAACAGTACAAGCAGTATTCAAGAATCACTGACTGGAATGCCAGGCACAAATTATGTTACTTCTACCAACCATGGAGATGTACAGATTACTAAAGAAATATAATGCCAATTTTAAACCATTCTAACCATTCAACTACTACTAATCTTAGGGATTCAGCACCACCAACACATATTCATAATGGCAATGCTTTCAGAATTTTCAGGAAAATACCTTACTCTCCCAAATGAGAAAACTTAGCCTAATTCTCCTTGAAGAATTCAGAGATTGTATACTACAACTGATTCTTTTGGAAAACTTCCTGCCTTAAACAATAACCTTTTTATTCAATAAGAGAGATAAAATAAAACATTATCTACCAATCTGCCCAGCCTTTAGGTTCAATTAGCTCAGTTTCTCAACAATGCTATTGGCATTTTAGGTGGCCAATTCTTTGTTTTGGACTGTTATCCCTGGTTCCTAACCACCAAATCCCAATGGTCACCATGACAACCAAAAATGCCCCCACACTTTTCCAAATACCCTGTGGAAATCTGGTATATCTCCCACTGAGACTGCCTGAAGAATTTAGCTGATACCCTCCTTAGATCAAACGATTGCTACATAATGAATTGTGGCCTTAGAATCAGGGCAGAGATGACAGGTAGCTTTCAGTGTCTTGAATTTAACCCTTTTCAGGTAGCATTAAAATCATCTGATCTGGCCCTGGCCGGTTTGGCTCAGCAGTTAGAGCGTCAGCCGTGAACCAAAGAGTCCGAGGGTTCGATTCCGGTCAAGGGCACGTACCTCAGTTGTAGTTCAGTCCCAGCCCTGGTTGGGGTTGTGCAGGAGGCAACCAGTCAATGTGTCTCTCTCACATCGGTGTTCCTCTCTCTCTCTCCCCTCCCCCCATCTGAAGATAAATGGGAAAATATCCTTAGGTGAGGATTTAAAAAAATAAAAAATAAAAAAAATCATCTGCTCTGAACCAGAAAGAATATTTACTATCTTTTTCCTAGCACAAAGCAGTCCCTGGGTGTTATTTTCAAAATGGTATGCAGCAAATGCAGACTTTTTAAAATATATATACATGTTTGACTGGAATCGAACCCACGACTCTTTGGTCCTTGGGCTGACACTCTAACCACTGAGCCAAACCGGCCAGGGCAATTTTAAAATCTTACAAAAAAAAAAAAGAAGAAAAAGAAAGCAGCCAAGAGGAAAAGTACAGTAATTCATTCAGCAGACAAGAAAATAAAATGAAAATTTTCAAAGATTAAGAAATATTAATGTTTGCACTTTAGCCCAATAAAGGACAGTATTGTGTCTCTGAGTAACTCTCTATAAACCTTGCTAAGACCACAAAAGCTTACTATCTTAACAATAGAAAGACAATAAATTTGAAAACTTTAACTATAAAATAAGGAGAAGAAACACTTCAACTTAACTTCCTATTTTAAAAGAATATATAGTAATTTCTTTACAAGCATAATGACAACAGTCAATTCTCTCAGCCAGTCAAAACATTCAAATGGGGGACATTTTTGGTATTTTTGAAGAAGATTAATTTGCATTGGTTCAAGGACTTTAGCAGTTTCCCAAAACAGCAGTACTGTATTCTATTTACCCCATTTGCAGCTACAGAGATCAAGCAAAACTGCACCTATAAACAACCACAATTCACATCTGCTTTGAGCTATGAAAATATTAACCTACTCTGACCTCCCCTGCATTAACTTCAGCAAACCATGGGTCGAGAGTCTCAACTTCCAAAACAGCACAGGTGTCTCTAATTTCAGACCTGCTAGCTAGTCTCTCTCTGCCTTTGGCTAAATCAGTAGCAAGTCCAGAAAATTTAAAAAAAAAAAAAAAAAAAAAAAAAAAAACCTCTACTAACTCATGTAGGTATTTTCTTTCTTTCTCCATAAAAGAATGTTCTAGCAGACACAAATTAAAAAAAAATATCAGTATATAATTCTATTTTCTCTAAATGGCTATAAAGGTCAAAATAGTTCAAGATAGTGACATTCACTTATTTTCCACCTAGACTTGAAAAACTGTATTATCACTGAACTTTATACATTTCAATAAAAGAACGTATTATGAAAGTTTACAGTATCATGCCTTAGTAGGCATTCAAGAAATGTTAGTTCCTCTCTGCCCTTTCCGTTAATTCTTATAGTATTTCCATGAAATATTTCCTATTTATTATTACCCCAATATAAACCAGGAGAACAGAAAGAACATAATTTCCTGACTAACCACCCAGATCAGACCCCGAAAATTCAGGCCACCTGATGGTGATGAAGGGATGCTTTCGCAGAAGTTAAATTTTAATCTACCCTCTTTGCCTCCCTTCCTAGCAAGTCAATTCCAAGGACCACATTCCTTCTGCTACAGGAAGTAGCTCAACTGTTTTTCCTTGTAGCAATGTATTATCAGTTCCTGTTCTTTGTGACAGAGAAAGCCAATCTCAAAAACCTATGCTGTTCTAAGTGAAGATGCAGCAAGAGTTCGAAGACTGTCATCAACTCATGGAACCCCATGTACAAGTTCACAGGATTCTTGGTTGGGGGGCTGGGGGGAGTACTGTCATGTTGGGGGTTTTTTGAGCTATCAAGTTCACCCTCCAAGTAATCCAAGTTTCCTGCACCAATGAGCAATGGTGTCTCCACATATCTACAATCATGGAAAACTAGAACTACATGAACTATCACTAGCCCTTACTTTGACACAAAATGTTCTGACAGAAATAGGTTTCCAGAGCTGTGTGAAGCTGCCATCTATAGCTCTTTTTGTGGACATCTGACACAAGACAGATATATGAGCCAAAGCCGTATCTGGTGTACTTTTGTTCAGGCTCTAGAGCTTAAGACAGGAACATAAGCATGTTATGTCAAATCAAACTCTAGTGGCTACAGATGGATAAATTCTGTCATCAGTAATAAAATTTATAGTTGTCAGCGACGGCCTGACTACTGTCAAGACAGGCCCTTTGTTGCATTTAGTCTACCATTCACAGAAACTACTGAATATTAGAATGACCAGAAGAATTAGCTAGCCTGTCACCTCCCACTACCCCAAGCTGGTTTATACATAATGGCTCCAGTACAAGAACTCTGCCCTCTAAGGATTGAATCATGGTGTGTAAATGTGTGTGTGTCAATTGATGGTTCTGTTCTTTGACCATTTTACATTAGTTGTGCCGTTTCTTTGGCATTTAATATATTCTAACAATATACTAGATACAGTCCACACTATTAGAAAAACCATAGGACCAGGACGAGTGCTTCCCTAAATAATAATCAAATCTGATCTATTCTAGTTCAGTAGAACTGAAAATACTAACAAACACCTTAGGCAGGAAAGAGTAAATAAAACTGAGACCTACCTTGTTTACAATTCCCACAGACAGATGAAATTCAATTCCATGCCAACCATACCCTTCGATCACTAAAACACAAACAGAAAAATAAATGTTCATGCAATATAAGCAGTTCTTCCAGTACTTAAAGGGTATTTGGTTTCAAAGGTAAGTTGTTTCTTATCTCCCTTCTATGCCCATAACAGTGAGTGAGCTCTGCCACCGGCAAAAAGGTCCAAAGAGGTACAGTTAAACAATGGGAAACGCTAACTGAACACTTACTATATTATCAGGCACTGTTCTAAGTGCTTAAATGTAATAATTAATTTAATCCTCACAACAACCCTGTGAGATACTCTTGTTAACTCATTTTACACCCAAATAACAACTGACCTATATACATCTGAAAATTGTTCTTACTGATGTTAAAAAATGCCTTTTAAATAAATGCTGGCAATCTCAATCATTGTAGCTGGACTGTCTCAATGGTTGATATGTGTGTTCCATATTCATCCACTCCTTGTGCATTTCTTGGTTCCCCACAACGTGTTGAGCACATACCAGGTGCTACTAAAGAGGATTCATTCTCTGTCCATTAGGAGTTGAGAAACTAGTTGGGGAGATCAAACTACACTACAAGAAATGGTTCAAGAAATGAAATGCTCTAGTATGAGGCACATTCTCTTTATACAATCATTCAGTTAAAAACAAATCAATAACCTTTGGGAAATGGGGAGGAAAGCTGCACATAAAAGGTATCCATCCTAAACCTAGACCTTTAAAAATAAGCTACATCACCCTGGATGGTGTGGCTCAGTGGACAGAGCATCAGCCCACACACCAAAGGGTTGAGAGTTTGATTCTCGGTCAAGTGCACATACCTGGGTTGCAGGTTCAATCCCTGGCCCCAGTAGGGACATATGTGGGAGGCAACCAATGGATGTGTCTCTCTCACATCGATGTTTCTCCCTCTTTCCCCCTCCCTCCCTCTAAATATCAAAGGAAAAAATATCAGGTGAGCCCGGCCGGTGTGGCTCAGTGGTTGAACGTCGACCCATGCACCAAGAGGTCACCAATTCGGTTCCTGGTCAGGGCACATGCCCAGGTTGTGGGCCCAATCCCCAGTGGGGGCATGCAGGAGGCGGCCAATCGATGTTCTCTCTCATCGATGTTTCTATCTCTCTCTCCCTCTCTAAAATCAATAAAGAAAACATATTTTAAATATATATATATATATATATCAGGTGAGGATTAACTAAAAAAATAGGTTACAACATTGGCAAAGGAATGAGAAAGGCTCTTCAGGTAAGAAAATAAGAACAAAAACATGGTGGTAAGGACATAGTGTACCTCAGGTCCTTCATAATCTGATTCCACCCTGTTTAATAGCCTTTGCTGTGGCCACTGATCTCCCTCTCCCTCCCCATTAGCCAAACCAAACTTCTTACTTCTAGGACATACAATCTTTGGTAGTTCCATTGTTTCTCCTACTGCATGGACTATTCTTCCCTCTTTTCCCTGGTGGGTAACTTTAATCCTAGTATATAGTAGGTACTCAATAAAATATAACCATTGTTGTAAATAACTTTTATTATTATTTACTATCCAGCTGAAACATTTTTCTAAAGCCTTTTCCAATTCCCCAGCTAATCTACTCAGTGCCTCTCTACCACATTCACATGGCATTTGTCCATTTCTCCATTGGAGTGGTAAAACATTTTATTGTCCCTGGTTTCCTTTTTTCTTTCTTATTTGCCTGAACAGGAAACATCTTTTATACAACTTGATATCCCCGAGACCTAGCACAGTGTCTGGCACATAATAGGTGTCCTTTATGTACTTGTTAACTAAAGGCTCAACTTAGTCAAATTTACAAAATGATTAATGATAGGATTCTTCTAAAAAGTCAGCTCCTTTAGTACATTTAAACGATTCAGTTTGTCAAAATCTAATGCAACTTTACATTTTCATGAATATGTCTGCTACATAATTACACCAACAATTCATGCACAAAAAAGTCAAAATAGATTCACTAAAAACTACTAGCTAACTAGTTTTTGCTTTACAACAAAAAACGGTCCTCACCCATGCCAACTGAGACAGGAGAAATTAACTGAACTGATCACTTAGGTATTGTGCTGGTGACCTTTCTCACTGGACTGGTGCCACAGTTCTGTATGCAATATGCATGTTTAAATAGGTATTTATATTGGCTTTAGTCATGAATCGTTGAGGTTACAAATTTAGAAGTTCAATCATAAATCCAAGGTTTATTTATAGAAATTTTCCATATGGTAGGAGTTTAAGAAGTAAAACAGCAGCCTTTTTCCCTGCCGAAAGCAGAAGGTAGCAGAGCGCCAAAGGAACAACCCCGCTCCTGACTCTGTTCTTGGCACTGCTTAAAGCAGAAGAAATGTGCAGGGCAAGCAGGAGCCTTACTGAAAATCAGTCACCCAGGGCAACCGGTATTTTCAATGTCTGTGCTATTCAAGGCTTAAGTATTAATTTTATACATGCCCATGTTAATTTAAAGCACAATTTGTGGCTTGGAACTTAAAAAATGTTCTAATGTGCTAGTTTGTCCACATAGTAATCCAGTCAGCCAGGTTTGAACATGCCAAGCTTAAAATACTCTCTAGATCATTATGCAAAGGTATGAGCTCAATCCTTTATTCTCAGGAAAAGGAACTTAGGGGAGAACGACTAAAGCAATAGTATTTCAATGGAAGCCTTAACAGAAAAAGTCAAATCCTAAATAGTGGTTAATTTTTTTTAAATATCTAAATGGAAATAAGATGCAAGCTAATGACAGATTTCTTACAATTATTAATCTCAAAATGAGATCCTAGATTTTTAGGTCAAAGTTGTCAGAGAATGTATTTTGAAACTGATTTCAAAAATTTTCTACATGAGACCATCTTATAAAAAGGTTCTTTTAGTCCAGGCCGGTTTGGCTTAGTGATTAGAGCGTCAGCTTGTGGACCAATGAGTCGCGGGTTCAAGTCCAGTCAAGGATATCTCGGTTGTGGTTTGTCCCCGGCCCTGGTCAGGGTCATGCAGGAGGCAACCAGTCGACGTCTCTCTCTCACATCTCTGTTTCTCTCTCTCTCCCTCTCTATCCCTCTCTCCCACTCTGTCTGAAAATAAGTGGAAAAATATCCTCAGGTGAGGATTTAAAAAATAATAATAAAATAAAATAAAATAAAATAAAAGGTTGTTTTAGTCATCCACTGACTGAACCCCTTCAGAATCCAAGTCTAACTTACTTATATTTTTATGTGAACAGTATTATAAGCAAAGTTCTTTTAATCTTATTTTATTGGCTTTTTGAGAACTGCCAATAAAACCTGAAATGATTTAATTGTCATAACTAAACCTCAGAAGCTCACATATCCAATCACTTCATTTTCAGTTAGAAACCAGAGCAGAGAGTTCACTGACTTGATAACAGAAACACTGGAGCCAAAATCTGATCACTAGTCCACTGTACTTACTCTACAACATGCTACTAAACACACTGCTTTTTATTAAGACAAATGTTTTGGAAACTACAACAGAAGAAAAGTTTAAATACCTACACTCATTCCCTAACTGAAAATAATTTTAAAATTAGATGGGTGTGCCCTGAAGATTTAAAAATGCTGTTCCTTAAGTTGGTCTGAAGGTTGTGGGTTATTGTTCAACTAAAATGCTATCCCTTAAAAACTTGGGCAGCAGGCCCTAGGTGGGTAGCTCAGTTGGTTAGAGCATCATCCCAATACACCAAACTTTCCTCGGTTCGATCCTCGGTTAGGGCACATGCAAGAATCAACCAATGAATGCATAAATAAGTGGAACAACAAATCAGTGTTTCTCTCCCTTCTTACCTCTCTCTATAATCAATAAATAAAAAATTTTTAAAAAGAAAAAAACTTGGGCAGCAGAAAATTACAGCGGTTATTGTCAATGCTTTTGGCTCAATACATACTCGCATAGAATTTTTGCTGGAAGTTTAGCTTTAAAAAATTTATCTTACATTCCAAAGAGGATGGGAATAATTTTTATAATCTAAGATGACACTATTTGTATACCCTAAAAAATAAACCCCACAGTCCGGCTGGAGTGGCTCTGTTGGTTGAGCATCATTCTGTGCACCAAAAGGTTGCTGGTCTGATTCCTAGTCAAGGCACATACCTGGGTTTCAGGTTTGATTCCCAGTCAGGGAACGTACCAAAGGCAACCACCATATCGATGTTTCTTTCTCAATCTCTCAACCTCTCTCTCTCTCTCTCATTATGTCCTCGAGAATATGAAAAAAACAAAAAAATAAAATAAAATAAAAACCCACAGGCACAAAAAGAGCAACTTCAATGAACTTGGGGTCTTTTTCAAACAAGCTTCTTCTGAGAGAATGCTATTGCCTCATTTTAAATTGGAGAGGAAAGGATGCAAAGAATAAAAAGAAAGTAATGAAAAAGTGAAATGGAAGGAGGAAAAGAAAGAAAATTAATACAAAGGTTTGACTCTGATATCAAAAAAGGAAGAGAAAAAAAAATTCCCAATTAAATTAATGAACTGTGGTTTTTAAGCAATCAGCCTCAACAGCATATCGTTACAAACCTCCTCAAACTGAACACATATGGAAAAAAATATTAATCTCACTTTGCCTGAATCCTCTATTTGCTCTGTCTTTCACTTGCAAAGAGAATAGCATTATGGACTAGACACCCTGGAGAAAGTAGGAGAGTCAGACGTGTCAGCCCATGTAGCCTGACAAAGTGCTGGTGCTTGCTGGAGCTATTAGAGAGTCTCAAATAGAGTCAAGAGAGACCACTGTGTTCCCAAACATCTCCTCCAAAAGAGACTAGAAACCTGCAAGGAACAATATACCCTGCTCCCTTTCATATGCACCAAAGCCTTTCCTTTCTGGTTATCAATATTAACTGGTTAATATAACACTGATTAAGATGACAAGGGGAGCCCTGCAGGTGTGGCTCAGTGGATTGAGCATTGTCCTATGCACTGAGAGGTCGCAGGTTCGATTTCGGGTCAGGGCACATGCCAGGGTTGTGGGCTCGATCCCCAGTGAGGGGGCGTGTGAGAGACAGCCAATCGATGTTTCTCTCTCATCAATTGTTTCTCTCTCTCTCCCCCTCTCCCTTCCTCTCTATCTAAAAACTCAGTAAAAAAATATTTTAACAAAAATATATGACAAGAGGAAAAGGGAAGCAATATCATATATACTATTAAAAAACAGTTAATGTAACAGTTAATAGACAAAGGGATGGAATGAGGAAGACATATAGAGCCTTGCTGGTCAATCCAGCTGCAGCATTCAATCTAACATGCTTGGTAAGGCACTAGAACATACACAATACTTTATAAATAAAAAACTAAAATCTCAAACTTTTCACTATATTTTTTTAATCTCACCCGAGGATATTTTTTCATTTATTTTCAGACAGAGTCGGGGGGGGCGGGGGGACATCAACATGAGAGAGACACATCGACTGGCTGCTTCCCGCATGACTCCAACCAGGGCCAGGGTCAAACCACAACTGAGGTACATGCCCTTGACCGGAATCGAACCCATGACTCACTGGTCCTCAGGTCGACGCTCTACCACTGAGCAAAACCGACCAAGGCTCAAACCTTTCACTATTAAGAAGAGTTTCAAATTTTCTCAAGGTTTCCAGTTTTGCCTTCCTCTGCCAGCACCCCGTAACAGCCATGGAAGCATCTCCCATTTCACTGTGTATGAAGACTCAGATGTCACAGCTCCAGACAGGCAGAAATAGCTACCACTTTTTCAAACTGCAAAGCAAAATTCACTTTATAGTTTTCAAGTATTTGAACACCTATTCCTTTCTGTGATTCTCCTAACACTGAAAAGTGGTTATTTTCAGAGATGAGTGGAGAGCAAAACGCAGCAAAACCTCTATCTAGTATAAGCGGAGTCATAGGAGAAGGAGCCCATTTGTCTACCAGTGGTCTAAATAAGAAAGCAGCTCTTTAGACCTCAAACCTGACTTGAACACCTCTGCAGCTAATCTTAAATGAATGTGTGCATTCCTGTTTTCTTAAACAGAATATTTAAAATGAATATTTTTATTATTCATTGTTTTTTCGCCATAGTAAATTATTTTAATTTTTCAAAATAAGTAATACGTAACTATGATTTTTTTAAATCAAACAGTTCAAAAGGTATATAGTGAGAAGTAGGTCTCTTTCCCACCCCAGTACCCCAGCACTCCCTTACAGAAATGATTTCAAGGGGTTTTATTTTCCTATTTATCTTCAGATAGAGTGGGAGGGAGGGGGAGAGGGAGTAGAGAAACATCGATGTGAGAGAGACACATTGACTGGTTGCTTCCCGCATGACCCTAACCAGGGCCAGGGACGAACTGCAACTGAGGTACATGCCCTTGACTGGAATCGAACCTGAGACTCTTTGGTCCACGGGTCAACGCTCTAACTGCTGAGCCAAACCAGCCAGGGCTCAAGTTTTCTGTAATTCAACATTTTCTTAATGACTAAATCACTCTCCTATGCTTACAAATGTGACTGCTGGGGAAGGAGCTGAATGTGTTAAATGGTGTGGTTATTGCATTACCAGAGAGCGCACATTTCCACCATCATTAAAATGTGAGCATCTGGCCCTGGCCAGTTTGGCTCAGCAGTTAGAGTGCCCACCCAAGGACCAAAGAGTAGCGGGTTCCATTCCAGTCAATGACACATACATACCTCGGTTACACATCACATAAAATTTACCACTTTAACCGTTTTTTGTTTTTCATTTATTTTCAGGCAGAGTGGGAGGGAGAGAGGAAGGGGGGGAGAGAGAGAGAGAGAGTGAGAGAGAGAGAGAGAGAGAGAGAGAGAGAGAGAGAGAGAGAGAAACATCAATGTGAGAGAGACACAACAACTGGTTGCTTCCCTCACGACCCTGATCAGGGCCAGGGACCAAACTACAACCGAGGTACGTGTCCTTGACCAGAATCAAACCCGAGACTCTTTGGTCCCTGGGATGACGCTCCAACCACTGAGCCAAACCTGCCAGGGCTGACATGAGTTTTTACTTACTGGTAATCTCCCTCTGTCTAATACAAACATACTTCACCACGATCACATATTCCAGCAAACTGCTGCAATCTCAGCAATTACAATGGAGTATATGCTTTCAATAGTGAGTCAGGCCTTGGAAGTGGTTTAGCACCCGGAAATTCACCAGCTGGCATCTACAATTAGATTCAAGGAGACAAATGGAATTTTTGTATCAGGTTTTTCCAAGAATTAACTAGTTCTTAAATTGATTATACATTTCTGAAATATTTACAGATGAAATAATACTATGTCTGGAATTTGTTTTAAAATACTGAGGAGGAAAGAAGGAGCAAGGTTAAACAAGATTGGTTATGTGTTGATAATTACTGAAGCTGGGTGACAGGCTCATGGTGGTGGTTCATTATTCTCTTTATTTTTACATATGTTTGAAATAGTCCATAATAAAGACTTAAGTTGAACTGTCATGATCTAGTGAACTTGAAAACCAAATAAAAAACAAAGTGATTCTTGGGACCAATGAGCTCCATAATCTACCAGAGTAAAAAGTGTTCGTTTCTTAAGACATATCTCGAGCCCTGGCCGGTTTGGCCTAGCGGTTAGAGTGTCGGCCTGCGGTCCAGAGAGACCCGGGTTCGGTTCCCACTAAGGGCATGTACTTCGGTTGCGGTTTGTCCCCAGCCCTGGTTGGTCGTGCGGGTGGCAGCCACTCGATGTGTCCCTTTCATGTCGATGTTTCTCTCTTTCTCTCTTCCTCTCTCTCCTCCCACTCTATCTGAACAAAAAAATGAGAAAATGTCCTCGGGTGAGGATAAAAAAAAATAATAATAAAAAAATAAATTAAAAAAAAAAAAAAAAGACATACCTCGATTCTAACACTTATTTCTCACTGAACAAATATTTATTGAGCACAACTACCATATGCCAGGTATCAACCTGAGCACTGAGGATACAATGATAAACTAAATTCTCTCTGCCTGAAAGGGGCAAGCACATGGTGTCATAAACCAAACAAGAGGGAGATCTAATCCAACTCTTGTCAATCAGGAAAAGCTTCCCAGGCACCATCTAAATTGATTCTGAAAGATTCATTCCAAAGAAATGAATCATTTCTTTTTTGTCCATGTTGCCCTTTATCATAATCTCATCGACTGTCAGATCAATAAGTAAATGCCTGTTACTTTGTGAACTAAAGTATCCATTTCTCTATAAAGCTAAAATTATAAAACTATCATTCATTCAACAAATATTTATTAAATACCTACCATGCACCATCATGTGCTAGACAAAATGAATAAAACATGGTCTCTGCCCTTCTGAAGTTTATAATCTCAGAGCATAGGAAGGACAAAAACAAACAAGCTAGCAAGCTATCAAGCAGAAAATGACAAACTTCTCCAAGCTATAAAGGAAACAAAGAAGGGACTTTGTGAGCAGAAAGTATCTACTTTTTAGATGTGGTGATAAGGAAAGTTGAACAAATGAAGACCAAGGGATGATAATATAACTGACTCAAGGGTAATGGAATTCCAGACCAGGTGGTGAGATCAGCATAGATAAAGCATACTTACAATGTAGGTCATGGGAAGAAATCTTAATTTTAAAGTGCAATGGGAAACCATTGGAAGTGAGGGTTTTGAGCAGAGAAGCGACATGATTCAGTTTATGTTTTTAAGATCATTCCTGCTACTCTAGAGAGAATGGATTAGAAGAAAATAACAATATTCACCAAGAGGAATTTTGGATGAGTAAAAACCATAATCAAAATTTATTTTGGCCAGTGAAAATCATCTCTACATTCCATTAACAATCCAAAATCTTTTAAATTGCCTATAGGTCCAGGCTTCACCTACAGTTTTGGTTTGTTTGTTTGTTTGTCTAATGCTTACAACCAGTAGGTCATGACCTCTGAGGAGCTCTCTGAGAAGCTGAAACAAGCTCATATGCCTGGGGGTTAGCATTCTTCTCATTCTCCAATTGCCAAAGTCAGATAAATTTTCATTTACTCATCTCCTATTCCACAATCAGTGTCCTGACTGAAAGGAAGGGAGAAGGGGACTCCTCAAGTGTTTCAGGAGACAATAAACTTTACTGAACATCTGATAAGGAATGTAATTGCATAACCTTTCTTCTCACTGGCAACTATGTTCCAGGTGAGAAATCCACTATGAAAGCAATTCTAATTTTCCTATCCAAATTATCTTGGAAAGATGCCTAAAGCAAAAATAAAAACTAAAACCAAAAAAAAAAAAACAACAGCACCGGCTGGTTTGGTTCATCGGTTAGAATGTCGGTTCGCAGACCAACGAGTCGCATCTTTGATTCCGGTCAAGGGCACATGCCTCTGTTGAGGCTTGTCCCGGCCCTGGTCAGGGTCGTGCCGGAGGGAGGCAACCAACCAGTCCATGTGTCTCAGCGATGTTTCTCTCTCTCTCTCCCTCCCTCCCTCCCACTCTATCTGAAGATAAATAGAAAAGTATCCTCGGGTGAGGATTTAAAAAGAAAAACAAACAAAAAAACCACCTAAAGCACACCCATCTATTTCTGCTTTTTAAAAAGTTTTCTCATTCCAAAGTTGAAACAAAAATAAATTTCTAATAGCAGTTGTAATTGATAAGAAAAACAAACTCCACTGTCAATCCCTGGGGCACGTAGCTAAAAAATCTTAATGCCTGGCCTGGCCAGTGTGGCTCAGTGGTTGAGCATTGGGCCATCACCAAGAGGTCACCAGTTTGATGCCCAGTCAGGGCACATGCCCAGGTTGTGGGACAAATCCCCAGTGGGGGGCATGCAGGAGTTGGCCAATCGATGTTCTCTGTCATCGAAGTTTCTATCTCTCTCTCCCTCTCCCTTCCTTTCTAAAATCAATAAAGAAAAAAAATTTATTTTTAAAAAAAGAAATGAAGGATGCACTAACTGAAATAAAGAATAATTTACAGAGAATCAATAGTAGAGTAGGTATAGCCAAGAAGCAAACCAACAATTTGGAATATAAGAAAGCAAAAAACACCCAATCAGAACAACAAAAAGAAAAAAGAATCCAAAAAAATGAGGATAGTGTAAGGAGCCTCTGGGACAACTTCAAGCGTGCCAACATTCGCATCTTGGGGGTGCCAGAAGGAGAAGAGAGAGAACAAGAAATCGAAAACCTATTTGAAAAAATAATGACAGAAAACTTCCCTAACTTGGTGAAGGAAACAGACATACAAGTCCAGGAAACATAGAGAGTCCCAAACAAGATGAACCCAAAGAGGGCCACACCAAGACACATCATCATCAAAATGCCAAAGGTTAAAGACAAAGAGAATCTTAAAAGCAGCAAGAGAAAAGCAGTTCGTTACCTACAAAGCAGCTCCCATAAGACTGTCAGCTGATTTCTCAAAAGAAACTTTGCAGGCCAGAAACAAGTAGCAAGAGTTATTCAAGGTGATGAAAAGCAACAACCTACAACCAAGATTACTCTATCCTGCAAAGCTATCATTTAGAATCGATGGACATATCAAGAGTTTCCCAGACAAGAAAAAGCTAAAGGAGTTCACTACCACCAAACCAGTATTATATGAAATGTTGCAAGGGTCTTCTTGAAGGAAAACAACAACAAAAATATGAACAATAAAATGGCAATGAATACATATCTATCAACAATTGAATCTACAAACATGAGCAAGCAGAACAGAAACAGACTCATAGATACAGAGAACTTTTTGTTACTTGCCAGATGGGTGGGGGCTGGGGGGATGGGTGAAAAAGATGAAGGAATTAAGAAGTACAAATTGGTTGTTAGATTGATGAACCTCAAAGGGAAGGGGGAAGGAAGGGCAGGATGAGATAAACCAAAGAACTTCTATGCATATATGCATTACCAGTGGACACTGACAATAGTGTAGGGAAGGCAGAGGGGGGCAGGATTGGGGAGGAGGGGGTCAATGGGGAAAAAAAGGGGGGACATCTGTAATACATTCAACAATAAAGATAAGTTTTAAAAAATTTATACACATATGCAATTCTGATGCCCACTTCTTTTTCCTCATTCCCATATTCCTGTTAAATTTCTCTCAGTCAATTCCCTTGATATCTCAGCACAGAGACAAACTCTGACTACTGTCCAGGTAAAGGCACTTCATTAAGTTCTCTTACGGGACTCAGATTGCTGCTGTGGGAACTGCCTCCTCTTAAATTTCTGGGCTATTATCAGATAGAAGCAGTTCTTAATCTCCCCAGCTTCCTTTTCAGGTAAATGTGCCAAGAAAAGGTGGAGGAGAAAAACACAAGTTCACAGTTATCTAAAGTACTTGTACTTTCATTCATTATGAACTCTGAACTGCATGTTATTTACCTTCAGGCCAGAATATACCATCCATCTTCTTTGTTATATTTATTATACCCACTTGGTACAGGTCTTATAATAGATACATAGAGAAAAAATAATATTAAGTGTACCTACTACCCCACACACACACAAAAGAACTATGATGTTAATAGAAAGAAAAGTCTTGATGGAAAAAAATATATATTAAGAAAAAAAATGGCACTATAGGGAGAGGGGAGCCTGAAAAAAAGTTTGACGTTGCATTAATCAAGGACAGTTGTTCTGTAAAGAAGTTAAGCCTCAGGCTAACTTAAAAGTAGGCAAGGACAGTCTTGCAGGTGTGGCTCAGTGGCCGAGTGTCGACCCATGCACCAAGAGGTTGCCAGTTCAATACCCGGTCAGGACACATGCCCAGGTTGTGGGCCAAATCCCCAGTAGGGGGCATGCAGGAGGTGGCCAATCAATGTTCTCTCTCATCGATGTTTCCATCTCTCTCTCCCTCTCTCTCTAAAAAATCAATAAAGAAAAGAAAAAAAATTTTTTTAAATAGGTCACTTCAAATAGAGCTTATGGGACCAAAACCAGGAGCTCTTAACACCGTGACCCAACATTGAAGTTCTTCGTAGAATGTAACAAACACTCAATAGTGCTGTTTTCCTGAGGAGATATAAGATTAAAAAAAAGAAAGAGCCCTGGTCGGTTTGGCTCAGTGGTTAGAGTGTTGGCCCGCAGACCAGAGAGTCCCGGGTTCGGTTCCCGCTAAGGGCAAGTACCATGGTTGCGGCTTGTCCCCAGCCCCGTCTGGGGTTGTGTGGGTGGCAACCACTCGATGCGTCTCTCTCACATCGATGTTTCTCTCTCTCTCTTGCTCCCTCTCTCCCTCCCGCTCTATCTGAAGATAAATGCAAAAAAATGTCCTCGAGTGAGGATTGGAAGGAAGGAAGGAAGGAAGGAAGGAAGGAAGGAAGGAAGGAAGGAAGGAAGGAAGGAAGGAAGGAAGGAAGGAAGGAAGGAGAAATAAGCAAGGACAGAGTTTGGAGAATGGGAGCAAGAAGGCTGTTCAGAGAATTCAGAGCAGCTTGATCAAAATCAGGCAAGTAACAATTATCACTACAGAATGATAACCATTGCTTTGTAAAGTTCTGGTTGAAAAAAAACATGTAATTCTGCTTGGTGACCTATAAAAGTATCCATTAGCCATAACCCAGTTTAATGAAGACAGCATACAGCTATAGACTAACTACAAGACCAAGAAGCAATTTGCTTCTAGCAACCAAATTAAGTCAGTTCACTCATCCCTCATAGGCTCAACCAAAAAGGAAGAAATCTGCCATTTCTAAAGCTATACCAGATGATATTCTGAAATGTGTGCTTCCTCTCATCTGAGAAGTTATTATGTACAGAGTCTGTTATTAAGCCTATACTATTTTTCCAGATAGCAGAGTATAAATGCAGGAGACAAATAAATAGTAGCTGAGCCTGGCCGGTGTGGCTCAGTGGTTGAGTGTCGACCCATGCACCAAGAGATCGCCCGTTCGATTCCCAGTCAGGGCACATGCCCAGGGCGTGGGCCTGATCCCCAGTGGGAGGCATGCAGAAGACAGCCAATCGATGTTCTATCTCATCAATGTTTCTATCTCTTTCTCTCCTTTCCTCTCTCTCTAAAATCAATAAAGAAAAAATTTTTTAAAAAACAGTAGCTGAAACAGATTCTAAGGAAGAAAAGCTTACCCAGCCTTTGCTTTTATAAGTAAATATAAATTTCATATACAGTCGGCCCTCGTTTATCACAGTTAATCAGTTTCAGACTCTATCGTAATAAATGAATTTCCGCGAAGTAGGATTCTTTATTTACATACAGTCATCCCTTGCCACTTCGCACTTCGACTCTCGCAGCTTCACTCTATCGCGGTTTTTTCCAATATAGTATAGTATTTGAAAAAACCGTGATAGAGTGAAGCCGCGAGAGTCGAAACGCGAAGTGGCGAGGGACAACTGTATATAAAATCAACTGCCACTGGTGTAATTTCTCACAGTTAACAAGTACTTTATTTAGACAGGGTTTTGCACATGATAGATGCTCAGTAACTATTTGAAAGAATGAATGACCCAATTTGTACTCAAGATACTACTGCCAGAAACCAAACAAGTTAACTCCATAAAATGACTGGAGTTAGAAAACTGCAGAAGGACGAAGGATGGGATATTGTCTTGCAATGTAGCTGCAAGAAGGCGTTATACATCCACTGACTCATTCAACAGAAATTGGAAGACCTGTTATGGGCCGAGCACTCCTGTAGTGTGCACATGTGTGGGGGTACAGATCAGCTGTTAGAAACTAATCTCAACCAAAGCTGGCAAGCAAACATGTTTTGTATAGTCCACAGTGTTGAATCGCATGGTATTTTTTAATAAACTTTGGAGTATAATTTACTTACAATAAAATACATGTATTTTAAGTATACACTTTTTTTAATGTTTTCTATTGATTTTTTAGAGAGAGAGGAAGGGAGAGGGAGAGATAGAAACATCGATAAGAGAGAGAGACACATCAACATGGATCAGCTGCTTCCTGCACGCCCCCTACCAGGGATCAAGCCCACAACCCCAGCATGTGCCCTGACTGGGTATCAAACCAGCAACCTCTTGGTGCATAGGTCAACGCTCAACCACTGAGCCACACCAGCCGGGCTAAGTATACACTTTTGATGAGTTCAATGAGTTTTGACAAATGTATATTCTTGTGCAGCCACCACTTCCACTCAAGAAAAAAAAAAATTCCCATTACCCCTCATGTCCTTTTCCAGTCAATCTCCACCACCACCATCCCACCCTGGCCCCACGCAACCACTGATGTAATTTCTATTACTATAAATTAGCTTTGCCTATTATAGAACTTCAATATAAATGAAACCAGAGAGTAAGTTATTTTGTCTCACTCTTTCACTCAACATAATGTTTCTGAGATTCAATCACTTTGTTGCATGTGTCAATAATTCATTGCTTTGTTTATCCACAGTTTTTATCTCTTCATCTATTGATAGCATTTGAGTTGTTTCCAATTTTTTGGCTACTATGAATAAAGCTGCTATGAACATTCACATGGTCTTTTTGTAAATATATATGTTTTCACTTCTCTTAAGTAATAAATACCAAGGAGCAGGACTGCTGGGTTACATGATAAGTATGTGTTTAACTTCATAAGAAACTGACCAATTATTTTCCCAAGTGGTTGTACCAATAAATTCCAGTTGTTTCACATCCTCACCAATACTTGAAACTGTCCACTTAAAAAAAATTTAGCTATGCTAGTGGGAATGAAGAAGTATCTCATTGTGGTTTTAATTCATTATTTCCCTGGTGACTAATGATGTTGAGCATATTTTCATATGCTTTGGGACATTCAAATATATTTTCTTCTGTGAAGTCTTAAAATCTTTTTTTTTTTTTTTTTTTTTTACCCTCACTCAAGGATATTTTTCCATTGATTTTCAGACACAATGGGAGGGAGGGAGGGAGGGAGAGAGAGAGAAACACTGATGTGAAAGAGACACATCGACTGGTTGCCTCCCACCTGACCCCAGCCAGGGCAGGGGATCAAACCGATACTTGCCCTTGACCGGAATCGAACCCGAGACTCTTTGGTCCTGGGGCTGACGCTCTAACCGCTGAGCCAAACTGGCCAGGGCTTGCTCATTTTTAACTGGGCCATTTGTCATATTATTGAGTTTTAACTTTTTTTTTTTACATATTCTGGATATAAGTCCTTTAATACATATAGTGTGTGTATAAATATTTTTTCCCAGTTGGTGGCTTAATTTTTCAATTCTTAGTGTCTTTTAAAGAATGAAAAATTTTATTTTTGAGAAAGTCCAATCTATCACTTTTTCCCCCCTATAGTTAATGCTTTTTATGTCCTAAATAATCTTTGCCCACCCAAAGGTTGCAAAGATTTTCTCTTACAATTTCTTCTGCAACTTTTATGGTTTTAATTTGTATGTTTGGGTCTACAAGCCACTTCAAATTAATTAATAATGAGATAAGAATTGAGATTCACTTCTTCACATACAAATATCCAACTGTCCCAGCAACATTTGTTGAAAAGTTTATCCTTTCCCCTTCTGAATTACATTTGAGCCTTTGTTGAAAAATCAATTGGCTATATATGTGTCTATTTCAGTACTCTCTATTGTATTCTAATGATCCATATCTATTTTTACACCAACACCACACTATTTTGATTACTTTAGCTTTATAATGTCTTGAAATCAGGTTATTAATTCCACCAAATTTGTTCTGCTTCTAAATTGTTGTGGCTATTAGGTCCTTTGCATTTCCATGTAATTTTTAGATTCAGCGTGTCAATTTCTACAAAAAAAATCTAACATGCTGGGATTTTTATTGTAAACACACTGAATCTTTAGATTATTTTTGGAAGATTGGACAGCTTAACATTATTGGGTTTTTCAAACCACGAACATGGTATAACTCTCCTTATTTAGGTCTTTTTTTAACTTCTCTCGGCAATGTTTTTTTTTCTTCAGTGTAAAGTTCTTTTATATCTTTCATTAAATCTACTCCTAAGTATAGAATGGCAGGAGAGACTGTGGGAATGGACAAAGTATTAGGTAAAAAAAAAAAAAAAAAAAACTCAGAGAACAATGTCATACCAAGAATATAATATGGTTCAAGAAAGAAAGTGATCAATTATGTTAAATACCACTTGAGAGGTAAAGTAAGAATGAAAATGTCTATTCCTTCAGTCATTAATCCATTCAAAATATTTATTAAGAACCTACTACAGCCCTAGCCAGTGTGGCTCAGTTGATTGAAAGGTTGCTGGTTCGATTTCTGGTCAGGGCACTTGCTCAGGTTGCAGGCTCGATTCTAGGTAGGAGGTGTGCAGGAGGCAGCCAATCGATGTTTCACTCTCACATCAATGTTTCTCTCTCTCTCTCCCTTTCTTCCTCTCTCTCTAAAATCAATAAAAATATCTTTAAAAAAAAAAAAAAAAAAGAGCCCAACCGGTGTGGCTTAGTGGATTGGGCATCATCCCATGGACTTAAGAGTTCCAGGTTCGATTCCTGGTCAAGGCACATGCCCAGGTTGAAGGCTCAATCCCCACCAGCAAGTGTGCAGGAAGCAGCCAATCAATGTTTCTCTCACATCAATGTTTCTATCTCTCTCGCCATTCCTCTCTAAAAAAGTCAGTAAGAATATATTTAAAGCCCAGCTAAGCCTTGGCCGGTTTGGCTCAGTGCTTAGAGCGTCAGCCCGCGGACCAGAGTTCCGGGATCGGTTCCGCTAAGGGCACGTACCTCGGTTGCAGTTTGTCCTGACCCTGGTTGGAGTCGTGTGGGTGGCAACCACTCAATGTGTTCTCTCACATGGACGTTTCTCTCTCTCTCTGTTCATCCCTCTCTCCCCCCACTTTATCTCAAGATAAATGCAAAAATGTCCTCCGGTGAGGATAAAAAAAAAAGCCCAGCTGATGTGGCTCAATGGTTGGGCGTCGACCCATGCACCAGGGAGTCACCAGTTCAATTCCCAGTCTGGGCACATGCCCAGGTGGTGGGCCTGATCCCCAATGGCAGGCGTGCAGGATTCAGCCAGTTGATGTTCTCTCACATCGATGTTTCTATCTCTCTCTCCTTCTCCCTTCTTCTCTCTCTCTAACATCAATAAATGGGAAAAAAGAGATATTTAAAAAAAGGAACTTCTACATGCCAACTAGTAATGTGGATGCTAAGGATACAGCAATAAACAAAGTCTCCTACCCTTGTAGAGATTATCACCTGTGGAAAGACACAAATAACAAATACATGTCAAGTGGTGGTAAATCCTGTGGAGAAAATGAAGCAGGATAAAGAAAATAGGGAATGCCTGGGATTGAGGAGTACAGTGGCTTTTTGGTTTTTGTTTTTTGGGTAATCCTCACTTGAGGATATCTTCCCATTGATTTTTTCAGATAAAATGGATTGAAAGGAGAAAGAAGGAGGGAAGGAGAGAGAGAGGGAGGGAGGGAGGGAGGGAGGGAGAGAGACATTGATTGGTTGCCTCCCAAACGGGGCCAGGGTTCAAACCTGCAACCCAGGTATGTGCTCTTGACCGGGAATCAAATCCGCGACCCTTCGGTCTGAGGGTCCGACGCACTAACCACTGAGCCAAACCAGCCAAGACATGGTGGCTCTTTTTTATATATAATGGTCTCTCTAATAAGGAGACTGCTAAGCAAAGATCTGAAAAAAGTGAGGAAGTAAACCATGTGAAGATTCAGAGAGAAAGTATTTCAGGTAGAGGAAACAAAGCACAAAGACCTGGTATAATCAAAGAACAGGAAAGAATCCAGTGAGTGGGACTGCAGCAGAGTAAGCAAGAGGGAGAATGGTAGACGATGAAATTGACTCTAGAAAACAGATCATAAGATCTATAACCTATGTGGAGAGGAGATCATAAGAAATCAAGGGTAGGGATAAATTTTTAGGGCTAAATCTCACCAGAAAGCATCCAACTCTTCAATGATCTATTTTTCTTTTAATTACCTCTCTGTGGTGTACAGCAAAAGGGAATTGCCCAGAGAAAGCAATGACTGAATCTGTCAGACATAAGGGACTTGTTTAGTAGTTAGTAATCAATGCTTGTTTGTGATATACATTGGTTTTAACTACTGCATAGTGACTGATATGCCTAATATGAGTGTTACTCTTCCTTTAATTTCTGTTGTTTGTATACAGAGTACACACAGATACCTTGAAATGAAAAGCTAAGAAAAGTCTCCTTTAATCTTCTAATTTAATGTCTGCAGAAATAAAACAATACATCTATTAAAAAAAAAAAAAAAAAAGACATCAAGGGCAGAAGCAGGGAGTCCACTTCAAAGGAAGCTACTACAGTAATGCAAGCAAGAGATCATGATGATACTGTGATGGTCAGCTATATGTCAACTTGGTTAGGTTAGTCCCCAGTTATTCAACACTAAGTGTTGCTGTGAAGGTATTTTGTAGATGTGATTAACATTCATAATCAGTTGACTTTAAGTGAAGGAGATTATCCCAGATGATCTAGGTGGACCTGATTCAGTAAAAAAAAAAAAAAAAAAAAAACCTTAAGAGCGAACTGTTTCCCAGAAGAAGAAATTCCACCTGTGGATAGCAACTTCATCTCCTGCTGAGAGTTCCAACTTGTCCTTCATGACAACCTAGCCTATGGATGTTGTACTTGCCTAGCCAGCCCCTACAATCACATAAGGAATAAATTCTTACAATAAATCCCTTAATATATCTCTTACTGGTTCTGTGTCTCTGGTGGAACTCTGATACAGATTTTAGTATCTGGAAGTGGGGTGTTGCTATAACAAATACTTAAAAACATGGAAGTGGCTCTGAAATTGGAATAATGGGTAAAGGCTGGAAAAATTTTGAGAAGCATAACACATAAAGCCTAGACTACCTAAAACAAACTGTAGGTAGAAATATGGACATTAAAGGCGCTCCTGGTGAGAGCTCAGGAGAAAGTGAGAAGCACAATAGAGAAAAGCCTACATTGTTTTATAGAATATACATGTCATCATACACAGAATGCTGGTAAAAATATGAACACTGAAGGTGCTTCTGGTAAGGACTCAGAAGGAAATGAGGAACATTACTGAAAACTGGAGGAAAGACAATCCTTTCTATATAGTGGCAAAAAAAAAACTTAGCTCAATTATATCCTACAGTTGTGTGAAAAGCAGAATTTATTAGTGATGAACTTGGATATTTAGCTAAGGCAATTTCCAAGAAACATATTGAAAGTGGAGCCTGGTTTCTTCTTGTTGCTAACAGTAAAATGTATGAGGAAAGGTAAACTGATGTATGAAACGTTCAAAGAAACCAGGACTTGATAATTTAGGAAATTCTCAGCTTATCTACGTCACAAAACAAAACAAAAATAAACCTGCTAAAATAAAGGAGGTGCATTATTAAAAAAGCATTTACGGAGTGGGAGCTGCATCAGAGCCCCGGCCTCTAAGGGCCTTTCTCAGCTGGCGCTGGAAGCCGGGCCCCAAACTGCAGAAACTCTGCAGCCCCAGAAGATGGGGCATTGGGAGACCTGGGCAGCCAGTTTGAGACCACCATGAACTGCTGCTTGACAAGTGTATAACATAGTGATTCAACATTTATATATACCTCATGAAATGATCACAAGTGTGGATTTTGACTTTCGGTCAAGATGGCTGCATAGGTAAACGCGGTACTTGCCTCCTCCCACAATCACATCAAAATTACAACTGAACTACAGAACCATCATTCAAGCAGCCAATTGATGTTTCTCTCACATCAATGTTTCTATCTCTCTCTCCAAAAAATTAATAAAAACATATTTTTTTTAAAAAAAAAGTAAAGATAGCCCTGGCCAGTTTGGCTCAGCGGTTAGAGCGTCGGCCTGCGGTACAGAGAGACCCGGGTTCGGTTCCCGCTAAGGGCATGTACTTCGGTTGCAGTTTGTCCCCGGCCCTGGTTGGTCGTGCGGGTGGCAGCCACTCGATGTGTCCCTTTCACGTCGATGTTTCTCTCTCTCTCTCCCCCTCCCACTCTATCTGAACAAAAAATGAAAAAATGTCCTCAGGTGAGGATAAAAAAAAAAAAAAAAAAAAAAAGGAAAGATAAATACCAAAAGCAAAGGCAACAAAAGCAAAAATAAACAAATGGGACTACAGTCGTCCCTCGCGGTTAATCCATTCCAGACTCCAGCAGTTGCACCTGGCATTGAAGTATTCTTGGGGTGCTCGAATACATAGGCCTACAGTCCATATGTACAGTAATTTTAATTTTAATTGTAATACAGGGGTGTATAATTGACTCAAGACAACCGAGCACGCGCTGTATCATTTTCACTGTCTCGATTAACTTTTTAATGAATATATTTGAAAAAACCGCAATAGAGTGAAGCCGCGGAAGTCGAAGCGTGAAGTGGCGAGGGACGACTGTACATCAAACTAAAAAGCTTCTACACAGCAAAGGAAATCATCAACAGAATGAAAAGACTACCTAATGAATGGGAAGAAAATATTTCTCATATTCTCAAATCATGTATCTGAAAAGGAGTTAATATTCAAAATATATAAAGAGCTCATACAACTCAACAGCAAAAAAAAAAAAAAAAATCTGATTTAAAAATGGGCAGAGAATCTAAATAGACAGTTTTCCATAAAAGACCTACAAGATGGCCAACAGGCACATCAAAAGATTCTTGTTACTAAATCATCAAAACCACCAGCTATCACTTCATATCTGTCAGAATGGATATTAACAAAAAGACAATAAATAACAAATGTTGGTGAGGATGTGGAGAAAGGGGAACCCAGCCGACCCAGTGTTGGTGAGAATGTAAATTGGTGCAAACACTATGGAAAACAGTACAAAGATACCTCAAAAACTTAAAAACAGAACTATCCTATGATCCAGCAAGTCCATTTCTGGGTATTTATCCAAAGAAAACAAAAACACTAATTCAAAAAAATGTATGCCCACCCCCACCATGTTCACTGCAGCACTATTTACAATAGCCAGACATGGAAACAACCTCAGTGTCCACCATTGGATGAATAGATAAACAAAATGTGATAGCCCTGGCCAGTTTGGCTCAGCGGTTAGAGCGTTGGCCTACGGACCAGAGAGATCCGGGTTCGGTTCCCGCTAAGGGCACATACCTCAGTTGCAGTTTGTCCCTGGCCCCGGTTGGGGTCGTGTGGGTGGCAGCCAGTCGATGTGTCTCTCTCACATCGATGTTTCTCTGTCTCTTACCCCCTCTCTCCCTCTCGCTCTATCGCGTTCTATCTGAAGATAAATGAAAAAAAAAAAAAAGTCCTCGGGTGAGGATTAAAAAAAAAAAAAGAAAGAAAATGTGATACACACACACACACACACACACAGAACATTATTCAGCCATATAAAAGAATGACCTCTTGCTATTTGCAACAACATAGGTGGACTTTGAGGGCAGTATGCTAAGTGAAATAAATCAGATAAATCAGACAGAGAAAGACAAATACTGTATGATCTCACTTATATATGGAATCTAAAAAACAACAACAAAAAAAACTGAGCTCATAGATACAGAAAATGGATTAATGGTTACCAGGCACGGGGGATGGGCGAAATGGGTGAAGAGGGTCAAGAGGTACAAATTTCTGGTTATAAAATAAATAAGTCATGCCCGGACAGTGTGGCTCAGTGGTTCAGTGTCAACCCATTCACCAGGAGGTTGCCAGTTCCATTCCCGGTCAGGGCACATGCCTGGGTTTCGGGCTTGATCCCCAGCAGGGGGCATGCAGGAGGCAGCCAACCAATGTTTCTATCTCTCTCTCCCTTTCTCTTTCTGTAAAAAAAAAAAAATCAATAAAAACATTTTTTAAAAGTTGGTAAGAGTAAATTTTATAAGTTCTCATCATATGATAAGATCTTTGGACTTTTGAACTGGTAATATTTAGCTGAGATCTTGGCTTAAGGTGATACTGCAATGGGTTCAGACTTTGAAGAATGTTGGAATAGGATGAATACACTGTGCATGTGGGGCAGATATGAATCTTTGGGGGCAAAAGGGCAGAAAGTGGTAGACTGAAAAATGGCATCCTAAAAGATGTCCATATCCTAATCTCTGGAACCTGTGAATGTTACCTTATATGACAAAAAAGGATGAGGGTCTTTGCAGATGTGGTTAAATTAAGGATCTTGAGATGAGATTATCCTGGATTATATTGGTAAACCCTAAATGCAATCACATGTCTTTATAAAAGGGAGGCAGAGAGAGATTTGACAAATACAGAGGAGAAGATATGCAGAGATTTTTGAAGATGCTAACCAAAGAACTTATATGCATATGTGCATAGCCCATGGACACAGACAACAGTATGGTGAAGGCCTCAGGTAGGGGCAAGAGCAGGGTGGAGGGGGTCAATGGAGGAAAACAGGGGAGACATCTGTAATACTTTCAACAATAAAGATAAATTAAAAAATAAAAAATAAAAAAAAGGACAGCCCAGCCAGTGTGGCTCAGTTGTTGAGTGTTGACTCATGCACCAAGAGGTCTCCATTTCAATTTCCAGTCAGGGCACATGCCCAGGTTGTGGGCCAGATCCCCAGTGGGGGGCATGCAGGAGGCAGCCAATCAATGTTCTCTCTCATCGATATTTCTATTTCTCTCTCTCCCTCTCCCTTCCTCTCTCTCTAAAATCAATGAAGAAAAATAATTTTTTAAAAAAGACAAGTGATACTGCCACAAGCCAAGGAATGTGGCAGCCATCAGAAGCTGAAAGACGCAATGAATGGACTCTCCCCTAAAGCCTCTGAAAGGATGGCTTGATTTTGGTCCAGTGGATTTCAGACATTTGGCCTTCAGAACTGTAATAATAAATATGATTGTTTTAAGCCACCAAGTTTGTGGTAATTTATTATAGTAGCCAAAGAAAATAATACAGACTGGCTTAGACAAGGGTGATTATGGTAGAGGGTATAAGAAGTGATCAAATTATGGGTATATTTAGAAGACATATCTAACAGGATTTGCTCATGGATTAGATATGAAATAGAAAAGAAAGAGAAGATGATTCTCAGTTCTTGCTGAATAACTAGAGAGTTACCATTTTACCAAATTAGGGACAAACCATTGGCTCAGCAACATGAAGTCAGTGGTGGCCTCACTGAAAATTGTTTTGGTAGAATTTGGGCTGAACATCAGATATGATAGGGTTTAGAAAGTCCAGAGCACTATAATTTTATAGCATTATAATTTACTTTGAATATTGCTCTGCTCTCTTTCTGGTTATTATTCATCTATTCATTGCTCTTCCCTTTACTTAGCTCCAATCTTTAATAGACCAAACTTCAAGTAACAAGTTAACTAATTCTCAAGTGGGCCAAAGGAAACAAATGCAGTACATCGTCCTTTAAGGCAAGGAAGGAGAGGGTAAAGAAAGAGGGTGGGTCATTTTCATTCATTCAACAAGTATTTATTGAGCATCTATTATATGCCATGGCAAGCACTATGCTGGATGCTGGAAATGTAGCAGTGAAGAGACAGAAACGGTCCCTGACCTCACAAAGCGTATGAGAAGAAAAACAAAATAATTACACAATTATTTAGCTGCAATTTAGCTAAAGCTATAAAATAAAAATTCTGGGTGCTCAGAAAATGAACATGCATAGAATGCCTATTATGTGTTAAACACCTCACATGTAATTTTATTTACTTCACAACATCCTATGAGGAAACAGAGATTCAGAAAGATTAATTCCCTTGTCCAAGATCACAGAGCCAGTGAGCAGTAGAGCCAGGACTGAAAACAGGTGCATTCAACTCCAAAACACATCACTACTATCTCCAAACAGTAGAGAAATCTACTATGCTTTTTTAAAACAAAATTCAACAAAGAAGTGGTCAGAAGAGGTAAAGAGAGTCATACAGGTAAAGTTTTGAGGATCCTTGTTCTAGAAAGTTTTTTCTCACTTGATGAAGGTGAATTTTGGAGGGTATTCAAAAATCCCTTAACACTCTCCAAATAGAACAAAAGGTTACACTATAATTAACTCAGTTTTATTTAGGCACCTAACAGGTTATTAAACATGTTGAAAATAAAATGTCATGAATAATTTGTCTAAATTGTACAGATCATGTCCAGTTTTCATACTAATTGTTTCTGCCAGGTTCATCTTCATAACCAGCTTTCAGGTAAAAGTCAAAAAGATTAAAAAAATAATAATAAGGTCAATCATGTCACAGAGTAACTGATTTAGTAAAATAATTAAATAATCATTTGACTAAATATATAAACAGATTCATGATAGGTATCACACACATGAACCATACCATCTATGTGAACTCCTACTGGATAAAAATAAAATCTTTGAATTTATTTAATTTCAAATAGTCATTAGTCTATAATCTCATTATATTCTTGGTTCTCTATTTCCTTTCCAGACTTCCCCCACCCCACCTCTTAGGGTGGGGGGAAGATCTAAACACAAGGAAACATTAACAAGATAATGTGAAATGATTCACTGAATCTATAAAATAGAATTTAAAATATCACATCTTTGCCTTCAATGCCACAACCCCAGGGCATTAACCTGGAATGTCAGAATTAAAGAGTAAAGGTTCCTGAAAGGAAGCTTTAGTTCAAGTGATTTTTCATTAAAAGTGTATCAAGTCCAGCCAATGTGGCTCAGTGGTTCAGTGTCGACCCACACACCAAGAGGTCGCCGGTTCTGCCCTGGCCAGTTTGGCTCAGTGGTTAGAGCGTCGGCCTGCGGTCCAGAGAGACCCGGGTTCGGTTCCCACTAGGGGCACGTACCTCGGTTGCAATCTGTCCCCAGCCCTGGTTGGTCGTGCGGGAGGCAGCCACTCGATGTGTCCCTTTCATGTCGATGTTTCTCTCTCTCTCTCTCTCTTCCTCTCTCTCCCTCCCACTCTATCTGAACAAAAAAATAGAAAAATGTCCTCGGGTGAGGATAAAAAAAAAAAGAGGCCGCCGGTTCGATTCCCAGTCAGTACACATGCCCAGGTTGTGGGCCTGATCCCCAGTGGGGGGCATGCAAGAGGCAGCCAATGGAGTTGGTTGGAGTGTCATCTGGTATACCAAAAGGTCAAATCTCGGGTTCAATTCCGTCAGGGCATATACCTAGGTTGGGGATTTGATTCCCCAGTCGGAGAGCTTACAGGAGGCAACCAATCCATGTTTCTCTCTGTGTTTCTCTCTCCTCTCGTTAAAAAAAAAAAATCAATGAACACATCTTTTGTGAGGATTTTTTTTTTTTTAAAGTGTACCAAGAATAAGAAAGAAGCCCTGGCCACTTTGGCTGAGCAGTTAGAGCGTCAGACCTCAGACAGAGGATCTCAGGTTCGATTCATAATCAAGGGCATGTACCTGGGTGGCAGGTTTGATCCCAGCCCCGGCTGTGGTCGTGTAGGAGGCAACCAATCAATATGTCTCTCTCACATCAATGTTTCTTTTTCTTTATTCCTCACCTGAGGATATTTTTCTACATATTATCAGAGTGGGAGGGAGGGAGAGAGACAGAGAGAAACATCAAAGTGATAGAGCCACATCAACTGGTTGCCTCCCGCACAACCCAACCATGGCCGGGGACAAACCGCAACTGAGGTATGTGCTCTTCAACGGAATCAAACCCGAGATTCATTGGTCCACGGGCCAACACTCTAACCGCTGAGCCAAACCAGCCAGAGCACATCAATGTTTCTCTCTCTCTCTGTCTCCCCCTACCCCCTTCCACTCTATCTAAAAATTAATGAAAAAATATCCTCAGGTGAAGATTAACAACAAAAAAAGACGAAGAAAGAAACTGGCCCTTACTTTTTATTCCTAAATTTTTCCCCATCTCTACCTCCTTTTTTTTTTCTTTTTATCCTCACCCGAGGACATTTTTTTTTTTTCATTTTTTGTTCAGATAGAGTGGGAGGGAGAGAGAGGAAGAGAGAGAGGGAGAAACATCGATGTTAAAGTGACACATCGAGTGGCTGCCACTCGCACGACCAACCAGGGCCGGGGACAAACTGCAACCGAAGTACATGCCCTTAGTGGGAACCGAACCCGGGTCTTTCTGGACCGCAGGCCGAAGCTCTAACCACTGAGCCAAACCGGCCAGGGCTCTACCTCCTTTTTTAAAATATTTTTTCTTTATTGCTTTTAGAGAGAGAGAGAGAGGAAGGGAGAGGGAGAGAGAGATAGAAACATCGATAAGAGAGAACATCGATTGGCTGCCTCCTACATGCTCCACACTGGGGATCGGGCCCACAACCTGGGCATGTGCCCAGACCAGGAATCAAACCAGTGACCTCTTGGTGCATGGGTCGACGCTCAACCATTAGCCACACCGTTGGTCGCCAGTTTGATTCCCAGTCAGGGCACATGCCCAAGTCGCGGGCCCGAACCCCAGTGAGGGGCATGCAGGAGGCGGCCAATCGATGTTCTCTCTCATCGATGTTTCTATCTCTTCCTCCCTCTCCCTTCCTCTCTAAAAAAAAGAATCAATAAAGAAAAAAGTTTTTTAAAAACACCTGACATTTCTCTTAAAAAAAATAAAATAAAATGTGAAATCACTACTATAGCTTTCCATTCCAGGAATAGCAACAAGATATATATAAAGAAAAATATTTTGATTACTACCATAAAGAATTCTCGGCCAGCCGGTGTGGTTCAGTGGATTGAGCATCATCCTCTGGACTGAGAGGTCCTGGTTCAACTCCTAGTCAGGGCACATGCCCAGGTTTCAGGCTCGATCCCCAGTAGGGGAAGTGCAGGAGGCAGCAGACCAATGTTTCTATCTCTCGCTCCCTCTCTCTCTCTAAAAAATCAATTAAAAACATAAAAAAAAAAAAAAAAAAAGAATTCTCACTATACTGACATTTTTCACCAACTTCACCAACTATGCAAAAGAAAGTGAACAGAAACAGACATTTACTAGTGGCAAAATTAGGCACTTTATATACATTAATGTAGGCAGTCAGCATCTTTTAATTCAAAGATAGACCTGGGTTCAAATTCTTAGTGTGATCTTCCTAAATTAGTTTATCTCTCCAAGCTTCTCTTTCCTCATCCACAAATGGTACTACTACCTATTTCACAGAGCTGATGAAGGTTAATAAGGTAGCATGATGATGATGCCACTGTTACTTCCCTTTACATTTCCCCATAATCCTTACAACAACCTCATGTTGTAAAAATTATTAACTCCATTTTACAGATGAGGAAACTGAGTCACCAGATAGTTAAGGAGTGAGCCTATGGTTACACAGCTGACAACTGTCAGAACCTAACTCTGTTCATCATGCCCTTAAACTTGACATGTTACCCCACCAGTTATTCTCCTCTCTCATACTAGGGAGTTCAGAATGTTTTTCAAATTATACCCATATACTTTAAATTTTGATAGCAGAAAAAAGGTTTTTCAAAAAACACAAAGTCACATGAAGTCAATAATATTATTAAGTTTGCATAGTGACATGATTACTACAATTACTGGGGTGATCACATTGTAAGGTATAAAAATGTCTAATTGCTGGCGTGGCTCAGTGATTAGAGCATTGCCAACATACAGAAGGGTCTCGGGTTTGATTCCTGGTCAAAGGCACATACCTACCTGGGTTGCAGGTTTGATCCCCACTCTGTTTGGGGTAGGGAGAGTGTGGGAGGCAACCAATCAATGTGTCTCTCCCTCCCTCCCTTTCTAAAAATCAATGGAAAAAATATCCTCAGGTGAGGATTACCAACAACAACAAATGTCAAATCACTATATTGTACACCTGAAACTAATGTAAGTAATATTGTATACCAACTATACTTAAATTTAAAAATTTATACTCTGGCTGGTTTGGCTCAGTGGTAGAGTGTTGGCCCGCGGACCAATGAGTTGCAGGTTCGATTCAGATCAAGGGCACACACCTCGGCTGCGGTTTGTCCCCAGCCCTGGTCAGGTCATGCGGGAGGCAACCAGTCGATAGGTCCCTCTCACGTCGATGTTTCTCTCTCTCTCCCTTTCTCTCCCTCTCTCTCCCTCCCACTCTATCTGAAGATAAATAGAAAAATATCCTCGTATAAGGATTTAAAAAACTATATTTAAAAATTTATAAAGAACCAAACTCACCCATAATTCTCACTGTTGTGGTGGTCAAAAACCTCTAAGTAGCCCACCTATGTTCAAATTCAGTAACAAATGGAGGATTCACTCCAGATTTCAAAATGAACTATCCAAATTACTCATTATCAGCACTCATTTACACACGGAATGATTTTTTTTTTATAATTTATTTTATTATTAATTTGTTTTTGTTACAGATGTTTTTCCTTTTTTTCCCCCATTGACACCCTCCTCCCCCTACCCTTCTCTTCCTCCCTATCCCTGTTGTCCATGTCCATTGGTTATGCACCCATGCACATAGGCTCTGCGATTTATCTCTTTCCCCCGCCTCCCCCCCTCCTCTGAGGCCCGTCATCTCGTACTCCACCCTCCATGTCTCTGGGTCAATTTCGTTGTTCAGTTTGCTCAGTTCTCCTGTGTATTGCCGGCTTCCTCCGTTGGTGGGGGGGGTTGCCCGGCTCCCCCACCCTGCCTGGGTTCCCCCGTGGTGGGGGGGGTCGCCCGGCTCCCCCACCCCGCCTGGGTTCCCCCGTGGTGGGGGGGGTCGCCCGGCTCCCCCACCCCGCCTGGGTTCCCCCGTGGTGGGGGGGGGGGGGTCGCCCGGCTCCCCCGCCCCGCCTGGGTTCCCCCGTGGCAGGGTCGCAGCTCCCCCACTCCGCCTGGGCTCCCCCACACGGAATGATTTCTAAATGCATATGAACAAAAGTAAGTAGGGAAGCAAATGAACCAAATATACCACAAAAGTGAAAATATGGTATCTAAAGAAAAGAAAAAAGAAATTTTTTACAACACTCAGTCTTCGAAGGATTCTGCAGATGTTCTATTATTGCTTTGTGAGCCAGTCTTAAATACAGAGGGAAGACCTGACCCAGGCTCAGCCACTAAACTGTTGTAGAACCTCAAACCATTTAATTTCTCAGTGCCTCCATTCAACTACACAATGAAAACTGGATTTGAGTCATTGAACCACAGAACTGAAGAAAATGTAGGCAAACAGCTCTACCCAAGGCACTCTGGCAGATCACCCAATTTCTGCTTTAACACTTGCAGCAACATGGAGTTCAAAGATCTTTCCTCTTCATACAAGTGATATAGTATTTTTAAGAATATCTGTAGCCCTGGCCAGTTTGGCTCAGTGATTAGAGTGTTGGCCCACGGACCAAAGTGTCTCGGGTTCAATTCCGGTCAAAGGTATATACGGCAGTTGTGATTTGATCCCTGGCCCTGGTTGGCGTTGTATGGGAGGCAACCAATCGATGTGAAGATGTGTCTCTTTCACGTTGTTTGTTTCTCTCTCTCTCCCTCCCTCCCTCCTACTCTATCTGAAAATCAATGGGAAAATATCCTCGGGTGAGGATTAAAAAAGAACATCTGTAGATTCTTTTGTGACTCAGTCACAAAAGTTCTCATTCTAGGTTATTTTTACTATGGATCCTAGTTATATCTCTAAGCTCTTTGGTGCATATGCACCTTTAAATACTGCTTTTGGCTAAATCCATTCCGCAGATGAAGGACACAGTAATGTAAAGAGGCCCAAGGGGACATGACATGCCCTTAACAGGCAACTGTGCACTTTCTGAGGTCTTTTTTATTTTTTTTATTTTTAGCGAGAGGGGGGGCGGGGAGAAACATCGATGTGATAGAGACTCATCAATTGGTTGCCTCCCACATGTGCCCGGACCAGGGTCAGGGATCGAACCTGCAAGCCAGGTACATAGGGGCCCTTGACTGGGTATTGAACCCATGACCCTTCAGTATGCAGGCTGATGGCTCAGCGGTTAGAGCATCAGCCCACGGACCAATTAGTCGTGGGTTCAATTCCAGTGAAGGGCACGTACCTCGGTTGTAATTCATCCCTGGCCTTCATTGGGGTCATCCGGGAGGTGGCCACTCGATGTGTCCCTTTAACATCGATGTTTCTCTCCCCCCCCAACTCTATCTGAACAAAAATGGAAAAATATCCTCGGGTGAGAATTAAAAAATATATATATATTTTTTTATATATATATATTTATATATATACTTATTTATATATTTATTTATATATATAAATATATATATATATATTTTTTTTTTTTTATCCTCACCCGAGGACATTTTTCCATTTTTTGTTCAGATAGAGTGGGAGGGAGAGAAAGAGAGAGAGAGAGAGAGAGAGAGAGAGAAACATCGACGTGAAAGGGACACATCGAGTGGCTACCTCCCGCACGACCCAACCAGGGCCGGGGACAAACCGCAACCCAGGTATGCGCCCTTAGCGGGAACTGAACCCGGGTCTCTCTGGACCGCAGGCCGACGCTCTAACCGCTGACCCAAACCGGCCAGGGCAGGGCTTTTTTTTTTTTTTTTAAATAATCCTCACCAGAGCCTGGCTGGTGTGGCTCAGTGGTTGAGTTTCAACCCATGCACCAAGAGGTCGCTGGTTCAATTTCCAGTCAGGGCACATGCCCAGGTTGTGGGCCCAATCCTCAGTAGGGGCATGCAGGAGGCAGCCAACTGATGTTCTGTCTCATTGATGTTTCTCTCTCTCTCTCTCCCCCTCTCCCTTCCTCTCTCTCTAAAATCAATAAAGAAAAAATATATATTTTTTTATCCTCACTCGAGGACATTTTTCCATTTTTGTTCAGATAGAGTGGGAGAGAGAGAGAGAGAGAGAAACATCGACATGAAAGGGACACATCGAGTGGCTGCCTCCCGGACAACCCCAACTGAGGGCCAGGGATGAATCACAACCGAGGTACGTGCCCTTATCAGGAATCAACCCCGCGACTCATTGGTCCGCGGGCCAACACTCTAACCCCTGAGCCAAACCAGCCAGGGCAAAGAAAATACATTTTAAATAAATAATAAATAAATAAATAATCCTCTCCCGAGGATATTTTTCCATTCATCTTCAGATAGAGTGGGGGTGAGGGGGAAAGAAACATCGATGTGAGAGAAACACATCGATTGGTTGCCTCACACGAGGGCCAGGCACTGAACCGCAACAGAGGTATGTGCCCTTGACCGGAATCAAACCTGCGACTCTTTGGTCCATGGGCCAACGCTGAGCCAAACCAGCAAGGGCTTTTTTTTTTTTTTAAATAGCAAGAGTATCATAGTCACAAACCCATGGTCACAGAACTAACAAGTGGTGGAGCCACAATTCAAATCCAGGAAGTCTAGTTCTTATGCTCTTAACTTTTTTTTTTTTTTTATCCTCACCCGAGGACATTTTTCCATTTTTTGTTCAGATAGAATGGGAGGGAGAGAGAGAGAGAGAGAAACATCGACGTGAAAGAGACACATCGAGTGGCTGCCTCCCGCACGACCAACCAGGGCCGGGGACAAATCGCAACCGAGGTACGTGCCCTTAGCGGGAACCGAACCCGGGTCTCTCTGGACCGCAGGCCAACGCTCTAACCGCTGAGCCAAACCGGACAGGGCTTAACTTTTTTTTTTTTTAATTTTTTTTTTCTTTATTGATATTAGATAGAGTAGAAGGGAGAGGGAGAGATAGAAACATCGATGAGAGAGAACATCGATTGGCCGCCTCCTGCATGCCCCCCACTGGGGATCAGGCCCACATCCTGGGCATGTGCCCTGACCAGGAATCGAACCCGTGACCTCTTGGCGCATGGGTCAATGCTCAACCACTGAGCCACACTGGCCGGGCTAAGCTCTTAACTTCTTGCACTCTGCAACTGCTTATCTATCATTCTGATTAAGTTACTATTTTCTTTAATATTAGAAAAATTACTCTACCCTCACTTTACACACAGAGATCAAATTGTCCTTAGTGTAAGTGCTGACCTAAAATACTTAAAACATTTCAAATGGCCCTTATTCATTGTTCATTTCCACATACTAGCTGACCATGTGGAAGGCACACAATAAGCACTTGATAAATATTTGTGAATATTTTAAAAGAATTAAATCTTTCTCAATTCCCTCATCTCCCCAAAACTAATCTTCCCTCCTCTGATTCCTTCCCTCCCCTCCCCAGTACTTTGTACCTTCTTCCAGAACTTACTTTTCTATGCCACCCACTGAGGTAGCCAGCCTCCAAGATGGCCCCTAATGATCCTCACCTCCTGGTATTCACATCCCTGTGTAATCCCTTTCCACAATGTGTGACCAATTGAATAGTGGAGAAAATATGGTATGTTACTTCTGCAGCTAACTCAGAAAAGACAATGCAACTTGGTCTCTTGGATTATTTGCTCTGGAGGAAGTCAGCTGCCCTGCCATGAAGGCATTCAAGTAGCTCTATGAAGAGGTGCACATGGAGAACTGAGACCTCCCACCAATGGCCCACACCAACTTGTCAGCCATGTGAGTAGCCACCTTGGAAGATGATCCACCAGCCTTAGTCAAGCCTTCGGATGACTATAACCCTAGATGACATATTACTACAATCTTTTGAGAGACCCTGAGCCTGAACCACTCAGCCAAGCTAATCCCAAATTCCTGACTCACAAAAACTGTGAGAGGTAATGTTTATTGTTGTCTTAAACTAACTTTTGGGGTAAGTTATTATACAATAGATAGCTAACACAATACTCTGTGAAACTGTAAGCTACTTGAGAGCAAAGACTGTTTCCTTAATTCTCAAAACTCCAGTAAAGCCTTAGAAATAACCAGCGCTTATATTTATTGAATTGTGGCAGTGGGCCATTCCCTTTGTTCAATGTTCCTTTTCTTCCCAAATTAATCCATTTATAAACTATTCCCCATACATATACCTATAATCTGTAATCTATCAATGTCTTCCCTTTTCCCTTTCAAAGACCTTCTGAAATATAACCTATACAAAGTTTTTCTCAGCAGATGAAAATGTTCCATATTATGTCAATCAATTCTGTCAACCCTATATACTCATAAACACACTACTCACTGTAAATATGTATTTGTTCATGCTATTCAACAAATTTGTTCATTTATTCAACAAATATTACTGAGCATCTATTATGTCCCAAGAATTGCTCTTGAAACTAGGAATTTAAACACACACACACACACACACAAATATCCTTGCCTTTGTGGAGCTTATAGTTGAGTGTATATGCTCTTACTGTAGTGGTCTCTCTAAACATAATACAATAATCCTTGTTAATATGGCTTCAAAATTCTAATTTCCCCTTTGCAAAAATTACTCAAAACTATTTTACCCCTTTCACTGTCTATTTAATTGGTTATATGTCTGATATACCTTACTTTGTATACTTAAGTATTTAAGCTTCAGTCTCAAGAAAAGTCTATACCTATTTAACAATTTTATAAACTGCTGTATGTATCAATCAATGTCTTCCATTTTTACTGAATGTTTCTATGGGCCACACTTAGCAAATGCCACATTAATAAGCATAAAATAAATACCATTTGATAAAGACAGCCTTTATTATACAAGCTTTAGCAACTCTAAATCAAATGTGAACATTTCACAGAAAGTAATCTGTAATAGATGTAATAAAATGACATTTGTAGGTGGAACTTTCTCATTTTATTTACTTCTGTAAAACAGAGTATTAAAAGGAAAGAAGATACTACAATTTTAAGACAGAGATTCAAGTCCTGCCTCTATCACTAACATTAGACAAGTTATTTAACTATCCTGAGTCTCAGTTTCCCTGTCCTAAAATGGAGATAAAATCTACCTCATAGGGTTGTTGTGAGGACTAATACATTAAAAACCTAACTTGCCCTGGCCGGTTTGGCTCAACGGTTAGAGCGTCGGCCTGCAGTCCACAGGGACCTGGGTTCAGTTCCTGCTAAGGGCATGTACCTCGGTTGCGGTTTGTCCCCGGCCCTGGTTGGTCGGGCGGGAGGCAATCACTCGATGTGTCCCTTTCACGTCAATGTTTCTCTCTCTTTCTCTCTCTCTCTCTCTCTCTCTCTCTCTCTCTTCCTCTCTCTCCCTCCCACTCTATCTGAACAAAAAAACGGAAGAATGTCCTCGGGTGAGGATAAAAAAAAAAAAAAACCTAACTTAATGCCTGTTACATAATGAGCATCAAGGGATGTCAATTACCTTCCCCTTCCCTAGCACTCATACCTAGGGTCAAAAGAGTATCAGGAAATCTTTCCAAGCTCAATTACTTCTGTTTAGAATGATCTTCCTCTCCTTCATCAATGAGTTAAGATTCAGCTCAAATACCATCTTCTCTTTGAAATCCAAAGGAAAAGCTCCCTTGACTATCCCATTCAATTCTGGGCTTGTTTATTTCAGCGTGTTACAATTATTTGTCACTTTCTGCCGCTCCCATTAGACTGTGAGCGCCTCATGAACAGGGACCGTATCTCACATATCTTGACCTCAGCTTTTAGAAAAATGCCTGGCACCTTACAGGCATGAAACAAAAGTTTGTTGAATGAGTGAATGAAGTCATGACTTAAGGAGTACCCATAATTACTACTGGGTGACCCAAATTTTATGTTTTTGCCCTTTATGGGCTGAGATACTGTTTTATACTTCTTTTGAATCTCTTCCTCATACCACTCAGAAGCATACTAAGGATATGGAAAGTCTGCAATAAATACTTTTGGATTATGGGTTACATATTACTCTTCCATCTTACAATTTTACTCTAAATTTAAAAATTATCCTAATGGCCCTGGCTGGTTTGGCTCAGCAGTTAGAGCATCAGCCCTTGGACCAAAGAGTCTCAGGTTCGATTCTAGTCAAGGGTATAAACCTGGGTTGTGGGTTTGATCCCCGGCCCTGGTCAGGGTCATGCCGGAGGCAACCAATCAATGTGCCTCTCTCACATCTATGTTTTTCTCTCTCTCTCTCCCTCCCTTTTACACTATTTTTAAAAATCAGTGGAGCCCTGGCCGGTTTGGCTCAGCGGTTGGAGCCTCGGCCTGCGGACCAGAGAGTCCTGGGTTCGGTTCCCACTAGGGGCACATACCAAAAAAAAAAAAAATCAGTGGAAAAATATCCTCAGGTGAGGATTAAAAAAAAATTATCTTAATGGATAGGACTTTTGGAAGCCTTTTTTTAACAGGGTCTCTTCAACAGTTGTTGGCAAAGAACTGAAGCAAATGCTAGAACTAGATACAGTGACTTTTTCTTTGCATGTGTTTTTGAAAAAAGCAATAATGGTTTCTTTCTAAATTGTTTCATTAAGAAACTGAATATCACAAAGCCCTTTGATTCACTATGAAAAATGCAAATGACATTAGGCAAAACTTAGTTTAATAACGTTCAGCCAAAGGTTCTCCACCCTGCAGTCATGGGGCTGTGGGCCAGCTGGCTGTACCACCTCACCCCTGGGAAGTGGCTGCTTTTCAACGGTAAAACTAAATAAGTGAGATCTGGAGGGTTTTGGGCTTTTTCTTTTTTTTTTTTTCCTTTGTCTTTTAAAGATTTTATTTACTTATATATTTGTCCTCACTCGAAGATATTTTTCCCATTGATTTTTCAGACAGAGTAGGAGGGAGGGGAGGAGGGGGGGGGGAGAGAAACACTGATGTGTCTCACATCGATTGGTTGCCTCCGACACAACCCGGACCAGGGCCTGCACGAACCGCAACCAAGGTACATGCCCTTGACTGGAATCAAACATCGACTCTTTGGTCCGCCGGCAGACACTCTAACTGCTGAACCAAACTGGCCAGGGCTGTCTTTTTTCTTTTTTTTTTTTAATCCTCACCAGAGGACATTCTTGCATTCATCTCCAAATAGAGCAGGAGGAAGAGAGAGAGAGGAACATCGATGTGAGAGACACATCAACCGGTTGCCACCTGCCCGACCCCAACCGGGGCCGGGAGGAACCGCAACTGAGGTACATGCCCTTAGCGGGAACCAAACCCGGGACTCTGGTCCGCGGGCCGACGCTCTAACCGCTGAGCCAAACCGGCCAGAGCCAGCACTGTCTTTTGAAGATTTTAAAACACACAAATTTAACTTCTTATTGAAAATAAAGGTTATGGCCCTGACCAGTTTGGCTCAGCGGTTAGAGCATCGGCTCGCGGTCCAGAGAAACCCGGGTTCAGTTCCCGCTAAGGGCATGTACCTCAGTTGCAGTTTGTCCCTGGCCCTGGTTGGGTCGTGCAGGAGGCAGCCACTCGATGTGTCTCTCTCACATCGATGTTTCTCTCTCTCTCTCTCTCTTCCTCTCTCTCCCTCCCACTCTATCCTAACAAAAAATGGAAAAATGCCCTCAGGTGAGGATAAAAAAAAAAAAAGAGAGAAAATAAAGGTTATGTTACAGACTTTGGCTTCAGGTAGAAAAGATGTGGAAAATATCCCAAAAAGTAGCAACTTGGGGACATTTCAGACAGCTTATGGATTGTAAAGTATGTAAAAATACATGCAGCTAGATGTAATTTCATATTACATTTAAATGATGTATTTCACATTCCTGTATACATAAACTTCATGCCAAGTACGGGCTGGTAAGCAGTTAACTCCACCAACTGCCCTTTAGTTATGCTACATAATAGTGAGAAAACAGAAATTCTAACAAAGCCAAGTTGGGCTAGTGCTTAAATACAAACTGGTCTCTCTTTCTGGCTGAAAAATGTCTTTTTCCCCCCCTTACAAAGTTTTCATTGATTTTTAGAGAGAGAGAGACATCGATGTAAGAAACATCAATCGACTGCCTCCAGTACTCCCAACAACCGGATAAGGAAACAGAAACCTGGGTATGTGCCCTGACCAGGAATGAAACCCTCAACTTTTCGATGCAAAGGACAACGCTCAACCAACTGAGCCAATCAGACAGGGCTGAAAAATGCCTATTTTTTGGACTCTTGTGTGCCACGCCCTGGGCACATGTGAAGCTGAAGGGGTCACCCAGACTCGCAGGCCAGCATAGCCCAGAGGTCAGCCTTGGCCTGAGCTCCACCGGGGCCCTCAGCGTTGGACATGTTTCTTGCCCCATCCCCCTGCGCCAGTTTGGGCAGGTAAGTCCGAAACTCCAGACCTATACAGCTCCCTACAGGGCCATTGGTGACCTGGTTGGAGACCTTGAATGTAAATCAACATCAATCAGTCCAGGGACCTAGAGGTGAGGCTGGAGTAGCCCATCCATATCTAGCTGAAGTGCTTAGCAATAAAGCAAAGGTGGTATGAAAAATAAATACATACACACATACACACATACATACATACATACATACAAACTGGCCTACCAGTCGTCCTCAGCTTACAGTAACCCCATGTGATAAGTATTATCCCCACTTTTCTAATGAGGCCATTGAGGCCCCAAATTACACAGCTGGCAAATAGCAGGTTTGAACGCCTGACTGGAAAGCTCCAGCCCAGCCACTCCAGTATCAACGCTTTCTCATAGTACCGGCCTGGGTGGGGGATGTAATCAAAGCGCCCAGACACTTTCCTAGAGGGTAAAGTTCTTGGCCATCAAGTTTCTAATCTGCCAGAGACCGTACACCTGGAGGCATTCGGGTTGCTACACAGGCATCAACAAGTCCAGGTGAGCCTCCCTTGCCTAGGAATCCTGGGATTGCACATGGATCCTGAGGGTTTGCACAATGTCTCGCGGAAAGCGCCGGACACCCAGTCCCTTCAGTCACAGTACTCCCGGAGCGCAGCGGGGGCGGGAACCTCGGTGTCTCCTGTCCCCACCAGAGCAGCCGGGACGGGCAGCGCACAGGTGCACGGCCGCGCCCCGCGCCACCCGCCCCGGCGCAGCGACCCAGGCCTGGAGGGGCGAAGGGAAGCGGCGGGGGAAACGGAACGGGATGGGGGTGGGGGATGAGGCCGGCCCTGCCCGAACCCCCGAGGGCGCGCGCGGCGGCGTGGGGAAGAAAAAGGATGCTCAGGCGGGGCGGGGCCGCGTTGGGGGAGGGGTCCCTGGCCGGACTCTCACTCACCGCCTCACTCTCCTCCCGGCCCGAGCTCCACGGCGGTCCCCGCTCCAGCTCTCACCGCGCGCGTCTCCTCCCGAGGCTCAACGTCCAGCAAGGACGCGCAGAGCTGCGAAGAAGTCGGCGCGAGCGAGGGGCGTGTGGCCAGCGGAGCCGAGGGGGTGGAGAAGATGGGACGGTCGTTCTCGCCGCCACCACGGACACCACAGACACGGTCGCCGCCGGTTCCTCTCAGCCACGGAAGCTGCAGACCCTCCCACCACACCCGCCTCCCGCCTTCCACGCCGCCCGGTGGAGGAGTGATAGCGGCATTTGCCAATCAGAGGCCTTGTGAAGGCCGGCCCGGCAGGCTAAGGGAAGAGCGAGGAAGGGAGGGGTACCAGGGAGAAGAGGACGGCGGCGGGACTTCCTGTGACTGACGGCCCGGAGCAGCCAATGAGTAGCGGGGAGATGACCTCATCGCCGAGGGAAGTCTGGAACTGGAGGAGCTGGGGCGAGGAGGTGGGAGGAGGTCCGCAACGAGCCGGGGGCGGGACGCTGGGGCCTTAAAGAAGCCACAGCCCATTGGTCACCCAGTCAAGGGAAGGGCGGCGGACTCGGCTGAACCTCGCAAAGTTGCTAAGGCGTCAATGCCACGAGCTCTTCTACTGCATTAATCCTCCCGAACCCATTCCTATCTTTCTGGACGCTGAAGGGTCCCGCCTGGGACTCGTAAATCGATTACTTCACTTTCCCACTTCCCAAAAGGATACACAATAAATTTCGCTCTGGCCTTGAGCCCTGAATTCCCGTTACAGCTCCCGCCCCACCGAGGCCCGTCGCCTGAGTCAGTATCCCCTAAGGTAAAAAGCGAGGCTTCAGACACCTACCTATACCTTCCTACCTGCCTGGAATGTTGAGATCATCAACAGCGAAAGTACTTTGGGCTTCGAAAAGGAAAGAAGCTGAATGAACCCAAAAGCTTTGTATGTATTAGGAGACTGCAGGAAGAGCATCTGTAAAGGGAGCGGGCGGGCTGCACTAGATGACTTCGGACGACTCTTGCAATTCTGAAATTCAAAAATTCTGGTGCCTTGCTCTTTCTGGCCTAACCCACACGTGAGTCTACTGCATTAGGCACAGAGCCCACACATGGACCTGGTTCGTCACTTCAGCAATCAGGAAGAATGCAGGCTAACAGGGAGAGAGAAACAAGTAAAGCAAGGTCCGCTGTGATAAGTGCCTTGGTGGAGGCGGACCGTTTGCTCCCCCTCCCCCAGCAATGGGAGGGAGCCCAGAAAAGGAGAAATAACTTCAACTTGGCGGGGTGGAAAAGAGGGGGAAGTGCTTTCCTAAAGCTTCCTGGGGATGGTGTCACCAGGCAGGGTTGGCGGGAGGAGTAACAGTAACTAGAGGAAGAAGGGGCTATGGCATTCTTCCAGGTGTCAGGAGAAGCAGTGGGAAGGTACAAAGACCGAAAAGGGGAAACTTATTTTACATTCCAGGGTAAATTCTTACTATGATCGATCCTCTGTTCTCCCCCAGTGGTCTCCAAGGACTGCCCATTAGTGCAGTTCTCCAGGAAGGGAGGGAGAGTGTGCCTCCTCACCCCCTCCCAACAGCTGCAAAAGCCGACGTGGCCCTGGGTATTCCCAGTTACTCATCTAGACGTCAGCTTCAAGTTCAGTACCACAGACTCTTAGAGATGGGCAGGATCTTTGTGGCCCCTTAGTCACACACCTTCCCCCAAGGCAAAATTCTTCCACAAAAGACCTGATAAAATTATCTATTCAACATTATTCGGTATTTCTTAAGTAAAATTTGTAGGGGTAAGATGATATCATCATTGCCCTGGGGGTGCTTTCACCAACCTGGGGGAAGTGGCAGAACATGCCAGGCCATATCCCAATCCAGGTGTCATGACTAACAAGAGGGTGCAGAGGTATGCCTCAGAAAAAGTACTGCTGGTTGGAATTATTGAGATGGGGCAGATTTCCCCAAAACAAAATGCAGGTGTGGCTTTCAAGATAAGGTCTATCTTACCTAGCCTTTTTGAAAAAGCCAAGGTAAGAAGGAAGCACAAGCGTGCTTTATTAGTCATGAGAAGAGGGATATGCCCATTCACAGTTTCCCAGACATGGCAAACTCACCACCTCTCAAATAGGCCTGTTCTTTTCTTTCCTTCTTTTTTTCTTTCTTTCTTTCTTTCTTTCTTTTTCTTTCTTTCTTTTTTTTTTTTTTTAATGTTTATTTATTTTAGAGAGAGAGGAAGGGAGAGAGAGAGAAAGAAACATCAGTGTGAGAAAGAAACATGGGTCGGTTTCCTCCCATAGACATCCTGACCAGGAATCAAACCCACAACCTTGCCCTGGCCAGTTTGGCTCAGCGGTTAGAGCATCGGCCTGCGGTCCAGAGAGACCCAGGTTTGGTTCCCACTAGGGGCACGTACCTCGGTTGCAATTTGTCCCCGGCCCTGGTTGGGTCGTGCGGGTGGCAGCAACTCTATGTGTCCCTTTCATGTCGATATTTCTCTCTCTCTCACTCTCTCTCCCTCCCACTCTATCTGAACAAAAAATGGAAAAATGTCCTCGGGTGAGGATACAACAAAAAAAACCCATAACCTTTTGGTGTATGGGACAACCAACTGAGCCACCTGCCCGGGACTGTGCCTGTTCTTCTTTTTGGACAACTTAAATTATATATATTTTGTGTGTATATACATGTATATGTTGTATATAAAGTGTTTATATATATTTCTTATGGATGATCTGCCTTTCTCTAATCTCTGACCTTAGATCCTTTTTTTTAATTAATTTATTTTTGTTACAGATGTTTCTTATTTTTCCCCCATTGACCCCCCCCTCCTGATCCCCCCCCACCCCTGCCCCATCCCCAGCATTGTTGTCTATGTCCATTGGTTACACATACATGCATATAAGTTTATCTCTTCCCTTCCCCCTTTCTGAGGTTTATCAGTCTGTACCCTACTTCTGTGTCTCTGGGTCTGTTTTGTTCTTCAGTTTGTTTTATTCATTGTATTCCACAAATCTGTGAGATCATGTGATACTTATCTTTCTCTGATTGGCTTATTTCCCTTAGCATAATACTCTCCAGGTCCCTCCATGTCATCTCAAAGGATAAGAGATCTTTCTTTCTTACAGCTGCATAGTATTCCATTGTGTATATGTACCACAGCTTTTTTATCCACTCATCTATTGATGGACACTTGGGTTGTTTCCAGATCTTAGAGATTGTAAATAGTGCTGCTATGAACATAGGAGTGCAAATATTCTTTTTTTTTTTCGTTTTTAAAATTTTTTTAATCATCACCCGAGGATATTTTTCTATTTATCTTCAGATAGAGTGGGAGGGAGAGAGAGGGAGAGAGAGAGAGAAACATCGACATGAGAGGGATACATCGACTGGTTGCCTCCCGCACGACCCAACCAGGTCCAGGGATGAACCGCAACCAAGGTACATGCCCTTGGCCAGAATCGAACCTGAGACTCATTGGTCTGTGGGCCCATGCTCTACTGCTGAGCCAAACCGGCCAGGGCTACAAATATTCTTTCTGATTGGTGTTTCAGGCTTCTTAGGGTGTATTCCTAGAAATGGGATCACTGGGTCAAATGGCAGTTCAATTTTTAACTTTTTGAAGTAACACCATAGTGTTTTCCATAGTGGCTGCACCAGTCTGCATCCCCACCAGCAGTGTACTAGAGTCTCCTTTTCTCAACACCCTTGCCAGCATTTGTTGTTTGATGATTTGTTGATGGCAGCCATTCTGGCAGGTGTGAGGTGATACCTCATTGTTGTTTTAATTTGCATCTGATAATTAGTGACATTGAGCATTTATTGAGCATTTTTTCATTTGTCTCTTGGCCATTTGTATGTCCTGTTTGGAGAGGTGTCTCTTTAGGCCCTTTGCCCATTTTTTAATTGGGTTTTTTGTCTTCCTTTTGTTGAGTTGTATGAGTACTCAATATATTTTGGAAATTAACCCCTTATCTGATGTATCGTTGCCAATTATGCTCTCCCATAAAGTGGGTTCCCTTTCCATTTTGGTGGTTGTTTCTTTTGCTGTGCAGAAGCTGACCCTAGATCCTAATGTTTTCCTGTAAAGCTTCACAGAGCATATCTAATCCCACTTCATCATGAGAACATTCCAAATATTTGAAGATGATGATTATGCCCTTTCACACACCCTCTACCCATCTCTCAACTCAATGAGGATAAAGTCCCTTTTTCTTGCCACCATTCCTCAGATGATGGTTTCCATATGCTTCACTATCTTAACGACTTCACGCGGACATCTTTCAGTTTGTCAGGATCTACCAAGGATGTGTTATTTTTATCCTTCCAGCAAATGCTCCCTTTCTTCTGGTAAGGGGAGCCTAATTTTTCTCTGGGGAACCACTCCTCCCCACTCTCTGACTTCACTACTCACTTTTCTGGTGTGGAGGACATGGCCCAGTCTTAACCAACCAAAGCACTGTTCCCCCCTCCCCATCACCAACATCTATGGTGATCGATTTAGGGAAAGTTTGCGATCCAAGGCAGTCCAATCAGAATGAGTCCTGGAACCTTTGGTGGAACTACGGTGTCGGAAAAGTTCTCTTTGCCCTGGGGCTGTTTTAAACAGTCTGGCTATGCACCTGGAGTTTACAGGGAGGACCTGGGGAAAGAACTTGCTCAAGGATAAAGCCAATGCTATAACAAACTGTCAGAACTGAGATACAGATGAATGCCTCAACAGGTAATGACTTTGTTTGAGAACCTGAATCCAGCTATTTTCTGGCTATTTGATTTTGTAGGTGTCTTAAGTCAGGGTTTTTAGAAACAGAAAGATGTAATTTACTGAGGGAGGAAAAACTTGTAAGAGAGGAAGTTGAGCAGACAAGGGAAAGTGAAAGAGCCAAGCAAGGCTCGGCCTGATCTTACCTTGGCCTGATCCACAGTGGAGAGCTCTAGAGCGTAAACCACACACACCACAGAGTTATCCCTCCATGTGTACCCCAGTATCAGTCAGCCATTGGCTACGAGCCATGAAGGGGTTAAGGTCACCAAAGCTGCTCCCTTCATCTGAGAGCAAATCTCTGGAATTTCAAGCACTTAACTGCCAACAATCACAGCAGCTGGGGAATGGGTGCACCGGCCTATTAAAGAGAACTGGGAGGGGCACTATTTGAGTCTACCAATCAAATGGGCCAATACTTTCCCTTTCCAGTTGAGTTAAAAAAATTTTTTTTAATTTATTTTTAAAAAAATAATTTTTCTTGCCCTGGCCGGTTTGGCTCCGCGGTTAGAGCGTCAGCCTGCGGACCAGAGAGTCCCGGATTCGGTTCCGCTAAGGGCACGTACCTTGGTTGCAGTTTGTCCCTGCCCCGGTTGGGGTCGTGTGGGTGTCTCTCACGTTGATGTTTCTGTCTCTCTCTTCCTCCTTCTCTCCCTCCTGCTCTATCTGAAGATAAATGCAAAAATGTCCTCGGATGAGGATTAAAAAATAATAATAATAATAATTTTTCTTTATTGACTTGAGAGAGACAGGAAGGGAGAGGGAAAGAGATAGAGACATCGATAAGAGAGAACATCAATTGGCTGCCTCCTGTATGCTCTTGGTACATGGGTCGATGCTCAACCACTGATCCACACCGGCTGGGCATTTTATTGATTTTTTTTTAGAAAGGAAGGAGGAGAGAGATAGAAACATTAATGTGAGAGAGAAACATCAATCAGCTGCCCCCTGTATGCCCCCTACTGGGGATCAAGCCCTCAACCTGGCCATGTGCCCTGACTGAAAATCAAACCGGTACTTCTCAATCCATGGGATGACGCTCAATCCACTGAGCTACACCAGCCGAGCTCCAGTTGAGTTTTTGTTCTTTGCAACCAAAATGTGACTCCGTAAAATATTCAGATGCCACAGAGTAAATGAGACCTTGGCCTTCCTTGGCCTGACTCCCTACATCCATTAGTACACTAGGTGATTGCATTAGCAAATCTAGTGGCTCAAACTGACTTTATAACCAATCCTTTCCACGCCTTTCCTCTAGAGCAGCAGTTCTCAACCTGTGGGTCGCAACCCCTTTGGGGGTTGAACGACCCTTTCACAGGGGTCGCCTAAGACATAACAGTAGTAAAATTACAGTTATGAAGTAGCAACGAAAATAATTTTATGGTTGGGGGTCACCACAACATGAGGAACTGTATTAAAGGGTCGCGGCATTAGGAAGGTTGAGAACCACTGCGCTAGAGCTTTTCCCCCACAAACTGACATTAAGCCACATTCTTTCATGAACTTCTATAAATTCTTTAACACAAATGCAAGATTTTAAGTTTAACCCTGCTAATAACTAGTCATTTTGTCCATTTCCATCTTTTGCAGCAACTTGCTATAAACACATGCTGATTTGATTCTGTCACCTATCTAATTGGCTACCACTTCTAATTTTGTTGCTGTTGCTGAAAGGGGCAGGTCCAATGACAGAAACCTTCAGCAAACCACTGGAGACTGGTTTCCCTCCTCCCAATATGCTGATCCACACTCCTGAAAAACTTACTCCACCTGTTCTTTTCCTGTCTCTCTTCCTGGAGAATCTCTCCAATGGTATTTCCCAGGACTTGACCATCCCTGTCCTCAGCAAATCCAGCTCTTTCCTGTTTCTTCTGATATCTTTGTTCAGGTTGGTCCCTCTGCCTAAATGTCTTCTCTTTTTTTATTCACATCCCCGCTCACTTCCCACTGCTCCACTATTCCTCCAGCCTAAATAGATCTTTTCCTTCTCTGACAATCCATAGCTCCTACTGTGCCAAGCACAATAATAAGCACCCTAAGTGCATTTATTATCTTATTTCATCCTTGTGGAAACCCTGAGGTGGGTCCTGTTATGATCCCCATTTTCAGATGAGGAAACTGAGACTTAGAGAGGTTAGTTAAGTAACTCAATATCACACGGCTAAAAACTAGCAAAGCCAGGGTACAGATACCAAAAGTAGTATTCTGGATGTGATTCAACAAACATTTGTGGGCTACACACAAGAAACTAGAGGAAATATAAAAAAGTGAAATAGACAATGCTTGCCCACAATCCAAAACAGGGTCCATAAATTACACTAATATGAACAATGCTGTAAGGACAGTAGAAATGAAACCATGTCTGCTGGGAAACCCAGTAAGGCCACGTGAAGGAGTTTATATTTGACAGGCAGGAATGAGGTAGGACACTGAAACTTAAGGAACACTGTGAGTAATATGGAGGAAGGAAAACATGGGACATGTTTGAGCAAGGGAGTTGTCTTCTTTGTTTGAGAGATAAAGCTTGAAAGTTTGGTTGAGGCCCTGTTGTAAAAAGTAAAGAATGCCAAGGCAAAGTTGGTATTGGACTTTGGAAAACAAGCTCCAAACTGTGTCTTAAGACTATTTACCTGGTAGTTAGTTGATTAGATAGGAGACTGAAATGGGAGTGGGGAGATAAGTTTGGAGATCACTACTGTTATCCACCCATAGGAAATAAGGACCTATGATAGTGGTGGCAGTAAACTTGGATTACTTTTTTCCCTATGCTCTATAAACACTCTCTGTGCCTCTTTGTCTCCTAAAAATCATAACATCCTTGAAAAGTGTCAATCATTTTTTAAAATGTGCCCATAACCTCTAAACCACTAACAATTTCTTTTTTTTTTTCTTTATTGATTTTTAGAGAGAGAGGACGGAAGAGGGAGAGAGAGAGAAACATCTATGAGAGAGAACATCTATTGACCACCTACTGCATGGGGATTTGGCCCACAATCTGGGCATGTGCCCTGATCGAGAATTGAACCGGCGACCTCTTGGTGCATGGATCGACGCTCAAGTACTGAGCAATACCAGCTGGGCACAATTTCTTAATATATAATAATCATTCAGTAAATATTTTTGAAATTGAATTGAATGCATGATCAAGGTGATACAAATGCTGGGGCTCTGTTTAAATGGTTTTATAGGAATTTACGTCATGCCCACAACCATCTACAGTGCTACTTGATAACAAAACTAGTCTAGTTTTGTTTTGTTTTTTTGTTTTTTTTTTTTCCTTTATTGATTAGAGAGAGAGAGAGGAAGACAGAGAGAGATAGAAACATCTATGAGAGAGAACATCGACTGGCCACCTCCTGCATGCACTGGCCCACAACTTGGGCATGTGCCCTGACCAGGAATTGAAAGGAAAACCTCTTGGTGCATGGGTCGACGCTCAACCACTGAGCCACACTGGCTGGGCTAAGCTAGTTTTTTATTCAGCATCTATTATGTACATGATCATCTCATTGAATTCTCCCAATGATAGATACTGACATTATTTCCATGTTACATATCAAAAAACTGAGGGTCAAGCAAGTAGGGAGACCAGTTGTCCCAGTTTGCAGGAACTTTCAGTGCTAACACCAGGACAGCCCTAGTCAAATCAAGGTTGGTCACTCTATCAAGATCCCTTGCCCTGCATCACACAAGCCAGGGTTTAAACACAAGTCTGGGCCCTGGCCGGGTATCTCAGTTGGTTAGAGCATGGTCCCAGTACACCAAGACTGCAGATTTGATCCCAGTCAGGACACATACAAGAATCAACCAACGAATGCAGAAATAAGTGGAACAACAATTGATCTCTCTCTCTCTCTCTCTCTCCCTCTCTCTCAAATCAATAAGTAAAAAAAATAAAATAAACACAAGTCTGACAAAATCAAACCCCATAAGCTTTTATTTTGGCTTTCTGATGAGCCAATATAAATATCTTATTTGGATATTTTTGGGATAGAATCCAAGCATGCTCTTATATTGAATTTGGCTCATGTATTTGGAATCTACTTGAGACTGGAGCGTATAGAGAGGCATGGAATCACAAAATGGATGGGTTTTTGTCAGAGAAAAGGAATCCAGGCTGGAGAATGTCTTTCCTGGAGGATGTCCTTACCCTGGAATTTGGCTTCATAAGGTGTTGTTTGGCGCCCTCTGGTGGTTGAGACCTGTAGCCCCTTCTTTACTCTCTAGACTAGAGAATAGACAACACTGGTAAACCGTGTGAGTTCTCAAGGCTTGGGAAGCATAAAGGTTTTGTTTTAAAAATAAAAACTAGAATCGCTTTTTTCCATATAAAAGTTGGTCAGTCTGTCATAATCTAGGGTGAGGACAATCAGACATGAAGTTTAAATGGACACCACCCACCCCATAATCAAGATATGTAAATCTGCCCTGGCAGGTTTGGCTCAGCAGTTAGAGTGGCAGCCTGCAGCCCAAAGGGTCGCGGGTTTGATTCTGATCAAGGGCACATACCTGGGTTTCAGGTTCGATCTCCAGCCCTGGTCAAGTTCGTGGGAAAGGCAACTAATTGATGTGTCTCTTTCACATTGATGTCTCTCTCTCTCTCTCTCTCTCTCTGTCTCTCTCTCTCTCTCTCTGTCTCTCTCTCTCTCTCTCTCTCTCTCTGTCTCTCTCTCCTCTCTCTCCCCCTTCCACCCTCTCTAAGAAAATCAATGAGCCCTGGCCGGTTTGGCTCAGCGGTTAGAGCGTCGGCCTGCGGTCCGGAGATACCCGGGTTCGGTTCCCGCTAAGGGCATGTGCCTCGGTTGCAGTTTGTCCCCGGCCCTGGTTGGTCGTGCGGGTGGCAGCCACTCGATGTGTCCCTTTCACGTTGATGTTTCTCTCTCTCTCTTCCTCTCTCTCCCTCCCACTCTATCTGAACAAAAAATGAAGGAATGTCCTCAGGTGAGGATAAAAAAGAAAGAAAGAAAAAAAAAAACATTAAAAAAAAAATCAATGAAAAAATATCCTCAGGTGAGGATTAACAACAACAAAAGACATGTACATTTCTTTCTTTTTTTTCTTGTTAATACTCACTTGAGGATATTTTTTCCATTGATTTTTAGAGAGAATGGAAGGGAGGGAAGGGGGAAGAGAGAGAAAGAGAGAGAGAGAGACATCGATGTGAGAGAGACACATCTATCAGATGCCTCCCTCAGGCACCTGGGCCAGGGCCCAGGGATCAGGATCAAACCTTCAACCCCGGTATGTGCCCTTGACCAGGAATCGAACCCAAGAAACTTTGGTGCGCAGGCCAATGCTCTAACCACTGAGTAACACTGGCCAGGGCAAGATATGTAAATTTCAAATAAATGTTTCAAAAAATCAAAATAAATATCCCCTCAAATCCCACCATGAACAAAATTCTAAATATGGACAGACAGGATCTGACCCTGTACTTACCCGACCGTGCCTCACTTGCCTCCCCCTAATCCCATGACACTGGCACAGGAGCCAGGAAACCCAGCCCCCTGGCAAAGCTCTCTGGTGGAGGACTCCAGAAGGTGGCACATCAAAACCTCACCATGGGAAAACAGAAGTGGGGCTTTTCAGACTTTTCCACCAAAGAACCTTCACAGAAGAGAGAGCATCATCCCCTGTTCAAGTAACCAGAGGCCTGCAGTAAGCAAGAAAAAATTTTAAGGCTCTTATTTAGGGATATTTTGAATTTGACTTCATAATATATCCATTTTTGTTTTTGTCCTATTACCTGTTACTAAACTATATATACTTCAGAAGTGTGCAGAAAAGTTCATTTACTATAACGGTATACAGCTCAAAGAATTTTCACAAATAGAACACACATGTTAACCAGCACCCAGATCAAGAAAGAGAACAGCACAAGGACCCCAGAAGTCTCTCTCATGGCCCCTTCCATTCACTACCACCCCAAAGTACCTCCATATTGATATCTGACAACATAGATTAGTTTTGCTATTTTTGTTCTTTATATAAATGGAATTATCTGGGTTATTTTGCTCAGAACTGTGTTGGTGAGATTAGGCCTTTCTTGTGTGTGATTGTAGTTTGTTCATTCTCATTGCATTGTATCAATAAATTACAATAAATTCATCCATTCTGCTGATGTGGGTTGCTTTCCGTGTGGGATTGTCACACATCATGCTGGTATGAATATTCTCATGCATGTCCTTTTGTTAACATACACGCACACATTTCTGTTGGGAGTGGATTTGCTGGGTTATTTCAGCTTTAGTATCTATTGCCAGTTAGCTTTCTAAAGTGATTGTAGCAATTTTTACTCACTGAGAGTTTCTGATGCTTCACATCCTGTCTAGACTTGATATTTTTTATCTTTTTTATTTTATCTAGTCAAGTAGAATGATATCATATTGTAGTTTATTTGCATTTCCATGGTGAGTAAATTAATGAAGTTAAGAACATTTTCATGTTTATTCTGCATTTAGATAGCTTCTTTTGTGAAGTGTCTGCTCAAGTCTTTTGCCCATTTGTCTGTTGGATTGTCTATCTTTTCCTTATTGATTTGTAGGAATTCTTTTTAAATTCTTGATTTGAGACCTTTTTTTAAAAAATTTTTTTCTTTTATTGACTTTAGAGTGAGAGGAAGGGAGAGGGAGAGAGAGATAGAAACATCGATGAGAGAGAACATCGATTGGCTGCCTCCTGCATGCCCCCCACTGGGGATCAGGCCCATAACCTGGGCATGTGCCCTGACCGGGAATCGATCCGGTGAGCTCTTGATGCATGGGTCGACACTCAACCACTGAGCCACACCGGCTGGGCTGGATTTGAGACCTTTATCAGATATATGTATTGAGAACATTATCCTATTTTGTGGGTTTTCTTTTTACTCCCTTAATGGTATCTTTTGATGAGTAGAGGTTCTTAGTTTTAATATAGTTCATTAATATTGTTTTCATTTATGATTCTTTTTGTTTCCTGTTTATGAAAGATCTGCCTTTTCCAAGGTCATAAAGATATGCTTATATCTAAAGAATTTATTTTTATTATTTTATTTATTATTATTATTATTATTATTTTTATCCTCACCCGAGGACATTTTTCCATTTTTTGTTCAGATAGAGTGGGAGGGAGAGAGAGGAAGAGAGAGAGAGAGAGAGAGAGAGAGAGAGAGAGAGAGAGAGAGAGAGAAACATCGACGTGAAAGGGACACATCGAGTGGTTGCTTCCCGCACCACCCAACCGGGGCTGGGGACAAACTGCAACCGAGGTACGTGCCCTTAGTGGGAACCGAACCCGGGTCTCTCTGGACCACAGGCCGACACTCTAACCGCTGAGCCAAACTGGCCAGGGCAAGAATTTATTTTTAAGAAGTACAAATTGGTTGTTAGACTGATGAACCTCAAAGGGAAGGGGGGAGTGAGGGTGGGATGAGATAAACCAAAGAACTTCTATGCATATATGCATAACCAGTGGACACAGACAATAGTTCGGGGAAGGCAGGAGGGGGGTGGGATTGAGGAGGAGGGGGTCAGTGGGGAAAAAAAGGGGGGACATCTGTAATACATGCAACAATAAAGATGAGTTTAAAAAATAAATAAATAATTAAAAAAAAAGAATTTATTTATATTAGCTCCAGATCTGTAATCCTTCTGGAAATGATTTTTAGTATGGTATGAGGTAGGGGTCAATATACATTTTTTTCCATATGTGAAGTGACCATATATGTGTGATATGTTTTTTTTTCATATAAAAAGCAAATAATTAAATTAATCCTTGTTAAATTGTATGACTTTCTCCTAATTCTTCAAGTAAAACGGACACTCTAGAAATGGCTAGTTTTGAGCACTAGTAAAGGCACATTATCTACATTGCCTCATTATCATTAGACTTGTAGAGGTAGGTACTTATATTTCAATCTTATAGATGAAAAAAAGTGAGGCTCCAGACAGTAAACATGTTAAAGATACCCAGCTAGTAATTCCAGAGTCCTTTAAACAGTGTTCTAGACTCCCTTATAGAGAAAATTTCCATTTGGGGAGATAATTATCTGCCAAGGTACATGTTTGTCTATTCACAAGTGGATGGACATTTGGACTCTTTCCAGTGTGGGGCTATTATGAATAATGCTGCTATGAACATTTTCATTTAATTGTTCCTGTTTTGTAGATTGGTTCCTTACTTCCTCCCTTGCCAACTTCCTTTGCGATTTGATGACTTTTGTGGCTGTATGCTTTGGCTCCTGTATCAAAATCTCTTCTGTATCTACTACAGGTTTTTCCTTTGTGGTTACCAGGAGGCTGACATAAAATATAACTTCCTATTTTAAGCTGATAACAACTTAATTCTGATAGCATATAGATATGTTCTATTTCTCCCCTCACATTTTAGGTTATTTTTAGATGTTGAAATCTCTTAATCTGCAGGCTCTCCCTCCTTGGAGGAGGATAACGTGACCTTCAAGGTTGACTCCCAGTCTTCCATCCCCCCCTAAAATGGGGAGAGAGGGGTTGGGTAAAGGTTTTCTTGTGCTTAAGAAAGAGACTGAGGATGTTATTTGGAGGTGATATCCAGAACTGCTGCAGCCACCTTGTGACCAGGAGGAAAACTAGACTGAAAATGAAGCTGACACAGAAAGGCAGAGGAGAGAAATGGAAAATCCTGGCACCTCTATGGCATTTGAGTAGCTGATGGTACCAATCCTGGAGCCTGATCCACTGCCGGGTTTTCAGTTGTGTGGCATAACACATGTCCTCACTGTTTAGCCCACTTGAATTTTGGGTTGTTATTGGAAGCCAGAAGCAGTGTAATTGAGACAGATTGGCCAACAGTGTCCATGTTGCTAGGAGGTGGCACATATGAGGTCCAGTGGACTTATTTTTGTCAGTCCAGTGAAACTTCTGGGGAATAACCCACACCTATTCCTCAGAAATCCTTCACCATCCATGTGTTTTCAGTGGGTTTGATCCCTTCCCATCCCCCAAAGAGGCCACACAATCAAATTCTGACCGAAGTACTCCATACTCTTGGGATAGGGACGTAGCCAAACCAGGCCAATCAGAGTTCTCCCTGGGACTTCCGCCATAGTCCTGAGGAAGAGATACTCTCTCTCCTGCTCTAACTTCACAAGTTGTGAAGACTGTGTGGACTTGGAGCTGCCAGTGGCCATCTTGTCTGCTGGCAAGAGAAGATTGGGAATAAAGCCCAGTAATGACAAGCAGGACCAAAATGTGGAGAAAAGAGGCAGGGTCCTCAGACATTGGTGCTCCTCTGGGTGGAGCCAGGCTTGCAGCCCTCCACACTTGAGGGAAAATCACAACGTGGGTTAGCCCTGTCCTGTGAGTTGGTGGATCAGGTTACACTGGTTCCTCTCCCTACCTGACTAGAACAGGGTTCTGAAGTCATTTTCCCCCTGCCTCTCTGTGCTGCTGTCTTATCTACTAGTTCTGAAGTAATTATTTTTTCTTGCCTGAATAGACAGGAGCACTCAATGCTCCACAGCCTCCACATCTTAGAAAACTACAGCGTGGAAAAAAACAGCAGCGGTAAAAACACTGATTAGACTCAATCTAAATGATTATATTACACTGATAGTACCACCTCCCTGCAGGTGAACAAAATGTGCCTGATGAAGGCAGTAATAAAACAGACACTTCAGCCCTGGCCACTGTGGCTCAGTTGCTGGAGTGCTGTCCTGTCCACCAAAACGTTGCCAGGTTCGATTCCTAGTCAGGGCACATGCCTAGATTGTGGGTTCGATCCCCAGTGGGAACGCATACTGGAGACAACAATCGATGTTTCTCTCTCTATCTCTTTCTCTTTCCCTTCCCCTCTCTCTAAAATCAGTAAAACAGCCCTGGTCAGTTTGGCTCAGTGGTTGGAGAGTCGGCCTGCGGACCAGAGAGTCCCGGGTTCGGTTCCCACTAGGGGCATGTACCAAAAAAAAAAAAAACCAAAAAAATAAAATAAAATAAAATCAGTAAAACACATCCTCAGGTGAGGATTTAAAACAACAACAACAACAAACCAGACACTTCACAAGAAACTCAAGCAGAGAGAGTCAGGGCAACTGGGCGGTGGAAAGACAGGCATGGTTTCAAAGCCAGGTTCAATCTTGTCAGGTGTGAATTAGGGCTAAATATACCTATTGTAACTAAACCTCTGCTTCTGCCCTGCTCTGAGACTCAGCTTCCTCTGACACAAAGTGGAGAGTGGAAGTTCTCGCTCAGGTCTCTCCTGAGTATTCACTGTCTTTTTTTTTTTTTAATAGTTTATTGGCCTGGCCAGTGTGGCTCACTGGTTGAGCATCGACCCATGCACCAAGAGGTCGCCAGTTCAATTTCTGGTCAGGGCACATGCCCAGGTTGTGGGCCCGATCCCCAGTGGGGGGCATGCAGGAGGTGGCTAAGATATTCTCTCTCATCGATGTTTCTGTCTCTCTCTCTCCCTTCCTCTCTCTCTAAAATCAATAAAGAAAAAAATTAAATAATTTATTGATTTTTTAGAGAGAGAGGAAGGGAGAGGGAGAGAGATAGAAACATCGAAGAGAGAATATTGATCAGCTGCCTCCTGTATGCCCCCTACCGAGGATCGAGCCCATAACCTAGGCATGTGCTCTTAACTGAGAATTGAACCCAGAACCTCCTGGTACATGGGACGATGCCCAGTCAACTGAGCCACACTCGCCAGGGCCACACTGGCCAGGGCAAGTCTTCACTGTCTTAGTGTGTCCTCTCACCCCCAGTGTTGTTGGGGGCCAGCCTACATTTGGTGTGGGTCACTACCTGGAGTCCAGGTCCTGGACTCTTAGCTCGGCTCCCCTCTAAGTGTGTTGCCTCCTTCCCACAGGCCCCAGGCCAGAGATTTCTGCTTCTCTTTCTCACCTTTTGTCTCTGTTTCCCCAGAGTTGATGCAATACAGACAATTACAATAAAGTGGTTAGAGCTGTGGCCTAAATCTGATGGTATTGAGCCTGTGACCTTAAGCAAATGACTTTTTAAAAATGTTTTTATTAATTTCTTAGAGAGAGAGGAAGGGAGAGAGAGATAGAAGATAAACATCAATTGGCTGCCTCCTGCATGTCCCCCACTGGGAATCTAGCCCACAACCCAGGCATGTATCCTGACTGGGAATTGAACCCAGTCCACAGGATGATGCTTGATCCACTGAACCACACCAGCCAGGCGTTGAGCAAATGACTTTAACAGCACTTTTGCAACATAGGAGTGACATGTATTCTAATGATCATAAAATGCACCACTAAGAAAACACACCAACAATTGCATTATGACAAAACCTCTTTTTTTATTATTCCTTTTTTTCAATTTTTATTAATTTATTTTTGTTACAGATGTTTCTCCTTTTCCCCCCCTAGACACCCTCCTCCCCACCCCGCCCCCCCAGACAAAACCTCTAAACAATAGTCCTGGACAAGCCATAAACTAGTCATAGCAACTCTCATTGCTTTGAAATTCCTCTCATCCCTTCTGTGAGATTTGCAATTTCAAAATGTCTTCACTTGCATTGCTTGGCATATGATCATCTTTCTACCCATATCTTAAGAACAAAATGTAACACTTCTGCTCCTGGTTTATCTTCCTATCTTAGGTTCGTCAAAGCACTTGCTGTTGCTTTGTAAGAAAAGAGTAGTCATTCCTCTAAAGAGAGAACTTTATTTCACTACAGTAATACCAGTTTCACTCCCTGTTGCTTCCACCTCCCTGCCTTTCTCTCTACATTATCACTTTTTATCGGAAAACTAAGTCACAATATGATTTTACTGAAGATATTAAAAAAATTTTTTTTCTTTTCTTTGTTGATTTTAGAGAGAGATGAAGGGAGAGGGAGAGATAGAAACATTGATGAGAGAGAACATTGATTGGCCACCTCCTGCATGCCCCCCACTGGGGATTTGGCCCACAACCTGGGCATGTGCCCTGACTGGGAATCGAACCAGCGACCTCTTGGTGTATGGATCAACACTCAAGCACTGAGCCACATCCGCCAGGCTTACTGAAGACATTTTAAAGAGCACTAAATTCAGTACATGTGTGGCAGGCAGTCAGATAGGCATGAGCAGAGCTAGACAATATGCCAGATAAGGAATGTCCCCTGGGCAGAAAGTCCTAGACACCTGGCAATGGATACCTAGCAACGGGGAACTGGGAAAGCAAGTATTGTAAATAAAGTATTATTAATCAGGACCTCAACCCTAAGGCACCTTTTCCTGCCCTAGATCATCTCCAGGCATGAGGGTCAGATCCTCCCCCTGATTTTTTTCTCCCCTGGTATGTAACTTGTCATGCGGTATCCCTACCGCACCCCCAACACACACACACATATACTTAGAGAAGAACACCGTGGCTGGAGAAAAGCCCTATCTGACTTCCACACAAGGACAGGAGATGAGGGAACAGGCCCTTATAGGTCAGCTAGAAGAAGAAAGCAGTTAACCCCATCCAAGGGGTTAAAAGGAGCTCTAGCCCACACCCTTGGGGCAGCTCTTTGAACTGCCCACTTGAAACTTTCAAGTATACTTTTGCTTTGCTTGCTGAATAAACTATATCTCTTATGAATTGGCTCTGAATTCTTTCTTAGCAAGAACTCAAGTACCGAGGTCTACTTTTGCCGTTTACACTAACAGGGTACCTAATTCAATCAAAGACAATATGAACAGCTGTGCTTAATATCTCAAATTTACCAACAACAGTGGCTCCATCATGATGTTGCCATTGATGGTAAGATATACTCCTAACATCAGAGGTTAAAACGGGGTGGGGGGGGGAATGTGTGTCTTAGAATTAGTTCAATATGGTAGTAAATACTGGTATTGATTAGAATTCTTTCAAATGCAAGTGACAGAAAACCCAGACTGACTTGAGCAAAATGGGTATATTGAGCCACAGAAATCCAAAATCTTTGTATTATCAAGCTTCAGGTATGGCTGGATCCAGGACTCCAGAAGAGAATCAGGATTAGTTTCTGGCCAGTTTTCTCTCTCTCTTCTATAGAAATGGCTTTAGTTTCAGGTTTCACATGGTAGCAAGCTGGAGCCAGCAGCTCTAACCTCCATATCCTCTCTTGTCTCAAGTCTAGCAAAAAGGAATGAAGGTCTTTGTTTCAGAATTTTTAACCTGAGTTTCAATGCTTTTCATTGGCTCTAACAGCCCTGGACACCAGTGCTGAGTTACACTGCTGGAAGCCCATGGAAATGAGGAGAATAGATATGGGCAGCATATCTATTGGCTTCAGGAAATTAGGTGAGATTAACCCTGGGAGCATTAGCCCAGAGCCTGGCCCAGGGTGAGCCTCTCCGTAGGTAGATTTGATCCCTGTTACTCTGCCTGCTCTGTGCAAACGGAGAAGGCCTCTGCTAAGATGCCCCAGCTCCATCTGAGTCAGCCTTGCACACCTGCCTGTCAGCCGGTTGAGATGGCACTGACTCAGCTCCTACGTGAGCAGCATGCTGCCTGGAAAGTTAATAAGACTTTGAGGCAAGACGTTCCTCCTGTGGCGTGGGTTGGTGCTGCGAGTGGGTGGGAGTGAATGAGAAAGAGTGGGAACACCCGGGCTCCTAGAGCATTTATGAAGTTAAGATGTACAGAAAGAAAGAGTGAGGGAAAAGTCAAGAGCAGTGATTAGAAAAGGCCACCCACTGAGGCTATGGGCGTTTTCTGCTAAGGATCCCATGCTGCCCAGTCCCTGGAGGTGTGCTCATAGCTGCCACAGCCCCCAGCCCCTGACCAGCTCTGCCAGTGAGGTCTGCCCTGTGTACAGCCCAGCCATTTCTTCTAAGTCCTCCTCCAGCTTACATTTTTTCCTTCAAATGTAAGTTGCAAGGAGCAGAACAGAGGGAATCTGTCACTTGGAAGGGTAGGGGAGGAACAGAGGAGGGAGGACAAGTTAGGAGAGGATCCCAGAGGAGAGAAGAGGAAAGGAAGGAGACAGAAACAGGAAGACAGGGGACAGTGCAGAGTCTCATGGCGTGCTTTTCACAGCCACTCAGGAGCTGGACCGAATTCAACACGTAGCACCTGCTCTCTGCTGGGACCCCAACTAGGAGGTGAGGACACAGAAATAAATAGGATGTGGTCCCTGCCTGCAGAGTCTAGTGTGGGAGACAGTAAGAAAATCTTTAATTACAATGGAATGTGATTGCAGGAATTGAGTGCCGAAGAAAAATATCTCTGAGGGAGGAATGAGGCAGGTCAGCGAAGGAGAAATTGCCAGCAGGGGGTCTCAGGTCAAGTCTAGCCTTAGCCTGGTCCAGAGGGTTGGGATCTTGGGCTCTGGAGCACAGCTGCAGCCCAGAGTGTTTCCCCTGATGGCCTTTTCCACTTCTGTTTCAAGCTTTGGCTTCGGGCTCATGGCGGGTGGCAACCTCCCTGGCAAGGATGTTCCTCCACAAGGGGACAGCTGGGGTAGCTGTGAGTCCTTGGAGCCAATGTTCACGGCAGCTGGAGGCTGGGCCCAGCAGCCTGGCAGAGTGACCTGGGAGGCACCAATAGCATCTGCTGCTGCCGCAGGTGCCATGCTGGATGTTTGGTGGAGGACACAGTGAGGAGCAGAAGGGAGGGCAGGGGGAGTTTCCTGGAGGAAAGTGTCATTCTGCTGCATTTTGAAGAACAGCTTAGGAGGTAACCGAGCAAAGAAAGATCTGAGGGGTCACCATGTGTAAAAGTTGTAGGAGTTTACGATGCTTTCTGGAAACCTTAAGATATATAAGTATGACACTGGGCATAGGATGGGCCTGGGATGGTGGGCAGAAGCCAGATCGTGAAGAGTTCTGTGTGTCTGAATAAAAAATTGGGGATTAGTCCGGCTGGTGTAGCTCAGTGGTTGAGTGTCGACCCATGCACCAAGAGGTCGCTGGTTTGATTCTGGTCAGGACACATACCCAGGTTGTGGGCCTGATCCCCAGTGGGGGGCATACAGGAGGCCGCCAATCGATGTTCTCTCTCATCGATGTTTCTATCTCTCTCTCCCTCTCACTTTCTCTTTCTCTAAAATCAATAAAGGAAAAAAAAATAAGGATTGAAGTTCTTCTAAAAAGAACTACATTCTCATTCTGCCCTACGACAATCCTTTCTGAAAACATTTACCCATTGTCACAGCCCTGCGCAGTTAAGTGAAATTGGGAACTGAAGTGGAGAAGAGGACACCAGTGGGCAAATGGCCAAAGAGGGACAGCCAGAGAGGGGCCGTCTCCAAGGGCTAAAAACACAGGGGTTGAGACCAACTGAAAAAAAATTTAAATATGTTTTAATTGATTAAAAATTTTTTTTCTTTATTGGTTTTAGTGTGAGAGGAAGGGAAAGGGAACAAAAGATAAAAACATCAATGAGAGAGAACATCGATTGGCTGCCTCCTGCATGCCCCCCATTGGGGATCAGGCCCACAACCTGGGCATGTGCCCTGACCAGGAATTGAACCATCGACCCCCTGGTGCATGGGTTGATGCTCAACCATTGAGCCATACCAGCTGGGCTATTTTTATTGATTTTTAGAGAGACAGGAAGGGAGAGAGAGAGAGAGAAACATCGATGTGAGAAAGAAACATTGATCTGCTGCCTCCTGCACACCCCCTACTGGGGATCGAGCCTGAAACTGGTGCATGTGCCCTGACCAGGAATTGAACTGGGACCTCTCAGTCCATTGGAGAATGCTCAATTCACTGAGCCACACCAGCCAGGCTGAAAGTTGTTTTTTTGAGTGGGAATTCTGGAAGCAGAAAGAAAGTGTCATCACAAGGGAACCCTGTGGAGAGGGACGAGTGCAGACTTTGGAATCAGAAAAGCTCGACCCTACTAGCCAGGTGACTCTGGAAAAGTCACCCAACTCTCTGAGACTCCATTTCCACATCTGTCACTGGGGATCATATCTGTCCCATGGAGTCAGCTAAGATAAGGCGTATGTGTAAAGAGTCTGTACAAATGTTAGTTACTATAAGTGTGCCTCAAAAACAAACAAACAAACAAAAATAATGAGAATCCCAAAGCAGGCTCATTTTTCTCCAGTTACCATTTGGCACTGAGCAGGTTGGTGACTTACTGGATGACACAGCAAGTCAGCAGCAGAGCCAAGGTGTAAACTCATCCACATTATTGACTCCAACATCATCAGCAGAATCAGCAGAAACCCAACTTCACACTGCAGTTCAGACATTGGAGGTGTTTCCAGGAAGTCCCTTTCAGTAAAGAGTGTTCCAGGTGGTTCCCAGTGGACAGCCCAATATTCTCCAAATGGTTGGCAAGATATAGCTGGATGAGCTTCCCAGGAGGCAGGGCAAAAAGGGAGACAGAGAGTAGATGTGTGCCCTGAGGGCTGGAGAAGACATGGCGTTTCTCAGTGTTTCCTATGTCTAGACCATCCCACACCTTTTATTTTTATTTATTGTATTTTTAAAATATGTTTTTACTGATTTTAGAGAGAGAGGGAGAGAGAAACATCAATCAGCTGACTCCTGCATGCCCCCTACCAGGGATTGAGCCTGCAACCTGGGCTCGTGCCCTGACTGGGAATTGAACCAGTGACCTTTTGCTACATGGGAGGATGCTCAACCCACTGAGCCCCACCAGCCAGGGCATACCCACCTTTTAAAAACAGGTTATTTATTTATTATTATTATATTTTTTTTATTGATTTTTAGAAAGAGAGGGAGGGAGAGGGAGAGAGAGAGACAGAAACATTGCTGAGAGAGAACATCAATTGGCCGCCTCCAGCATGCCCCTCACTGGGGATTCGGCCCACAACCTGGGCATGTGCCCTGACTGGGAATCAAACTGGTGACCTCTTGGTGCATGGGTTGATGCTTAACCACTGAACCACACCGGCTGGGCTAAAGACAGGTTTATTGAGATATAATTTACATACCAAAAAGCATATCCTTTTAGAGTATACAATTCAGTGGTTTTCAGTATATTCAGAGAGTGATGAAACTATCACAATAAATTTTATTTATTTATTTATTTATTTATTTATTTATTTATTTATTTATTTATTTATTTTTATCCTCACCTGAGGACATTTTTCCATTTTTTTGGTCAGATAGAGTGGGAGGGAGAGAGAGGAAGAGAGAGAGAGAGAAACATCGATGTGAGAGAGACACATCAACTGGTTGCCACCCGCACGACCCAACCAGGGCTGGGGACAAACTGCAACCGAGGTACGTGCCCTTAGCGAGAACCGAACCCGGGTCTCTCTGGACCACAGGCCGACACTCTAACCGCTGAGCCAAACCGGCCAGGGCACACAATAAATTTTAGAATATTTTCATCATTTCATAAAAGGGCTCCTACTCATTAGCAGTCACTCCCTTTCCCCCACTCCCACCTACCTCCTCAACCTAGGCTGTGGCTAATCTACTTTGTACCTCTAGATTGGCCTATCCTGAGCATTTCATATAGATAGAACCATAAGACATGTATTCTTTATGTGTCTGGCTTCTTTCACTTAGCTTAATGATTTCAAGTTTCATCCATGTTGTAGCTGCATCAGTACTTCATTTATTTTTTTAATCTTTACCTGAGGACATGTTTTTTGAATTGAGTTTTAAAGAGAGACAGACAGACAGACAGAGACAGAGAGAAACATCGATGTGAGAGAGAAACATCGATCCATTGCCTTCCATACATGCCCCAACCGGGGATCGAACCCGCAACCTGGGTATGTGCCCTGACCGGGAATCAAACCTACAAGCTTTTGGTGCACAGGATGACGCTCGAATCAACTGAGCCACACTAGCCAGGGCAGTACTTCATTTCTTTCTTTCTTTCTTCTTCTTCTTCTTCTTTTTTTTTTTTTATTTTTATGGCTGAAAAATATTCCATTGTATGGATATACTACATTTAATTTATCCATTCAGTTTATGGGCATTTGGATTGTTTCCAGTTGGGGCTATTCTGACTAATGCTGCTATGAACATTCGCATCCAGGTTTTTGTATAGACATGTTTTTGTATCTCTTGGGTATAGACCCTGGAGTGGAATTGCTGTGTCATGTGAGGACTCTATGTTTAACATTTTGAGAAAATGCTACACTGTTTTTCAAAGTGGCTATACCATTTTACATTTCTACCAACAGTGTATGAGGATTCCAATTTCTTCACATCCTTGCCAATACTTATTATTATCTGTCATTTTAATTATTGCTATCCTAATGGGTGTGAGGTAGTATCTTACTGTGTGGTAAAATATACATAACATATTATTTATCATTTTACCTATTTGTAAGTGTACAATTCAGTGGCATTAAATACATTCTTCACTGTGGTTTCGATTTACATTCCCTTATGGCTAATGATGTTGAGCAACTTTTCATATGCTTATTGACCATTTGTGTGTCTTCTATTCAGATCCCTTGCTCATTTTTAAAGGGGATTATCCGTCGTTTTATTATTGAGTTGGAGGAGTTCTTTTTTTCTTTTTTCTTTGGCATTTATCTTCAGATAGAGTGTGAGGGTAGAGAGGGAGGAAGAGAGAGAGAGAAACATCGATGCGAGAGAGACACATCGACTGGTTGCCACCCACAGGAGCCCAACTGGAGCCGGGGACAAACTGCAACCAAGGTACGTGCCCTTAGCAGGAACCGAACCCAGGTCTCTCTGGTCTGCGGGCCCACGCTCTAACTGCTGAGCCAAACCGGCCAGGGCTGGAGGAGTTCTTTATATAGTCTAGATACAAGTCCCTTATCAGATATATAATTTGCAAAGATTTTTTTCCCATTCTGTGGTTGTCTTTTCACTTTCTTTTTTCTTTTTCTTTTTTTAATCCTCACCCAAAGATATTTTTCTATTTATCATCAGATAGAGTGGGAGGGAAGGAGAGAGAGGGAGAGAAAGAGAGAAACATCGATGTGAGAGAGATACATCGACTGGTTGCCTCCCGCACAACCCAACCAGGGCCGGGGATGAACCCCAACCAAGGTACGTGCCCTTGACTGGAATCAAACCCACAACTCGTTGGTCTGCGGGCTGACGCTCTAACCATTGAGCAAAATTGGCCAGGGCTCGTTTCACTTTCTTCATGGTGTTCTTTGCAGCACAAAAGTTTTAAGTTTTGATGAAGTCTATTTATCTCTTTTCTTCTGTGCTTTTGATGTCATATCGCAGAAGGTTTTGTTTGTTTCATCTTTAAATTTTTAATTTTACACCCAGGTAAAGATCTAGGCATACTAAAACAAAGACTCTTATAAGTTTTTTTTGAATACTAATTTAAGTAATTATAACCATTCAAGGCTTATTGAGCACTAAGGGAAACTGAGAATGAAGTCAATGTTATGGGTTTCTGGTCCCTTGAGTTCAGCCTGTTTAGACAGGAGAGGTGTGACGTGGGTGGTAGCATACTGGTGGACCAGCAGCCCTCACAGGAGCACCTGTCTGTCTCTGAAAGCTGACAGCCGAGCAGCACTGGGCTTGGAAGAGGGTGGTGTTGAGGTAAAGGAGGAGCTAGGTAGGTAAAAGTGCAACTGGTAATTTATTCCTCCTTGACATTTTTATAATTTTTATTTCTGCTATATCCAGTGCCTAGCCCAAAAGATGCACACTGTGTGAGCACATGGAAATGACTGTGTGTTTAATTCTATGAGCAAGGTTGACATATATAACCAGAAAGCAATGTTCTTCTTGGCAAGACTTCACACCACTTGGTTCAGCCAGATTCTCCTTACATGTTGGCTGACCCACAAAACTGCCCTTCTGTAGAATCAGTGTGAGGAAATGTACAGCCTTTTATACTTTGCTCTACACGAAATTTGATCCCTGTAAGAAGGTTTTATCTAAACCAAGGCCATGAAGATTTACCCTATATTTTCTTCTAAGAGTTTTATAGTTTTAGTTCTTTCATTTAGGTCTATGATCTGTTTTGAGTTAGTTTTTTTTTTTTTAATTTTTTTTTTATCCTCACCTGAGGACATTTTTTTTTTTTCATTTTTTGTTCAGATAGAGTGGGAGGGAGAGAGAGAGAGAGAAACATCGATGTGAAAGGGACACATCGAGTGGCTGCCACCCGCACGACCAACCAGGGCCAGGGACAAACCGCAACTGAAGTACATGCCCTTAGTGGGAACTGAACCCGGGTCTCTCTGGACTGCAGGCCGACGCTCTAACCGCTGAGCCAAACTGGCCAGGGCTTGAGTTAGTTTTTATATATGGTGTGAGGTAGGGGTCCAACTTCATTTGTGTGTGTGTGTGTGTGTGTGTGTGTGTGTGTGTGTGTGTGTGGCTATCCAGTTGTCCAAGTGTCATTTGTTGCAAAGGCTATTCTTTTACTCACTGAATTGTCTTGGCAATATTACACAGCTCCTTTTTAAGGAAAATAGGCTTTAAACGGTTATTTCTACCTGCGGTTTGTACAACTCTTATGATTTCTGGTAAGTGAAGCCAGCTTTTATCCCCCTGGTTACTGGCACCTTAGACTAGTGCCTATGGTCTGAGATGACTTGGTGTCCAGTACGGATTCCTACTACTTGATAGAGGCAAAAAAAAAAAAAAAATCAGATTCTCTCTTGGGCAGCACAGGGGCTGGTGCCTACAGAGAAGGCAAGTGACCTACCTTGATCTGTTCTCCCAAAGATGTTGCGGTGCTTCCCAGGTCTCCATGTGGCCTGATATTTTGCAATCTTTGGGGCCCAGAGTGGTGTTTTAGTTTTTTTATTGTTCATTAAGAAAAGATATTTAACTGAACATGTAACAAAGCTCCAATTTATAAGAATATGATTTATATTAGGATTTTAAAATCTTATACAAGGTTCGTGAACTGAATTATTATATATGATACCCTTCCCTTTTAAAAAAAACTTTTAAAGATATTTTTAAATTGTGGTAAAATATGCATAACATAAAGTAGACTTTAACCATTTAAAAATTTTTTTTTCTTTATTGAGTTTTAGAGAGAGGAGAAGGGAGAGGGAGAAAAAGATAGAAACATCGATGAGAGAGAACATCAACTGGCTGCCTCCTGCATGCACCCCACTGGGGATTTGGCCCACAACCTGGGCATGCGCCCTGACTGGGAATCGAACCAGAGACCTCTTGGTGTATGGGTCGACGCCCAACCACTGAGCCACACTGGCCAGGCGACTTTAACCATTTTTAAGTGTGCAGTTATATGGCATTATGTACATTCATATTGTTGTGCAACCATCACTACTATCCATCTCCAGAAATTGTTCATCTTCCCAAACTGAAACTTTGTACCCATTAAATAACAACTCCAGCCCTGGCCAGTTTTGCTCAGTGGTTAGAACATTGGCCCGAGGACCGAAGGGTCGCAGGCTCTATTCCCAGTCAAGAGCACATGCCTGAATTGCAGGTTCAATCTCTGGCCCCGGTCTGGCTTGCATGGGAGGCAACCAGTCGATGTGTCTCTCATGTGGATGTCTCTCTCTCTCTCTCTCTCTCTCTGTGTCTCTCTCTCTCTCCCTTCCTCTCTCCCTCTATCCCTCCCTTCTACTCTATCTAAAAATCAATGGAAAAATATCCTAGGGTAAGGATTAAAAAAAAAAAAAAAAAAAGCAACTCCACATTCCTCCTTCTCTCCAGCCTCTGGCAACCACCATTCCACTTTCTGTCTCTATGAATTTGCCTCCTGTAGGTACATCACACAAGTGGAATCATACCGTATTTGTCTCTTCGTGTCTGGTTTCTTTCACTTAGTATAATGCCTGTGTTATACTTAGGTTGTAGCATGTGTCAGAATTTCATGCCAGTGTTTTCATCTGAGTGGCTTTCCCATGCTTCCTTGGGATTTCTTGGAATCTTGGAACCTAAAAGTTAACTTGTTTGTCTTTCTCACAGTCAAAAGAAGCCTGACTGTGGCCTCTGGGTTGCCTCACAGCTGAGGGATGCCCACCGTTTGCCTGCCGCTTGCTCACAGGCACTGTTGCCATGCTGGCCAGGAAGCACTGAGGCTGAGTGGAGGAGCCTAAGGGTAGGGGAGCATGGCCAACACTGCTTGTGCTACCCTTCCCTCTGCCCACCTCTGTGCCAGGGTCCTTCACATATATTCCTTTACTAGCCATTCATTCATCCAACATTTACTGAATGTCTGTCATGTGCCAGCATTGAGCTAGGCACAGCAGATACAGCGAGGAATAAGGCAGACATGGTCTCTGCCTCCATGGAACTTATAATCTAGTGAGGGAAAGGCATTAAATAATCAACTACACAAATAATTATATGATTACAACTGTGGTGACTGCTATGAAGAAAATGTGCAAGGTATAATGTGAATGTCTAAATGGGGGACAGTAGGCTGGAACAGGGGACCTGGGGTGTACTCAGAATCCACTGACTGACATGCAGCTGTGCCTGACACTAGACTAAGAATCTGACACTAGACTGGTGGCCTGGGCTCCCCTTGGATTTGCGATCCCAGCACCATGCTGCTCCCCCTTCTTCTGGGGAATTGCTGCCCCCTTTTCCAACTGTGTGTCTCTGGGGGTACCTCTTTTGTGGTAGGGTATGCCAGGTCCTTTACTTAGGAGGGAAAATTATGACATGTTCAGAACACTGGACCCCAAAGCCTTTACTGAGACACCAGGCCTATATTTTCATGGCACTTACATCACACTTAGGATACCCAGCTCTCCAGGCCCTAGCAGCATGATGCCATCAACATAGTGCACTAGCATAATGCTTGTGCAGTGATGAAGTGTTTCAAGTCTGAGAACTGGAGAGCTGTCAAAAGAGATAATCAAGTCCTGATGCAAGATGGCGAAGGTGCACTAATGACCCTGACAAATACAAGCAGGGTTTCTGGTCCTCTCTGCTTCTTGGAATAAAGAACAAAGCACCCTCCAGCTCCATAACTGCACACCGGGTGGCAGGGACTGCATTTCTTTTCTCCAGCAACAATACCACATCTGAAACAGCAGCTGCGATTGGAGTCACCACGTAATTAGGTTTATGGTAATCCACTGTCATTCTCTAAGGCCCATCTCCCTTCTCGACTGGCTGAACTGAAAGTGAGGTGGGAATGTGATAAAATCACCACCTCTGCCTCTTTAAAGGCCTTGATGATATTATTAATCCCAACTCCCCAGGGGGTGCACCGTTGCCTTTGGCTTATCACTTGGTAAGGAGGGATTTCCATTTGACTTTTCTCATCATCAGATCCCTTACTCTGCCAATCCAAGAGCCAACCTGGTAATTCTGCCAGTGGCTGGGCATATCTATCCCAGCATGGGGGAAATAAATAGGTGTAAAGATCCACAGGGCCCATTGTGAAGTCATTCTAGTCAAACTCTATTTATTACTTGACCAGCCTGAACTCCCACTCTGACCAGCAGAGCCCAGTGGAGTTCTGGGTCCTCAGGAATTAATATTAGCCAGAGCCATTGCCCAGTGATCACCAAGATCTGAGTAGTAATCCTTTCATCTTGCATGGTTACTCTGCTGGATGGCCTCAGGTCCCTCTGGGGAAGGCCGGAAGCAGATTCACAGTACAGTTGACCCTTGAACAACACAGGTATGAGCTACGTGGTTCCATTTATACTCAGATATTTTTCAATAAACACACAGTCTTCCCTCCATATGCCCAGTGTTCGCATCAGTAGATTCAACCAACCGCAGATAAAGAACTATTTTCAGTCCATGGTTGCGAATCCACAGGTGCAGAGTGCTGACTGTATGCCTTATTCTATGACATTTCCTATAAGGGACTTGAGCATCCATAGGTTATGCTGTCTGTGGGCATCCTGGAACCAATCTCTTGCAGATACTAAGGCATGACTGCACATACTTATCATGTTATTGCATCTCCTCTTGGGAGTGTCCACTCAGCTTCCACTTCTTTCCAGGGTCCGGATCAGGGACTGTGCTGTCAATTATTGTGGCTAAAGTCAGACCTCTGTTTCCCAGGCCTGAAGTTTTATTTTTTTTTAATATGTTTTCATTTACTTTTTATTTTTAACATTTTATTTTTTTATCCTCATCCAAGGACATTTTTGCATTTATCTTCAGATAGAGCGGGAGGGGAAAAGGGAGGAAGAGAGAGAGAGAAACATCGATGTGAGAGAGACACATCGAGTGGTTGCCACCCACATGATCCCAACTGGGGCTGGGGCCAAACTGCAACCGAGGTACATGCCCTTAGCAGGAACCGAACCTGGGCCTCTCTGGTCTGCGGGCCAATGCTCTAACCGCTGAGCCAAACTGGCCAGGGCTTCATTGACTTTTTAGAGAGAGAGGAAGGGAGAGAGAGATAGAAACATCCATGTGAGAGAGAAACATTGATTAGCCTCCTGGGGATCAAGCCTGCAACCCTGGCATGTGCCCTGACCGGGAATTGAACCAGGGCCTCTCCGTCCATGGGGCGACGCTCAATCCACTGAGCCACACCAGCGGGCGAGACCTGAAGTTTTTTTCCAGATACACAAATCAAATAGAAACTTGGTGGGTGGGCGGCTCATGTATTTTGGTTTTAGAGATTCCATGATCAATTAGCCACATCAGTCTCTTCAGGTTTGACATCCTGGTAACCCCACTAGCCCTGCCCATTATAATAGCAATGTTCACTTTCCTCTGGAAGTTCAGTGCTGCTTTGCTTTCTACAGCCCCAGGGTCTGCACTTCTCCCACTGAGCATAGGAAACCCTCTTCAGCTGATGCTTGTGCCACCAGCAGCTCCCACCTGGGGCTGTTTAGAGGCCCTGGTACTTATCCTCCCAAATAAGTTCTCAAGGCTTTGGTTTTCTGGAGGGTGTGGGGGTGGTCACCTTCTGGGTAATCAGAAAAATGTCATGTCCAGTAGATTCTGTTAAGGGATGAACTTTATTTTGAAAGCAATTGGGAGCCATTAAAGTGTTTTCAACAGTGGAGTAGGGTGATGAGATTTGTCTTAAGAAGATTCCTGCTGTTTGGTGGAGGGTGTAGTGGAAGAGGCAAGGCAGGAGTTGAGGAGAACAAGTGAGAATCTGATGCAGCGACCCCCAGTGAGCCTTCAAAACATGGAGACGGCAGGCAAGCCCTGAAAAGTACAGGACAGGTGGATATCAGCGCTGGGTAGTCAGGGAGATACACCAAATCCTTGGGAGGCCTGGGTAGGGTGTGGTGAGGGGAGGGGGGCGGCACATGGCTGGGAGGAAAAAGGGTTTATTGCTGTATATAGGCTTGGTCTTCCTCAGGACTCTGCTGGGCAGGGCTGAGCAGTAAGGCAAGAGCCAGATGGCTTGGAGGAGAGCAGGTCAAAGGTTCTGTTCTCAGGAGGAGTTTGTGGGCAGCATGGCCTTGTCTGGGGGGTCTGGTGATATTGACTGTAAAGCTCTGAATCCCAACACCTGACTTTGTAGCAAGCTGTGGCCCGGAGGAACAGCCTGGACTATCTTGCTTGCACTATGCCCAATAGAAGGAGAATGAGGAAAATCAAAGCTGGGGACATCGGCCAGGGGAGGATGCTGCATGCTGACTCCTCAAACGTCTCTTTGCAAAGCCAGGAACAGCCTGTTCCATAGTCTCTGCACATTCACCCAAACCTCTGAGCTGTGTCATGAGTCCTTAGTGTAGATAAAGAGAGTGAACCATGAGATGCTGGCCTGGTTCCTCCACTCAATGGCAGGAACAACGCTGCAGCTGATGTAATGCACCACTGATTCCTCTTCAAGAAAGGACTCACTGGCCCTAGCCAGTTTGGCTCAGTGGTTAGAGCGTCGGTCTGCAGACCAAAGAGTCACGGGTTCAATTCCAGTCAAGGGCACCTACCTTGGTTGTGGTTCGTCCCTGGCCCTGGTCAGGGTTGTTCAGAAGGCAAGTAGTCGATGTGTGTGTCTCTCTCTCTCCTTTCCTCCCTCCCACTCTACCTGAAAATAAAATGGAAAAATATCCTAGGGTGAGGATTAAAAAAAAAAAGAAAGGCCTCGCTGCCCAGCTGCGGTTCAGCTGACAGTGCCTGGTGCCTTCAGGGTCAGCTTCAGCTTTCCAGCTGGACTCACTCTCTGAGTGGCTCCTGGCCACCAACTGGGCAGGTAGACAAGGGCCTTGCCATTTCCACCCAACATGGCACTGCTGTGCCCAGAACTTCCCAGAAGGCTGTAGAGCCCTTGTCAGGCCTGCATCACAGTCTATGGCCTCCCTCCCGATGCATGTCCCTTCTTTCTTTCCCAGAGTTACCCCACAATAAACATTTTACACACCTCTCTCCATTCCAACATCTGCTCCCAGAAAACCAACCTATGAAGGAGGCTCCTTAAATACCTAGTTATTTCAAGGATTAATAACAAAATGAAGTATGTTAAATACCTTGTCTCAGCTTGAATGCCTCCCCTGGGTCAGTGGGCCGATTTTCTGTTTGCATCTTCAAAATCCACTTTCCACCTTTATCTACCCTGTTCTGGGCCCCTGGAGGCTGACCCTTAAGGACCAACATGCAGAGACCAGAAGGCAAGACAAGAGTGAGGTCAGCTTATCTCTTCCTCTGGCTCCTTCCCTGCCAGGCTGCTACCGGTTGGTTGGCAGGCAGTGTCCTTCACCCAAGGCTACAGCTCCTGAGTCAGCTTCTTTCCTCTTGGCCCTCAGGCTGAAGATTTGCCACCCCAGGGCACAGCTGCACCATCCTTCTCATTTCCCTTAACAATGCTTCAACCTTGGTAAATAGGCCCTTCATTAAACAGGCCTCCAGTTCCTCACTTGAGTGTGTTCTCTGTTCTCCTGACACCTGATTGATCCAATCAGTGAGGATATTTTCACTTGCTGCAAGTATTAGAAATGGCTGCAAGCATCCCAGGCATCACATCATCAAGTCCAGGCACAACCAAGTTCAGAGGAGGCAAAGGAAACCAGCTCTTCCTGTGTCCTCTTTGCAAGAACAAGGAAAACTTAGCCAAATGCCTCCCACCTCAACAATACTCCCCTTTACTGTCATTGTGAGGAATAGGTCACACGCTGCCCTAGCCTTGGGTTCCCATGAAACAGAGTGAGAGACAAAGCTATGTTTGGCTATTTTACTGGGATGTGCAATTCTAGGAATCACAAGTGAAGATAAAGGAGCAAAGCAGAGCAGCCAGGAGCACCATGTATGGATTTTGAGTTGGCCGCCAGTGCAGGTGACTAGTCACTCTATCCCATAGTACTACTGAGAAGTCACAGGAGAAGTGTCTCAGGCCCTGGCTAGGTGGCTCAGTTGGTCGGAGCAACATCCCATACACCAAAAGTTGGTGGTTTGATTCCCGGTCAGGGAGGCAACCGATCAATGTTTCTGTCTCACATTGATGTTTCTCTCTCTCTCCCTCCCTTCCTCTTTCTAAAATCAATTGTTGTTGTTTTTAATCAAAAACAAGTGTCTCAGGACCATATATCCTGTTTCTTCACCCCTCATTAGTCAAAGGTTCACCCTAAGGAGTGTTAACTCTCGTGTACTTCTGGGTTGCTCATACATGAACATTTCATGGGTTCCCATATTCTAAGTTGTGACAGCAACAGAGAGAATCAGGACAGAGGGTAAAAGGCACATGGTGCAGGCCCGTGACACAGCACTGTCAGCTCATACCTGAATCTGTACCTGTACCTGAACTTGGTTGGGACCGTGTAGAGTGGGTCATTGCAGCGTTAATGGAATATAAACTAGGTGTGGACATCCAGTAGACATGCTCATCCCTGAAACAGTCACCAGCAAGGGAAATGAGATTGCTGTGATTGGTTTAAATTTATCATTTGTAGTGAAATGGGTGCTAAGGATTCCACCTGAAGGCGTCCTCAAAGAGGACATCATTCACTCTCCTCTCTAAAGGACCTCAGTCACTAAAGGACCCCAGTCACTCCCATCCACCTATTCATTCCCTTGGTGACACCTACCACATGGAGTAACCAGCCTGTGCAGCTGCCATTGTGGATTGACTGGCTCAGTATTCACCCCTCCCACCCCCCCACCTAGCATGCAAAAGCCAGAAAGCTGAAACCTATCCTTCCCATGTTGTTCTGTCATGGTTTAAATTCCTCCAATCAGACAGAGTGCAGATGATGGTGGGGGAGGGGAGCGGGCATAATTCCAGAGCCATGCTTTCATCAACACCTAAATCACTTCATGATTAATTTACCTGGACTTGTCCTGATCTAAACCTTGAACAAGACATCTTCTTTACTTACTAACTCACTTGTTATTATCTCTCTCTCCGCACTGTAGTGTAAGCTCCTTGATCCTCAGTACTTGTTTTTCTTCACTGTATCTACATAGCAGGGGCTCAAGAATGACTTGTTGGATGGATGGATGGGTGGGTGGATGGATGGATGGATGAACGTGAGAAGACTATGGCAGGTGGAAGAGGAGGAAACAGTGATCCATAAGGCTCATTTTCCCAACCTGTAAATTCTGGAATGCCCTGATTTAAGTCCTCACAGCTCTTCTCTATTCACCCTCATTCCCTAGGTGAGCTCATGACAGTGTCATCATTTTAACTTGACGTCTCCAGGCATGACCTTTCCCTTGAACTTCTGACTCATATCCAACTGCTACCCATCATTTCCACTCAGATGTTAATAGGCATCTCAAATGTCATGTATCCAAAACAGAACTCTTAATTTCTCCTCTAAATCTTTTTTTTGTTTGTTTGTTAATCCTTACCCAAAGATATTTTTTTCATTGATTTTTTAGAGAGAGTGGAAGGGAGGGAGAGAGAGAAACAGATGTGAGAGAGACACATTGATAGGTTGCCTCCAACACGACACTGACCAGGGAGGGGGATTGAACCTGCAATCCAGGTACGTGCCCTTGACCAGGAATTGAACCCATAACCCTTTGGTCTAAGGACCGACGCTGTAACTGCTGAGCCAAACTGGCCAGGGCTAAGTCTTCTTTTCCCACAGACTTACCTATCTCAGTAAATGACAACTCCGTTCTTCCCGTTGCTTGGGCCCAAAACCTGAGTGTCATTCCTTTTAAAAAAAAAAAAAAAAAAAAAACTTATCTTTATTGTTGAATGTATTACAGATGTTCCTTCTTTTCCCCCTATTGACCCTCTCCTCCCCGCTCCCGCCTCTCTCCTGCCTTTCTTCACACTGTTGTCTGTGTCCATTGGTTATGCATATATGCATATAAGTTCTTTGGTTTATTTCTTCCCACCCCTCTACCCCACTTTCCTTTGAGGTTTGTCAGTCTAACAACCAATTTGTACTTCTTAATCCCTTCACCTTTTTCACCCATTCCCCCAAACCCCCTTCCATCTGGCAACCAACAAAATGTTCTCTGTATCTATGAGAATGTTTCTGTTCTGCCTGTTCATTTTGTTTGTAGATTCAATTGTGGATAGATATGTATTTATTGCCATTTTGTTTGTTCATATTTTTTATCTTCTTTTTCTTCAAGAAGACCCTTCAGCATTTCACATAATACTGGTTTGGTGGTGATGAACTCCTTTAGCTTTTTCTTGTCTGGGAAACTCTTTATATGCCCATCGATTCTAAATGATAGCTTTGCAGGATAGAGTAATCTTGGTTTTAGGTTTTTGCTTTTCATCATTCTAAATATTTCTTGCCACTCCCTTCTGGCCTGCAAAGTTTCTTTTGAGAAATCAGCTGACAGTCTTATGAGAGCTCCCTTGTAGGTAACTAACTGCTTTTCTCTTGCTGCTTTTAAGATTCTCTCTTTGTCTTGAAGCTTTTGCATTTTGATGATGATGTGTCTTGGTGTGGGCCTCTTGGGGTTCATCTTGTTTGGGACTCTCTGTGCTTCCTGGAGTTGTATGTCTCTTTCCTTCACCAAGTTAGGGAAGTTTTCTGTCATTATTGTTTCAAATAGGTTTTTGATTTCTTGTTCTCTCTCTTCTTCTTCTGGCACTCCCATGATGCAAATGTTGGTATGCTTGAAGTTGTCCTAGAGGCTCCTTACACTATCCTCATTTTTTTTTTATTCTTTTTGCTGTTCTGATTGGGTGTTGTTTGCTTCCTTATATTCCAGATTGATGGTTTGCTTCTTGGCTTTACCTACTGTACTATTGAATCTCTGTAAATTATTCTTTTATTAAAAAAAATTTTTTTTCCCTTTATTGATTTTAGAGAGAGAGGAAATGAAAGGGAGAGAGAGATAGAAGCATCAATGAGAGAGAACATCTTTTGGCCGCCTCCTGTACGCCCCCACACAGGGGATCGGGCCCACAACCTGGGCATGTGTCCTGGCTGGGAATCTAACCGGCAACCTCTTGGTGCATAAGTCAATGCTCAACCACTTAGCCACACCAGCCAGACTGTAAATTATTCTTTATTTCAGTTAGTGCATCCTTCATTTCTGACTGGTCCTTTTTTTACGCTCTTGAGGTCCTCAGTTCATTGAGCATCCTTATAAGCAGTGTTTTGAACTCTGTATCTGTTAGATTGCGTATCTCCATTTTGTTTAGTTCTGTTCCTGGAGTTTTGTTCTGTTCTTTCATTTGGGACATGTTTCTTTGTCTCCTCATTTTGGTTGCCTCCCTGTGTTTGTCCTGGGCTTCCTGGTGTGGTCTATTGTAGTAGGTATCCTGTAGGGTCCAGTGGCACAGCCTCCTTGATCTCCCAGCTGGGCCCTCGAGGTGCACCCCTCGTGTGGACTTTACACCCTTCTGTTGTAATTGAGTCTTGATTGCTGTTGGCACATCAATGAGGGGGTTTTACTCAGGCTGATCAGCTGCAAGGACTGGCTGTGCCCACTATCCACTGATCTCTGACTACCTTGGAGGACCAGCTGTGCAGGGGCCCACCACACAGAGCAAGACTTACTTCAGCAAGGCTCTGGTACCCCCTGAGTCCATTCCTTGAGTGTGTCACTTGTGGAGGTGGTTGGGTGGTGGTGCTTCGCAGTGTTCTGAAGCTGTCCACTGGATGTGCTGGCTGTGGGGCAAGGTCAGCCACTGCCTGTGTTCTACCCAGGGCCACCATGCATAAGCTACAAAGCAGATGGCTGCTTCTTGTGCTGGGCTTGGAGGTGCCCAGGCAAAGCCAAATTGTGAACCAAGGCTGGCTGCTCCTAGTGCCGGGCCTGGGGCCACTTAGTAAGAGGTATGGGGCTTGCTGAGGCCAGATGATGCTTTTTTGAGAGCATTTAGGAGAATCTGAAACAGCAGCCAAGACAGGCCAATCCTATGGTAAAGCCACTGGGAACAGCTGAAGTGGATCTGAAAGTTGGGTGGGGCAGGGCCTCAGGGAATCACCAGGGTGGGGCAAACAGTGTGAGCCAGGTTCCTGGAGTCCCAGATATGGCGACTGTCTGCCTACCCTGTGGGGGAAGGGCTCACCAAAGGGCCTCCACCAGCATGTCTGTCTGAGAGAAAGCTGCCTTTCCAGCCCTGACCCCAATGTCAAACAACTCAGTTCTTCCCTGTATGTCTCTCGTGCCTTTCAAGGTGCCTCCCCCATGCTGGAGCTCAGAGGGAGCAAGTCCGAGTAAGTCCGTGCACTGGCCCTTTAAGAGGAGCTGCCTGGGACTCCAGAAGTTACAGCCTCCCTCAGCCTCAGTTCCTGCTGGTTTTACAGCCAGAAGTGATAAGGACGTCTCTTCCTGGCACTGGAACCCTGAGTTGGTGGCCTGGTGTGGGACGGGGAGCCCTCACTCCTCAGGGAGGACCTTCACAGCCAATTTTTATCTACCACACGTGGGTGTGGGACCAGCCTGTCCGCGCCTCCGCCCCTCCTACCAGTCTCGATGTGGCTTAATTTCGTAGTTGTAGGACTTCCATTCAGCTTGATTTCAGGTCGTTCTGAATGATGGTTGTTCTGTAGTTTAGTTGTAATTTTGATGTGGTTGTGGGAGGACGTGATACCGCGTTTACCTACGCTGCCATCTTGACCGGAAGTCCCTGGGAATTATTCTTGATGCCTCTTTCTCTTGCACATTTCTCATCCAATTCTTCAGCAAATCCTCTGGGCGCTACACAATGTGTAGAAACTCACCATCTCTCCCCACCTCCACCTCCCTAACCAAAGATAAAACCATCATCTTTCTATTCAGTTATTGTAATAGTCTTCTATATCGGATGTTTCTGGTAACCCATGTCACGTGTCTCTCGGCCACCTCTGACTTCAGCTCCAGCTGCAGCAGGTAGTTGTGGGTGAGCTCAGCTGATTTTGCACCAGTAGTGTTTGCCTCAAGTGTGCACCTTATGTCCATTTGCTTTCTGCCCTGGACTTCAACACTGCTGGTCCCTCTTAGCTCCAGCACTAAATTCACCTGTGCTGACAGCCTCATGCCTCAAGTGTGTGCTGCACATCTCTCTACTTTCAGTCCCATTGAATGTCGATGCTATTGGAGCCTGCTCTACTCAGGCACCCAGATGTGAAGTGTTAACACCCCAGGGGCAACCTTTAACCAGTGGGATTAGAGGCAACTGAGGAAACATTCCTGCCTCCTATCCTTCAGGTGGGTGATTCTGGGGAACGGCCTGTGTATTGTTCAAGGACCCTGGTAAACCTGAGCTCCTGATGCCCACAGCAGCAACACTGATAATGCACCCTAATGTTGACTTTTTTTCTTTTCTGTCTCATTGTCCTCAATCCCTGATGCCTACTCTTGGGGTCATCTCTCAGAAAAGCCATGTGGACATATGTCCTTATCTCAGTCTCTGCTTTCAAGGAAACCCAAGCTAAAATACGTTTTCAATTTGTTTCACTTGCTACCCAGAAGCAGATTGATTTATTTTTTAAACCCTCACCAGAGGATATTTTTCTATTTATCTTCAGATACAGTGGGAGGGAGAGAGAGAGAATGAGAAACATCGATGTGAGAGAGACACATTGACTGTACGCGTCCTGCACAACCCCGACCAGGGCTGGGGCCCAAACCGCAACCAAGGTACATGACCTTGACCAGAACCTGCAACTCTTTGGTCCGCTGGCTGACGCTCTAACCGCTGAGCCAAACTGGCCAGGGCCAGACTGATCTTTTAAAAACATGTGTGATCATATCCCTCCTCAGCTGAAAACCCTCCAGTGACTCTCATTTCCCCTAAAGGAAAAGCCAAAGTCCTTACAATGGCTGACAAGGCCTGATAGAACCCACCCTTCCCACTATTTCCTTTCTGTTATGTTCTGCTAATCTTTCCTTTGCTCTCCTCTGGCCACACTGATTGATCTTCATAGACACCCAGTACACTCCTGCCTCAGGGCCTTTGCACTGGCTATTCCTACTGCCTAGAATGTTTTTCCTCCCAGATATTTCCAAACATGCTCTTCACTTCCTTCAGGATTCTTCTCAAAAACACTTCTCAGAGAGGCCTCCACTTCCCTGCTGTTCCCTGGGCCCCTCACCCTGCTTTAAGTTTTTCATACACTGATCACTAATATCATAACTTGTCTTTTTCATTTTTTGGTATGTTTTCTGTCTCCTCCCCAATTTGAATGTAATCTCCATGAGGACAGGGCCTATGGGACTTTATTGCTTTCATTACAGAACCTAGAACAGTGCTTGGCAAGTAATAAGTGCTCAATAAATATTTGTTGAATGAAGTAATTAAATAAGACTGAAGAAATGTGTATGGATCAGACTATGGTTACCTTGAACCCTCAGCTCCTGAGTCTGGCAGTGAGTGTGGTGGCAGCTCTTGGCTATGAGGGGCCCCGAAGGCCAGCCACAGGATGAGTCTGCAGAGAATTGACCCCATGCTTTGCCCTCTAAGGCTGCTCCTGGTTGACAATCTCCTTGGAGGTCAATGCTCTGAAGTTTGTCTCAAGGGCCCTGGCCAGTGTGGCTCAGTTGGTTGGGCGTTGTTCCATGCACCAAAACGTTGCTGGTTTGATTCCCAGCCAGGGCACATGCCTGGGTTGCGGTGATCCCTGGTAGGGGGATGTTTCACATTGAAGTTTCTCTCTCTCGCCTTAAAAACAAACAAACAAAAAAGCCCAATAAAAATATTTTTAAAAATTTGTCTCAAGGAATCCTAGGTAAAAACCTCAGGGACCTCAGAGCATTTAGGAAAAGAAAACCTCTGTGAGTCTAGTCCATGCTGATCCCATGCAGATAGGAGTTTATCCCCTTCCAGTCTCTGAGACTCTAGGCCATTCCCAGCATGGAGTGCACTGTCACCTCTGAGTGTCAGTCAAAGGCTCAGCAGCCAACAACTCCTCAGCTTCGGAAGGACACTGGCAGTCTCACCAGCAAGATGGTTAGAATCCATGGGGCTCTAGGATGGGGCTGAGGGTGACCTGCGGGCCAGGCATGCTGTGGTCCAAGCCTTCCATTCCCTAGCTCTGTGAACAGTCATACTGTCCCCTCCAGGTGGCCCAGCCACCCCGACCTGAGGTTAGGGCACAGTCCAGGCTCTGTCTTTCCTCCTGTGGGAGGTAGCCCGTTGGCCTTTGCAGACACCTCACATGAAGCAGGCGGCACTCCCGGTGAGCACAGGAGACACAGCCCAAAGCCAGTGGGAAGCCGGTCCCTCCAGGCTTCCCCAGGGCCCCTGGCTCCGCAGGCAGTCAGAAGTGGGAGCTGCAGTGCGGGACTGAAGAGGTTAATGTTCATCTGCTTCCGAATGTTAATGTGTCTAGGTGATGTCAGTGGGAACCAGGAAGGAGGGAGTGGGAAGAGCAGTGGGGCTTGGACGCAGCAGAGGCTGCCAGGCTGCCCAAGAAGACCCCTTTCGGGACTGCAGGGCTCGCGCTCCAGGACGGGGCGCGCGGGCGCAGGAGGCTGCCGCAGCCTGCGTGGGCGGGCGGGCCAGCAGGCGACAGGCACTGGCAGGATGGACCTGGAAGCCTTGCTGCTGATCACTGGCCCCAACGCCAGCAACATCTCGGATAGCCCGGATAACCTCACCTCGGCCGGTGAGTAGTGTCAGAGCGGAGCCTCCCTTCTCAGCGCTGGGGATGGGAAAGGGGAAGGTTTCACCTCTGAGCCAAACTGCTTGGGAAACTTTATCACAGTTCTTTATTATAAGATCTGCAGTCTGCTTTGCTCTGAGGGGAAGGGGAGAAGGGGGCGGGGCAGGCAAGGGCAGAAGGGGCTGGAGCAAAGGCACGTTCAGAAGTGGCAGGGGATGGTGGCCAGCAGCGAAGGCTTGCTGATGAGTTCCAAATATGCTTTGCAGGAAAAATTCCAGGCTGGAAAAGCTAGCAAGAGAAGCTGGACGATAGTATGTGGGGAGGCAGCTGGAGGCTCCCTCATTCACCAATCCCCTTGGCTTTTTACTCCAACTAAAGTAATGGGGTCTGAACCATCCTGACTGCCCCCTGGGAAAGGATATGGGAAGGGGTAACTCACAGGGATTAACTTTACTGGTGAATGAAGCTGCCTGACATTTCCAGACCTGAGATGCTTTGGAATTCTAGCTTTGAGGGAGAAAGGGAAGGAAGGAAAAAGAGGAAAGGTTTGTGTGAAGAAAATTCTCAGGCAGTTGGTCTGCAACACACCGCTTCAGTTTCTGCTTCCCCGGGAAGCTCAGGCTCAGAAGATCAGGGCCAAGGAAATCCCTGATAAGGTCCCAGGAGAAGGGAGGGCTGTGGGCCTGATGGGCAGAAGCCTTCACAACACAGTCACCCACAGAGATGCCCCGGAATCAGTGCACAGCTCCAACCAGCGATTTCTAAAATGAAATGGTCAGGGCTGCAAATAGGAAAAGAGAAAGTACATGCATGCGCGCACGCGCGCACACACAGACACACACACACAGACACACACACACACACACTTTCATGTCCTTCTGGCTATTTTGATGAGCATTCCTGGTGAAGCCCAGGGCCCACAGAATAATTCTCTGCAGCCAGCTGTGGTTGTTGACTGTGTGTCTTCTGAAACAATGCAGGAGGCAAAGGACTGGGTCCTTCAACTAACAGGTGGCGCATTAGAATCTAGTGGGATTGACCATGAAACTGGTGGAGGAGGGCAAGGGGACAGGATGGGTTAGCAACACTGTGGGGAGAGAGACTGGTAGGATAGAATTCTAGATGAACGGTGGACCCTGAGCTGGAATGGCAGGGAGGATGAAGAGGCAAGCAAGCATGTTGCTGGAGGCTGAGGGCGCCAGTAGGATGTCAGCACTTGGAGAGCAGAGTCCATGTCTAGTGATCGGCACTTGCACCTTCTGTCCCCAGGGCTGCCTCCTCGCACAGGCAGTGTCTCCTACATCAACATCATCATGCCTTCGGTGTTTGGCACCATCTGCCTCCTGGGTATCATAGGGAACTCCACAGTGATCTTCGCGGTGGTGAAGAAGTCCAAGCTGCGCTGGTGCAGCAACGTCCCGGACATCTTCATCATCAACCTCTCAGTGGTGGACCTGCTCTTTCTCCTGGGCATGCCCTTCATGATCCACCAGCTCATGGGCAATGGTGTCTGGCACTTTGGAGAGACCATGTGCACCCTCATCACGGCCATGGATGCCAACAGCCAGTTCACCAGCACCTACATCCTGACTGCCATGGCTATCGACCGCTACCTGGCCACTGTCCACCCCATCTCCTCCACCAAGTTCCGGAAGCCTTCTGTGGCCACCCTGGTGATCTGCCTCCTGTGGGCCCTCTCCTTCATCAGCATAACCCCTGTGTGGCTCTATGCCAGGCTCATCCCCTTCCCAGGGGGCACAGTGGGCTGTGGCATCCGCCTGCCCAACCCAGACACTGACCTCTACTGGTTCACCTTGTACCAGTTTTTCCTGGCCTTTGCCTTGCCCTTTGTGGTCATCACGGCTGCGTATGTGAGGATCCTGCAGCGCATGACGTCCTCCGTGGCTCCTGCCTCTCAACGCAGCATCCGGCTGCGGACTAAGAGGGTGACCCGCACAGCCATTGCCATCTGCCTGGTCTTCTTTGTATGCTGGGCGCCCTACTACGTGCTCCAGCTGACCCAGTTGTCCATCAGCCGCCCAACGCTCACCTTTGTCTACCTGTACAATGCGGCCATTAGCTTGGGCTATGCCAATAGCTGCCTCAACCCCTTTGTGTACATCGTGCTCTGTGAGACGTTCCGCAAACGCTTGGTCCTGTCGGTGAAGCCTGCAGCCCAGGGGCAGCTTCGAGCCGTCAGCAATGATGAGAGGACAGAAAGCAAGGGTACCTGACACTTCCCCTGCCATCCTGGACACCTCCAAGTCAGGATGCCACAACAGACCACGGGGAGAGATGCTGATAAAAACACAAGACTGGTCTGGGAGAAGGCAGGGAGGATGGGTGGTGCCACCAAACACCTTCCACAGGGCCCACAAATTGCTGGGAAAGCTCCAAGCCAGGTTGGGGACTTCAAGCATCAGAAATTCCCTTGTGAGAGTGGGATAGAACTTTTGGGTTGTACAGAAACTGAGCAAGAAGAAAATTTGAGCTCTGTTTCGGCTAGCTCCCAAATATCTTTTTCCCAAGAGAACAGGTTTGTTTAAAATCAGGCAGAGCGGGGTGTGAGCGGTGCCCCTGGCACAACACAGGCCCTGGGGAGATGGGGAAGGGGGTGCGGCCTCCATGTCCTTCCCATCTCTCACTGGTAGGATGGTAGGCAGCCTTTCTCCCAAGCTGGAGGATGATGAGAAATGAAGCATGCCATCTCTCCCATGTTCCAGCATCCTGTGTCAATTTCCCTGTATCTTTAGAGGATGCATGTTTATTATTTGGAGATGAGGGGCTCTGAGCTCACAGAAGTAAAAGCCCAATCTGCTAGGAGATCCAATTGAGAATGATAAGGCTAACTGGGGTGGGTGGGGATGGGGGTGTCTTGAAATTAAAACAAAAATAGGGAGGAACAAGGGGGCTTTTGCAACTGTGGGCACATTGTCATCGTGGGGCACATTTGTCTATCACCAGATCCAGGGTGAGCACCCATCAGTGTCCTGCTTGTGCAGGGGTCATTCTGATGCCTGGTGTATTGGCACCATCTTTTGTTGTGGTCCTTCCTCTTCAAAATAAAAATGAATAAAGGATAATCTCTACCCTCATGTCTCTGGATGCTCCTATATAACTGCTTGGGGGTGGAGTGGGTGCCAGAAAAGGAAAGACGGATCACTTGGCTTTGGAATCTAGACCTTGGTTCAGGCTACATTGTAGGAAGCAAAAAGCAGGGGATCTGCTTATCTAAACCCACAGGGAGGATTCAGTGACATAAATGGAATTACTGTGAATTCATTATATTGCAATTCTGCTGCTGGGCTTGTTCTCAGAACTCAGCTTCCTGTCTGCTGCTCAAAAGCACTAGGTTGTCACCAGTGCTGGCCCCTCAGGCCCCACGTCCCACCACCACCTCCCTGCTGAATCACTGGTCACAGGGCTGGCTTCTCAGGGCCACCTGAGCCTCCTTCTAGCAGCTGCTAAGATCTGGAGTGAGCCACGTTGAGCAGGAAGATTACAGACGGGCCGCTGGGCGGCAGCCAAGGCTGCTGCTTCTCGGCTGCTTCACTGAGAGCTGGGAGCCAAGAGTCCTTTGCAAACCTCTCAGCAGATGCTGATGAGATAGAGGGAGGAAATTGTGAGCCTCTGAACCTCCAACTTGTCTGGATGTATCCTTAAAGCAGGTGCACCAGCATGGCCTCTTCTTGCCAGTTTCATTTGTTGGCAGAGTTGCAGCAGGTAGCCTGTTTTACAAACATTTGGGCAGCTTCTTTGGGTCCTGGGAGCTCTTTTAATCATCATCATTAGCAGTAGAATTTCTCAGCTTGGTTTCCACTCCATCCAGCAAGGGGGGAGCAAAGAAGCTGATGGTTCCTTTTCCCTACTCGCTAAAGGTGGGGTCTCTAGCTGCCAGAGGTAAACTTCAAATATATTTTAGATGCACATCCAACAAAAGAAAAAAGATTCCTCAGGGAGCCTTGAGGCAAATTCTATCCACTGGAGGTTTGTCTATGAAAGGCTTGCCCCAGGTCTATCTCCAACCCCTACCCCCAGGAATCTGGGAGAGGAAATAGGTGAGGTGGCCTCTCCCAGGAAATGGAAGTGACCAAGTCAATAGCTCTGTAGGTGGACAGACATTCTGCTGATGGCCCTGTAACTCTTAGGGAGGGCAACACCCCTTCTTGCAGCTCCCAATCCCATATTGAAACCTTAAATGGGTTCAGCCACAGAAAAGTGAGTGGGTGACGATACAAACAGAACAGAGGGGAGAGGATTAGGGGAGAGATGAAGTCTGGGAGACTATAATGGGGGTGAGGGCACTGTCCCTAGCCCGATCCTGTGGTAAACTGAACACACTTGAGGTGCCACTGGATAAGAAGCATGCGTGTAGAAGGGAGGGATAGGTTGGTGGTGGGTTGGTGCACCATCTTCCTGACATCCGTGGTGGGAATGGAGTACTGGGTGTAAGGCTGGTGGGCAGTCTGAAGAATGAGTGGAATTTTCCTTTCCTCCTTATTCAACCTGGGGCTCTGGATAGCAGGAACTTTGGGAAACCACGTAGGCCACTGGGAGATCCAGAGAGAGTACAAGGAGGTGAAGACCATGCAACTGATCTTGCTTCTTTCTCCCTTTCCTCCTCTAACAAATACTGTCTCTCCCATGGGGCCCCCTCAAATCATCTCCCAAACCCAGTGAGTATTCATATACAGCTCCCTCATCTGCTTCCCAGAAAATGCTTCCTCTCCAACTGTGAGGATTATGTCCCTAAAATCCCCTGTGGTAGAAAGATACCACAGCTGAGGGGCTTATGACCTCACAAACAAATGCATGGAGAGCCTCGTACACACTGATATTCACTAGACTCAAGAAATAATGACAAGAGCACCAAGTAAAGGGGCTAGCCATGGTATGGTTTGTTTTATTCCTGTATCACCAGTTTGTTTGTTTTTATCCTCACCTGAGGACATTTTTGCATTTATCTTCAGATAGAGTGGGAGGGAGAGAGGGGGAAGAGAGAGAAACATCGATGTGAGAGAGACACATGGACTGGTTGCCACCCACACGACCCCAACTGGGCCGGGGACAAACTGCAACCGAGGTACGTGCCCTTAGCGGGAACCGAACCCGGGTCTCTCTGGTCCGTGGGCCAATACTCTAACTGCTGAGCCAAACCAGCCAGGGCCTGTATCACCAGTTTTAATTCTATTTGTTTTTATTGTAGTAAATATACATACAACTGAACTATACACTTAAAAATTGAATGGCCCAGCCGTTGTGGCTCAGTGGATTGAGCATTGTCCCATGGACTGAGAGGTCCCAGTTCAATTCTCTGTCAGGGCACATGCCCGGGTTGTGGGCTCGATCTTCAGTAGAGAGTATGCAGGAGGCAGCTGATCGATGTTTCTATCTCTCTCTCTCCCTTCCTCTCTCTCTTAAAAAAAAAAATCACTGAAAACATATTTAAAAAAATAGGATGGTAAATTTCATATTATGTGTATTTTACCACAATAAAAAAACATATATATATCACATAAAATGTACTATTTTAACTATTTTCAAGTGTATAATTTAGTGGCATTAAGTAATTCACATTATTGTGCAATCATCACCACTACTCATCTCCAGATTTTTTCCATCTCCCGAAACTGAAGCTCTATACCCATTAAACACGAACTCCCCTCATTCTCTACTCTCCTACTGCCCCTGACAACCACCATTCCACTGTCTGTATGAATTTGACGACTCCTGGGACCTCACATAAATAGAATACAGTATTTGTCCTTTTGTGTCTGGCTTATTTCAATTAGCATAATGTTTTCAAGGTTCATCCACATTATAGCATGTATCAAAATTTCATTCCTTTTTAAAGTTGCATGTATGTACCACCTATTGTTTATCCATTCATTTGTCAATGGACATGGAGGCTGTTTCTACCTTGTGGCTATTGTGAATAATGTTGCTATGAACATGTATATTATGTGCTGTTGAGTTAACTCTGACCTAACCCTCAATATGATGGTATTTGAAGACAGGGCCTTTGGAAGGTTATTAGGGTTAAATAATGTCATAAGGGTGAGGCTCTCATGATGGGATTAGTACCCTTATATAAGAAGGGACACCAGAGAACTCTCTTCTCAATCCCTCCATCTGCACACACTACTGAAAGTCTGTTGTTTGTGGTGTTTTGTTACAGTAGCCCGAGCTGACTGAGACAACTGATAAGAGCTTTTTTGGTTGTAAATGACAGAAATCCAACTCCCTGACTTGAGCAAGAAAGGAGAATGTATTGGCCCATTAAGTGGAAAAATTCAGGGATAGGTAAAGCTTTAAGTCATGACTGGATCCAAGGGCTCAAGCTCTGCCATCAGGACAGACACTCCCTTTCTCTCTTCCTCACACTCTCTCTCTATGTATCTTTTCCTCACACCCTCTCCCTCTCTCCATCACTTAGCTCAGTTTTCCTCTCTGTAGACTTCCTTCTTAAGGGATGTTGTCCCACGTGGTAGCAAAAATGGCCTCAGCAGGTGTGTGAACTTGCATTGTCCTCACTGGCAGCAGCTCCATGAATTAGCCAGGACTTCTGTCCTGTCACCTTTCCTCCAACATCTGTTTTAAAACCCAAAAAACCTCTATTGGTCCTGTGTGAGTTACATACCTTCCCATTTCCACCCAACCTAGCATGAGAACTAGGGAAATGAGATACTCTTATTGGCTAGTATAGGTCACATGTTCATCCTAATGGAGCCTAGGCAGCCTCATTCTGTGTGTGTGTGTTGTAGTTCCTAAGAGAAGAGAATTTATATTACCACAAGTTAAGAGAAGGATGATGGGCAGACAAAAATAATATACCATCAGGCAAGGTTTCAGTAATTAGAGTGGCATGGAAAACAGAATGGCAAAGGAGCAGGCAGGAAGGATTAAGGAAGATTTAGAGGACAGCAAGGAAGCCAGTGATTGCTGTTAAGGATTTTGCACAGGAAAGAATCTTTAACCTCGAATCTGATGAAAACTCTGGACACTCCCCCATCCCAAATGCACATTTGCTCATGCACATAAAATACTGCAAATAAGTCTGGAGGGTTTATAACCTTCTCCCCAGGGGCCAGAGGAAGAACCCCTGGCAATGGAGCAATCCCTAGATGTGGAATCTAGATGTCTGGCAGCAGAGTCAGGTATCAGACCCTAGATGGCCGTGGCCAAGTACGCAGGCATAATGCTCACCGTCAGAGCAAAAACAGCCAGAGTCTCTGCCTTCCTGGAGCTTCCAGCCCCAGTGGGGAGTAAAACATTAATCAGATAATTCCAGAAATAAATGTGAAATCACAACTGGGACTCTACAAAGGAGAGGTGTGAGAGAGGATGAGTGCCATGGGAGAGAGACGGAGCTGCTCAGGCAGGTCAGAGAAGGCTTGGCTCAAGTGACCTTTCATCCATCAAGCTGTGAAGGATAAAAAGGGAGGGGCCTTCCTGGCAGAGGAATGATCTGTGCAAGAGCCCAGTGTTTGAAGGTAGTTTAAGGGAATGCTGATGGATACCCTGACACGGGTGAACCAAGAGGATGTCTCAGCCGGACACATACTGTGTTCTCAGGTTCTTCTGGGCTCTATTTTGTAATGTGTAACAAGAAAGAAATCTGGTTGCAATTACACGGTTGTAACAGCAGCCCAGGGCACACCAATTCTTTGCAAAAGGGAAAAACAAGAGAGTTTGGTTCATCCCAGTCTCTCCTGGATATCACTAGAGGGGGGAAAAAAGGCTGAAATTCCAAATGCCAGCTCCATTACCAACACTTGGCAAAGCTCTGTCTTGTCAGACAATGATTTTGAGCACAAACTACTCTATCCTGTCACCATACCATTGCTTGGCCCTCCCAGGTCAACGCACCTTCCCCTGCTGCCAATCATCTGACATGAGCGTAAGGGCCTCACCCTGGGAGCCAGGTGAGCTGCAGCTGCTCACCTGCTGGCTTCTGCCCAGGCTCACCTGGCTGCCTACCAACAGGAGCTTTGCTGGGAAGCTTATTTCTGGCCGACTCTCCTTCCCTCCTCAGGAAATGGAGTTAAGAGGAAGAAATCAGAAATTTAAAAAAATATATGTTTCTGGCCCCGGCCCAGTAGCTCAGTTGGTTAGAGCATTCTCCTTATACACCAAGGTTGCCGGTTTGATCCCTGGTCAGAGCACATACAAGAATCAACCAATGAATGTACAAATAAGTGGGACAACAAACTGATGTTTCTCTCTCTCTCTCTTCCTTCCTCTCTCTCTAAAATCAGAAAGTAAAGAAAATAAAAAAATAAAATACCTTTCTGAATAAACTGGGGACAAGAACTTCAAATGCTGCAGCACCTTTTAGATAAAGCAATTGCTCCCACAAAATATCAGTCTCACAGCCTTCTGTCATCTCTACCTCTTTGACCATTCAGTTGGCTACTCCCTCTTTTTACTGACGCCCTTCAAGTTCCTAGCTCCCTTCCTGACCCCCCAGTCCACTATTTACATCTGTCCACATGATATCTTTACCATTCCAGGTTCAATATGATGAAAACCACATTTTCATTTTCTTACCACTTACCACCCACACCAATTCACTCTTCCAAATTCCCCAGTTTTCTCCAGCACATTATGTCCCTTGCTCTTTTTTTCACCTCCTATGTTTCATTATAAAGTCTTGTCAAGGCTTATATTAAATTATTTCACAGATTCATGCCTTCCATCTGATTTTTAGACTCAGAGTCACCTGGGTTTATACCCCCATTATGGCCACTAACTTGCTGTGTGACCTACTTAACCTCTCTGAGCTTTTTTTTTTTTATCCTCACCCGAGGACACTTCTCCATTTTTTGTTCAGATAGAGTGGGAGGGAGAGAGAGGAAGAGAGAGAGAGAGAGAAACATCGACGTGAAAGGGACACATCGAGTGGCCGCCTCCCGCATGACCAACCAGGGCTGGGGACAAATTGCAACCAAGGTATGTGCCCCTAGTGGGAACCGAACCCGGGTCTCTCCAGACCGCAGGCCGACACTCTAACTGCTGAGCCAAACTGGCCAGGGCACCTCTCTGAGCTTTTAAAAAATCTGTAAAATGGAGGTAAAAATGTATTCCTTGCAGATTGTTGTGAGAATTGAAGCATATATAAAGTGGCACACTACTGTGAACACAAAGGGACTGTGTAATAAACCTGACAAGCTCGGGGGGCCACATGGCAGGCCTGACAAGCTCAGTGACCTAAAGTAACCACACAGGATAGTCTGATCTTAAATTCCTGACTGGGCAGGTCATGGTGGGTAGTCACGTCCCAGGCCTAACGTCTCCTTAGCAAAGGTCAACCTTTACCTTAAGTGAGCCCTGTCCACTGTTCTTATGCATCTAGGATAACATTCCTTTGAAAGATCAGAGTCATTTTCTTTTCCAGACCCCTCAGAGGCACAACTGCCGGCACCAGAGCAGAAGACCACCAGAGCTCGAGCCCACGAAACTCCTTACTGTTATCTTGTTGCCCACATACCACCTCTATGTACTGTAAATGTTAAATGTTAACTATCTTGTACCCACCAATGTAAAAGAAGTGTCTATTTTGCTTTTTATCCAATCCTAGAGATTTCCCCACTTTGCTTTCTCCCGCCCCCTTAATCTACCACCAATGAATCTCATGTGACTCTCCTTACATATTCTCCTATGATTCTAATGTATAAAAAATATTTGCTGCAAAACCGCCATTCTCTGGAGCATTTTCTCAATCCACTGAGATCTTGCTTCTGGGCATGTCCTCAAATTTTTGGGTCAAATTAACTCATAAAAGTTTTCTATAGGTTTGGATGCTCTTTTGTTGACATTATAGCTGCCCTGTAAAACTTTATTTCTCGCCCTGGCCAGTTTGGCTCAGCGGTTAAAGTGTCGCCCGCGGACCAGAGAGTCCCGGGTTCTGGTTCCTGCTAAGGGCACGTACCTTGGTTGCAGTTTGTCCCCGGCCTGGTTGGGATCGTGTGGGTGGCGACCACTCAATGTGTCTCTCTCACATCGATGTTTCTCTCTCTCTCTTCCCCCCCTCTCTCCCTCCTGCTCTATCTGAAGATAAATGCAAAAATGTCCTCGGATGAGGATAAAAAAAACTTTACTTCTCTTCTCCCTTCTCTATCTCTTTTGGTAGCATCCTCGTCTAAGTCCTCCTCATTACATACCTGAATTATAGCAGTAACTTCCCAAAGGGTCCCCAGTTTTCTAATCTCTTTCTCCAATCAGTCCATTCCAAATACCAAGACTAGAGACATCTTCTTAAAATATTGTGTTCCTTTGGCCTCTCTACTGACCCTATAATATTCCTTTCCTATTGCCCTCAGGTTAAGTCAAAGACTCATTCCAGTCCTAAATCTGCAACACTGTGGCCTTTTACATCCCAGATGTCTCCACTGTGTCTTTACTTATTTTTTATTTTTTATCCTCACCCGAGGACATTTTTGCATTTATCTTCAGATAGAGCGGGAGGGAGAGAGGGAGGAAGAGAGAAGAGAAACATTGATGTGAGAGGGACACATCGAGTGGTTGCCACCCACACGACCCCAACCGGGGCTGGGGACAACCTTGCCACCCACACAACCCCAACCGGGGCTGGGGACAAACTGCAACCGAGGTACGCGCCCTTAGCGGAACCAGAACCTGGGTCTTTCTGGTCCACGGGCCGACGCTCTAACCGCTGAGCCAAACCAGCCAGGACTCCGTTGTGTCTTTATTGAAGACCATGGGAATGAATGTAATTGCCTGAGGGAGATAAAGAAAAGAAGAGAGCTAAGGACAGGACAGAATCTTAGGGGCCTTAGCTTTTCAGGGCTGGGCAGAAGAAAAGGAACTCCTAGAGCAGCGGTTCTCAACTTGTGGGTCGTGACCACTTTGGGGGTCGAAAGATCCTTGCACTAGGGTCACCTAAGACATAACAGTAGCAAAATTACAGTTATGAAGTAGCAATGAAAATAATTTTATGGTTGGGGGTCACCACAACATGAGAAATTGTATTAAACGGTCGCAGCATTAGGAAGGTTGAGAACCACTGTTAGAGGATCAGCCAGATAGGTAGGGTTGATTGACATCCTGGAAGCCAATGGAAAAGATAGTTTCCAAGAGAAAGTGATCAAGAGCATCAGATGCTGCAGATAGGTCAAATTTAAGACTGAAAGGGTATATAATGGGTTGAATAGCGTCCTCCAAAAAGGTACGTCTGAGTCTTAACCCCCAACATCTGAGAACACGACCTTGTTTGGAAATTGGGTCTTTGTAGGTGTAATTCAGTTAAGGATCTCAGGGTGAGATCAATGGGTATTTAGGTCCTAAATCCAAGGACTAGTATTCTTGGATATTTATTAAAGGATAGGGAGATTTGAGACATAAAAACACAGAGGGCAGGCCATGTGAAACTAAGGCAGAGACTGGAGTGATGCGTCCACGAGCCAAGGAACGCAGAGGATTGCTGGAGCCACCAGAAGCTAGGAGAGAGGCATGGAATGGATTCTCCCTAGGTGTCTCCAGAAGGAACCAATCTTGCCCAACAATTTGATTTCAGATTTCTTGCCAAAAGAACTGTGAGAGAATAGATTTCTCCTAAATTTTTTGGTATAAGCTACCAAGCCTGTGGTACTTTGTTATGGCAGCACTAGGAAACTAATACAGGGTGCCTTGGATTTAGAAATAAAGAGGTTGGCCCAGCCAGTGTGGCTCAGTGGTTGAGCACTGACCCATGCACCAAGAGGTCGCCAGTTCGATTCCTGGTCAGGGCACATGCCCAGATTGTGGGCCTGATCCCCAGTTGGGGGCATGCAAGAGGCAGCCAATCGATGTTCTCTCTCATCAATGTTTCTCTCTCTCCCTCTCCCTCTAAAATCAATAAAGAAAAGATATTTTAAAAAATAAAGAGGTTGTTGGTTGACCTTGTTGGTTTCTGAAGCAGGAGGAGTGTCTTTTCAAGGAAGCTTGACTCTAAAGGGAGGAGAGCTATGGCAGCTACTAAAACAATGTCACTTAAAGAAAAGGTCTTTAGCCCTGGCCAGTTTGGCTCAGCGGTTAGAGCGTCGGCCCACCGTCCAGAGAGACCTGGGTTCAGTTCCCGCTAAGGGCACATACCTCGATTGCAGTTTGTCCCCGGCCCCGGTTGGGGTCATGTGGGTGGCAACCACTCGATGTGTCTCTCTCACATCAATGTTTCTCTCTTTCTCTTCCTCTCTCCCTCTCGCTCTATCTGAAGATGAATGCAAAAGAGTCCTCGGGTGAGGATTAAAAAAGAAAGAAAGAAAAGGCCTTTATTTATGTATTATTATTATTTTTTATCCTCACCCAAGGACATTTTTCCATTTTTTGTTCAGATAGAGTGAGAGGGAGAGAGAGAAAGAGAAAGAGAGAGAGAAACATCGACGTGAAAGGGACACATCGAGTGGCTGCCTCCCACATGATCCAACCGGGGCCGGAGACAAACTGCAACCGAGGCACGCACCCTTAGCGGGAACCGAACCCAGGTCTCTCTGGACCGCAGGCCGACTATCTAACCACTGAGCCAAACCGGCCAGGGCTATTTATTTTTTTCTTAATATTTTTTCTTTATTGGTTTGAGAGAGAGAGGAAGGGAGAGTGAGAGAGAGATAGAAACATTGATGAGAGAGAACATTGACTGGTTGCCTCCTGCATGCCCCCCACTGGCGAATGGGCCCACAATGTGGGCATGTGTTCTGACGGGGATCGAACCAGCGACCTCTTGGTGCATGGGTCGATGCTCAACCACTGAGCCACGCTGGCTGTGCAAGAAAAGGTCTTTTTTTTTTTTTTTTAATTAATTTATTTAATTTTAAAATATTTTTTCTTTTTATTGATTTTAGAGAGAGAGGAAGGGTGAGGGAGAGATAGACACATCGATGAGAGAGAACATCAACTGGCCGCCTCCTGCATGCCCCCCACCGGGGATTGGGCCCATAACCTGGGCATGTGTCCTGACCAGGAATCAAACCGGCGACCTCTTGGTGCATGGGTTGAGGCTCAACCACTGAGCCACACCAGCCGGGCAAGAAAAGGTCTTTAAACATGAGACAAAATGAAACAGGAGCTCCCACATCGACAAGGTTGAAGGTAGAATTCACCGAATTTCAGGGCTGGAAGGACCCTTAAACATGTTTGGTCATAAGCGCGTGGACTGGGGAGCATATCTGTTGAACCAGCGAATGTGCTTTCCTCTCTTTACTCCCTTTTTGATTGACTTCCCTCTTCTTCTGCCAGAGGCATCTGTTTACCCGGGAGAGGATTAGAAATGCAAAAAGAAGGAGGGCAGAGCAGCTTTGGACATTCAAAATAATATTCCTGAATGCAAAGCAAGGGGATAGCCTTGAAAGCCAGTCTTTATCCAGAGAGAAAAGGTTTTTTCTAAATAATTTAAACACACATTAACATATCAAGAGCCAGTCCTGATGGACTAGGTCACAGTTTTGTAATGAGTCTCAAGTGGAAGGAAATCAGGATATGATGCAATGTGTGTGGTCCCAGGACAACCATGAAGGAAGGCAGAGGCAGGGGACACAGGTCATCCCACACGTGGTCTTAATCTCCTCCTCCAAGACAAAACCAGGGGTTGAAGGAGGGCTGTGTGAGAAACGCAGAGGGACAGCTAAAGCACTGGAGCCTTGGCCCTCTTTCCTATTCGGATCCTAGGAGAAACCCACATTGGGCTAGACACTGTGTCCACAAGTCAGAGGGTCAGACGTGCTACAGTGAGGTGGGGAAGTGGCTGGATAACTGGCCCTGCTCCCCATGGCTGCAGGGGACCCTGAACTTCCTCTGGGATCTGGAAAGGGGACATGGGGTGCTGAAGGGCATGGAGGGCCTTGGCCTCAGGTCAGGAAAAAGGGACCACTCTCTGGGGGCCCTCATGCCCAGGGCATGATTCCAGCACTGGGTGTCAGCGGAGCACTCCAAAAAGCCCATGGGTGACCACTCAGGGGGCTCGGCCATCATGGAGAGAAGCAGTAGGAAGGAGAGGAAATCTGAAGGACTGAGCATTTACCATTTAAACTGGAGGATGCTGTAATACCTTGAATTGGCAAATTAGGTTTCCTTCCCATTTCCCCGCAGTGGGGCAAGGGCTCACCAGACATGGCACAGGAATCAGAGAAGTAACATTTGTCCTTGAATGTAAATCTGTGCTCCTCTGCCCATGCCACTGTCACCCTGGCAGTGCTCCAAAGGCTGGGAAGCACAGAGCACGCAGAACCACCTTTCTGAGGCGGGCTGGAGGGGTGGGCTTGTGGAAAGGGGTTCCTTGGGGGCCCGGAATGTAGAGACTAAATGTGTGTGAGAGTGGGACAAGAGTCTCCTGGAAATGGCTCCAGGGGTGGTTGCCTCTGAGACAGGATGTAGAAAAATCAAATTCAAGGGTACAAATCAATGCTGTCATATACCCTGGAGGCTAAGGGACGATGTACCTTCCCACAGGAGAGCCTGGGTAAGAGAAAGCGGAAAATCTGCTGGGCTGTTTGAGATTAAGAGAGAAGTCACGTCCTGGATCCTTCCTTTCGGTTCACTTAATCCTCCCAACAGCACTAGGTGTTCTTACCGAAAAGAAAGAAAACCCAGAGGCATGGTTTCCCATGTTTCTGTTTGAAGCTGGGGTTCAGACAAGGTCAGGATCCACAGCTTGTATGGATTTGACCCTGCACATCGTATGTTTTCCCCACTTCCTGATTAAGGGAGGCAGATGAGAGTCAAGGAGGAGGAGACTGTCAGGTGAAGGGACCAGGTGACGATGGTGGGTCAAGTCCCCACAGACCTCTCTGCTTAGAGGGAGATTTAAAGTTGGCTGCCATCACATCCATGAGAAGGGGCCATCCCTCCTCCATCTAGTTCACATTGCCAAATTATTTCCCGGTGGTGGTGGTGATGGTGGGGAGCATGACCTAGAGACCCAGGCAGAGCCTGGTTCTTTTCCTGCACTGAGATCTTGGGCAAGTCACTTAAGCTTCAGAGCCTCAGATTTCATTGTTATAACACTAGGGATAATAATTCCCACCTTACTGAATGGTTAGAAGAATTAGATGAGGACATGTGTACCTAGCCTAGAGACTGTGCAGGGAACAGGTAAAAATAATTTAATTCTGCTCATCCGTCTGCTGTTTCTCCCTTAGCTCTATTGGAATCAGCATTTTCAGAGTTAAATGCCCTGGAGGAACCCTGGCAAAGGGGACATAGAACTGGGGAGACTGATTCAAGAGGCCTGCTCAAGAGAGCTTCCCCTGACCTTGACCTTTGGCATTCTTTCGTTCTTTGTTTTGTTGTTGTTAATCCTTATCTGAGGATATTTTTCCTTTTTTTTTTTTTTTTTTTTTTTAAGAGAGTGGAAGGGAGGGAGAGAGAAACATTGAAACATTGATGTGAAAGAGACACATCGATTGGTTGCCTCCCACATGATACTGACAGGGCCATGGATTGCACCTGCAACCCAGGTATATGCCCCTTGATCGGAATCAAACCCGTGATTCGGTCCACAGTGCTCTAACCACTGAGCCAAACCGGCCAGAGCGACCTTCAGCATTCTTAAAACACAAACATCTAGAAAACCTTTCCTTGTGAAGGGAAGAGAAGAATTTCCTTGGGGGCTCCCATGGCACCTCAGTACAAGTCACTGGGGTCCATGACATCAGTGTTTTAGGTGAGATTCCCAGATGTACCTGTGCTGCGGGGATGGGGCTCAGCGAGCTCCTTCTGAGAGGCCATGAGAATCACATCGTGTCAGTGACAGGGGAGTCACTGTCAGAAACGGTACATTGACCTCAATAAAAGAATGCTGAACTCTATCTTTCTTTCTCAAGTAATGTTGAAGGGAGAGGAACTCCTGCTAGGTGCAGAAGAAAGAAGAAAACCCACTCTTGGCAGCAGGGGAATCAGGTTGCCACAGCAACGAGCTCCTTCCAAGTCCACTCATTATATGGCTTTTGAATGAGGTTTCCTCCTGTGTATCCATCCAGCGGCTCCATTCCCCCAGCTCACCTCCCAGGCTTCTCCCAGCAAAACCTGCTCAGTAGGGAGTCACTGACCCCCTCCTGCCAAGGCCAGTCCACCTGTCTCTGTGACGGGACAGTATTTTACTTGGTTTACATTTGGTTGTGTGCAGGGAAAGGAGCTCTCTCATCCTCTGCGAGTGGGAGGGTGGACTGGTACTTTGAGCAGCAATTTGGCAAAATGGAAGGGCACACTCTCTGACCTTATAGTTCTGGGGATTCAACACTGGCTTTGCAGCCCTGTTTGTAATAGCAAAACACTGGAAACAATCTCCATATCACTGATAGAGTTAAATATCAGCTGGAGCTACTATGAGATACTATGTGGCTGGAGGAATAATGAGCTAGATTGAAGGAGCCCATATGGGAAGATGTATTGTTAAGTTCAAAACCAAGTTGTTCAAACTTATAGAAACAGGATGTAGAATGGTGGTTGTCAGGGACACAGGGGAGGGAGAAATGGGGAGTTGTTTAATGGGTGTCGAGTTTCAGTTTTGCAAGTTGGAAAAAGTTCTGGGGATCGACTGTACAACGTGTATATACTTAACACTACCTAACTGTACACTTAAAAATGATTAAGATGGTAACTTTTATATTATGCGTATTTTACCACAATGTAAAAGAAACGCAAGTTGCAGAATAGAATCAATACTTACAACATGATCTTATGTGTGTGTGTTTTTTAAGGGTTATATATTTTGGAAAGAGAAAATCAGCTGTTGTCACTGGTTACTTTTGCAGTTGGAAGGAATTGAGAAAAAAAAAAAGGATGTTACTTATCCTTTTATTCCTTCTTGCAGAGTTTAAAAAAATATAACTAGCAACTATTATTTTTATAATTTCAACAAGCTAATAAAAACAAGGTGATGCCATTAATATGCCTGGTCTCCAGGAAGTGGGCATTCATTCAACAGATATATACTGAGTATTAACCTACTATATACAGGCACTGTGCCTAGCTTTGCAGTAGAAAGAGAGTGAGGCAGGATGGTCTCTGTCCTCATGGTGCTTACATTCCTGCAGGGTCACAGTCCTAACCACAGTGAGTGAAAGACTCGGAGAACACTGGCAGGCAAGGGCATGCTTTCCCCATTTCCTCTCACACCTCTGAAGAGGTGACATTTAAGCTAAGACCTGAGAATGAAAAGGAATCAATCAGGAAAGAGGGAGGAAAGGGGACCCGGCCACTGGAGTAGAGGTTGCAAAGACCCACAGGTGTACAAAAGTAAAGGTCAATGTGTCAAGAGTGAAGAGTAGGAAGGAGAGCATAGGTGACAGGTGCAGCGAGGAGGCGGGTGGTGTCCCCAGGACAATGGAAAGGCAGGGAAGGATTCTAGGTGGGAGAGTGACAGGATCTGATTTATGTTTAAAACAATCACCATGGCTGCTGGTGGGGGAATGGGTTGCAGAGGGGGCAAGAGTAGAAGTATACAGACAAGATAATGAGGTAATTATGAGTTTCCTGCTGAAGAACTGATTTTAGATGAGGCCAGAAAATAGCAGGCAATTACTGAAAGAGGTTAAAAGAGTGTACTTTTTAAAAGGCTCTCTCACATGCCCTGGCCAGTTTGGCTCAGCAGTTAAGAGTGTCAGCCTGCAAACCAATGAGTCAAGGGTTCGATTCCTGATCAAGGGCACGTACCCTGGTTTCGGTTCATCCCCGGCCCTGGTCAGGATCATGCAGGAGGCAACCAATCGGTATGTCTCTCTCACATTGATGTTTCTCTCTCTCTCTCCCTCCCTCTCACTCTATCTGAAGATAAATAGAAAAATATCCTCGGGTGAGGAATAAAGAAAAATAAATAAATAAATAAATGCATGACTTGCTTTTGTGATGGAAAGCAATAACAATTGAGTTCTCTCCTCCTCCCTCTTCCCTCTGCCCCTGCTCTAGGTGAAAGTTGTACAGAGTGAGATTTTCTCCTCAGCCTCTGTCTGGGGCAGGAAGGCCTGAAAGCATTTTGATGGTGTAACCAGGAAGCAGATATTTTTAAAGGGCCCTCAAAACAGCCTGCTTGAGGCATGGGAAGACAAAGCAGACTAGATTAGAAAGGGATATCTCTGGCCCTGACCACCAGGAGGAGGGTGAGTCACCCATCGATAGGCTTACCACCTCCCTGGGGAATCTCATGGTTCCAGTGCCAAACAAAGCGAAACAATCTTCAAGTAAACATTAAGTACTTGTTATACGTCAAGAACTATGTTAAGTGCTGGGAAATGGGAAAGAAAAGTCTCTGACAGGGAGCAAGAGAGACAGAAGCAAGTAGAGAATTGTAACCCAAGCCCAAGGTGCCAAGAGCATTAATGGTGGTACCACTCAGAGTGCCAGGATCACCTAGATCACCTCTGCGGAGCCCAGCTCAGTGCTCAGACACCAGAACAATGATCTGCCTTTGAATGAGTGCCTTCTGGGTGTCAGGCGCTGCCCAGATCTTTGTGGACAAGTCTCAGAGCCCTAGTGCTTAAGGGCACAGACCCTGGGGCCAGATTACTACTTGGGTTCAAACCTCAGCTCTGTCACTCACCAGCTGTGTGAACTTCGGCACATTACTTAAGCATTTCAAGCCTCAGTTTCCTCCTCTGAAAAATGGGGATAATAACTAGGAATGTTGTAAGGATTAAATGAGTTACTGTGTGTAAAGCTCTTAGAATGATGACTGGCATATAATAAGAGCTATTAAAGCACTAGCTGTTATTATTTAATCCTCAACACTCTGTGAGCCCAGTAATACTAAATACCTATTTTGCAGATAAAGACACTGAGGATCTTAAAGGTCGCACTCAGCTCTGGAAAAGGCCTAGGCTCTGGGCTTCTCTGCTTTCTCTGATAGCTTTCCATCCCAAAGGAGAAGTCCTGGAAATAGCAGCACTCCTGCCCCACACTTACCCCAGGTATTGCACATAGACTTGGTCCTCCCTCCCTCTGACTTAAAACACGCCCCCGCAGGAGCTGGAGGCCACATGGGAAGGGTTCAAGTGTGTTTGGTCCTCAGACTGCAGCATTCCCAGCTGTTCACTCACCCTGCGTCTCTAAGGCAGATGAATCACAAATCTGAAACTCAGCCCACAGGGACCACAATAGAACAAAACTGCTCTATCCCCTTCTGCACAGAGACCTCTGAAAGATGAAAGGGGTTTCTGAGATGAGAAAGCAGCGTACCTCCATTTATCCTACTTAATCCTGCTGGTTGGATGCAAATTGCTTTCTCACATTGAGGCACAAGAACACTCGGTGGATGAAATAACTGGGACATGCAGCTGAAAGACACACAGCACGAGGGAGCAGGATGCCAGAGTGGGTCCCTGATGCAGGGCAGTGTGCGACCACCAAGAATTCCCTCCTCCCCCTCCCCTCTGCCCCTGCTCCAGGTGAAGGTTGTGTAGAGTGAGATTTTCTCCTCAGCCTCTGTCTGAGGCAGGAGGGCCTGAAAGTATTTTGATGGTGCAACCAGGCAGCAGGCAGGTTGAAGGGAGGTCAAGTCTGCCTCTGGGTACTTGACTCAAATTCATATTTTATTTATGTATGATGGATATATTTATGTACATATACATTTCTTTATACCCACTTACAAAAATGTGCGCAATGTCAAGGAATAAAAAACAGCTTTGCACCCTGGCCGGTTTGGCTCAGCGGTTAGAGCATTGGCCCACGGACCAGAGAGTGCTGGGTTCAGTTCCCGCTAAGGGCACGTACCTCAGTTGTAGTTTGTCCCTGGCCCCGGTTAGGGTCGTGTGGGTGGCAACCACTTGATGTGTCTCTCTCACATCGATGTTTCTTTCTCTCTCTTCCCCCCTCTCTCCCTCCCACTCTATCTGAAGATAAATGCAAAAATGTCCTCGGGTGGGGATTAAAAAAAAAATAGCTTTGGGAATTGAAGTGAAAGAAAAATAAAGGGAGGGAAAATACGGAAACTAGGAGTAAGATCAGTATCCATAATGTATAATAAATAGTCCTGAACAGTTGCTAATAAGGCCCATAAACAACAAAGCGTCCATAAAATGAATAAAACCCAGAACTTCTAAGAAGCACCACCTTAACCTTGGTACTGAACTCGGGAGGAATTCCTCCACTGGCCCACCTAACGAAAACCCTGAGATAGAGAAGGTGACAGATGCCCTCAGTGGCACCCTGACAGTAGATATAATAACAACAATTTCTCATACTGCTCCTTGGTATGCGCTGTGGCACTAAAATTTAATTCAAGAGTAATCTTCATATTTATTCTGCATTGTTTGTAATATCAGGAATTGGAAACAGCCTAAATGTCCATCAAACTCAATAAGGTATAAACGTTCAATGGAGTACTTAACAGCTCTTGAGGAGAAAGGAGCAATTTAGGTTCTCATGTGAAACAGTCTCCAAGATACCTTGGGAAGTGAAAAAAAGCAAGGGGTAGAACAATGTCTACGAATAAAAAAAGGGAATATAGGAATATATAGATCTATATTTATGAGCAAACATATGTTTACAGTTTTGAGTATGCAAAACACAGTTTGTTCTTTTTTTTTTTTTTTAATCCTCACCTGAGGACATTTTTTCATTTTTTTGTTCAGATAGAGTGGGAGGGAGAGAGGGGAAGAGAGAGAGAGAGAGAAACATCGATGTAAAAGGGACACATCGAGTGGCCACCTCCCGCACGACCCAACCAGGGCCGGGGACAAACCGCAACCAAGATACGTGCCCTTAGCAGGAACCGAACCCGGGTCTCTCTGGACTGCGGGCCGACGCTCTAACCGCTGAGCCAAACTGGCCAGGGCACACAGTTTGTTTTTGTATTATTATTTATTATTGTATTATTTTCCATATGAACAACTGTAAACCTACTTTTGCCCACATATGTATATTTTAAATGCTTGTATATACCCCATATCCTTTCTGGAAGGAATCACAAGCAACTGATAACACTATTTACTTCTGGGGAGGGGAAGTGGGTGGAGGGTGATAGGGTTAAGAGTCTGACTTTTCATTGTGTAGCCTTTTGTACTTTCTGAATTTTGTACCATGGGAGTTTATTACACATTCAACATAATTAAATAATCCATTAAAAACATACAAGCAAAAATAATCTAAGAGGGGCTATGCACAAGGGGTTCTACTTAGACATACTCCTTTATGGTCAAGTTTAAGGACAACGTATAAATTGCCCAAAAGAATGAAAGGCCCATGCATCCTTCAAGCTTCAGTCCTCCACAAAAGTCATTTGCCCCACGTGTTCCTTGCCAAGACTCTGCTGGACAGAAGATCTATATTGCTGGTTAAGATCCATTCCTTTCATTATCAACTAGAAAATTCTAAAACCTTCCTTTTGTACAAAGAACTGTTGGAGCTAATAAATTTAGCAAAATTGCAGGAGTCAAAATCAACACGAGGGGGTATAGCTCAGCGGTAGAGCATGTGACTGCACAAAATTAACACAATAACTGGTTGTTTCTATCTACTAATAATGAACAATCCTAAAAGGAAATTAAGAAAACAATTGCATTTACAATAGCATAAAAAATAAAATACTTAGGAATACATTTTTTAACTTATCTTTATTGTTGAATGTATTACAGATGTCCCCCCTTTTTTCTCCCATTGACCCCTCCTCCCCAATCCTCCCCCACCTTCCCCACACTATTGTCAGTGTCTATATACATAGAAGTTCTTTGGTTTATCTCATCCCACCCTCCCTCCCCCCTTCCCTTGGAGGTTCATCAGTCTAACAACAAATTTGTACTTCTTAATTCCTTCATCTTTTTCACCCATCCCCTCAGCCCCCACCCATCTGGCAAAAAACAAAAAGTTCTCTGTATCTAGGAGTCTGTTTCTGTTCTGCTTGCTCATTTTGTTTGTAGATTCAATTGTGGATAGATATGTATTAATTGCCATTTTATTGTTCATATTTTTGTTCTTCTCCTTCAAGAAGATCCTTCAACATTTCATATAATACTGGTTTGGTGGTGATGAATTCCTTTAGCTTTCCTTGTCTGGGAAACTCTTGATATGTCCATCTATTCTAAATGATAGCTTTGCAGGATAGAGTAATCTTGGTTGTAGGTAGTTGCTTTTCATCACCTTGAATATCTCTTGCCACTCCTTTCTGGCCTGCAAAGTTTCTTTTGAGAAATCAGCTGACAGTCTTACGGGAGCTCCTTTGTAGGTAATGAACTGCTTTTCTCTTGCTACTTTTAAGATTCTCTCTTTGTCTTTAACCTTTGGCATTTTGATGATGATGTGTCTTGGTGTGGGCCTCTTGGGGTTCATGCTGTTTGGGACTCTCTGTGCTTCCTGGACTTGTATGTCTGTTTCCTTCACCAAGTTAGGGAAGTTTACTGTCTTTATTGTCTCAAATAGGTTTTCAATTTCTTGTTCTCTCTCTTCTCCTTCTGGCACCCCCATGATGCGAATGTTGGCATGCTTGAAGTTGTCCTAGGGGCTCTTTACACTATCCTCATTTTTTTGGATTCTTTTTTCTTTTTGCTGTTCTGATTGGGTGTTTTTTGCTTCCTTATATTCCAAATTGATGGTTTGCTTCTTGGTTTTACCTACTCTACTATTGATTCCTTGTAAATTATTCCACCTCTTTTTTTTTTTTTTATCCTCACCTGAAGACATTTTTTTGCATTTATCTTCAGATAGAGTGGGAGGGAGAGAGGAAGAGAGAGAGAGAAACATCGACGTGAGAGAGACACATCGACTGGTTGCCACCCACACAACCCCAACCGGGGCCGGGGACAAACTGCAACCAAAGTACGTGCCCTTAGTGGGAACCGAACTTGGGACTCTCTGGTCCGCGGGCCAATGCTCTAACCGCTGAGCCAAACCGGCCAGGCTGTAAATTATTCTTTTAATTTATTTTTTTATTGTGTAAAAAAATCTTTGTACATAGTAATAAAAAAAGATAAGGCAAGATGCATTAAACAGAAAACTTTTGGTTCTTTTCCTCTGGGTTCTTACAGAGCCACTGATGACTATCTGCAACAAAAGAGTTAAGTCTCTGATTTTCTGTATCGAGCATCTTGTGCTGTGGTAAGAATTCTGTCCGAGCACCCTGAAGGACAGATGCTGGTGATGGTCTTTGGCACTTACGCTGGCAGACTGAGCTTCTTTCCCTTGAGTACTTTTGTGATGTATACGTAGAAGAAGTCGCAGTAGAGGATGGTCTGGACAACGCCTGCCACCACAACAATAAGGTCAAAGAAGCCCTCAAAGTAGAAGCGCCAGATCCAGGCCCAGGAAGTACAGGTGGTGGGTAGTGATGGTCTCCGCCTCCCCTGTCTTGCTGATCATGAAGAACTGTGGAAGAATGGCCACTGATTCCAGGTAGATGGAGAAGGTTCACAGAATCTCGAGAGGAGAGAAATCATGATTGACTAGAAATGAGAGGCCTCTCACAGGGACCACCAGAAATGCCACTTGGAAGGTATCATGGTTTCCGTCGTAAGTCGCCTTAAACTTTATGTAGATCAGGGACACTGTGGCATAGGAGCAGGCAACATAGATAAGCTTCAAAGATGTATTATATAACGAAAGAAATGAAGTAAAAAGATCCAGGTAACAAGTTGTGCAGACCAGTGCAAAGAGAAGCTGGCTTTTCCCAGAAATACCGGCGCAGGAGTGCGTCTTCCAGATCTTCAGCAGCAGGATGATGATGGCTGCCAGGTGGGACAGGTCCCCGGTCAGCTGGCAGATGTTCATGGTGGCAGAGGTCGGCGTGGCGGCCCTGGGGCTCTGCGGCTCAGGTGGTGGCAGTAGCCCCTGAGAGGAAGCCATGAAGATGGCAAGAACGGGCGCCATAAATTATTCTTTATTTCAGTTAGTGCATCTTTCATTTCTGACTGCTCCTTTTTTATGTTGTTGATGTTCTCAATAAGTGCCTTGGAGTTCTCCTTAAGTTCCTTGAAGGTCTCACTAAGTTCCTTGAATGTCTGGCTAAGTTCCTTGAGCGTCCTTATAACCAGTGTTTTGAACTCTGCATCTGATTGATTGCTTATCTCCATTTTGTTTAGTTCTTTTCCTAGAGTTTTGTTCTTTTCTTTCATTTGGGACATGTTTCTTTGTCTACTCGTTTTGGCTGCTTCCCTGTGATTGTTTCTATGTATTAGGTAGAGTTGCTGTGTCTCCTAGGCTTCATAGGGTGGCCTATTGTTGTAGGTATCCTGTAGGATCCAGTGGCACAGCCTCCCTGATCATCGCAGCCGGGCCCTTGAGGTGCACCTCTAGTGTGGACTGTACACTCTTCTGTTGTAATTGAGTCTTGATTGCTGTTGGCACATCAATGGGAGGGATTTACACAGGCTGATCAGCTGCAAGGACTGGCTGTGCCCACTATCCACGACCTCTGACTCCCTTGGAGGATCAGCTGTACAGGGCCCACCACACAGAGCAAGATTTACTTCAGCAGGGCTCTGGTACCCACTGAGTCCGTTCATTGAGTGTGTCACTTGTGGAGGTGGTTGGGTGGTGGGGTTTCGATGTGGTCTGAAGCTGTCCACTGGGTGTGCTGGTTCTGGGGCAAGGTTAGCCACTGCCTGTGTTCTATCCGGGGCCACCTGGCATAAGCTACAAAGTGATCTGCAGATGGCTGCTTCTTCTGCTGGGCTTGGTGGTGCCCAGGAAAAGCCAAGTTGTGAACCAAGGCTGGCTGCTTCTAGTGCCAGGCCTCGGACCACTTCACAAGTGGTATGGGGCTCGCTGAGCCCAGAGGCTGCTTGTTTGATTTTAGGAAAATCTGAAGCAGGATCCAAGACAGGCCAATCCTATGGTAAAGCCCTTGGAAACAGCTTGGGTGGGCCTGAAATTTGGGTGGAGCAGGGCCTCGTGGAATCACCAGGGCGGGGCAAACAGCATTAGCCAGGTTGCTGGAGTCCCAGGTATGGCGACAGTCTGCCTGCCCCATGGGGGAAAGGCTCACCAAAGGAACAGAGGCCTCCCACAAAACGTCTGTCTTAGAGAAAGCTGCCTCTCCAGCCCTTGTCCCAAAGCCAAACAGCTCAGTTCTTCCCTGTATGTCTCTAGTGCCTTTCAAGCTGCCTCCCTCTGAGCTTAGAGGGAGCAAGTATGAGTAAGTCTGTGCACGGGCCCTTTAAGAGGAGCTGCCTGGGTCTCCTGCAGTGGTACCCTCCCTCAGCTTCAGTTCCCGCTGGTTTTATAGGCAGAAGTTATGGGGACTTCTCTTCTTGGCACTGGAACCCTGAGCTGGTGGCCTGGCGTGGGACAGGGACCCCTCACTCCTCAGGGAGGACCTTCACAGTCGAGGTATCGTCCTGATTTTTATTCGCCACATGTGGGTGTGAGACCAGCCTGTCCGCACCTCCGCCCCTCCTACCAGTCTCGATGTGGCTGCTGCTTTAATTTCGTAGTTGTAGGACTTCCATTCAGCTCAATTTCAGGCAGTTCTGAATGATGCTTGTGCTGCAGTTTAGTTGTAATTTTGATGTGGTTGTGGGAGGAGGCGATACCGCGTTTACCTATGCCACCACCTTGACTGGCTTAGTAATACATTTAACCGAGGAGGTGAAAAACAATAAAAACGACAAATTATTGCTGAAAGAAATCAAAGAAGACACTAATAAATGGAAAGTCATTCCATGTTCGTGGATTGCAAGACGTAATATTGCTAAGATGTCACTACTACTCAAATTGATTTACAGATTCAATACAATCCTATCAAAATTTCAACATGTAGAGCCCTGGCCGGTTTGGTTCAGCAGTTAGAGTGTCAGCCCAGGGTCTGGAGAGGCCCAGGTTCAGTTCCTGCTAAGGGCACGGACCTCGGTTGCAATTTGTCCCTGGCCCCGTTTGGTTGGTGTCGTGTGGGTGGCAACCACTCAATGAGTCTCTGTCACATTGATGTTTCTCTCTCTCTCTTCCCCCCTCTCTCCCTCCTGCTCTATCTGAAGATAAATGCAAAAATGTCCTCGGGTGAGGATAAAAAACAAAACAAAAAACTCACAATGTAGAAACTGAAAAATCTATCCTAAAATTCATATGGAACCTCAAGGACCTCAAATAGCAACCCCACCAAAAATCTTGGAAAAAAAGAACAAAGCTAGAGCACTCACACTTCCTGATATTAAAACTTACTACAAAGCTATAGTCATCAAAACAATGTTGTACCAGAATAAAGACAACTATATAGACCAATGGAACAGAAGTAAAACCTTGTATATTATGGTCAGATGATTTTCAACAAGGGGGCCAAAATCATTAAGTGGGGAAAGAACAGTCTTTTCAACAGATGGTTTGGGGAAAACTGGATATCCACAGGCCAAGGAATGAAGTTGGACCCTTACCTAATACCATTTGCAAAAATTAATGAAAAATGACATTTTAAAAAAATTTACTTCAGAGAGAGAGAGAAACATCGACTAGTTGCCTCCCAAACGTGCCCTCCCCTCAGCCTTGGTATGTGCCCTGACCAGGAACTGAATCTGCCACCTTTTGGTGCAAGCAATGATGCTCCAAACAACTGAACCACACTGGCCAGGGTGAAAAATGACATCTTTGATGTGGGACAGAGATTCATTAAATGTGCAGAGAGACTGAGTGTCCCTACTTGTCCCAGTCTTCCCAGCTGCTGTTGGGAAGGTACAGACGTAGCTGGCCTAAGTGCCTGGGGTAGAGACAAAAGGTGAGTATCCATTGGCAGCCAGAGTGCCATGGAAGGTTCACCTTCACACACACACACATCATGCGCACACACACACATATCATGCACACACACACACACGTTATGTGTCCCACACCACACACACCATACATATATCCATCACAGACATACCACACATCCCACCAACTACACATCTCCCAACACATACGACACATATCTCACACACATACTTACATACCACATCACATCCCTCACACACACGTATCACACACACATAACACACCTGCCAGGAGTGGTTTCATTCACATCTGGCTGATGTACTGATTTAGAATAGGAGAGGTCTGGGGTGACCTGTTTAAAACATAAATACAGCTCTGGCCGGTTTTGCTCAGCAGTTAGAGCATCGGCCCGCGGACCAGAGAGTCCCGAGTTCGGTTCCTGCTAAGGGCACGTACTTTGGTTGCAGTTTGTCCCCGGCCCCGGTTGCGGTTGTGTGGGTGGCAACCAGTTGATGTGTCTCTCTCACGTCAATGTTTCTCTCTCTCTCTTCCCCCCTCTCTCCCTCCCGTTCTATCTGAAGATAAATGCAAAAAAAAAAAAATGTCCTCGGGTAAGGATAAAAAAAAAATTAAAACATAAATACAATTTTGCCGCGTCTCTATTTATACACCTCCCCCAACTGCCCTGGCTCAATAACTATTGTGAGATTGATCAGTAATCAATGTATAGCTCTAGGAACTCCAGGGGAGCCTGCTCTTCCCTCTTCCCACCTTGTCTCTGCTGCTCACTGCCAGCTCTGAAATTCTTCCCTGGAGAGCTTCACTTTTCATCTTGAACTCTGATGGATGTAAAAGAATGAAATCCACCCCCCACCCCAGAGTAACACTTCTATTAGCCCCACACACCTTAGTAGGAATGAAAGCATGAGGGACACTGGTGAGCATGGAGAGGAGCCTGATTTCTAAATTGGGTTGGTTACCAACCAGGTAATCAGGGGCAAGGCATGAGTTAGGGACAAGGGAGATAAGGCAGGTGCCCTGCTGGAGAAGCAAAGAGGGAAAGCTCAGAGAGCATTGGAGGGGTGTGTGAGCCACTGGCACCATGAGGGAGTGGCGGGGGACTGTGCCAGCATTTTGTTGTTGGTCTGTGGCCAACCCTGTCCTTACTTGTGTTATCAGAGAGATGAGAGCAGAGACTGGCTGGCCCCCAGGTGGTGGAGGCAGCAGATAAAGTAGGTGAGATCAGGTGAATAAGCAGGGACAAAGGACCCAAGGCCAGCTCTGAAAAAAAAAATTAAAAAAAAAAGGGGGGCTTCAGCCTGCCACTTTATCCTTGATGGAAGAACCGAGGAAGGCCTTGTTTTGTGTGGTTTTATTATTATTTAAAAAATTTTTTTCTTTATTGATTTTAGAAAGAGAGGAAGGGAGAGGGAGAGATAGAAACATCGATGAGAGAGAACATCAATTGGCCACCTCCTGCATGCCCCCCACTGGGGATTTGGCCCACAACTTGGGCATGTGCCCTGACCAGGAATTGAAACGGTGACCTCCTGGTGCATGGGTTGACGCTCAACCACTGAGCCACACCGGCAGGGCTGTGTGGTTTTATTTTTGAGGCATAAGGATGAGGGCATCATCATTTCAGAGAGCCAATGATGTGGTCCAAGCGCCCCTGGATCCTCATGACGTATTAAGAAAACCTACACTCATTAATCCAAAACCTTTTATTCTTTTCAAGGTATTTTGACTTTTAGTCAAACTTCTTTTTAAATAATGAGTTTCAGAGCAGGAAGAAGTCAAAGCTGCGTTGTTCTTGGAACACTGATCATCAAACAACGAGGAACTCTGCCAGCACCACCTTTATTTTCCCTATGCCCCTTACTCCTCCAGAGTCACAGCAGAATAAAAAGAGACCTTGGTTAATTAATTTCTAGTTAGTTCCCTTTTCCTGCCCTCAGTGCCACATCTCCTCCCATCATTATGTGAACACACACAGTGCAGACACAGAACAGTCTGAGCAAGGCCAGTAGGGGGCAGAGCCAGGCTTCCTTTTACTACATCCCACTGCTAACTTAGGCTGCCCCCAGCCCCAGCTGCTGCAGGTGCTGGCTGCTCACACTCACACCCGTGCCCTACTCTGAAGGCCTGCTCTTGGCAGAGGAGATGCCGGGGATGTTGTGGCCACCTCTCGGCCCCTTGCCTTTTGTGGGGGAACTGCCTCTGTGGAGCAAGTTATGCTCCAGAGCTCCGCATGAAGTCAGGCTGAGGCTGAACTTCTCCCCAACATCTTCCCCATACAGATTCTCTTGGGAGCCCTTCCTCAATAAATCTTGTGTACAGGACCAGTCTCAGGTTCTGCTTCTCCAGAGTAGACTATGACACTCTCATATGCTTTCTCTCTTTATAAAATCATGGGTTTAAAGGGTCACTCAGGCACAAGCTTGGCCCTCTGCTTTTCAGCTGTCAATTACACCTTGGAAGCCCTCCAAGCAGTGATGACCCTTCTCCGCTGTAGTGACCATCTCACATGTGCATGGGAGGGGTCTGGAGTGGGCACCTGTGTGTGAATGCCAGCGATCTGCAGGGTAATGTCAATGGGAAAACCATGCTCCCTTTTACATTAGTGTCCCAGGACTGCCATAACAAACCATGCTGCTTAAAACAATAAAAATTTGTTGCCTTATAGTTCTGGAGGCTAGAAGCTCCAAATCAAGGTGTTGACAGGAGCATGCTCCCTCTGAAACCTGTAGGGAAGAATCCTTCTTTTCCTCATCTACTTTCTGGTGTTTGCCAGCAACCCTAGTAGATTGCTGCCTCCAATCTCTGCCTCCGTTGTCACGTGGCCATCTTCTCCTGTGTCTTCTCTTCTCATAAGAACACCAGTCATATTTGATTAAGAGGCTGACTCCATTTCAATAAGACCTCATCTTAACTACATCTGCAATAAACCTATTTCCAAATAAGGCCATATTCAGAAGTATTGGAGGTTAGGACTTCAACATATTTTCTTTGGGAGGGACACGATTCAACCCATAATACCATCTCGGTCATTTGTTAGCTGTGAGATGCCCGGAGTTAGGTAATACCTCTTTGCTTCCACTACAGGACTTAGAATAGCAGAGTGGTACGGCTAGAGAGGAATGAGTGGGGTAGTTTCATCCATTTTCTACCAAGGTGCCTACTGTATGGAGGTAGATGTCCATCAAATGGTTATGCTCCTCTCAGTGGCCAGGCAGCCTCCATGTAGGAGAGCTTAGATCTGCCCTGGAGATCTGTTTTGTATCGAAGAAAGATTATTGGAACCTTTCAGGAAGTTAGACTTCAGGGTGCATTATTTAAGTGCCACTGCCTCTGACTGCTTGATGAGCAACAGGAGTGCTAAGAATATATTGGGTGGGACAACCTGGGTGAGTCAAACACTCACAAAAAGCTCAACACACAGCCCTTTCGGGTCTAACAATGACTTTGCATTATGTGCAAATCAATCTTCCAAGGCAATTTCCTGTTGCCAGGACTGAGCTGTCTCCCTTCTTCTCAGCCTCCTGCTGCTGCATTCCCCTTCCCGCTGGGCTCCAACAAAGGGGTGAGTGTTCAGCATTTCTCTTAATGGAGACTGTGACAGGTTGATTTGCTGACATACCCTGGCATCTGCCTGCCTTAATCAGGGCAGTACAGCATCAACCAGAAATTGTCAGGTGTCTCCAGAGTAATCAGTTCTCTTCCTGATCTAAGTCTCAAAGCCTGCTGCGTTGATTTTGTTCAGTCTAGGTGTGTAGGCCATTTCAATAGGCTGCCTCTACCCCCACTCCCCAAGTTCACCAAAACAAATGCAAGGAAAACACCAGCTTGAACTTTAGATTCTCTTGCCCTTTCACCTTGCAGAAGCTTCTCATCAGTCACCAGTGCTTCTCAAATTTTAAGGTACAAACGAATCCCCTAGGATCTTATTAAATGCAAATTAAGGTTCTGTAGGTCTGGGTGAGGCTTTAGATTCTGCATTTCTAATGCGTCCCCACGTGATGCCAAAGCTACTGGCCCATAGATTAGAATTTAAACAGTGACACTTCCATGTCCCCTCTCCACAAGGTTGATAGATGTGCCAGGGACATGACAGGTAATGCTACTAAGGTTTGCTCTGGGTGCTAGAGGAGCAGGAGGGACAGAGCCTCTCACTGCCGGGGGAGTTAGGGGGAGTTAATGGAGACCTCCCATAATGTAAGCCAGAGAAAGATCACTCTGCAAATGGCCTGCTGGCTGGAGAGTGGAAAGAAGGCTCCAGACTGAAGGCAGACAGGCTATGAGGAGGTTCTTGCAATAATCAGGACAACACATGATAATGTTTGAAGTAGGACAGAGGTGGCTGGCTGGAGGGGAAGGGGGAGGGTTAAAGACCTGCAAGAGGTACAACAGAGGGGTATGGGGGGTTAATTGGCTGTGGAGGGTGGGTGGCAATGAAGAAGGATGCAAACCCCACCCAGACCTCTAGGTTGGACAGGTGTGGGAGGATGAGAAATTAGCTTCCCAGAATGCTGCCAGGAGCAGTGACCTTAGGGAAGAGCAAGGACAGGAGAAGACTGCACCACAGGGAGAATAAGGAAGGGACAAGGTTTACCACTGAATGGGCTTCCAATGAGAAGGGTTCCTGCAAGAGGCTATCTGTGGGAGGCAGGTGGGAAAAGAAGCTGGGGAAACCCTTGTGGGTGGGAGCAACTGGGGCCTCTTGGCAAGGAGTCAGCATAGCCTGGTCTACTGGTTCATCACAGGGAGCCCCAGGTCCCCCAGAGCAGCACACCCATCCCATGTTAAAAAGCAATGATCTCAAAAAATGAGCAAACAAAGCAATGACCTCTGGTGGATGACCCTGGCCTCTCTGCTTGGGTCCACGGCTTAGTTACAGCTTTTATCTCTATTATCCCCTCCTTTCTACTGTCTTTGGGTTCATTAATTTTTAGAGACAGTGGAAGGCAGGCAGGGAGGGAGGGAGGGTGGGGGGGAGAGAGAGAGAGAGAGAGAGAGAGAGAGAGAGAGAAAGATCTAACCACTGAGCAACACTGGCCAGGGCATATGTAGTTTATTTATTCCACGTGCACTTCAAAGAATGCATATTCCCTAATTTTGGTATGAAGTTCTGCATATTCACTCATGTGCTCAACAAATTACTGAGTGCTTGCTTTGTACCAAGCACTATTATCATTAAGGGAGATATAGCAGTACAAAACAGAAAAATATCCCTGCTCCTAAGACTTCCATTCTAGGAGGGTGAGGCAGGCAATAAACCAAACAAAGTATAATAATAATGGTAAAATGTTATGTAGCGCTTACTATGTGCCAAGCATTGTTCTCAATGCTATATTTATTTGGACCCATTAATTCTCCTAACAACTCCATGTGATAGGAACTATCATTATTATTCCTGTTTTAGAGTTGATGACAATGAGGTACAGAAAGATCAAGTAATTTGACCTAGGTTATATAGCTAATAAATGGCAGGGCTGGGATTCCAATCCAGGCAGTCAGATACTGGAATATGATAATCAGAATGTAAAATAATCATATATAAGATTGAAAGAAAGAGAATAAAAATGAACAACAGATTATTAAAAAGTGAGCATGCAATTAAAAAAAACTAGAACTTGCCAGGTCGGTGTGGCTCAGTGGTTGAGCATTGACCCATGCACCAAGAGGTTGCCGGTTCTATTCCCGGTCAGGGCACATGCCCAGATTGTGGGCCAAATCCCCAATGGGGGCCATGCAGGAGGCAGCCAATCGATGTTCTCTCTCACTGATGTTTCTATCTCTCTCTCTCTCTCTCTCTTCCTCTCCCTTCCTCTCTCTCTAAAAATCAATAAAGAAAAAAATTAAAAAAAAAACAAAACAAAAACTAGAACTTAAAAAAAAACATTATGGATGGGTTAAGCAGGAGATTACAGACAATTTGAAGAGAAAATTAGTGAATTGAGTCTGAGGCCAATGCACAGTATATAACACAGAGAGATAACAAGATAGAAAATATCAGAAAGTAACCTCAAAAAGTAAGAAAGTCTAATATATGTCTAGTTGGAGCCCAAAGAGGAAAGACAGAAGAGAATGGAGAAAATATTTGAAGAGATAAAAAGCTGAGAATTTACAGAAAAGTACACAACACATTTGTGCAAATGTTTTCATGGATACTCCCCATGGCTCTCTGGAAGTCATGGAGCCTAGGTTAAGGCCCCCTGTGTAACAGGCGCTACTAATTGCCTATTCACATTCTGTTCTCCTCAGTTCTGGACAATGAGATATAAAACTTTTAGAAAAGGTATAAACTTGGCTGACATGCTTCTTTCTTACCTTTTGCCCTTCACCATCCTGCTTGGAACCTGAATGCAATGCATGGAGGTTCAGCAGCCATTTTATGACCATGTGGAGGGAAGCTCAGGCTAAGGATGGTCAAATAGAAGATAGGAAACTTGAATGCCATTCGTGGACTATTTCAAGATTTGGTGTATAAAAATAACTCCCTTTTGGTAAAGCCACCATGGTTAGGTTTTGTGCAGCCAAACACAGTCCTCATTTATACCACCTGCCTTCTGTCTACTGACAACACCAGTCACTTTACAGGCCAGGTAGAGGTAGAAAGTAACAGATCAGTAACTATCGATGTTCACTTTAGACCTCAGCCTTTCAAGAAATGGTAACCACCTCTTATCACACCACTCTCAGCCCAAGGAAAAAGCAAGAATAGTGAAAAAACAATTTTTAGCAGGAGTTTTTTTTACCCCTACCACTACAATCCTTCTTCTTTTATTTTATTTTATTTTAATTTTTTTCTTTATTGATTTTAGAGAGAGAGGAAGGGAGAGGGAGAGAGAGATAGAAACATTGATGAGAGAGAACATCAATTGGCTGCCTCCTGCGTGCCCCTCACTGAGGATCTGACCCATAACCTGAGCATGTGCCAACTGGGAATCGAACCGGCGAATCTCTTGGTGCACGGGTCGATGCTCAACCACTGAGCCACACCGGCTGGGCTTTTTTTTTTTTTTTTTTTTTAATAATTCTCACCTGAGGATATTTTTTCCATTTATCTTCAGATAGAGTGGGAAGGGGAAGAGAGAGAGAGATAAACACTGATACGAGAGCGACACATCGATTGGTTGCCTCCTGCAGGACCCTGACCAGGGCTGGGGATAGAACTGCAACCGAGGTACATGCCCTTGACTGGAATCAAATCTGAGACTCTTTGGTCCATGGGCCAACACTCTCACCACTGAGCCAAATTGGCTAGGGCTGCAGTAGTAGCAGTTTTTAAAAATTTCACTTGCTTTGCCCTGGCTGGTTTGGCTCAGCGGTTGGAGCATCGGCCTGCGGTCCAGAGAGAACTGGGTTCGGTTCCCACTAAGGGCACGTACCTCAGTTGCAGTTTGTCCCCGGCCCTGGTTGGTCGTGTGGGAGGCAGCCACTCGATGTGTCCCTTTCACATCGATGTTTCTCTCTCTCTCTCTTTCCCTCCCACTCTATCTGAACAAAAAATGGAAAAATGTCCTCGGGTGAGGATAAAAAAAAAAAAAAAATTTCACTTGCTTCAAGAATTGCCCATGAAGCTCTTAGACTCCTCCCTCTTTCAGGAAATCTAATGTTGCATAAATCAAGGCTTCCAGCGATGCCGAAGTGTATCATGAGACTCTTGATTCTGCAAATATGGTAAAGGAATCTGCATAGGTAGTATGTATCTGTTCTTCTTTCCCTTCTCATTTACATGAAAGAAAAAGAACATAGTCCAATCTTAAAATGAGCAGGCCCTACAGATGGACAGAGAGCTAGGGACATTCAGCTACTAAAGGCAGTGTGAAAGGAGAGCTCTGGAAGTCCAGCTGTATTTGAACTAGTAAACTATACACTTTCTGAAATCATCATGTCTGTTTGAGGAACAATCGTAAAAGCTGCTGTGCCATTCTGAGCTAAGTGATTTTTGAGCTAAGGCCTACTTTTAAATTCCTTTGAAGAAAGGGAGACAATGCTTATTTTAAAAACAACTGTTGTCTTGGTTACAGGTTTGATCCCCGGCCCCAGCTGGGATTGTGTGGGAGATAACCAACGGATCTCTCATATCAGCGTTTCTCTCTCTCTCCGCCCCCCGCCACTGCTTCCTCCCTTCCACTCTATCTAAAAAAGATCAATAAAAAAATATCCTTGGCCCTGGCCAGTTTGGCTCAGCGGTTAGAGCGTCGGCCTGCGGTCCAGAGAGACCTGGGTTCGGTTCCCGCTAAAGGCACGTACCTCAGTTGCAGTTTGTCCCCGGCCCTGGTTGGTTGTGCGGGTGGCAGCCACTCGATGTGTCCCTTTCACGTCGATGTTTCTCTCTCTCTCTCTTCCTCTCTCTCCCTCCTACTCTATCTGAGCAAAGAATGAAAAAATGTCCTCGGGTGAGGATAAAAAAAAATATATATATATCCTTGGGTGAGGATTAAAAAAACAAACAAACAAACAAACAAACAAAGTGCTGTCTTTGAAATTTGGAAAATGGGAGAGTCAGAGCATTTCTCAAACCTAGTCCTTCTCTCAGGACCACAAACCAAACAAACACAGAAGCACCTGCCAATTATTCTGAAAATCAGTTAAATTATTTATACCCTTTGAAATAAGCATGTCAAAGGAAGTCTAGAGAAAGCTAGTCAATTAGAAGCCAAGGTATCAAACAGCTTATTAATTAAATTGGGCTCTTTGTCTTTGCTTTGCTAATGGTGTGGACTTTTAACTTTCCTGGTCTTGAACATTGGTTGTCAGTGAGACCCCACTGGGCTTGGTTTGTTTACAGTTTTCTGAGTGACAGCTCCCCACTTTAATAACCTAAAAGTATAATGAGATGAAAGAATCATGAGTAATAACAATTTTAAAAATCTAGTTAGGGCCCTGGCTGGTGTGGCTCGGTTGGTTGGGTGTCATCCCGTGCACTGAAAGGTCAGGGCACATGCCTGGGTTGTGGGCTTGATTCCTAGTAGGGAGTATGTGGGAGGCAGCCAATGGATGTTTTTTGCTCTCACATCTATGTTTCTCTCTCTCTCCCTCAATGTTGCTGATCTCATCTGAGAGGGGCTGGCCTGCCACTTCACCCTAGTCAGGGTTCTCAGTCCCTGGGGGGCTGAGGAGGAGCAGGAGCGGGGAGGGAAGGGAGCTAAGGGATGGACATCTTGTCATTTCTTCTTCTTTTTTTCCTTTGAATAAATGTCACTTTTTGAGGCAAAGAAGAAACCGTGAAAAAAAAAAAAAAAAAGGAGTGGGACCAGGATTGAAACTCAGGTCTGCTTGACTCCAAAGCCTTTCCCTTGGTAGCAGCCAGCCCAGAGCCCAGTCTCCTTCTGTCTTATAGCAAGCCTCTCAGTATGCCATGATAGATAAGCTTGGGTCAGTGGAAAATTAAATTAAAAATGTTAAAGGAAATGACAACAGCCAGATAGATCTCCAGAGAACTAATGAAAAGGATTAAGGTAAAAAGATAACCACAAAACAAAAATTAAATGCTACCTCACCTTATACTCAGTTTAAAGGCCGTTGATGTTTTCATTCTGAAACTATAGGAGTCTCCAGCTGTTCTTGACAAACTTGGTAGAAAAGTGATATTCACTATACTAATTTCTGCTTTCCCCATTGTATCAGGGAGAAAATGAATTCTCTTCAGGACCACTGAGACCCTGCTCCCTTGTCATGCACCCTTACAGAGGCAAGTCAACAACTCTGGTAAGGCTGGGCAAGAAAAGTGCTGGCAGGATTCAGTCCTGGGGAGGGTAGTTTGCCAGCACCAAGAAGTTCTGATTTTTGTAAAATCACAGAACCTGTTTTTTATAGAAGGAGTTTTAAAGGCTTTCCAGTTTATCCTTCTTCCTTTTTCATTGATTTTTAGAGAGAGAGGAAGGAAGAAGGAGAGAGAGATAGAAACATCGATGAGAGAGAACATCGATTGGCTGCCTCCTGCATGCCCCCCACTGGGGATCAGGCCCACAACCTGGGCATGTGCCCTGGCTGGGAATTGAACTGGCGACCTCTTGGTGCATGGGTCAATGCTCAACCACTGAGCCACACCAGCTGGGCTATCTCTCTTCGTAATATAGGGATTCCCTTATTTCAGGGCAGAAACTATGTTATTCCTCTCTGCATTCCGAGCACTGCACAGGGTCTGGCCCCAGTGCTGGTGTTCAATCAACGTCTGTCAAATAAATGAACAGATGAAGAAATGCATCTTTTCTAGAGCATACAAAACTGATCAGGTCCTTAGGGACTGAGTCAATGCTTCACACTAATCAAACTCATACAGCCAAAACTCATAAGAAATTGCTATATAAAGCAGAATGCAGGAAGGATATTTTCCATTGCATGAAGCAGGGGGTGTATTGTTATGTGGGTCTCAAGAATGATAAAATGTGGCTGCTATTGGGAAGAGATTGGAAAAATATTTGTAGTATTCTGGTTTATAAAATTCTTGTGGGAAGATGGCAGAATAGGCGGAACCAGGCCCAGCCAGTAAGGCTCAGTGGATGAGCGTTGACCCATGTACTGAGAGGTTGCTGGTTCGATTCCTAGTCAGGGCACATGCTCTGGTTGCGGGCTCAGTCCCCAGTAGGGGGTGTGCAGGAAGCAGCCAATCAATGTTTCTCTCTCATTGATGTTTCTTTTTTAAATTTTTAAAAAAATATTTTTCCTGCCCTGGCCAGTTTGGCTCAGCGGTTAGAGCATTGGCTCGCGGACCACAGAGTCCCGGGTTTGGTTCCCGCTAAGGGCACGTACCTCGGTTGCAGTTTGTCCCCGGCCCTGGTTGGGGTCGTGTGGTTGGCAGCCAGTCGATGTGTCTCTCATGTCGATGTTTCTCTCTCTCTGTTCCTCCCTCTCTCCCTCTCCCTCTGTCTGAAATGCAAAAAACAAAAACAAACAAACAAACAAAAAAATATTTTTCCTTTATTGATTTTAGAGAGAGAGGAAGGGAGAGAATGAAACATCGATGAGAGAGAACATTGATTGGCCACCTCCTGCATGTCCCCCACTGGGGATTAAGCCCAGAACCTGGGCACGTGCCCTGACTGGGAATCGAACTGGCGATCTCTTGGTGCATGGTTTGACGCTCAACCACTGAGCCACACTGGCTGGGCTCTCATTGATGTTTCTATTTCTCCCTCTCCCTCTCTCTAAAAATCAATAAGAACACAAAAATAAAAATAAAAAGAATAGGGGGAACCAGGACTCTGTCTCCCCACCTAGACCATGGTTGTACTGGCAGATTTGTCTCATGTAACTACTTTGAAACTCTGGAGTCTGGTGAAGGCTTGCACTTCCAGGGGAAGGCCTTGATGATAAACTGCAACAGAGTAAATGCAATCCACAGAACAGAAGAAACTAGTTGAAAACCATCTATCTAATAAGGGATATATGATTCATATCTAGAATATATACAGCACTGCTAAAACTCAACAACAACAACAAAAAGATTCAAAAATTAGCAAAGGACTTGAATGGACATTTCTTCAAAGAAAATACACCAATGGCCAATAAGCATATGCAAAGATATTCAACATTACTGATCACTAGGGAAATGCAAATCAAAATGACAATGAGATGCCATCTGATACAATAGGATGGCTACTATTCAAAAAAAAACAACCCAAAACAGCCCGATTGGTGTGGCTCAATGGATTGAGCATCGTCCCATGGACTGAGAGGTCCCGGTTCAATTCCCAGTCAGGGCACATGCCCGGGTTGTGGGCTTGATCCCCAGTAGGGGGTGTACAGGAGGCAGCAGACTGAGGTTTCTTTCTCACATTGATGTTTCTCTCTCTCTCCCTTCCTCTCCCTCTAAAACAAAACAAAACAAAACAAAAAAACAGAAAGTAACAAGTGTTGGGGGGAATGTAAAATGATACTGCCACTATAGAAAATAATATGGTGGCAGTTCCTCAAAAAAATTAAACATAGAAATACCATATATGATTCAGCAATTCCACTTCTGGTTACATACCCCAAAGAATTGAAAACAGGATCTGGAAGAGATTTGTGCACCTATATTCATAGCAGAATTATTCATAATAGCTAAAAAGTGGAAGCAATCCAAGTGTCCATAGATAGATGAGTGTATAAGCAAAATATGTTATCCCACATACACTGGGATATTACTCAGCTTTAAAAAGTAAGAAAATTCTGCCATGGCTGGTTTGGCTCATTGGTTAGAGCACTGGCTCTTGTGAAGCCGGGTTCGATTCCTGATCAAGGGCACATAACTGGGTTGCAGGTTCAATCCCCAGCCCCATTTGGGGCTGTGCGGGAGGCAACCAATCGATGTGTCTCTCTCACACTGATGTTTCTCTCTTTCTCTCTCACTCATTCTCTTTCACTCTATCTAAAAGTCAATGGAAAAATACCCTTGGGTGAGAATTAACATAAATAAATAAATAAATAAATAAATAAATAAATAAATAAATAAAAATAAAAAGTAAGGAAACTGCCCTGGCCGGTTTGGCTCAGCGGTTAGAGCATTGACCTGCGGTACAGAAAAGTAAGGAAACTCTGACACATGCTACAGCATGGATGAACCTTGAAGACATTATGCTATGTGAAATAAGCCAGTCATAAAAATACAAATACTGTGTGATTCCACGTATATGAGGTCCCTAAAGTCAAAATCATAGAAACATGGGTGCATGCTCTCCCTCCTGGGAGCACACCCATGCCTTTCCCCTTTCCCTTTCCTTCCCCCACAGGTGTGCATCTCCTAAACTCTAAGGGACCCCACAAGACTTGCAACCAGGGCAGCAGTGGGCAGCGGCAGCTCAATCTGGGCTTACCCCCTGAAACTGTCTCCAAGGTTCCCTTTTCTCTGACTTTCCAGAGAGCCAAAGCAGCCCCACCTAGGCTCTCCTGTTGCTTCTTCTGTCCTAGGCCCTTCCTTGTTTCATTGTTCCCAGCTTTAATAAATGTATTCTCAAAAAAAAAGAAAAAAAATCATAGAAACAGAAAGTAGAATGGTGGTTACCAGGGCCTGGGGGAAGAGAGGAATGGGGAGTTATTGTTTAATAGGTGTAAAGTTTCAGTTTTCAAAGATGACAAGAGTTACAGAGATGAATGATGGTTACACAACATTATGAATGTATTTATTTTTTCCTCATCCGAGGACATTTTTTTTTTCATTTTTTGTTCAGATAGAGATGAATGTATTTAATACCACTGAACTGTACACTTAAAAATGGTTAAGATGGTAACATTTATGTTACATGAATTTTACCACAATAAAAAAATTGGAAAAACATTTTTGTAAGTTTTCTTTGTGGGCCAAGCCTGGACTGGAACTCTGCATATTTCCCAAGGCACAGCAAAATGGATGTCATAGGATCAATTAAGAACATTGGGAACAAAACAAATGTCTGTATTATTCTTTTACCCTGGATTGTAGAAGTCACAATTACTTAAAAATAAAAAAGATGGGGCCCTAGTCTGTGTCACTCAGTTGGTTGAGCATTGTCCCATGCACCAAGAGGTAGCCAGTTGGATTCCTGGTCAGGGCACATGCCTGGGTTTGGGGCTCAATTCCCAGTAGGGGGTGTGCAGGAGGCAGCTGATGTGTTTCTCTATCTCATCGATGTTTCTCTCTCTAAAATCAATAAAAGCATATTTTTAAAAAAAGATGGGGAGATGGGTGTGGCAGTTGAGGTCTGTTTTAGGCAGCACCCTTTTCCAATATAAATTACTCAGGGGGCTTGGTGTGCCTGGAATGACATGCTCCTGGTGTGGGGGAGGTGTGCCTCCCTGCTCTGGGCACTTAACAGGGAGATTTTCAACCTTTTTCATTTCATGGCACACATAAACTAATTACTAAAATTGGCAGCACATCAAAAAATATACTTTTAGCCAATCTGACAAAAAAAAAAAGGTATATAATTTTGATTTATTCACACCGGATAGCTATTGTTGTGTTGGTTGTTGTCATTTTTTTTTCCTTACCTGAGGATACTTTTCTATTTATCATTAGATAGAATGGGAGGGAGAGAGGGAGAGAGAGAGAGAAAAAGAGAGAGAAAAAGAGAGAGAGAGAGAGAGAGAGAGAGAGAGAGAGAGAGAGAGAGAGAGAGAAACATTGATGTGATAGAGCCACATCAACTGGTTGCCTCCTGAATGACCCGACCAGGGCCGGGGATGAACCACAACCAAGGTACGTGCCCTTGACCAGAATCAAACCCGCAACTCATTGGTCTGCAGGCCGACGTTCTAATCGCTGAGCCAAACTGGCCAGGGAAGTTGTTGTCATTTTTTTATTTGACAATCAAAGAGAAAAGAGGTCAGTGCCCCTGACTAAATAGACAGGTACTGCATGTTAAAAATTCTTGCGCCACACCAGTTGAAAATCACTGACTTAGCTCTAATAGTCCGTTTATTGCTCTGTCTACCCACCCCCCAAGAATGGGAAAGGTGAGGGCAGAGACTAACCTTGACCTCCTAGTGTGTGATACATACTACCTGGTCCACAGTAACACTCAATATATGTTTGCTGAATAAATGAATAAATGAATAAATGACTAGCTCTGCCCCATGGCAGAATATACTGCTCTAGTGACCACAATATTCTCAGTCACAGATTTGGTATCTCCCCTTACTTAGCTAGTGCTGGGTAATTACTACTAATTTCTTTCTTTTTTTTTGCTGTCCTTTTCCTCAGGTGTAAGTGGAGAAGCTCCCTCTGGATACATGTTTTGCTTTAGCTTCCCAGTATCATAGAGCCCAGCCTGCTTTTACATTCTGTTCTGTTTTACTGAAACAATATTCTTGCATGATTAATTCCAGCAAAGTCCTGCTTTGATTTAGAATATGCCATGTCTCTGAAGGAGTGAGTCTAATCTCATCCCATTAAGTAATTATTTTACTAGTTCAAATGCTCCCAGGGAAACTGGGTCTTTCAGTTCCAGGGATGCCCCCACCCCAGGAGGAACTGCATGCTCCTAAGAGGAGCTGGTGCAGGAGAACACTGAGTGAGTAAGGGATGAGTTCTTTGCCCCCTTTCTCCCTAACTTGAACCCTGGCCAGCACAGGTGTCATGTTGCCTTCTCTGTAACCCCCAAAAGGAAGGCCATGAGAAATGTATTCACACTGCAGTAAAAGACAGTGTGTTACAGCCTCTTAAAAAGAAGTAGTGCCATTTTGCAAAACCTAACAAAAGTTAATAGAGCCAGGCAATTATCATCAATGACTGCTAACATCACAAAAAGAGAGACAATCAGGCCTGACAGAAGAACACCACCACCTAGTCTTGCTAAAAAAAAGCAAACCTGATCACTTTACAGAAAATACAGGGGGCAGAGGAACACTTTCAAGTGCCATCATGAGGATATGATCAGTACAATCCATGTTGTGCAAAATGCTACAGGACTAATGAGACAGTTTCTGAAATAATGGACGAGAGAGAATTAGACATATCAACCTATCACAATGTATGGGTCTTACTGATTCTGATTCAAATACTTTTTTTAAAAATTTGAGACAATAATGATGGAAATTGAACAGTGACTAGATATTTGATGATATTAAAGAATGATTATTCATTGAGGGAGGTGAAAAAAGTACTGCGGTTATTTTTCTACAAATAATCCTTTTCTTTTTGATAGATACCCTTAAATATTTGCAGATGAAATGATATGAGGCCTGAGATTTGCTTCAAAATAATCGAGGTGGGGGGAGGAGTTCCCACATCCAGTTAATCATTAAGTCCTGTAGGTTTTATCCTTCAAAATATTTCTCAAATTTACCTTTTCATTTCTCCTTGAGACATCTCCTAACTGCGTTCCTTGCTTCCAATCTCAAACCCCTCAATCCCTCCTTCCTTAGCAACTAGAGAGATCTATCTAAAATGACCATTTCATTCTCCTCTTTAAACCTGCCACCAGTTCCCCACTGTCTGTAGGATGAAGCCTAGCTCCTTATACAAGGCTCTCCATCATCTGCTGTCATTTCCCCTCAGTCTCATCTGTTGCCACTCACTGTCCTACACTTTACACAGACAGTCCTGAACTGCTTGTAGTTTCTATATACACTGTATCTTCTGACAGCACCGTCCCTTCCACCTTGCTGGCCTTCTCCTCCCTCTCTTTAAGATTCAGTGTAGGTAGGAATTACCTCTTTCCGGAACATTCTTTTGTCTCCTTCCTCTCACCCTTGCCTTCCACCCAGGCTGGCTTGGGTACTCATCCAGTGTGTATCTCCATACTTTAACTTACTACATACTATTATTTGTTTTTGTATCTTCCTACATCCTTCAGATTGTAAGCTCCTTGAGGTTAGGGGACAATGTTTTATTCATCTCTTTATTCCCAATACCTAGTGTGGGGCCAGGTGCACAGCAGGTACTTAATAAATATCTGGGACAGGACAATACTTAACACAGATGAATCAGCTTCTGATGGGTGAATCTGAGATATTAACAAGAATAACTGATAGAGAATATCTTCCTGATGTCCTTCAAAATCCACAGGCTGTCACCAATCCAAGTGCTGTGGGCAAGGGCTGAATATTGGTGGTGTCACTTGGGATCAGGAGGCTCCAGGACTTACTAACAGGAGTTTTAGTAACAAGAGCAAGAAGGTGCTTCTCTTAGGATTAGTTGAGGAAACAAACTCACCATCTATGAGAGTTTGAGGATTTCCTTAAAATCACTAAGTAACAAATGGAGTTTACAATCTATTTTACTGAATGAATCTGCTTCTCAACCTATCTCCCTGCTTCTACACAACCCCCCACCCCCACCCCATTCTATTTTCCACTTTGGAACTGGAATGACTCTTACATGTAAATCAGATCCTGAAAGGATATTTTTGCTTATGCCATCATAGAATCAGGGCACAGAGTAAAGTCATTATTTCACGGATGTTCTTTTGATATATAAAAAGTGGGGTGATTCAGAAGATCAGGTACCAGTCTCACCTATTACCATTATTTCTCTCTGGGTGACCTTGGATAGGAAACTTGGCCTCTCTGAGCCTTAGTTTTCTCAATAATAAAATTAAGCTGTAATTTTGATAACCTTTCAGAGTGCTTCTAAGTCTAAAAATTTAAGATATAATGGCTTTGATTAAAGTCTAAAACGTTCAGAGTACTATTTCATGTGGTTATAGCATGAATTTCCATGAGGTATGCAGTAAAAAAACAAAACAAAACAAAAAAACTGAACTGGACAAGCACACCAACAATTTAATGCAGGGCTCTGAGGAAACAGGTTTAGGGGAGGACAGAATGTCAGGAAGGCTTTCCAGAGCAGGCGACCTTTGAACTGAATTTGGATGGTGAGATGAAGAATTATCCAAATGGAAAAGGTATGGAAGAGCATCTCCTGCAGGGGAGTAGCAGGTGCAAAAAAAGGGGTGTGGAGCACGTGCCTGGCAGGCGAGACCACAGCTGTGTGTTTCCAAAGAGCTCTACTACATCCCTAACCAGCCCCTTCCTTTGCTCCATGTCTGTATTCCCCATGGAATCAGAAGCACACAGAGGCCATGTCCCATTTATTTCTGTACTCCCAGCATTTAGCACAGGCCTGGCACCATAGGATACTTAATAAATGCTGATCAAGTAACGCTGGATTCAAGTTCAGATATGGTCATAATGTGGGTTCACTCCTAAACCCTGACAGCCTTTTGGCAAATCCTTGCAGTTCATAAGTAGGGCTGGGCTTGAGAGAAGGAGATGGATCACAACTACTCCCTCTCTACTGTAAAAAAAAAAAAACTGTATGTTTTACTGTTGGTGCCAAAGCAATACCAGTAAAGAACAGAACCTGAAAACAATTCTTGCAAATGTGGATTTTATAAATGTGTTCACACTCATCTAAAAGCCATTCATTCAATAAATGTTTTTTTGGACAAATGAATAACCACATCCCAATTCCCGCTAGGTATAGGTACTGTGCTCAGTGCCATAGATCATTTTGGCACAAGGGTATCAAAACATGCACTTCTCTATGTATTGTCTTCTTTAGTTTTACATCTAATGCAGTACAAGGACAAAAGACTCAGTTGGGGGCCAAGGGAACCAGCTCTCAGTAATCCCACAATGTCCCCTGGGGATTTACAAGGTAGCCAAGAAGAGAGAAATCAACAGTCTGCACCACTGCTGCCTTAGGTTTCAGTTACTATAGTTACAAGCCTGTCTCTCAGGAAGTACAACATACCACACAGTAGGCTCCCTAAAAAGGCCAGGCTGATCATATGAGAATATAGATCTCTGCCTAACTAAAGATGTTTTCCCTTGGAACTTATAATTAATGAAGTGACACTCAATAGTGTGAACGTGACAGAACAAGATACAATAATAATGGGTCTGCTTCCTTCAGACAGAAACAAACAGGCTAGTCCATAAAGAGAGCTAAGAGGAAATGCAAAGCTGGACCCTGCAATTATCTGTTCATTGTGATACATCTTCAGCTACTGGACACGGTATGCTTCCATGCAGGAGACATGTTGGAGAATAAAAACCAAATCCCTGTCCAGGTGGGGAACCAGAGCAACAAGTTTATGTTAGTCCATCTCATAATGAGAATGACATGTTCGCCCTGGCCAGTTTGGCTCAGCGGTTAGAGCATCGGCCTGTGGTCCAGAGAGACCCAGGTTCGGTTCCCGCTAAGGGCACGTACCTAGGTTCCAGTTTATCCCCGGCCCTGGTTGGATCATGTGGGAGGCGACCACTCGATGTGTTCCTTTCACGTCAATGTTTCTCTCTCTCTCTCTCCCTCCCACTCTATCTGAACCAAAAAAATGGAAAAATGTCCTCGGGTGAGGATAAAAAAAAAAAAAAAGAATGACATGTTCATATAATGACTTTATATTTCTGCTATACTTTCTTGCATATTCGTGAATTTATTTATTTTTTTCCTTTATTGACTTTTAGAGAGAGGGGAAGGGAGAGGGAGAGAGAGATAGAAACATCGATGAGAGAGAACATCGACTGGCCGCCTCCTGCATGCCCCCTACTAAGGATCTGGCCCACAACCCAGGCATGTGCCGTGACCGGGAATCGAACCAGTGACCTCTTGGTGCATGGGTCGATGCTCAACCACTGAGTCACACAGGCCGGACCATATTCTTGAATTTAATCTAACCATCTAACACCCTTCCAAGGTGTTATGTACAACACCCACTCCCATTTACAGAAGAGAAAACCAAGCTTCAAAGATGTCAGGCGATTTGCCAAAATGCCACCCAGACAATCAGTGAAAGAACTAAAGAAGCAGCTTGGGCTTGAATCCAGGTCTCTCAGCCCTGCATCCAGTGAGCTTGCTACTGCGCCCAGTGGTGATTAAAAACAAAAACAAAAACAAAAAACCTCACTTGCCTGTCTGAATCCTTGGGAAAGCAACTTGGATGAAATGATTTTCTAGAAGCAAATACCCCCCAGTGATCCTAAAGCTCACAGAGAGGGCCCTATGAGAGGCTTTTACAAACTGGTATCACAGAGCCCTAGGAAAGCTCTATGGTGTAGTTATCAACAAGAATCAGTCTTTTGGTATTTATGAGGGAAAAATATGCTAAGTTTATGAGAGATTCTCTTCCCTCGAACCTATTTCCTTTCCTTCTAAATTAAATTAAATTCTAATATTCATACTGAAGCAACACACTTGCTCCTAAGTAAAATAAAGGACTTCATCTAAAGGCATACAAACTGTTAAATCACAGTAGAGGCAGACAAAAGAAAAATATTACAGTTCCCCAACCTCACTGTAGGACCTTTGGCCATAGCTAAGAAAAACAACCAACAGTTGTTAACACTTAGGTTATGCCAGGCACTGTTTTATCTACTTTACATATATTAACTAATTTAATCCTTCCCAAAACCCCAAGAGGAAGGAGGCATTATCACCTTGACTTTGTAGATGGGAAAACTAAAGCAAGCAGCTTGCCTGAGGTCATGCAGCCAGACCAGGTCTTAACCAAGAGATGCCTTTGACTCTACTTCCTGAGGGGAGCAGTTTACAAAGACTTCTGGGTTTTCTCTCCACCTCCTCATTGGCTCCTAATATGTGAGAAGTGGACATTCCCAGCATTCTTTGGGCTACATTAATAGTGAAGTGGACCACTAAAAATTATGTTTCCCAAACCATGTCATAACACAAACTGTTAATCTGATATAAAGTGACAAAAATAGGATACAAAATTGCCCATTACACTATTATTTAAAACTATAATTATGTACATCTCAATCCTAGTTTTATACACACACACACACACACACACACACAAATGCACAAATAAATGAGAAATACACAAAATATTAACAATGGTTGTTTGAGTTGGTAGTAGAACTCTGGGTGATGTTTTTCTTCACTCATTTATGTAACTGGCCCAAGTTTTCTTCATGAGGAAATTTGTATAATGAAGGTATGAAAATTTTTTTTTAACTTTTTTTTCTTTTTATTCATGTTAGAGAGAGAGAGAGGAAGGGAGAGGGAGAGAGAGATAGAAACATTGATGGCAGAGAACACTGAATGGCCACCTCCTGCATGCCCCACACTGAGGATCAGGCCCACAACCTGGGCATGCGCTCTGACTGGGAATCGAACCAGTGACCTCTTGGTGAATGGGTTGATGCTCAACCACTGAGCCACACGGGCTGGGTGAAGGTATGAAATTTTAAATCATGTCACAACTGGGAGTAATTCTGACAAACTTGCCTGGGAGTAAGGAGTGTGAACTAGAAGAAAATTTAAAGTTCCGGCTGCTGTAACAGGATTGGTTCTGGAATGTGGCATCAGAAGGGTGGGTTAGCTTGGACAGAAAGCATCATATGGGTATATGAGGGTTGCACACAACCCCATGTCATTCAGTGGGTAACATATTTCCCACAGTGGGTGGTGTTGCCAGATGTCATGCTGACCACAATCCCATGTGAGCCAGGGAACCCTGGTCTTCTTTTTTGCTCAGAGCTAAACATGCTGAGAGAGGGTGTTTTCACACAAGTCACTGACAGAGCACATCTGTGACTCTCATGGCTGAATGCTAGTGTTCCTTTTCACCTTTCTGCCCATTTGGCTGGAGCCAGAAGGAAGGGAAGAGAAAGAACAAAGTCAGCGTCTATGCTGTCTATGCTCTGCAACAGATCCAGTTCTGTCAATGACACCTCCTGACAGAGCATGAAAGCCCTCTAAATAAACCTCTGGTAACTCACACTATTTCTTTTCCAAATAAGCTCCTTGTTCACTGCAGAGACAGGGTTGAACTCAGGAACATCATCATCTGTATAACTCAGTATCATCTTTAACCCAAACTGAGAGCTGTGTGGGAATATACAATACAGAATACAGTCTCTGTTCTCATGGAACTTACAGTGTAGCTACACTGATGAGATATTTACACATGAAGAAATCACAACACAGGAAGATAGATAGATACTAATTTTTAAGTACATTAAAGTAAACAATCTTGTATTGCTGGTTATCTTCCAAAACAAACTGCAAGCTTCTTGGGGCTAGGGTTGTTTTGCATTTCTTTAGATACCCTGCAATGTCTATTCAATGCTTTGACTAGAGCAGTGCTCTACATTTGATAAATGTTTTAGACTGGAAATTTTATATATATGTCACTCCTAAATCTATAACCCTGTTGCCTACTTAGCTGGCAGATACCTCTATCCTAAGGAAGGTGACATGCTTCCTTTCTGAAGATGATACTGTCAAGATGACATAACTTTAACCTGGCTACTAAAAGACTATGGGAGAATAGTAGACTTTCACCACTCTGGAAAGCAAGAACTCACACTCAGGAGGGACCTGACTGAAGTTAAAAGCAGTGCATTCCAAAGACTCTTGTAGCCTAAAATTTCAGTATTTCTTTTCCTTAGGAAGGGATATATTTTTTTAAATGTGTCTTGAAATTTACCAATAAAAAAGGCTAAATAAACATTATTTAAGAAACAAGGAATCATAAACATTGGATAGCCCTGGCTGGTTTGGCTCAGCGGTTAGAGCGTTGGCCCTCAGTCCAGAGAGACCTGTTCGGTTCCCACTAAGGGCTCATACCTCGATTGCAGTTTGTCCCCGGCCCTGGCTGGGGTCCTGTGGGTGGCAGCCAGTCAATGTGTCTCTCTCACATCGATGTTTCTCTCTCTCTCTTCCTCCCTCTCTCCCTCCTGCTCTATCTGAAGATAAATGCAAAAATGTCCTCGGGTGAGGATAAAAATAAATAAATTAATTAAAAAAATATTTTTTTAAAAATTGGATAACTATGTACAAAATAAGCCAATTAAAATTCATTGAAGGGGATTGTTAGATTATATACCAAACTGTTGATGGTAGTTATTTCTGGGTGGAGGGCAGGTAAAAGGTGTATATTTGTATGGTTTGAAGCCTGTACAACCAGAGTGTACATTCATGTACAATTTTTGCCAATAAAGAATGTGGAGGAGGCCCGGCTGGTGTGGCTCAGTGGTTGAGTGTTGACCCATGTTCCAAGAGGTCACCGGTTCGATTCCCAGTCAGGGCACATGCCCAGGTTGTGGGCCTGATCCCCAGTGGGGGGCCTGATCCCCAGTGGGGGGCATGCAGGAGATAGCCAATCGATGTTTCTCTCATTGATGTTTCTATATCTCTCCCTTCCTCTCTTTCTAAAATCAATAAAGAAAAAAAAAAAGAAGGGGGAGGAGAGAGAGGGTGGGAAGAGGCCACCATCATCACAAGGAAGGTTGGCAAATGTGTTACTACTACATAGCCACCATTCAACAATACAGAGATTCTGTTACTAATGAAAAAGAAGAAATGGTATTAGTAATTAGTAAGCAACTGAGCAGTCTCTACTTCAGGGAAGAAAAAACACATGCGGAGAAAGGGAGTCACAAACAGATGGTGTAGCTGGAAGATTAGGCGACATAAAGAAGCAATGCTTAAAGAGGCAGGGAGGGGCTTGAGAATAAAGGGCTTTGGATATATCACCCAAGCAAGTCCCTTGCACCTGCGGACCAGTCACTTTAAACCTATGCCCAAGAGATTCAGAATCTTAGGTCTCTGATAAGATTTGAGATTTGCTTTGTTTTTAAGCTCTCCAGGTGAATCTGATTTAGAGACTGGCTTGCTCTAACCTTCCTAATACTGCGACCCTTTAATACAGTTCCTCATGTTGTATGTGGGCGTATCTGCACGTGGGCGGAACCGCCTGGAGATGGATAGAGGAGTGGTGTCTCGGTTCCTAAGTCCATCGGAAATTTGTGTTTTCCGATGGTCTTAGGAGACCCCTGTGAAAGGGTCGTTCGACCCCCAAAGGGGTCGCGACCCACAGGTTGAGAACCGCTGCTCTAAGCCAATGGTTCTCAACAGGATGGTTTCTACCTTTTAGGGGACATTTGGCAAGGTATAACCACATTTTTTTTATGGTCACTACTGTTAAACACCCTACAATGTACAGGGCAGTCTCCCCACAAGCGAGAATCATCCAACCCAAATGTCAACTGCGCTGAGGCTGGGAAACCCGGCTCCAGGCACCAAGGAACCCTAGAAGATTTTAAACAGTGAAGGAATATCCATTCACTCAAATACTGAACAGGAATGGGGATGAGATGGAGGGGATTAGAACAAGTCTTTAAAAATAATTTATGATACAGTAAAACCTCACATCTGACAGTGACTCAGAACAGATTTGAGAACCTAGAAAACAAGAGGCGTTTAAGCAGCAAACAAGGTATTGGAAAGTTCATTAACTTTATTCACTGAAGAATTTCTTCCTCAGTCTGTTTACTCTTATTTTACAAAATCTTCTAAATACTTTGTTTCTCTAGCAGCCTGGTCCTAAGCAGACTAGAAGTTGCCTATTAGAAGAGAATGTTCTCACAGGCAGGAATATTAAGGTCAGAAAAAGTGCCAATTAACAAACTAGGGACAGGACAAACTGTATTTGTAAAAATCAGACTCAGAAATGCAAAATACACAGCAGTTTAGAGTGATTCTTTGAAGGGCCAAACTATCCAATAATCTCCCAAAGGCAACACCACATTAGCCAGCACAGTAACACATCACAATTATGTCCAAGTTTCTTTTTAAACATTTTTTTAAACTGATGTTAGAGAGATGCCCTGGCCGGTTTGGCTTAGCAGTTAGAGTGTCGGCCTGTGGACCAATGAGTCACGGGTTCAATTCTGGTCAAGGGCATGTACCTTGGTTGTGGTTTGTCCCCAGCCCTGGTTGGGGTCGTGCAGGAGGCAACCAGTCGATGTGTCCCTCTCACATCAATGTTTCTCTCTCTCTCCCTCTCTCTCTCTCCTTCCCACTCTATCTGAACAAAAATGGAAAAATATCCTCAGGTGAGGATTAAAAACAAAACAAAACCAAAAAAACTGATGTGAGAGAGAGAGAAAGAGAGAGAAAGAGAAATATCAATGTGAGAGAGAAATATCAATCAGTTGCCTCCCGCACTCACCCTGACCAGGGACTGAGCCCACAACCCAGGCATGTTCCCTGAATAGGAATCAAACCAGTGACTCTTTGGTGCACAGGACGATGCTCAACCAACTGAGCCACACTAGCCAAAGCCAACTATATCCAAGTTTTAAAGCAACAGTTGAAATACATGTATTCTAGTAAATGAAAACATTCTAGTGTATAAAGAAGTAGCATTGCAAATGATGCTAGGAAAACAGTGTGTGAGTATATTATCACATACTCCTAAGAATGGCCAAAAGTGCTGAATACAGAGTAGATGTCAGTCCAAACTGACTGACTGATTGTGAGCAAAGAAGCAATGGAGGGAATCTACAAAAACCCATAGCTAACGTCATATTCAGTGGTGAAAGACTGGATGCTTTTTCCCCAAGATCAAGAACAAGACAAGGCCTGGCCAGTGTGGCTCAGTGGATTGAGCGTCGTCCCATGGACTGAGAGGTCCGGATTCGATTCCCAGTCAGGGCACATGCCCGGGTTGTGGGCTTGATCTCCAGTAGGGGGCGTGCAGGAGTCAGCCAATCAATGTTTCTCCCTCACATGGATGTTTTTATCCCTCTCCCTAAAAAAATTAATAAAACATATTAAAAAAAAGAAAAAGAACAAGACAAGGATATGTGCTCTCACCACTTCTCTTCAACATTGTACTGGAAGTTCTAGTCAAAAGAAATAAAAAGAAATAAAAAACATCCAGATTGGAAAGGAAGAAGTGAAAAAGTCCTCTATGCTTAGATGACATAATCTTGTGTATAGAAAATCCCAAGGAATCCACTAATAATATTAGAACTAATAAGTGAGTTCAGCAAGACTGCAGGATACAAAGTCAATATACAAAAGTTCATTGAGAAGTTCACGTGTCCAGTGGCCCGGACTGCAGGTCTCTCCTTGCAGCCGCCACGCAAGAGCAGAGTACGGGCTGCAGCGGTCAAAGTCATGGCAGGACAGGCGTTTAGAAAGTTTCTTCCTCTCTAGTATTAGTTGAAAGGAGTGCTGCGGAAACTGTAACCAAAGGAGGCATTATGCTTCCAGAAAAACCTCAAGGAAAAGTATTGTAAGCAACAGTAGTAGCTGTTGGATCGGGCTCCAAAGGAAAGGGTGGAGAGATTCAACAAGTTAGTGTGAAAGTTGGAGATAAAGTTCTTCTTCTAGAATATGGAGGCACCAAAGTAGTTCTAGACGACGAGGATTATTTCTTATTTAGAGATGGTGACATTCTTGGAAAGTATGTAGACTGAAATAAACCACTATTGAAATGGCATCATGTGAAGCTGCCCATTCCACTGAAGTTCTGAAATCTTTAATCATGTAAATAATTTGTGTCTTTTTTATAATAAACTAATGATATCCAAACTAATGACATCCAGTGTCTCTTAAAATTTAGTTTCACTGTACTGATACAAACATTTCCAAATAAAAATATATAAATAAATGGTAAAAAAAACTAAACAAACAAACAAACAAGAGTTCACTGAATTTCTACTCACTTGTAACAAACAATCCAAAAATAAAATCGAGAAAACAATTCCACTTATAATAGCATCAAAAGAATAAAATACTTAGGAATAGCCCTGGCCAGTCTGGGTCAGCGGTTAGAGCGTCGGCCCGTGGACCAGAGAGTCCCGGGTTTGATTCCTGCTAAGGGCACGTACCTCAGTTGCAGTTTGTCCCTGGCTCCGGTTGGGGTCGTGTGGGTGGCAGCCACTCGATGTGTCTCTCTCACATCAATGTTTCTCTCTCTCTCTTCTTCCCTCTCTCCCTCCTACTCTATCTGAAGATAAATGCAAAAATGTCCTCGGGTGAGGATAAAAAAAAAATTTACTAGATTTAATAAATAAATTTGGCAAAGTACCAGGATACAAAATTAACATCAAGAAATCGACAGCACTCTTATACACCAATAATGAACTCACAGAAAGAGAAATTTAAAAAATCCCATTTATCATTGCAGCAAAAAAACTAAGATACCTAGGAATAAACTTAACCAAAGAAGTACCTGCTCTCAGAAAACTACTGGACATTGAAAAAAGAAATAGAGGACGATATAAAAAAGTGGAAGCACATACCTTGTTCATGGATTGGAAGAATTAACACCATTAAAATGTCCATACTACCCAAAGCAATCTATAGATTCAATGCAATCCCCATTAAAATACCAACGACATATTTTACAGAACTAGAACAAATACTCCAAAAGTTTATATGGAACCAAAAAAGACCCCGAATAGCCACAGCAATCTTGAAAAAGAAGGACAAAGTAGGAGGGATCACAATATCGGATATCAGGTTATACTACAAAGCCATTGTAATCAAAACAGCCTGGTACTGGCACAAGAACAGGCATATAGTTCAATGGAACAGAACAGAGAACCCAGAAATTGACCCAAGACATTATGCTCAACTAATGTTTGACAAAGGTAGCAAGAGCATACAATGGAGTAAAGACAGCCTCTTTAATAAATGGTGCTAGGAAAATTGGACAGCTACATGCAAAAAAATGAAGCTAGACCACCAACTTACACCATACACAAGAATAAACTCAAAATGGATAAAATACTTAAATGTGACTCGTGAATCCATAAAAATCCTAGAAGAAAATGTAGGCAACAAAATTTCAGGTATCAGACGCAGAAGAATTTTCACTGATACAACGCCTAAGGCAAGAGAAACAAAGGAAAAAAATGAATAAGTGGGACTACATCAAATTAAAAAGCTCTGCACATCAAAAGAAACAAGCATTGAGTTTTGGTTTCATCCGTTGTCAGGCTGGGATTGTGGGGACCCAGAGTGGGGATTCCAGGTCCCAGCCATGAGATGAGGAACCTGAGGCTTTGAGAGGTGAAATGATGAGTTATCCAAGGCGCACAGCTAATTAAGTAGCAGAGCTGGGATTAGAAATCAGATATCCTGCCTCCCAAATTTCTGATCAGGATTGTTAAAACGAGTCTGCGGAAGCAACCCCCTAGCGACTTTTTTTTTTTTTTTAATCCTCACCCGAGGACATTTTTCCATTTTTTGTTCAGACAGAGTGGGAGGGAGAAAGAGGAAGAGAGAGAGAGAGAGAAACATCGATGTGAAAGGGACACATTGAGTGGCTGCCTCCCACACGACCAACCAGGGCCGGGGACAAACTGCAACCGAGGTACGTGCCCTTAGCGGGAACCGAACCCGGGCCTCTCTGGACCACAGGCCGATGCTCCAACCGCCGAGCCAAACTGGCCAGGGCCCTAGCGACTTCTTAAAGCAAATCATTGGGTAACCAGTGGTGGTAAAATTAAATTCTGGAATGGATTAGTGAGAGGTCCTGGCTTGCCTGGATGGCTATATGAATATAGCCTTGGAGCAGAAAGAATATGTAAATGGACAACTGAAGAATAAGTATGGGATGCATTTATCCGAGGAAACAATGTATTGTACATAAGCACACAGAAGAGGAGGATGTGAAGGCGTCAAGCATGCAGTACTTTTCAGACTTGATATTTTTTTTTTATGAAATCTTTTTGGGGTTTTTTTGATATAATTCGTTGAATTTCGTAACAGTTGGCGATTTTTTTTTTTTTATCCTCAGCCGAGGACATTTTCCATTTTTTTGTTCAGATAGAGTGGGAGGGAGAGAAAGGGGGGGGAGAGAGAGAGAGAGAGAGAGAGAGAGAGAGAAACATCGACGTGAAAGGGACACATTGAGTGGCTGCCTCCCGCATGACCAACCAGGGCCGAGGACAAACTGCAACCGAGGCACGTGCCTCTAGCAGGAACTGAACCCGGGTCTCTCTGGACTGCAGGCCGACGCTCTAACCACTGAGCCAAACCGGCCAGGACAACAGTTGGTGATTTTTCACTGACATGTGAGTAAGGTAAATGTATACAGTTGTGGATTTAATTGTAAAGAATTCTTTCATATTTAAGTTTCAGTCATTTTCTTTTTTTTTTTTTTTTTTTTGGTATGTGCCCCTAGCGGGAACCGAACCTGGGACTCTCTGGTCCGCAAGCCAAGCTCCAACCGCTGAGCCAAACCGGCCAGGGCTCAGTCATTTTCTTTTACCTCTGTGTCAGTGTGCAGAATGCAAAAAGAATAAAAAAAAGAAATGAAATAAGCATCAAAATGGAAAGGGAACCCACTATATGGGAGAGCATAATTGCCAACGATACATCAGATAAGGGGTTAATCTCCAAAATATATAGAGTACTCATACAACTCAACAAAAGGAAGACAAAGAATCCAATTAAAAAATGGGCAGAGCCCAGCCGGTGTGGCTCAGTGGTTGAGCGTCGACCCATGCACCAAGAGGTCGCCAGTTCGATTCCTGGTCAGGGCACATGCCCAGGTTGTGGGCCAAATCCCCAGTTGGGGGCATGCAGGAGGCAGCCAATCGATGTTCTCTCTCATCGATGTTTCCATTTCTCTCTCTCTCTTCCTTCCTCTCTCTCTAAAATGAATAAAGAAAAAAAATTAAAAAAAAAAATGGGCAGAGGCTCTAAATAGACACTTCTTCAAACAGGACATACAAATGGCCAAGAGACATGAAAAAATGCTCAGCGTCACTAACCATCAGAGAGATGCAAATTAAAACAATTGTGAGGTATTACCTCACACCTATCAGAATAGATGCCATCAACAAATCATCAAACAACAAGTGCTCGCGAGGCTGTGGAGAAAAGGGGACTCTAGTACACTGCTTCTGGGAATGCAGACTGGTGCAGCCACTGTGGAAAACAATATGGTGTTTCCTCAAAAAATTAAAAATTGATCTGCCATTTAACCCAGTGATCCCACTTCTAGGAATATATCCTAAGAAGCCTGAAACACCAATCAGAAAGAATATATGTACCCCTATGTTTATAGCAGCACTATTTACAATTGCTAAGATCTGGAAACAGCTCAAGTGTCCATCAATAGATGAGTGGATAAAAAAGCTGTGGTACATATACACCATGGAATACTATGCAGCTGTAAGAAAGAAAGATCTTTTATCCTTTGAAATGACATGGAGTAACCTGGAGAGTATTATGTTAAGCGAAACAAGCCAATCAGAGAAAGACAAATACCACATGATCTCACTTATTTGTGGAATATAATGAACAAAATAAGCGGATGAACAAAACAGACCCAGAGACATAGAAGTAGGGTACAGACTGACAAACCTCAGATGAGGGAGGTGGGGGGAAGGGAAGAGATAAATCAAATAACTTAAATGTTTATATGCATAACCAATGGACATAGACAACATGCCCGGGGGATGGGGGGGATCAGGAGGAGGGTGTCAATGAGGGAAAAAGAAGAAACATCTGTAACAAAAATAAATTAATAAAAAAACAAAACAAAATGTACCCTTATTCCTTAGTAAAGTCGCTGGTACATGGCAGATGCTCAAAAATTATTTGTTGACTTTTTGATTAGCAGAATATTTTTGGTACAAGGTAACAAGATTTATTAAGCACCATTATTAAGTCTACTTTTTGGTACTGGAGACACAAAAATGAAACCTCACTCCAGGAATAGGAGTGACAGATGAACAAATAACAGTGTAATGTGATAAAGACGGTGCCAGCATTCTTGTATTAATCATAGTATTTTTTTTCTGCTTACAAGCTCTTAAGTTTATGCATTTATTTCTCAGCTCCCTTCTGCCTGGACACATCCCACTCTTTATTCAGTTCAGAGTAAGGTAGGAGTACATGTACCATATTGTATTTAATGTGGTGAAATTACTAAGGCATTAAATCTTAGGAAAGCTGTGTCTTACTTTTTGTCAAAATACATATTATAGGGATTGCAATCCTAGGTACTCTGGTTTAGATAAACCTAAATTCAACACTTTACCCCACCTCCCTCTATACATATACTAATTGGACAAATAGTTACAAGAGTACTCATAATAATGCCTGGACATAGTCATGGTGATGAGGATTTAGAGCTCTTAGTCTACTGAGGGAGGGAGGTAAGTAAACAGAGAAATAAAGCAATGCAGAAGGTACTCGATAGTGCTGTACTAACGGTATTATGTTCCCAAAACTACTAAACAAAATGCATACAGAGACTTTTGTGTTACAGACATCCTTACCCCAGCCTGACACTGAAATGATGAACTCATTCTTTTTAACATGGGCATTTACTGCATAAATTATACATACCTTAGGGAAAGACGTGGGGACTCATAGATTGAAAGAGTTAAATTCCTGGTAAATATGTCAACCAAGTAGCAAAAAATAATCCATTTTTTAAAAAGTGCCTGCATACTGAATCCACCTTCCATTTTTGAAAAAAAAAAAAAAAAAAAGAGAGAAACAGTATCGGTAAGCTTTTAAATTTATTTGCTAAGCTGCGTATTAAAGTAAACAATAAAAATCACCAAATGACTATAATATATCTACTTCTAACTTTGGGTCCTTTGGCACATTATATTACTCAAATCCTCCCTTGAAGAGTAATAGGCTCACTTTTTCTAGTAAGACAGCATGGTGTTGTGGGAAAGAATAGGATTTGGTCAGAAAACCTAAGTCCTACTCTGTCACTGGCTGTGTAAAGTGAATACCTCATTTAACCTTTCTGAACCTGTCTCCACACCTATCAAATGGATATATCATTTGCCCAAATCATCTCAGAGGTATGAAATGAGTACCAAGTAAGATAATAGATGCCAGATTTATTTTTTATAAACTACAAATCAATATAGAAAGAGTAATTATTATTCATATCTGTATGCCAGTGCTTAGAAAGTGCCTGGTACGCGTTTACTCAATAAATATCTGTGAAATAAATTAATATCTCAATTGCTCCTGGAGCACAGATCAATGAGAGTTCTAGTTGGCTATAATTCAGAAGCCTCAATAAGATGTGGAAAGACTTACCTGTTTACATTAAAACCGATTGTTTAGTAGGGATTTAAATTGATTTTTAAATTCACGGGTGGTCAAAATGCCTTTTACCTCTTTTTGCTTCCTGCTCTGCCTTTAAATTATATTTCTGCCTATTGTCACTTCTACCAGGTAGTGAACAAAAATGAGGGAATCATTCAACTGTGGACCAGTCAGTTTCGCAAGTTTTTATTAGTGTCAATAAAAACCAGTAAAGTCCTGGCCGGTTTGGCTCAGCGATTAGAGCATCGGCCTGCAGACCAGAGTCCCAGGTTTGGTTCCCACTGGGGGCACGCACTTCGGCTGCAGTTTGTCCTGGGCCCCAGTTAGGGTTGTGTGGGTGGCAACCACTCGATGTGTCTCTCTCACGTCGATGTTTCTCTCTCTGTCTTCCTCCCTCCCTCCCACTCTATCTGAAGATAAATGCAAAAATGTCCTCGGGTGAGGATAAAGAAAAAACCAGTAAAGACCAAGAACTGTGTCCTTTTGTTTCTCTGACTTGAATTTCTATTGATATTGAGAGCTACTGGCTTTATTATCTGGCCGGGAGAAGATAAATTATGGGTAGCAAATTAAAGTCTAGGCATATGCTTCAGGAAAGCAAAAATATAATTTCAGCAAAATACTACTTAATCCATTCTTTGCTTTTATAAAAAGGGTGCTTCAAAGTATTGGTTCACCAAGTTCACACAATTCCTATTCAGATTGCTCATCGAGGCTAATACTTTTTTTTTTTTTTTTTTTGCTTAATTGGGAACAAACTTCACTAGGCATCTCTAACAGCAGTGATTTATAATGAAGATGATATAGGAGACCAACTGCAATGCCCTCTGGTGGCCTAAAGGTTTCTCCATATCTGCGATTGCAAATAATAAAAACCCCAGCCAGCCTGGCTGGTGTGGCTTAGTGGATTGAGTGTAGTCCCATGGACTGAGAGGTCCCAGTTCCATTCCCAGTCAGGGCACATGCCAGGGTTTCGGGCTTGATCCCCAGTGTGGGAAATGCAGGAGGCAGCTGAATGATGTTTCTATCTCTCTCCCTTCCTCTCTCTCTAAAAAATCAATAAAAATATATTTTAAAAAATCCCCAGCCATTTTCTATCAAATAGGAGCCCATTAATAAATTAAAAAGTCAACACAGATAAATTGTAAAAGTCTTTTTTGATTTTCAAAACCATCAGCCCTGGCCTATTTGGCTCAGCGGATAAAGTGTCAGCCTGCAGACCAAAGAGTCCTGGGTTCGATTCTGGCCATGGGCACGTACCTCGGTTTGAGGTTCGTCCCCGGCCCTGGCTGGGGTCATGTGGGTGGCAACCAGTTGATGTGTCTCTCTCACATCGATGTTTCTCTCTCTCCCTCCTTTTCATTCTGTCTGAAGATAAATGTAAAAATATCCTTGGGTGAGGATTAAAAAAAAAAATACCATCAGCCCTGGCTGGTTTGGCTCAGCGGTTAGAATGTCGGTCTGCGGACCAGAGAGGCCCAGGTTCGGTTCCCACTAAGGGCACGTACCTCGGCTGCAGTTTGTTCCCGGCCCTGGTTGGGGTCGTGTGGGTGGCAACCAGTCAATGTGTCTCTCTCACATTGATGTTTCTCTCTCTCTCTTCCTCTCTCTCTCCCTCCCGCGCTCTATCTGAAGATAAGTGCAAAAATGTCCTCCGGTGAGGATAACAAACAAAACAAAAACACCATCATAATCATTAAAGCATTTCTATAGAGTGGAACCCCATGTTCATGGTGACTCAAAAAATGATTAAAAGCAAATCCATGCCCTCTAGACTTTGCCATCTAACAAAGGCACAAGAACTAGGATGCAGATGTGGAACCAAAACTCAAAGGGAAAAACTGAGAAAATAACATGGGCTTTGTAGAATTAAATAAGAATATATGTAAAGCATCCAGTATGGCAACTGGTATACAGTAGGTGCTCAATAAATGGTAGCCATTATTATTATACTTTAGTATGTAATATTTATTGATCTTAGCTAACTGCTAGAATTTTTTTCAGCTCTAAACTCCTATAACACTTAATTTTGACATGCCTCCTTTAACTCTATTTCATAGGATGGTTTTAAGAATTCAATGAAAAAGCATAGAAAGCCCAGCCCCTGGCATACAACAATGCTTCCTCCCTATCACACTCAGAATAGAATTTCCCCTGCCAACATAGAGGCGAAGAAATAAAGTGTTTATGTAGTCCAAAGCGACAATGAACATAAAGGGACAGAATTAAATTTTTTTTCTTTATTTTTAGAGAAAGAGGAAGGGAGAGGGAGAGATAGAAACATCGATGAGAGAAAACATCAATTAGTCGCCTCCTGCATGCACCCCACTGGGGATTTGGCCCACAACCTGGGCATGTGCCCTGACTGGGAATCAAACCAGCGACCTCTTGGTGCATGGGTCGACACTCAACCACTGAGCCACACCGGCTGGGCTGGACAGAATTAATTTAATAACATGTCACAGCATATCTTTTGACCCAGTAGCTGGATTCCTGAAAATTTTCTCAAAGAAAATAATCAGGAAAGTATAAAATGATGCATATATTAAGGACTTTATCATTACAATTATAAAAGCACAAAGTTGGAAACAACCCAAAAGTCCATTAATAGGAGTCTAAATAATGATACAGTCATACAATGTAATTCTATGGAGCAACTAAAATTATGAGATAGGTATTTATTGACATTAAATTATATTTGAGCCCAGCCAGTGTGGCTCAGTGGTTGAGTGTCGAACCATGCACCAAGAGGTCACCAGTTTGATTCCCAGTCAGGGCACATGCCCAGGTTGTGGGCCAAATCCACAGTGGGGGGCATGCAAGAAGTGGCCAATCAATGTTCTCTCTCATCAATGTGTCTATCTCTCCCTCTCAAATCAAAAAAGAAAATGAATAAATAAATGAATAAATAAATAAATAGAATATCAAGAGGTCTGAATTCCTGTTTTCAACTCCTTATCCTTTGCTATGGGACCTGAGCCAGATCTGTGTCTCAATTTCCCCATCTATACATTGTAAGTTATTAAAATAAATCTCACAGTAGAGAATGAATGTGTTAGAAAGTCTGTAAATGTCATACATATAAACTAATTGCAAATTAAAAAATAAAGCGGACTTTCTCAATTTTTAAATTCCCTTTTCCTTATGTTTCCATTGCTTTTATAATTTTTAATCTAATAACAAATGCATGATAAAGTACTCAGGGTTTTAGCCTAAACTAGACTCTCAACTATTTTCAAGTACACATTTTCACATTGATTAGATAAGGCAAGTCCAGATCTGACAGTCGCAGCAATTAGCCTAAACTGCTCTTGCCAGCTAATTTTCAGAGGTAGAACAAAATAATTCATGTTATGTCTAATTTTCAAAGTATTTAAAATTATATTTTAAATTCATAGAGTACAGGGAATATACAGTGTGGGGCAAAAGTAGGTTTACAGTTGTGAGTATGGGAAACAGAGTTTATTCTTGTATTATTAATTATTGTATTATTTTCCATATGAACAACTGTAAACCTACATTTGCCCCCAACCTGTATCTTTTTACTTTAGATCCAATGCTAACTGTAGACAGAACTATTAAGTAGGATGGGAGTCCTGATTACCTCTTCTCCCTTGTTTCATGCAGGCTCTCAATGGCCTGATGCTCTTCCCCCTCCCCCAATCCAACGTGTTCAAATCAGACAATTCAAATCCGTGTACAAATAAGAAAGTGTTATCTTCTTTCTTCTTTGCAAATGCTATTTATTTCCTCTGTTAAGAAGGTCCTATACTGCACTGGCCAGTGTGGCTCAGTTGGTTGAGCGTGGTCCCATGGACTATAAAGTCATCGGTTCAATTTCTGGTCAGGGCACATGCCCAGGTTGTGGGTTTGATTCCAGTTGATGTTTCTTTCTCTCTCTCCCCCTCTCCCTTCCTCTCTCTCTAAAATTAAAAAAAAAAGAAGGTCCTCTACTCACTACTTGGTGTGTTCCTAATTCCAATGTCGCCTTCTGATCACAGACAGACCAAGACAGAGTTGGGCCTGGCCTCCCCATGCTCTCAGAGCAACTCCTGAATATTTATAGTACATTTCTCATCAGAACTCATCAGTGACGGAATTCCAAATTGTTTTTTGTCTGACTTCCATGCTGAACAATGAGCTACATGACAGCAGAGACTGAGTATTATTCATTTCTGGATAATCCCAGAAATTGATATAGTGGTAGGTATTCAAAAATGATTTCTTGCCCGGCTGGTGTGGCTCAGTGGATTAGGTGTCATCCCATGGACTGAGAGGTACCATTTCGATTCCCGGTCAGGGCACATGCCTGGGCTACCGGCTCAATCCTCAGAAGTGGGAGTGCAGGAGGCAGCTGATGGATGCTTCTCTCTCTCCCGCTCTCTGTCTCTAAAATATCAATAAAAACATATTAAAAATGAAAGATTTCTACTCCAGCCGGTGTGGCTCAGCGGCTGAGCGTCGACCCCATGCACCAAGAGGTCGCTGGTTCAATTCCCGGTCAGGACACATGCCCAGGTTGTGGGCCTGATCCCTAGCTGGGGGCATGCAGAATGTGGCCGATGATGTTCACTCATCAATGTTTCTATCTCTTTCTCCCTCTCTCTTTCTCTCTCTCTAAAATCAATAAAGGGGAAAAAAATTAAAAAAACAAAAAAGATTTCTTGCCCTGGCTGGTGTGGCTCAGTGGTTAGAGTGTTGGCCTGCACACAGAAGAGTCACAGGTTCGATTCCCAGTCAAGGGCATATACCTGGGTTGCAGATTTGATCCCCTGCCCCAGTTGGGACATGTGCAGGAGGCAACCAATCCATGCGCCTCTCTCACATTGTCTTTCTCTCTCTCCTCCACTCCCTCTCTCCCTTTCACTCTCTAAAAAAAAAAAAAAAAAATCAATGTAAAAATATCATTGGATGAGAATTAACCAAAAAAAAACACACCCCCAAACAAATGGAAAGAGAAAATACTACCACAAAGAAAGTAGAGCATAGTTGATTTTCTTGGTTCAAACAGTATTATCTGATGGAGATTTTATAAATATATATACATATATATATATATATATATATATATATGTATATATATATATATATATATATATATATATATATGTATATATATATATATATATATATATAATTATTATTTTTTTGTTAATCCTCACCCGAGGATATTTTTCCATTGATTTTTAGAGAGAATGGAAGGGAGGGAGGGGGAGAGAAAGTAAGACTAAGGGAGGGAGAGAGAGAGAGAAACATTGATCGATTGGTTGCCTCCCATATGTGCCCTTACTGGGAATTGAACTAGCAACCTTTCAGTGCAGCACAGGAAGATGCTCAACCCACTGAACCACTCTGGCCAGGCTATTTTAAATATTTTTATTGATTTTTAGAGAGAGGGAAAGAGAAATATCGATGTGAGAGTGGAACACTGATCAGCTGCCTCCTGCACACCCACTACTGGGGATGGAGCCCGCAACCCAGGCATGTGCCCTGACCAGGAAAGGTGAAGAAGTGACTTGTTTGTGCCCGTGATGCTACTGAGTGATAGAATGAAAATCTGAACCCAGGTTTGGCAAAAAATGCAGTGTTTTCCACTGAATCATATCTATCCAAACAGCCACATTCCTCATCTATAATAATATTATAATAATAGTTGTTGCTAACATTTATCTAGCTCTTCTCATGTGGCAGCACTGTGCTAAAACAATTTATATGATCGTATTTAATCCTCACAACCACACTGTTTTATTAAGATCTCCATTTCACAGTTGAAGAAACTGAGTTTTATACAAGTTCAATAATTGCTTTGTTTCCACAGCTGGTAAGAAATAGGATCAGAGCTGAACCTAATTCCAGAACCCATTCTTTTAATCACTACTTTAGACTACAGGAAACACTCTAGTCCTGGCTCCAACCAGGCAAGTCATTTGATAGTTCTATCTCAATTTCCTTGTTAATTAAATGGGGATATTGTTATTTGTCCCTATCTATTTCACAGAGATATTGGGATTATAAAATGAGAAAGTGTATAAGCTTAAGAAGGAAAATTGCTATATAAATCTAGGCACTGTCACAAGTTTCATTCTGATCTTCCCTCTCCCAAGATCATAAAGGGATTTAGCTGACATCATTAGCTCTCAAACGTCCTCTGAAGTGGGTAGTGAGTATTATTATCTCCACTTATCAAAAAGCTGAAGCACAAAGAGATGACGTAATTTGCTAGTCAGTGGCAGAGTTGGGAATAAAACCCAAGATTCTAACTCCCACTGCTTATGTTCTTATGGCAAATCCTATTTCTGTGTTTCAAACTTAACTGTAAAATAGACATGGGTAGAAATTTTAGAGTCCACTTCAAAACCCAGATTAAATACTTACAGAAATTAAATTTTCTACTGCAGTGATAATATAATCTCTAAGGCTCTTAATCCTCACACTCTAGAGAAACTGCAAAAAAGAATCAAAAAGAAAAATTTCAATTTCCCAACTCCTTAGTTCTCTCAAATAAAGGTTAAAAAACTGGGTGAGTCATTACCTAGTTTCAACTAGTGAGTCTATAAACTTCCACAGGGACATAAAACCTCAATATTAAGTTGTTCCCTCACAAAAATCAGAAAAAAGCATCAAATACATTCTCACATCATAAACACTTAATGTGATTATGTAATTAGACTTGGGAATTATATGAACATACCAATCCACAATACCCTGTGCTCAAAAATTCAAGTTCCAAAGTGAACTGTATAATTAAAACAAAAAGTACACATGGCACCTTTATGATCATTCTTCTCCTGTATAAAAATCAAAATCAGTTTTGTACTTCCCACCCAAGCCCCAGCACAGACACTCACAAACCTTAAGTGAAATAAAAAGTGGTAATGAGCTAATTCTACTATTCTGTCCTAAATAGGGAACAAGTATTCAGTCTAGTCCCCAGATTAGTAGCTCCTCCTAATTCTTGTTTTCTAGAACAACACAATGATCTTTCAATTATTATTAGTTTGATAATCACATGTTTTGAAATCATCAGAGGCCAGAGAGAAAATAGGAGAAAGAAATTTCTACTTTCGAAGTAGAACTAAGTAACGGAGTCCACAAACACTTCATTATTACTCTCTCTGAAAAAATATCTTTATTTATATTTATAAATAAAAAAACTGTCTGCCTGGCTGGTGTGGCTCAGTGGATTGAGCATTGGTCCCATGGACTGAGAGGTCCCAGTTCGATTCCCAGTCAGGGCACTTGCCTGGATTATAGGCTCAATCCCCAGTAGGGGTGTGCAGAGGCAGCCAATCGATGTCTCTCTCTCACATCGATGGTTCTATCTCTCTCTCCCTTTCTTTCTCTCTAAAAAATCAATAAAACAGCCTGGCCGGTGTGGCTCAGTGGTTGAGCGTCGACCCATGCACCAAGGGGTCACTGGTTCAATTCCTGGTCAGGGGACATGCCCAGGTTGTGGGCCCAATCCCCAGTGGGGGGCATGCAGGAGGTGGCCAATCGATGTTCTCTCTCATCGATGTTTCTCTCTCTCTCTCCTTTCCTCTCTCTCTAAAAAAAAAAATCAATAAAACATATTATAAATAAATCTGTCATTTTGTTATAGGGACAAAAACTAAGTCATCGGAACCCAAAGAGCTGTTCTACTAATGTCAAGAGTTTGTTTCTTGAGATGTCTAAATTCACTCCTAGCTACATAATACCACCTTAACCTGTGCTAGGATGGAAAAGCAAATGATGACATACGACTCCTGGTTTTTCAGAGGTTGTTTTAATACATTAGTCCATCTTTCCTTTGAGAAAAATATTTGCCTTGGTTTCTATAATTGAAAACAATCATATCATCTGTTGGGTCAGGTGTGCTACGGTCTATCAAACTTTAATTCGAGTATGATCACCTGTAGGTCTTGTTAACATAGAGAATATAATTCAGAAGGTCTGGGACTACATGTCCAACCAAATCCCAGGTGATGGCAATGCTACTGCTTGACGCACTACACTTTGAGTAGCAGGACTCTAAGGAATGTTTCCAAATAGAAATAATCTCTATCAGATGTTTATTGTTAAAAAAAAATACAGACTCCTCCAAGAGTTTTCAAAGGGAGATAATATTCTGGAGCCTAAACAAGATGTTTGCTACCTTCCCTTGTTATGTGATTTTTACTAGGTAGTTGTAAATACAATGTAATACCTTAATACAAGGCATGTCCTTGGTGCTGACAATTTATTGGGGCTTGACTTGATTGGACTTCATATGGATGAACATAAAACTTCAAGCTTTTTGTAATAAAAGAGTTGATTCAAAATAAATATTTTAAAATTATGTCAAATACTAATGAATAAGTGATGTTTACAAATAGTTTATAAGAGAATCATTTGGGATTAATAATTTTCATTTCTCCCACAAAATAAATAGCTTGTGTACTAAAGAAGATACCTTCCCTTAAGCAGGAAAAAAAAAAAAGCCAATAAAAATAAAATCATGCTCTCACCACATAGTCATAATATTATTTTCAGTGAGGAAAATAGCAAGATTAAGACAAAAAGTACATGAAGAGAACCTGGGGGAGGGTTCAGGGAAAGAGAACAGCTGGTAAATTTAAGAAAGATTTTAACTAGAAAAGATTACACATGAGAGTACCAGTCCATTCTCCTTAAGAAAACTAATTAACTGGACAAACTTTTAATTTTAGGTTTTCAATAATGCTTTCTCTTCATATGACCATTAGTCTAACCTCCCCCCAAAATTCAACCAACCATCATAAAAATTAAGTTGGTGACAGGTTCAGCTGGCTATACTCTAATGTTTACCCTTAAATGCTTTTGAAGCCAATGAGGGTAAAAAAATCCATGGTGAAAAAAGCAAGAGTAAAAAAAGAATCACTTCTCTTAGCACAGAAGGAAACCCCCATCTTGAGCACCTTTCCTCACTCTGCAGGGTAAGTGTCTCAATGCTTGTGCGCACTCTTCAGCCCCATAACTGTGAAGGTAGCAGCCGTCAGTTTCTCATACACAAGGAACATGAGAGCAGCAGTGAGGACCGTCTGCAGCAGTTTGGCTTCAAGGCCTTTGTAGAGTCCCATTATTCCAAATCGTCTAAAAGGAAAGAAATTTGAAAAAAAAATAAATAAAAAAGGTTTTCTTTATAAAAGTTATCAACTCCTGCATTAAAAAAACAGGCTGCTTTGACAGCTCCTTTGCAAAGGTTTATCCTCAGGATCAAAACAAGCAATCGAAGTTTTAGATATTAACAGACTTCTGTTGTCAAAGTACTAATCTTTAATTTGAGGACTGATTAAAATATAGTATTCATGAGCCACCAATCCTTTGTTTTTATAATCACCATTAATTAGCGGAATGCTGACAATATCACAGATAGGATGCAGATCCTAAAACTATCTTAATACCAAGATCTGAGATCTAACTAAGAACTTTTAGATCTTTAACATTCTCACAACTCAGTTATGTCAACAGTCCTTAAAGGGTAGGAAAGCTGCAAATTGGTTTAGATCATTTTAGCTTCAACAGAACTAGGCAAAGTAACAGAAATGAAATCCACCCAATTTTCAGTCTTTCCATACATTTGATCTTCTAATCCAGTGGTTCCCAAATTTAGCATACATCAGAATCATCTGAAGGGCTTCTTAAACCACAGATTGCTGGGTCACATTCCCAGAGTTTTTGATTTATTTATTTATTTTTCAAATCTTAAAAAAAATTTTTTTTTTCTTTATTGATTTTAAAGAGAGAGGAAGGGAGAAGGAGAGAGAGTTAGAAACATCGATGAGAAAGAACATTGATTGGCCGCCTCCTGCATGCCTCACACTGGGGATCAGGCCCACAACCTGGGCACGTGCCTTGACCGGAAATCGAACCAGCGACCTCTTGGTGCATGGGTTGATGCTCAACCACTGAGCCACACTGACTGGGCTTTTTTTTTTTTTTTAATTCCTCACCTGAGGATACTTTTCCATTTATCATCAGACAGAGAGGGAGGGAGGGAGAGGGAGAGAGAGACAGAGAGAAACATCGATGTGATAGAGCCACATCCACTGGCTGCCTCCCATACGACCTGACCAGGGCTGGGGACAAACCACAACCCAGGCATGTGCCCTGACCAGGAATTGAACCGACAACCTTTTGGTGCATGGGGTGACACCCAACCAACAGCCACGCTGGCCAGGGCCAGGAGATTCTTTTTTTAAAAATTTTTTCTTTCTTTATTGATTTTAGAGAGAGGAAGGGAGAGGGAGAGATAGAAACACTGATGAGAGAGAACATCGATTAGCCACTTCCTGCATGCCCCCCACTGGGGATTTGGCCCACAACCTGGGCATTGGCCCTGACTGGGAATCTAACCAGTGACCTCTTGGTGCATGGGTCGATGCTCAACCACTAAGCCATACTGGGTGGGCTACAAGATTCTTAATCAAAAGTCCGGAGAGGCCTGGCATATTACAGTGCACTGTCCAATATGGTAGCTACTAACCACATGTGGCAATTAAAATTACATTTTAGAAATTCAGTTTCTCAGTTGCACTGGCCATATTTCAAGTGCTCAACAGCCACATGTGGTTATTGGCAACCGTACTGGACAGTGCAGATATTTCCATCGTTGTAGATGGAATGCTCTTCATTCATCCAATAGTTCTTGAGTGCTTACTGAGCATCTGAATTTGAACATCTGGCTTTGCCTCCATCTCTCTGGTGCTTGGCAAGTGACTTTCTTTCTCTAACCCTGTTTCCTGATCTGCAACAATGAGAATATAGTCACCCTTCCACACTCACAAGGCTGAGGGAGAACCAAACAAAATAAAAGATGTGAAAATACACTGGATTTGAAAACAACATAACCCTATAGATTTCTAGTTAACACTACCTTATTAACATTCTTGTTAATGACATTATTCTTAACTCCCACAATGCTGGTAGAAATGGAAATTGTTATTTTTTAAGGTAAATTTGGCAATGTCAATCAAAATTTTGTATGTTCAAATTCCTTAACCAGCCTGGACGATATGGCTCAGTGGTTGAGCATCAACCCATGCACCAAGAGGTCACTGGTTCGATTCCTGGTCAGGGCATATGCCCAGGTTGTGGGCCAAGTCCCCAGTGGGGGGCATGCAGGAGGCAGCCAATCGATGCTCTCTCTCATCGATGTTTCTATCTCTCTCTCCCTCTCCTTTCCTCTCTCTCTAAAATCAATAAAAAAAATTTTTTTTAAAGCTTTAAAAAAAAAACAAAAAACCAAATTCCTTAACCAGGTAATTCCACTTCAAGGAATTTTCTCTATAATTATATCCATTCAGGTGTATAAAGCTAAATTTATGGGCTATTCATTTAGTAATGTTTGTAAAGGCAAAAACCTGAAAAAAACTATCTATCTAAAATAAGTGTATTAGTGCCTGGCTGGTGTTGCTTAGTGGATTGAACATCGTCCCATGGATAGAGATCCTGGTTCAATTCCCGGACATGGAACATGCCCAGGTTGTGGGCTGGATCCCAAGTAGGGGGAGTGCAGGAGGCAGCCGATCGATGTTTCTCTCTCACATTGATGTTTCTATCTCTATCTTCCTCTCTCTATAAAAAAACCAAGCCTGGCCAGTGTGGCTCAGTGGATTGAGCATCATCCCATGGACTGAGAGGTCCTGGTTTGATTCCCAGTCAGGGCCCATGCCTGGGTTGTGGGCTCAGTCCCCAGTAGGGGGCGTGCAGGAGGCAGCCAATAGATGCTTCTCTCGCATCAATGTTTCTATCTCTCTTTCCCTTCCTCTCTCTGAAAAACCAATAAAAACATATTTTAAAAAAAACAATAGAAACATATTTAAAAAAAATAAGTGTATTAGTCAATACATTGTGGTATGTTATGTAATAAAACTTAGTAGTCACTATTTAAAAATAAGATAAATTTATAGATATTGATGTGAAGGGTTGTTTGTGATATTACATATATAAAAAGGCAAGCTGCAAGAGTATTACCATATGATACCATTTACATAAAAATGAATACCCAAGCCCTGGCCAGTTTGGCTCAGCAGTTAGAGCATTGGCCCGTGGACCAGAGAGGCCCGGGTTCGGTTCCTGCTAAGGGCACATACCTCAGTTGTGGTTTGTCCCTGGCCCCGGTTGGGGTTTTGTGGATGGCAGCCAGTCGATGTGTCTCTCTCACATCAATGTTTCTCTCTCTCTCTCTCTTCCCCCCTCTTTCCCTCCCGCTCTACCTGAAGATAAATGCAAAAATGTCCTCAGATGAGGATAAAAAATAAATAAAATAAAATAAAATGAATACCCAAAATATATGTTTTATATAATATTCTGGAAATACATACCCTATATACTCTTAACTATTAACAGTGACTACCTCTTGGAAAAGGGAGAGGAAAGAGAAAAGAGTGAGTGTACATGTATTTACAGCTTAATTGAAGTTTAACTGATTTCAAATTGATGAATTTTGACTGATGTACATACCCATGAAACCACCACCACATTCAAGATAGTGAACATATCATCACCCCCAAAATTATTCTCACGTCCCTTTGTAATCATTCCCTCCCTCCTCCTACCCTGGCCCCAGGTAACTACTGATCTGCTTTCTATCACTACAGATTATTTGCATTTTCTAAGTTTGACATAAGTGGAATCGTGTCTGACTTCTGTTTTTTTTGTTGTTTTTTTTTTAATCCTCACCCAAGGACATTTTTGCATTTATCTTCAGATGGAGTGGGAGGGAGAGAGGGAGGAAGAAAGGGAGAAATACATTGACGTGAGAGAGACACATCGACTGGTTGCCATCCACAGACCCCAACCGGGGCCAGGGACAAACCACAACCGAGGTAGGTGCCCTTAGCAGGAACCGAACCCAGGTCTCTCTGGTCCGCGGGCTGATGCTCTAACTGCTGAGCCAAACCGGCCATGGCAAGTGTCTGATTTCTTTCACTTGGCATAATTATTTTGAGATTCATCCATGTTGTTGCATGAATCAATAGTTCCTTCTTTTTTATTTCTTAGTAGTATTCCATTATATAGATATCACAATTTTTGTATCTATTCACCTGATGATGAACATTTGAGTTGTTTCCCATTTTTGACGCTTACAAATAAAGTTTCTATTAACATTTGTGTACAAGTTTTGTTTTTTTTTGTTAATACTCACCTGAGGTTATTTTTCCATTGATTTTTAGATAGAGTGGAAGGGAGGGAGGGAGGAAGGGAGAGAGAGAAACATTGATGTGAGAGAGACACATCGATTGGTTGCCTCCTGCACAACTCCAATCAGAACTAGGGATCGAATCTGCAACCCAGGTACGTGCCCTTGACCAGGAATCAAACCCATGACCCTCTGGTCCTCGGGCATCGCTCTAACTGCTGAGCCAAACAGGCCAGGACTCCACCAATTCTTTATCTTTGATTTTATTTTTTATCCCAAGAATGTTCTATTTTTATAATAAATTTATTTATCTTCAAAATATCTTACATCTAGGAACAATAATACAGTAGTTTTGGCTTCAACAGAGGCCCTTGCCTTATTTGATGTCCCTGAGGATCAGTTTCTTTCAATGAAACAGAGAAATGACAAAAGTACATGCTTCATAGGACTATTGTTAGGATTAAGTGAGACTGCCCACATACAGTATCAAGCTCAGTGTCAGCCACAAAGCAAACACTCAAAAATGTTAGCTACTCTCGCCTGACCGGTGTGGCTCAGTGGTTGAGCGTCGACCCATGCACCAAGAGGTCGCTGGTTCGACTCCCGGTCAGGGCACATGCCCAGGATTGTGGGCCAAATCCCCAGTGGAGGGCATGCAGGAGGTGGCCAATCGATGTTCTCTCTCATCAATGTTTCTATCTCTCTCTCCCTCTCCCTTCCTCTTGCTCTAAAATCAATAAAGAAAAAAAAAATTAAAAATGTTACTCTCATCATCATCGTCATTATAATTGTTATTACTCTACCTACTCCTCCACCTTCCTTCCTCACTATGACTACTGCTCTATAATATCTGCTTATTTCTATCTATGAGAAAGATCACAGGACATGCCATTGACGGAAGTACCACTTAGGCAGAATGGTCTCTATATTAGATTTTGGAGGGTTCCCATTCTAAAGGAGTTCTGCATATTTATAACTAACAAAGACTAAAGACCTGAACTTTTCCCTAATTTCTCAAAGTACTGTCATATTTCACCAAGCCCCTAAAATGAGAAATGTCTGAGCACAGCATCCAAGGGAGTTTCCAGACTGCCACTGTCAAGGCAGTAGTGCAAGTTAAGCAAATCCAACCACTCCCTGGAATAAGGGGCTGTTGAAAGAGCAGACAGAACGTGAAGCATCTACAAAGCTCACCTTATTCGCTGGTGAAGAAGATAGAGAACATTTCGAAGACTCCCCAATGTTCTGTTTTCTGGATTGAGTCTGTGACGTCCAAACTGGGGAAGAAGAAGAAAAAAGGACTATTTAGTACTGCTTTCTTTACCTTAATTTCTATCTGCAGAGGGAATTCTGTTGGGAGTGATGTCTTACACCATACAGTAATAAAAATATCCAATTAGGCCAGGCCAGTGTGGCTCAGTGGATTGAGCGTTGTCCCATGGACTGAGAGGTCCCAGGTCGATTCCCAGTCAGGGCACATGCCCGGATACCGGCTCGGTCCCCGGTGGGGGGCATGTGGAGGCAGCTGATCGATGTAGCTCTCTCACATTGATGTTTCATTTCTATCTCTCTCACCCTTCCTCTCTAAAAAAATCAATTAAAAATCCAATTAGTATGTAGATTTAATTAATCCTCTATTTTTCAATGAAATAAATGAAACATTTCAATTAAATAAGTGAAAATAAGAAATGTTTCAATGAAGCAAGCATGAGAATTTTCACTTTACAAAGAATTATAAGGAAAATTCTACCTCAAAAGAAAAAACATGCCCATGATGAAGATATATATACATATATATTTTTTAAATGTTATTTATTTATTTTTTAATATATTTTAATTGATCTTTAGAGAGAGAGGAAGGGAGAGGGAGAAAGAGATAGAAACACTGATAGAGAACCATTGATCTGCTGCTTCCTGCATGCCCAATACTGGGGATCGAGCCCACCAACCCAGGCATGTGTCCTGATTGGTAAACAAAACGGGACCTCTAGGTGCCTGGGTCAATGCTCAACCACTGAACCACACTGGCCGGGCTAAATATGTTTTTTATTGGTTTTTTAGAGACTTGAGAGGAAGGGAGAGAGAGATAGAAACATTGATGTGTCTCTCTCCTGCATACCCCCAACCAGGGCCAGGATTGAACCTGCAACCAAGGCACGTGCCCTGGTCTGGGAATCAAACCCAAGACCCTTCAGTCCACAGGCTGACGCCCCAACCCCTGAGCCAAAGTGGCCAGTGCAATAAAAATACTTTTAACAGAAGGTGATAATTTTTTGAACTGACATGCTCTCACTACTACCCCCATTTTATCCATCAATGAGTCCTTTGAATTTTTTTCTGCAAAACAGATCATAATTCTTTCCATGTCTCATTTCTCTTCTCCACTGCTACCACTTTAGCTTAGGCCATCATCACCTCTCACCTGTATTACTGAAATGGTCTGCTACCTGATTCCGCACCCCCTTTTCTCTTAGCCTCTGACCAATACATTACAATAGCACACCAATCTAGAACTGTAAAATCAGATCACATAATCCCTAGTGTAAAACCCTTCAAAGGCTCCCCATGAATTGAGAGTAAACTCTAGACCTTCCCTGCTACTTTTCCAACCTCATCCTGAGCCATTCCCCAGCCACAGTGGCCTCCTTTCAATTACTAGGATCCACCAAGCTCTTAGCACATCATGTTCCCTCTACTTAGAATGCTCTCCACACAGCTAGGTCCTTACCTCCCTTTAAGTCTTGATTTACATATACCTCCTCTGAGGAGCCCATCCCCAATCATCCTATCTAAGAAGATCTGCACCAAGCACCTCTCTACTAAGTCACAGAATGCTGCTTATTTCCTTCTTCCTTCATAGCTCTCTTCTTAATTTGTAATTATCTATTTATTTTGTTTATTTATCTGTTCATTCTCTCAATTACCCTCATGAAGGCAGGGATTATGACTACTTTATTCACAATGTGTACCCAGTTCTTCACAAGGAGTGGGCACTTAATAAACATTTCAATGTGGGGGGGGGTGCGGATGGGGAGAAGGGTGTCTAGTGGGGAAAAAGGAGAAACATCTGTAACAAAAATAAATTAATAAAAATTGTAAAAATAAACATTTCAATGAATAACTGAATGAATAACCCAGAAATTTGAAAGTGTTCCAAAAAAGCAAAACCATTAGCTCTTTCTCTTCAATGAGGTGTCGGAGCAGCCTCCTCAACAGATGCAGAGATGCAGATCTTTGTGAAGACCTTGATAGGCAAGACCATAATCCTTGAGGTGGAGTCCAGTGACACAACTGAGATTGTCAAAGCTAAAATCCAAGACAAGGAGGGCATCCCGCCTGACCAGCAGCATCTGATTTTTGCGGGCAAACAGCTAGAGGATGGTTACACCCTCTCAGACTACAATAGTCAGAAAAAGTCCACCCTGCACTTGGTGCTTCATCTGAGGGGTGGAATCACTGAACCCTCCCCTCCACTAGCTCACCCAGAAGTACAACTGCGACAAGATGATCTGCTGCAAGTGTTACACCCACCTGCACCCCCGTGCTGTCAACTGTGGCAAGAAGTGCGGCTACACCAACAACCTGCACCCCAAGAAGGTTAAATAAGGCCTCTCCATCACCTCCTTGGGCCGGAAGGGCAGCCTTCTGCCTGAACCCTGCGACCCTGGGCCTCAATAAAGTTTCTCTTTTATTGACTGGAGCAGTTAAACAAAAAAATGCAAAACCATTAATTCCTCTTGAAAAGAATCAACCTCTAATTTTATAAAAGATAATCTGCCCTAAGGCACCAAGCAAATTAACTTGAATGAGAAGGAAGCAAACTTACACTTTTCTGAGTCCTTTAAAAAACTTCCTCCTGCCCTGGCCAGTTTGGCTCAGCTGTTAGAGCGTCGGCCTGCGGTCCAGAGAGACCCGGGTTCGGTTCCCGCTAAGGGCATGTACTTCGGTTGCAGTTTGTCCCCAGCCCTGGTTGGTCGTGCGGGTGGCAGCCACTTGATGTGTCCCTTTCATGTCGATGTTTCTCTCTCTCTCTCTTCCTCTCTCTCCCTCCCACTCTATCTGAACAAAAAAATGAAAAAAATGTTCTCAAGTGAGGATAAAAAAAATAAAATAAAAAAATAATAATAAAATAAAAAACTTCCTCCACATTTGGGTTTTCTGAAACACTATGTTACCTAAGAAATTGCAAAAAAATCCGGCTGGTGTGGCTCAGTAGTTGAGCGTTGACTCATATACCAAGAGGTTGCCGGTTTAATTCCCAGTCAGGACACATGCCCAGGTTGTGGGCCTGATTCCTAGTGGGGGGCATGCAGGAGGCGGCCAATCGATGTTCTCTCTCATCAATGTTTCTATCTCTCTCTCCCTTTCCTTTCCTTTTTCCCTTCCTCTCCCTAAAATCAATAAAGGAAGAAAAAAAATTTTTAAAAAAGAAAAAGAAATTGCAAATAAAAACTTCATTCCAAACCAAATAGAAAACCAACTCATAGCCAGCCTGGTTAGCAGAATATAAGACAAATGGAAAAATGAATGAGGAATGTTCTGGCCTACCAACTGACTACTCTATTGCTTTATTAATATCAACATTGCTTTAAACAGAGAAACCACGTATTTTAGAATGTTGCTTGACTAAATGCAGGAAGAACCCCAGCACTCACCCTCAGAATCGACTGTACTGTCTGCATGGGATAGGTGACCGTGGTGGCAATCGCTTTGGCTACTGCACCAATGATGAACACATCCAAAGAAGAAAGCTGAAAACCAAAGAAAGATGAATCAATGTCAATCCAAACAACAAGAACAGGAGATTACGATTTGCTGCTTTCAAAATCAGGATTACCTTCATTCGTTTCTTTAAAAGCTGCCGTTTTAAACCTTCATAGAACATGAACTGGATGGCAGGATTGAAAACCAACAGCAAGGAGGGAAACGTGCCATTCCATAAAGATAAGATTCCTTCATCTCGAATGATCTGGTGAAAAGCATCTAAGCAAGAAATCAAGGACATCTGATGACAATCCCTTAATTAGAGAAGACAAGGCAAATTCTGTTCAAGTGGTTCTATCAAGATTTCCTTCTTGTAATGACATTTTAGGGGCAAGTTCATCAGTTAACTACTTTTTTATAATTATCTAACACTAACAGTCACCAAGTTATTGAGAAACAACTTCAATCATAGGGAACTCCTCCTGACAATCTGGGGTCAGAATGTCAAGTTTTCCTAAGTAATCACCACCACTGGGAACCCTGTATTACAGAGAATTGTGAACTGATAGCCCATGTGTTTCACAACAAAGGCCAGTAAAACAAAATATAAGGTAGTTCCTTGGAGTCCATTTTATAGGATTGACTTATAAGAAAATTACTGTTCTCATTACAAACACAGGAAAGGAGAATCTGGCAGTGTGATACTATTAAAAAGCAGAAGCTCATAGATACAGACATTAATCTGGTATCTTTATTCAAAGATAACACTTAAAAAAAATTATAGTAGATTATTCTTCAGATATATTCACCCCCTCCCACCCACACGCTCCATGGTAGCAGTTACTTTTCTAACCCTTGTCTTTGGGCTTGGCCATGGGATATACTTTAGCCAAGAGGATGTTAACAGTCAAGATTCAAAAGGGGATCAAAGTATGCTTGTATGATTGGGTGTGTCCTCTTGTGCATCACCATCACCAAGAGAAGAATATGCTCAGGCTGGTGCCAGGAAAATGATGAGACACGCGGAGCTGAGAGTCCCAGGCTGGGGTCAGCCTAGATGAGTCAAATCCCTGTCAATTCACAGACACATGAGCTAAACAAATGCTTACCATTGGATGTTGAGATTTGAGGTTGTCTTTTATATAGCATTATAGTGGCAATAAATTCCAGATACAAAGAAAAAAGAAAACCCTTAAACAGAAACTCATCCAGATACACTTACCAATAATACCTTTGTAGTTGGTTGGTACAATATCTTCATTCCTAAATTTTGCCCCTTGCAGCTTCAGTCTGGTGTTTACCACCCAGAGTGGAGTTGTCAGCAACACATTCACCACTCCTTTAAAAAGAAAGAGGGAGAGATAAAGAGAAAGCAAAATGTAACTTTTTAAGCTTTGTTGTTTTATATTAAAGCTACATACCAATGTTTCATTTATTCTTCTGCCAATGACCTACTAGGAGACCTAAAGTAAGGTGTCTGTGCCAGGGTACAACACAAGCCACTACTGTTAGAAGCAACTCAGAAGCCTTGCTGATAGCAAAATGGCTGGTGGTAGTACCTTTTGACATGAAAAGAGTAATAAGTTTCCCCATTTGTATAACAGGAGGCAATCTATTCATCAATTTATATAGCATTCAAAGTAGTAATTTCAATATAGTTTTAAATACAATTTTTCAAAAACAGCTTTAAGAGACAAACGGTTTGTTGATCACATGCTAAATCCATGACAACATTGATAAAACACACTATTTACAACTCTCCCATAAGTAGCTCACATGGTTTTAAGTGAGTATGGGTCTGGTATAATGCGTAACAAGTGGGAGAAAATGGTGACATTGGAAAGTCCTTCAATAGGGACTAGAGGAATATAGAAGAGTTCCTTATCACCAAGGGAATTAGGACAGGCAGGCATCAAGCAGTAGTTATGAATTATTACAAAACACCTGAAACAGCTTCACAAGCATCATGATCCTTACAAGCTTAAGGGTGCGGATCTTGCCCCCCCCCTCCCCAAGGTTGCCTCAGAATGGAACAATACAATGAGTCAGGTGCCTCTCTTTTGAAAACACATGATCGCAATTTAACACCATCTTGAGATATTAATATATTCCTCATCAGTCCTGAAATGATTAAAAAAAAAAACCAGACAGAGTTGTAACAAAGTGCCTGACACATAGTATAGACTTTATAAATATTTGTTAAATAAATACTGAACAAATGAACCAATAAACAAACTCAGCAAACAACCATACATGGTGCTATCTGGCTCTAGCCATGCTGTGAAGAACCAAGAGGTGCAATCCTAAGAGAAATCTCTTTTATTATAAGTCATTTAAACAGCCCTGACCAGTTTGGCTCAGTGGTTACAGCGTCGGCCTGTGGACCGGGGAGTCCCGGGTTCGGTTCCCGCTAAGGGCACGTACCTCGGTTGTGGTTTGTCCCCCGCCCCGGTTGGAGTTGTGTGGGTGGCAACCAATCAATGTGTCTCTCTCACGTCGATGTTTCTCTCTCTCTCTCTCTTCCTCCCTCTCTCCCGCCCGATCTACCTGAAGATAAATGCAAAAATATCCTCGGGTGAGGATATAAAAAAAAAGTCACTTAAACATAACAGGAGAAAGAATGTTTTGATTTAAGGACTCTCAAAACATACTATACAGAAAACACAGTCTAACCAAGAATAAGCCTGTGCAACAGCCAAGAGATTAAAATTGTTTTCATTTGTTGCATACAGTTGTAAAAGTAAAATATTCTGCTACCTCTCTCTTAGAAGCACTATGAGAACACATTTCTCAAAAGACATTATCAAATAATTTTATGAGTTATATTTGTCATATTTTTATAGAGTCACAAAACACTAAGAAGTCATCTTTAGTTAGGACTCAATATATTCATACATTGTTATCTGAGCCATTGATCATAATCTGAATAAGTTTTACCTACAGATTCCTGTGGATCTCATTTTTATTAAAAATGTTTTTTTGTGTTTTTTTTGCCCTGGCCGGTTTGGCTCAGCAGTAGAGTGTAGGCCCGCGGACCAATGAGTCACGGGTTCAATTCCGGTCAAGGGTGTGTACCTCAGTTGCGGTTTGTCCCCGGCCCTGGTCGGGGTTGTGCGGAAGGCAACCAACCAGTCGATGTGTCCCTCTGACGTCAATGTTTCTCTCTCTCCCTCCCACTCTATCTGAGGATAAATAGAAAAATATCCTTGGGTGAGGATTAAAAAAAAAATTTTTTTCTTTATTGATTTTAGAGAGAGAGGAAGGGAGAAGGAGAGAGAACATTGATTGGCTGCCTCCTGCATGCCCCCCACTGGGGATTGGGCGCACAACATGGGCATGTGCCCTGACTAGGACTCGAAATGGCAACCTCTTGGTACATGAGTGACACTCAACCACTGAGCCACACAGGCTGGGTGGGATCTCATTTTTAAAAAGCATCAGTGCCCAAGAGGCCAAGATAGAAGAACATCAATATGTGCCCATTTGTCTAGACTTTATAATGTATTCCTATTCAGTGTATGGCACACATCACCTAACAGAAAAATCAATAGCCAGAAAAAACAGACTAAAAAGTGCTACTGACCAGACTGCATTTTTTTATTTTATTTTATTTTTTTATTTTATTTTATTTTGTATTGTATTGTATTGTATTGTATTGTATTGTATTGTATTGTATTGTATTGTATTGTATTGTATTGTATTTTTAAGGATGAAGACAGGAGCCCTGGCCAGTTTGGTTCAGCAGTTAGAGTGTCGGCCGGCAGACCAATGAGTCGTGGGTTCGATTCCAGTCAAAGGCACGTACCTCGGTTGCAGTTCGTCCCCAGCCCTGGTCGGGTTGTGTGGGAGGCAACCAGTTGATGTGTCTCTCTCACATCGATGTTTCTCTCTCTCCCTCCCTCCCTCCCACTCTAGCTGATGATAAATAGAAAAATATCCTCAGGTGAGGATTAAAAAAAAAAGATGAAGACAGGAGAGCTCAGAGCCAGAAATTATAAGTGTCCATGGATACTGTAGACAGGCATAGGCATAGTGTACATACCTTTCTAAACAAATGAAATAGGTTGCCTATTAAATAAATTCTTTAGAAAGCAAAATTTCCTTCATGTTCTATTCAAGAGGTAGGCACACACAAAACAAATCAGAGGCAATGCAGCGAAGATTAAGATTTAACTATTATTTAAAATTCTACTTTCATATTCCCTTTATTAACACAAGTTGAAGACTGAGAAGATACTAAAGATGATCTCAAGTACAAAAATGCACTACATCATTTAAGGAGAATATAAAGTCCTTGTAAGAACATTTTGTATTTCAAAGCTTTTTATCTGAGAAGTTCAAGTACTCTGTTCATCCTCCAAGCCAACATAGATAGAGAGGTTATTTTTTAAACACTATAATTTTATTAGTTCTGGGAAAAGACACTCAAAATACTTGAGGATCCAAAACTTTGCTAGAATCTTACAACCTATGTTTTCAAGCAAAGGACATTTCATGTTAGAAAAACAACTATAAATGGTCATGATGAACAATTCCAACTCTTACTAATGCACAACTGATAAGGCTGAAGGATAAAGAATGCTGTCTGCTTATTTATGAGCCTATATAGAAAATTCTTTTTCCAGTTCCAAGCTGTAGCTGTTACTTCAGCTCTAAGATGGGAATACTAATATTTTACCTACTTCATGACAGGAGATTGATTTTCTTCCCATTTGAATAATTCTATTATCTTTCTTTCTTTTTGTTGTAAGAAATCATTTACAGGGAAAAAAACAAAATTAAAAGATGAAAAACAGTAACTGAAACTACTCACTAAATTATTCACTGATTCAAGGACTAATTGGAACACAGCTATTTACTTCAGAAATCTTCTAAACAAATAGTTGATTGGCAGTGAGTCTCCTTTGGTAAGGAGAGAAAACAAATATGAAATATGCTGATCAGCTATGTACTTCTGGGAAATGTGCACAATGACCACTGATATAAGAAAGTGGCAGATCAAAGCCATAAATCTAACCATTTGTCTCCCTATGAAAGAACACAACGAGATGCACAAAAAGAACAAATCTGCCTGACCAGAGTTAAGGCTGGAGGGCAGAAAACGAATATGAACTCTCACAACAATGATAACACTATTGGCATTAAAAAAAGAGTTACTTGTAAGAATCCCAATTTCATAAAAAATGGCCAGTATTTTCTTCATTTAAGTTATCTGTAAGGTTCTTTCCCCAAATTCTTCCCCAGGGTATCAAGCTATATGGGTTTTCTTCTGTGAAAATTACTAAATTAATTAAATATATTTCTAAGTTTCAAGCAGAATTTGAATGACAATATGGGGTGGGAAAAAGTAGGTTTACAGTTGTTCATGTGAAAAAAGACATGTAGTCCGGCCGGTGTGGCTCAGTGGTTGAGTGTCGACCCATGCACCAAGAGGTTGCCGGTTTGATTCCTGGACAGGACACATGCCCAGGTTGTGGGCCAGATCCCAGTGGGGGGCATGCAGGAGACGGCCAGTTGATGTTCTCTCTCATCGATGTTTCTATCTTTCTCTCCCTCTCACTTCCTCTCTCTCTGAAATCAATAAAGGAAAAGAAAAAAAGAAAAAAGACATGTAGGTTATGATTATAATAATACAAGAATAAACTCTGAAACAGCCTGGTACTAGCACAAGAACAGGCACATAGATCAATGGAACAGAACAGAGAACCCAGAAATTAACCCAAGTCATTATGCTCAATTAATATTTGACAAAGGTGGCAAGAGCATACAATGAAATAAAGACAGCCTCTTCAATAAATGGTGTTGGGAAAATTGGACAGCTACATGCAAAAAAATGAAGCTAGACCACCAACTTACACTATACACAAGAATAAACTCAAAATGGATAAAAGACTTAAATGTGACTTGTGAATCCATAAAAATCCTAGAAGAAAATGTAGGCAACAAAATTTCAGACATCACATGCAGCAGAATTCTCACTGATACAACACCTAAAGCAAGAGAAACAAAGGATAAAATGAACACATGGGACTACATCAAACTAAAAAGCTTCTGCACAGCAAAAGAAACAAGCATCAAAATGGAAAGGGAACCCACTATATGGGAGAGCATAGTTGCCAATGATATATCAGATAAGGGGTTAATTTCCAAAATATATAGAGTACTCATATAACTTAACAAAAGGAAGACAAAGAACCCAATTAAAAATGGGCAGAGGACCTAAATAGACACCTCTCCAAACAAGACATACAAATGGCCAAGAGACATATGACAAAATGCTCAATGTCACTAATCATCAGCGAGATGCAAATTAAAACAACAATCAAGTATCACCTCACACCTGTGAGAATGGCTGCCATAAACAAATCATCAAACAACAAGTGCTGGGGAGGATGTGGAGAAAAGGGGACTCTAGTACACTACTGGTGGGAATGCAGACTGGTGCAGCCACTATGGAAAACAATATGGTGTTACCTCAGAAAGTTAAAAATTGAACTGCCATTTGACCCAGTGATCTCACTTCTAGGAATATACCCTAAGAAGCCTGAAACACCAATCAGAAAGAATATATGTTCATAGCAGCACTATTTACAATCGCTAAGATCAGGAAACAGCCCAAGTGTCCATCAATAGATGAGTGGATAAAAAAGATGTGGTATATATACACAATGGAATACTATGCAGCTGTAAGAAAGAAAGATCTCTTATCCTTTGAGACGACATGGAGGGACCTGGAGAGTATTATGCTAAGTGAAACAAGCCAATCAGAGAAAGACAAATATCACATGATCTCACTTATTTGTGGAACATAATGAACAAAACAATCTGATGAACTAAATAGACCCAGAGACACAGAAGTAGGGTATATATAGACTGACAAACTTTAGAAGAGGGTGATGGAGGAGGGAAGAGATAAACCACAGAACTTATGTGCATGTATGTGTAACCATGGACACAGACAACAATGCTGGGGACGGGGCCAAGGGGGCAGGATTGGGAGGAGGTGTCAATGGAAAAAGGAGAAACATCTGTAACAAAAAAAAGAAAAAAGAAAAGAAAAGAAAACGGAAACTCCGTTTCGTGTACTCACAATTGTAAACCTACTTTTGCCCACCCATGTACTGTTCCTAGTTTTCCTTGGAAATAATAAAACTCATTTCTTCAGTGGTTGTAATACAATGCCAGGGCTCACAGCAGGAAGAAAAGGCTATTCAAATCATCATAAGAATGCATAGGTATTAAGATATAAAAACATTATCAGGAGAAGTTTAAAACTCACAAAAGTTAAGTTCCAAGGAATTCCCCACCTTCAGAAATACATTTGACCAAAGGTCTCAACTGTGACCCTACTGACATTTTGGGCTAGATAATTCTTTATCTGGGTGTGTGTGAGGGGTGCTATTGTGCAGGATGGTTAGCAGCATCCTTGGCCTCTACCCACTAGATGCCAGTAGCACCCCAAAAATATCTCCAGACATTTGCCTTATGTTCCCTGTGGGTCAAATCAGCCTTAGTTGAGAACCACTGTTCTAATCCAATCACCAAGTGATTATTTATTTTATTTTTGAAAATTTCAAAAGACAGAGATTCACTCTCACCCCAATGATCTATATTTTCCAAGTGCTGTTGGAAATTTTATTTTCATTGATATTAAATCTATCTTCTTAAATAACTGGAAACATATGAAATCAGCTAATATATGATTTTTACCTGAGGTATGAATTAGCAATTCTGAAATGACTTTATGTGTATTATGATCCTGGCCCAATTCCTTTGGGTAATATAGAACAAATACAGTGCCTCTTCCAAAAATCATTTGTTCATGGTCTGCTCATCAAATATATATTGTGTGTCTAGTATGTGAGCAACCCTGTTCTAAGTGCTGACGATATAGCAGCAAATAAAAATGAAATTCCTGCCCTCATGAAGCTTACATTAATGGTGTAATAAGACAAGATAAATAAGTAAAATATATAGGATGATAGAGGATGAGAGTTAAGGAGAAAATTTAAGCAGATTATTGAGAAGTCTGTTTGAGACACTGTGGCCAATTAGGGGAAAGACCTTAAAGGAGGTGAAGGAGTGAGCCAGGCAGTGACCAGGCAGAGGAAATAGCAGGTACATGGGCCCTGAGGCAGAAGCATGCCAGGAGAGCCCCGGCCGGTTTGGCTCAGCGGTTGGAGCTCAGCCTGCGGACCAGAGAGTCCCGGGTTCGGTTCCCGCTAGGGGCACATACCAAAAAAAAAAAAAAAAAAGAAGCATGCCAGGAGTGTTCAGAGAGAAGAGGCCAGTGTAGCTGCAGTGGTATGAGTGAAGAGAAGACTAGAAGGGCCAGGTCATACAGGGCTTTGTAGGACAGGGTAGACTTTGGCTTTTACTCTGAGCAAGATGGGAAGCAAATGGAGAGCTTTGAGAAATAATATAATCTGTCTTGTGTTTTAACATGATCTCACTGACTGTTGTGTAGAACACAGGTTGAAGGGGACAAAATAGGAAGCAGGACATCAGTTAGGAGGCTGTGAAAATAATCCAGTCAAGATTTTATGGTGGTTTGGACTTAAGCTGTAGTAGAGACAAGTGGCTGCACTGGATGACATATGAAGAAAGAGGCAATAGGATTTGCTCATAGCTTGGAGGTGAGGTCAGAGAGAAAGAGGATAAATTCAAGATTTTTGGTAGGGCAACTAGAAGACTAGAGTTGCCACTTAGTAAAATGCAGATTACAGGAGGAGCAGGCCTTTAACTTTCATTAACTTGTTCAACAATTAATCAGTACCTTCCATGTATTGGGCACTGTGTTAAAACACTAGAGATGCAGAGATAACAAAAATGTAATTTCTGCCTTTAATTGGTTCACTGCCTAGTACAAGATAAAGATAAATATGCAGACTATTATTATATAGTAGAGTAAGCACTGAGGCAGATGTATATACTGTGCTGGTGTAGAGAATGGGCACCTAATACAGAATGAAAACTGGGGGTGGTAGAAAAGCCTTCAGAGAGGCTTCCTGAAAAGGAAGTACAGTCGTCCTTCACCACTTTGCGCTTCGACTTTTGCAGCTTCACTCTATTGTGTTTTTTTCAAATATATTCATTAAAAAGTTGATCGAGACAGTGAAAATGATACAGCGTGTGCTCTGTTGTCTGAGTCAATTATACACCCCTGTATTATAATTACAATTAAAATTATTGTACGTATGGACTGTAGGCCTATGTATTCAAGCACCCCCGCAAATCCTTCAATGCCAGGTGCAACTGCTCAACCACTCCTTGTGTGTGGGCAATAACTTTTTTCCAAAAAATCGGGTGTGCTGAAACCAAGCCAATCAGAGCATGCTGTTCACTGATTGGCTATCCTATCCTCTTCCTATCCTGGCCACTGATTTGCTCAGCCTCATGCAAGTTCGTTTCTCTCCTACACGCTTCTACATCGCTATGTATCAAAAGCATCTTTGCTCTTGTGTTTGTGATTTCTGAGAACTTTTATCTAAGCCCCACGATGGCTCCTAAATGTGCTGCTTCTTCTAAGCCTTCTGATGATGAAACTAAGCGCCAGAGGAAGATGTTTACCATCCAAGAGAAGGTGAAACTCTTGGATATGATCAAAGATGGCAAGAAAATCATGGAGGTTGCCCGCCATTATGACTAGAATGAGTCTACCGTTCGCTCCTTCCGTAAAGATGAAAAGAACATCCGTGCAACGACTACTGTCTCTTTCAACAAGACAGCAAAGCACGTCGTGACAAGTCGTAATAAGTTCATAATGAAAGTGGAGTCTGCCCTAGCCGTTTGGATCAGTGACAGCCGCAAGAAAAACATTCCGTTGGATTCGCTGGTCATCCAGGAGAAGGCGAGGCAGCTCTATCAGCGCTTTGCGGTGGACGAACCTCAACCAGGACCCTCTTCTGCAATGTTCATGGATTTCACAGCAAGCAAGGGTTGGTTCAAGAAGTTCCAGAAGAGGTATCATCTGAAGAGTGTCGTTCTCCACAGAGAAGCTGCCTCTGTTGACCAGCCTGCAGCAGAGGACTACGTGAACAACACGTTCCAGAAGATCCTTGAGGAGGGTGAGTATCATCCAGAACAGGTGTTCAATATGGATGAAACAGAACTGTTCTGGAAAAGAATGTCTTCCCGGACATTCATTTTCAAGGATGAGGCAAGGTCCATGGCTTCAAGGTGTATAAGGATCACATGACTATCGTTACGTGTGGAAATGCTGAGGGATTTTTGCTCGAGCCTGCCCGTATCTACAAGGCCAAGAACCCCAGGGCCCTGAAGAATAAAACCAAGAACCTGCTGCCAGTGCATTGGATGCATGACAAGGGCTGGATCATGAAGCAGCTGTCATCGGACTGGTTCCACGAGTGCTTCCTCCCCCAAGTCAAGCTGTATCTCGCGGAGAAGGGACTCGAGTTTAATGTCCTTCTTCTCATGGACAATGCTGGAGGTCATGAGCAAGACCTATCCTACGATGGTGTGCAGATTGAGTTCCTTCCTCCCAACACCACTTTGCTGATCCAGCCCATGGATCAAGGCGTTATTAGCACGTTCAAGACCCTCTACACGTGAAACACCCTGCAGCGCCTCGTCGAAGGCATGGACCTTGAGGAGCACTTCTTGCTGAAGGAGTACTGGTGGCAGTATACCATCGTGACCTCTCTGAAGAACATCCAGGCCACGGTGAAGGACATAAAGACAGAGACTGTGAAGGCCAGCTGGAAGATGTTGTGGCCTGAAATTGTCCACGACTACAGAGGATTCACCCCAGAGCATATAAGCAACTCAGCAGTGGATAAGGCAGTTAGGCGAGCCCAGATGCTGGGAGAAGGTTTTGAGGATATGACCCGCAATGACGTGGATGAGCTGCTGGAGACACAGTCGGATCCCTTAACTGACGAGGATCTGGTGGAGATGACTAAGTCTGTGAGTGAGGAGGAGGAAGAGCAGCCAGAGGTTCCTGGAGGTCATGAGGAGGAAGTTGGCCTTATACCTGAGCATCTCTCGCAAGTTGTGAGAAACTATTAAGGTAGTACAGGACATGATTGGCGAAAGGGACCCACAAATGATGCATGCATTGCAGTTCTGGAATGCACTTGATGGAGCAATAGAACCTACAAAAGCCTCCTCACGCATATGAAAAGACAGCACCAGAAACTACCTATCATGATGTTCTTCAGCCGCGCACCCAGACACCCACTGCCTACTCCTAGTATTCCTTCAGTGGAAGAAGACGACAATGCACCTGCTGAAGATATTGCACCACCTGAAGACTCTCCTACTGAGGTCATGCCTTCAGAAGAGCAGTAACCTTGCTCTTCTTTGCTGTGCAGTACATCTCTTCATCTTCATCACTTCATAATCGAACAAGTTGCACTATTTTCATAGGTTAGTGGTTGTGTGTAAGAACTGTGTGTGTGTGTAATTAAATGTACAATAATAATAATATATTTGTAACATCTAATATGTCTTATTTGTCTAATATTTTGGGTAATATGAGTGTAATGGTGACTAAAGGGTGTTATTTCATGTCTAGAGGGTTCTAATGTTAAAAACGTAGAAGGTCGTAAACAGGTTTTCTATGCTCTAACTGCAAAAATATTTGATTTATAAATAAAGAATCCTACTTTATGGAAATTCATTTATCGCGGTAGAGTCTGGAACTGATTAACTGCGATAAACAAGGGCCGACTATAGCTTGAACAGAGAATAAAAGGATGAATAAACAGGGGTTAATAAAACGAAAAAAGCAGTAAGACTGTATCAGACAGACAATGAAATACGCATTAAGAATGTTTCAGACAGCCCTGGCCGGTTTGGCACAGCAGTTAGAGCGTTGGCCCACGGACTGGAGAGTCCCGCTAGGGGCACATACCTCAGTTGCAGTTTGTCCCTGGCCTCGGTTGTGGTCGTGTGGGTGGCAGCCACTCAGACACATCGATGTTTCTCTTTCTCTCTTCCTCCCTCTCTCCCTCCCACTCTATCTGAAGATAAATGCAAAAATGTCCTAAGGTGAGGATAAAAGAAAAAAAAAAAAAGGATGTTTCAGACAGACAACAGTAGCTATAGAGGAATGGAGTTACTAAATAGCTTGGTATAGTCAAGGAATCACAGTTTGGCATGAAGAAGGGAACAGCTAGAGAGGTAAGCAGTATCACAGTAGATCTTACATATTAGGCTCTTATCCCAGATATGGTGGGAGTCTTGTATGCAGAGGGTGCCATACCTTTATTCTGTATGTAAGCGACAGACATTGAGGGTTTTGAAGCTGGGGATAACACAATCAGATTTGGGTTTCAGAATAGAGTTCTCAATCATCTCTCTGACAAGACAGGTAACAGATGATACAACTGACACGACCCACTGGCTCTCCCCGTGCGTCAACCGTGACTCCACTCTTTTTCTCACACACTCAAGAAAACATTCCAGAATGTAAGTAAATTAGAATGATATTATTAAACTGGAATAACTTTTAATCAGTTCTATATAATGGACATACCAGATAAACCTGTGTTTCTCTTTCCCTTTAGAAGATACTGACAGATGTCCCCAGCACACTGAACACCCATGGCCACTCTCTGGTATGCCCATGCTCATCTACTTCTACCCCACTGGGTTTTATGCTTACCAAGAGTGAATTATATCTTTTCTCAAACCTGCTTATGTCAGTTGTATCTCTTACTGTAGGTGAAGCATTATAGGTATGGGTTATGTAAGAAAAAGAAAAGCACAAAACTCCATCAGTGAACCAATATGCCTTGGCCATACATTAAAAAACTGAAACAGTATACTCATACATCTTAAGTCAAAACACCCAAAGTAAGTAGGGTATTTACAATATTCCTTACATAACTGACTTTTAAAAACTAACTGCCCTACTATACCAATCTAGTTGTGTTAGGTATTGAGGAATCTACTGTAACTATAAATTATGTAAGAGCTAGAAAGGAAACAAGCAGAGCACAGTGGGAGAGAATAATAAGGGGCAGTCTCTACCTAGTGGATAATGGGATGTCAGATACAGCAAATAAACAGCTTTGGAGAATTAAAAAGAAAAAGATGTCATCATATATTTCATGAATTAGTAGTTTCACCATAAGCTGTGAGTTCCTGGACAAAGTCATAACCTTTTATACGTAAATACATATAAACTACAGTAATCTAAAATGCATTAAAGTCAATACATTATAAATACTTGGTCTCAAGTATAAAAATCAGACTAGATTGCCATTTATTGCAATTATGTAGGGAAAACGGTTTCCTCTGTTCAGGATAACTGTGGATCTATTCTGATTATTTTTTTCCAAGTGAACAAATCTCTAACCTGAGATCTTTGAGTTCTGACACTGTTTGAAAACTAGTTAGGAAGATCTTAGAGGCAAGGAGATTAGAACAGAATAATGGTTCAGGTGAGAGATGATGATGCTTGATTTGGGGAAATGGCTATGGATATGGAGAAGAAATGGATTCCAAAGATATTTATGAGACAGACTGATAGTTCTTGCTGACCATGTGGATGTGGAGGGTGAGAGAGAGAGCACCCTCAGTGATGAATGCCAGACTTCTATCCCGAGTTACTTACCTACAACTATTCATTCATTTTCTTAGATTATGAAATCCTGTGTGTTATACTCTGTGTGAAAGTGGGTCTGGTGTGGGGGTGAAGATGGTCAAAGTACAAATTTCCAGTTGTAAAATAAATAAGTAAAGGGGATATAGTGTATATCATAATGACTATAGTTAATAATACTGTATTGTATATTTGAAAGTTGCTGAAAGAATAGATTTTGTTTTCTTATTTTTTATATTATTTACTTATTAATTTTAGAAAGAGGAAGGGTGGGAGGGGGAGAGAGAGAAACACTGATTTGTTGTTCCACTTATTTATGCATTCATTGGTTGATTCTTTTTTTTTAATCCTCACCCGAGGATATTTTTACATTTTTCTTCAGACAGACTGGGAGGGAGGGAGGGAGGGAGGGAGAGAGGCAGAGAGAGAGAGAGAGAGAAACATCGATGTGAGAGAGAGACACATTGATTGGTTGCCACCTGCACAACCCCAACTGGGGCCAGGGATGAACCACAACTGAGGTATGTGCTCTTGACTGAATTCGAACCCAAGACTCTTTGGTCCACGGGCTGACGTTCTAACTGCTGAGCCAAACCGGCCAGGGCCATTGGTTGATTCTTGTATGTGCCCTGACTGAGGATTGGACCTGCAATCTTGGCGTATTGGGAGGACTCTAATCAACTGAGCAACCGGACCAGGGCACTGAAAGAATAGATTTAAAAGTTCTCTCCACAAGGAAAAAAATCTGTAACTATGTGTAGTATAGCTGTTAACTAGACTTACTGTGGTGATCATTTCTCAATATATACACATATCGAATCACTATGTTGTAGACCTTAAACTAAAATAATGTTATATGCCAATTATAGGGGACTTCCGGTCAAGATGGCAAGTAGGTAAACGCGGTATCACGTCCTCCCACAACCACATCAAAGTTACAACTAAACTACAGAACAACCATCATTCAAAACTGCCTGAAATCAAGCTGAAAGGAAGTCCCACAACTACGAAATTAAAGAAGCCGCTGCATCGAGACTGGAAGGAGGGGCGGAGGCGCAACGGGCTGGTCCCATACCCACGTGTGGCGGATAAAAATTAGGAGGACACCTCGGCTGGGAAGGTCCTCCCTGAGGACTGAGGGGTCCCCGTCCCACACCAGGAGCCCAGTTCAGGGTTCCAGTGCTAGGAAGAGAAGTCCCCATAACCTCTGGCTGGAAAAACCAGCGGGAACTGAGGCTGAGGGAGGCTGAGGCCTCTGGAGCCCCCGGCAGCTCCTCTTAAAGGGCCCGCACACGGACTTCCGGTCAAGATGGCGGCCTACGTGGACGCGGAATCTCGTCCTCCCACAACCACATCAAAGTTACAACTAAATCACAGAATAACTATCACTTAAAGACCGCATGAAATCAAGCTGAATGGAAGCCCTACAACTACAAAATTAAAGCAGCAGCAGAATGGAGACAGCATACTGCCCTCCAGGACCCTCCTTGTTGCCTGAAAGGAAACGAGATCCTGCAGCCAGGGGCACCTGCGGAAGCTGAGCGACCCCCCCCCACCATGGAGGAACCCAGGAGCGAGGGAGCCCAGCAACCCCCCCACCACGGAGGAACCCAGGCGGAGCGAGGGAGCCGGGCGACCCCCCCCACCACCACGGAGGAACCCAGGCGGAGCGAGGGAGCCGGGCGACCCCCCCCACCACGGAGGAACCCAGGCGGAGCGAGGGAGCCGGGCGACCCCCCCCCACCATGGAGGAACCCAGGCGAAGCGAGGGAGCCGGGTGACCCCCCACCACAGAGGAACCCAGGCGGAGTGAGGGAGCTGGGCGACCACCCCCCCCACCACGGAGGAACCCAGGCGGAGCGAGGGAGCCGGGCGACCCCCCCACCACGGAGGAACCCAGGCGGAGCGAGGGAGCCGGGCGACCCCCACACCATGGAGGAACCCAGGCGGAGGGAGGGAGCCGGGCGACCCCCACACCAACGGAGGAACCCAGGCGGAGCGAGGGAGCTGAGCGACCCCCACACCAACGGAGGAAGCCGGCAACACACAGGAGAACTGAGCAAACTGAACAACGAAATTGACCCAGAGACATGGAGGTGGAGTACGGGATGACGGGCCTCAGAGGAGGGGGGGAGGTGGAGGAAAGAGATAAATCACAGAGCCTATGTGCATGGGTGCATAACCAATGGACATGGACAACAGGGATGAGGACGAGGAGAAGGGGAGGGGGAGGAGGGTGTCAATGGGGGAAAAAAAAGGAAAAACATCTGTAACAAAAACAAATTAATAATAAAAAAAATTATAAAAAAAAAAAAAAAAAAAAGGGCCCGCACACGGACTTACTCAGACTCCCACCCTCCAGGCTCCAGCGTGCAGGAAGGAGCCTGAAAGGCACCAGAGTCATATGGGGAAGAACTGAGCTGTTTGGCATTGGAGCGAGGGCTGGAGAGGCAGCTTTCTCCTGGACAGATGTGCTATCAGAGGCTTTTGTTCCTTTGGTGAGCCCTTCCCTGGGCCGGCAGACAGCCACCATATCTGGGACTCCAGCAACCTGGCTCACACTGTTGGCCCCGCCCTGGTGATTCCCTGAGGCCCCGCCCCACCCAACTTCCAGGCCCACCCAAGCTGTTGCCAGTTGCTTTACCATAGGATTGGATCCTGCTTCAGCTTTTCCTAAATTCTTTCAAACAAGCAGCATCTGGTCTCAGCTAGCCCTATACCTCTCGCTAAGTAATACACAGAAACAAACACAGGGAGGCAGCCAAAATGAGGAGACAAAGAAACAGGTCCCAAATAAAAGAACAGAACAAAACTCCAGGAAAAGAACTAAGTGAAACGGAGTTAAGCAACCTAACAGATGCTGAGTTCAAAATACTGCTTATAAGGATGCTCAATGGACTTAGTGAGAACCTCAGTGAACTTAGAGAGGGCCTCAAGAGCATAAAAAAGGACCCATCAGAAATGAAGGAGGCACTAACTGAAATAAAGAATAATTTACAGGGACTCAATAGTAGAGTAGGTAAAGCCAAGAACCAAACCATCGATTTGGAATATAAAGAAGCAAAAAACACCCAATCAGAACAGCAAAAAGAAAAAAGAATCCAAAAAAATGAGGATAGTGTAAGGAGCCTCTGGGACAACTTCAAACATGCCAACATTCGCATCTTGGGGGTGCCAGAAGGAGAAGAGAGAGAACAAGAAATCGAAAACCTATTTGAAACAATAATGGCAGAAAACTTCCCTAACTTAGTGAAGGAAACAGACGTACAAATTAAGGAAGCACAGAGAGTCCCAAACAAAATGAACCCCAAGAGGCCCACACCAAGACACATCATTATCAAAATGCAAAAGGTTCAAGACAAAGAGAGAATCTTAAAAGCAGCAAGAGAAAAGCAGTTAGTTACCTACAAGGGAGTTCCCATCAGATTGTCAGCTGATTTCTCCAAAGAAACTTTGCAGGCCAGAAGGGAGTGGCAAGAAATATTCAGAGTGATGAAAAGCAAGAACCTACAACCAAGATTACTCTATCCTGCAAAGCTGTCATTTAGAATCGATGGCCATATAAAGAGTTTCCCAGACAAGGAAAAGCTAAAGGAGTTCATCACCACCAAACCATTATTATATGAAATGTTGAAGGGTCTTTTTGAAGAAAAAGATAAAAAAAATATGAACAAACAAAATGGCAACGAATACATATCTATCGACAATTGAATCTACAAACAAAATGAACAAGCAGAACAGAAACATTCTCATAGAGACAGAGAACTTTTGTTGGGTACCAGATGGGTAGGGGCTGGGGGGATGGGTAAAAAAGGTGAGGGGGTTGGGGGGTGTGAAGAAATAAACCAAAGAACTTATATGTATATATGCATAATTAATGGACACAAACAACAGTGTGGGGAAAAGCAGGAGGGGGGCAGGAATGGGGAGGAGGGGGGCAATGGGGGAAAAATGAGGAACATCTGTAATACATTCAACAATAAAGATAAGTTAAAAAAATAAGAAAAAATAAAATAATGTTATATGCCAATTATATCTCCATTAAAAAAATGTTGGTCCAAAACAGATGGTCAGTAGACATATGAAAAGATGCTCGATGTCACTAATTGTCAGAGAAATGCAAATTAAAACCACAATGAGATATCACCTTATACCTATCAGAATGTCTATCATCAATAGATCAACAAACAAGTGCTGGCTGAATGTGGAGAAAAGGGAACCCTCAGGCACTGTTGGTAGGAATGCAGAATGGTGCAGCTACTATGGAAAAAGCAGAATGGCGTTATCTCAAAAAATTAAAAATGGAACTGCCTTATGACCCAACAATTCCACTTCTGGGTATTTACGTGAAGAGACCTGAAACACTAATTCAAAAGAATATGTGCACACCTATGTTCATTATTATGTAGTATTATTTACAATAGCCAAGATTTGGAAGCAGCCCAAGTGTCTATCAGTAGATGAGTGGATAAAAAAGCTGTGGTACATTTACACAATGGAATACTACTCAGCAGTGAAAACAGAAGAAAATGTCACCATTTTTCGACAGTGTTGGACCTGGAGAGCATTATGCTAAGTGAAATAAGCCAGTCAGAGATAGACAAGTATCATATGATTTCACTCATATGTGGAATCTAAGGAACAAAATAGAGACAGACTCACAGATAGAAAGCAGGCTGACAACTGTTAGGGGGATGGCTAGGTGGGGTGTGTGTGAAGGAAATGAGCAAAAAGGAAAAAACTCATGAACACAGACAACAGTGTGGTACTTGCCAGGGCAGGAGTGTTGAGGGAGGAGGAGGATATAAGGAGGATAAATGGTGATGGACGTACACTTGACTTGGGGTGGTAAACACACAATAGAGTGTACAGATGATGTGTTGTAGAGTTGTGCACCTGAAACCTATATAATTTTGTTAACCAGTGTCACTCCAATAAATTCAATAAAAAGGAAAACAATTGGTAGGGGGGAAAAATAGTTGGTCCAAGTGAACTTTAATTAGATAAAAATCAACCTAAGACTAAAATGAGACTATTAAGCAGAAGAAAGGTTCAGGGACCAAACCAAAAAATAGCAGCGGTCTCATCTAGGTGAACAGGAAAACTTGGGAACTATGATTACTCCTAAACAGGGATAACTGATCTTCCTCTCTGCATTAAAAAGGTAAAAATAAGCCAAGTTAGCTCAGAAATAAACTTTAGTGCATACAGTCAATGGATCTTCCATAAAGGTGCCAAGACCACTCAATGGGGAAAGGAGAGTGTCATCAACAAATGGTGTTAGGAAAACTGCATATCCACACACAAGAGAATGAATTTGGACCCTTATCTTATACCACACACAAAAATGGACTCTAAGTGGATAAAAACCTAAAAGTAAGACATAAAACTATAAAATTCCTCAAAGAAAACATAGGAGAAAAGCTTTCATGACATTAGACTCAGCAATGATTTCTTGGACATGACACCAAAAACACAGGCAAAAAAGCAAAAATAAGACAAATGAGACAAACTTAAAACTCACACTTAAAAACTTTTGAGCATCGCTCTGGCTGGTTTGGCTCAGTGGTTAGAGCGTTGGCCCTCGGACCAATGAGTCGCGGGTTCAATTCTGGTCAAGGGCATGTGCCTTGGTTGTGGTTTGTCCCGGCCCTGGTCCGGGTTGTGCAGGAGGCAACCGGTCGATGTGTCTCTCTCATGTAGATGTTTCTCTCCCTCTCTCTGCCTCCTTCCCACTCTATCTGAAGATAAGTGGAAAAATATCCTCGGGTCAGGATTAAAGAAAAACCTTTGAGCATCAAAGGACATAAATCAACAGAGTGCAAGGCAGCCTATAGAATGGGAGAAAATATTTGTCTGATAAGTCATATGTCTGATAAGGAGCTAATATCTAGAATATATAAAGAATACCTACAGCTCAAAAAAGAAAAACAGCCCTGGCTGGGTAGTTGGTTGGAGCATTGTACCATACACCAAAAGGCTGTGGTTTTGATTACCAGTGAAGGCACATACCTAAGTTGTAGGTTCGATCTCTGGTCGAAGTGCATATAGGAGGCAACCGATCGATGTTTCTCTCTCTCTCTCTCTCTCCCTCCTCTCTCTCTAAAAAGTTAATAAAAACATCCTTGGGTGAGGAGTAAAAAAAAAATAATAATCAAATAACTCGATTTACAAAAGGCTAACAAGCAAATAAAAAGATGCTCGCCCTGGCCGGTTTGGCTCAGCGGTTGGAGCGTCGGCCTGCGGACCAGAGAGTCCCGGGTTCGGTTCCCGCTAGGGGCACGTACAAAAATAAATAAATAAATAAAATAAAATAAAAAAAGATGCTCAACATTGCTAATCATTAGAGAAATGCAAATCAAAACCACAGTGAAATGTCACCTTACATTCATTATGATAGCTACTATAAAAAAAAAACCCGAAAATAACAAGTGTTGGTGAGGATGTGGAAAAACTGGAACCCCTGTGTACTGCTGATGGGATAATAAAATGGCACAACCACAGTGAAAAACAGTATAGTGGTTCCTCACCAAATTTCAAAAAGAACTACCATATGATCCAGCAATCTCACCCTTGGGTATATACATCCAAAAGAATCGAAAGCAGGGACTCAAAGGGATATCTGCACAATCTATGTTCATATCAGCAACTACTCACAGTAGCCAAGAGGTGGAAACAAATTAAATGTCTGTCAAAAGATGAATGCATAAACAAAATATGGTATATACATACAATGGAATATTACTCCGCCTTAAAAAGGAAAAAAAATCCTATTATATCCTACAAAATGAATGAACCTTAAGGAAATTATGCTGAGTGAAATAAGCCAGTCACAAAATACAAATACTGTGTAATTCCACTTATATGACACATCTGAAGTAGTCAAACTCAGCCCTGGCTGGTTTGGCTCAGTGGTAGAGCGTCGGCCCACAGATCAATGAGTTGTGGGTTCAATCCCCAGCCCTGGTTGGGGTTGGGCAGGAGGCAACCAGTTGATGTGTCCCTCTCACGTTGATGTTTCTCTCTCTCTCCCTTTCTCTCCCTCCCACTCTATCTGAAGATGGATGGAAAAAACATCCTCAAGTGAGGATTTAAATAAATAAATAAATAAATAAATAAATAAAGCAGTCAAATTCGTAGAAACAGAAAGTAGAATGAATGGTGGTTACCAGGGGTTAGGGGAAGGGAGAATGGGGAGTTGTTATTTAATGGGTCTACAGTTTCACATTGTGAGATGACAATGTTCTGGAGATCTGTTTCACACCAATGTGCATAAACTTACTACTGATGTATACACTTAAAAATTAAGATGGTAAATTTTATGTGCTTTCAACACACATACACACACACACACACACCCAAATCAGAGAGCTAATTATATTCTTTGTAGCACAATTTTGTGCTAAAATAACCTCTTAGAGAATATATGGACAAGATAAACGTTAAAATATAAAAATATTTTATACTTAGAAAATTTTGTTACCTGCAACAAATCCAACCACCAGATCTTTTCCAGTAGTAGAACGTTGACCTTTGACCCACACTGCTTTGAGGCTATTAAATGTGTAGAAATAGACAAAATTGGAGCAGCAGAGACTGGAGATAACTGGAAACCACCCTCGATATGGGGCCAGGCTAGGGAAAAAACAATAAGCAAAGTAAAGATGATGGATAAAAGCCACGAGAAATGGGCAAAGTCCTAGGAAAGGCTGATCATCATTCACATATTCTCAAAGTTCACTCCCATACTACAATGTACTGCACACTGTACAAGTCTTACATTCTGAAGGATGACCAAACCAAGAAATCTTTTCTAGCACTAATGACACAAAAGAAACAATACAATGGCTGATTTACTGCTTTCCTTTAGTAAATTACTATGTAAAGTTAAAGATAATTTCCTGGTGGCTGTTAGCTAATACAGCATCATTCACATTTTATTACAGGACAAGGACATTTAAAATGAAATAAATATAGAAAATAAGGACAAAAAGAAAAAAAAAGTGATGGGGGAATATTATCAGAGCACAGGAATCAGATTAAGAGGTTCCCACTAGCCAAACCTGGAACAATTTGAACATTAAAATAATAAAGTATAGCAATCAATTGTAAATCACGGGTAAAACAGAAACTTCTGAGCCTATACTGATACTATTTAAAGTAACTCCTCATAGGCTGCTTATAGTTGCAATAGAGGAAAAAAATTATTCAATGGCTAACTCGAATCTAAAAAAATCACGATTAACCAAAGGGCAGGTGGACAATATGTGACTCCAGATGTGACACCCCGAGAAGGACACAATATCACCTATGCATTATTTTGGCCCAGAATACACAGCCTTAATCTAATCGTGAAGAAACATGAGGCAAACTGAAAATGATAAACATTTTATTTTTTAAAAATGGGGAGGAGGACTGACCATATTCTTTAGAAATGTCAATGTCATAGGGGTAAAGGGCCTTGATGTATGGTATGAAACTTACTCTCAAAAAATTTGGAAAAAATATGTGTATGGTATGTGTATAATAAAGAGAGATGAGGAAGGAAAGAGAAAGGGAGGGAGAATGCATGAGCAAATGGCAAAACAAATGAAAAGAAGGGTTAACAATAGGTGAATCTGGGTAAAGCATATACTGCTATTCGTTGTACTCTTTTGAGTTTCTCAACTTCTTGTAAAATTGAAATTATTTCCAAATAAAAACTTAAAAGAAGAACATAATCTGTTTGAATGCATCTGATAAGAATGAACTAAACAACTATTACCTTCTTTGGTTTACTGTACATAAAACAAAACATTGGTTTCATGGAAGACTCTACAATCAAGAATAAAAATGGCGAACCACAGAACTTGAAGGAAAGGAAAATAACTATGTACTTACAAGTCAGGCAATTACAAATTCACAACACTATAAGGTTATGAGAATGGACAGAAAGGAGTGTAGGCCCATGTGAATCTCCTATGGGGCTGCTTTTCTAACAGGAATGAATAGAGTAGTACTCACAGGCCTTCTTCTCTAATGATTTCCAGAAGCACCATGTGTGTAGTTTTGGACTTTCTTTTCTCATCAACTACAAGATGAAAAGAGTATCTGTTATTCATGAACCATAGCATTTTAATTCAATACCTAATATCCGAAGTAAAAGATGTGACAAGAGAAATTTATTTACTAAAAAAATTTTTTCCCTTTATTGATTTTTAGAGAGAGAGGAAGGGAGAGGGAGAGAGACAGAAACATCGATGAGAGAACATTGACAGGCCGCCTCCTACATGCCCCCAACTGGGGATTGAGCCCACAACCTGGGCATGTGCCCCGACCAGGAATCAAACCAGTGACCACTTGGTACATGGATCGATACTCAACCAGTGAGCCACACTGGTTGGGCAAGAGAAATGTATTTCTTATATTCATAAGGCTTTCTTGTGTTTTTTTCCCACCAAGGTTACAAATTCTCTTTTTTATCTTAATATCTCATAGAGAGGAAATAAACTACCATATCTCTTTGAGAGAAGATGCTGCAGACACAAAAGCTGTGAGGACATGTAGTTGGTAGCAAAGTCAGGATTAAAATTCAAGTTTCCAAAGTTTTAGCCTTGTTTTGCTATTATTTCCTATTCTAAAAAATAAAAAGTTCTCAAAAGGATGAGAATTCTACTTTTCTTGGTATTCTTACTGAAAACAAAACTTACCTCAATTAACTTCAAATTTCATACCCATATTTGAAAACATAAAAATGTGAAAATGAACCAATTTCTCAATAATTAAAGTGGTACCTATAGGGTTTGTAGGATGGCAAATTAAGAAACATAGTTGGAGGAAATCTGGCAATGTAAAAATTACAAACACATCTACCTTTTGATCCAGTAATCTCACTTCTGGGAATTTTTCCCATAAAACTTACAGAAACAAAGTGGTACATGAACAAGTCTATTCTACAAAAGAGCAGAAACAACCCAAGAATCTCCAGTAGAGGTAGGGTAAACAGGTTATGGTGCATTCACACCATGGAACATTCTACAGCTAGAAGGAAGGGAGAAGAGGCTCCCAATGAACTGATTTGGAAGGCATCCAAAATATGCTGTTAATTGAAAAATGCAAGGTACAGAACAGTGTGAAAAGTATCCTTTTTGAGCAAGGAAGAAAAGAATATATATTCTTATTTGCTTGTTACTCTATAAAGAAACTCTGCAAAACTATTTGAGAAACTAAAAAGGACATTATCTGCAGGGAAGTAAAAAGGAGAAAAGCGGCAGACTAGAATGAGATTTTTCACTGTACTGTGTGTGTGTGTGTGTGTGTGTGTGTGTGTGTATATATATATATATATTTTTTTTAATCCTCACCCGAGGACATTTTTGCATTTATCTTCAGATAGAGTGGGAGGGAGAGAGGGAGGAAGAGAGAGAGAGAGAACATCGACGTGAGAGAGACACATGGAGTGGCTGCCACCCATACGACCCCAGCCGGGGCCAGGGACAAACTGCAACCGAGGCATGCACCCTCAGCAAGAACCGAACCCGGGTCTCTCTGGACTGCGGGCCAACACTCTAACCGCTGAGCCAAACTGGCCAGGGCTGTACTGTATATTTTTTTAAAATATTTTGTGCCCTGACCAGTTTGGCTCAGCGGTTAGAGCGTTGGCCCACAGACCAGGGTCTCGGGTTCGGTTCCCGCTAAGGGCACATACCTCGGTTGCAGTTTGTCCCCAGTCCCAACGGGGCCGTGTGGGTGGCAGCCAGTCAATGTGTCTCTCTGACATTAATGTTTCTCTCTCTCTCTTCCCCCCTCTCCCTCCCGTTCTATCTGAAGATAAATGCAAAACTGTCCTCAGGCGAGATAAAAAAAAAAAAAATTGTTTTTTGTGTTGAGTCATATGAAATTATTACCTACCCTAAAACTCTAAAATTAATTAAAAATAGTAGTCATGAGCCCTGGCCAGTGTAGGTCAGTTGATTGGGTGTTGTCCCATGCACCAAAAGGTTTCTGGTTTGATTCTTGGTCTGGGAACATGCCCAGGTTTCAGGATTGATCGCCGGTGGGGGGCATGCAGGAGGCAGCTTATCGATGTTTCTCTCTCACATTGACGTTTATCTCTCTCTCCCTCCCTCTCTCTTTCTCTCTCTCTAAAACTCAATAGAAAATCTTTTTAAAAAAACAGAAGTCATGAAGAGTTTTAACATAGGAATTAGTTTATTCAAAGCTCATCTTACTCTTATCTCTTCATAGACATTTTGGCACAGGTTTATAATTTCAAGTTGAAAAACACTGACCAAAAAACAAGCAGGAGTTAAAGAGAGTTGCACAGTACTAAAGGCAAAAGAGGCAAACTGGGAGTGCATGCCTAGATGAGCAAAGACAGTGGGTATTTGGATCCACTATGTTTCTTATTTTCTCTTCTGAGAAAAATATACCTCCAGCAAAAATTCTCCACTGTGCCTTTTAAAAGTCATATTATTTATTAGAAAGAATAGAAATGATTCAAAACTATTAATGCAAGCCCACTCAGGTTATCTCAGAATAGAAAATGGCTGAGGGCTATGACTCATTCATGAGCGCCTCTCTGTTAATTAGGAAACAGCAACGATGATGAGTATTTAGTCAGTGAAAATGGATAACAATTCTTTAATAAAACATAATATTCCTATGTTAATTTAGAACTTACTAGAGAAATATGTTTGCTTCCTGACACCAAATGAACAGGAATACATTGACTGCAAAAGAGTCTCACCTTGAAGTCGAAGTCGAGCTGTATCCAAAGGAAAAAACACTGTCATTGCTGTCACGCTGCCCTGGAAAGTTTGAAAAGCCTTTAGCCATTACACATCACAAGACAATGAGCCACAACTTCTAAATGAACAGAAGTTCACTATTAACAATGGGTCAAATCAGGTTTTCAGTGAACAAATACATACAATGTTTTAACCTACTGGGATTATTATTGTTTAAACTTCTATAGTTATGTACTTAGACAGAAGTATTAAATTTCCCAGAAGAAATATCCTTCTACCTCTCTGATATTGGAAAAAAATATATAGTGGGTCCCCAGAGATGACAATCTTAGGGGTTTGGAACTTAAGACAAATGTTAAAGATAGCGGGTAAGTGGATTTTTAACCTTTCACAGGTCAGTTGCTGCTCCTATGCTCTGAAACCAAAATATCCAGCAATCAAACAGACACATACTTCTATTCTCTGTGCTTAATCAAGATGTTCACCACAAAGAGATGTGTAAGAATCACATTGTTCTTCTTCTTATTTATTTACTTATTTTTACTTTATTTTTCTTGTTGACACTATTACAGATGTTCCCATTTCCCCCCACTTTGCCTATCTCCACCCAGCCCCTGCCCCACCTTCCCTCTGGCCCTCATCAAACTGTTGTCTATGTCTGGGTTATGTATATATGTTCTTTGGCTAATCCCTTCACCTTCTTTTATTCAGTCCCCGATCCCCTCTGACAGCTGTCAGTCTGTTCTATGTATCTGTAACTCTGTTTCTATTTTGTTTGTCACTTTATTTTGTTCATTAGATTCCACATATAAGTGAGATCATATGGTATTTGCCTTTCTCTGACTGGCTTATCATATTCTTTTTTTTTAAATCCTCACCTGAGGACATTTGTGCATTTATCTTCAGATAGAGCGGGAGGGAGAGAGGGAGGGACAGAGAGAGAGAAACATCGATGTGAGAGAGACACATTGACTGGATGCCACTCACACGACCCCAACGGGGGCCGGGGATGAACTGCAACTGTGTACGTGCCCTTAGCGGGAACCGAACCCGGGACTCTCTGGTCTGCGGGCCGACGCTCTAACTGCTGAGCCAAACTGGCCAGGGCTCATATTGTTCTTTATAATGGTTTTGTTTGCTATGCTTTAAATACAATAAGGATGCTCTCTTTGCTAAAAATTCTATAAGTAACTCATCCACGGTAACGCAATGACAAAAATGATTGAGGGGAAAAAGGAAGCCAACAACCAGCCTTTCCATTCATAAGACCCTGCGAATAAGAACCACAAGCATATAGTTAGGGGTGAAATAATACACATGAAATCTCTCATGGGTTTATGGTTATCAACCTAGATGCAAGCCCACTGGTGGTGTATATTCTCAGGCAGAAGATGAAGTTTTAGGCTACTGATTTAATAATGGTTACGAACAATATATATATATTTTTTTCATCCTCACCTGAGGACATTTTTCTATTTTTTGTTCAGATAGAGAGGGAGGGAGAGAGAGGAAGAGAGAGAGAGAAACATCGACGTGAAAGGAATACATCGAGTGGCTGCCTCCCACATGACCAACCAGGGCTGAGGACAAATTGCAACCGAAGTACATGCCCCTAGCGGGAACTGAACCCGGGTCTCTCTAGACCGCAGGCCGACACTCTAACTGCTGAGCCAAACCGGCCAGGGCAACGAACAATATTTTAATCATGACTGGAAACTAGGTCAACTTTATAGATAAGAACAAATTTGCTGAGTCTCTTATCTATTTAAATAGGTCAGCCAGTCCCAGCCGGGTGGCTCAGTTGGTTGGAGTGTTGTCCCGTACACCAAAAAGGTTTCGGGTTCAATTCCTGGTCAGGGCATATATCTAGGTTTCGGATTGTACGGGAGGTAACTGATCAATGTTTCTCTCTCACATTGATGTTCTCTAAAATCAATAAACACATCCTCGGGTGAGGATTAAAAAAAAATTCAATAAATAAATAAGTCAGGCCCTGGCCGGTTTGGCTCAGCGGTTAGAGCATCAGCCTGCGGTCCAGAGAGACCTGGGTTCGGTTCCCACTAGGGGCACGTACCTCGGTTGCAATCTGTCCCCAGCCCTGGTTGGTCGTGCAGGAGGCAGCCACTTGATGTGTCCCTTTCACGTCGATGTTTCTCTTTCTCTCTCTTCCTCTCTCCCTCCCACTCTATCTGAACAAAAAATGGAAAAATGCCCTCAGGTGAGGATAAAAAATAAATAAAAATAAATAAATAAATAAATACATAAATAAATAAATAAATAAGTCAGCCAGTTGACCAGCAGATGGGGAGAACACTGTATTGTCCTATTAATATTCTTCAAAACTCAGATTAAATGTTACCACCAACCTCACCCCTGCCCACCAGGTTACAACTGGTAGTTCATTCCTCTATAGTCCTATAGCAGTTGTTTATGTCTCTTACAGCACTTAATTATAGTGGAATCTAACTCTTCCACCAGATAGTAAGAATATTCATTCTATCTCTTTAATAAAATAGATTCTTTCATTTATTTATTTATTCCTCACCTGAGGGCGTGTTCATTGAATTAGAGAGAAAATAAACATTGATGTGAGAGAAACATTGATTGGTTGCCTCCGACACGAACCCTGATCAGGGCCAGGGACTGAACCTGCAACCTAGGTATGTGCCCTGACCGGAATCAAACCCTCGATCTTTTGCTATACAAAATGACGCTCCTACCAACTGAGCCACACTGGCCAGGGCTATATAACAGATTCTTAGCAAATGTTTATTAAATTCACTCTACTTTCAGTTATTTATACTTTGTAATGACTCCAGCATAAATATTCTTTTCTAGTAAGGACTAGATAATATTTAATGTCTCAAGAGACGATGGACCCACAAAGGTTTATCATCTACATATCTATGTTTTTGGCACCCTTGCTCCCCTTTTAGGCAGTTTCCAAGAAAAATGGGAACTGGAAAGCTAGAGAACACTAATTAAGGTTATTAAGTCTGTAGCATTTATTTCCTATTGCATGGCACTACATGTCTATGTTGAGTATTGTATAGACAGGGCCTCTCCAGGCAGAAAAGCCCTGCCTGGAAACTACTTTTTCAAACAAGTGGGCTACCTCCATCCCATTTCCCTGCCAGCTTTAATTTTTTTTTTCTTTATTGATTTTAAAGAGAGAGGAAGGGAGAGGGAGTGAGAGATAGAAACATTGACGAGAGAGAACATCGATTGGCTGCCTTCTGCATGCCCCCCACTGGGGATCGGGCCCACAACCTGGGCACGTGCCCTGACCAGAAGAATCGAACTGGCGACCTCTTGGTGCATGGGTCGATGCTCAACCACTGAGCCACACCGGCTAGGCTATTTTATTTTTTTAGAGACAGAAAGATAGACATCAGTTTGTTGTTCCATTTATTTATGCATTCATTGGTTGATTGTGACTGGGGACTGAACCTACAACCTTGGTGTTTTGGGATGATGCTCTGAGTTACCCAGCCAGGGCCTGTCTTCACTTTCTTGAAAGTGTCTTTGAAGCACAAAGTTTTTAATTTGGAAGAAGTCTAATTTACATATTTTTAAATGTTATTACTTGTACTTTTGGTGTCATATCTAAGAAACCATTGCGCAATCCAAGGTCATGAATATTTATGCCTATGCTTTCATCTAACAGTTTTGTACTTTTAGCTTTTACATTGAGGTCTGTGGTTCATTTTGAGTTAATTTTTGTGTATGGTGTGAAGTAGGGGTTGAGTTGCATTCTTTTGCATGTGGAAATCCAGTTGTCCCTGCACCATTTATTTGGGACTATTTTTTCTCCTACTAGTATGTCTTGGCATCCTTGCCAAAAATCAATTAAATGCAAATAAAAATTTTTTTAAGGCTCTCAATTTTAGTCCATTGATCTGTCTATCCTTATGCTAGCACTACACTCTCTTGATTACTGTAGCTCTGTACTAAGTTTTGAAATTGTAAAGTACTAATCCTCCAACTTTGTTCTTTTTCAAGATTGTTTTTGCTATTCTGGGTCCTTTGCATTTTCATATGAATTTTATCAATGTCTTACCAATTTCTGCAAAAAGCCAAACTGAAATTTTGATAGAGATTATACTGAATCTGTAGATCCATTTGGAGAGTAGTGCCATTTTAACAATATTTGTCTTCCAATCCGTGAACATGGGATGTCTTTCCACTTATTCATGTCTTTAATTTTTCAAAGATGATTTGTAGTCTTCAGTGTACCTACAAGTTTGTTTTCCCCCCCATGTGTCCAGGGCATGAACCGGGCACAGACCAAAAGCCAAACTGAGATAAACAGTTACTTTGTCCCCAGCTGATATGAGACAAGCACCACCAAACCAGGTGCAACTCTACCCAGGTCAGGGGACACCTACAAATTTTAATATACCCTATCTGTGCTATCATTCAGTTCTAAATACCTTCTTATTTCCATTCTGATTTCTTCTTTAACCCATAGATCATTCAGAAATGTTTCTTAGCTTCCAAACATATATGATTTGGGGAATTTTTTTTAAAAAGTTATCCTTTTGTTATTGGTTGCTAGCTTGATTGCACAATTATTCAACAATGCATTTTGTACTATTTCAAAACGTTTTCAAAATTCAAATTTTGCTTTACAGCCCAATAAATGATCAGTTTTGATAACTTTTCCATGTTTGGCTTGAAAAGAATGTATTCTGCAGTTGTTGGGTACAATGTTCTGTGTATGTCTATTAGGTCAAGTTTGCTACATACATTATTTCATCCTTTAAATTCTTGTTGTTTTTTCCCTCCTGCTTGTTCTATCAATTACTGAGATATATTAAAATCTTCAACTTTGATGCCAGATTGGTATAATTCTTAAAGTTTACTAATTTTCCCTTTAAACATTTAGACAAACATAAACATAAAATTGGTTTATTTTCCTGACATACTGAGCCTCTTCCTCAATGTCATCCTCTTGATGTCTAGTAATGACACTACTATAAAGTCTATTTTGTCTGATGTTAATAGTTTTATCAGCTTTCTTTGGTTAGTATATATGTTTGGTGTGTCTTTTTCACATTTTTATTTTCAAACTTTCTGTATCCTTACCTTTTAGTTGTATCTTTATAAATAGCATTCCCCCCTTTTAAAAACCAATCTATCATTTTTTAATTTATTTTTTTATCCTCACCCGAGGACATTCTTCCACTCTTTGTTCAGATGGAGTGGGAGGGAGAGAGAGGAAGAGAGAGAGAGAAACATCGACGTGAGAGGGACACATCGAGTGGCCGCCTCCTGCACGACCCACCAGGGGCCGGGGACAAACCGCAACCGAGGTACGCGCCCTTAGCGGGAACTGAACCTGGGTCTCTCTGGACCGCAGGCCGACGTTCTAACCGCTGAGCCAAACTGGCCAGGGCACCAATCTATCATTTTAACCAAAGCATTTAGTGAATTAACATTTATTTGGATTTTTAGTGGTCATCTTATTTTGAGCTATTTGTCATATATGCTCTGTGTTGCTTTTTTTTTCTGTGTTTTTTTTTTTTTCTTTCTATTTGACTAGAGGTTTTTTTTTTTCCCCCCTCATTTTTTTCTCTGGAAGTTAATATATATTATTATATACATGGTTTCTATCCTTTTACAGGCTACTGATTACAGCATACATTCCTAACTCATGAATTCTAAAAAATTTTAATATGTTTATCTTCCTCCCAAATAAATTTAACTCAGTTCAGTCCCTCCAACCTTCATGCTACTGTTATCATGTATTTTAATTCTAACTTATTTTATTTCTTTTTAATGTCCATAAAATAATATTAGTTGGTAGTTTTTGTTGTTGTTCATGACTTTTATTAGCCCATATGCAATTACTTGTCTTCCATTTTGTTGAAGCAATAGATCAGACAACATTTGTCACAATAATGTCTGTCAAAGTGAAAGTGGCTGGCAATAAAAACTTCAGCACCACATTCATCTAAAGGGCACTCCCCACAAAGGAGGTTGATTTTGTCATTCTTATCCATTTTGTAGTATTTAAGGACAGCCAGTTTAACCTTCTTTTCTCTTATGCTTATTCTTCTTGGGAGTGGTCTAAGACTTCTTCCTTTCCTTAGCACCACCACAAAGTCTCAACACAAGATGAAGATTCCTTTTGAATGTTGTAGTCACACAAAGTCTACCCATCTTCCAGTTACTTGTCAGCAAAAATCAATCTTTGCTGATTAAGAGAAATCCTTCCTTATTCTGGATCTTGGCTTTTACATTTTCTATTGTATCCAAGGGTTCAACCTCAAGAGGGGTGGTCTTCCCTGCAAGGGTTTTCACGAAAATCTGTATCTTGGTAGTGGTTCCACAGCAGATGGTGGATTGGGGGGGGGGGGGGGAGCCTATTATTTGATAGTTAATGTTTGTTGAGATTTAGCCACATACAATATTTACAACTTTTTCTGCTCTTCATTCTTCCTTCACATACCTTATATCTGGGATCACTTGCCTTTTGCACAGAGAACATCCTTTAGAATTTCTTCTAGTGAGAATCTTTCCAGTGGCAAAATATTTGTGATGGTCCAAAAATGTCTCTATTTCACCTATGTTTTAAAGATTATCATTGGATATAGCATTCTAGGTAGTAAGTTATTCTCTCAGCAAAATGAAGAAAACTGTCCATTGGTTTCTGACTATAACCACTGTAAATGAGAATCAGGTGTCAGTTATCCTTTAGCTCACTAATTCTATCTTTACCTGTGCTTGAATTTGAACCCATCATTCACCTTCAACAACTATTATCAATTCATAGTATACATTAAATATTTTAGCTTTAAATTTTGTTTGATCAAAGCAAAGCATGCACGTATATAAAAAGCCATTACCCTGGCTGATGTTGCACAGTGGTTAGAGCATCAACCCACATACTAAAGGGTCTCAGGTTTGATTCCTAGTAAAGGGCATGTGCCTGGGTTGTAGGTTTGATCACTAGCCCCCGGTAGGGGCACGTGTAGGAGACAACCAACTGATGTGTCTCATTATCAATGCTTCTCTCTCTCTCTCTCTCTCCCTCCTTCCCTTTCACTCTCTCTAAAAATCAATGGAAAATATATCCTTGGGTGAGGATTAACAACAACAACAACAAAAGTCATGTAATGTAAGTGATAAAATACAGTAGTGTCTGCCCACGCCTCTCCATTTTACCCAACCTTTCTCCTCAGATGCAAGTATTTTAAGTTCTTTTAGAATTTGTTTTGGAATTTACACATATAACTTTTTTAAATATTTTGTTTTGTTTTTATCCTCACCCAAGGATGTATATTTTTTCCATTTATCATCAGATAGAGTGGAAGGGAGGGAGGGAGAGAAAAAACATTGACGTGAGAGAGTTACATCGACTGGCTGCCTCCTGCATGACCCCAACCAGGGCCGGGGACAAACTGCAACCGAGGTACATGCCCTTGACCAGAATCGAATCTGCAACTCACTGGTCCACGGGCCAATGCGCTAACCACTGACCTAAATTGGTCAGGACTTAAAATATGTTTTTATTGATTTTTTACAGAGAGAGGAAGGGAGAGATAGAAACATCAATCAGCTGCCTCCTGCATGCCTCCCACCGAGGATCGAGCCTGCAACCTGGGCATGTGCCCTAACCAGGAATTGAACAAGAACCTCTCAGTCTGTGATACGACGCTCAATCCACTGAGCCACACTGGCCGGGCTACCCATACACTTTTTTAAATCCTGATTATTTTTTGATTTAATCAATTTTACACATTATTTATCACCTTCTATTATGGAGGGTGAGAATTTTTATCTGCTTTTTGTCCCACCCTTCTCAGTTATGATTTTGCTTCAATCAATATACAGTGTTCCCATGACTATCAAGCATCCATTCAAAATTTTGTTATTTTACTTTTCATTTCAATATTGTATTTGGTTTCCAAATCTCTTCACCCAATCTTAGTTTCTTGTTCCTTCCTACATATTTCCTAGCCTTTCTTTTATTTTCTTATACATACTAAATAGCTTTTTTAAAAATCCTCACCAAGGATATGTTTTTTTACTGATTTGAGAGAGAGTGAGAGAAACATCGATATGTTGCCTCCCCATATGGCCCAGACCAGGGATTGAACCTGCAACCTAGGAATGTGCCCTGACCAGGAATCAAACCCGCAACCTTTTGGTGTACAGAATGATGCTCCAACCAACAAAGCCACCGGGGCAGGGCAATAAATAGCTTTTTAAGATGGTGACTGAACATTCTATTTTCTGATTGTTGCTGTTGTCTATACTTCTTGTTCACAGTGCCTTGTCTCTCTGTGAATTTAGTTAGTTGGATTGAGCTGGCCATTTACCTTAGAATTTTATTTTTGGGCATTCTTTTTTTTTTTTTTTTTTAATGTTTTCATTGATTTTTTAGAGACAGAAACATCAGTGTGAGAGAGAAACATTGATCAGCTGCCTCCTGCATGCCCTCTAATGGGGATCGAGCCCTCAACCCAGGCACGTGCTCTGACCAGGAATTGAACAGGGACCTCAATCCACTGATCCACACAGGCCAGGCGTATTTTTGGGTATTCTTTAGACCCCATGAAGATAAGTACCTCTGGAAAGAACATCTGCCAGGTACTTTGGGGCTCCACCACCCTGGAATCACTCTAAGTTACATTATTGGCTTTAGGTTTTCAAATCATTGCAAGTAGTGGAAATTTGGGCTACAACCTAAGGGAAGACTTGTGGTTTCAATATCTCACTGGTGCCCTGGCCGGTTTAGCTCAGTGGTTAGAGCACCGGCCTATGGACCAGTGAGTCACGGGTTCAATTCCGGTCAAGGGCACCTACCTTGGTTATGGTTTGTCCCCGGCCCTGGTCAGGTTGTGCGGGAGGCAACCAGTCAATATGTCTCTCTCACATTGATCTTTTTCTCTCTCCCTCCCTCCCTCCCACTCTATCTGATGATAAACAGAAAAATATCCTTGGGTGAGGATTAAAAAAAAATCTCACTGGTGATCCACTCCCCCCTGGCCACACCCAATCAGTGCCAAGGTTGGAGATAGCTGATTTTCCTGGGAGAAGTAAGATTATTTCCTACTCACCTTTATAGCATATTCCTTTGGGATTCCAGGTTTACTGGATGATCCCCTACTGGACTTCTCATCTTGGACAAACTTTCTCGCCTTCCCTGTATTCCTGGAAGCTACAAATCTAAACTTCATATTTATCTGGTTAAGCAATTTCTGGAGGAGAAAACTGCTCTCCTTGCCCCTGAGTCCTGCCTTTACTCATTCCTCATTCTCCAGTCTGAGAGTTCTTTATATTCTTGTCACCTTATTAATGCTTTTAAGAGTTTATTTTTAAATTTTTTTCTTTATTGATTTTAGAGAGAGAGGAAAGGAGAGAGAGACAGAAACATTGATGAGAGAGAACATCGACTGGCCGCCTCCTGCATGCCCCACCACTGTGAATCGGGCCCACAACTCAGGCATGTTCCCTGACTAGGAATCGAACCAGTGGCCTCTTAGTGCATGGGTCGACGTTCAACCACTGAGCCACACCATCAGGACAAGAAGTTGTTTTTTAAATAACATTTTGTACAGGTTTTTATTATAAAGGAAAATTTTCAGGAGGTTTGATTAGCTCCTTAGAAACAGAAATCGCATTGTATTTTACAATGTAAATATTAAAATATTAATTATTGTTATTAAAAATTTGTAAATGTGTTTATCCTTTACTGTTTATTCTATTTCATTCTTATTTCATGATAAACTTGTATAAGGGAAAGTTGGTAACATATCATATATTTTGGGTTTTTTATGTTACGTGCCCCTAGTGGGAACCGAACTCAGGACTCTCTGGTCCGCAGGCCCACACTCCAACCGCTGAGCCAAACCAGCCAGGGCCATACATTTTGAATCTATTACTCCATAACATCTAACACAACTCTTCTATATTCCCTGTATATTTAAATATATTTTTTTTTCTCCTCTTTTTTTTTTTTTTAATTCTCACCCGAGGATATTTTCCACTTATCTTCAGATAGAGTGGGAGGGAGGGGGAGAGAGAGAGAGAGAGAGAGAGAGAAACATTGATGTAAGAGAGACATCACATGACTCTGGTCAGGGACAAACTGCAACTGAGGTACGTGCCCTTGACCGGAATTGAACCCATAACTCTTTGGTCCATGGGTCGACACTCTAACTGCTGAGTCAAACCGGCCAGGGCTATTTAAATATATTTCCAACTAATCCCCTGCCTCCCAAAAGTATATAAAATTCAGTAGAATAACAAATACTAAACAAAAGCAAATCAAAATAATCATAAAATAGCAACCATTTTACCTTGGATATGAAAATTAGGAAAATGACAAAATCAGGGAGGAAATCGCCCCAGAAATCTGAAGTTAGGCCCTTGTCCACAGGTATCTGATTAAAAGACACACCAACGGCCCAGCTGGTGTGGCTCAGTGGTTGAGCATTGACCCATGCACCAAGAAGTCGCCAGTTCAATTCCTGGTCAGGGCACATGCCCAGGTTGTGGGCCCAATCCCCAGTGGGGGGCATGCAGGAGGCGGCCAATTGATGTTCTCTCTCATCAATGTTTCTCTCTCTCTCTCCCTCTCCCTTCCTCTCTAAAAAAAAAAAAAAAAAAATCAATAAAGAAAAAAAAAAAAAAAAAAAGACACACCAAGGGATATTCAGACAGTTATCCAAGTAACCTCAAGAGCTTCCAACCAGAAAGACCAGAACACAAATACAAACACTGCTCTAGCAAAGTACATCTGATATAAAATAGTAAGTCCTTGAATCACTTTGAGTGGTGGCTGGAAAAACAAAGGGATATCTGCCAGAAGAACTATAATAGGGAGAATCAATATTTTTTGCTGATTTACTAGATGTGGATTACAAGAGAGAAGAGAGAGTCACAGGAATAAAGACACCATTGACAGAAATAGGAACATCAAAAGAGGGACCTAGTTATAAGAAATTACTAGTTCAATCTTAGACACAGTGAATTTGAGATGATGATAAAATTAATTACCCTCACCTGGGCTCTAATGGTATCATGCATCCTGTGCACAAAATTCTATTTCTTAGCAATTATTGTTAAGTTTTTCTTCCTTATTAGATCATGGACAACTCAAGGGCAGAAACCTAACAATTAAGTAATTATTTAATGACTACCAAAAAAAAGGCGTTTTTGTTGTTGTTTTATTTTAATCCTCACCCGAGGATATATTTTTATTGATTTTAGAGAGAGACAAAGGGAGCGGGAGAGGGAGGGAGAGAGAGAGAGAGAAACATCAATATGAGAGAGAAACATCAATCAGTTGCCTCCTACACTCGCTCCAACAGGGGATCAAACCCACTAGATATGTGCCCTGACCGAGAATCAAACCCGCAACCTTTTGGTGTATGGAATGACACTCTAACCAACTGAGCCACCTGGCCAGGGCTGGTTTTTTGTGTTTTTTTTTTTAAGTCAGTTGGCAATACCATACTGCAGCTTAGGAGAGAGATGACAGGTAGAGATAAAAATGGCAAGCGCCCTGGCCGGTTTGGCTCAGCGGTTAGAGCGTCGGCCTGCGGTCCGGAGAGACCCGGGTTCGGTTCCCGCTAGGGGCACGTACCTCGGTTGCAGTTTGTCCCTGGCCCTGGTTGGTCGTGTGGGTGGCAGCCACTCTATGTGTCCCTTTCACGTCGATGTTTCTCTCTCTCTCTCTTCCTCTCTCTCCCTCCCACTCTATCTGAACAAAAAATGAAAAAAAAAAAATTTTTTATAAAAATGGCAAGCAGCCCTAGCTGATTTGGCTCAGTGGTTAGAGTGTTGGCCCTTGGACCAAAGAGTTGAGGGTTCGATTCAGTTGTGGTTTTGTCCCTGGCCCTGGTTGGGGTTATGTGGGAGGCAACCAACAGATGTGTCTCTCTCTCTCACATCGATGTTTCTCTCTCTCTCTCTCTCTCCCCCTCCCACTCTGTCTGAAGATAAATGGAAACATTTCCTCGGGTGAAGATTAAAAAAAAAAAAAGCAAGCAAAGCCACATAAATAATTTTCAGCCTAAGTTACTGGCCCTCTGTGTTGTAAACAATCACACAGTCGACACCTGGAATTCTTAATAATGTATTAGCATCTACATTGCAGATTATATATCAAAAACATAATGACTTACTCATTTTTGGGGCTGTGTCTCTCCTGTAAAGGTCAATAAACATCCAAAGTCTATTTTTAATTTGGACAACACAAACACTCATGGAATTGAGCTGAAGTACTTAACACCACAGACAGAGTCAGAATAAAATAGTGGGGTAAAACTGGTTAAGACTTGGGCCCCTATGCACATTCAATATTATGGGAATAACAGAGACAGACACACATACATATAGAAGCAGAGAAGCATGCCTTTTAAGTACAAATACGTAATGATGTTTGGGTTGGCCTACCAACCAAATTCGGCCATTTCCAAAATTCTTATTCACCCTTGAAGGATGAAAAATAGTTTAAAAAAAACAATGCCATTTCCAACATCAATTTCTAAGAGGAGTCCAAAATTGTTTGAGCTACAGAAGCACCACTGAAATCAGTGGACAGCATCTCCTAATAAGAGTACACGTTATTATTAGGCAGAAGGATTATTTTAAAAAGAAAAACAATTAAAAAATATTTTCAGTGGTAGATCTTGAGCTAATGAAATTCTAAAGATTGAAAGACTTCCATATTCGAAAATATTACTCACCTAATCCAAAGTTAATATAAGTCTTTCCCGATATAACAATCTAGCTAACTCTCACACCTACACACAAACAGACGAACAAGTTAAACAAAAGGCCTAATGGGTAACACAACTGAGTGTCTAATGGAAACAGCATGGGCTTTGGAATAAAACAAACCAAGGTTCAGGTCCCAGCTACAATACATACTGTATAATAAGTAACTGTAAATCTCCATGCCTCAATTTCCTCATTTGTAATTTTGGGACTAACACCTAACTGTAGATGTTGTTGTGAGGAGTGAGAATTAACTTATGGAAAGCACCTAGCATCATACCAAGCACTCAACTGCCACTCAACAAATGTTGGTTCCTATATATCCTTTCTAATGCATCTTTTAGCACTAGGACTCAATATTAATCAGGGCCCTAAAATTAGTAATGGTTACTTAAGTTCCTTCCAAAAGAGTAATTATTACTTAGTAAAACATAAAGAATAACTGTTCTTTCAGAAGATGTCTTTCAGAAGAAGGTAAGAGGGTCAACAGTGTAAAACTACTATAAAGAAGTCAAATCAAACAAGAATGGAAAAAGAGTCAGCAGACTAAGTTGACTCTTAGGAAGTTAGTGATGGCCTCTAAAGAGCAGCGCCAGTGCTCAGGATCAGGAGGAGAGACTATAAGTACAGAATATTCTTTAAATAAAGCTAGCATAAAAGGAAAGGAAATGAACAACAGCCAAGAAGAAAGGCAGAGTCTCCAGACCATACTGGTATGGTTTTATGACAAGACAAGGTTGAGCGTGTTTGAAGGTGGAAGGGAAGCGAACACTGGAGAAAGATTAAAGCTATCAGAAAGAGGTGAAAATTAATGGAGCAAAGTCCCAAAAGATAACTGGGGTTGAGGTGATGGGGAAGGATCAAGATAGCAAAGATGGATGGGTCTCAGTTCTCCTGAGACAAGCAGAATGTAGGGAAATATGTGTATGACTCCAGTTGATTCTGTATTAGAAATAACATAAAAGTCAGATCATCTCATATAGCCTCTATTTTATCTAGAGGGTAAAAGGTGAGATCTGCTGCAAGTGAAGGGAATGAGAGAAAACTGCAATTCCACTGGATTTCTAAAACTAGGTACAAATACTGTATTTGTAAGAATATACATGAAAAAGAAATGAATAATTTTGGCCTTATTACACTATTCCAGGTATTGTGCTAGGTACTCTATAAGTGTTACCACATTTACTTCTCAGGAGAACCCAGTAAGTGAAGTGTTATTGTCCTTGTTTTATAAAAAGTTAGAGCCCTGGCCGGTTTGGCTCAGCAGTTAGAGCGTTGGCCCTTGGGCCGAAGGGTCTCGGGTTCGATTCCGTTCAAGGGCACATAATTGGGTTGCAGGTTCAATCCCTGGCCCCCATCAGGGTCCTTTGGGAGGCAACCAATCTATATGTCTCTTTCACATCGATGTTTCTCTCTCTCTCCCCCCCCCCCCCCACTCTCTTTAAAAATCAATGGAAAAATATTCTTGGGTGAGGATTAACAAAAAAACAAAAACCAAAAAAGTTAGAAAAATAACCAGGCTTAGGCCCCGGCCGGTTTGGCTCAGTGGTAGAGCGTTGGCCCACGGACCAAAGAGTCGTGGATTCGATTCCAGTCAAGGGCATGTACTTTGGTTGCAGTTCGTCCCCGGCCCTGGTCAGGGTCGTACAGGAGGCAACCAGTCGATGTGTCCCTCTCACGATGATGTTTCTGGCTCTCTCCCTTCTACTCTATCTGAAGATAAACAGAAAAATATCCTCAGGTGAGGATTAAAAAAAAAAGAAGAAAAACAACTAGACTTAGGATGGTGAACACACAATACAATATACAAATGATGTATTACAGAACTGTATACTTGAAAACTATATATTAACCAATATAATACCAATAAATTCAATAAAAAATATAAAGCTAGCCCAGCTGGTATGGCTCAGTGGTTGAATGTCAACTCATGCACAAAGAAGATTGCTGGTTCAATTCCCAGTCAGGACACATGCCCAGGTTGTGGGCCAGATCCCCAGTGGGGGGCATGCAGGAGGTGGCCAATCGATGTTCTCTCTCATTGATGTTTCTGTTTCTCTCTCCCTCTTCCTTCCTCTCTCTCTCAAATCAATAAAGAAAAACAAATTAAAAAAAATAAATAAAAAGCTAAAAAAAAGAGACTACATAAAAGCTTTAAGATTGATTTTTGAAGTCTTTTTAATGACACAATATAGTACATATCTGATGTTTTGGGCCATACAGCACCACTCCTTTTTCTAAGGGTGGACTGATTTTCTTTGCTTCTTCCCACTGCATAGAATCTTGATAGGATGGTAAATCCAGGTGCCCACCTTCTACCTGTTACAGATAAAGGATGGGCACATGACCCTGAGCATGGTTAATAGGGGCTAGAGGGGCAGTAGGGGCAAAAGAAATAGGAACAGAATCCACTGATTCCAGTGGTGGTGCCCAACAGACATCTCCAGTGATTGCTTCAGAAATCTCTTTGGAGTCTGTTGGTTCTTTCCTACTTCAAGTCTTCAGCCTCCCCACTGATACTAAGAGCTCCCAATGAACCTGCCAATAAACTTCCTTTTTGTTAAATCACCCAAACTCTGTTTCTCATGCTTGCAACCAAAGAACTCTAACTGATATACATGGGGAAATGCTTTATATTCTGAAACAAACACATCAAAGAAAACCCCAAAACCTAGGATATGAAACTCCATACCAGTTATATAAACAAACAAAAGAAAGCTATCTGTAAATGTTTATTTGTATATAAACACGGAGAAAACAGAGAATGAGGGGGATACAACACACTTTAACAAATACTGTTTCTGATAAACTTTAACCCAAATATCTTTGCATAGTATGAGACTTTCTGACTTAATATCCTTCTACTCTCTCTCATCTTTTACCCCAGCTATGTCAGAACTAGCTTGAAGTTCCCTGAATGCTGATTTATACATTAGGGCCTTTGAATATGCTTTTTGCCCTGTCTAAAAGCCTCTTCTCACTGCCTTTCCATTTCATTTTGCCTAGCAAATACCTACTCTTCCTTCAAGACCTGGTTTAAATATGTCAACCTTGGGGACTTCCCATCACCTTCACAGGTGCAGCCCACTTCCTTGGTACCATCAGAGGCCTTATCCACTCTTCTACTATACACTTAAGAAGAGCTTCTTGAGGACAGGGACTCTTTCACTGACCTTTATATCCAGAAGGCCTTGCACAGTGAATCAACAAGTTCCTCTACTTGGCTTCTACTTCTACAAGGCAGGTACTTTGTGTATATGGTAAAAAGTCCAGGGTGATGTTAAGTGTATGAGTTAGAGTCAGACAATTGGGCCTAATTTTCTCTTTGGATAACAAGTTGAGAAAAGTGCTCTGAATAAGCCTTCTTACATAGTTCTAAGGATAAGTGTGCCTGGACTTCGAGTCACAAAGCAGTAATAGGTAGAGCGGGAGGAGAAAGGAGGATTCTTTCATATTTCTGTATGATTTTTAATTTTTTAAAAAATATGTTTTTACTGATTTTTTAGAGAGAGAGGAAGGGAGAGGCAGATTGAAAAATCAATGTGAGAGGGCATATGCCATGACCGGGAATTGAACTGGGACCTCTCAGTTCGTGGGACGACACTCAATCCACTGAGCCACACTGGCTGGGCTACAATTTTAATTTTTAAGTCAACATGTATTCAGTGAAATGTAATTATTTTAAAACATTAATTATCCAATTAAAAAAGCAAAACAGCCCTGGCTAGTTCAGCTCAGCGGTTAGAGCGTCGGCCCACAGACCAGAGAGACCTGGGTTCAGTTCCCTCTAAGGGCACGTACCTCCGTTGCAGTTTGTCCCCGGCCCCGGTTAGGGTCGTGTGGGTGGCAACCAGTCAATGTGTCTCTCTCACGTCGATGTTTCTCTCTCTCTCTTCCTTCTTCTCTCCCTCCTGCTCTATCTGAAGATAAATGCAAAAATGTCCTTGGGTGAGGATAAAAAAAAAAGCAAAACATTTAAAAATAAAACATAGGCCCTGGCCAGGTGGCTCAGTCAGTAGGTGCTTCGTCCCGTATACCAAAAGGTGGGTTCGATTCCTGGCCAGGGCACATGCCTAGGTTGTGAATTCGATACCCAATCAGAGTGCATGTGGGAGGCAACCGATCGATGTTTCTCTCTGACATCAATGTTTCTCTCTCTCTGCACCCCCATCCTCTCTCTCTAAAATCAACAAAAATATATTCTTGGGTAAGGATTAAAATAAATAAATAAATAAAAAAGAAGAGAAAAAGAAGTTGCTGGAAGTTACTAATTATTAACATTACAATTTCAAATTTTCTTTATGTCTAAACCCCGCCCCCAGGGAATTCCAACCAATCTCACCTTTCAAATTCTAGACTAATAAAATCTCTTTTAATTACAAACATACATTTCTACAAATAAAATCTATCTTTCAAAGCAAATGTAATGGGAACTAAAACTTAATGATTATAAATCTAATTATACTCAAAATTTTGAGATTTACATATGACGCCACTGATTGTATCATATGTAATAGTCATCAGTTAGAAATATAGCATTGCCCTGAAACAGTACAATTCTGGTTTTCAAATACTCAAGATCGCCTGCAATTATCCCATAGTGTGCCACAAAACACTTTAAAATCACTCATTTGTTTATTTTGATTTTTAAAATGTGTATGTGTGTATGCATAACACCACTTGATGTTGGAGAGTACAAAACTTGGGGAGAAGTGAAAAAGCAAACATGAAACCTCAACTCAAAAAGGGTGTAAGTCAACATCTTAAACAATGATGCAACAATCCTTTCAGGAGAAGCAATTAATCCAGGCAGCCTTGGAGTTTATACCAAAGTCGCATATCTGGGGAGGGGGTACAGCCAAGATTCCAACTCAGGCTGCTTGGCTCAAATGCTCTTAACCACTATGCTGACTCTCTTCAATCATCTCAAAGCTTTGGTTGAATATTATGCTCAGGACATTTAAGTAAACACAAGCCATCTCCACAATACTATATTAAAAGCAATGCCAAATTTCTTATCAACTGTTGTGATATTTCTTTTTTTTTATCCTCACCCGAGGACACTTTTGCATTCATCTTCAGATAGAGCGGGAGGGAGACAGGGAGGAAGAGAGAGAGAGAAACATCTATGTGAGAGAGACACACTGACTGGCTGCCACCCACATGACCCCAACTGGGGCCGGGGACAAACTGCAACCGAAGTACGTGCCCTTAGCAGGAACTGAACCTTGGTCTCTCTGAACCATGGGCCGATGCTCTGACTGCTGAGCCAAACCAGCCAGGGCTGTCATGACATTTTTGTGGTGAATTTTTTTTTTCCATTGGTACCAACCAGAAGAAAATAGGGGCCATATTGTGTGGTTTAACTTTACTTAATACAGAGGTTTACAATAAGAGTTGAGAACCACTCTTGCGCATGATAGTTCAAATGAATAACAAAACACAATGCAAATTCTCACTCAGATATGTAGTAGGAACAGTACTGCCCCAAGGGTAAGCAAGAGAAAAAAGTTATTCTTACAAGTCTTTTGGATATTCTAATATTGCTTAAAGGAGAAAGAAAGCCCATAGCAAATTCAGGATGCCTAATTTCAAGCAGAACTTTTAACAAGAAAAAAATAGGCAATAAAAATTAAAAAATGGTAATGTCTTTGTAGGTTAAACAGAAATATATCATCTCTTCCCCAAGTCACTCTCTATAGCAGTGGTTCTCAACCTTCCTAATGCCGCGACCCTTTAATACAGTTCCTCATGTTGTATGTGGGCAGACTCGCCTGGAGACAGATAGAGGAGTGGTGTCTCGGTTCCTAAGACCATCGGAAATATGTGTTTTCCGATGGTCTTAGGCACTCCCTGTGAAAGAGTCGTTCGACCCCCAAAGGGGTCGCGACCCACAGGTTGAGAACCACTGCTCTATAGCAAGGGTCAGAAAACTATGGCCCAAGGGCCAAATCTAATCCACTGCCTGGTTTTGTAAATAGGATTTTATTGGAACACAGCTCTGCCCATTCATTGAGTTGCTATTAATGACTCCTTTTACACTATCATGGCAGTGTTGAGTAGTTGCGCCAGAGACGTTATGCAAAGTCTAAAATATTTACCACCTGCCTCCTTACAGAAAGTTTGCCAACTTTTCTTTTATAACACTTAACACTATCTAAAATTTTTGGGATTTTTTTGTTGTTGGTTACTCAACTACTGTCTGATTCCCCCACTGGAATGCAAACTTCATGAAGAAAAACACTTTGTTCTCCACTTTATTTCTAGCACCTGAAACAGTGCATGGTCCGTAGAAAGCACTCAAAGGTGTTGACTAGATGGCAGCAGGCAGGACCGGAGCGAGGGTGAGTGTGGACAAGCAACCTCGAGCAGTGCAGAAACATGGGGCAGAGGGTTCCGGGGCTGTGGACAGGGAGCAGCCGGCTACCGCGGTAAGTGGCTTATCAGGGCGCTTCTCCCTGCGTGGCCAAAAGGCCCTGCCATCTTGGAAGATCCCTGGTCTTCTCTGGGAGGAAGCAGTGGAGAGCAGCTAGGGCTGAGCAACTTGAGTCCACCAGTGTGCCTTGCACCATGGGACCAGTGGACCCTGCTGTGTCAACTCAGACTAGCGCACAGTAGCGGCGCTGTCAAGGTACCTGCTTGGGAAAGCAGCAACCGGCCAGGAACCGAGCACCATCCCCCACAGCAGTAGCCTGACAGGAGCCCAGCACCACCCCCAGCAGCAGTAGAGCCAGCTCGGGAGCCCAGCACCTTCCCCCACAGCAGCAGTGACTAGCAGGAGTGGAGCCCCACCGTCAACAGCAGCTGAGGCTTGGGAGCTGAGACACACCCCAGCAGCAGAGGCTCGGGATAGGACAACCAGCCCCAGGCAGCAGCAGCACAGATCGGCAGGTGAGACCCATCCACAGAAGCATCAGTAGAGGCTGATTAGAAGCGGTGCCCCAGCCCAAGCAGCAGCAAAGCTCGGGCAGCCAAGACCCACCCCTGATAACTGCAGCAGCAGATTTGGAGTGGAGCCCCTCCCCCAGCAGCAGCAAAGTCCTGGGAGCTGAGCATCCTCAGCCCCCAACAGCAGCAGAGGATTGAGAGCAGCTGAGAGCACCCCCTGCCAACAGCAGCAGCAGTAGCCACGCAAACCGGGAGCTGACACTTGCCCCCAACAGCATCAGAAGCCACTGATCAGGAACTAAGCCCCACCAGACAGCAATGCACCCCAGGATTGCACTGGCGGGACCCACATAACCACGGCAGAGCACCAGTGGGACCCACACACCCCTTCTTGCCATTCCTTTCTGGCCTGCAAAGTTTCTTTTGAGAAATCAACTGACAGTCTTATGGGAGCTCCCTTGTAGGTAACTAACTGCTTTTAAGAATCTCTCTTTAACTTTTGGCATTTTGATGATGATGTGTCTTGGTGTGGGCCTCTTTGAGTTCATCTTGTTTGGGACTCTCTGTGCTTCCTGGACTTGTATGTCTGTTTGCTTCACTAAGTTAGGGAAGTTTACTGTCATTATTTTTTCAAATAGGTTTTCAATTTCTTGCTGTCTTCTCCTTCTGACAACCCCATGATGTGAATGTTGGTACACTTGAAGTTGTCCCAGAGGCTCCTTACACTATCCTCATTTTTTTAAATTCTTTTTTCTTTTTGCTGTTCTGACTGGGTGTTTTTTGCTTCCTTATACTCCAAATCGATGGTTTGCTTCTTGGCTTCCCTATTCTACTATTGATTCCCTGTAAATTATTATTTCAGTTGGTACATCCTTCATTTGACTGGTCCTTTTTTATGTTGTTGATGTTCTAAGTTCCTTGAAGTTCTCACTAAGTTCCTTGAGCATCCTTATAACCAGTGTTTTGAACTCTGCATCTGATTGATTGCTTATCTCCATTTTGTTTAGTTCTTTTCCTGGAATTTTGTTCTGTTCTTTCATATGGAACATGTTTCTTTGTCTCCTCATTTTGGCTGCCTCTCTACTTGTTTTTACCTATTAAGTAGAGTTGCTATGTCTCCTAGGTTTCCTAGGGTGGCCTATTGTAGTAGGTGTCCTACAGGATCCAGTGGCACAGCCTCCTTTATCATCCCAGCAGTGTGCTTGAGGTGTACCCCTTGTGTGAACTGTACACCCTTCTGTTGTAATTGAGTCTTGATTGCTGTTGACACGTCAATGGGAGGGATTTACTCAAGCTGATCAGCAGCAAGGACTGGCTGTGCCCACTGACCACTAGCCTCTGACTCCCTTGGAGGATCAGCGGTGTAGGAGCCCACCACACAGAGCAAGACTTACTTCAGCAGGGCTCTGGTACCACTCCTTCATTGTGTCACTTGTGGAGGTGGTTGGGTGATGGTGCTTTGTCGTGTTCTGAAGCTATCCACTGGGTGTGCAGGCTCTGGGGCAAGGTCAACTGCTGCCTGTGTTCTACCCAGGGCCACCATGCATAAGCTATAAAGCAGATGACTGCTTCTTGTGCTGGGCTTGGAGGTGCCCAGGCAAATCCAAGCTGTGAACCAAGGCTGGCTGCTCCTAGTGCTGAGCCTGGAGCCACTTAGTGAGAAGTATGGAGCTTGCTGAGGCCAGATGCTACTTGTTTGAGAGAATTTAGGAAAATCTGGAACAGGAGCCAAGACAGGCCATTCCTATGGTGAAGCCACTGGAAACAGCTTGGGTGGGCCTGAAAGTTGGGTGGGAAAGGGCCTAAGGGAATAACCAGGGTGGGGTGAACAGTATGAGCCAGGTTGCTGGAGTCCCAGATATGGCGACTGTCTGTCTGCCTACCCTGTGGGGGAACGGCTCACCTCCACCAGCATCTCTGTCCAGGAGAAAGCTGCCTCTCCAGCTTTCACCCCAATGCCAAACAACTCAGTTCCTCTCCGGATATCTCTCGTGCCTTTCAAGCTGCCTCCCCCATGCTGGAGCCTGGAGGGAACAAGTCCGAGTAAGTCCGAGCTAGGGCCATTTAAGAGGAACTGCCTGGGGTTCCAGCAGCATCAGCCTTCCTCAGCCTCAATTCCCACTGCTTTTTACAGCCAGAAGTTATGGGGATTTCTCTTCCTGGCACTGTAACCCTGAGCTGGGGGGCCTGATATGGGATGTGGACCCCTCACTCTTCAGGGAGGACCTTTACAGCTGACCTTCCTGATTTTTATCTACCACACTGGGTGTGGGACCAGCCTGACCACGCCTCCGCCCCTCCTAACAGTCTTGGTGTGGCTTCTTCTTTAACATCGTAGTTGTAGGACTTCCATTCAGCTTGATTTCAGGCAGTTTTGAATGATGGTTGTTCTGTAGTTTAGTTGTCAATTTTGATGTGGTTGTGGGAGGAAGTGATACCGTGTTTACCTATGCCGCCATCTTGACTGGAAGTCCTTAGTCTTCATCTTATTTGATCCCTCAGTAGCATCTGACCCAGTTGGTCTATACCCTTTTCCATGTGACTTTCAGAACACCACATTCTCTTAGTTTTCCTCCTACCCTACTGGCCTTTTCTTAGTCTCCTTTGCTGGTGCTATCTCATTCCCCTAACCTTTTACTATGGTGTTCCAAGGTTCAGCCTCTGAGACTTTTCACTCAGTCCACGCTCCTTAACTTGTTGAACTCATCTAGTCTCATGACTATGCTTAGGCATTTCAAATTTAACTCGTCCAAAACCAAAACCAAACTCGTATTTTCCCCAAACCTGCTCCGCCACAGTCCTCACCAGCTCAGCAAATGGGAACATCATCCTTCCAGTTGCTGAAGCCAAACACTCTTGGGAGTCAACCAACCCTCATTCTGTTACACTCCATATCCAATCCACCATCAAACCCTGGTGGCTCTATCTTATAAATATATTCCAGGTTAACGATCACTTTTCACCACCTCCTCTTCTACCATCCTGGTCCAAGCCACCATCATCTCTTGCCTGAGATGATGTAATAGCTCCCTAACAGTTTTCTTTGCTTCTACCCTTGCTCAGGGTGATCATGTTTAAAATGTAAATCTGCAAGTTGCAGCATGCTCTAAACCTCCAATAGCTAGCTAGCTCTCTTTCCCACTCAAAGTTAAAGTCTCACACAATTTGGTCCCCTGAAACCTATTTGCTTCTTTGTTTCCTCTTTTTCAGGAACATAGGCCTCTATGCCCATCCTAGAGCATGCCAAGCAAGCTTCCAACTCAGCCTCTTTACACTGGCTGAAGGGCTCTTCCAGTTCAATGAATGAACCGATTCCTGAATCAGTCACTGCCATGAACTACTGTCACCTAATTCTCATAACTCTGTGAGGTAAGTAGCAATACCCCCACTTTACAGATTGGGAAAGTGAGGTTTATAAGCCACCAATCTAACAAATAATGGAGTTGGGTTTCAGCCTTGGTTAGTCTGCACAGAACATGAGCTCTCTGTGAGTTTCCAGGGGATATAAGGAGAGGGATCAGTGACATTCCTCTGAAGTCACGCTGATTCCAACTGCTACAGGTGGGTGTTGACAGCTAGAAAAGAATATGAGAAAGGGAAGTCAAAGAAAAAAGATGAAAACCAGAAGAGTAAGTTACCCAAGTCAAGAGTGGAAAGTTTCAAGGAAAAGGAGGAGGGATGTCAAATGGAACTGAGACACCCAGAAGCCCATGAATCCAGCACACACCTCATAGTAAACCACATCTGTGGTAGACAGCAACTCTGACCTAGACTTTTTTTTTTTTTTTTAAGTATCTTGTACCAATAATATTGGCCAGAGATATCCGATTAGGTAGACACTTCCACATGCCTGCAGCAAGTGTGTGAAAATAGGTTGTAGTGAAGCATGTGATTGAACAACACAGCATCACACCTAGGCTTTCCTCTGGCCCAGGTGAGACGAAGTTTGTGTGTAGGGTGGGCGTGGGGTAGGAAGAAGATTGGCCTTTAAATTTCAGAAGGCAAAGAAAACAGCAAGTATGTTCTCTCCGACTCCCCGTGGGTAAGTGGGACACCGCTGTCTACACCCCAGGTAGTCTCTAAGGGGCCAGAGCGGTAGCCAGGGCCGGAGGCTGTCGGCCCTCACCAAATTCTTCCAGCAACTTTTCGCCTCTGCCCCCTCGCTTTCCATCCCACAGTAAAGACAGGAGACCCTAGACCCTAACCCACACGATCTCCCTCTCATCCCCATCGCCCAGACACATCCCAGAAAATGACCCCTGAGAAACCCCACACCCCGCAGCGGCCCGGGCGTGAAGACCCCGCCTCACCACCGCTCCGGCCATAGCGTGGACCAAGCTTTCGTAGGACAGCACGGAAGCCATTGGTGCGGTTCCCCTCAGACCTAGTCACACTTTTCCAGCAGGAACAGAGGCCAGCGAGTGAGGAAAGACGAGCCAGAGCCCGGGCGAAGCGTCACAAGCTCCACCTCCTGAGGCCCGCCTCCTCCAGCACAACCACTTCCGGGTCGTAGGGCGCCCTGTCTCCCAGCCAGAGGCTGCCGGGGCGGGAAGAACGAAAGGCGGACCTGGGAATGGCTTCTTGGCTCTGATTGGCTCCCGGGGCCTGCGCAGGGCGGAGCAGAGCGGGGCTGGCTCCACCAAGAGGAGTGTTCGGATAGACTCCTAGAAGTTCCAGAAACCTGGCCAGTCGTACTTCACACTCACGTAATACAGGGGACTTCAGAAAGTCCAGATGGCCTCCTTTTTCTCCACTTCCGTCCATAATACAAGCAGTTTGGGGGACTCAAATCTTCCTGTTTCTCTGAGACTTGATCCGTATTTTCTCTCGCTAGTATTTTTATTTTTCTCGCTAAATAAAATGTCGATTGGGCAAGGTTCTGCCCTCTGAAAAACCCTGGGGTGTGGTGGAAAGAGAAATTGAGCTTCAGGAAGTCAAAATGATCAGATGCAAGTGGGAACACACTCCTTGACAACAAGAAAAGTCTTTAACCTCTTGGTTTCCTTCTTATGTGAAATGAGCGTTAATACAGTACTGTCGACTTCATTTGCTGTGAGGATTACAATAGCTAATTTATGTAGCCGTAATTTATAAAATACTTAAACTGTTTTTCCCATGTTGCAAAATAAAGAACCAAACTGCACAGAACTAGAGATACCATATTTCTAACCTAGCACCTGTTATATTGTTACCAGAAAGAGGACCTGGCCCTTGGTGGGTCTGCCTAGGGCTGGCTAGTACTGTGTGGGTTCTTGGCTTCTGCAGAAAAAATTTCACAAGAGTCCAGGTGAATTTTAGAGAACATTTATTAAAGCTGAGGACAATGAAACAAGGAAGGCCTGGGGAAATGAGCCTAGGCTGGGCTGCTTTGGCTAGCTAAGAATTCAGAGAAAGGGGGACCTTGGGGACAGGTTCAGGGTGTAGGAGCTGCTGTTGTCCATTGCTCCCCTGGTTGCAAGTCCCTTAGAATTTAGAAGATGCATGCCTGTGGGGGAAAGGAGGGAAGGGAAAGGTGCAGGTGTGCTCCTGGGAGGGAGAGCATGCCTCTGGTCACGTTTTCACATAATCTGTAGAAACTATTTTAATCACCATTGGTTAAGAGATCTCTGTTATTACAACCCAAAATATCCTACTGACCTGGGTGAGTGAACTTAAAGACATCCTAATTGATGTACCAGATTCCTAGATTTTCAGAGCACCAATTATATTATTTACCTCCTTGCTAATCTGGCTCTGCCTAATACTTTGAGTCCAGTTTTTTTTTGTTTGTTTTTTTTTAATGGATTTTTATAGACAGAGAAAGGCAGGGGGGAGAGAGAGAAACATCAACCTGAGAGCAAAACATAGATGGGCCACCTCCTACATGTCCCCCACCAGGGACCAAACCAGCAACCCCTCAGTGAACAGGAAGATGCCCAACCAACTGAGCCACAGCGGCCAGGACAGAATCCAGTTCTAAAATTAGGATTTCACTGCTCTGGCTGGTTTGGCTCAGCAGTAGAGTGTTGGCCCACAAACCAATGAGTTGTGGTTTGATGCCAGCCATGGGCCCATACCTCAGTTGCTGTTCGTCCCCAGCCCTGCAGGGTCATGCGGGAGGCAACCAGTCGATGTGGCCCTCTCACATGGATGTTTCTCTCTCTCCCTCTCACTCTGAAGATAAATAGAAAATCATCCTCAGGTGAGGATTTTTTTAAAAATCAGGATTTCACCTAAAAAGAATGTCAAATGTTTTGACTTTTTTAATCCTCACCTGAGGACATTTTTGCATTTATCTTCAGATAGAGTGGGAGGGAGAGAGGGAGGAAGAGAGAAAAACATCGATGTAAGAGAGACAAATAGAGTGGCTGCCACCCACATGACCCCAACCAGGGCTGGCGACAAACTGCAACCGAACCCTGGACTCTGGTCTGCGGGCCAACGCTCTAACCTCTGAGCCAAACCGGCCAGGGCTTATTGTTTGACTTTATAGAAAATCACAAATTTACACTCACATCAGCACTACACAAAAGGTGTTACTGAATAATTGCCAAGATATTTAAAATTTTTGCCAAGATGGTCTTAGTTTAAATTTGTCCTTTTAATTTTTTTCTTTATTGATTTTAGAGGAGAGAAACATCGCTGAGAGAACATCCATTGGCCGCCTCCTGCATGCCCCTCACTGGGGACTTGGCCCACAACCTGGGCATGTGCCCTGACCGGGAATCGAACTGGTGACCTCTTGGTGCGTGGGTCAACACTCAACTGCTGAGCCACACCGGCTGGGCTAAATTTGTCCTTTTTAAAAAAATTTTTTTAATTGATTTGAGATAGAAAAGGAGATAGAAACAAGAGAGAACATTGATTGGCTGCCTCCTGCATGGCCTCCACTGAGAATTGGGCCCAAAACCTGGGCATGTGCCCTGACTGGGAATCGAACCAGCAACCTCTTGGTGCATGGGTCGATGCTCAACCAGTGAGCTGTTGCCTATTTACTTTAGGGATTTTCTTCCCCAAACTGTATTAAGTGTTACACTAGTTAATAGAGGTACAGATTGAACTTTAAAAATCACACTGCACTGTAATTTTTTCTGTCACTATTATTGGGTCTGTCACAAGTGGACCAAGCACTTCAATTATTACATCCCTATTAGGAGAAACCCGTTGGACATACACATCAGCACACCTCATTGTGTGAGATACTCCTTTTCAAGTGTACACTTTAGTTGTTTTGAATTTCTTGAAGTAATGAACAATTCTTCAAGAAGCAACTTCATACAGAAAGGGGTAGCAGAGCCTAGAATTTAAGAAGACCCAGCTCCACAAATAATCAGGGGTGTTATCCTGGGCAATTTACTAAGTGCTTGTTTCTTCATCTGTATAAAATGGAGGTAAGAATACTTACCTTGCCCTGGCTGGTTTGGCTCAGCGATTAGAGCGTTGGCCTACGGACCAGAGGGTTTCGGGTTTGATTCCTGGTCAAGGGCACATACCTGGCTTGAAGGTTCAACCCCCAGCCCTAGCTGGGATCGTGCAGGAAGCAACCAATCGATGTCTCTCTCTCATATAGATGTTCTCTCTCTCTCTCCTTCCCTCTCTTCCACTCTCTCCAAAAATCTATGGAAAAATATCCTCAAGTGAGGATTAACAAAAATATAAAATAAAATCACTCTTCTTTAATAATTCTTTTGTTGGGCACGTGACCACACAGCTATGGACTATTATTTTCTAGCTTATCTTGCACCTAAAAAATTTAGGCCTCAACACAAAGAAAAAGCTAACCAACAGGATATGAGAATACAATGCTAATTCCAAGTATTAGCCTCTGTATTTCAGCATATGCTTCCCTGGAATCCTCTCCCATTTCCTCAGGAGAGAGTATGTGCACCAGAGCAAGCACCTTTGGACCCAGAAATGGAAACTACCTGAGTATCATAGGACTGCTTACCTCTGGACTGCTACCTGAAAGAAAATTAAAGCTGTTTTACTGAGGCCAGCAATTTTCAACCAGTGTGCCACCAAGAATTTTTAAAACATGCAATACCTGACTATTTAGTCAGGGGCACTGACCTCTTTTCCCTTAGATTGTCAAATTTGAAAATGACAACAGCCAACACAATAGCTGTCTGGTATGAATGCCCTGCCTTGAACCATAAATATACAGGTCATATAATAGAGTTGCATTTTATTGGCCACACTGCATAATGGTTGCATCTGATTGGTTAACTCTTGGAACCAGGCATCCTTATATACAAGTACAGGAACCTGATTTTTCAGTCATTTTGGAGCAAAAAGGGTAGGTAATTACTATTATTTTCCTTTTTGTAAATCAATAAAAATTATACCTATTTTTTGTCAGACAGGCAAAGAATATTTTGGTGTGCTGCAGAATTTTAGTAATTTGTGTGTGCCATGAGATGAAAAAGGTTGGAAATTACTGACATAGGCTAATGTATTTTTGTGGGTCCTTGTTAACAGTACTTTATAATCTGAAGTCTACTATGCCCAGTAAATAACAAGATGAGTGCTAGAGACAAAAGAAATGGAACATGTGCTGGGGGGAAAAGTGGGGGGTGGGGGAGTCAATATCCAGTTTGAAACCATACTTTATTTTGAATGTACCTAGAAATATCCAATAACTGTATTTTTTTAAACAGGAAAAAAACTCCTTTACTTTTCCTTTTTACAGCATTATTAGCACAAAAAAGAACACTTCTGTTTGTAAATGATACTGAGTTTCTATGAAAATGAATGTATTTTTTATTTGTGGAACTTAAAAGTCTAAAAGCACAGAACACATTTTCAGAAGACCAACTTTACTTTTATCGATTTATGGTTAATATTTGCAATGTTAGAATGTACTTAGGTAATGTATAGTTAAGTAAATCAAACCAAATAAGGAATTCAAAAGCAACTGGTCTTCTTGATTTATTCACAGCGTACACTGGAAATTTTGAGAAAGAACACACATTAACAAAAAGAACACTGGCAAACTCAAATGCTAGTTTATGTGCTGAGTATTTTTAAAGGGTTTAAAAAGCATGCTCAATTAGCATACAGCTTTTTCTCACTTATATTAACAGATGCATTTTTATCTGCTTGTGTACAGCAAAGGGTTAGAACCTGAACTGACTTATGATTTCAGATATGTACCATTTCAAAAATATATTCCATGGAATTTACCACTCCTACCACTGATTCTTCAAATAAGCAAAGTACATAAGGCCTCATCCCTTGAAACTGCTTTTAAACAGCATTTTAATTTCTAGGTAGAAACCTAGAAATTCCTGGTACAGTGTCTGGACTTAGTCTTATTTAATATAGGAATTGAATATACAACAGAAAATTTATCTTTTTCTTTATTCTTGGAGAGGGAAAGAGGTGGAAATAGGGTTGCAATATTTAAGAGTTGCACAGGAGAACAATGAATCTTTTATAATACTAACACTCTACAATAAAGAACAACCATGGATGTCATCATTTTTATCATTCATACTGGATCAAAAACTTAAGGTTCCCCTCTATGTATTTCAATTATTTCAACCTCATACTCTCTCCAAAATACAAAGATAAACTCAATTAGTATTTCCTAAGCAGAAGACCAAACACCAAAGGGAATCCTTCCTTCCACCATCTTTCGATATGATTTCACTGAAGTTGAAATCTAACACTTAAATATGAAATCTCTTGGCCAAGTAGGAAACTACAGCTGTTACAGGTATTACCCTACACAGTCACTACATGTATTACATATTAAATTAAACCCAGAATTAAATAGGCTTGCACAATTATGCTGTGAATGATAGCAGTGATGATGCTAGTGAAAAAGGACTCTCTTTAGTCCAAGGGGGGAAAAATGTAAAAACAAGTAGAAAGCTTAAAGAGTTGGGCATTTTCTGACCAGAAATGGTAATTTTAAACATAGAAGTATAAAAAGAAAAGTATTCCCTTATTTTCCCTATGTGGAAATAATATGAAACATTTATTTTTTATATCAGACAAGAACAGAGCTAAGTAATCCAACTCCACTGCAGCATTATACAAATCATCCCTTCACCACAGTGTAAGATTTAAATGCATCTGCATAAGGGTACGTGTTATATAAAATGTAGTAAGATGGCTGCTGCCCTGCCTAGTACTTCCAGTCCCTACCCAGGTCCTACTGCTCTACTGGTGGTCCCAGTAGTTTTATTGAAATAAATCATTTCTTAAAAAATAAAGCATTTAAAAAGAGAAATCAAAATGGTTACAATATATGGTTACTGAGGTAACCATATATCCAACTCAAACTTTATCTAGTTAAATGTTATATTTGCTTCCCACTAATAAACCTTTATTTCACTCAAACTGAGCAATAAATCTTCCATACTGAAGTATCTTTTGCCCAATCAATTCAAAAGAAAACACCAAAGTGATTAGTAAAGAAAAATGTAGGGTTTAACACACCCTTTTAATTTGTTCTTTTTAAAAAATATTTGTAAGGTTTAAAAGTGTTTGAACTTTATAATTCCTAGTAGGAAAACATCATCTGAACGAATACCGTAATGGCAAACCACTGTAAAATGTTACAGCTGCATTTGGGTCAGAGGGGTAGGGATTCTCTTCAAAGCACCCCAGCTTTCTCCATGAGAAGGTCAGAGGTACACTGGTTTGTATTATTGCGACATCCATTGGGTGATCCAAGTTGCTTTTCCTTCAGCAAGGGCTTTATCTGTCAGAAGGGCATTACGCTTGACCTCCAAATTTGGCTGACAATTTACTGATGAGATTCATAACCTTTGGGTTGCTCTGATATTTTGACATATTTGCTGGGTTCTGAGCCACATCCTGGAAGGCCATCATAACTTCTGGATCCTGCAAAGAAAGGTGTTTTTATTTTTTTTTTAAAGTATTTAAACATTCTATGGGTCACCCTGACCAGTTTGGCTCAGTGGTTAGTGTGTTGGCCTGAGGACCAAAGGGTCACAGGTTCGATTCCCAGTCAAGGGCACATACCTGGGTTGCAGGATCAATCCCTGGCCCCGGCTGGGGTCATGTGAGAGGCAACCAGTCAACGTGTCCCTCTCACATTGACATTTCTCTCTCTCTCTCTCTCTCTCTCCCCCTTCCACTCTCTCTAAAAATCTATGGAAAAAGATCCTCAGGTGAGGATTAACAACAACAAAAATTCTGAGCCCACAAATGTATTACCTCAAATCCTATCTATGTATTTAGACCTATAATTTTGTCATGGCTGGGTTACTTGGGGTTTGGACAAATCCCTGAAATATAAATATTATTAATGTGCACTTCAAAGTCAAACTCAATTATGTCACTTTAACTAATGAAAAAATCATATACACTCTTGATACAAAGAAAAGGACAACTAGATATAATTACCAACCATTACAAAGTATTTCCTACAAACTAATTTTTTAAAATTTAAGCAACCTGGCTGGTGTGGCTCAGTTGGCTGGGTGTCATCCGGTGCACCAAAGGGTTGCTGGTTCAATTCCCAGTCAGAGCACATGCCCAGGTTTTGGGCTTGATCTCTAGTAAAGGGCATACAGGAGGCAGGTAATCAATCTGTCACTCTCACATCAATGTTTCTCTCTCTCTCTCCCGCTTCCTCTCCTTTTTTAAAAAAAAAAATCTTTAAAAAACAAAAATTTAAGCTACTCATTCTGAAAGAAAATCAGTATCACAAGTGCACAGTTAGCTATCTGGTAATTCAGATCAATAAAACTTGGCTAACAAAGTAACCTTTGTCCCCAAACAGAATTATGAAAGAAATGCCTTAGTGATACATATAAAGTTCCACTCTGTTTTTCTAAGTCTTACCTGCATGGCTGCAAGAACTTCTGGATCACTAAGAATTTCATTGAGTCCAGGCATTCCTGCCATTCCAGGCATGCCTCCTCCCATTCCAGGCATTCCTCCAGGAAAATTACCAGGCATTCCCCCAGGAAAGCCACCTACAAAAATAAATGAAAAAACTGTATAGACACCAACCAAATTCCCAAGCAATCTAATAGTATACTATTTTCTACTATAGATGAAAAAGGGATTTATAGAAAGTAACTTCAGCCCTGGCCGGTTTGGCTCAGCAGTTGGAGCATCGGCCTGCGGACCAGAGAGTCCCGGGTTCGGTTCCTGCTAGGGGCACGTACCAAAAAAAAATCAGTATAGAAAGTAACTTCACAGGGTGACTGGATTATAAATTCCTAACGGGGCAGGCAATGGTGGGTGATTAGGCCGAGGCATATAACTTCTTTAGTAAAAGGTTTATCTCTGCCATAAACCAGCCCTGTCCACAGTTTTTGTGCATCTAGGTTAACACATCTTTGAAATAAGTAGTAACCACCCACAAGAAAACACATAATCTTGTTAACTCTTGTAATCCAAACCCCATCTTGCTTTTCTCCAGCTTCATGTAATGTTCCCTCCTTAATTTCAAATACATAAAAGAAACTGCAAAACAGTCAATCTCCAAAGCATTTGAGATATTTGCTTCCCAGCAACTGCCATCAGTTTTGGCTCAAATAAAAAATTTTTATTTTTTTTTTTAATAGAGAGGGGGGAAGAGACAGAGAGAAACATTGATGTGAGAGAGACACATCAAGTGGTTGCCACCCACAGGACCCCAACCGGGGCCGGGGACAAACTGCAACCGAGGTACGTGCCCTTAGCGGGAACTGAATCTGGGACTCTCCGGTCCGCAGGCCGACGCTCTTACCGCTGAGCCAAACCAGCCAGGGCTCAAATAAACTCTTATTAAAAATTCTCTACAGGTTTGGCCCTGGCCAGTGTGGCTCAGTTGGTTGGAGCATCATCCCGTACACCAAAAGGTCTTGGGTTCAATTCCCAGCCAGGGCACATACCCTATGTTGCAGGTTCCATCCTCTGTCCTGGTTGGGGCACATACTACTGATCAATGTTTCTCTCTCACATTGATGTTTCTCTCTCTCCCTTCCCCCCTCTCTAAAAATCAATGAACATGTCCTTTGCTGAGGATTTAAAAAAAAAAAAGATTCATTACATGCAAGGTTGGGGAACCCTTTTTCTGCCAAGGGCCATTTGGATATTTATAATATCATTTAAGGGACATACAAAATTATCAACTTAAAAATTAGCCTGCTGTATTTGGTCAGGCTACTTTGATGAGGCATGTGATATTAGCTGGTATTGATTTCGAGGACCTTATATGCCCCGTGGGCCAGACGTTCCCCATCCCTGCTCTATAGGTTTGGACATTTAAGTCAAAACTACTGATTAAAATAACACACATGTACATGCACAAAGAAAAAGGGTGTTATGCTACTAAACACAAAGTAGTCTGAACATTCTAACTGTATGTAACAAAATACAATTTTTACCTTCATATTTTCTCTTAAAAAATAAGGCTGTGGCCCTGGCCAGTTTGGCTTGGCGGTTAAAGCATTGGCCCGTGGACCAAAGAGTCTCAGGTTTGATTCTGGTCAAGGGCACGTACCTTGGTTGTGGCTCAGTCCCTGGCCCTGGTCGGCATCTACGGGAGGCAACCAGTCCATGTGTCTCTCTCACGTCAATGTTTGTTTTTCTTTCTGTCTCTCTCTCTCTCCCTTCCTCCCTACCTCTCTTCCACTCTATCTGAAGACAAATGGAAAAATATCCTCGGGTGAGGATTTAAAAATTAAGGCTGCAAATCAGACTTTGCTACCTTCTGGATTTATTTTTTTCCCTAGCAACAAAACTCTTTTTTTTTTAATCCTCACTTGAGGATATTTTTACATTTTTTATCTTCAGATACAGCAGGAGAGAGAGGAAGAGAGAGAGAGAGAGAAACATCGATGTGAGAGACACACTTCGATTGGCTGCCACCTGCACAACCCCAACCGGGGCTCGGGACGAACCACAACCGAGATACGTGCCCTTGGCCAGAATCTAACCTGGGGCTCTTTGGTCCACAGGCTGATGCTCTAATTACTGAGCCAAATCGGCCAGGGCGCAATAAAACTCTTAAAAAAGAAAACTAATCTTACGTTATAATAAAAAGAAAGCTAATAGTCCCTTGGAATTACAAAATTCCTTTAATATTATTTCAATTTAAAGTTTATTTATAAGAGTTTAGTTGTTCTTTAAAACAAAACAAAACAACTACTATGTTCCTCTAGAGCAGTTATTCCTTCAAGAACTACATGGAATGCTTGTTATAAAAACTGTGGACTTTTACCTCCATGCCAGACAGAATAAAAATTTCTGAAAGTGAAACTGAAAATCTTCATTATAAGCACTCCTGGTGTTTCTTCTTTACACTGAGAACAATGCTCTAGCAGAAGGGATTTAATTCTCCCCGTATGTTTTTACATTATAAACTAAAATTATTTGCTACTCAGTTTTTCACTATCTTTATGTCCACTTCAAGTATTCTGAAAGAACAATTATACCAATATAATCCTAAAGAGAAATACAGGTAACATTAATGTATTCTACATATCAAGGGTCTGTGTAATGAAGCCAACAAAAAGCAGAAATATAGCCCTGGCCGGTTTGGCTCAGCGGTTGGAGCGTCAGCCTGCGGTCCAGAGAGACCTGGGTTTGGTTCCCGCTAAGGGCACGTACCTCGGTTGCAGTTTGTCCCCAGCCCTGGTTGGGTCACGCGGGAGGCAGCCACTCGATGTGTCCCTTTCACGTCGATGTTTCTCTTTCTCTCTCCTTCTCTCTCCCTCTCACTCTATCTGAACAAAAAATGGAAGAATGTCCTCGGGTGAGGACAGAAAAAAAAAAGCAGAAATATAGATTACAAAGTCATTACCACCTGCCTCAATAATTTCAACATGCCCATGAATAACTAACAATCACAGATAAGGAGATCTAAGTGGTCTAAAAACTTCCGGCTGCTCTTGATGCTCCTAATGACTGAAAAACTAGTTTATACCCATAAAAAAATTATTGACCCGATGCAATATAATAGTTAACCAGTCTGCTTGTCAAATCTAGGTAATAAAAACTATGTAACAAAAAACATCTCTAGAACTAGTCCACATTAGTGGTCATTTTCTAAAACAAAGGTATCTGACATAAAATGTTCTTGCCTTTACTCCAAAGGCAAGTCATCCTCAATATATGTTCTTTTTTAGTTGCTTGGCACATGACCTTTCAGAACACAGGTTATCTTTTTTAGCCAGTGGCATATAAGCATAAGTGGTGTGTAGCTGCCTCTATAAACCCTCCTTAAGAGAAAAATGGTTACTATTAAAGAGCTGGTTCCCCATTAGAATTATGAACTTAAAAAATACATCTTCCTGGTTTTTATTAAATTTCATACTGCATTCAGGAAGTAGTCATTTATTTTCTAAGTGCCCCTTAATAGCTCTTTTTACCTGTATTATATAGAACTATGATATCATTCAAGGCTTTTCATTGCTAGCAATTTCAGATCACTTGACAGTTAAAAGAAAGGGAAGAGAGTGTATTGTTTTTACACTGGACTTAAAACATTTTTTATGTTTAATATGAATAATTCCAGCACTTTTACCTACTATCTTATGAATATCAATGGACAAAATTTCATTATAGATATTTAAAATACTTTGAATCCATCACAATCATTTGTTATAGCCTTTTAATAAAGGTACAATGCTTGAGCCTCAGTAAATGTCAGCTATTTTTTAAAAGTATACTGCTCCCCCTGGCCAGTTTGGCTCAGCGGGTAGAGCATCAGCCCACAGACCAATGAGTTGAGGGTTCTATTCCGGTCAAGGGCATGTACCTTGGTTGCAGTTCATCCCCGGCCCTGGTCGGGGTCGTGTGGGAGGCAACCAGTTGATGTGTTCCTCTCATGTCCATGTGTTCCTCTCATGTCCATTTCTCTCTCTCTCTCTCTGTCTCTCTCTCTCTCTCCCTCCCTCCCTCCCACTCTATCTGAAGATAAACAGAAAGTATCCTCAGGTGAGGATTAAAAAAATAAAAAAGTATACTGCTCAAAGTGTGAAGAAAATAATATACTGTATTTCCACTAACATACAACTTTTATTAGATTGAAACTTCCTAGAAACTAACATTTGAAAGATTCTTCAGTGTCCCAGGGACTAACGGTATTAAACAGATATATCAGAGCCCCCAAATCAGAATATTCTCCAATTATTTACAATACTAATAGGTTTAATTTTTCTTTAAAAATACCTGGAAAAGAGCCATACTGAGCTCCTGATTGTCGTCTGGCTTCTTCTTCCTTTAACAGAAAAAATAAATTATGTAACAGGGAGGGAAAAAGTCTTGCTGTCCGCCCCTACCCTATCCACGCAGAATCATAGAAAAAATTGTAAAATAAGGTAGTTAGAGGACTTACAAGAATGAAAAACTTCAAATGGCAATAATGAACTAAAGCATACATCCCATATCATAACCCCCCAAAATTTCCAATTAGATTTCTCAAATGAGCATTACTTTTGATAATGATTTTAAATAACATTTTACTTCTACCTGGGTAAGAAAAAAGAAAAAAAAGAAACCCTGGAAAGTAATTTACAATACTGATATGACTGTCCATGCTTATAAAAACTAAATTCTGCTCAGTGATTTCAGTATGAGCTTGTGCACCAAAGGGTCATGGGTTCAATTCCCAGTCAAGAGCATGTACCTGGGTTGCAGGTTTGGTACTTGCCCCGGTCGGTCGGGGAGCATGCGGGAGAGGTAACCAATTGACGTTTCTCTCTCTCTCTCTTAAAAAAAAAAAAAAAAAAATCAATGGAAAAATATATCGTAGGTGAGGATTAACAAAAAAACAAAACAACAAAAAGAAACCTAAATTCTTATTATTTTTAAATTCCCAAATAAAAGCACGTGGTTAGTTTACTAAAACTGCCATGACTTTTGTTTCTAAGATTCATCTTTTCCATACTCTCTCTATGTAACTCAACAATAAATACAACTAGAGATCTACTGATTTTTGTTATTTTCTTAAACACAAAGTAAAAAGAAATATACATAAACTTCCCTCATAACCAGTTATAAAATCATCAGGAGATAGAGAAACGTAAAAATTACTTTTGAAGATTATAAACTATACTCCCCCAAATCAAGTACTATGCTTAAAAACATTAAATGACAAAAAAAATTAGGCTTAATGTTATATAATTATAACACAACTTCATGTCCTTTTATTCAGCAATGTTAAAAATAAATAAATGAGCCCGGCCGGTGTGGCTCAGTGGTTGAGCATCAACCCATGCACCACGACGTTGCCGGTTCAATTCCTGGTCAGGGCACACGTCCAGCTGTGGGCCAAATCCACAGTGAGGGGCATGCAGGAGGTGGCCAATTGATGTTCTGTCTCATTGATGTTCCTATCTCTCTCTCCCTCTCCCTTCCTCTCTCTCTAAAATCAATAAAGGAAAAAAAAAAATTTAAAGACTGTAAGTATCCCCACAAATTAAATAATAAATGGAAAGAAAACTGCCTTTATCATTATCCTAACAAAACTACAAGTGGTATTAAATAAGAGCCAAGAATTAGAATAATATCCTAAAAGTTCTAATCTACTGTATTTCCCTTTAATGGTTTAGCTATAGAAACTTTACCCTCTGGGCTCTCTCATGTTCTTCCCGAGCCTTCTTAACTCTTTCCATTCTTTCTTTGACCTCTCGCTCTTCCCGTTTTCGCTCGTACTTTCTCCGATGTTCTGCAATTTTCTGAGCCTAGAAACAAAGAGCCACAAAAAAAATGTTCTAAAAGTTAAATGAAGTCAACACATCTACAATTTTGTTAAAGAAGTACTTTTCTTTGTGGAGAGATGTTTAAGACATAGTTCTGAATAACGACAGATTTACCTGATAGAAAAAGACCTGAGATAACTCAAGCGTTAACAAGCCCACTGTGAAGCACAGGAAAGAAGCTAGGATTTGAAGTTAGAACTGTTATAAATCTCAAACAATTAACCGGGGCAAGGGAGACAATTAGCTCTCAAATTGCAGGACAATTCTTGTCTCATACATGCCATGGGAAGGCAGAAACTGGGAACACATATACCAGTTATTTCCCAGCCTAACTATAATTAACTTTCTTCATCCATAAAATGAGGAGTAGGAGAAGAGAAACATGTTAAGTCTCACATAAAAGCCACAAAAACTAGGAGAGAAAATATACATATCAGGCACTAGGTACATCATTCATGACAAATATCTGGAATGTATTACTTATTCAGAGAATAAAGGAAATATAAGAGACTCATAGTCAATCATTACTTTAGCTTATTTGTAATATTTTAAGAACCTCATGTTCTAGAATATCTCACACAATAACTTTGCTGAGTTAGCCCTGGTATGAAAAGAAAAAAAAGTATCTAACAGTAGTACCTAGGTTAAATTAAATAAAATGTGTACTACCTTAAAACCTTTGGGAATAAATTCTTGGTAGTGTAACTTCCCACAAAGCTGAAGGATTGCCCAGCCGGTGTGGCTCAGTGGTTGAGCGTCGACCCCTGCACCAAGAGGTCGCTGGTTCGATTCCCGGTCAGGGCATGTGCCCAGGTTATGGGCCAGATCCCCAGTGGGGGCCATGCAGGAGGCAGCCAGTCGATGTTCTCTCTCATTGATGTTTCTATCTCTCTCTCTCCCTCTCCCTTCCTCTCTCTCTAAAAATCAATAATAATAAAAAAAAAGCTGAAGGATTTACCATGTGAATGCATTAAAATTAAATTTAACTGACAATTTTAGACAGAAATTATCTTAAAATAATATTCTAGCTTTTGGATTCAGTATTATCATTTTAAAAAGTTGAACTCGTTACTACCACAGCTCCTCATGTTATACACTGTAGCTGTATATACCTATAATAAATAAGGACAGATCAAACTCAATCTTGTTTCATATTTAAAAGATTTTCTATGTGCCCCCTTTTCATTTTTTTTTGTTATAATTTTATTGAAGGCTCTCAAACAAAGTAATAGAGCTTGCTATAATACAGCATGAAAAATGAAAGCATGAAAACCAAATGAGATTTCCTGAGTTGAGCACAAAGTTCAGTGGTTACAAATGATAACTTCCAAATGTTTGTTTCTTTGCACCTGGTTTTGCAGATAATTTTCTGCCAGGAGCTAAGTACTAGAGCCATGGAGCACTACAGTAATAACTGTCTCTTTCTCTACTTTTAACATACCCTTGGTTGAACTTCTTTCAGCATTGCACTTGCATCTTCATCATAATCCAATTTGCATGCAAGGGCTAGATCATGGGCTGCTTCTTCCCAATGGCCCAGAAGTCTGAAACAGATTTAAACTCGTTTTAGAGTCTTTTATACATATTCACTTTATGGTGTTTTGGTCCTTATTATAAAAGAAGATTGCTACAGAAGAGGTTTAAGTTAAATATTGAACCATAAATTTTCACAAATCAATCTAATTACTATGCTCCACTTTATAAAAATGTTAAGGAGTTTAAATTTCCTTAATGGTTAACTTTAAACCTGTTCTTCTACTAAAAAATGTTTTACAACTTAAAAAGTATTGATTTCTTGCCTTGGTCAATTTTCTCAGTGGTTAGAGCATAAGCCTATGGACCAGACAGTCCCGGGTTTGGTTCCTGCTAAGGGCACGTACCTCTGTTGCAGTTTGTCCCCGGGCCCTGGTAGGGGTTGTGCGGGAGACAACCAGTTGATATGTCTCTCTCACATCAGTGTTTCTCTCTCTCTCTCTCTCTCCTTCCCTCACACTCTATTTGAAGATAAATGGAAAATTATTCTCAGGTGAGGACTGGAAAAAAAACAACAAAATATGCCCTGGCCAGTTTGGCTCAGTGGTTAGCGTGTCAGCCCTCGGACCTAAGGGTCTCAGGTTCGATTCCCGGTCAAGGGCACATACCTGGGTTGCAGGTTCAATTCCCAGGCCTGTTCTGGGGGAGGCAACCAATTGATGTCTCTCTCACATCGATGTTTCTCTTTCTCTCTCTGTCCCACACTTTCACTCTCTCTAAAAATCAACGGAAAAGTATCCTCGGGTGAGGGTTAACAAAAAAAATTTTTTCTCAATACAAAATACATTTAATGTTGAATTTTAAATTTATTCTATCCTTTTACCCATATATTTGACATGCGTCCTAATAATCACTAGAGCTACTTTCTGGAGTCACCTAAGGACAGCTGGCCCAAGCATATCCATCTTCATCTCCACCCACACTTGAAGCACAGCACTTTTTCACTGCACATACGATGTCAATGTCATTGGACACTTCATCCCCAAGCCACAAAAATCCATTTGTGTAACACAGTTTTGCTTCCAGGAATGATTACTACTAATCTGGGCTAAATTCACTTTTTTTAAAAAATTTTTTTTCTTTATTAATGTTAGAGAGAGAGAGGAAGAAAGAGGGAAACATCAATGAGAAAGAACATCGATTGGCCACCTCCTGCATGCCTCCCACTGGGGATCAGGCCCACAATGTGGGCGTGTGCCCTGACCGGGAATTGAACCAGTGACCTCTTGGTGCATGGGTCGACGCTCATCCACTGAGCCACACTGGCCAGGCTAAATTCATCTTTTTATTTGACTCCTTTTCTGATTTTTCAGATTACTTGGCATTGACTAAAGTAGTTGGAGGCTAGTGAATTCCTTCTATAATATATTGGTTGTTTAATGTTAAGTTGCAAAGAGAAAATCTGAAAATAAAAATAGTAAGGATACTGATACAAGGTCAGGAATAGAGTGAAGAAAAAAATGAAGTCTCTATGGTCAAGCTTCTAAATCAGCGGTTCTCAACCTGTGGGTTGCAAACCATTTGGGGGTAGAATGACCCTTTCACAGGGGTCACCTAAGACTATCGGAAAATACATATTTCCGATGGCGATTTATAACAGTAGCAAAATTACAGTTATGAAGTAGCAACGAAAATAATTTTACGGTTGGGGGTCACCACAACATGAGAAACTGTATTAAAGGGCTGCAGCATTAGGAAGATTGAGAACCGCTGTTCTAAATTATTAAAATGGGCTTAGGCATAAAAAACGATTATTCTTGTTTTAACTGACTCCAGGAACTTAAACTTTTTGTTGTTGTTAATCCTCACCCAAGGATATTTTTCCATGGATTTTTGGGGGATGGGGAGGAAGGGGGAGAGAGAGGGAGAGAGAGAGAGAGAGAGAGAGAGAGAGAGAGAGAGAGAGAGAGAGAGATTGGCTGCCTCCCACACAACCCCAACCCAAGCCGGAGACTGAACCTGCAACCCAAGGCAGTCTGCAGACTGACGCTCTAACTGCTGAGCCAAATTGGCCATAGCTGGAACTTAAACTTTTTAACTTTCCAGTCTCATGTCAATACTTGGATGTGTATCAATGCATTGTGCATCAATGCCTGGGCATACATCAAACCTTTAGAATGACCTCAAGAAGAACATGTTTCGTTGTCTAGACCATAGGATAGCTAATGATGACCATCTTGGACCAATCCAGGGGGTAAGAATGCAGAACTGATTCTTCTCAATGTACTTTTTACTGTAAGAACTCTCAACTTTTCTTTCGTCTTCAGAACACTCTGGGTATTACTTAGTTGTGTTTCTGGTTTGGAAAGCCCCCAAGACCCTTGAATAAATCTTTGTCATTTTCTAGACAAAAACCCCACTGTGAGTTTTGTTGATAAAGGCCACTCTCTTTCCTGGAAATAATTTTGAGAAAAATCCTTATCTTAAATTTGGCTATATGTGGTCAAAAACAGAACAGTAGTTTTCTTTGAATAAAAGGAGTAAAGAGTTTTTATTTTCTTATTTGTTCCTTATGATAGTCTCTCAATTCTTCATATTGAGTACATATAATTATTACTTTGAAATTAAATCTTCAGGTAATTTTGTTTTTGAAGAAAGCACATTTAAAAACACCAGGATTTAAATAAAGAGTTCTGAAAATAAGTAAATTCCATTACTTACCTGTGTGCTTTCCCTCGCCACTTATAAGGCTGAGCTGAATCAGGATTTATTTCAATAGCTCTGTCACAGTCTCGGATGGCAGCGTTTGGCTTCTGTAATTTGACGAAGACACTAAAAAATAAGTGTGATGTTAAAAAGTATTCATTTAAAACAATGACACCTTTGGGACTGCTACAGAAGCAAGTCTATTTAGATAAATTATCAGAAATTATTCACTAGGGGATGCTATTTTGTTTAGAGTTCTCACCTGGCTCTCTTGGCATACAGAATGGCCAAGCGAGGATTTAGTTTGATGGCATCGGTGAACAAGTCAATGGCTTTCTGTAGTTCACCTAAAGTAAAACAAAAGTTATTGAGAAATAGCAAGATAAAAAATATTTTAAAACAGTGTTGCTCGCTTGTCCAATTAGTCTTTCTCATTCTTTTTTTTTTTTTTTTGGTACGTGCCCTTAGTGGGAACCGAACCCGGGACTCTCTGGTCCGCAGGCCGAGGCTCCAACTGCTGAGCCAAACCGGCCCAGGCTACTCTTTCACATTCTTTATTTAGAGCAGGAAAAAAAAAAAAAAGACTAGTTTCTAAATTAATATACAAAACTGGCTCTTCAAAGCAAACCTTTACCAAACCTATACTGTAAGTCATTTAAGACAGAGATAATATACTCTTAGGACTATTATTTTAATTAATAAAAAGTAAGTGGATAAAACTTAAAAGAATAGCCCGGCTGGTGGGGCTCAGTGGTTGAGCATCAACCCATGCACCAAGAGGTCACCAGTGCGATTCCCGGTCAAGGGAATCAAACTTAGGGCACATGCTTAGATGGTGGGCCCAATCCCCAGTGGGGGGCATGCAGGAGGCGGCCAGTCGATGTTCTCTTTCATCGATGTTTCTATCTCTCTCTCTCTCTCCTTTCCTCTCTCTCTAAAATCAATAAAAATTTAATAAAATAAAATACTGCTTAGAGCATGGTAAGACTATTAATAATACTTGAATGAATAAATATACTGAACTGAAAAAGTATAATAAAAATACAACTAATAATTTAACAGCTGGAAACACTTAAGGTCTTACTTAAGAATACTTACATGGTACTATTCCAAGCATAATACACATATTTACTCATTTATTCATCATGACTTAATAGGTAGGTACTCTTAGATCCTTATTTTATAAAGGAGAAAACAGACATAGGCATACAGTAACTTCTCTAATTTACCTAGCCAGTAAGTGCCAAAGCTTGTTTTCAAACCCAAGCACTGTAGTTCCATTAAGTCCAGAGTTTAACTATATTCCTGCCTCTCCAAACCGAGGTGGGGCCTGAAATAATTCTTGACTTAGAATACCAGTGTTTTATCCCTTTAGGATATACTATAAAATTGTATATATTCTAGCCCTGGCTAGTTTTGCCCAGTGGTTAGAGCGCTGGCCCATGGATCATAGGGTTTCGAGTTAAACTGCAGGTTCAATCCGTCCCTAGTCGGGGTCATTCGGGAGGCAACCAATCAACATGTCTCTCTCACATCAATGTTTCTCTCTCTCTCCCTCTCCACCTTTCCCCTCCCTTCCACTCTATCCAAAAATCAATGGAAAAATATCCTCCAGTGAGGATTAACAAAACAAACAAAATATTTTTGTACATATTCTAAAATTAGAACTTACACACAAACATGGCTTGGAAAGAAATATGAAAAAACAACATGACTTTAGGTAGCAGCAGCTTCATTTTCATGTTGTTAAATATTGCTAAGTCAATAAATAAGAAAATGAATTTTTAAAAATACAGCAAGCAAAAATAAGTGACAAAGGTAATAAACGAGTTGACAATATGGTACACTAAGATCCTGGACAAGTCAAAACCTCTGAGCCCTCAGCTTCTTCATTATTTTGTAAAATGGTAGCAGTATGAGGTTTTAATAGATAATACACATTAGAACATAATAAAACTGCCAGGCATGTAGACAGCATCAAATAAATGATGGATACACAGAAATCTTATGTGGTAGAAAATTTTTTTAAAAAAATTATAGTGTGGAAAAGGAATGGTCAAGAAGACAAGTGGCTGGGATCCATTCATGAGTATGAATTAAAAGTTGGAACAGGTGAGAAGCTTTACAGAGGAGCAGTAGAGCACAAGTTAAAAAGCATTGCAGCAAAGTTAGGTCTGGCTGGAATGGAAGGTTAATACTCTAAAAGAAGAGAACAAGGCTGGGAAGGCAAAATACGGGATCTGACTCTAGCAGGTCTGATGCTATGATGATCTTCAGAATAATCAAAAAAATCAGTCACAGCCCGGCCGGTGTGGCTCAGCAGTTGAGCATCGACCCATGCACCAAGAAGTCGCCAATTTGATTCCTGGTCAGGGCACATGCCCAGGTTGTGGACCGAATCCCCAGTGGGGGGCATGCAGGAGGCGACCAATAGATGTTCTCGCTCATCGGTGTTTCCATCTCTCTCTCTCCCTCTCCCTTCCTCTCTTTCCAAACAATAAAGAAAAAAAAATTAGTCACAGGTTATAAGTAAGGAAGTGTGTTTAACAATTAAAGACAGTTCTAGGCCCTGGCCAGGTAGCTCTGTTGGTTAGAGCACCACTCTGATATGCCAAGGTTGCAGGTTTGATCACAGGTCAGAGCATATACAAGAATCAACCAATGAATACATAAATAAGTGGAACAACAAATCGCTGTTTCTCTCTGTCCCTCACCGCCAACATCCAGCTACCCCACTCTCTCTAAAATCAATTTAAAAACTGTACTAAATAAAAAGAATCTAGGGAAACTAAACAGAAAGCAATAAAGGAAACAGACATTTCAGGTAGGCCAACTCTTAAGACAATTGCAGTAACATAAACATATAAGAACCTAAAAACTAAGAAGGTAGTTTGTAAACCTACTTTGCCACAACCTGTATTTGCCAACTTGAAACAGCAATCAATACTAAACTCTTAAGAAAATAAAACCAGTCATCTTCCAAGTCTATGGATGAAGTCCAAATGTACACCAGCATCTATTCAAGGATGGCATTGTGACACACTATCACACAGCTATGATGGGATTTGCACAGTACCCAAGTTAATAAATGATTAGTGTTACTATGTAAAAAGCTAAGGGCCACTATTCTAATACCGCTGTTCTTGAAAGCCTTTCACCTTTTTTTTTTTTCTCCGCATTGTACCCTTACCTTATAGTTTAGTTCATACATGCCCCCAAGGATGTATTCAGACCGAGATTCAATTTACACCCCACTGGTGAAAGACATATCAAGTTCTTTTTGATTTTTATTCACTTGGGGAAAAAAAAGGCTTACTGAAACTATTAAGAGATGACCATAACAAAAGAGGATATTTTAGAAGGTAAACAATAATGTCCCCAAATTGGAATCAATGACTTTATTATTTTTTTATCCTCACCCAAGGACATTTTTGCATTTATCTTCATATAGAGTGGGAGGGAGAGAGAGGAAGAGAGAGAAACATCGACAGGAAAGGGACACATCGGGTGGCTGCCTCCCGCATGACCCCAACCAGGGCCGGGGACAAATCGCAACCGAGGTACGTGCCCTTGACCAGAATCGAACCCGCAACTCATTGAGGTCCGTGGGCCAACGCTCTAACTGCTGAGCCAAACCAGCCAGGGCTATTATTATTATTTTTAAATCTTCACCCAAGGATATTTTTACACTGATTTTTAAATAGAGAGGGAGGGAAGGGAAAGGGGGAGAGAGAGTAAGTGGGGGGAGAGAGAAACACAATGTGAGAGAGAGACACTGACTGGTTGCCTTCTGCACAACTCCACCTGGGGTCGGGAGTCAGACCTGAAACTCTTCAGTCTGTGGGCTGACGCTCTAAACGCTGAGCCAAACCGGCCAGGGTTATTCATTTATTTTTAATTGAGTTTATTGGGGTGACATTGGTTAACAAAACCATACAGGTTTCAAGTGTACATACAACTCAACAAAACATCACCTGCATGCTGCATCATGCGTCCACCGTCCAAAGTAAAGTCTCTTTCTGTCCCCATTTATCATTCCAACCCCCAACTTTCACCTTTTCAAAGCCTATTCTCAGTGGAGAAAGACTCAAGGAAAGCAGAGTTTGAGTCACATCAGGATATATCTATGCCTTGAGGCAAGATTATTGATCCTTGGGTGATTTCAGCCTCTTTATCAATGGGGAAGTGTTAGGTGGAAAATATTTCTTCTTCAGTATAAGATATTCAATAGCCCGGCTGGTGTAGCTCAGTGGATTGAGCATCATCCCATGGACTGAGAGGTCCAGGTTCGATTTCTGGTCAGGGCACATGCCCAGGTTGTGGGTTCGGTACCCAGTAGGGGGCATGCAGGAGGCAGCCAGTTGATGTTTCTCTCTTACATCCATGTTTTTGTTTTTTTTTGTTTTTTTTAATTCTCACCCGAGGATATTTTTCCATTTATCTTCACATAGAGTGGGAGGGAGAGAGAGAGAGACAGAGAGAAACATCATGTGAGAGAGACACTTCGATTGATTGCCTTCCACACGACCCCGCCAGGGCCGGAACCCAACCGCAACCGAGGTACCGTGCCCTTGACCGGAATCGAGCATGCAACTCTTTAGTGCAAAGGCCAACACTCTAACTGCTGAGCCAAACTGGCCAGAGCTTTCACATCAATGTTTCTCTCTCACTCTCTAAAAAAAAAGTCAATAAAAAACATTAAAAAAAAGATACTCAGTAAATTTAAGTTCCCTCCCCCTTTCCTACTATTTAACAGTTACTGTAGTAGACAAAGAGAATATCCAGAATCACAGAAATGTAACAAAGATTTATTTATTTATTTTTTTATTTTTTTATCCTCACCCGAGGACATTTTTTCATTTTTTGTTCAGATAGAGTGGGAGGGAGAGAGAGGAAGAGAGAGAGAGAGAAACATCGACGTGAAAGGGACACATCAAGTGGCTGCCTCCCGCACGACCAACCAGGGCCGGGGACAAACTGCAACCGAAGTACATGCCCTTAGCTGGAACCGAACCCGGGTCTTTCTGTACCGCAGGCCGACGCTCTAACCGCTGAGCCAAACCAGTCAGGGCCAAAGATTTATTTTATTAATATGTTTTTATTGATTTTTAGAGAGAGAGGAAGGGAGAGGGAAAGAGCGATAGAAACATCTATCGGCTACCTCCTGCATGCCCCGTACTGGGGATCGAGCCTGCAACCCGGGCATGTGTCCTGACTGGGAATCGAACCAGTGACCTCTTGGTCCACGGGACGACACTCAACCACTGAGCTGGCTGGGCTGTAGTAAAGATTTTTTAAAAATCACTTACCATCATTTAGGGCATCAATGGCAGCCACTTTTTTATCATTTGCCTGATCCATCATCTCCTCGGTTATCTAGGGGAAAATCGAAGGTTGACTTAGAATAGTAAAGAGAGCAAACAGAAGAAAGTAATTTGGACTTTTTAGGAATGAAGTCACAAACCCCATTTTTATTTACTCTTCTCTACTCACTAGGGAGCCAAGAGAATAATTATGATAACTGAGTAAGAAATTACACAGGATGAGTTTTAATCTTTTACATAAAATAAATTTTATTCCCTACACTCTGCCTTAGATACTACCTTCGCTCCCCTCCATCCAACATAGCAGGTTGTTCTGCCCTTGTCTTACCAAGTCCTTTCTAGTTATTCACAAATAGTAAAACTCAATCTCCTCACAAGAAGTAACTAAAGATCGCTCCTTTTAGGCTTGAATTTTCTGAAAATAAGTATCTCATAATTTGTTTAAACAAATATCCATTGAGTACTTACACTAGACAGAACAAACACTGTAAAAGATGTTGACAGTAAATGATCATTGTAACAAAAACTTATAGCAAACATTCTACCTAAAATGGAAAGTTAAGAAGCAGTTTCTTTAACAAAAGGAAAAAAACACTCTATCAGCACCATTGTGTGAAATATTACTAGAGGTGCTGGTTAATTTATTAAGACGATGATTTGAGCCCTGGCCAGTGTAGCTCAATGGTAAGGGCGTTAGCCCATGCACCAAATGATCTCAGGCTCTATTCCCAGTTAAGGGCACGTACCTGGGTTGCAGGTTTGATTCTTTGCCCCAGTTGGGGTACGAACCTGCAACCCAGGTATGTGCACTGACCAGGAACTGAACCAGCAACCTTTTGGTACACAGGATGATGCTCAACCAACTGAGACACTCTGGCCAAGCCCAAGTGGACTTTAAAAAGAATCAAAGTAAAATTATTAAAATGAAAACCATAAGCATTCTAATTAAAACATCAGTAGAACAAAGACAAAGAAAGCATACATAATTTAGCAGAGTGATAAAGAGATAAAACTTAATAATGAAAAAATTCAGCATATATCTAACTAGGGCCTCAGAATGACAGTAGAGAGACTGGGGAAGAGGCAATATTTGAAAGAGAGAGTCACTGAAAATGTTCCAGAGCTAAAGAAAGTTAACAACCCTGGAATTTAAGATGACCAAAAAAAATCCCAAGCAAGACAAATAGAATATTATAAATCTAGACACACTGAAGTGACAGAACCATCAATAAATGGATCATAAATTTTTTTAATTCCTTTTATAAATAGTGACATAAAATACTTATATTTGTTCTTAAAGATCCACAACACCTTCAGGGAGAAAAATGTTAGGTTATTGAAAGATGCCCAAAACACACCTAAAAATTAGATGCCACATTCATGGATAGTAAATCTCAACAGTAAGATGTATCTTTTTCCTAACTTTAGATTTAATGCAATTTTAACAGGGGGGGAAAAAAATCCTATTTTTTAGGAAGGAACTCGACAATCTGATTTATATGGAAGAACAAAGGGCCAAGAATAGCCTTTGCCCTACTAGTTAACAAGATTTAACATAAAGGTATACAAGACCATATGTCGGGAAAAATTAGACAAATAAAACAAAAAAATCACCAAATCATACCCACAAACATATGAAAACAGTGTTGAGGAAAGACATTCAATAATGGTGCTGCCCAGCCGGTGTGGCTCAGTGGTTGAGCATCGACCCATGCAGCAAGAGGTTGCTGGTTTAATTCCTGGTCAGTGCACATGCCCAGGTGGTGAGCTTGACCCCCAGTAGGGGGCGTGCAGGAGGCGGCCAATTGATGGTCCCTCTCATCAATGTTTCTATCCCTCCCTCCCTCCCTCTCTCTAAAATCAATGAAGAAAAATATTTAAAATATATATAGCCCTGGCCGGTTTAGCTCAGCGGTTAGAGTGTCGGCCCGTGGACCAGGGAGTCCTGGGTTCAGTGTCCACTAAGGGCACATACCTCGGTTGCAGTTTGTCCCCAGCCCCAGTTGTGGTCATGTGGGTGGCAACCAATCTATGTGTCTCTCTCACACAGATGTTTCTTTCTCTCCCTCTCTCTGTCTCTCTCTCTCTTCCCCTCACTCCCTCTGTTCCTTCCACTCTAAGAATCAATAGAAAAAATATCCTCAGGTTAGGATTAACAAAAAAAGAAGAAAAATGGGAAAAGTCAGAAAAGGTCTTCAGAAATTCCTGTGAATGTCCAGTACACATCAAAATATGCTCAAATTCATTAGAAATCAAGAAAATGCAAATTAAAAGCCACAAGGACATAGCCCTGGCCAGTGTGGCTCAGTTGGTTGGGCATTGTCCTGTGCACCAAAAGGTTGCTGGTTCTATTCCAGGTCAGGGCACATGCCCAGGTCCCAGGTAGGGGGCATGCAGGAGGCAGTGGACTGATGTTCACTCACTCATCGATATTTCTCTCCCTCTCTCTCTAAAAAGACCAATAAAAAATATTTTTAAAAAAGCCACAAGGACATAGCATTTCACAGAGTAAGATTGGCAAAGATGAAATCTGACAGTATCAAACACTGGTGAGGACACAGATCAACCTCCTCTTAAAGCTGCTATTACTATATTATAGTGTTTCTCAAACTTTAAAAAAAATACATGTTTTTGCCCTGGCCGATTTGGCTCAGCGGTTAGAGCGTCGGCCTGCGGTACAGAGAGACCCGGGTTCAGTTCCCGCTGAGGGCATGTACCTCGGTTGCAGTTTGTCCCCGGTCCTGGTTGGTTGTGCGGGTGGCAGCCACTGGATGTGTCCCTTTCACGTCGATGTTTCTCTCTCTCTCTCTCTCTCTCTCTCTCTCTCTCTCTCCCTCCCACTCTATCTGAACAAAATATGTCCTCAGGTGAGGATAAAAAAAAAAATACATGTTTTTATTGAAAAAAATTTTTTTGAGAGAGAGAGGAAGGGAGAGATAGAAACATCAACGTGAGAGAGAAACATTGATCGGCTGCCTCCTGCACAACCCCCCCCCCCCCCCACTGGGGATCAAGCCCGCAACCCGGGCACATGCCCTGACCGGGAATCGAGCCAGGACCTCTCAGTCCATGGGACAAGGCTCAGTCCACTGAGGTACACTGACCAGGCTGTTTCTTAAACTTTTTTACATCAACCCCCAAAGAGCCTTTTCAGACATTTTTTCTTAATTCTCACCCCCTCAATTTTAATACAACAGATATAAAGCGTATTATTTTAATGTATTACATCCTTTTGGAAGACCAGTAACCATTGTAATATCTAAGTTTCTTTCAATACCCCTTCCTAAGCAAAATTTTTACCACTGTAAGGGCAATATCATACTTGCTGTGACAAAACATTTAAGAAAACAATTTGGCATTAGATATCCAATTAATAGACAATTCTGCAGTCAAATCACATGCAAATGGAAAAAGCAGGTAAAAAGAAAACAAGGATTTCAGAAATTTTTAGAGTATGATTAAAAATAACGGAAATGTTCACAAATATTTTTAGCAAAATGAAATGCTTTCCTAAATGCTTTAAGTCAGAGAAATCTTTTTTTTCTTTTATTGACTTTAGAGAGAGAGAGAGAAAGTGAGAGGGAGAGAGAGAGAAACATTGATGAGAGAGAACATCGACTGGCCGCCTCCTACATGCCCCTACACTGGGGATCAGGCCCACAACCTGGGCATGTGTCCTGACTGGGAATCGAACCAGTGGACCTCTTAGTGCATGGGTTGACACTCAACCACTGAGCCACACCGGCCGGACCAGAGAAAGATTTAGTATGTGCTTCTCCTGGGAGAATTAGGTCATAAAATCATTGCAATAGGTGGCACCTTCACATTCCTATAACAAGCAGAAAATAAGCCATCAAACTTACCTCTACATTTTCATCTCCCATTTCTTGAGGGGCATCAGTGTCTGGTTCAATCACACCTTCGTTGTCGATTTCTGCCAAAGAAGAAAATGACACATGAAACTATTAAAAACTGCCCTGGCCAGTTTGGCTCAGCGGTTAGAGCATCGGCCTGCGGCCCAGAGAGTCCCGGGTTCGGTTCCCGCTAAGGGCACATACCTTGGTTGCAGTTTGTCCCTGGCCCCGGTTGGGGTCGTGTGGGTGGCAACCACTCGATGTGTTTCTATCTCTTCCTCCCTCTCTCCCTCTCGCTCTATCTGAAGATAAATGCAAAAATGTCCTCGGGTGAGGATTAAAAAAAAAAATTAAAAAAAAGAAACTATTAAAAACTAATGAACACTCTGTTAAGTGTGGCTAAGTGGATAGAGCATCAGCTCTCAAACCAACCCTTGAACCAAAGGGTTTCGTGTTTGATTCCTAGTCAAGGGATCAAACCAGTTCACTCCCAGCTCCAGTCAGAGTGCATTTGGCAGGTAACCAATCGATGTGTCTCTCTCACATCAATGTTTCTCTCTCTATTCCCCTCCCTTACACTCTCTCTACAAATCAATAGAGAAAAATATCCTCGGGTGAGGATTAATAATAACAAAAAACTAATGAACTGTGGTTAGTGCAACTAATTAACGGAATATTTTACTTTCTGTTAATTTATATCAATTTAAATATTTTACTTTGTGTTTATTTAAATTAATGTACTGGAAAATATTTTTCCATTAAACACAACTTCAGTGTTATGGTAAGACTACATTTCATTTGAATTGTTGCATTATGTAAGGTATTTACCATTGCATTGTAGTGCATAGTTTCTAGTATTATACACTGACACACCACTGAATTAGTTTCGACAAACTGATTAAATTCAAATGTCTTGTTCTACACACCAATGTACTGTAATGTTTTAAAATATATTTTATGCGGATAGCACAAGTTGCAGTGATACTTTGATGTAAATCATGGTGAAACACTTAATATTAATATAATTACAGTTGCAGTTATTCAGTTCCAGACTCTCCCGGAATTTCCGCGAGGTAGGATTCTTTATTTATACACAGTTGTCCCTCGCCACTTCGTGCTTCAACTTTCGCAGCTTTACTCTATTGCGGTTTTTTCCAATATAGTACAGTATTTGAAAAAAACGCGATAGAGTGAGGCCGCAAAAGTCGAAGCGTGATGTGGTGAGGGACAACTTGTATTTTTGTTTTTAAATATAGTTTGGATAAATTTTCATTTTAAAATAAAGGTATAATACTGCTGCAGAATCAAGCCCCAAAGCTAGCACACTATAACCAAAATAGTGAAGACTGGAAAAAGTTATGTTGTCAATTTCATGATGGACCACCATAATTTGCTACAGCAAATCTAGCAAAATTACTATTTATGTGTTTGTGTGTGTATAAACTTTTAAAAACAATAAACAATATTAGGAGACATTTTTAGCAAACAGTGAATTGGTAAGTTTACTTTTAGCAGTAAAAAAGAAATAAAATTAGCTACCTGAAATCAGAATTAACATCCAATAAAAAAAATTTTTTTAATCGTCCAGCCGGTGTGGCTCAGTGGTTGAGAATCGACCCAAGTATCAAGAGGTCACCGGTTCGATTCCCAGTCAGGACACATGCCCAGGTTGTGGGCCCGTTCCCGGGGGGGGGGGCACGCAGGGGGCGGCCAATCGATGTTCTCTCTCATCAATGTTTCTATCTCTCTCCCTCTCCCTTCCTCTCTAATATCAATAAAGGAAAAAAAATTTTTTTAAATCAATTTTTAACAGGAACTGAACTTGTAGCTTTGTCTAATTATAAAACAGTTTGAATTCATGCACTAAAAATAAAATGCTGTCTGAGACTTGGTAAAAAAAAATTATAGTTATGGAAATGGTTAGAAAATTATAAAACTAAAAAAGTTATCTTACAAAAAGTGAAAGATTTTCAATTAAGCCACCAAACAACAAGCCCTTTCTAATAATAACAAAGGTCAATTGATCCAAAATTTGAAAAATTGTAAGTAGTCTTCTTTAGCTTTTAGATAGGTTCTGTGAATTAAGAGATTGCCCAGTTAATAATTGGAGTATATAGTTACAGTCTCTCAAAGGACTTCAAAACTGACAAAGAGATTTATTTGATCAGTGTCGCAGTCTTAAAATACAACAACACTTCTGCAAAGCAAAAGAAACAAGCATCAAAATGGAAAGGGAACCCACTATATGGGAGAGCATAATTGCCAACGATACATCAGATAAGGGGTTAATCTCCAAAATATATAGAGTACTCATACAACTCAACAAAAGGAAGACAAAGAATCCAATTAAAAAAATGGGCAGAGGATCTAAACAGACACCTCTCTAAACAGGACATACAAAAGGCCAAGAGACATATGAAAAAATGCTCAATGTCACTAATCATCAGAGATGCAAATTAAAACAACAATGAAGTATCACCTCACACCTGTCAGAATGGCTGCCATCAACAAAACATCAAACAACAAGTGCTGGCAAGGGTGTGGAGAAAAAGGGACTCTAGTACACTGCTGGTGGGAATGCAGACTGGTGCAGCCACTATAGAAAACACTATGGTGTTACCTCAAAAAGTTAAAAATTAAACCATTTGACCCAGTGATCCCACTTTTAGGAATATACCCTAAGCCTGAAACACCAATCAAAAAGAATATATGTACCCCTATGTTCATAGCAGCACTATTTACAATAGCTAAGATCGGGAAACAGCCCAAGTGTTCATCAATAGATGAGTGGATAAAAAAGCTGTGGTACATATACATAATGGAATGCTATGCGGCTGTAAGAAAGAAAGATCTCTTATCATTTGAGATGACATGAGGGACCTGGAGAGTATTATGCTAAGCGAAATAAGCCAATCAGAGAAAGACAAATATCACATGATCTCACTTATTTGTGGAATATAATGAACAAAACAAACTGATGAACAGAATGGACCTAGAGACATGGATGTGGGGTAGAGACTGACAAACCTCAGAAGAGGGGGGTAGGGGGAGGGAAGAGTTAGACCACAGAACTTATATGCATGTATGCATAACCAATGGATATAGACAACTATGCTGGGGGGGCGGGGGTCTGGAGGAGGGTGTCAATGGGGGAAAAAGGAGAACCACCTGTAACAAAAATAAATTAAAAAAAAAAAACAAAAAAAAAACAACAAAACCCCACCAAACTCATGGCATAGATTACAACTCTTCCAAAATGAACCAGCTTTATGAACATGGATGCAAGTACTATAAGAAAATTATTTTTTGCCCTGGCCAGTGTGGCTCAGTTGGTTGGGTGTTGTCCTGTGCACCAAAAGGTTGCCTGTTTGATTCCTGGTCAGAGCACATGCCTTGGTTTTGGGTCAATACCCTGTAGACGGTGTGCAGGAGGCAGTCAATCTATTTTTCACTCCCATATCAATGTTTCCCTCTCAAAATCAATTTAAGCCATAGCCAGTTTGGCTCAGCAGTTAGAGCGCCGGCCTATGGACCAATGAGTCGCGGGTTCAATTCCGGTCAAGGGCACGTACCTTGATGCAGTTCGTCCCCTACCCTGGTGGGGTTATGCAGGAGGCAACTAGTTGATGTGGCTCTATCACATCGATGTTTCTCTCTGCTTCTCTCCCCCCCCACCTCCCACTCTATCTAATGAGAAATAGAAAAATATCCTCAGGAGAGGAATTAAAAAAAAAATCTTAAGAAAAAATAATAATTTTTTGGTTTTCGGGGCCATTACTGGAAAACTTTAACGTTTGTTTAGAACAACTTGCATATGTGACCTAATTTTTTTTTTTTTTTTGGTATGTGCCCCTAGCGGGAACCGAACCCGGGACTCTCTGGTCCGCAGGCCGACGCTCCAACCAGAGCCAAATCGGCTGGGGCCAAATTTTTTTTTTTTAATATTGATTTTAGAGAGAGAGGGAGAGGGAGAGAGATAGAAACATCGATGAGAGAACACTGACTGGTGCCCTCCTACATGTCCCCCACAGGGAATCGGACCCACAACCTGGGCATGTGCCCTGACCAGGAATCGAACCGGCGACTTCTTGGTGCAAGGGTCGACGCTCAACCACTGAACCACATTGGCCAGGCTGTGACCAAACTTTTCAACTAAAAATTTCATGAAGTTTGAATACAAATCAAGTACTGCCAACAAAAATGTAACATCTGCATTGAGATATGCTAGAAGTGTAAAATACACTCTGGATTTTGAAGACTTAATATGAACAAGATATCATTAATCATTTTTCCATAGTGACTACATATTAAAATGTTAATATTTTAGATACATTAAAGTATATTGTTTGAGTAAATTTCACCTAATTTTTTTAATGTGGCTACTAGAAAATTTTAAGTTTCATATGTAGCTCACACCCTATTTCCAATAGATAGCACTGGTTTAACCAAATTAGTAAAAATCAACACAGGATCTTATCATGAGGGTTATCAAGTACAAACTACTACCTCCTCACCTAGATCACTTTCCTCACTTGATGGTTCGTCTGTCTTTATGTCTTCCTCCGCCTTCTTACTATCTGTTTTTTCTTCCTAGCAAAGGGAAGGCAAACAATACTATATCAGTATTTAATAACACACCCAATATATCCATACTAACTTATACAATTTTATGTATAAACTGTTCATATGCATTATATTTCATGCATGCTTCCTTTCTTGTTTTGTTTTGGTAAATGAGTTTTAGTTTTCTGTTTTCATTTCTTTTCAAGTTAAATATAGGTCCAGCCCTTCATCCAAACCTTATAGATGATGAGTTTTAGGATTTAAAATATTTTGAGTCTTAGAAAGCTAATACAGATGCCCAGACTATGTAACACCCTCAATAGGCACCAAAATCTACAACTCTCCATAGCAAACACATTACTTTTGCAAAATAAAGTTTGAACATTCATAATAGGTAGGATTAAAACTATAAATAGCCTCGCCCTGGCCAAAAGGCTGTGGGTTCAATTTCCGGTCAGGGCACACATCTAGGTTGCTGGTTTGATCCTGGTCAGGGTGAGGTCAGGGCGAGTACGGGAGGATTAAAATAAATAAATAAAACTTTAAGTAGCTTCAAGTTTACTCAGATGTTTTAGTGCCAAACAAATCTACTAAAAAGTTTTACATTTTCAAGATTTTTTTAGTTTTGTAATTCCCAATAAGAAACTATGGAACTGTAATACACAAATGATGAAAATTCAAAGAATTTAAAGGGTACACCCAAATCTCTTTCCCATCTTTTAAGTATCCAGTGTAGTTTGTACATCTATTTGTTGAATCTCTATCTACCATGTACAAGGTGCCAGATGCTTCAGTATATACTGAGAAACAGACCAGTTATCATTTGTAAATCAGAATGTTTTCACTACAAAATTTTTTTTTTAGCAGAGATATAGGTCAAATATTATTTTGTCTTAATACATGTTTATCACATGGCAAAATATCCTACCTAGGGCTCAGAAACTCCAAACTCTGACAAATGACTCATCTAAGAAAGTAACTACTTTTGCGGCTTTAGCTTTACTTCTTTCGTTTCACTTGTTCAAAGATTTAACTTCTAGTTTCACATTGAAATAGATAAACCTTGTTTAGGATTCTAAATAAAACAGCAACACCATGAACCATATTTAAAAATATCCCTCATGCCCTGGCCGGTTTGGCTCAGCAGTTAAGAGCGTCGGCCTGCGGTCCAGGGAGACCCGGGTTCGGTTCCAGCTAAGGGCATGTACTTCGGTTGCAGTTTGTCCCCAGCCCTGGTTGGTCGTGCGGGTGGCGGCCACTCGATGTGTCCCTTTCACATCGATGTTTCTCTCTCTCTCTCTCTCTCTCTCCCCCTCCCTCCCACTCTATCTGAACAAAAAATGAAAAAATGTCCTCGGGTGAGGATAAAAAATAAATAAATAAAATAAAAATATCCCTCATGTGGTAGGACAGAAAAAATTGGGAATTACTGATTTGGACTATTTGTTCATTTACTTTGCAAATATTAATAAAGTATCTACAATGCATAAAACACTATGCTAGATGCTAAAGATACAATGATGAAGACTACAAATGCACTCAATCACAGAGCTTACCACTTATAGGACATGTATAAAAAAAAAAAAAAAGAGTACTTATTCTTATTTATTCTAAAACATAGTGAACATTTAAAATCAGTTTCTAGGGATTTAATGTCCAAATAGAAATTTTACGAAGATCTTATTTCCAAGTGATCTTGGAGAAATCAGGAGTGGTAATTTGAGGGCAGCAGTTATAAAACATCTCCAAGAAACCTTATAGTACTTTATTACTGAACATACGAATAAAATTCATAACTTACCTTATTTTCTTCTGATTTACTTTTATGAGTAGCAGGTGGTATTTTACCTCCCATGCTTGAGGAAGATGATGGAAAAAAAAGACATTTGTTTAGAAAAGTAAAATTCACTAAGCCAAGCAACATTCATTTATGCTGGAAAAAAAGTTAGACATTTAGATGATTACCTTCTCAAACCTTAAATAGTAAAAACTCAACTATTTGAATAATTCAGTATTATTATGAATAGGTTTACTCAGCTTAAAATTTTATTATTTAGTATACTGGTTAATGAAAATCTTACCCATTCCTTGCTTCAATAAATCTAATAAATTACACAGCTTCTCTGTGCCTATTCCCAGAGAAAAAGGAAAAAAGGCAGAAAAATATATAATGACAGAATCATATGAACAAGTTGTTAGTTTAGAATTCAGTAGATACATTAAAATCCAGTAAGCGCTCAATTAAATTCAAAAAGGCAGTTTAGGAAATAATTATCAAGTCATTGTATAATAATTCAAAATGTTTGCTTCCTTTTATTGGACCCTATAAAGATTCTTCTTGCTTATATTCACATGCCCCTCACATTACAGATTTTCTCCTTATCCCCTCTAAACTTCACCCATCAGTACTTCCTCTTGACATTGGCAAGCCCTTTTCACCCTATATATTAAATAATTATCGAGTCATTGTATAATAATTCAAAATGTTTGCTTCCTTTTATTGGACTCTATAAAGATTCTTCTTGCTTATATTCACATGCCCCTCACATTACAGATTTTCCCCTTATCCCCTCTAAACTTCACCCATCAGTACTTCCTCTTGACATTGGCAAGCCCTTTTCACCCTATATATTCCAGAGCAATACCATGAACTGCACACAGCAGGTTTTCATATAAAGTCGCTATAAGGTTGATGAGATGCAGTAGGAACTTAGCTCGTTTATATCAATTAGCCTATGGTAAAACTGGTTTCATTACATGTTGTTTTACTTAAAGTTGCAGAACCTATCAACAACATTAGGTGAGGACTAACTGTACAAATAACTTTAAATCAAGGGAAAATAAGACTACAAAAAATTAGTGCTATATACTCTATTTGGGGCAGACTCTGAAGCATATGGGCTACATGCAACAGTGCAATGACTAAAATATTCAGTGGATTAAGGGCACTCCACAATAAAGTTGGAGATCACAAAGACTTAACTAAAATTTGCCTGGAGGGAAAAAAAGCCATTAACTGTCATGTAAAACAAGGAGATATATTAATTTGGAAAACAGAAAGGAATCTACCCCAAAACACCCTTAAGTGTCAATTCATTTTTTTTCTTTATTGATTTTAGAGAGACAGGGAGAGGGAGATAGAAACATCGATGAGAGAGAACATCGATTGGCCACCCTCTGCATTTCCCCCACTGGGGATTTGGCCCACAACCTGGGCATGTGCCCTGACCAGGCAATCAAACCAGCAACCTCTTAGTGCATGGGTCAATGCTCAACCACTGAGCCACATCAGCTGGACAAGTATCAATTCTTTATAATCAGTTATATCCATGCTTACGTTTTAGTTGGATGACATTTCTGGACATAAGGTATATGTATGTTGAATTTAAATTAAGGTATATGGCCCTGGCCAGTTTGGCTCAGCAGTTAGAGTGTCTGCCTGTGGACCAGAGAGTCCTGGGTTCGGTTCCCGCTAAGGGCACGTACTTCAGTTGCAGTTTGTCACCGGCCCCGGTTGGGGTCGTGTGGGTGGCAACCACTCAATGTGTCTCTCACATCAATGTTTCTCTCTCTCTCTTTCTCCTGCTCTATCTGAAGATAAATGCAAAAATGTCCTCGGGTGAGGATAAAAAATAAATACATAATTAAGGTATATGTATGTTGAATTTATGTACTGGGCCCTGGCTGGGTACCTCAGTTGGCTGGAGTGTCGTCCTGATATGCCAAGGTTTCAGGTTCAATCCTGGGTTAAGGCACATACAAGAATCAACCAATAAATGTATAAATGAGTGGAACATCAATGTTTCTCTCTCTCTCTCTCTCTAAAAAAAAAAATATATATATATATATATAAAAAAATGAATATAGGTTTTCCTAAATTCTTTAACCAATTTACACTTATAGCAGCAGTGAGAATTCCAGTATTGTCCATCTTATAAAATTTTAGCCATTTTGATAGGTGTATAGTGTTCTCATAGTAGAGTCCCTTTTCATGTATTTATTGATCATCTGAATAGCCTTTTTCATTAAGTTCAACTCTTATCTAGCTTTCTATTAGGTTGTCTACCACATTTATTTCTAAGTGTTCTTTGTAAATTTGCATACCAGCCCTATCAGTTTTTATTTATTTAATTATTTTTGTTAATCCTCACCTAAGGATATTTTTAGATAGAATGAAAGGGAGGGAGGGAGAGAGGGAAGAGAGGAGGGGGGAGGAGGGAATGGGGGAAGAGAGGGGAGAAAGGGAAGAGGGGGGGGTGGAGAGAAAGAAGTATCTATTTGAGAGAGACATCGATTGGTTGTCTCCCACACTGGCCAGGGCCCTTGTCAGTTTTACATGTTGCAAATATCTTCTCTCACCCTGTAGCTTGCCTTCTCACTCTCAATGCTATCTTTTTTTTTTTAAATTGAATTTACTGGGGTGACATTGGTTAATAAAATTATATAGCCTTTATCCTGGCCAGTGTGGTTCAGTTGGTTGGAGCATCGTCCAGTGCACCGAAAGGTCATGAGTTTGGTTCTCATCAGAGCACATACCCAGGTTTCAGGTTTGATCCCCAATGGGGTGCATATGGGAGACAACCGATCAGTGTTTCTCTCTCACATCGATGTTGCTCTCTCTCCCCCTTCCTCTCTAAAAAAATCAATAAAACATATCCTCTGGTGAGGATTAAAAAATATATATAGGTTTCAGAGTCAATGTTATCTTTTGATGAAGCCAATACAAAGCAAAAGTATAAGTGTAAAATAGCAAATATAATAAAAACAAAATTTTTAATTTCTTATAAACACCATTGAATCATGAAAAATGTGCACTTTTCCCATTCTTCTTTTTTTTGACGTTAGTTACATCTTAGCTTACACTGAGCAAAGCAAACTGATTTAACGATAAGGGTCAGGCCTATAAACATGACAAAATTCTTTAGAATTCTGTTCTACAGAAAAACTATTTTCAAAAGCACAGTAATCAAATACTAGCTCTTTGTAGTTACATTTTAATGAAGACACCAAGATTTTTAAGCTGTGTTTTTCCTAAGTTTCTAAATGCTGCATAGAGGAATGTATTTAGAGTGACATCCCAACACCAGTCACAACAGTGTAAAACTCTCAGGAAGTGATAGATCTGTTAAGAAATATATTAAGCTAAATCTAATCCTAAGAAAAGACCAGACAAACCTAAGTGAGGGAATTCTACAAAATAACTGGCCAGTAATATTCTAAACTGCCAAGGTCATAAAAATCAAGGCAAGATTGAAGGGCTATTTCAGAATGAAGGCAATTAAGAGCCATAAAATACAATATGTAATTAGGAGAACTAGATAGTATTAATACATCAGTATTCATTTCCTGAGTTTGATGGTTGTATTTTTGAGGAAATACACACTCAGTGGTGTTGGGGGCACAATGTTAATAAAAGTTTTTTGCACTGCAGTTACAGTTTTTCTGCAAGCTAGAAATTGTTTTAAAAAAATAGAAAAATATAAAATTTGGGAGGAAAACACAAGATAGTTTATTCATAAGCCAGATTTAGAGTTTCTCACATTCCAAATTCTAGTTAACTACTAGAAAGTAGTGCCAATTTGTAGGTACAGAAATTTTATTTAATCCTTCCAAGATCTAAAACAAGTTAATTCCCTGCCAAAACTTGTAAATAAGACTTTGCCAGTATAAGCTTTTACGCTATCAAATAAGGCTGGTGCAGAGACCTTCATCACACGGGATCACATAAGACCAGTCACAGTTCTTTTAATTCAGTAACATTTAATCTACTTTGTGCTATAGTTACTTATGCACATGTATAAAACTACTGGGTGCTATATTCTAAATTCATTGAGGGCAGAAAGGCTTTCTGCTCGCTTCATTTAAAACACTTATGGAGCCCTGGCCAGTTTGGCTCAGCGGTTGGAGCGTCGGCCTGCGGTACAGAGAGACCCGGGTTCGGTTCCCACTAAGGGCATGTACCTCGGTTGCAGTTTGTCCCCGGCCCTGGTTGGTCGTGCGGGTGGCAGCCACTCGATGTGTCCCTTTCACGTCGATGTTTCTCTCTCTCTCTTCCTCTCTCCCTCCCACTCTATCTGAACAAAAAATGAAAAAGTGTCCTCAGGTGAGGATAAAAAAATAAATAAATAAAAAAAAATAATAAAACACTTATGGAATGACCTGACTGGTTTGCTCAGTGGTTAGAGCATCGGCCCACAATGAGTCGCAGGTTCGATTCTGGTCAAGTGCCCATACCTTGGTTGTGGTTCGTTCCCAGCCCTGTCGGGGTCGTGCGGGAGGCAACCCAGTTGATGTGTCCCTCTCACATCGATGTTTGTTCCTCCCTCCCTCCCACTCTACCTGAAGATAAATGGAAAAATATCCTCGGGTGAGGAATAAAAAAATAAATAAATAAAATATTTACGGAAGCCCTGGCTGGTGCAGCTCTGTGGTTAGAGCATTGTCCCGAGCACCAAAGGATGGTGGGTTCGATTCCTGGTCAAGGGCATGTACCTGAGTTGCAGGTTTGACGCACAGGCCCTGGTGGAGGGACATTTAGGAGGCAGCTAATACATCTCTCTCTGTCAGATTGATCTTTCTTTTTCTCCCTCCCTCCCTCTCCTTTCCTCCCTTTCTTACTTCCAGCCTCTCTAAAAACATCAAAGGAAAAAATGTCCTCAGGTGAACATTAACAAAAAATATATTCATACATACATACATACATAGTTACTAAAGCCCTGGCCAGGTAGCTCAGTTGGTTAGAGCACTGACCTGATATGCCAAGATTGGGGGTTCGACCCCCCAGTCAGAGCACATATAAGAATCAACGAATGAATATGTGGAACAACAAATTGTCTCTCTCAAATCAATTAAATTTAATTAAATTTAAAAAATATTTACTGAAAACCACATACAAGATACAAAGTAGACCAAGTTGTTAAATGGGAGAAAATAGTGTCAGACACTGCTTCTCTATCTAGAAAAACAAAAATATGCCAAAACATATTTGTTGAGGAGAATGTAGTTTCCTTGAACCCTCACTGTTTACTGGACCAAATATTTTTTTCTTCATATTTCTTTTTGTCCAATTTAAAAAGTTGTTAAACTAATAAATTCTCAATAGCAAATAAAATATTAAGCTGTAGCCTGGCTGGTGTGGCTCAGTGGATTGAGTGTTGTCACATGGACTGAGAAGTCCTGGTTCAATTCCTGACCAGGGAACATGCCCAGGTTTGGGGCTCCATCCCCAGTAGAGGGCGTGCAGGAGGCAGCTGATCAATGTGTCTCTCTCCATTCCTCTATCTCTCTAAAAAAAAAAATACAACAATAAAAACATTTTTTAAATGTTAAGCTATAAACAATGGTAGAAATGGTGGCAAATAAGCAAATGTCCTTTGATGTCTAAGCCTGGGTATTTATGACTAATTTAGTATGGAAAGAACTCTGAAATGGTTTCAACTTAAGGAACCCTCATAGTAGGATTAGGCCTAGGAATATTCCTGGACCCATAAGTCTCCACATTCAGCCAGATCTCCTATAATCTTGGACTGCTTTAAGAAGACTGCTATGAAGGCAGACAAGAGAAGAACTAATACATCTCAAGCAAAGGCCTCAGAGAATACAAAAATTTAAACTGAAACAGAGATGGCAAAAGCATCTATGTTAATATTTTTCTTTCTTTTTTTCAAGAAATATTTTATTTTTATTTTTTTGTAATCCTCACCCAAGGATATTTTTCCATTTATCTTCAGATAGCATGGGAAGGGGGGGGGGGGGAGAGAGAGAAACATCGACTTGAGAGACACACATAGATTGGTTACCTCCTGCAGGACCCCAACCAGGGCCAGGGACAAACCACAATTGAGGTGCGGTGCCCTTGACTGGAGTCGAACCCGCAACTCTTTGGTTCGAAGGTCGACACTGTAACCACTGAGCCAAACTGGCCAGGGCTATGTTAATATTTCAATTCAAGTTCAGAGTAAGGCCCCTACACATGCCAAGATGCTTCATCCCATACTTTAACCAACAATTTAGGATGACACAAAAAATATATAAAAACCAGAATTACCTATGGGAAACATTAAAATAAAAAACATGGTTAATTTTTGGAAATAATGCCCGACAATATTTTCCAGAACTTAAACTGGAATTCTCTACATAGCCATAATCACTCCAGCACAAATTACAACATTGTTCTTATATGTTTTAACATTTTCTTGAGTGTCCCCCTTTTCTCTCTAGGAGTGGAACATTATATCCACTCAGTATAATGTTCACTCTTAGTGTCAGCTATTTCTTCCTGTGGTATGTGTCCACTTTACCTGGAATTTTAGAAACAATTTATTTTATTAACTGTAGTATTAATTGTAGGCACTTTCCCCTAATGAGTAGATATAAGAGGACAAACAGAAATGTCTAAGGACGAGTTTGGATTATCAAGTTATTAACAGTAGTTATTAAGTTACTCTAGTAACTAGTTTTAAGTGTTCTCAGAATTTTATATATATAACACGAGCAAAAATCTTATATCAGCTAGAAAACTGGTGAGGAGAAATAAGGACTTAGAAACTTCTTAGTGGAAAACAATTATATTCCCATAGACAACACTGATAGATTTTAAGTTTCTTCCTGAGAACAACCTTGTTGGAAGAAACAGTCTTTCAAATATTTGTTAATCATGGAGTCATCTTCCCCTATAAAAATATTACCAAAGTAATCAGATCAATGTTTAGGGTATTACCTCTTGGAAATCCCATTGTCTTGCACTGTCTCTATTTACCACTACGAGGTGCAATTTGTATGTCATTTCTTTTAAATTCCCCACCAGTAGTAGTGCTTTTTAAAAATTATTTCGGGCCACAATCCTGTCATGTGCCCTGACCAGGAATCAAATCAGGACCTCTCAATCCACGTTTCTCTCTCACATCGATGTTTCTCTATCTCCAAAAAAAAAAAAAAAAATCAATAAAATATATTTTTAAAATTCATTTTGGGGACTATTTCCTTTCTCTCTTAATTACACTCCAATGGATGGAATACTAATCTCTATTATATGGTAAATATCAAAACGAATTTGTGTTTCTTCATCTGTATCCCTAGACTGTACTTAAAACTATTTCCTAGCATCTGGCATAATGCCTATGCAATTAATTCCGTGCACGTAGCAAAGTACTCTAAAGAATTTGACAAAAACAGATCACGAAAACACACCAGTCCTTGAAAAATCTTTTATTTTTTAGTGTTTGGAGTGATGGCACCGCTACTACGGAGATAGAAGTGATTCCCAAAATAATTCTACGCAATTAGAATCGCTGTAATTCTAAACGCAATTAAATACAGCTACCACTTTTAAAGCTTATTAAATAAGTAACCAATATTACAACACTATTTAAAGGCATAGTCCGTAAAGAGCTGCTATGTGACACTGCAACCTAAGCAGGACACCAGAGATTTCAAGAAAAACAACTCCATGCGAAAGCGAACTCTTGGAGCTCTCACCCCCCCCCCCCATGTCTAGTGGCCAAGTCCCCGCAATCTTCTGCATTTATATTTCGCCCGAGACACACCCCTGGCAACTTCTGGGTGCAGGGACCCAGCTCCGCCTCGCCCTTCCTCGCCTCTGTAAGCTACCCGACTCTATTAGGCCCTGAAAGTCGCCCTGCTTGGCTGGCCAGGGAGCGAGCCTCAAAGAGGCGGCGACTCCGCTGGCCCTCGTCGCAGAGCTGCCCGCTCCTCCGCCCCGCGCCAGCTCCGGCCCAGCACCCCTCCGGTCCCTCTTCCCACCCTCAACGGTCCTCAGGCCCGGGTCTCACCTCTCCACCCACTCCCTCAGGAAGCGCATTTCCTCGGTATGCAGAACGCTCGGATCTTGCTTACACATTTTCACGAAGGCCCGAAGCTCGCTCACTTTGCGGGGGTCCATGGCCGGGAGCCGGCAGGCGCGGCTAGGGTTGGGGCCGGATTCTGGGCAAAGGCGCTAACTCAGCGTGACCGTGTGGAAGGGGGCGGCTGCCGCGAGGCAGAACACACTAGAATTTCCCCGGCCCCTGGCTCCTCCCACCAACGGTCTCGTGACCCCGGGTCCTAAGCCTGTTCATTCCTACTCCCTTCACCTCTGCTCCTGCGCACTGGTTAGAACCTTCTAGAAGGGTGGCTGTTTGTACTGTTGCCTGCCTCTGTACGCACGCTTTCTTACATTCTCAACTCTGAACCAGTTCTGTGGATGGAATCAACTTCCTACATGGTGCTTTCAAGGAGGCGGGAGATATCAGCCGCTGCCAGGAGTCATTTAGAATCGGACATTCTGTGAGTGTGAGCATTCCGTGGAACACGACGTCATGACGCCAAAAGGGCTGCCTGGCCAGAGCGGTGGTCACCCACAACTTTGGCGTGACGTCAGCATCTGCGCCGCCCTGGGAGAAAAGCCCGGCGAGCAGCGCCGGCCGGAAGGGGCGGGGCGCTTGGCTCGGTTTCCTGGCGACGTAGGCCTGAGGGCCGCCGCTTCTCCCGCACTTTCCCTCCTTTCCTTCCTGACGCGTGTGCTAGGCCGGCATGCCTTGGTTACGCTCAGCAACTAAGCTGGTTCCCGCTATAGCAAGCGCCCGCAGCCTCTCAGGTTAGACTCACCTCCTACTGTGTCCCCTCCAGGGTTTGCTCTCTGCGAAGCCTGAGGCGCCCCAGAGGGATCCAAGTGGGTCTCAGGCGATCGCTGGTTCGGCGGACTGTTCTGCTGGGGCCTGCACCCCTAAACCCTCTGTGCCCTCCTCGGACTTCTTTATCTGCTGCTCCTGGAAAAGGGTGGGCCCTGTGATCTCTCTTCCATTGAGGTATTCTGGGAAGCTGGAATGACTCCAGAGAGAAAAGTGTGGCCATCCGCTAGAGGGGCTGTCTTCAAAATTACTTGGACTCATAGAAGTTGTATCAGTTATCACATTTGCTTAGGTGACGAAGTGTATCATATCAAGTAGCTCTTGTTTCTGTTAGGTTAACCTATAATTCTATTTTCATGTTTTCAAAGAGTTGACTTAAAGACCGGGTCCAGAATGTTCAAGAAACATGTTTAATAACACAAATCCTTTGAGCAATTCTCAGAAGAGGTAATGTTTGGAAATACTGTTTTTATGTCTGAAAGCCCTGTTTGTAAAGACAAGATGAGGGAGTCCAGGAATAAGGGGGCCCGTTTTTTTAAGGTGTACTGTATCTCTAGCAGTTCATCTAATGAACGTAAAACTTGGTCAGTGAAAGCTGAATCATCTACATTGCAGGTGGTTCTGCCATTGGATCATATTTCAGTTTTTTGGGCCGATGTGTGAACAATGAGTGAACCAAACAGAGCATATGGTATTTGACATCAAGTCTATGTCTTGGCATAACTTTCTTACGCTGGTGGTGTACTTGAGTTTATTGAAAATGGATGGTACTCAGACTGACAAACCTCAGAAGAGGGGGCCGGGGTGGAGGTGGGAGGGGAATGAGATAAACCACAGAACTTATATGCTTGTGTGCTACCCAGGTTGACATAGACAACAATACTGGGGGGGGGGGAGTATCGGGATGAGGGTGTCTAGGGGGGGAAAAGGAGAAACATCTGTAACAAAAGTAAATTAAATAAAAAGAAAAGAAAATGGATGGTAATTAAATCAAGACGTACTCTACTTACTTTAAAAAATAAAATAAAAGGTAATCATTGTCCAATGCACAGACCTTGCTCTTCAGTTCTAATAGTTAAGCTGCAGAAAGCTGTCCCTCTCCATGGGAGTGGGTGAATAGATGTGCAATTAGTCTTTTTATTTAATTGAATTTATTGGGGTGACATTCGTTAAAATTATATAGGTCTCAGGTGTACAGTTCTATAATACATCACCTGTATATTGTATTGTGTGTTCACCACCCCAAGTCACAATTAGTCTGTGTTAATCACAGAGGTCACAACTATGATTTAGAGCTGGAACTATCCTTTGCTTGTGACTTTTTTTTGTATTAAGGGATTGTTTAAAACCCAATTAATCAAGATTTAAGACTAGATGCTGTATTATACACACCAAGATCTTTGAAAAATATATTCATTATGCTTCATTTTGCTCAATGGAATAAGTAAATTTAACCACCTCTTACATTATCATTTTATATACTGTATACATAGGCTTTTTGAATAAATGAATGATCTACTTGGATCTTCATCTTAAGTCCAATAAATTAGGGCAGATATTCTCATTTTACTGATGGGGAACTGACACACAGGATCACAGATAGCAAGTCAGGAATTTCGGTCATATTGCCATCTAGTTCTTTTTCTGCTATACCACAAGGTCTTACCCTGGCTTAGTAGAGTCCTTTTGGAACTTTTTATTGAGCTACAATGACTACTAATTCAATGACCTTTGAATTAATAGGTTGTGGGTGAATCTCCACTTCCCTGGAGTTGCTCACAGTCTAGGCAGCGTGATAGACAATAGATAAGTGACACTATAGCAAAGAATGGCAATAGTCTTGACTCAAGTGACATGGAAGCTCAGAAAAGGAATGAAAAGGTCATAAATCTTATGTTATCCTGGGATTTCACTAAGTTTTCTAGTTTGAAAATTCCACTGACTTGAGGTGCTCAAGAATAGAACTTTTACTGTCTGTGGTGCTCTTGGTTTAGAAAGTCTCTGGGTAGAGTACCATGGGAAACCTTCTCATCTATGAAAGTCATGCAGTTAAGAGTGTGATTTTAGTTGGAATATGCAAATATTAACATGATCTAGTCATCTGAGAAAAAGCAAAATAAAGCACTAATGATGCATAAGTTGTATTTTAAAACACTGCATCATTGCCCAGCCGGTGTGGCTCAGGGGTTGAGTGTCGACCCATGCACCAAGAGACCTATGCACCAAGAGGTCGCCGGTTTGATTCCTGGTCAGGGCACATGCCCAGGTTATGGGCCCGATCCTAAGTTGGGGGCATGCAGGAGGCGGCCAATCAATGTTCTCTCTCATTGATATTTCTATCTCTTCCTCTCCCTCCCTCTCTAAAATCAATAAAGAAAAAACAAAACAAACAAAAAAACACTGCATCATTTAAGATAAATATAAGACTGAGATGGGGAAGGGAAATACTGAAAATATTAAAAAATAGCCTTGGCCAGGTGAGAGCATCATTCCGATACGCCAAGGTTGCGGGTTCGATCCCCAGTCAGGGCACATACAAGAATCAACCAATGGTCCAGCCAATGTGGCTCACTGGTTGAGCGTTGACCCGTGCACCAACAGGTCACTAGTTTGATTCCTGGTCAGGACACATGCCTAGGTTGTAGGCCCGATCCCCAGTGGGGGGCATGCAGGAGGCAGCCAAGTGATGTTCTCTCTCATCAATGTTTCTATCTCTCTCCCTCTCACTTCCTCTCTAAAAACAATAAAGGAAAAAAAATTTTTTTAATTAAAAAAAAAAAAGAATCAACCAATGAAGGCATAAATAAGTGGAACAACAAATCGATCTTTCTCTCCCCCTTCCTCTCTCTAAAATCAATAAATAAAAAATGTTAAAAAATATATTAGAGAATAATGTTTAAAAGCTTATTTGCAATTCATTCAACAAACATTAACTGAGCACTGAGCACAAAATAGTTTCTACCATCACAACAGACAGACAAATAAAAGCAAGTAATTGTAATATGCTAAATTTAGTGATAGAGGTCCAGTGGTGGGGAGAAGGAAAAAGTTATAAATATTTTCTGGGAGCAGAGAGGGGCAAAGCAGAAATGTGGGCAAGCCTTTAAAGATTAGGAGATACTTGATTTGAGACCATAAAGAAGGCTGCACCAAGCAGACTAGAGTAGTGGAGCTATTTGGCAGAGGGAACATGCAAAGGCACGAAACTTTGACACAGAATGGCTGTTGCAAAGCTTTGCAGTTAATAAGCCCGGAGAAAGCCTTTTTTGAGATATATTCCCAGGCACATAATAGATGTTAACACCAAAATGGTTTTCTGCGGTCAAATTTAAGTATAGGGAATGCTGCATTTCACGGTGCCCATGGTAAACTAATTCTGAATCTCAAGAGGGAAACGTATTTGGCAGTAATTTTCAAAATATATTTGACTGTGGAGCCCTTTTTCTGTGATGAGTCTTGAACTAGTATCCCTTGGAACACATTTTGGAAAAACTTGGGCTCAAGCATAAGATGTATAAGAAGAGGTGATAGAAAATCCAGTTACTCAAGAAGCTGGTGGCTGGTTCATGGACCTTGTATATTATGTTAAGAAACAATGAGCTTTTTTTCTTCTAGGCAGTGGGAAATCATTGAATTATTTTAAGCTATTGAGTAAGATTAAGTCAAATTTTTAGTTATCTGTTAAGAGTGGGGAAAATGGACTGGAAGGCATGTCATTGCTTTCTTAAATCTTCAGACACCAGTTTTTGCATTTGTTGGGAAGCTGTATTTTTTTCTACTCTGATTAGTCCCACAAACGTGACAGATAAACTCTACTAAATATCAAATTTTGATAAGTACCATTTAAAATATCCTAGGTTTTTATGATTTTATTTTCTGAAGATAAGCTTAAAGTGCAAATTGTCCCCAATACCTCCTATGGAATAAATGACCTTTCCTCCCCACCCACCTATCAACTTAAAAATTAAGCAAAACAAAGCAAAGATCTCACACTACTACAAGTCATTTAAAAATAGTAGATATAATTTTTTCTGGTTTCCAAAATGTTTGCACTGCTAAATACCACTCGACTGTTTTTTGCCAAAGGTGATTGGGGTTTTAGTGCTGCTAGATTATTTGCTCTTATCTTTTAGTTACATTAAAATTTACAATAATTACAATTCTAAGAGCTAAAAGATTAAAATAATACCAGTAGATTTATTGCTAAAAAAGGAAGAATGCAATAACAAACAATCAGGATACAAGTTAATGCAGGCATTTCTTTTCAGTTGCTTAATAAATTTAGGCATCTCAAATGTAGCCCATCCAAAACTTAACACCTGCAGCTATATCTCAGATAATGGCAACTCCCTGCTTCCAGTGGCTAAGGCCAAAAACCTAGACTCATCATATTCAACATCTAGTCTGTCAGCAAATTTTGTTTGGCTCTACCTTTAGACTATGTCCAGAATATGATCACTCTTAAGCACCCCTACCTCCACCACCCTGGACCAACCTACTACAATCTCTTGAGTGGATTGTGGCAATAGCCTGATGTCTCTGCTTCTATCCCTGCTTACTTTGAGTCTGTTTTCAGTGACAGCAGCCAGAGTGGGCCTGTTTTAATATATCAGATTATGTCACGCTTCTGATCAAAGTCTCTAGTGGCTTCTTGTCCCACTTATAATAACAAAGTCCGTATTGTGATCTAGCAGTCCCCACATGATCTGACCTTTCTTACTTCATTTACTTGCTCTCTTAATCAGCTACCACTGATCTCCATGTTCCTCAAACAGCCTGCTTTAGGGATGTTTCACTTGCTGTTCCTTCTGCCTGGGATTCTGTCTCCCATGGCTAACTCCTTCGCTTCCTTGATATCTTGACTCAGATGTAACCATCACTTTCCCTGGCTACCTTAGCTAAAATTTCAGCTCTCATACTTCCAAAACTTCTATCTTCTTCCACTGTTTTTTTTCCCCTCAGCACCTATGACTAACATTTACTTAATATTTGTTTATTGTTTCTCTCCAGTTTGTAAGCTCTGTGACAGCTAAGATTATTGCTCTTTGTTCATTATTGTATCCCAGGTACCTAGAACACTATCTGACAAGCAGTAGTTACTCAAAAAATACTATTAAGTGAATAAAAATAATAGACTGGAAAAATTATATTTTGAAACTTAAATAGTTAAAGAAAGCTAAGTAATCATGTTTTTTTTGTTTGTTTTTATCCTCACCCGAGGACATTTTTGCATTTTATCTTCAGATAGAGCGGGAGGGAGAGAGGGAGGAAGAGAGAGACAGAAACATCGATGTGAAAGAGACACATCGACTGGTTGCCACCCACAGGACCGTAACCGGGGCCTGGGACGAAGCGCAACCGAGGTACGTGCCCTTAGTGGGAACCAAACCTGGGACTCTCTGGTCCACGGGCCGACACTCTAACCGCTGAGCTAAACTGGCCAGGGCTAAGTAATCATGTTGATATTAAACCAAGTTCATTTGAAAGAAGCAAATGTATTCAAACATTTAGCTCAAACTACTTGCTCAGTAATGATGTATCTATAATTCATCTATTTATCCTCCATCATAACCCTAAATTATAATGGCTAAAGGTAGTATTTTAGAGTAATGTATCTGTAGATCCTGTGTTCATACTCAAAAAAGAAAATAGAAAGTTTCGTATCTGGAATGATTCACTGCTGGCCTACAACTCTTCCTTTCCCCCTCTCCCTACTCCCTTTCTGTGAATTTGACTTTAGATACCTCATATAAGTAGAATCATAAAGTATTTGTCTTCCATGACTGGCTTATTCACTTAGCATAATGTCTCAAAGTTCGTCCTGTTATAGCATATAACAGGATTTCCTTCCTCTCTATGGTCAAATAATATTCCACTATATGCCTGTATGTACTGTATAAATATTTTATGTACTCATTAATTGATTGACATTTGGATTGGTTCCGCCTCTGGGCTATTGTGAATAATTACTGCTGTGAACATGGGTGTGCAAATATGCATCTGGCTATTTTTAACTTAAGAAAATACTTTATACTTTAAATTTTAATTTATAATGTCTTTAAGTTATGTGTCAAATTTTCTGCTTCTTGGGGGGAAAAGTCATTTCATGAATAATTATGTAGTCTGAACCTGCATGTCTCAATACATTTTTAGTTCCTAATGCTATACATATTTCAGAAGTTTGTATAGTAGTTTTAATTTTAAAAAAATGAAATAGATAATAAACTCCACTAAAAAACTGATATGTGAACATTTAGCTCAAAAACAACAGTAAAATAATCTTTGCTGTATTCCAAATTCTTAAAATCACTGTCACCACAAACACATCTTTTTCAGGCATACCTAATCCAAACAACCACTGACTAGATGTCCACAATCCTGCTAATTATGTTAAAAACATAATCTTACTATAGTATTAAACAAAAGTTACCTACAAAACTGATTAATCAAACCATAAAGAGTCGTGTTCAAATGTCATATGAACATAATGTGTCTGAAGAGTCAATTTAACGGTTCCTTTTGGTTGACTTCTTCTGCACTTCTTCATGCTTCTTTTTTTCCCCCTCTTACCACCTTTGAATCCTACTGAGAAAACAGAGGGATCCCTGTTGCTGGTGACCCAAGGTATACATTGCTCATTTTCCATGCAAGTATACTGAGATACATGTTTGGAGTTGTAGGACTCAGGTGAATAATTGTTGAATGACTGTCTTCTCCAGCTGCATTCTTCTGCAAAGCCTCCTTCATCTTTCATACCATTTATAAAGAAGGACTTCAACTCACCATCATCTTCAACTTCTCTTTCTTCATCATTCTCAATTCTGTTTGTATTGGTATTTCTGCCATTAACAATTTTACATGAAGTTGTAAAGAACATATAGTTTACCATCCCACTGTCATCAAATGCCAGGGAAGAAAAAGAATTAATGCACTCATGGCCCAGTGAATCATGTGGTATATATTTTGTATCATAAGAAGAAAATCTCACAAAAACTGGATATTCACTGAATGTAGAGAAAAAGGATCTTGCACCTCTGTTTCTGCTTCCATAGGATCTTCTTGGACTATTTAAAAGGTCCTCAAGTAAGCCTTCAAAGAAAAGAAATAATGAGTCCCTTTCACCAAAAATTTATTTAAAAACCTCATCTGGCTTACGGAATGTGAAGCCATACTGAAAAGAATCATCAATATTACTTCCACCTCTGCCATTTAATCCTTCTTTGCCATATTTATCATAAATGTCCCGTTTTTCATCATTTGATAATACCTCTTGCTTCAGCTACTTTGAATTTTGTCTCAGCTTTATTTTCTGGATTTTTATTAGGGTGCCATTTAAGTGCCACTTTATGATAAGCCTTTTTAATGTCCTCACATGAAGCATATCTCTGCACTCGTAGAACTTCATAGTAATCTACCATGTTTTAACAAATTGTTGGAAGGGGTTCCTGGGTGGTGAGAACTGTGGTTTCCTCTCAGCTCAGGCTCTGCTGGTGGTGGTGGTAGAGTGACTACAAATAGGCACATTTTTACATTCAAGTCAGTCTTGTTACTGTGGGTCACTGCTAGGAGATGATAGGATACTGATTGTGTGGCAAGCAGAATTCTAAGCTTATGTCAGAGAGGGCTGCATTATGGTGTCATTCTGGGGTTGGGTTAGGGACTAGACCTTCCAAATGGAGCTAGTCCAGAGTCATACCAGACCATCCTGAACCCTCTGGATTATTTCCCCTGTATTTTTCTAGAAGCCTCAAACAGTACTGCATAAATCAGTGGAAACTGTTGTTGATGGCCACAGCATGCCACTTGCATAATATGACCTCCAAGTTACTGAACTTTAATAACTTACTTTCCAGTTCTTCTGTGTTTTGGTTTGGAAAAGTGAAGAAGTAGTGAACTATGTGAAAAAAGTATTTCAGTCAAGAGACTTACAGTTGGAGATAAAAATAAGTAACTCAGTTACAATATAATAAAGGCTTTGATGGGGGAAGCACTAGATGCTACGCAATCATATGAGAGACACTTACCCCAGAATTGGGGTGTCAGGGAAGGCACTATACAAGCTTTTTGCACGCTAGTGGTGGGTCACTTGAGATGATGGTATCTTTGTACACCTAAAGGTTACTACTAAAAAACATGTAGTTAAAGATTTTGAAAATTGTGTATTTATGTATTCAATATATAGTTATTGAATGCCTACTTTGTACAAAGCACAGTTTTGGCCACTGGTGATAACAGTATTGAACAACAAAAAAAATGCCAGTTTTCATGGTGCTTGCATTATCACAGAGTACAAAGAATAAACATAATTGGAGATAATGTGATATGTGCTCAAAAAAAAGTAGAGTGATAGCAGAAAGCTAACTTAGATTGGTTTTAGAGGGCCTCAGAAGAGAAGACATTAAAGCTGAGACGTGGATGACAAAGAGTCACCTGTGTGGTGATCCAGTACAGTAACTATTAGCCATGTGAATGGACATGTTGGTTTTTTTCTACTTTTGACCCATTATAAATAAAGCTGTCATTCATTTCTAATGGGAAGCCATTGGGGCAAAGGAGTTATGTATCTGATTTACATTTTTAATGGATCAGTGGCTGCTATGTGGAGAATCAGTTGTATGTGGAAAAGTTATGATTAGAAAATCCAGTTAGAAGCAAACTCGACCAAAGTTGATTTTCTTTAGAAGCAATTTAAATTATCAATAGGCTAGACCTGAATTGAAAAGATGTAAATTGTATTCCTGGCTCATTTTATTGTCCCAGGAAATTCCCTATGATGATCTGTCTCTGTTTTCCTCTTCTATATTTGATTTTTTTTATTTTCCATCACATTTATAAATACCTTGGTTAAATGATATTCTAATGAGATAGAAAACAATAGTGTGTGTTTCTAGACACTCTTTCAAAACCGTTTGCCAGTTGTTGTTTTTTATTAATTTATTTTTGTTACATATGTTTCTCCTTTTTTTCCCCATTGACATCCTCCTCCCCATCCCCCCCCCCATCCCCAGCTTTGTTGTCCATGGCCATTGGTTATGCGTACATGCATATACGTTCTGTACGTTTGCCAGTTTTGAATGTTTTTTTGCTTTGTGTTTGTTTTGCTGTACCAGTTGACTAGAAGTATTGCGAAACTCTTAAACTCAAATAATTTCAATTCACTACAGAATATGTGTTTCCATGTATATACTGTATATATATGATTATATTGGCCTGCCGTTGAAAAGAAATAGCAATAGCCCGGCCAGTGTGGCTCAGTGGTTGAGCATCAACCCATGCACCAAGAGGTCGTTGATTCAATTGCCGCTCAGGGCACATGCCCAGGTTGTGGGCCCAGTCCCCAGTGTGGGGCATACAGGAGGTGGCCAATCGATGTTCTTTCTCATCAATATTTCTATCTCTCTCTCTCCCTCCCTTCCTCTCTCTCACTAAAAAACAATAAAGAAAAAAAAAAGAAATAGAAATAATAATAATGTTGAACATTTTTTGAGTACCTTCTTTGGGTCAGACCCTGTAGCAGTGACTTCCATGTAGTTTCTCATTTACTGTCACAGCATTCCAGCAAAATAAATATTTGGTGTCCATAAGAAACCTTCAGTTCTGAAAGGTAAAGTGATTTGCCTAAGGGAACATAGCTCATTCGTAAAATATCTGCTATTTAAACTTGGGTCTATCTGATTCCAAACTCTGCTCTTTCCAACTCTATCTCATTTCTTGGACCAGGACTTAGAGTTTAGGTTCTAGACATTACACAAACATGTATTGAGAACCTATGATACAGAGAGGAATTTGAAAATAGAAAATTCTGCTCTCAAGGAATAAATATAATTGGGGGGGGGAACACATTGAAAAACTAATTTCAGTAGAGTGTGAAAATGTAACACAGGGATTTGCTCTGTAAGTTCTCCCTCTCTTGATTCCCTCCCCTTTCCAGCTACTGTACCATTTTCTCTGATCCCTTCACAATAAAATTTTTCCAAATTGTTGTCTCCACTTGATATCTGTGCTTTCTTCCTTCTTAGTCTTTCCTTGGCACACTCCCAATCTAGCTTCTACCTTCTTTTTCTTTTTTTCCAATTTTATTGTCATATAATTGAAATATAATATTGTATATGTTTAAGGTGTATAACATAACGACTTGATATATGCATATATTGTGAAATGATTGCCACAATAAATGAACATCCATCACCTTGCAGTTACATTTTTTTTTTCTTGTGAGAACTTCCTTTTCATTTTAATCCTCACCCGAGGATATGGTTTTTTATTGATTTGAGAGAGAGAGGAAGGGGGAGAGGCGGATACAAACATTGATGTGACAGGGAAACATCAATCAGTTGTCTCCTGTGCCTGTCCCTACCTGGGAACCTGCAACCTAGGTATATGCCCTATACCTGGGAATCAAGCCCACAACCCTTTGGTGTATGAGACAACGCTCCAACCAATTGAGCCACCTGGCCAGGACGCTTGTGAGAACTTTTAAGATCTACTCTTTTAGCTACTTTCAAATACACAATACAGAATTGTTAACTGTAATAACCATACTGTACATTACATCCCCAAAACTTATTTATCTTATAATTGGAAATGTGTATCTTTTGACCATCTTTGCCCATTTGGTTGCTATCATCTGTACTCCACCATAACTGTTCTTGTCAGGCTCTCTAGTGACTTCCATGTTGCCAAATCCAGTACTTGTCTTTTTGCCTCCTCATATTTAGCTGCACTGAGCACAGTTGTGATTTGAAAACAATAAATATACTGTACCCGCTACTCTTCGTTGTGATAAGGAAAAATGAAGCTGCATCCTATATTATATGAGCTTTGATTAGACAGGTTTGCTTACAGGTGGGAAAAAGCTCAGGTAGTTCTGCTAAACTTCTAATTGTATTTCATTTCTTCATACCACTCCATCCTAGACACTCCACCAACATGTTCTTGCACATGGACAACCTACTGTCATCTTTTTGCAGTGACGTCTCTACTTTCAAAAAACACAAATGTCAAGGATCTGGTAACCAAAAACTCAAGTGGGCCAAAAGCTTCTGTGCTTTGAGGATGAGAATCTGATGTTTGGGTTGAGCAGAGGTTGGTCTCAGGACCCTTTATACTCTAAAAGTATTGATCCTCATATCCCCCTCTCCCTCCCAACTGGAGCTGACTTCAGTAGAGAGACAGACTTTTAGTGCAGTGTTTAAAAAATTATCAGTTGTTATCTTAGTGGGTCATTGTATTAGTTTCCTAGGCTACCGTAACAAATTACCACAAACATAGTACCTTAAAACTATAGAAATGTATTCTGTTCTCTCACAGTTCTGAAGGCCAGAAGTAAAAAATCCAGTGTCAGCATCGCTGCACTCCTTCTGAAGGTTCTAGGAGAAAATCTGTTTTTTACCTTTTCCAATTGGTGGCTGTAGGTGAGACAGGCCAGGACAAGTGGAATAGGAAAACTGAGACAGATAAAAGGCCAAGCAGTTTACAGCCATCTAGTAAGTTGCAAAATCCTATCTTCTGTAACCAAGGACACTTAAGAGTAAATGGTTTACACTTTTCTCCAACCGTGAGGTAAATAGCTTAAATCACCCTGCTCAGGGAAATAGATAGCAGAAATCCAGTTAGTGCCATTTGCCAGCTGTACCCAAGGACAGATAAAGTTAAGGGATTAAATCTCATTTTGGCACATCAGCATAAAGCTGATGAATGTTCTATTGAGATCCTCCCCAAGATCTCCCCTAAACCCCCAGCCTTTAAAAACCCTGAAAACAAAGGTCCCAGCACACGTTGGAGCGAGCCTGTACCTTTCCTTCCCCCCCCTTCCCCCACAGGCATGCATCTCCTAAACTCTGACGGACCCCATGAGACTTGCAACCAGGGGAGCAATGATCAGTGGCACCTTGTCCCAGCCTAACCTCCTGAATCTGTCTCCATTGTCCTCTTTTCTCTGACTTTCTAGAGAGCCAAAGGAGCCCAGCCTAGGCTCTCCTGTTGCTTCTTCTATGCTAAGCCCTTGCTTGTGTCAGTGTCCCCAACTAAAGTACCCTCAATATCACCTGGACTTGCCCATCCGGTGTGGCTCAGTGGATTGAGCATCGTCCCATGGTCTGAGAGGTCCCCGTTTGATTCCGGTTCAGGGCACTTGCCCAGGTTGCATGCAGGAGGCAGCCGATTGATGTTCCTCTCTCACATAGATGTTTCTCTCTCTCTCTAAAAAAAATCAATAAAAACATTTTTTTTAAAATCACCTGGACCAGTGTTGTGAAACTTTTCCTGTGAAGTCAAGAACCCACGCAATACCGGCTGGCCCTAGGCAGATTCGCTAAGGGCCAGGTCCCCTTTCCGGTAACATAGGTGTTCCTTGGTTTGTGGCCACATTACTCCAATCTCTGTCTCCGTGGTCACATTGCTTCCTTCTTTTCTGGCTTCTCTTCTGTCTCAAATAGGAGGCCATGTAGGGTTATCAGTTGACCTAATTTTAATATTGTTGTGTCTCTGGGAAAAGGGAGGCCTGAGGAGAGGGAGAAAAAAAGGGGAATAGCTGGTTGGTGGAGCAGTCAAAACACATAACATGTATCCATTAAGTTCACTATCTTATGTGACATGGTTCATGGCACCCCAAAACAATTACAATAGTAACATCAAAGATTGCTGATCACAGATCATCATAACAAATATAATAATAATAAAAAAGTTTGAGCCTGGCCAGTGTGTCTCAGTGGTTGGGCGTCGACCCATGCACTAAGAGGTCACTGGTTCAATTCCCGGTCAGGGCACATGCCCAGGTTGTGGGCCTGATCCCCAGTGGAGGGCATACGGGAGGCAGCCAGTCGATGTTCTCTCTCAGATGTTTCTATCTCTCTCTCCCTCTCCCTTCCTCTCTCTAAAAATCAATAAAGAAAAAAAAAGTTTGAAATATTGCAAGAATTACCAAAATAAGACAGACAGAGTGAGCAAATGCTGTTGGAAAAATGGTGTCAATAGACTTGCTCAATGCAGGATTGCCACAAACCTTCAATTTGTAAAAACAAAATAAGAAAAAACAGTATCTGCAAAGTGAACTAAAGCAAAGCTCAGTAAAACGAGGTGTGCCTTTATATTCTTTGAAGACCAGAGCAAATATTCTTGTCTTATTTGTGTCTCTCCCTGCTTGTGTTCTTACCGTTCACATGCTCAATAAATCCTTAATGAATGGATGCTAATAATAGTGTTTATTATGTGCTATTAGTATTTTTCATACATTATTATATCTTGCTCTAAGATTCCAAGATTTAATGAGATAACGTGCATATTTCCTCATTTCACATAATTCTCAATAAAAATACTAGTTCTCTTTTCTAAACTTTAGGACATAGCTTCACACTACCTGTGTGAAACACTTTCTAACCCCTCCCCTGCTTTTGTTTGTTGCCTTACTTCTTTCCCATAGCTTCTTATTCATACCTTAGTCATACTGTATGTATATACTGGGTGAGTCATACTGTATGTATATACTAGGTTTACAGTTGTGAGTATGAGAAACAGTTTATTATTATTTTTCATATGAACAACTGTGAACTTACTTTTGCTCCACCTTGTATACCTCTATTATACTGTAGTAAACTAAAGTCACTAAGGGTTAAGATGAGATCATTTCTGTATTCCTAGAGCCCAGCACAGGCTCTGACTGGCACAGAGGAAGGGCCATATAAATATTGAAGGTGATACTAATTTGTATTTTTCTAAAGCATCCAAATACTGGAGATAGATAAATGTACATATATATCGTGAGGACCTTCTAGACTCCTTGTTCCATTTCATCCTCTATTTTTCCTTCAGGATGCATATCCTGTTCACAGCGAAGTTACTCCCTCCAGCCCATCCCAGAGAGGAGGGTTCCAAACCGATACTTGGGCCAGCCTAGCCCCTTCACACACCCACACCTCCTCAGACCAGGTAAGGCTTTTTAATTGTAATAACTGTCTCTCTCTTCAGATACTTTATCTAGAGCGGTGCTGTTCATTACAATTCAGAATTATCAGTGAAAATTATGTATTTAGGATTTTCTTAAAGAAAAGTTCCATTGCTTTCTGAGACTTACTTTCTTTTTTTTTCTTTTTATCCTCACCGGAGGACATTTTTCCATTTTTTGTTCAGATAGAGTGGGAGGGAGAGAGAGGAAGAGAGGAAGAGAGAGAGACATCAATGTGAAAGGGACGCATTGAGTGGCTGCCTCCCTCACGGCCCAACCAGGGGCCGGGGACAAACTGCAACCGAGGTACGCGCCCCTAGCGGGAACCGAACCCGGGTCTCTCTGGACCGCAGGCCGACGCTCTAACTGCTGAGCCAAACCGGTCAGGGTGAGACTTACTTTCTATAGTTGTGTTCTAACTATTGATTCCTAGTGAACTACTGTGTTAAAGATATTTTATAAAATATGTTTTTTTTAAATATGGAAAGAATTTGCATGTCATCCTTGAAAACATGTTTTCTTGAAAGTGTTAAATACTCATTTCAAAATTTTGTTTAACAAAAATATTTCTATATAGATTATGCAAGATTTCTAGATCTGATTGTCACAGCTTTGAGAGGTGATAGCACTGATAAAGGTGATACAAAAACTGATGTTTATTTACTTCACTAATTTTTAGACTTGATAAAAGTTTACCTAATAAATTTTTTCTGCTATAAGACTCCCGTGTTGCCCCGCCGGTGTGGCTCTGTGGTTGAGCATTGACCCATGCACCAAGAGGTCGCCTGTTCGATTCCTGGTCAGGGAACATGCCCAGGTTGTGGGCCTGATCCCCAGTGGGGGGGCATGCAAGAGGTAGCCACTCAGTGTTCTCTCTCATTGATGTTTCTATCTCTCTCTCCCTCTCCCTTCCTCTCTCTCTAAAATCAATAAAGAAAAAAAATTTTTAAAAAGACTACCGTGTTGCTGCTAGAAGATATATCATCCCCATCACTCAAATTCATTCCTATGTGTACGTCAGATTTTCAGCCCCTGGGTTTGAGGACAGAAATCTTTTTTTGTTTGTTTGTTTTATTGATGTTAGAGAGAGAGAAAGGGAGAAGGAGAGAGAGAAACATTGGTGAGATAGAACATCGATTGGCTGCCTCCTGCATGCCCCCCACTGGGGATCGGCTGGGCATGTGCCCTGACTGGGAATCGAACTGACGACCCCTTGGTGCATGAGTCGATGCTCAGCCACTGAGCCACACTGGCTGAGTGAGGACAGAAAATCTTGGTATGCCTTGGGGTAGTGAAAGAAGTCAAAGCTCAGATCCTGAGACTGGCTAGGAACCTCTGATTCAGAGGATGGCCTTAACAATCTACCTCTATGGGAACCCTCAGGCCTTGTAGTTGGGTATTGGCTCTTTCAGCCAACTTTTATGAGAACTGCCTTTGAATGTATGACTAAAGAAGCAAAGGAGTTATGAGGTCTCAGCCACCCAAGACAAACCGGATGTCCTTCAAAAGCAGCTTGGGTTTCCCAGCTACAGACCCTGCAAAGGTGAATCAAATCCTTTTACTCACTGGTTTTTCTTTCCAAATTCATTTGCTTTTAGTTTTCCAAGAACTATAAACCCTGGCTATTTTCTCTGTTCTCAGGGCCCCTGGTTAGACAACAGAGTTTGATTTCAGAGCAGACGTGGGCCAAGAAACCATGGCACTGAGTCCAGACAAATGACATTTATATACATATCCAAATTTGAAGAGAAAATATATTTCTTTATATTTCGAACACTGTAATAGATATAAAGCAAAAATAAAAGCCTGTTGCAAAGTTAAAAAAAAATTCATGCCTAAACGTTTTTGTTTTATTAAAAAGGCATAAGGGATGAACTCTGGTGAATAAACATCATCCTAAAGAGGTAGGTAGAGTAAATGCTTTGTAGAAAAAGCAGCCAGGTTTTCAAGGGAAATTAATTAATGAGAAGTTAAATCTACATTTTTTATGTAAGCATATATATTAATAATCTAAACTGCCTTTAGAAATGTTACTCTTCCACTGTTTTCACTCAGTGAACGATACCATTGTGTCTCTCAGTGAGGGCTTCCTTTTGCTGATTCTTCATCAGACTGGAATTCCTGCTGGAAAGTCGGCTGAGACTAAGGAAATGCAGCTCACCACTGAAACACACAAGAAATCAGAGTTTTTCAAAGCTGTAAGGTAAGCTTAATAGCAATCCAATTGATAAAAATTTAATTATTTCTCTACCCTATCAACCTACCTGCAGTTTCAATCTTTTTTTAGAATTGATATTAAGTTTTACTAGCTTTGAAAATTATTGATTTCTTGTGGTGGTATACTTTTACACGGTGAGCTGCATTTTCCAGGCCTTGAAACTAGTAATCATATTGTCAAAATGATGACCTCTGTATCTAGACTGTTTGCTATGTATGTTATATACATGTTAACGATATAAAAAACGAATGTAAATAAATCTACACACATACATGTTCATACACATGCATATGTTCTTATCAGGTATGGGGAAAAGGGATGCCTGTTATAATTTTTACTCTCCTGGACATAGGATTTGGACATTGGGGTAAATGAGAAGGGAGAGAAGCAGATAAAATTTTAAAACAGAATTATCAGTGTTAAAGAAACTGTCAGATACATACTTTTGGAGACAGAAACCATGTAAGTATTCAAAGCATTAATCATTTGTCTTTCTCCATGTAGAGATGCAAAAGGTATGTAAGTGTTAAAATGTTTGTGGGGTGAAGGAAGAGTAAATTATTAAGAAAAATTAAAAGGCATGAAATACTTTTATTTAAAATCTTTTCTTTTACACAATGAAAGTCAGTTTGTTAGTTTGGGATATAAGATTGTGTTGTCTATACTTGGTTTGCTCCAAAAGGTTTCATGTTTGGCATGGTTATTTTCCCAGTACTTGCCAGTACTTAAAACTTACTGAAATTATCTCAGTCCCTTTCATAATTATTATACAAATTCTGTATATATTGTAGAAAAATTATAGAATACAGATAAGCATACATTTTCTTAAATTATTCCTAATCTGCCCTGGCCTGGTGTCTGAGTTGGTTGGAGCGTCATCCTGTACACAAAAAGGCTGTAGCCTCAATTACCAGTCAGGGCACATACCAAGGTTGTGGGTTCAATCCCCAGTCAGGGATGCATACAGGAGGCAACCAATCCATGTTTCTCACTCTCTCCCCCTCCCTCCTTCCCTCCCTCTCTCCCCCTCTCTCCCTCCCTCTCTCTGAAATCAATGAACATATCCTCAGGTAAGGATAAAAAAATAATTTATTCATAATCCCACCACTCTGAGAAAACGATTATTGAGATTTTTGTATATGTATCTTTCTGGACTTATTTCTTATATAACAATTTGTGTGTGTGTGTGTGTGTGTGTGTGTGTGTGTGTATACTCTGTATACTAATCAATTATTTTTTCTTTTTTTAAATGTTTTTATTGATTTTTTTAGAAAAAGAGAAACATCGATGTGAGAAACATACACCCACAGCCTCCTGCACGCCCCCTACTGGGGATTGTGCCTGAAACCCGGGCTTGTGCCCCGCTCGGGAATCAAACCAGGATCTCTCAGTCCATGGCTCGACGCTCAGTCCACTGAGCCACACCAGCTGGGCTTAAAATAAATTCTTAAAAGTGAAATTACTCTGCCATTTCCTTCTGAATTTTTGGGGGCTCATTTCTCTTGGCCATACCTACCTGTTTCCTGAAGCAACAGTAACTTAGAAAATATTCAGTAGAGTAACATGGGAGATAAAGAATTCTGTTCTGGCTATACTACTACTGTTTTAGGTGGAAATAAAGAGTCATATTGGCCCTGGCCAGTTTGGCTCAGCGGTTAGAGCATCGGTCTGCGGACCAGAGAGTCCCGGGTTCGGTTCCCACTAAGGGCACGTACCTCGGTTGCAGTTTGTCCCTGCCCCGGTTGTGGTCGTGTGGGTGGCAGCCACTCGATGTGTCTCTCTCACATCGATGTTTCTCTCTCTCTCTTACCCCTCTCTCCCTCCCGCTCTATCTGCAGATAAATGCAAAAATGTCCTCGGGTGAGGATAAAAAAAAAAAGAGTCATATTGACTCCCCCAGGAACTCCTAGTAATGTTTAAAATTTGTCATTTTCTTAAAGAAATCTGGGCATAATAGACCATTCCTTTTTTTTTTTTTCCTTTATTGATTTTAGAAAGAGAGGAAGGGAGAGGGAGAGAACATTGATTTGCTGCCTCCTGCATGCCCCCCAACTAGGGATTTGGCCCATAACCTGGGCATGTGCCCTGACTGGAAATTGAACTGGCGACCTCTTGGTGCATGGATTGATACTCAACCACTGAGCCACACCAGCCAGGCCATTTCTTCTTTTTCATGATGATGCCATTCCTGTGCTAAGGATTGTGTCTGTAGAGACAGAAAATGTCAGTTCATCCTCTTCGATCACTAGTATTCCCTCCACTTATCACCTGGGGGGAAATAAAGGTGATTCCATGTAGGATGGCAAGTAGCATTCTGAGTTATATACTGTTATGAACAGTGAATCTACTTTTTATAATATCTGTATAAGAAAGACACTTACATAGTTCCCTGACGTTGCCACAGGAGTAATGCTGTCACTAGCAGAACAGCAAGTTGGTCAGCTCACACAAGCATTGAAACTTATTAGGGAATAGGAAGCATTAGTGCCTAATTAAGCACTTGTCCAAAAACCTGTATTTTACATTTTTAAGCAAAATTAATTTTGGAATGTGAGATGCAGTTTGGAGTGCTTTAAGAAAGGGCTATTCAGCCTGGCTGGTGTGGCTCATTGGATTGAGCCTTGCCCCATGGACTGAGAGGTCCCGGTTGGATTCCCGGTCAGGGCACATGCCTGGGTTTCGGGCTCGCTCCCCAGTAGGGGATGTGCAGGAGGCAGCTGATCCATGTTTCTCTCTCACATCAATATTTCTCTCTCTCCCTTCCTCTCTAAAAAATTTTTTAAAAAATTTAAAAAAAAGAATATATATATATATATTCTTTTTTTTTATCCTTACCCGAGGACATTTTTCCATTTTTTGTTCAGATAGAGTGGGAGGGAGAGAGAGGAAGAGAGAGAGAAAGAAGAGAAACATTGACGTGAAAGGGACACATCGAGTGGCCACCTCCCGCATGACCAACCAGGGCTAGGGATAAATTGCAACCGAGGTACGCGCCCCCAGCAGGAACCGAACCAGGGTCTCTCTGGACTGCAGGCTGACGCTCTAACCGCTGAGCCAAACCGGCCAGGGCTAAAAATATATTTTTTAAAAAGAAAGAAAAAAGGGCTGTTCAGAATGACTTATCAGGCATATCCAGAACCACCTTTTGGTTTTCCTCCAACTACAGCAGTGAGCAGTCATTGGGAAGTAATCAGAATTACAACTGTGTGGCCCACAATGTGAAGGAATGCTTTTACCACTTACCTCTCAATATAATTGCTGAGATTATACACTTATTACCAAGTATAATATTTAAAATGATGAAAAGATTGGTTCTAGAGTGGATTATAGATAATAATTCCCAAATCTTCTTCCCTTAAAAGTTTCACAATCAGATGTCCATCTTTCAGTGATTTTTAGTTGTAGCGTTTTTTATTTTTACTTATTGATTTGAGAGTGAGCGAGAAACATCTATTTTTATTGTTCTACTCATTTATGGATTCACTGGTTGTTCTTTGTATGTACTCCAATCGAGAATTGAATCTACAACCCTGATGTATCTGGACCACACTCCAACCAACTGAGCTACCTGGTCAGGACTAGTTATAGTTCTGCCTTGAGCAGGGGCTGGGTTTTTTGCTTGTTTAAGTTTTGTTAAACATGGTTGACTTATAATATCTAAAATATCAAGATTTATTTTGGTGTGATGAGATTTTTATACTTTTTTAAAGATTAAAATATGCCCTGGCTGGTTTGCCACAGCAGTTAGAGCGTCAGCCCACAGACAAATGAGTCGCGGGTTCGATTCCGATCAAGGGCATGTACCTTGGTTGCGGTTCGTCCCCGGCCCTGGTCAGGTCATTCAGGAGGCAGCCACTCGATGTGGCTCTGTCACATTGATGTTTCTCTCTGTCTCTCACTCGCTCGCTCCCTCTCACTCTATCTGATAATAAGTAGGAAAATATCCTCAGGTGAGGAATAAAAAATAAATAAATAAAAGATTAAAATATATGTCCAAGAAATGACAGAAATTGAAAGTGGTTTAAATCTGCTAGACCATTGGGTGAGCTTTTTCAAAATATACATACATGCCAGGATCCCATAGACTTACTGAATCAGAAATCTCAAGGGAAGGGCTTAGACCATGTGTTTTGAAGAGCTCTCTAGGTGTTTTTGATTTCACACCACTGGCCTGATGAATACTCACTTAGCTAGATGCGTGAGATGCCTAATGACTTATAGGGACAAGCCAGATCTTTGGCCACAGGCCATGTTTTTAGCAGAGTGTGCCTTCCCCATGCCTCTTTGATGTCCTCATCCCCTTACACTCAGTTCTTAAATTCATTCACATCTTTATCATCACCACCATCAAACGTGTACTGAATGATGACTTTATATTTATCTAGCCATTTCAAGACACCTTTTTATAGAGTACACTTAATAGGCAGAGAAGTAGTCTCAAAGTTTTTTATTCTGCCCTAGCCAGTTTGGCTCAGCAGTTGGAACGTTGGCCCTTGGACCAAAGAGTCGCGGGTTCGATTCTGGACAAGGGCAGGTACCCTGGTTGCAGTTCGGTCCTCGGCCCTGGTCGGGGTTGTGTGAGAGGCAACCAGTGGATGTGTCTCTTTCACGTTGATGTTTCTCTCTCTCTCTTTCTCTCTCTCTCTCTCTCACCCTCACCCTCCCACTCTATCTGAAGATAAATGGAAAAATATCCTCGGATGAGGATTAAAAAAAAATTTTTTTGTATTCTAGAGTTTTTAAATTTAAGTTCAAGTCCTGCCTATTTTTATAAAGTAATGTATCTTCTTTTCTCACTCCCCGTGTACCTATGGAATTTTTTAAATAATTATATATTCATATTGATTATACATTTTTCTCTTTATCTTCCGAATTAGATTTTAATGCGAAGACTGGAGCCTTTATTTATATAAGCTTATAAGTGAATAAACCTATATATTTAACCTATATATGTGATACATGTTGACCACTCATTTCATGGTACATTATACTGATAACTAGCTTATAGAAAACCCATAAACTGTAATCTAGCAGAATTATAGAGTATTTATTTTTTTAGTACTGGGCGAAAAAGAAAAAAAAATTTTTTTTATTGATTTGAGAGAGAGAGAAACATTTATTTATTGTTTTACTTATTTATACATTCATTGGTTGATTCTTATATGTTCCCTGACTGGGAATCGAACCCACAATATTGGTGTATTGGGACAATGCTCTAACCAATTGAGCTACCTGGTGAGAGCCAAAAAGAGAAAAATTTGGAAAATAACAATTTTTATGTGGTTTAAATGCTAGCACATTAAAAAGAAATGACTTGTCTATTTTTCTCTTTAACCTTTGTGCATATTTCTCATTCATATCAAGAAGTTCTCTGAGGTAAAGATCAGCCCCAGACAAGAATCAGGAATCTTCTAAAGAATTGAATTTTAAAACATTCCTAGTTCACTTGAGACTCATTTGTTGTGTGAGGAAGCCTAAGACTTTCAGGGCTTATATGCAAATAATTACTTGGACGGGAATAGTGGTTGTCCATGTAAATTTGACTCTTCCAAGATCCTACCTGTCTTTGGATTACCAGGGTGACAACCTCTTCAAGTATAAATCTTTATGTGGTAATAATTATAAATAATATTTATATTGTGATTACTGTTCTAAGTATTTTAGTAACTTATTTAATGCCCCTGACAACTTTGTGAAGTGGGTGTTGTTATCTCCATTTTATTTTATTTTATTTTTTTAATCCTCACCCAAGGATATGTTTTTATTGATTTTAGAGTGAAAGGGAGGGAGAGAGAGAGAGAGAGAAACATTGATGTGAGAAACATTCATCAGTTGTCTCCCATACGGGCCCTGACCTGGGAATGGAACCCACAACCTTTTGGTGTACAGGACGATGCTCCAACCAACTGAGCCACCAGCCAGGGCTTATTATCTCCATTTTAAAGGTGAAGAAACTGAAGCACAGAAAAGATTGATAGCTCTCCCCAAGTCAATTAAGCCAGGATTTCAATTCACAACAGTCTGACTCCGAGTCCACACTTAACCACAAAACAGTACTTAACACCTGTGTCAAAGAATAATATCTGGAAATATTTTTAAGGTCTCTTTTTGCTATAATATTTTTGATAAGAAATTCAACTGAGTCAGGCTGGTGTGGCTCAGTGGTTGAGCGTCGACCCATGCACCAAGAGGTAGCTGGTTCAATTCCTGGTCAGGGCACATGCCCAGGTTATGGGCCAAATCCCCAGTGGGGAGCATGCAGGAGGCCGCCAATCGATGTTCTCTCTCATTGATGTTTCTCTCTCTTCTTCTCACTTCCTCTCTCTCTAATATCAATAAAGGGAAAAAAGAATTTAAAAAAAGAATTCAACTAAGAGAAATCTTGATGTAAAATCTTATTTCAAGCCTGGCCAGTGTGGCTCAGTAGTTGAGCGTCAACCCATGCACCAAGAGGTCGCAGGTTCAATTCCTGGTCAGGGCACATGCCCAAGTTGTAGGCCTGATCCCCAGTGGGGAGCATGCAGGAGGCGGCCAGTCGAGAGAGAACATTGATGTTCTCTCTCATCAATGTTTCTATCTCTCTCTCTAATATCAATAGAGAGAAAATAAAATGTTATTTCCAGTTTAGAGAGTGATACACTTTTTTAATGCGGTAAAATTTATATACAATGAATTATACAGATCTTAAATATGCAATTCAATAAATTTTAACAAAGGTATACACCAGTATAACTCACACCCAGTCTGGATATAGAACACCTTCATCACCCCAGAAAGTTCCCTCATGCCCCTTCCAGTCAATCCCCACATCCATCCTTAACGACTACTTTGGTTTCTATCAACATGGATTGCTTTGCCTGTTCTTAAATTTCATGTAAGTTGCCCTGGCCAGTTTGAGGATCTGCCTGGGACTTCCGCAGCCTCAGCCTCCCTCAGCCTCCATTCCTGCTGGTTTTGACAGCCAGAAGTGATGGGGACTTCTATTCCTGGCACTGGAACCCTGAGCCGGGCGCCTGGTGTGAGACGGGGACCCTTTACTCCTCAGGGAGGACCTTCACAGCCGAGGTGTCCCTCCTGATTTTTATCCGCCACACGCGGGTGTGGGACCAGCCCATTCGCGCCTCCACCCCTCCTACCAGTCTTGATGTGGCTGTTTTTTTAATTTCGTAGTTGTAGGACTTCCATTCCACTCGATTTCAGGTGGTTCTGAGTGATGGTTGTGTTGTAGTTTAGTTGTAATTTTGATGTGGTTGTGGGAGGAGGAGATACCGCGTTTACCTATGCCGCCATCTTGCCCGGAAGTTCCATTTTAAGTCTTTATAAAACTTTCTCTCTGACCTTTCATCCCTTGGCTGATAAAATATGAAGAACATTTTTCTTGACTTTCAGTCAAGATGGCGGGTAGGTAAACGTGGTATCGCGTCCTCCCCCAACCACATCAAAGTTAAAACTAAACTACAGAACAACCATCATTCAAAACTGCCTGAAGTCAAGCTGAATGGAAGTCCTACAACTACGAAATTAAAGAAGAAGCCGCATCCAGACTGGTAGGAGGGGCGGAGGCGCGATGGGCTGGTCCCACACCAACGTGTGGCGGATAAAAATCAGGAGGATACCTCGGCTGGGAAGGTCCTCCTTGAGGACTGAGGGGTTCACCAGGTGCCCAGCTCAGGGTTCCAGTGCCAGGAAGAGAATCCCCATCACTTCTGGCTGGAAAAACCAGCGGGAACTGAGGCTGAGGCGGCTGGAGCCCCCGACAGCTCCTCTTAAAGGGCCTGCACATGGACTTACTCGGACTTGCTCCCTCCAGGCTCCAGCAAGTGGGAAGCAGCTTGAAAGGCACCAGAGTCATATGGGGAAGAACTGAGCTGTTTGGCATTGGAGCGAGGGTTGGAGGGGCAGCTTTCTCCTGGATAGATGTGCTATCAGAGGCTTTTGTCCCTTTGGTGAGCCCTTCCCTGGACCAGCAGACGCCACCATATCTGGGACTCCAGCTACCTGGCTCACACTGTATGCCCCGCGCTGGTGATTCCCTGAGGTCCCGCCTCACCCAACTTTCAGGCCCACCCAAGCTGTTGCCAGTTGCTTGACCATAGGATTGGCCTGTCTTGGATCCTGCTTCAGCTTTTCCTAAATTCTTTCAAACGAGCAGCATCTGGTTCGTCTCAGCTAGCCCCATACCTCTCGCTAACTAATACATAGAAACAAACACAGGGAGGCAGCCAAAATGAGGAGACAAAGAAACAGGTCCCAAATGAAAGAACAGAACAAAACTCCAGGAAAAGAACTAAGTGAAACGGAGTTAAGCAACCTAACAGATGCTGAGTTCAAAATACTGCTTATAAGGATGCTCAATGGACTTAATGAGAACCTCAGTGAACTTAGTGAGGGCCTCAAGAGCATAAAAAAGGACCAGTCAGAAGTGAAGGAGGCACTAACTGAAATAAAGAATAGTTTACACAGATTCAATAGTAGAGTAGGTAAAGCCAAGAAGCAAACCATCGATTTGGAATATAAGGAAGCAAAAAACACCCAATCAGAACAGCAAAAAGAAAAAAGAATCCAAAAAAATGAGGATAGTGTAAGGAGCCTCTGGGACTTCAAACGTGCCAACATTTGCATCTTGGGAGTGCCAGAAGGAGAAGAGAGAGAACAAGAAATTGAAAACCTATTTGAAACAATAATGACAGAAAACTTCCCTAACTTGGTGAAGGAAACAGACATACAAGTCCAGGAAGCACAGAGAGTCCCAAACAAGATGAACCCCAAGAGGCCCACACCAAGACACATCATCATCAAAATGCCAAAGGTTCAAGACAAAGAGAGAATCTTAAAAGCAGCAAGAGAAAAGCAGTTAGTTACCTACAAGGGAGTTCCCATAAGACTGTCAGCTGATTTCTCAAAAGAAACTTTGCAGGCCAGAAGGGAGTGGCAAGAAATATTCAGAGTGATGAAAAGCAAGAACCTACAACCAAGATTACTCTATCCTGCAAAGCTGTCATTTAGAATCGATGGCCATATAAAGAGTTTCCCAGACAAGGAAAAGCTAAAGGAGTTCATCACCACCAAACCATTATTATATGAAATGTTGGAAGGGTCTTCTTGAAGAAAAAGATAAAAAATATGAACAAACAAAATGGCAATGAATACATATCTATCGACAATTGAATCTACAAACAAAATGAACAAGCAGAACAGAAACATTCTCATAGATACAGAGAAATTTTATTATTTTTTTTATTAATTTGTTTTTGTTACAGATGTTTCTCCTTTTTCCCCCACTGACACCCTCCTCCCCATCCTCCCCACCCCATCCCCAGCATTGTTGACCATGTCCATCAGTTATGCGTACATGCATATAAGTTCTGTGGTTTATCTCTTCCCTCCCCCCCCCACCCCCTCTTCTGAGGGTTGTCAGTCTGTACCCTACGTCCACGTCTCTGGGTCTACCCTGTTCCTCAGACTGTTATGTTCATTATATTCCACAAATAAGTGAGATCATGTGATATTTGTCTTTCTCTGCTTGGCTTGTTTCACTTAGGATAATACTCTCCAGGTCCCTCCATGGGATACAGAGAAATTTTTTTTTTTTATCCTCACCTGAAGACACTTTTTCATTCTTTGTTCAGATAGAGTGGGAGGGAGAGAGAGAGAGAGAGAAACATCGACGTGAAAGGGACACATCGAGTGGCTGCCACCCACACGACCAACCAGGGCCGGGGACAAACTGCAGCCGAGGTACATGCCCTTAGCAGGAACCGAACCCAGGTCTCTCTGTACCGCAGGCCAACGCTCTAACCCCTGAGCCAAACCAGCCAGGGCGATACAGAGAAATTTTGTTGGTTGCCAGATGGGAGGGGGGTTGGGGGAATGGGTTAAAAAGATGAAGGTATTAAGAAGTACAAATTGAGCCCTGGCCGGTTTGGCTCAGCAGTTAGAGCGTCGGCCTGCCCAGAGAGACCCAGGTTCGGTTCCCACGTACCTCGGTTGCAGTTTGTCCCCGGCCCTGGTTGGGTCGTGCGGGAGGCAGCCACTCGATGTGTCTCTTTCACGTCGATGTTTCTCTCTCTCTCTCTCTCTCTCTCTCTCTCTCTCTCTCTTCCTCTCTCTCCCTCCCACACTATCTGAACAAAAAATGGAAAAATGTCCTCGGGTGAGGATAAAAAAAATAAAAAAAAATAATAATAATAATAAAAAAGTACAAATTGGTTGTTAGACTGACAGACCTCAAAGGAAAGAGGGTTGGAGGTGGGAAGAAATAAACCAAAGAACTTATATGTATATATGCATAACCAATGGACACAGACAACAGTGTGGAGAAAGGCAGGAGGGGGGTGGGAATGGGGAGGAGGGGATCAATGGGGGGGAAATGAGGAACATCTGTAATACATTCAACAATAAAGATAAGTTAAAAATAAATAAAAATAAAAATCTAAAAGTAATTAAAAAAAAAAAAAAAAAGAACTTTTTCCTTATTCTCTTGCTAGCCTCAATCCTTAAATGTCCTGGTAGAGCTTTTCTTCTTGGCTGCTGAATCTCAGGATTGATGGTGAGACTTTGCTATTTGTACAGTCCATCTCATGACATCTAGGCATTTGATTTCTTAAATAAGCTCGTTAGAGTAGCCTCTCTATCCTTAATTGGTTTCACATGATAAAATACTAAACTTGTTTCTTAATACTTTACAATTTGACAAAGTTGTCAAAATGTCTATTCAGATATAGTTTCTCAGGTGAAATTCAGCCCAGATTGACTATAATGGTTAGTTCTATGATCAAAGGCTGTAAAAACTACCTCTAGCCCTGGCCGGTTTTGCTCAGTGGTTAGAGTGTCGGCCCGCGGACCAGAGAGGCCCGGGTTCAGTTCCTGCTAAGGGCACATACCTCGGTTGTGGTTTGTTCCCAGCCCTGGTTGGGGTCACGTGGGTGGCAACCAGTGTCTCTCTCACATCAATGTTTCTCTCTCTTCCTCCCTCTCTCCCTCCCGCTCTATCTGAAGAGAAATGCAAAAATGTCCTCGGGTGAGGATAAAAAAAAAAATTAAAAAAAAACTTCCTCTAGGATTAAAGCTCATCACTTTATCACTTTTTTTTCCTCCTTGAAATTATAAGAAAAGTTGTCTTTTTCCTTGGATAATTTTTGTCATGGCCAAGAGTTCTTTGTCACTGGGATTTCAGAAGTTTGGAAGCACTTAATTAATGATCCACCCCATTGTGTTGATAATTAGTAAGTTTGGGAAAATGTAGCCAGTGTTTTTGTTGTTGTTGTTGCTAATTCTCACCCAAGGATATTTTTCCATTTTTAAATTTTTTTTAGATAGAGTGGGAGGGAGGGAGAGAGAGAAACATCGATGTGAAACACATTAATTGGCTGCCTCCTGCACAGCCACCACAACCAGGGATGAAACCTGTAACTCAAGTACGTGCCCTTGACCATGAATGGAACCCGAGACCCTTAGGTCCACAGGCCAATGGTCTAACCACTGAGTCAAACCAGCCAGGGCTGTAACCACTGCTTTAAATATTTCTCATATAGTCAATTGTATGAAATTACATTTAGCAAAGAGAGGAATGCTTTGAAGGGTATAACAGATGGTTTTCCAGTCCTGCTTTGATTTGACTTGAAAAAAGATAATTATGTCTTTTTTATTTTTTAATTTTTTTATTGATTGATTTTAGAGAGGAGAGGAAGGGAGAAAGAGAGAGAAAAACATCAATTTGTTGCTCCACTTATTTATACATTTGTTGGTTGATTCTTGTATGTGCCCTGAGTATCAAACTGACAGCTTTGGTGTATCAAAACAATGCTCTAACCAACCAAGCTACCTGGCCAGGACTAATTATATCTTTTTTAAAAAATTACTTTCTAGCCCGGGCTGGTTTGGCTCGGTGGTTAGAGCATCGGCCCGCAGACCAAAGAGTCCCAGGTTTGCCCTGGCCAGTTTGGGTCAGTGGTTAGAGCGGCAGCCCGCGGACCAGAGAGTCCCAGGTTTGATTCCCACTAAGGGTGTATACCTCGGTTTCGGTTCGTCCCTGGCCCCGGTTGGGGTTGTGTGGGTGGCAACCAGTCAATGTTTCTCTCTCTCGCTTCCTCCCTCTCTCTCACATCTCCCTCCCACTCTATCTGAAAATAAATGCAAAAATGTCCTCGAGTGAGGATAAAATAAATAAAGAGTCCCGGGTTTGATTCCGGACAATGGCATGTACCTCTGTTGCAGTTCGTCCCTGGCCCTGGTCTCGGTCGTGTGGGAGGCAACCAATCAATGTGTGTGTCTCTCTCTCTTCCTCCCTCTTTCCCTCCCACTCTATCTGATGATAAACAGAAAAATATCCTTGGGTGGGGATTAAAAAAAAAAAATTACTGTCTAGCCCTGCCAGTTTTGCTCAGTGGTTAGAGCATCAGTCCGAGGACCAATGAGTTGTAGGTTCAGTTCCGGTCAAGGGCACATACCTTGGTTGTGGTTCATCCCTGGCCCTGGTGGAGTTGTGCGGGAGGCAACCAGTCAATGTGTCTCTCTCACATCAATGTTTTTCTCTCTCTCTCTCTTTCTCCCTCCCTCCAGGGAATCTTCATTCCTTAAGGACCACATGCCCCACCTATTAGATTCTCATGACAGCCCCAAGAGGTAGAGAATGTTATAGGATTTTGGAAGATACAAAGGTGGCCCTGACTCTTAAGGAGGTTATGTGTGCCCAGCTTGCTGTTAATACGGGTAGAGAATAGAAAGTTATTATATTAAGCCTTGGGAATTCAGAAGGAGAAGTTTATTCTAGATCTTGAATCAGGGAAAACTTTTTGGCCTTAAATCTATTAAAAACTAGATCAGCCCTGGCCAGGTAGCTCACTTGGTTAAAGCATTGTCCCAATAAGCCAAGGTTACAGGTTCTATCCCCAGTCAAGGCACGTACAACAATCAACCAATGAACCCTGGCTGGTGTGGCTCAATTGGTTGAGTAGTGTCCCAAGCACCAAGAGATTGCCAGTTTGATTTCCAGTCAGGGCACATGCCCAGGTTGTGGGTTCGATCCCCAGTAGGGGTTGTGCACGAAGCAGGCTATCAATGTTTCTCTTATCAAAGTTTCTCTCCTCCTTTCCTCTCTAAAAAGCAATAAAAATTTATTAAAATGCAGAAATAAGTGGAACAACAAATGTGTGTGTGTGTGTGTGTGTGTGTGTGTGTCTCTCTCTCTCTCTCTCTCTCTCTTTCTCTCTCTCAAAAATCAAGAAATAGCCCTGGCTGTTGTGGCTCAGTGTTTAGAGCTCTGGCCTGCACAGCAAAGGATCATGGGCTCGATTCCCAGTTGGGGACACATACCTGGGTTGCAGGTTCAATCCCCAGCCCTGATTGGGGCACATGCAGGAGGCAACCAATCAATGTGTCTCTCTCACATCAATATTTCTCTCTTTCCCCATCCCTACCTCCTTTTCACTTTCTAAAAAATCAATGGAAAAAATATCCTCAGGTGAGGATTACCAAAAAAAAAAAAATCAAGAAATAAAAATTTTAAAACCTGTAGATTATTTAACAAATATTTATAAAATGCCCACTTATATTCTGGTTGTTATTCTAGCTCTTGGGACTATAACAGTGAACAAATAGGCAATATGTCTTTATGAGGCGTACATTCTTTTTTTCTTTCTTTCTTCTTTTTTTTAAATTCCTTACCCGAGGATATATTTATCATTAGATAGAGTGGGAGGGAGGGAGGGAGAGAGAGAGACAGACAGAAACATCGATGTGATAGAGACACATCCACTGGTTGCCTCCCGCACGACCCAACCAGGGCTGGGGACGAACCGCAACTGAGGTACGTGCCCTTGACCGGAATTGAACCTGAGACTCATTGGTCTGCGGGCCGACGCTCTAACTGCTGAGCCAAACCGGCCAGGGTGAGGCTTACATTCTTTTGGGGAAGTCATACACAGACAATGTGACCCTTCTCTTCACCTTGAAACTTCAGGGCAACTTTGATTATATGCCTAACAATGCCTTCCCATAATAATACTCAATAAATATTTGTTTGAATGAGTAAGAGGATGAACCAAAACATTGGAAGAGGTCTAAAGGCATCATGATCTCAGTTTTCAGGCAGAACCACATTTAACTAACTTTTTTTTTTTACAATGGAATAGAGATTTTAAACCTGGGTAATCTCCATAATTCTCCCTGTGCTATGAAGAGATTTGGCATAGCCCTGACCGGTTTGGCTCAGCGGTTAGAGCGTCAACCCGTGGACCAGAGAGTCCTGGGTTCGGTTCCCGCTAAGGGCAAGTACCTCGGTTGCAGTTTGTCCCTGGCCCCATTTGGGTCGTGTGGGTGGCAACGACTCGATGTGTCTCTCTCACATCAATGTATCTCTCTCTCTCTTCCCCCCTCTCTCCCTCCTGTTCTATCTGAAGATACATGCAAAAATGTCCCTGGGTGAGGATTAAAAAAAAGAGAGAGAGAGATTTGGCATAAATTGAAGAAATGAACTTGGGTGTCTTCATCTAATATTAAGTACTACCTTAAATACTTTGGCACTATAGAAATGCAAAGCATCACTGTTGTTTGTCATTTCTAGGAGAAGTGACTCCAGGACTATCCCAGGTGGAATATGCACTTCGAAGACACAAATTAATGTCTCTGATCCACAAGGAAGTACAAGGGCAGAGTGGGACAGACCAGACAGTGGTTCTGCTGTCCAACCCTACATACTACATGAGCAATGATATCCCCTATACTTTCCACCAAGACAACAATTTCCTGTACCTGTGTGGATTCCAAGAGCCCGATAGCATTCTGGTCCTTCAAAGCCTCCCTGGCAAGCAGTTACCAGCACACAAGGCCATGCTTTTTGTGCCTCGGAGAGACCCCAGTCGAGAACTTTGGGATGGCCCACGGTCTGGCACTGATGGAGCTATAGCTTTAACTGGCGTGGACGAAGCCTATACGCTGGAAGAATTTCAACATCTAGTACCAAAACTGAAAGGTAACAAATGGGAGCAGAAGTCAAATCATAGGCCAGATTGGGATTAAAACCTTCCTTGCCTGTTTAGACAGTTCTTAATGTCCTAAAATGTTTATCCATAACAGTGTTTCCTTTAAGCACCAAGAAAGGAACATAAATCTTTTCCACAAGATTAGGCAACTTTAAAGACTCCATTGATTAATTTGCTGAATCTTATTAGATTATTCATTCACATAGACTATTAACTGTCCTAGTTTGAAATCCCAAAGAGTGAATTTCCTTCCTAAGTGGAAGATGGACATGGGCCACTCTTCAAGATTACTGACCAGTCTATTGACATTTGACCCCTGCTTCTTATTGCTTTTGCCAACTCTTCAAAAGGAGGCAGTATTCTCAAAGAATGATCTGTGCATCACCAGCATCAGAATCACCTGGTGATGCATATTAGAATTATAAATGCATAGTAGATACTGGCAGTGTAAAATCTTAGGCCCCTACTCTATATCGACTAAGTCAGAATCTTCATTTTAATAAGATTCTTAGGTGATTCATATACACCATTTGTACCCCTCAAAATAGTCACTTTCTTGACATTCTGGTGAAATTATGATCACTGAATGTTTTGGGATTCCTTTTATGGAACTTTGCAGAACCTACATTGCAATGTGAATCTATAGCTCTAGTATTTTTGAAATATCCAGAAGTCACTTAGAGCTAACTGTGTTAAATAAGATAGTTGATCAAGGTGGAAAATACTGATTTTAAACAAAATAATGTAGGATTGTAAAATTTTAGTCTGATTTTTCTTGTATGGTTTATAAAACATATTTGAAGTCAGTTTCTAAAACAGAATTCCAAAATTGTTTCCAACAATCATGCAATTTATTGGACTTGTTTTCTACAAAGACTCCCTTGAAAGAAAATACTTATTTGAATGTATATGTTCTAATATGTTTGAATTCTTTTCATTACTTTATAAAATTTTTTTTTCTCACCTGAGGACATTTTTGCATTTATCTTCAGATAGAGCAGGAGAGAGAGAGAGAGGAAGAGAGAGAGAGAAACATCGATGTGAGAGAGACACATTGAGTGGTTGCCACCCACATGACCCCAACCAGGGCCGGGGACAAACTGCAACCAAGGTACGTGCCCTTAGTGGGAACCGAACCCAGGACTCTCTGGTCCGTGGGCCAACACTCTAACCGCTGAGCCAAACCAGCCAGGGCTATAAAATATTTTCTATTTTCAAGAGATAATTACCCAGATAAGCTAGTGGAACGTTCATAAGCTTCAAAGTCTTCATGAATGTGGGGCACAGAATCATTTTCTTTGTAGCTTTTCTATTTCTTGAATTAGTTACTGACTGTCATGTTCCAAATTACTTTGTAAACAACATACAACCCTTGCCCTGGACGGTGTGGCCAGTTGGTTGGAGCATTGTTCCGTGCCCCGAAAAGTTGCCGATTCTATTCCCAGTTGTGGCGCGTGCCTGGGTTGTAGTCTCAATACCTGGTAGAAGGCATGTGGGAGGCAGCTGATTGATGTTTTTTTGCTCTCATGTAGATGTTTCTCTCTCTCCCTCTCTCTTCCTCTCTCTCTAAAAATCTATTTAAAATCTTTTTTAAAAAAAAACAGCCCTGGCCTGTTTTGCTCAGCAGTTAAAGCGTCAGCCCAAAGGCCAAAGTATCCCAGGTTTGATTCCTGGTCAAGGGCACGTATCTGGGTTGCAGGTTCAGTCCCCAGTCGGGATCATTCAAGAAGCAACCAATCACTGTGTCTCTCTCATATCGATGTTTTTTTCTCTCTCTCTCTTCCTCCTTCCCTCCCACTCTATCTAAAATAATCAATGGAAAATATCCTCAAGTGAGGATTAACAACAACAACGAAAAATACAACCCTTCAGACATAGATTGTTGGGAATACTGTTCATTGGCTACTGTCAGAAAAAAATGAAAAGTATTGTAGAATTGTATATCTGAAACCTATGTAATTATATTAACCAATGTCACCCCAATAAATTCAATTCAAGAAAATGAATAAATTGTCCGGCCGGTGTGGCTCAGTGGCTGAGCATCGACCCATGCACCAAGAGATCACTGGTTCGATTCCCGGTCAGAGCACATGCCCGGCTGTGGGCACGATCCCCAGTGGGGGGCATGCAGGAGGTGACCACTCAGTGTTCTCTCTCATTGATGTTTCTATCTCTCTCTCCCTCTCATTTCCTCTCTCTGTAAAATAAATAAAGGAAAAAAAAATTTAAAGAAAATGAATAAATCAAAATAAATTTTTAAAAATTAAAGGAAATGGAGGCAGTGTAAGTGGAAATCATTTTCATAATAAGCCTACTTATTATTCTTTTCTTTAATCCTCACCTGAGGATATTTTTTCCACTGATTTTTTAGAGAGAGAGAGGGAGGGAGGGAGGGGGGGAGAGAGAAAGAAACTTGATGTGAGAGAGACACATCAATTGGTGCCTCCCACATGCACCCGAGGGCCAGGGATTGAACCTGCAACCCAGGTAAGTGCCCTTGACCAAGAATGGAACCTGAATCATCCAGTGCGCAGGCTGACGCTCTAACCACTGTGCAACCTGTGCAACACCGGCCAGGACAAGCCTACTTATTTTATGTCTCAGGCCAATATAGGCCATATGCTTGAGTCTCTATAGTTAAAAGGTAAACAGTGTTTGTCTGTAATGTGAATACATAGCAGATGGGAAAGGAAAGCTTTCCTGGATAAGGGTGGAGTAGCACATATCAACTGTGGTGTTTCTGTAGGTGTGAATAATTGCTCCTAACTGAGAAAACTTCCTTTCATCAGTACTGCGATTGTTGGTGAAGGAATAGAATGCTTTTAATCATAAAGCCGTGATCTGAGTACATTTTTCTGTCCTTTGTTTTCAATTATTCAACAATGTCTCTAGCTCAATAGTGGTGTGGAGAACAATTATTGTAATTGTTCTTTAACAGTTAATAAATAATAAATAAAGTGAAAGCTTGAATAGAGGTTTAGTTCCATCTAGTAGTTCTAAAACTTTGTATTAAGGCAGAAAAGCTGTCTATTCAGTCTCAGAATATCTTGCCATTTTCAGGGAACAGCCTTTCCAATGATTTAGGAGTTTGTGCTCAACCCTTTCGAGTTTCACACTTCAGGTTTTATAGTTTTGACTCTTGTTTGAGTCATTATGACAGTTGGTATTTGTTGTTGTTGCTGTTAGTTTTATGTTAAATTGATTTTTTGGCATCTTATTTTAAGCTGAGACAAATACACTTTGGTATGACTGGATGAGGCCTGCTCACGCACAGCTTCACTCAGACTATATGCAGCATGTGACTGAGGTCAAAACCAGGAGCAAGAACAAGGTTCGGGCTGTCCACCAGCTGGTACAGCGCCTCCGGCTGATCAAATCTCCTGCTGAAATTGAACGAATGCAGATTGCTGGGAAGCTGACATCACAGGTTTGGTTCCTACTGAAAAAGCTATCTTCAAATAAAAAAAAACTAAGCTCTTAGGGTTCAGTGGGCTCTTTGAGTTGTGTACTTAATGCAGTAGTTTCATGGCAGGTGAATATCTAGCTTGAACTTGGACATTTAGTGAGCACATCTAAAGACTTGCTCAGTACCTTGCAAGGCAAAGTAAATCTGCCTTGTATCTTTTACCCATGATTGTAGTTGTTTCTCCTTGGAACAACATAAATTAATTTTATTTCCTTTCCTTATAATAACTGCAATAATAATGGCAGTTAAACAGTTTGATGGTTAAAGAAGACTCATAGGACCCCAAATGACAATGCTTACAAATCTGCAATTACAGGAGAAGGGTACAGTATAGCAACAGCATTAATGTAAGAATACCTGTCACAGTAGATGGCTGTCTCACAGGCAGGGGCCAGAGAAGCTGGGTGCAGGCTCCTATTGTCCTCCCTTAGTAAGAGCAGGGCAGGATGCATTTGCTCTCCTGGATCCGGAACCACAGATGTATGTATGGAACACCTGGAAATTAGAGAGCCCAAAATGGAATCTCAGAGATTTTTCTGGTTTTGGTCATATTGGCAGATTACTGCTATGTAACAACAAAGCCTTTGGGGTTCTGTTGGAAACCAAATGCAAACAATTAATCACACCGTTACCAATACTGACAAACTGATAAACTGCTCTGAAACTCCTCTCAACACTATTAGTCAGTATGTTTCAGTCCTTGACCAGGATCAATTCCATGCAGGAACTTGAACAAAACAGCTCAAGCTAATTCCAGGGCTACTGGAATTAACCTCATAGCATAATAGCACACAAACATTTGAAGGCTACTTTTCTGAGTTCTATCTATAGTCTTCCCGAACTTAAACATTGTTTTGAACTGTTCCCTCATTTGTTGTATTTTCCCTCATTTGGTGACCCTCCTCAGTATGTGCTCTAGTTTATCAGGGTCCTTCTTCAAGTATACTGTCCACTGTTCTAGCTATGGCCAGACCAGCAAACACTACTCACAACTAATTACAGATGTGAAAAGCCTATGTTTGTTTTCCTTCAAATCATTGATTTTTAAAATAAGGAAGAGGAAAAAGCTAAGAATAGATCTGTGGGATAATGTTTAGGGCTCCAGAGAAATTGGTATCAGTCCAATGATCAGATGTCTTTGCATAACATGTAAAATCAGTTATAAATCTACCTAGGAGTATCTGATCCATACTCTGTCACTTGTCCACATTATTGTGAGAGTCTATTTTACGTGTTGTGCCAAAATTTAGAAGTACTGTTTTAAATCTGAGGTATTCTGTTTATCTCCCAACCCAGTAAAGATATCAGACAGGGAAATGGAGTTTCGCCTTATTTTTCTTAATGAACAACTTCTACTAGCAATCATATTCTTTTTCTTATTTTTTAATCCTCACCCGAGAATATTTTTTCAAATATCTTCAGATAGAGTGGGAGGGGTAGAGAGAGAGAGAGGAACATTGATGTGAGAGGGACACATCGACTGGTTGCCTCCCACACGACCCTGACCAGGGCCGAGGATGAACCGCAACCGAGGCCCTTGGCCAGAATCGAACCCGCGACTCTTTGGTTTGCGGGCCGACGCTCTAACTGCTGAGCCAAACCGGCCAGAGCACAATTATATTCTTTAAGTATTCCAATTTCTAGTCTTAGAATTATTCTGTAAGATTTTTGGATATTTGGGCAAAATAGTTTCCTTAAGAATAATTATGCTATATTTCTGTTTTTTGGCCCAAATGAAAGTTTCCCTAAGCCAAATATAATTTGTGCCTATGTGACACGAATCAATTGGGTTTTATTGCAGTCTGATTTGGTTTAAGAGAGGAGAGTTGGTAGAATATATGGGCAGAAATAAAAGCGGGGTGGAAGTCAGACCTTGTCTAGGCCAGATCTCTCCTATGGCTGAACGTATATCCTGCTTCCTAGGCAATTCTACCTGAATTCCCTGTAATTATCTAAACTGCTCTGCCAGCTCTACCAGACCTGCCTCTGCTCTTGTATTCTTTTTGATGGTTAATAACAGCAACATTGACCCAGCTACCTTAGATAGAAATATGAAAGTTATCTAGATAATTGTTCTCCCCAACCCTTATGCCTAATTAACAAGTGCCCAAGTTTACTCCTAGGATGGCAGAACAATGTAATGGAAGACAGACAGACCTGGGCTTAAATACCAAGCTGTGTTACTTTGGCCTGTGCCTAGTATCCCTTTGCTGTCTCCTTGCTTCTGTTATTGCTTGCGTCTAACTCCACCCCAGCCAGAGTGACTCTCCTTTTCCTACTTAAAGTCCTGTGGTGGCTCCACGTTGTTTTCAGGATTAAATTGCATTATGCTCATGCGGGGCCTTTCATGATCTGGCCCCTTCTGCCTTCCCCTCCAGCTTCATAGCTTATTCTTCCACATGTGCTTGGCACTCCAGCCATAATGAACAGTCTCAAATGTCACAGTTTCCCTGCTCTCACATCACCTGCATGTGGACACACACATACAAGACCATCATGAATCCATTCCTGCTTTTTCTCTACCGTCCCTTCTCCATAAGCTGTACAATGTCTACTCATGATGTGTTCTGATTATGAGATGCACAGAGTGAAATGCAAAGAAAACACATTTTACTTTTTTTTTTAAGGGAGAGAGAGAGAGAAACATCAATGTGAGAGAAACATCCATCAGCTGCTTCCTGCACACCCCCTACTGGGGAGCAAGCCCGAAACCCAGGCATGTGCCTTGACCAGGAATCAAACCAGGAACTCTTAGTCCATGGGACGATGCTCAAATCCATTGAGCCACACCAACGGGCTCCCATTTTCCATTTTTAAATAATCAAAGTATAAACATTTAAATAGCACCTGGTGAAGTAAGAAAGTCAAGTGTTAATTGAAAGTATGAGCTACACTGTGACAAGACAACCCTAATAAAAGTGACAGTCATAAAGTCTATCCCTTGATCTTTATAGGAAGAACATCCCACACATAGTAAGGATAGGTAGCATCTGTGAAGAAATGCACTTGTAGGAGATATATTCATTACAAAAAGAAATAAGCAAGATCAGGCATTTGACCACCTAGGAAGCAAGAGGGACTTTTCTATTGGTTTAGTTTGCATAGCAGTGTAAAGGGGCCATGACTGCAAATATTCTCTGTACTGTTCAAGAAAGGTTCAAAAGGAAATTAATAAAAAGGCAAAGAAATCCCTCTTTGAAATGAATGAACCTCACTGGAACTACCACACTTTTTGTTTTGTTTCATTTTAGCTTCATACTAAATATGTAGTGCTAACTAGCTATTTATCAACGTGTGTGTGTGTGTGTGTGTGTCCTTTAATTTTAATTTCTAATTCATTCAGCAGATATTTATAGTAGAGTGCCTACAGTGGTGCCAGGCCCTGCTCTAGGTTCTAAGGATACAGTGGTGAGCAAAACACATCATCCATGAGTCCCTATCCTCAGTCTACATTCTACTTGAGGCAAGACAGTAGACAAACATTTGATAAATTCTCAGCTGGAATTAAATGCTGGGAAGAAAATGAAGCAATAGAAGGGGACAAAGTATGGAAAGTGTCAATTTAGACGGGGGTCAGGAAGGGCAAAGCATTTGGGGAAAGATCAGAATGAGAAAAGGGAGCAAGCCATGCAGATATTCCCACTGCCATCCCACTTGTTTTTTCTCTATTGGGCTTTACAGTGACATCATTACCTTGTACATATATTGAAAAATTTTATTCAAAAATTCCTTCACACATTGCATTCACTCTTAGAATGTAACAACTCGAGAGAAATTCCTTTCTAGTTGTAGTATCATATAGTCATGTCCCTATGCAACTGATTTATTTTTATCCCACAGACATTAGAAATTATATAGCTGACAGAGTTTTTCTTTTCACATTGGCTGCTAGAAAACTCAGAGGTAACGTTGTGGCCCATCTGTAGTAGCCATAGTAATCATGAAGGTCATTGTGGTGTGCATTATTAGTTTTTTGCACTTCATCCCTTCCAGCCTTGATTTTCTTTAATTCTGTGAATGTATGCTATCTGTATTTTATGTACCCATGTACACTAATCAAAATCCTATTTGGAACAAGGTACCGTAGTGAATTATAAACAGGTATGTTTATAAAAGTAGAAAAAAAAACACGTGTATAATGTAGCTATCACAGAGAATTAATTGCCAGGGGACATTTGGCAATAACAGATTATCACCAGGGAGTGCTACTGGTATCCTGCATTGAACAGGACAGCCCCCATAACAAAGAATTATTTAGCCCAAAATGTCGATAGTGCTGAGGTTGGGAAACCCTCCTGTAGCCTGGACTATTGAATCCATAATTTCATGCATTCCAGGGCTACAGAAGCATTTTCTTACATAAATGACAAATGTGTTTCCATGTAGCTTATCCTAGTATACAGTTTATATTCTGACTGGGATGGTTGGGTACTCTACTGATACCATTTTAATTAGCTAATTATTAATAATAGGAAAGGAGCAAAGGGAAAGCCAGACATTATAGGCATGTTTCCTACAAAATACTGGGAGAGGGAACCATATAGGGAAGACAGACACATGTCCAGTAAAGTTAGGATGACATAGGGAAGATAACTTGCCATCGGTCACACCTGAGAACACAGGTCATTGGCCAGAATGGGCATGGCCACTGCAAGCACGCAGAAATTTGGGGTATATAATCCCCTAAAGTTCCAGGGGTGGGGAATGTCCAGCCCATGAAATCAATACTAGCTAACATCACACTCCTCACCAAATTAGCCTGACCAAATATAGCATGTTAATTTTTAAGTTGATAATTTTGTATGGCCCGTGAATGATGTTATAAATATCCAAATGGCCCTTGGCAGAAAAAAGGTTCCCCACCCCTGTGAAGCTCACGCTCTTGGATTCTCTTGGTTCTTCTTGGTGCAGTTGGCTCATCCCTCACGCTTAGCTTCCTAGCATCCTCCCATGTGGCCCATGGCCATGCGGACCCCCACGCGCAGTGGACTAATGGATGGACTGCAACTAGCCTGATGCTGTACTGGACCCTGCTCCAACATGGAACAGAAACTCTGGACACTGGCTTTGCTTCTAGATTTACTAAAACCCCAGCTACACTTCTTCTATGACTGGACTAAGGGAAATGATACTTTGGAAACCTAGGGATGTAATTCCATGGAAATAAAGCTTTCTACTATATCACATCCTCCCTTGGGGGCCTTGGGAAATGCTTATTCCAGCAGTACCCAAAGAACCCCACTCCCACTAGCAATGGGGAAAGACGAGGCTCGTTTTTCTCCAATAGCACTTCCACTAAATCTGTCACCAGTCACATATTTCTGAAAGCAATATTATCCCCTCCAGAAATCTGTATTATCATGCCCACAAAGTCACAACTTCAGGTTCACAAAACTGGGGGAAAGGGTGCTTTTCATTTGAACTCTAGTGTTTTGAATGATTGAGTAAGCAGCATAGTTAAAATGAGACTGTTCTTTTCATCCTCCATTCTCTTTGCAGGCTTTCATAGAGACCATGTTTGCCAGTAAAGCCCCTGTGGAGGAGAGCTTTCTTTATGCTAAGGTGAGCTTTAAATGATTGGAAAGCTCTTGGTGGAGGCAAATGTAAAGTAATTTCATTGATTTGCAGATGGAATCTAGCTGGCTTTAATGGAAGTGACCAGGATATCAGTGGAGACGATTTGGTTCTTAAATGTCACTGGTAATTTATTAGATGAGTCTAAAATATGCAAAGTTACAGCTAAATGAAAATCGCAAAGTAGAGCCATTGAAGAAGAAAAGGCTTACACAAATATGAGATGGGACTAGTACTTTTTAAGTAAATGTAAAGGAACAAAATCTGAGATTGAGCTGTAGGCAGTAGCAGATGGTTGCCAGTCTCGAGCTCCATCCTAGAATATAGTGAAATTTGTAGACTTTACCATTTGCCTAGCATCTTTTTTTAATTTTCCAGAGCATGTAGGTTGGTAGCTATTTGGACGGTTGATATTAGTCATTTAGAGCTGTTAAAAATGCAAGCCATATTCCAGTGTTTATCTAAATAAAAATAAACAAACAGTAACTTTACATGACTGTATCTCTCTTTTCTTTAAATTTATTATTTTTTTTTCTTTATTGATTTTTAGAGAGAGGGGAAGGGATAGAAACATCTATAAGAGAGAACATCAATAGGCTGCCTCCTGCATGCCCCCCACTGGGGATTGGGCCCAGAACCTGGGTATGTGCCCTGACCAGGAATCAAACCAGCGACCTCTTGGTTGACACTCAACCACTGAGCCACACCGGCCGGGCACATGACTGTATCTCTTTACTCAGCCTTGATCATAGGTTTTCTGTGTCCTCTTCTGGACTTAATTTGAAAATCATAGGAAAGTTAGAGTATTCAGGAGAAAAGAACAGATTTAATAATAGGTTTGAATAACAGGATTGGGATGAGAATAAAAGAAGTGCCTTAAATTACAGCATAAAACGTTTTGTTAGATATGATGAATAGTTTGCCAGTAATGACTTAAGGTAAGAGTACTTAATGGAGGTATGGGCTGTTGAGGAGAGCCTGGGCTGGGACAGCCTAAGGAAATCTTATTCTTCAATCATACTTATAAGTCACACTTTGCTGTTTTTCAGTTTGAATTTGAATGCCGGGCCCGGGGAGCAGACATCTTAGCCTACCCACCTGTGGTTGCTGGAGGTAATCGGTCAAACACTTTGCACTACGTGAAGAACAATCAGCTCATCAAGGTACATGGAATATCCATCAGTGCTGCTTCCTCTGGGTCCAGATGCCCTAGTAGAAAACTCACTGACTTCAGGGTCCCCTAACCTCTTAGCTTTCACAAAATAACTGCCATCTATATAAAGTACTTTATGGTTTAAGGAATGCTTTTACAGATATTATCTCATTTGATCCTCACGTTAGTGCTGTGAGATTGGAGCAGTTATCAGCATGCCTGTTTAGTAGGTGAGGAAAACAAACTTTAAAATATTAGGCAACTTAGTAGTGCAGAGGCAAGTATTGTACCCTAGAGCCTCTGCTCATTTTCTTCTGTAGCGCACTCTAAGGACTGAAAGCTACAACAGGCCAAGCATACAGGAGCAAACAAATAGTAAAAATACTTTATTAGCTGTGAGATAATTTATCTTTTATGGTTTTCTTTCCAAGTGACTGTACAAGTAAAAAATTGCATATTCTTTTATTAAGTCCACTTTTAATTATCTATTTTAATATTCAGTAAATCCAAAAGACAAAATATAGCAAACATATAAATTATACAGCATTTTCTTTAAATGAATACCCATGAACCAGTCACTCGACTCAGGAGTTAGAACACTCCCAATACCCTGTATCTACTTGTGTACCCTGTGCTCTGCCATCCTACTGCCTCCCTCCCACAGGTCACTAACTAGAATTCTACATTTTTTGTTTGTCATTCCCTTGATTTTTTTCAAATACTTGTATCACATCTACATGATAAACAATGTTAATTATTTCTGCTTGCTTATGAACTATATAAAAATTATGTATGCTATTTTTTAAAACTCATAAGCATATGATAATATTAAGTTTTTTTCTAATAGGAAATTTATTCTCTCATTTTGCTAGAAACAAAAACCATATCTATTCTTCAAAGTTACTATTACTATATATGCACTCATTTGATCATTGCAATGTGCCAAGTTCTATGTTTATTTACATTTTTGTTTTGTTTTCTTTTATTTGAATTTTTGTAAGAGTTTATTTGAGCCAAACTGATGACATATGCCTGGGAGCAAGATCTCAAATGCTCCCAAGTTCTGTGCTTATTTAGATATGAATAAGGTGTGCTCTGTCTTCAAGGTCATAAATAGGTCATTTCAATGTAACATTATAAATAATAAGATAGAGATATATCCAAAGTGTTCTTCTTCCCCCACATGCATTTTGATGGGGAGCAGATAGGGAAGTGATAGTCTGAAGTTAAATGGTTAAGAGTAATTGTGTTTGAATAAGGCCCTAGATAAAACCCTTACCTAGGATTTTGTTAATTAATAGTGATAGTGATAAAGATAACATTTTTGATGGGCTGATGTTTACACCTAGTAATTTGAGCCCAAGCAGTCTGGTTCCAGAGTCAATGCACTTAACCACTATGCCAGAGTCATTGCACTTAACCACTATGCAGTGACACCTTTCTTCTTCTTCTTCTTCTTCTTCTTCTTCTTCTTCTTCTTCTTCTTCTTCTTCTTCTTCTTCTTCTAATTTTTATTTTAAAAACTTTTTTAAATTTATTGATTGGTTTTAAGAGAGGGGGAGGGAACATCCATTTGTTGTTCCACTTATTTGTACATTCATTGTTGATTCTTGTATGTGCCCTGACTCGAGATCAAACCTGAAACGTTGGCGTATTGAGATGACACTCTTACCAACTGAGCTACCCTATGCAGTCAGATGCAGTGGCACCTTTCTTAAGCCAGTGTGAATGCACTAGAAAAATTTAGAGCCCTCACCAGTGTGGCTCAGTTGGTTGGGTGTTTTCCTGTGCACCAGAAGGTTGTGGGTTCTATTCCCAGTCAGGTTGTGGGCCCGATCCCCAGTTGGGGGCACGCAGGAGGCAACCAATCGATGTTCTCTGTTATCGATGTTTCTGTCTCTCTCTCCCTCTCCTTTCTTCTCTCTCTAAAATCAATAAAGAAAATAAATAAAGTACAGCTTTTTAGCCCGGCTAGCGTGGCTTAGTGGATTGAGCATCCTCCCATGGACTGAGAGGTCACTGGTGTTCAATTCCCCGTCAGGGCACATGCCCGGGTTGTGGGCTCGATCCCTAGTAGGGGGCATGCAGGAGGCAGCCGATCCATGTTTCCCTCCCACATCAATGTTTCTATCTCTCTCTCCCTTCCTTTCTCTCTAAAAAATCAATAAAAACATATTTAAAAAATTAAAAGCAAAATTAATTAGAGCTTTTTAAAAACAGATATCACATGAAAGGCACAAAGTGTTTATTTTTATTTATTTATTTTTTTATAATTTATTTTATTATTAATTTGTTTTTGTTACAGATGTTTTTCCTTTTTTTCCCCCATTGACACCCTCCTCCCCCTCCCCTTCTCCTCCTCCCCATCCCTGTTGTCCATGTCCATTGGTTATGCACCCATGCACATAGGCTCTGTGATTTATCTCTTTCCCCCGCCTCCCCCCCTCCTCTGAGGCCCGTCATCCCGTACTCCACCCTCCATGTCTCTGGGTCAGTTTCCTTGTTCAGTTTGCTCAGTTCTCCTGTGTGTTGCCGGCTTCCTCCGTTGGGTGGGGGGGGTCGCCCGGCTCCCCCACTCCGCCTGGGTTCCCCTGTGGTGGCGGGGTCGCGGCTCCCCCGCTCCGCCTGGGTTCCCCCGTGGTGGGGGGGGGGTCGCCCGGCTTCCCCGCTCCGCCTGGGTTCCCCCTGGTGGCGGGGTCGCGGCTCCCCCGCTCCGCCTGGGTTCCCCCGTGGTGGGGGCGTCTCACAAAGGGTTTAAATTAAAAGAAGAAACAACTGACAATCCAGAGGTCACCTACTTTGACCTCTCTTGCTTTTGTTGCAGGATGGGGAAATGGTGCTGCTGGATGGAGGGTGTGAATCTTCTTGCTATGTAAGTGACATCACCCGTACCTGGCCTGTCAATGGCAGGTAAGTCTTCTACAGATCCCACCGCTTCTTTGGAGTATGGTTATATGTGAAATAAATGGCTAAAGAGATAGACAGGTCCCCTCTAGGTCAGATTAACTGCCTTTGCAAAGCTCCTGATTATTTTTTAAGACTGTTTTATTCATCATATCACAGGATCAGGCACCTAAAAACACCTAATTAATATCCACACACATACATATATATATACACATATATGTATATATATATGTATATAGATTGGTAGGTAGATTGATTGATTCATTGGTAATAATTGATTCATTTAAGGAATTGACTTACACATTTGTAGGGCAGGCTGGAAACTCACACAGAAGTTGATATTGCAGTCTTGAGGCAGAATTCTCTCTCCAGTATAGCAAGGCAGTTCCGACATTTGAATCCATTTACTGTAGGATACCTTTTGGCCCACATTTCAGCCAACCAACCAAATAAACTATTAGAGCATTTCTGACACCTTGAGCTATAACACTGGATCCAGAATCTGCTTAGTGTGGACCCATATCAATAAATTTGGCCTGATCCAACTTTATGTTCCTTCTACCATTATCCCACACATTACTATCCATTTCAACACATATTCTCAGATTGTTGTCTATAAAATAGGAAAAATCATACAGTTTTTTTTGGATTGTCATGCACCTCCTTTGGGTCACACTTTGTACCTAGCTTTTCGGGACCTCGGGACCTGCGAGTAGTACAGCCTAGTTAAAAGGCCAGTGTGGCCCTAGCCGGTTTGGCTCAGTGGTTAGAGTGTTGGCTCGCGGACCAGAGAGTCCCGGGTTCGGTTCCCGCTAGGGGCGCATACCTCAGTTGCGGTTTGTCCCCGGCCCTGGTTGGAATCATGTGGGTGGCAACCACTCGATGTATCTCTTTCACATCGATGTTTTTCTCTCTCTGTTCCTCCCTCTCTCCCTCCCGCTCTATCTGAAGATAAATGCAAAAATGTCCTCGAGTGAGGATTTAAAAAAAAAAAAAAAAGGCCAGTGTGGCACAGTGGTTAGAGCATTGGCCCTCGCACCGTAGGGTCACTGGTTTGATTCCCGACCCTGATCAGGGCGCATGCAGGAGGCACCCAATCCATGAGTCTGTCTGTCTCTCTGTCTCTCTGTGTGTCTCTCTCTGGTGCATTCTCTCTCTCCTCTTCTCCTTCTCTCCATCCGACTCTCTCTAAAAATCAATGGAAAAAATATCCTCGAGTAAGGATTAACAAACAAAAAAAGTCAAGAAGCAAGTACCAAGTCAACTACCTAAGGGAAGACACTTGTACGTTCTCAGTCAAAACCGAGTTAGTCTCAAACGGTGGTAGAAGAACTGCTTCTGTCAGCAAAGAAGACTCAGCAGAATTTAGGGGTTCAGTGTCCCCAGCTTCATCAGGATCAGTCAGAATTGCACAGCTCAGATTTGTGGTTCCAGTGTCTGTAAAATGTACATTAAAAAAATTAAAAGCCCTGGCAGGTTTGGCTCAGCGGTTAGAACGTTGGCCTGCAGACTAGAGAGTCCCAGGTTCGGTTCCCACTAAGGGCACGTACCTCGGTTGCAGTTTGTCACCGGCCCTGGTTGGGGTCGTGTGGGTGGCAGCCACTCGATGTGTCTCTCTCACATCGATGTTTCTCTCTCTCTCTCTTTCTCCCTCTCTCCCTCCCGCTCTATCTGAAGATAAATGCAAAAATGCCCCCAGGTGAGGATAAAAAAAAAATTAAAAATATTTACTAGTACTGTGGTGGTGTAGAATATGGGTATAAACATAACAATGTTGATAATGGCTAAACCTGGGAGTTGGTGTATAGGTGTTCATTATACCATTATATTGTTATACTTAAATATTAGGGAACATTTAGTTTGTATCTATTATAATTATAAAAAACATCACAGTGAACATTTTTATACATTCAGCTTTTTAAAATTTCAAATATTTTCTTAGAATGGGTTCTTAGAACAGAATTACAGGCTCAGATTTTATGAGCATCTTTGAAGGACTTTGATTTAATTGACTGTACTAATTTATACTCATATCAACAGTGCATGAAAATACATATCATATACCACCCCAGTTTAATTTTTTTTCTCATTTCCCCCCCATGATTGCTAAAGAAATTATTCTAAGGACACCTAGAAACTAGAAAGTTACTAGTAATCAAAGTCTCGACTAGTTATCCCATGGCATCTGCTTTGCCTATAAGAAATGGATCACTAAGCTTTTTTTTTAATGGTAAAAAATGGAAAGGATCAAGAGTGACCTGGTCTGGCCCTTTTACCGTATTCATGGCTGGGTGCATCCTCTAGCCTCACCTCATATGTATCTGCTGGCTGACTGAAGGACTGTTTCTGCTTCAGTTTGAAGGGCTATTGCTCTTCCTGTTGAGCACCTGGGATATGATTAAGGTCCTGTCAGTAATGATATGTTGGTATGATTAAATATCTACGATGCCCCATCATCATCGCCTTGGAGTTTTTCTAATCAAACTTAGAAGCAGATGTTAAACAAAACATCATTCCACGGCTGATAAAGTTTTTGTTTTTGTTTTTTTAAAGAAAGGGTTTATTGGGCTATACTGCTAGCCAGCAAAGAACCAGATCCTAGGACATGAAGTCTAAACCACCAACCACAGAGCTTGGTGGAGAAGGCAACCCTCCTAGAGTTGATGGGTGCTTTTAAACATTATTTTGGGGGAAGAAAGATGTAAGTTGTTTTGAAAGAACTTACATAGGCTATAGATAAGGGAGGGTGGGAAAAGGTGAAGGGGGGAGCAGTTCTAGGATAGGAGCACAGTCTTGAGGAAGAAATATTTACTGCTTTTGAATCAGTTACAGGTAACAGTCCTGAAAGTTCATGTGTGTGCTGGATGTGGTGGTGGCTGGTGGTTGCTCATAGACTCCTGGAAGTTGATTTAGAGCTTCAACATACATCCAAATATGAGCAATCTGTTGTTAGTTGGCACAAAGCTATTAACTGGTTAACTATTCTGTCCCTTCCTCTCACTCTCCGACCTCTGTAATTTGACTTATAACATCTCAGAATTTTTCTCTTGTCACATACTTCCTGCAATATCAGTTAATTCCAAATTCGTGTACTTTGGTTTTCCTGTCCCCAGGTTTACAGCACCTCAGGCAGAACTCTACAAAGCTGTTCTAGAGGTCCAGAGAGATTGTCTGACCCTCTGCTCCCCTGGAACAAGCTTGGAAAACATCTACAGCATGATGCTGACCCTAATAGGACAGAAGCTTAAAGAATTGGGGATCATGAAGAACATTAAGGAAAATAATGCCTTCAAGGTACCTCACTTCTTTTGACTCTGCTTCTCAAGAACACCTTACATGCTTCTTAGTTTTTATGTAAAGCTGATTAGATTTAGAAATGGTCTTTGTGATTCTTCATCTCTAAGAGGGATTTACATTGAACCAGGATTACAACAAAGAGAGTCAGTACTTATTTCTCCCAGAAGGTGGCAGCACATTCTGGCTCATTGCATACTGTATAAGTCATCAGAAGACATAAAATGAAGTCTGGTGCAGACCTAGTGGAAAAGGACACAAAAAGGAGGAGAGGTTAATTCTTAATTCTTTTGTGGTAATTTTGAAAAGGTAGAAATCAAAGGGGAGGGTGTTTGGTGCTTCAGTGACATTATTGAGACTTTAACAGTATCCTCAAGGACAAGTCTTTAGTGAACTTCATCTGCATCCAAAACGTAATGGTATTCAGTAAAATTGTAAAGCCTCAGCTTTATTTTTTATTTATTTATTTATTTATTTTTTATCCTCACCAAAGGACATTTTTTTGCATTTATCTTCAGATAGAGCAGGAGGGAGAGAGGGAGGAAGAGAGAGAAAGAAACATCGAGTGGTTGCCACCCACATGACCCCAACCAGGGCCAGGGACAATCTGCAACCGAGATACGTGCCCTTAGCGAGAACCGAACCCGGACCTCTCTGGTCCGCAGGCCGACGCTCTAACTGCTGAACCAAACTGGCCAGGGCTAAAGCCTCAGCTTTAAACTAAAATGCCGGGTGGGCAAGCCAAACAGACCCTTAAGGCATCTCCCATCTCCAAGGTTAGGCTACCAGGATTTCTTTTTTTTTTTTTTTCTTTTTTTTTCTTTTTTTTTTGGTAATCCTCACCCGAGGATATTTTTCCCCATTTATCTTCAGATAGAGTGGGAGGGAGGGGGGTGGGGGAGAAAGGGAGAAACATCATGTGAGAGCGACACATCGACTGGTTGCCTCCTGCACGATCCTGACCAGGGCCGGGGACTGAACCGCAACCGAGATACGTGCCCTTGCCTGGAATCAAACCCATGACTCTTTGGTCCACAGGCCGACGCTCTAACCACTGAGCCAAACTGGCCAGGGCTGGCCTGGATATTTCTATCCATTAATTAAAGATTTGCTAGCCTGAGCAAGAGGAATTCATAGCTTCTTTCCTATCAATAAAAGAAATCCTGGCCCTGGCCACTTTGGCTCAGCAGTTAGAGCGTCGGCCCGTGGACCAAAGAGTCGCAGGTTCGGTTTCGGTCAAGGGCACGTACCTGGGTTGCTGTTCAGTCCCCAGCCCTGGTTTGGGTCATGTTGGAGGCAACCAATTGATGTGTCTCTCTCACGTCGATGTTTCTCTCTCTCTCTCCCCACCTCCCACTCTGTCTAAAGATAAATGGAAAAATATCCTTGGGTGAGGATTAAAAAAAAAAAGAAATATCCAGGCTAGTAAATGCCTAATACTTGCTGTGTTATGTGATGTTTCAGCCTGCTCCAGAAGTTGCTGTGAGATACTTAGGGTCTCCAAAGCAGAATTCCTGAGAGGGGTGTGTGCGCATTGAAAAGAGAACTATTCAAAGATTATCCTCCTCCCTCCCCCAAGAAAAGAGTTTTTCATTTGCCATAGTCATAACTAGGGTTACCCAAGTCGGCGTATAATAAATATTGGGAATGGAAATGTGGATCAGTTTAGAATGCAGTGGCAGAATTTCATTCAAGAGGTGGCAGTTGACCAAGTTTCTTAAGCAGTAGCCCAAGGACAGGTTAAACATAGTTGCCGAACCATGAGGGAGGTATTAACACAAATCTCACTAATTTATACATGCCCAACTTTCCCCTTAAGGGACCACTGCTCTCATAACACTATGGCAATTACCTTTACAGGCTGCTCGAAAATACTGCCCTCATCATGTTGGCCATTACCTCGGGATGGATGTCCACGACACTCCAGACATGTCCCGTTCTCTCCCTCTACAGCCTGGCATGGTGATCACAGTGGAGCCAGGTAAGGGGGTGGGTAGGGATGTGTTAGCAGCCTCTGGCCCTTTGGAACACATAATAGTAGTGTCAGATAGAAAGATAAACGTCATTTATTTTTACCTGAACCAACATAATTAAGTTAGGAGTGGGGGTGGAGAATGACTCCATTGTAGAAGGGAACTTTATTTTAGATTTTTCTTAAGCTTTCTTATTTAACATCACACAATTTGTTTAATTTGATTTCTCCAGTGAACAACAGAAGGGAACTACACTCTATATAAGTAAACATTAAGAAATAAATCTTTATTAATCCTTCTTTTGCCAGGGCCAATTTGTACTAGGTTCTGGGTAGTAGTAGTGGGCTGCTAATACTGCTGAAGCCCCCTGTGCTTTCCTGCAGGAAGAGACTCAGATTCGCTACCTTCTTAATTGCAATTCCTCTGCAAACTGCATTGAACTGCCCACATTACCCTACTTCTTAGTATCCAAATCCTTTCTCCTTAGCTTCAGAGAAAGCTGGCAATTTAACGGTTCCCGGCTTGCATGATGTTAGTCATTGGGCAGATTTCAACAGTGAAGTGGTGGGCGTGGTGAGGATGAACATTGATACGACAAGTAGGTTTTTAAATACTGATGCTGTTTTTGTTTTGAAAACAGATCTCATTCTTAGATTTCAAGTGTTTTCATCTCTAAATTAAGTAATTATAGCTGGGACATGTCTTTCACTCTTTGAGCCCAAACATTGCTGTCTGTGGCCTTACATACCACTTAGTCCAATCTAGTCAATACACGGGTGCTTACTTAGACTTGGACTACATTTTTTTTTGCTGATCTTTTCTTTTTATCACAGAGCAGCAACTGTGAGTATAAGTGAGAGAGTTTACAGTTTCTTTAACATGAAAAGATTGTTTTCTGTCTGACTTCATGATTAGAAAGGGTACCTTGGGCTCTTAGAATTTTCCAAATGTTTAATAAAGTCTTCCTGTTTTTCTTACTTTACATCGTGTACATCAGTTACATTTATGGTTTATTTGAAAAGGCTTATTTGAGTATTTCTGCAGCTTCTGGTTGTTCAGGCTAATAATCTCTAAATAAGTGTTTTTTAAATACATTTTAAAATACCTTATGTCTTTATTTTAGCCAAGTTCCCTTTTTCCAGGAGACTATTAGGCAGAGAAAGAACACATTTATATAATCTACTGGTTCCTGGCATATACTGACATATTCATAGGTTAAGTAACTTTAGTGGCCTGCTTAAGCCACTAGAATATGACAGAATCATGATCAACATTACCATATGGAGCCTGTAGTCTAGTATACAAAATAACTATAATAATAGTTCTAGTAATGATAGTCAACATTTATTGACCATTATGTACTAGACACTTTTATCTGTATTATCTCATTTAACCTCCACAACTCTAGGTAGATACTGCTAAGATCCCAGTTTTACAAATGAATTGTAACACAGAGAGGTTAATTTACTTGCCCCAAATCATCCAGTTACTGCCATTTATGAACAGCACATTCTTTTTCCTACTTCTCAGGCATTTATATTCCAGAGGATGACAGAGGTGCCCCAGAGAAGTTTCGTGGTCTTGGTGTTCGGATTGAGGATGATGTGGTGGTGACTCAGGACTCACCTCTCATCCTTTCTGCAGATTGTCCCAAAGAGATACATGACATCGAACAGATCTGCAGCAGGGCCTCTTGACCCTCATTGCAGCCCACAAGCATCTCAGGTTCAAGGGGTATGCACTGGCATCTGTGTACCTGAGCTTTCTGAGTATTGTCTGTGTGTGTATGTTTATGTGCATGTTTCAGTTGGGAGTGTGGGAACTGTATGAATGTATGTAATTGTGTGTGTGGTCTTTTTTGTGTTTTAAGTAACTACAAATCTGGAAAATTGAATTGTTGGACTATATGTTACTGCAGCTTTAGTTACATTAATTCTGTAGAACTAATGACCCAGGCAAGTTTAGCTTTTAACCATAAAGGTAGATCTTGGTTACATATGTTCATGCATTCCAGTTACACATTTAAATGTACAGAAATTCTCTCCTCTCCAGGTCTTTTCCTTTCAGTGTTTTTGCTGAGATCCAGCTAATATCATAAGATATTTGTGTGATGCTTATATTTTCAGCAAATCACCAAAGTCTCTGCCTACACTAAAAGCCACCCATCAGTGACTGTGTGTAGCCAATATATGCCTTTCATGCTGGTACTGACCTATTCCAGAGCCCGCACATCTACTGGAGCCACATGAGCCCTCATGGGCACTGGTGTCCTGCCATCCCACTATTCAGCTGCCTTCCAGATTCCAGCAACAGTGTCTGTCAAACAAAATGGTTGTGAACCTTTTTTTGCTACTTGGTTGCCTAGGGCCTGGAAGGTATTTAGATTCTTGATAAGGAAGGGCATGGAGGAAAAAGAAAAGTATATAGGTGTCTGCTACAGATCCAGACCTCCATCCATCTGTTCTCAATCTAAAGATGATTCCTTTCCCAGACATTTATGCTTCCTTTATAGATTCTTTTTTTTGTTTTGTTTTTATTGATTTTTTAGAAAGAGGGTAAGGAAGAGAGAGATAGAAACATTAATGAGAGACAAGCATCAGCATCAATTGGCTGCTTCCTCCACACCCCACATTGGGGTCCGAGCCCACAACCCAGGCGTGTGCCCTGACCGGGAATCAAACTAGTGACCTCTTGGTGCATAGGTCAATGCTCAGTCACTGAGGCACACTGGCTGGGCCTTTTATAGATTCTTTTTTTTTTTTTAATATTTTTTAATTGATTTTTTAGAGAGAGAAACATTGATGTGAGAGAGAAATATCGATTGGCTGCCTCCTCCACCTCCACACCCCCCACTGGGGATCGAGCCTACAACCTGGGCATGTGCCCTGACAACCGGGACCTCTCAGTCCATGGGATGACGCTCAGTCCACTGAGCCACACCGGCTGGGCTTCTTTATAGATTCTTAATGCACTGCCCCTCATAGCATACCCTTGAAAATGCTGCCTGGTCAAGGGCAGATCCTCTACTTACCCAGTTAAAGTGGGAGGAATGGTACCCAGTTTTCAGAGAGATACCCCTGTTATCATTCTGTGATTTCCTCCAGTGCTATCAAAAACAAAATATGCCCATGCCGTCAAGTGCCTCTAAACAACCTAAGATCCTTTTCTTTCTCTGATATTAGCATTAGAAGAGTCCTATTTCTCTCAACAGCATTGGACACAATTACACAAGAACTCAGTTATACAAGTTTTCTTAAATTTTTTTTCTTTATTGATTTAAGAGAGAGAGGAAGGGGGGGGGAGAGAGAGAGAGAGAGAGAAACATCGATTGGCCGCCTCCTGCATGCTCCTCACTGGGGATTTGGCCTACAACCTGGGCATGTGCTCTGGCCAGGAATCGAACTGGGAACCTCTTGGTGCATGGATTGACGCTCAACCAGTGAGCGACACAGGCCGGGCTCAGTTATACAAATTTTCAAAGTGAACAGAGCTAGATTATTGCAGATGATTTATTTAGGAGCTTCTATCAAAAAGGGAAGCTTTAAGAATTAGTGCGTCCCCCTCTTTTAAACATGGGTATGAGCCCAAGATGTATAAAACATGCTGATTATCACAGCATAAATTTGAGGGTTTTGGAGAAAATATTTGTATTAGCGAAGCACAGGTAGGGGATTAACACTCCCTGCAGTGATAGAGGCTTGCCCGTCTTACCAGGGAAAACCAAAGTACATATCCCAAAGTACAGATCCCAAAGCAGACAGGCAGTGGCTTCATCAGGAGACAATGATAATGTTATAAACCAAAGTGACACTGATCGTGTCCTGACAGTGTCAACCACAAATGCTTGCTTTGCTCACCTTATCTAAGCAGCTGTGGGAATGGATGGCTGCACAACTGGAGTCATCCTGTGCCTGCCCTCCCTGCAGCTTCTCAGTCCTGTGCTACTTTCCAAAAGAAGGGGACTACAAATAAATCTACTACTCAGGCTTCTACCCTGGGCCTCTGTGGCCCTAACAATCCTTGGATAGGGTTTCCTTTGTTCATTCACAATCCTGGAATAAGGACTTTCCTTTCTTCCTAAAAATCATTTCCTGTGGTCTTCACCGTTTTAGCTAAACTTACGCAGTTTTTATGTATAGCCACATAGTTGGACATGAAACACTCTCCTTCCAGTTAGATTCCAGTCAAGTTGTGCAGGTGTTGCAAGTAGTAGTTAGAATGGCTATTGTGGAGTTCTTCTGGTGACTTTTAGTCCCTGATTTAGGTATATTGTCCTTTGAGTCCCAGATTAACCATCGCAGCTGAACATTTGATTCGAACTATCAGAATCATCAGAGATGACATAGTGAACATCTCAGAGCAGTGTCTTAGGGGCTGTCTGATATATCCAGGACTTGTGAGCAGGTAATCGTGCACAGTGCAGGAATCTCATCCATTCTTCACCACACCACCGACATGCCCCTCATTTCCCTCCATGTCTAAGTATAATAAATACATCATATGTATACCAGGCTCTCCTATAATGAAAACGTTAATTTTAAAAAATCTTTCAAATGTTCCACTAGAATTTTTCTCTCTGAATTGAATAGATGAGGTCGAATCATTAACGATACCATCTAAATGAAGGAAGCATATCTAGATACCCTCTGCCTCATGCGTCTATGTGTTTATTTCAGGTAATGCTGTTCCGCCGCCACCCCCTCTCCCCCACATAGTCAGGAAATGGACCGTGGAGTAAAAAGTCTCTTCCCATAGTCATAATAACCAAGTTAGGAAGGTACTTGTGATGGTGATTCCCAAGTTCTCTGTGTGGGTCTTCTTTCAAAACATTTTTGTTGCCCTGGACAGTTTTGCTCCATGGTTAGAGTGTCGGCCCGCAGACCAAAGGTCACAGGTTCAATTCCAGTCAAGGGCACGTACCTCGGTTGCGGTTCGTCCCCGGCCCTGGTCAGAGTCATGCAGGAGGCAACCAGTCGATGTTTCTCTCTCTCTCTCTCTCCCTTTCTTTCTCTCCCTCCCTCCCACTTCATCTGAAGATAAATGGAAAAATATCCTCAGGTGAAGATTAAAAAAACAACAACATTGTTTTCTCATTTAATTTTTATAAGGTGAGAAAGAGAAAATTCTTAACATAGACATTATCTTAATTGAGATTAAGATCTATGAAACAAGTTAAACTCTCAGATAAAGACATTGTAATTAATTAAATAGAAATATTGGGCTTTGATATATTTTTAAAACCGTACATAACCAATACCCTCTTCAGCCTCCTTAATAATAGAAAGATTGGCCCTGGCCGGTTTGGCTCAGCGGTTAGAGAGTCAGCCTGTGGACCAGTGAGTCTCGGTTTCGATTCGGGTCAAGGGCACGTACTTCGGCTGTGGTTCAGTCTCCCACCCTGGTCAGGTCGTGCAGGAGGCAACCAGTCGATGTGTCTCTCTCATGTCAGTGTTTTTTCTCTCTCGTCCTCTGTCTCCCTCCTTCCCACTCTATGATAGTAAATAGAAAAATATCTTCGGGTGAGAATTAAAAAAAAAAGATTGTAAGTATGATGCATGAGATCTGCCTCTCCCTCTCCTCCTGTGCCCATGTCAGAGATCACGAATAAAACATAGTGACTGTCCCAGCAGTCCAGCTATAACCCCAGTCCTTTGTAACACAGTATTTCCGACAATTGCTACCAATAAAATACTTGGAATTGGAGTTAGACCCTATCTGCCATCCCTCAGCTGGCATATAATAGATGATAACATTAACTTATTTGTGTGTGTATATTAGAAACTAAGTGATGGCCCAGGATGGTAGCAGCATAAAGGACCATGCTTGGAAGAGGTTTTTATGGTTTGGTTAATTTTTAAAATTTAAGCTTTTGGGGTTAAGTTTTAGGCCTGGGCAAATATACTTCAAGCTAAAGTGTTTAATGCTCCTAGTATAATAAGAAGATGACTACATCGTGAAACCCTAACATTAGTGCAGAATTCCATTGTCACAAAGCGTGTGGGTCCTCCTGGCTGCTCTTCTGATCTCTGCCTCTGTGTTACTGAGGAGCTTGGGATAAACATCGTGTTGTTCAGACCAGGGGTCCCCATGACCTCAAGGCCTCGTGGGGTGTGCATGAGGGTTTGAGAGAACTGTATTCTTTGTTAGCATTTCTTAATGCTTTGTATGACTTTTGTGCAATTATATAAACTTGATTTGGACAAAACGCTGTTACTTTTAAGGCCTTTTCCACTGAAAATAGTTATGTCATTCCCCAAGAAGGGAAAAGCATTTGTTACTGTCATTTTAAAAATAAATTTTAAAACAGTAAAAGAGTATGACCCGTGTGTGTTGTTTTTTGAGAACATTTTGATTTACAAAATACTGTATTTTACAGAGTGTTCATTAACTGCTATCACAAAATCACGATAGCAAACTTGAGATAATCTTAATTGTCATAGAAGGGGGGAAAAAACAACGGATTAGATCCAGCCCATTAAAAGATTGACTCAGGGACCCTAACGTGTAATAACATGGTGACCATAGTTGATAGCACTGTATTGTATAATAGAAATTTGTTAATAAGAGAGTGGAACTTAAAATGTCTTCACAAAAAGAAAAGATAAATATGTGAGTTGATTGAGGTGTTAATTAATTAGATGGGAGGCATCCTTTCACAATGTCTTAAAACTTTGTCAATTATACCTCAAGAAACCTGGAGGCAAACATGGTTTACTCTCCACAAAACTGACCCACAGGTCTTCAGGCCGCCCCTGTAGCACTCAAGACAGTAAACTATAGTCATGAGCATTTTATAAAGGATGAATCTTGAGGGGAGGTAGGATCAATTTGCAAAATTGTAAATATGTGAACTTTCTCAGTGAGCCATATAAAGAATCCAGCCATCTCTCCTTATTAGGAGTCCTCTTTGAAATCTGAGGCTCTCTCTAAGGCATGCTTTCCAACATTTTTCACTCCTGGCACATATAAAAAGATATTTTTTGGCCTGGCCAGTGTGGCTCAGTGGTTGAGTGTCAACCCATGCATCAAGAGGTCACCAGTTCGATTCCCAGTCAGGGCATATGCCCAGGTTGTGGGCCCAATCCCCAGTGGGGGACATGGAGGAGGCGGCCAGTCGATGTTCTCTTTCATCGATGTTTTTATCTCTCTCCCCCTCTCTCTTCCTCTCTACAATCAATAAAGGAAAAATATTTTTTTAAAGTTTTTTTTTTGTATGGCACAATAGAATAAACTTGGAGGGACTTAGGAATATATACATGTGATTTATTTTAAAAATTCATTACATATCATGTAATTATAAGAAAATAGTATACAAAAAATTTGTATAACAATTCCAAAGAATACTTTTTTTGTTGTTGAAAGCATTACAGATGTCCCCCTTTTTTCCTCATTGACCCCCTCCTTCCCACTCCCACCTCCCTCCTGCCTTCCCCAGCCTAGTGTCCGTGTTGATTGGTTATGCATATATGCTCCAAAGAATAATTTTTAAAATGTCGGTAAATGACTTAACTTACTTTTGGGAACATGACTCTTGTGACAAAAGGCTGGAACGCCCACACACAATTCCTGATCCAGACTTTTAGTAAAATGTCTTCAGTGTCTCATAAAACCATCTACAATAAACTTGTTTGCACAGTAGGTGACAAAAATCTTAGAACTTAAAATTTTTATGATCATTCAAAATTTTGATTGATCTGATAAATGGATAAACAATGTGGTATATCCACACAATGAAATATTATTCAGCCATAAAAGGGAATGAAATACGTATACATGCACCCTGGCCAGTTTGGCTCAACGGTAGCGCGTCGGCCGCAGATCAAAGAGTCGCAGGTTCGATTCTGGCCAAGGGCACGTACCTCAGTTACAGTTCGTCCCCGGCCCTGGGCAGGGTCGTGCAGGAGGCAACCAGCTAATGTGTCCCTCTCACATCAATGTTTCTCTCCCTTTCTCCCTCTCTTTCCTTCCCACTCTATCTGAAGATAAATGGAAAAATATCCTCGGGTGAGGATTTAAAAAGTAAAAAAAAATACTTATACATGCATGCTACAACATGGGTGAACCTTACAAACATTAAGCCTAATGAAAGGAGCCAGGCACAAGAGGCACATGCTGTATGATTCAATTTATATAAAATGTCCAGAATAGGCAACTCTACGGAGAAAGAAAAGTAGATTAGTGGCTGCCAGGGGCTCAGAGTAGAAGGAAATGGTGAGTGAGTGCTAATAGGTACAAAGTTTCTATTTTAGTTGATGAAAATGGTCTGGAATTAGTGGTGGTAGCTTCACAACACTATGAATATACAAAAACCATTGAATCGTATATGTTAAAGGAAATTAAATCTTAATTTACAATTGATATTAAATTTAAGGGATCTAATAACTTACTTTCACTGACAATGTAATATGAAATTTTTTTATAATGTAGATTTCCAATCAAATTGAAATCATTTGCATCAAATATTTTAAGTAATGTATCTATAACCTGCAGAATATACATGTATTTTTAGAATACTCACCCTGGCCTATAGCTCTGACCACAGAGGTCAGAAGTACCCAGTGTATGTGAAGCAGAAAGTGGGGCTGTCTGGAGCTGCAGCTGCAAGGAGTCCAGGCCCACTCATCAGGCTTGTGACACCCATGGTCAACATGACCTCAGGAACCTGCAACACCAACTGTTCCAGTAACTCCATGGTTTCCTTGTCTTTGATGAGCAACAGTACATTCAATAACTGCTGCTGAAGTGCATGACCAGGTGGTAGTGCCCCTCCTTGGCCATACTTAAGTGAGTCCAGGGCTCATGGTGATAAGGTGACAGGTAAGGAGGTTTTAGCAACTCCAAGTTGCATCCATCTGGCTATTCTGAGGACAGAGGGGATCAGTATCTCCCAGCATACCAATTTCAAGGCACATCACTTAGGGTATTTAAGATAATAAAATCTAGCCCTGGCTGGTTTGGCTCAGCAGTTAGAGTGTCGGCCCGCGGACTAGAGAGTCCTGAGTTCGGTTCCTGCTAAGGGCACGTACCTCAGTTGCAGTTTGTCCCTGGCCCCGGTTGGGGTCGTGTGGGTGGGCAACCACTCGATGTGTCTCTCTCACATCGATGTTTCTCTCTCTCTCTTCCTCCCTCTCTCCCTCCTGCTCTATCTGAAGATAAATGCAAAAATGTCCTCGGGTGAGGATTTAAAAAAAAAAAAAGATAAAATCTAGAACTATGCTGACTAGAACTTACCTTGGACATAAAAATTTGTGGCACTATGTAAAAATTGATCCAGATTTCTACCAGCTTTTAAAGCCCAGTGGTTCTGGATAGTTGCACCAAATGCTATCTTTTTTTTTTCCCTAGGAAAATTGGAATTGGGAAGCCTACGATGGTGTATCAAAAAATGTTTATAAAAATTGTCCTCCTGCCCAGCTGGTGTGGCTCAGTGGTTGAGCATCGACCCATGCACCAGAAGGTTGCTGGTTCGATTCCTGGTCAGGGCACATGCCCAGGTTGTGGGCCTGATCCCCAGTAGGGGCCGTGCAGGAGGCGGCCAGTGGACGTTCTCTCTCATCGATGTTTCTCTCTCTCTCTCTCTCTCTCTCTCTCTCTCTCTCTCTCTCCCCCTTCCTTCCTCTCTCTAAAAAATTAAATTAAATTTAAAAATTGTCCTCCTGAAAAATGTTACTCAGTATTTCATTGCTTGATGTTTGGTTATGGTTCTCTGCATCTTACATAGATTAAGATCTCTAATAAACTATAGCCTATCCCTGCACTGATTATAATCTGGGCAGTGGACTATACATTACATGTAAATGATTCTTAACCACAGGGATCACTATACATAATAAATTTTACCTGACATTGCATAAAAGTACTTACAGCAGGCACAGAGTTCACCTGCAGAAGCCTGAAAGAGTCTTTCTTGACAAAAATATTTATGAGTATGATGGTTCCTCAAAAAAGTAGAATAACCATTTGATTCAGCAGTTCCACTTCTAAGCATATACTTAAAAGAATTGAAAGCAGCATTATTCACAATAACTGAATGATGGAAACAACCCAAATGTCCATCATCAGATAAATGAATAAACAAAATGTATATATCCATACAATGGAATATTATTTAACTTTAAGAAAAAATGCAATTCTGCCCTGGCCGGTTTGGCTCAGTGGTTAGAGTGTCAGCCCACGGAGCAGAGAGTCCTGGATTCGGTTCCCACTAAGGGCACGTACCTCGGTTGCAGTTTGTCCCCAGCCCCGGTTGGGGTCGTGTGGGTGGCAACCACTCGATGTGTCTGTCTCACATCGATGTTTCTCTTTCTTCCTCTCTCCCTCCTGCTCTATCTGAAGATAAATGCAAAAAAAATGTCCTCAAGTAAGGATAAAAAAAAAGAAAAAATGCAATTCTGATGCATTTTTATGCTACAAGATGGATGAACCGTTGCAATGGTTCTCAATCTTCCTAATACCACAACCCTTTAATACAGTTCCTCATGTTGTGGCGACCCCCAACCATAAAATTATTTTTGTTGCTACTTCATAACTGTAATTTTGCTACTGTTATTCTTAGGCGACCCCTGTGAAAAGGTCGTTCAACCCCCAAAGGGGTCGCGACCCACAGGTTGAGAACCACTGCTTTAAGGCATTATGCTAAGTGAAATAAACCAGATGCAAAAAGAACCGATCACTATGGTTTCACTTTTATGAGGTGGTAGTCAAAATCATAGATACAGAAAGTAGAGTGGTGGTTGCTGGGGCTGAGGTGGGGTGGGGGGCTAGGGGGGTGTCTAATGGGGACAGAGTTTTAGTTTGGGGAGATCAAAAGTTCTGGAAGTGGATGGTGGTGATGGGTGCATAACCATGTGAATGTACTTAATGCCACTGAACTGTACACTCAAAATTATTAAAATGATAAATTTTATGTATATTTTATCACAATAAAACTTTTTAACTATATTAGCATGTGAGCAAGGGGAAGAGGAGGGCTAAAGGCAGATTGAGCTTGATAGTGTTTAAGTATTTAAAATAAGAACTAAGAAAATGCTAAATCAGTGTCACCAAATAATGGGGTTTTGTAATCTCATGGTCCCTTCGATAATCAGACTATGTCTGAAGTGTTGTGTATTTTGGGGTACCTATTTTTAAAAAGAGCCCTGGCCAGTTTGGCTCAGCGGTTAGAGCATCGGCCCGCAGACCAGAGAGTCCTGGGTTCCCGCTAAGGACACGTACCTCGGTTGCGGTTCGTCCCTGGCCCCGGTTGGGGTCATGTGGGTGGCAACCACTCGATGTGTCTCTCTCACATTGATGTTTCTCTCTCTCTCTCTCTCCCTCCCTCTCTCCCTCCTACTCTATCTGAAGATAAATGCAAAAATGTCCTCGGGTGAGGATAAAAAAAAAAAAAAAGATATGTCCAAGAGAGTTACCAGGAAATAGTGTCATAAAAAAAGGTTGCGCCCTGGCCAGTTTGGCTCAACAGTTAGAGCATCAGCTCTCGGACCAATGAGTCTCGGGTTCAATTCCGGTCAAGAGCAAGTACCTCAGTTGCTGTTTGGTCCCCGGGCCTGGTCGGGGTCATGAGGGAGGCAACCAGTCAATGTGTCCCTCTCACGTCGATGTTTCTCTCTCCCTCCCACTCTATCTGAAGATAAATGGAAAAGTATCCTCGGGTGAGGATTTAAAAAAAAAAAAAAGTGGTTGAAAGAGTGGAGGCTATTTTGGGTGGAGAAAAGAAAAACAGGGAGAAGCATGATGGCTGGCTCCAAATACTTGAAAAGCTGTCATGTAGAACATCTTATTTTATGCTGCTCCATCAGGCAGAACCAGAACTGGTGGGTGGAAGCTAGCACTTACATAGAATCAGAATTTTAGAGACAAAAGGGATGTTAGGGACTTTGTCCAACCCCCCTACAGAGGAGTCTAGAAGATGGGGTGACTTGCCTTAGATCACACAGCTAAAGCTAGTTAGTGCAGTAGGATTTACAAGGAGGTCTCCTACCTCCAAGATCAGGGTGCTTTCTCAACAGCATGCTGAATCCCACAGCCCATTCCAAACCACAACCACTCTCTTCAAGATTTTAATACTTTGCCCAGCCGGTATGGCTCAGTGGTAGAGTGTCATATCATGCACCAAGAGGTCGCCAGTTCAATTCCTAGTCAGGGCATATGCCCAGGTTGTGGGCCAAATCTCTGGTGGGGGGCATGCAGGAGGCAGCCAATCGATGTTCTCTCTCATTGATGTTTCTATCTCTCTCTCCCTCTCCCTTCCTTTCTCTCTAAAGTCAATAAAGAAAAAAAAAACTTTAAAACATAATAATAATACCCCTGGCTGGTTTGGCTCAGCGGTTAGAGCGTGGGCCTGAGGTCCAGAGAGACCCGGGTTCGGTTCCCGCTGAGGTTGCGGTTTGTCCCCAGCCTTGGTTGGGTCGTGCGGGAGGCAGCCACTCGATGTGTCCCTTTCACGTCAATGTTTCTCTCTCTCTCCTCTCTTCCTCTCTCTCCCTCCCACTCTATCTGAACAAAAAAATGGAGAAATGTCCTCGGGTGAGGATAAAAAAAAATATATATATATATAAAATAATAATAAGAAACAAATCCTCACCCAAGGATACTTTTCCATTTATCTTCAGATAGAGTGTGAGGGAGAGAGAGAGGGAAACATCCAGGTGAGAGAGACACATCGACTGGTTGCCTCCCAAAGGACCCTGACCAGGTCTGGGGACTGAACCGCAACCAAGGTACATGCTCTTCGCCATAATCAAACCCGTGACTCTTTGGTCCTCAGTCTGACTCTCTAATCGCTGAGCCAAACCGGCCAGGAATAGTTTTTTTTTTCTTTTTTTGCATTTATCTTCAATACAGCAGGAGGGAAAGAGGGAGGAAGAGAGAGAGAGAAACATTGATGTGAGAGAGACACATCGAGTGGTTGCCACCCACACGACCCCAACCAGGGCCGAGGACAAACTGCAACCGAAGTACGTGCCCTTAGCGGGAACCGAACCCAGGACTCTCTGGTCCATGGGCCGACGCTCTAACCGCTGAGCCAAACCAGCCAGGGCTAGATTTTTTTTTTTTAATAGCAAATGTGGTTTTGTATTCTCTAGAAACAACTGGCAGAAGAGAGGCAGTACAGATGTTCATTTTTGGGCAACAGCAAGAAGCCTATGAGCAATTGGGATTTTGCTGTGGGTGAAACATGTGAGGGCAGCTCAGGACTGACTAGGCAGCCACACGAAGCTGTGAGGAGCACCCTGAGCACAGTGCTCTGTGCCTCAAGCACCCACAGGCAGGGCCCATACTCACTGTCAGTCACACAGCTTTTACTGAGCTGCGACTGAGCCTGGCGTTAGGAGCACAGGTGAATGGGGAACAACACAGTCCCTACCTTGAAAGAGCTCTTAGTCTGCTAAGAGACACTGCCTTGTAAAGAATTACAAAGCAGTATCGTGTCATAACAGTTAGAGGGATGGCACGAAGGAGGAAGGATGGGCTGCATTTGCAAAGGAAGTTGAGCCCACTAGTCAGAGAAGATACCCTGAGTTTTATAATAAAATTGCCACATTTGTATAGCACTTTCATTTACATTATTATCTCATTTATGTTTATGATGAGCCTGTGAGCCACGTCACTAACCTCATTTTACAAACAAGGAAAATAGGCTTCCTGAGGATGCAACTCACCCAACGTCATATAGTAAGTAGAAGATCTGGGTGGAATTCAGTTTCTCAAACTTGAAACTATGATTTGTAAACCTAACACTCACTGAGCCCTTCCTTACTAGGCAGTCAGTGTGCCTTATCTAATTTAATCTCTGCAGCAACAATTCTTTTTTTTTATTTTTTTTTTTATCCTTACCAGAGAACATTTTTGCATTCATCTTCAGACAGAGCAGGAGGGAGAGAGGGAGGAAGAGAGAGAAACATCGATGTGAGAGAGACACACCAGGTGGTCGCCACCCACACGACCCAACCCGGGCCAGGGACGAACCGCAACCGAAGCACATGCCCTTAGTGGGGACCGAACCCAGGACTCTGTGGTCCGCAGGCCGACACTCTAACTGCTGAGCCAAACCAGCCAGGGCTATTTTTATTGATTTTTTTTTTAAGAGAAAGAGGAAGGGAGAGGGAGAGAGAGATAGCACAGCCCCTACTGGGGGTTGAGCCCAAAACCCAGGCATGTGCCCTGACCGGAAATCAAACCGGTGACATCTTGGTGCTTCGGACGATGCTCAACCCACTGAGCCATACAGGCCAGGCTCTAGCATTTTCTTTTCATTAAGTTTATTATTTTGAGATAATTGTAGATTCGACATGCAGTTGTAAGAAATAATACAATGAGATCCTGTGTATGCTGTACTCAATTTTCTCCAATGCTAGCAGCTTGCAAAACTATAGTGCAACATCACAACCAGGATATTGACAGAGATATGGTCAAGATTCAACATTGCCATCACCACAAGGATCCCTCATGTTGCCCTTTTAGAGCCACACCCACTTCTCTCCCACCTTCATACCCTACTCCTGGCAAGCACTAATCTGTTCTCCATTTCTATGATTTTGTCATTTCAAGAATGTTACATGAATAGATTTATACAGTATGTAACCTTGTGGGATTGGCTTTTTTCACTCAGCATAATTCTCTGGAGAGTCATCAGTGCATGTAACAATAGTTCATTCCTTTTTATGGCCAAGTGGTATAGATGTACCACAAGTTAACCATTCACCCATTGGAGGACATCTGGATGTTTCTTTTCAGTTTGGGGCTATTATAGATGAAGCTGCTAAAATCCATGTATGGATTTTTATGTGAACAGAAGTTTTTATTTCTTTAGGATAAATACCCAGAGTGCAATTGCTGAGTTGTGTGGTAGTTGCATGTTTGCCTTTCAAAGATAATGCCAAATTGTTTTCCAGGGTGGTTGTACCGTTTTGCATTCCACCTGCAATGAATGAGGGATTCCAGTTCCTCTGCATTCTCGCCAACATTGGCGTTGTCATTTTTTTTTAGCCATTCTAATAGGTGTGTAGTGCTAATTGTGGCTTTATTTGCATTTCTCTAATGGCTAATTATGTTGAACATCTCTTCCTGTGCTTATTTGCCATTTGTATATCCTCTTTGATGAAACCGCTCTTTGTCTTTTGCCCATTTTCTAATTGGATCATTTGGTTTTGGACTGTTGAATTTTAAGAGTTCTTTCTATATTGTAGATATTAGTGCTTTGTCAGATATGTTGTTTGCAAATACCTTCTCCCACTCTGTAGCTTATCTTTTCATCCTATTATAACAGGGTCTTTCACAAAGCAAAAGTTTTTAATTCTGATGAAGTCCAACTTATCGATTGTTCCTTTTTATTTTTATTATTATTTTTTGTTAATCCTCACCCGATGATATTTTTCCATTAATTTTTAGGTAGAGTAGAAGGGATGGGGGAAGGGAGAGAGAGTGAGAGAAAGAAACATTGATACATTGATTGGTGATGCTCTAAACTCTCAGCCAAACTGGCCAGGGCCAGGGATCGAACCTGCAACCCTTCAGTTCGAGGGCTGACACGCCAACCACTGGACCACAGTGGCCAGGTGTCCTCCTGTTTTATTCCAGAAATTTTATAGTGTTATGTTTTACATTAAAGTTGATGATACATGAAGAGCTAATTTCTTTTTCTTTTTAAATCCTCACCCGAGGATATTTTTCTATTTATCTTCAGATAGAGTGGGAGGGAGGGAGAGAGAGGGAGAGAGAGAGAAACATCAACATGAGAGGGACACATCGACTGGTTGCCTCCTGCATGACTCCGACCAGGGCTGGGGACAAACCACAACCAACATATGTGCCCTTGACCGGAATCGAACCTGCGACTCATTGGTCCGCAGGCCGATGGTCTAACCACTGAACCAAACTGGCCAGGGCAAGAGCTAATTTCTGTATAAGGTGTGAGAAGAGGTCAAGGACTTTGTTTGAATTGTCTTCTTTTCTTTTCCCATGGATGTCCAATTGCTCCAGCATCATTTGTTGAAAAAGCTGTCTTCCCTCCACTGAATTGCTTTTGCATATTTGTTAAAGTTTAGTTGCTCAGTGGTTAGAGCATCACCCTGTGGACTGAAGGGTCACAGGTTTGCTTCCTGGTCAAGGGCACATACCTGGGTTGCAGTTTCAATCCTGTCAGGGCACGTATGGGAGGCAACCAATCGATGCGTCTCTCTCACATCAATGTTTCTCTCTCTCTCCCCCTCCATCCCTCCCTTCCACTCTTTCTAAAAAATAAAAAATAAAAAATAAATGGAAAAAATCCCTCGGATGAGGATTTCAAAAAACAATAATTTAAAAATAAAATAAAATTTAGTTGGGCATATTTCGGGAGGGGGTCTTTTCCTGGATTTTCTGTTCTGTCCCATTGACATATATGTCTGTTCCTCTACCAGTAATACACAGTCTTGATTACTGTAGCTTCATAATAAGTTTTGTAAGCAGGAAAAGTAACTCCTTTTCAAACTGATTCTTCATTTTCAAAATTAATGATTCTTACTTTTCAAAATTATTTTAGCTATTGTAGTTCTTTTGCCTTTTGATATAAATTTTAGAATAATTTTATCTAATTTGGTGAAAAATGACATCTTTACTACGATGAATCTTTTCTTTCATGAACATGTATGAACATGTCTATTTATTAAAATTAAAAAAATGTTTTTCTCAGTGTTGTATAGTTTTAAGCATACCAGTTCTTTTTTTAAAAAATTTTTTTTCTTTATTGATTTGAGAGAGAGAGAAAAGGAAAGGGAGAGAGAGATAGAAACATCAATGAGAGAGAACATCGATTTGCCGCCTCCTGCATCCCCCCACTGGGGATTTGGCCCACAACCTGGGCATGTGCCTTGACTAGGAATCAAACCTGCGACCTCTTGGTGCATGGGTCAACACTCAACCACTGAGCCACACCGGCCGGGCAGCATACCAGTTCTATACGTGTTTTTTTTGTTGTTTTTTTTTTTTGCGTGTTATCGTTTTTTTTATTAATTTACTTTTGTTACAGATGTTTCTCCTTTTTCCCCCATTGACACCCTCCTCCCCCTCCCTCCCTGCCCCGTCCCCAGTTTTGTTGTCCATGTCCATTGGTTATGAGTACATGCGTACAAGTTCTGTGGTTCATCGCTCCCCTCCCCCACCCCCTCTTCTGGCTATACGTGTTTTTTAAAATATGTTTTTATTGCCCTGGCCAGTTTGGCTCAGCAGTTAGAACGTCGGCCTGTGGACCGGAGAGTCCCCGGTTTGGTTCCTGCTAAGGGCACGTACCTCAGTTGCGGTTTGTCCCCGGCCCTGGTTGGGGTCGTGTGGGTGGCAACCACTCGATGTGTCTCTCTTACATCGATGTTTCTCTCTCTCTCTTCCCCCCTCTCTCCCTCCTGCTCTATCTGAAGATAAATGCAAAAAAAAAAAAAAATGTCCTGGGGTGAGGATAAAAAATATATAGCCCTAGCTGGTTTTGCTCAGCGGTTAGAGCATCGGCCTGTGGACCAGAGAGTCCCGGGTTCGGTTCCCGCTAAGGGCACGTACCTCAGTTGCAGTTTGTCCCCAGCTCCGGTTGGGGTCATGTGGGTGTCAGTCACTCGATGTGTCTCTCACGTCAATGTTTCTCCCTCTCTCTCTTCATCCCTCTCTCCCTCCCGCTCTACCTGAAGATAAATGCAAAAATGTCCTCTGGTGAGGATTAAAAAAAAAATTATATATATATGTTTTTATTGATTTTTTTAGAGAGAAAGGGAGAGAGAGAGAGAAACATCGATGTGAGAGAGAAAAATCAATCGGCTGCCTCCTGCATGCCACCTACTGGGGATCGAGCCTGCAACCCAGGCATGTGCCCTGACCAGGAATCAACCTGGGACTTCTCAGTCCATGGGGTGAAGCTCAATCCACTGAGCCACACCGGCCAGGCTGTATACATGTTTTGTTAGGTTTATACCTATTGAATTTTTTGTTGCTTATAAATGACATATTATTTTTACTTTCTATGTCCACGTTTATAGCTAGTATATACAAAAACAATTTTTGTTTGTTTATCTTGTATCCTATGAGCTTGCTGATCTTACATACTAGTTCTAAGAGGTGTTTTTTTTTTTAATTCCTTAAGATTTTCCACATAAACTGTATGTCATCTAGAAATGAGATAGTTTTATTTCTTTGTTTCTCATCTGTATGCCTTTTACTCCTTTATTGCACTGGCTAGAAGTTCCAGTGCTACAATAAATGCGAGTGATAAGAGAGGCCATCCTTGCCTTGGTTCCAATTTCAGGAGGAAAGCATTCAATATTTCCCCATTAAGTATAATGTTAGCTGCAGTTTTGTTTTGTTTTGTAGATTCTCTTTATCAAGTTCAGGAAGTTCTCCTCTATTCCCACTTTTCTGAGAGTTTTTATAATAAATGAATATTCAATTTTGTCAAATGTTTTTTCTCTATCATATGATCGTATGAGATTTCTTGAACCTGTTAACATGGCATAATCTAATGGTTGATATTTTTTTAATTTTAGAGAGAGAGAGAGAAAAACATTGATTTGTTGTTCCACTTATTCATGCATTCATTGGTTGATTCTTGTATGTGCCCTGACTGGGAATCAAACCCAAAACCTTGGTGTATCAGGAGGACACTCTAGCCAACTGAGCTACCCAGCCAGGGCATCCACTGGTTGATTTTATTTTATTTATTTTTTATTATCTAGATATATATCTATATTTTTTATTTCCCTTAAGACTTCATCTTTGACCCAATGGTAATTTTAAAATGTGTTGTTTAGTTTCTTGGTGTTTGTAAAACTTCCTGTTATCTTTATGTTAATGACATCTAGTTTGCTTTCATTGTGGTCAGATAATATACTGTATGATTTCAATTCTTTTAAATTTTTTATGATTCATTTTATGGCCCAAAATATGGTCTATCTTGGTATATGTTCCATGATACTTTAAAAAGATGTATGCTGCTGCTGGACTGTTCTAAATATGTTGATTAGATCCCGTTGGTTGATGTTGTTGGTTTCTTCGATACTCTTGCTGATTTTGTGTTTGGTTGTTCTATCCATTGTTGAGAGAGGGGTGTTGAAGTTTCCAACTATAATAGTGGATTTGTCTATTTCTGCTTTCAGTTCTTTCAGTTTTTGCTTTACATGTTTTGCAGCACACTTTTTTTGTGTGCATATATATTTAGGATCACTATGTCTTCTTGGTGAATTGACTTTTTTAACATTATAGAATGTCCCCCCATCTCTCTGGTAATTTTCTTTTGCTCCAAAATCTACCTTATCTGGTTTTATACAACCACTCCTGCTTTCCTTGATTAATGTTTTCATGATATGTCATTTCCATCCTTTTAATTATACCATGCCTATATCATATCATAGTATTTTAGGTGAATTTCTGCATTTACAGTAATAACTGACATAGTAACAATTAAGTCTGTTGTTCTATTTTTTAGTTCTCTGGTTTTCATTTCTCTGTTCTTTTTTCTCTGCCTTCTTGTGTGCTTTCTGAACGTTGTTTAGAATTTCACTTTGATTTATCCATAATGGTTTTTTGTTTTTTTTTTGGTTTGTTTTTTTGTTAATCCTCACCTGAGAATATTTTTGCATTGACTTTTAGATAGAGTGGAAAGAAAGGAGGGAGAGAGAAAGAGAGAGGGAAACATCGATGTGAGAGAGACACATCAATTGGTTGCCTGCCGCATGACCCAGACCCAACCGGGGATGGAACCTGGAACCCAGACACATGCCTTTGACCATGAATCTAACCCACGACCATTTGATCTGAGAGTCGACACTCTAACTGAGCCAAACTGGCCAGGGCTATAATGTTTTTTAATGTATTTCTGTGTGTGTGTGTGTGTGTATCACGGTGTAAAATTTTTATATTTAGAATGAGCTAGCTGGACTCAGTTTAGATTATCTCAATTTTGTTGGCAATGTCTAAAGCATTATAGTTGGGAGCCAATTGAACATATACCTTTTTTTTTTTTTTTAATGCTCACCCGAGGACATTTTACCATTTTTTGTTTAGATAGAGTGGGAGGGAGAGAGAGGAAGAGAGAGAGAGAGAGAAACATCCGACGTGAAAGGGACACATCGAGTGGCTGCCTCCCGCATGACCAACCACGGCCGGGGACAAATTGCAACCGAGGTACGTGCCCTTAGCGGCAACCGAACCCGGATCTCTCTGGACCGCAGGCCGACGCTCTAACCGCTGAGCCAAACCGGCCAGGGAGAACATATACCTTTTTCTCTCTATCACGTCTGATTAGGGTGTTAACCTTGGTCATGTCAATGTTATAGAACTTCTTCACAGCCTGTTTGATCTGGTGCTTGTTCACCTTGACATCCACAATGAATACAAATGTATTGTTGTCTTCTGTCTTCTTCATGGCTGCTCAGGAGTAAGGGGGAATTTGGTAATGGCATAGTGGTCAAGCCTGGTGGAGATAAAATGGGGTCACCTGACCTGAGCCCAGTAGAAGAAAGAATGGGTCCTTTTTTGGAGCCCAGGTGCATCAGACAATGAGTAGCAATCTCTCTTTGTATATTTTAATTATTTTAAATTGATTTTGAGAGAGAGAGAGAGAGAGAGACAAACACTGATTTGTTGTTTCACTTATTTATGCATTCATTGGTGGATTTTTGTATGTGCCCTGACCAGGGATTGAACCACAACCTTGGTGTATCGGGACAACGCTCTAACCAACTGAACTACCCAGCCAAGGCCTCTCTTTGTATACTTTAAAGTGGTTGTTCTGGGTATTACATTATATACACATAACTTATGACAGCCTACTGGTGTCATCATTTCACCAGTTTTGAGTGAAGTATAGATACCTTACCTCCCTCTATGTCCCTTTATCCTCCCTAGTTTAATATATAATTTTATTAAATATTTTCTCCACATTTATTTAGAACCTGATAAGACAGTGCTATAATTTTTAATACAACTGTCAAACATGATTTGGAGAACTCAAGAGAAAAAGGAAAGCCTATTGTATTTACCCATGTTTTTGTACATTGTGTTCTTTTTCTTTTTCTTTAAAAAAAAATTTTTTTTCTTTATTGATTTTAGAGAGAGAGGAAGGGAGAGGGAGAGAGAGATAGAAACATCAATAAGAGAGAACATCGATTGGCCATCTCCTGCATGCCTCTCACTGGGGATTTGGCTCACAATCTGGGCATGTGCCCTGACTGGGAATCGAACCGGCGACCTCTTGGTGCATGGGTTGATGCTCAACCACTGAGCCACACCGACTGGGCCTGTGTTCTTTTTTCTTGATGTTTCAAGAGTCCTTGTTTGATTGTTTCCTTTCTATTTAAACCACTTCCTTTAGCCATTTTTTTTGGTAGGTCTGCTAGTGAAAAATTCTCTTGGCTCTCTTTTATCTGAGACTGTCTTGATTACTCCTTCATTGCTGAAGGATATTTTCACTGGGTAAAGAATTCTGGGTTGACAGTTGTTTTTTTTCTGCACTGAAAAAAAAACAAACAAACAAACTTCTGTCTGGCCTCCATGGTTGCTAATGAGAAATCTGCTGTTATTCAAATTATTTTTATTCAACTGGTTAGGTGTCACTTTCTCTGGCTACTTTCAAGATTCAAGATTTTTTTATCTTCTTCAGTTTTCAAAAGTTTAATTGTGATGTGTCTTGGCATTAATTTATTTGGGTTTATCTTGTTTATAGTTTACTCAGTTTCTTGAATATACAGGTTTATGTTTCCTGCCAAATTTTAGAAGTATTCAGCCATTATTGTACCAATTACCTTTTCAGTCTGGCACTCTTTGTCTTTTCCTTCTGGGACTTTGATGACACAAATGTTAGATCTTTTGTTATAGTGCCATAGGTTCCTGAGGCTCTAGAGGGTTTTTTGGTTTTATTTTTTTCAGTCTATTCTCTCTCTCTTGTTCAAATTGGGTAATTTATATTGTTCTAGCTTCCGGTTCAGTGATCTTTTCCCTCTGTTACTTCTTTGCTGTTGAGCCCATCCACAGAGATATTTATTTCAGTTATTGCATTTTTCTGTTCTAAAAAATTTCCATTTGAATCTTCTCTATATCTTCTATTTCTTTGCTGAGGCTTTTTTTTCTCATTTGTTTCAAACTTATGTGTAATTGCTCATTGAAACATTGTTATCATTGCTGCTTTTAACTTTTGGTTAGATAATTCTAAAATCTCTGTCTTGTTGGCAATTATTGACAGTTTTTTTCATTCATCTTGAGAACTTATAGTTCTTGGTAAGTTGAGTGATTTTCAACTGAAACTGGACATTGTTATGGGACTCTGGATCTTATTTCAACCTTCTATTTTAATTGGCTTTTTTTTCCTCTTTGTTTACACCGCTCTAGCTGGGGAAGGTAGAAGTAGAAGACCAGGTCCCCGACTTAGTCCCCATTAACACCCAAGGGTGGGAGTGCTCATTACTTCTGACCAGCAGGTGGAAGTTTCGACTTCCTACATGGTCTCTACTGACACTGCAGTGGGTGTGACCATGATTGCTGGGTGATGCTGACAGTTTTGACTCTCTACTAGGTCTCCTCCAACACTACCCCAGCAGAGAGGGAAAAGGTTGCCTCATTACTGCTGGGTGGGAGTGAAAGTCCAGACCCCTTTGGGGTCCCCTCTTACACCACAGGGGTAGGGGAATTCATTTTCAGCCAGAGAAATACAAGTTCCAACTCCCTAATTGACCTAATACCACCCTGGCATGGGTGTTGGGACACCTGGTTACAGATCTGTGAGCTGTATAGACTAGGCTCCCCACTCAGCTGTACTGTCATGGATAGGAGTGGGGCCACATTTATTTCTGTGTTGTTTGGATGGTGTAGAGTAGTTATTGTCTAAAAGTTTTCTGTTTTCTGTTTACTAGAGAAATCAGACTTTTGTTGTTGTTGTTGTTGTTGTTTGTCTGCACTCACTGGGGTTGCCAGCTTCTTCAACTCCAAGTCTGGGATGTATAAGGTAAAGAAAACACAGGGAACTCATTTCCATATCACTCCTCAAGTTCTGAGGTCCCTAACTGGCCTGCCTTCTTTTCTCCATCTCTCAGAATATTCTTATTTATTTACATTTAATATATTCTGTCCAGTTGTACTTAGAGGGAAGAATAAAGAAAAATATTACTCCATCTTCCCAGAAGTGGAAGTCCTGCCTAGGGCATATCTGACCATGTGACTCACTGTTTAAAACCCTTCAGTGGCTTCCAATCACTCAGGATAAAGGCCAAAACCCTTTGCATGGTTCTATTGAATAGTCTTCCATGACCTGGCCCCTACCAGTGGTAAATGTTTAACAACCAACCAACTCTGGGGTGGGGTGGGGAGGCGGACAGCTCTGATTTGTAGTGTTTGCTGCTTTCCATGATGTAAATACTATTATTATGGCCAATTTCAAGCTACCAACATGTCGTTGCTAAATATGGAAGAGATACTAACAATTGACTCCAGCACATCACTGCAGACTCATTTCTACCACTCTCTTTCTCTTTATACTCCGGGTATCCCAAGTTTCTTTCCCAGTGCACTAGACATCCTACAGCTTCCAGCCCCTCCTACACCATTGGCTCTACCTGGAATGCCACCTTCTTCCACATCTCTCAGTGTGAGTGCTGGAGTCAGCTTGCATCACCTAACAAGAGTAATTGTTCAACTTTCAGAAATTTTGAAATCTGGTTGTTAAAGCTACAAATAAGGGTTTGTTTGTCTTAAAAGAGCTTGTTTTTAAAAATTTACCAGCATACTCCTGCATCCACTCCTCTTTGTCTGGCTCATCCTTCAATCTCAAACCATTTCCTCTAAGGACATCCTCCTACCCTTAGGACTTACTTTCCACTTCAAGGCACCCTGCACTTTCCTTTCCTAAAATTCACTGAAATTGTCAATAATTGACTTGCCTCTCTGCCACTACACCCTAAGTCAAATGATGACAGGGGCCTTTTGCAAGTACTTAATATATCAGAAGCCTTTTTTTAAAAATCCTCACCCGAGGATATTTTTCTATTTATCTTCAGATAGAGTTGGAGGGAGAGAGAGAAGAGAAAGGGAGAGAGAGAGAAACATTGAAGTGAGAGGGACACATCGACTGGTTGCCTCCTGCACGACCTTGACGAGGGCCGGGACGAACTGCAACTGAGGTATGTGCCCTTTGCCGGAATTGAACCCGTGACTCATTGGTCCTCAGACCAACGCTCTACTGCTAAGCCAAACCGGACAGGGCATCAGAAGCCTTTTTATCTAGACCCGTATGGTATAGTTGACACACAGAGGTTCTGTAGATATTTTATAAATATTTATTGAATATCTGGATGGCTGAAAGGAATAGAACTAAAGTAAAATTATAACCTATTGCATTGTAATCTGAGTGAAATTATGAAGAAAAATAAGAATCTGTATGAAACCTACATTTTTTTAGGTTTATGCAACACATATTAGTATACAGAATGCCATGGTCAATTGCCACAGAATGACAGATCTTCAAAAGAGAAATAGCACATGAGGTTTTCAGAGCTTAATGGAGCCACCCCTAAAATCATTAATATCCCTACTGTAGCTCTATACATACCAAACAACTTGGAAATTGTTGCTGCTTCCTCTCTTGTGTCCCTACAATCTCTTCTTCACAAAGCTTAAAAACTTTAAGCTTTAAGCTTTTATTTTAAGAATTTTATTTTTTCTTTATTGATTTTAGAGAGAGAGGAAGGGCAAGGGAGAGAGAGATAGAAATATCGATGAGAGAGAACATCGATCGGCCACCTCCTGCATGTCCCCCCCCCACACACACACACACACTGGAGATCGGGCCCACAACCTAGGCATGTGCTCTGACTAGGAACCAAACCGGTGACCTCTTGGTGCATGGGTTGATGCTCAACCACTGACCCACACCAGCCAGGCAAAAACTTTAAAGAATTTTAAAGATTATGTCACTTTAGTCCCTTCCCCAGATTTTCTCTTCCAATATCTTCCCATAACGTCTGCAACAAAATCCCTGATCTGGCCCTACCTGCATGTCCCACATCTCTTACCACACTCCTTTGCTCAATAAGCTTCAAATTTATTCATTCAACACATACTGAGCACCTACAATGTACCAGGCACTGTTCCAGTTTTGATTACCAATAAACAAAGCAATCAAAATCCCATCTTGGTAAGGACACACAAAAACAATAAACCTAATAAATGAGTAAATGAAAAAAATATGTTAGAAGGTACATGTAGCATGTATTAATATTAAAAAAAAAAAAAAAAAAAGGTCCAGCCAGTGTGGTTCAGTGGTTAAACGTCGACCCATGTACCAAGAGGTCCTGGTTCAATTCCCGGTCAGGGCACATGCCCAGGTTGTGGGCCCATCTCCAGTGAGGGGCACGCAGAAAGAGGCCAATTGAAGTTCAATGTTTCTCTCTCTCTCTCCCTCTCCTTTCCTCTCTCTCTCTCTAAAATCAATAAAGAAAAAAAATTTTTTTTTAAGGCGAAAAGCATAGTAAAACTAATGGGTAGCAGGTCATGCAGGGCCTTTAAGCCATTGTAAGGACTTTAGCTTAAATGTCACTCCTCTCCCGGCCGGTGTGGTTAAGTGTTGACCCATGCACCAAGAGGTCACTGGTTTGATTCCCAGTCAGGGCACATGCCCAGGTTGTGGGCCTGATCCCCAGTTGGGGGCGGGCATGCAGGAGGCAGCCAATCAATGTTCTTTCTCACTGATGTTTCTATCTCTAGTTCTCTCTCTCTAAAATCAATAAAAAGAAAGAAAAAAAAATTTTTTTTTAAATGTCACTCCTCATAGAGGCCTGCCTACCCACCCACTTTAATGTTGCTTCCATCTCCCTCCCTTCAATCTCATGACCTTGTTGTGTCTTCTTCATAGCCCTCAGTGATACCAGAGATTTTTCAGATGTATCTATTTGTTGACTTACATTACTGTTTCCCTACTAGGCGTTTGACTCCTTAATCATTGTCTCTCTTCTGTTTATTAACAGGCCTTGGATCATACTCAATGAATTTGTTGAGTGAAGGATAAATATGCCCTCAATATCTTTAATTTACTAAAGGTTTCTATTCTTCATATAGGGGCCTGTAGAGACACAATAAATAGATGACAGAAATCTTAACATGGACTCATTAAGAAACTTGAGCTAAGAAAAACTTTGTAGGATTCCTATAATGCTTTAAGGCCTCATACAAATTTTCCCAAGTCTGGTTAAAGCTTTAATGTTTTCACGGATTTGTTGTACCTGTTCATGACTAAAACAAGGGAATAAATCGCAGTTAATCTGGTTTAGCAATGGAGTCAACACACTCCACTGCTCTCCAATTTACTTTTAAGAGAAGATATGAGATTTCAAATAAGCCAATACAAGATTTAGGAGTGATCTAGCTGAGTTATACCTGTGCAAGGTTAGAGATGCAAAAGGGGTCCTGGTCTGAGGGTGACATAAATAAAGTACAGGGGCTTTGGCTGGGAAGGAATGACCAGTAAGAATAAATAGCGGAATGCGTCACACAAATTCAAGTACTGCAACCAAAGATATGACTATGGCTAAAGGAGCGGAAAGAGGACCGAAATTAGGGAGACAGAACCGCATAGGTGACCAACCGAGGAACGGGAAACGTGTGTTCAAGTGCATGAAGTTGAAATCGTGTTCCTTAACCAAAGGCCATCCTGGGGTGGGTAGGTATTTCGGGCGGGCTAGAGATGGCACCTCCCAGGCTAAGTCTCCTTCCTCTAGTTATTTCAGGTGGGCAGGTGAAGGCGGATCTGGAGAATGCCTGCTTGATTTGGCCCTGGGGAGGACCTTCGGGGAGCTCTTTCCTCCCCGACGAGTTCTGAGCATTTCCCGAACTGGACTCGGGAAACCAAACGGTGCCTGGGCCCCAGCTCTCCCCGGCCTCGGGCTTCCCAGGGAGGCTGCATCTCGGGCTTGGCTCGGAAATCGGTCAGGATTTGCGAACGACCAGTATGCGGGCTCCGGTTTCGGCAGCAAAAGGGAGGGCGCCCAGGGCGCCCACCCTCACCCCTTCCCCGGAGGAAGGCGGTGGAAAACCCGTCGGCACGCGAGCGGCACAGCAGCCGGGAAGGCGGGGCGGGGCCGGGGCTGCAGGTCGCGGCCGAGGCGGAGGAAGCGGCCGCCGCCCCAGCTGAGGCTGTGTGGCCGGGGCCTTCCCGCGGGAGGGCAACGAGAGCGAGTCCTTTCGAGCTTTTCCACCCGGCTCGCTCACGTCTGCCCGGCCAGGCCCCACCCGGCCCCGCCCCAGCCGCTCGGGCCACCGCCTCCTCCCCAGCAATGGCAGGAGGGGGAAAACCTCCGCCAGCGCCTTTAAGAGGCGTGGCCACGTGCTCCGCCCCACACCTACCCGCTGCGCGCCAGTAAGGGGTGGGGTGCAGGAGGAGGTGCCCGGGCGGGGGGTGGAGCGAGGAGTGCGCTGGTGCGCAGGCGCAGTGGCCGGACGGCAGAGCGTGTGTTTCCAAAATGGCGGCAGCGATGGATGTGGATACCCCGAGCGGCACCAACAGCGGCGCGGGCAAGAAGCGCTTTGAAGTGAAAAAGGTTGGGTCTCGCCAGCGCCTTCCTCAGGGAAGCTAGAGAGGCGCGGATCTAGCTGGCAGGCCCGAGGATGACCGAGGCGCGGGGAAAAGGGCTTCATTTCGGGGCGTTCCTTGGACTGGGTACCACGAAAGGAAGCTGGGAGGCGGGTCTTAGGGTTGATCGGCATGATTGCGGCCCATTCTCAATGGCAGTATTGGTTTCACTAAGAGGCTGAGGGGCCAATCACGGAGGTGCTTATTGAGATACGCGAGTTTGCGACTTGGCTACGGGAGCCAAGCGTCTGAGCTGTCACTGGAGTGGTGGTGGTGGTGTTGGGGGCGGTGAGGTTTTGGGGGAAGAGGGGGGTGGAAGGGGGAGTCGGAGCGATGCGGAGGGTGGAGGATGGGGCAGTGCAGCGAAAGCCGGGAACCTGAAGTCCTACCGCATTGGAGGCCTCGGAGGAGCCGGGCTGATCTCTGTGTCCCGCCCCTTTCAGAAGCTCGGGGTCCCTCTGATCGCGAGGAACCCATACCGGCTCCTCTCCTAATCGAGGCGTCCATTACCATTAGCCCCTTCTCTGTCCCGAACCCCTCCTAGTAAAAGTGTCTTGAGTGAAACTCTTGTTGCTTTTGAGAGGTCTGTTGATTTGTCACAAGCCGCCCCAGTCGTATCATATCCAGAATCTCCCCTCTAAAAACAAAAAAAGCATGGTGGAATTTGTTAAAAAGAAAATGCGAGCCAGCCCAAATAGTGTCGTTTAAGGGAGGGCTGACTACTATTTGCTAATGACCTGCTAAAAGTGGGAAAGCAAAAAGTGTGGAACGTGTCTTTTTGCATGAAATGCTTTATAGTGGTTTGCTAACAATTTGGAAGAAAAGTGCCGATTGCCACATAAGATAAAAAAAATGTTTTCAAAATGAAGATTCTGAAACAGGGTCGGTGTTATTCCTGGAACATCTGGCTAAACACAGACAATATTCCCCCTCCTAGTGGCTTTTTGGCGTTTCATTGTGGGCACTGCGTGCTCAGTTACAACCAGCAGCCATATTGAAGAATAGTAGAAGTAGGATATTTTTCCTCCAAGTTGAAGCTGTCGGATGAAAAGTGCTGAAGAAGTTACTAGATACAGAATTGGGTTGAAAGAGAGGACAGTTTGGAAAATGGCCCCAAATTTGGGGGTGAAAAGGAAGTTTGGTAATATTTATAATTGCAGAAGCCAGGAGATTGAATTACATAAATTCCACTTTTAGATAAACTCTTATTGGAATTACCTTAACTAAATATGAGTCTGAATATAAAAACTTGAGAACATCAGGTTATTTGATTGCAGGAGCTAAATAAAATTCTAGCGAATTTTAGAGTTTGTTGTGAAGTAATCTTGTAAAATTTAAGTGGTGACCTGTGCACTGACACTGTGTAATTAGTTATCCAGCTTATCCCACGATTACCCATTTTGATCCAATCATCATCTTAGTTTATTCTGTTCCTAGTTTTCACCTCCCCACTGGTGCATCCAAAGCTGTCTGGAAGAGCAGATACTTATGCAGAAATTGAGCTCTTCTGCAGGTGTCAGAGAAACCTTCACAGTAATTCAACTGTGCTTATTAAACTTGAAATAAAGACACTTAAAAATTATTCGAGTCCTGGCCGGTTTGGCTCAGTGGTTGGAGTGTCGGCCTGCGGACCAGAGAGTCCCGGGTTCGGTTCCCGCTAGGGGCACGTACCAAAAAAAATAAAAATTATTCCTGATTTGCTTACATTTATATGGCTGACAAAATTATTTTAAACTGTAGGAAAAAGTAAAATTAAAAGGTGACTCATTAATTTCTGTGTTCATATACTCAAATATCTGGAGGATGGGTGGGCATATGTGTAGCTTACTGTTGCCATCTAATATAAGAATAAAGTAATATCCGAAAACTATTTGGTGGTCCTGTGGCCAAAGAGATGATAACTGCAGCTGTAGCATGAAATCCTAGAGTGTGTGTATGTGTATCACAAGAAGAATGCTTTGTTCCTCCCTTTTTCTCTTTGCAGTGGAATGCAGTAGCCCTCTGGGCCTGGGATATTGTGGTTGATAACTGTGCCATCTGCAGGAACCACATTATGGATCTTTGTAAGTAATTGGAGGAGGATGGGAAGAAATTGCGAATGTTACAGAGATTGTGGCTATCCTGATGTGACTAGTTTTATTCTTTTTTTTTTTTATCCTCACCTGAGGACATTTTTCCATTTTTGTTCAGATAGAGCGGGAGGGAGAGAGAGGAAGAGAGAGAGAGAGAAACATCGACGTGAAAGGGACACATCGAGTGGCTGCCTCCCACATGACCAACCAAGGCCAGGGACAAACTGCAGCCGAGGTACATGCCCTTAGCGGGAACCAAACCTGGGTCTCTCTGGACCGCAGGCTGACGCTCTAACCGCTGAACCAAACCGGCCAGGGCTAGTTTTATTCTTCACAATGAATTATAAAGCATAGTCAGAGCACTTGGGGTCTTCTGCATCTAGTCCATTGATATGTTTGAAATAGAGTAGTTTTTTATGATGTTCTGGAGGCATAACCATCTCAGAATAAATCTGTTCAGTCTAAAGATGACAATGCCACTTTAGAATGAATTTTGGACCCAGAGACACTCTTGATTCCTCTATATTTTCCATCTCTTAAACAGACTCAAAGACAAAGGTGAAAGGAAGAAAGTAAACTTTGAGCTAAAATATTCAATCAGAGCTAGTTTTTGCTGGGCAAGATTTATAAATAAAAAAAGCCTAAAGTAAAGGATTTTCAGTCTTAGCCTCAAACACAGTTAAGAGGACATCACTGCCAACATCTATATAGGCAATTAATTGCACTAAAGAAATTTCATTTAAATCTCCACATATTCCACCATACATGGTGGATTTGGATTTGATTATAGCTATTGATGGACAAATTTAGTAACTTTATAGCAATAGGGGCCAGAATGTTGACCACCCCAGGAAGAATTGAGATTACTTTTTCATCCAAGTACTAAAATGGTTTGTTATTAAGATCAGAAGTGGAGCAAAGAAATTTCAAATTTCTAGAATAGAAATTATAGGCACTTATTTTTTAAATCACTCACCTGCCTCTCCAACTTCATCTTAAGTCACTCTCCTGCTCACTCTGGTAGTTTCTCTGGCTTTCCATTCTTGAATTATCCATGGTCTTTTTTAGAGTCCTTACATAAAGTGTTCTTTATGCCTAGAATATTCTCTGCCTCTTCTCCCCGCTACCTTGGTGTAACCAGCACTGTTCAATTTAAATATGAACCACAAATGCAAGTGCATATGTAATTTAAAATTTACTAGTACCCACATTAATAACATAAAAAGAAACAGATTATTTTTATTTTATTTATCCTACTATATCCAAACTATTTTAATTTTAACATGTAGTCAATATTTTTAAATGAGATCTTTTTTTTTATCCTCACGGAGGACATTTTTCCATTTTTTGTTCAGATAGAGTGGGAGGGGGAGAGAGGAAGAGAGAGAGAGAGAGAAACATCGATGTGGAAGGGACACATCTAGTCTAATTTTTTGTTTTTTGTTAATCCTCACCTGAGGATATTTTTCCCTTTTTTTTTTTTTAGAGAGAGAGTAGAAGGGAGGGAGAGAAAGAGAGAGAGAAACATCGCTGTGAGAGAAACATATCAATTGGTTGCCTCCCGCATGCACCCAACCAGGGCCAGGGATCGAACCCGAAACCCAGGTACATACCCTTGACCAGGAATCAAACCCAAGGGCCCTTTGGTGCTAGAGTTGACACTCTAACCACTGAGAACACCAGCCAAGGCTACTCTAATCTTAATTCAGACTAGCCAATATCAAGTGCTCAATAGCCACATTTGACTAGTGGCTATTTCATTGAGTAATGCAGAACTAACCTTCAGATCTCACTGTGAACTTGCTTGAAGATGTTTTCACTGACCAAAGTTACATACACACAAACACAGAATATGACAGTTCTGTTAAATATTCCTAAGACATCCTGTAGTTTCCTTTGTAGCAACCATTTAATTTGTCCCCTGTTATGTCCATGTTATTTACTGCTATATTCCTAGCATAGTGTCCAGTACATTATGGCTTCTCAGTAAATATTTGCTCAGTGGATAATAAAAACAACATTGGGGAATAGTTTATGATCATTGCAATTTGGAAAACACAAATCAAATATTTTGTGTTGGAAAGTGATCATAGCAGGTGTTGGTAGCTTATTGCCCTTGGTTTCTTTGAGTTTTGATCCTATTTACCTTTTCACACAACAGTCAAAGCACATCAGCAGCTACCATGATGTTTAATACAGATAGTAGGAACTCATCACAGAAGAACACACGCACATTTTTAAATGTGTTTGGGTGGGGTATTTGATTACGTGCTTGCCAATTTCTTTGCCATGGGTTTCCATAAGGAGTTGTGCCCAGAGAAAAATTTTACTTTCTTGGGTCTTTCTTCTGTAAATAGTTAATGATTTTATGTAATCCTGATTCTTTTTTTTTCACCTCTGTATTTAAGTTGTTGTCTCTCTCTCTGGATGGAAGAGAATGCACTTCTTAGAAAGACCATGACAGACAAAGGCCATTGATATTCTGTCTTTTCTTATAAGGGATCATTGTAGTCTTCAGTTAGACACCTGCTTTATCGTTTATTTTAAATGTCAGATGAAGAAGTAGAACACTGAACTATAACAAAAAAGGTATGAAAGTATTTTCAAGTTGTATCTTTTATTCATTCCATAAATATTTATATCCTGGGCCTTTTGCTAGGCATCAGAATAAAACAATGACTGAGATCAAGTCTTTATCCTTAAGAAACATACCCTTTTGTTTAATACAGACACTGAAGCCCTGGCCGGTTTGGCTCAGCGGTTAGAGCGTCGGCCTGCGGTCCAGAGAGACCCGGGTTCAGTTCCCGCTAAGGGCATGTACTTCGGTTGCAGTTTGTCCCCAGCCCTGGTTGGTCGTGCAGGTGGCAGCCACTCGATGTGTCACCTTCGCATCGATGTTTCTCTCTCTCTCCCTCCCACTCTGTCTGAACAAAAAATGAAAAAATGTCCTCGGGTGAGGATAAAAAAAAAAATAATAATACAGACACTGAAGAGAAATCTGATTGCCGTAACTGGGCTTGTCTTCCTTTCAAAAGTAAATGGAATATGATTCTTGAAAAAGACATTTTGTTAAAGATGAAAATAAGAATCTTGGTTTAGCAGTGGCTATTTTATAATATATTCTGGTCTGGCATTAAATGAATAATTATATACATAGCTGTAACTAAATAAGAGTGATTATGGCTGTGCTCCAGTTGGACTCTCCTACAAAGCATTCTTGGTGTGAAGACTTCCTTTTTTGAGTCCAAATTGATGCTACATGCCCGTATTTATTTAATTGATTCTAAAGCTTTATATTTATTTATTTTTAAATATGTTTTTATTGATTTTAGAGAGAGAGGAAGGGAAAGGGATGAGAGAGATAGAAACATCTATCAGCTGCCTCCTGCATGCCCCCAGGATCGAGCCCGAAACCTGGGCATGTGCTCTGACCAGGAATTGAACCCGTGACCTCTTAGTGCATAGAACAATGCTCATCCAACTGAGCCATACCATCTGGGATTTGTGTTTTATATTGCCCCATTTCTTGGTGTTTTACAGAGTTGGTGAAATACACAATCTACTGGATATTATATTTTTCACTACCTCAGGTAATCTAGTTCCAGATGAAGAGGGCATCCAGAAAAGCTTAGGCCCAGTCTTTGTCCATAAGAAGTTTAGTCTCTTCCTAAAACCACAGTTCCATCAGTGTTTTGAAACTGTGAAATCTGTTCACTTCCGAGATGAAGCCATTGCTTCCTTAGCTTTTATTGAAGTTTAAAAGTCCCCAAGCTTTGTATATCATATGAAATAAGCTTCTGCCTTTGCCAGGGGTATGATAGGAACCCATTGCATGCTGCTTGTCTGTCTGCTCTAGGTTGACTGTTCTCCTGTTCTTTCCCGTTTAAATTAATGAGTCACTCTCTGCACCAAAGCTTGAAGACGTTTTATTTGAGAACATTTTATATTCGTATTTAGTAATTTTTTAAAATATATTTTTTATTGTCCTGGCCAGTTTGGCTCAGCAGTTAGAGCATCGACCCGTGGTCCAGAGAGACCCGGGTTCGGCTCCCGCGAAGGGTAGGTACCTCGGTTGCAGTTTGTCCCCGGCCCCGGTTGGGGTCGTGTGGGTGGCAGCCACTCGATGTGTCTCTCTCTCTTCCTCTCTCCCTCTCGCTCTATCTGAAGATGAATGCAGAAGTGTCCTCAGGTGAAGATTTAAAAAAAAAAACAAAAAAAATATTTTTTATTGATTTTTAGAGAGAGAGGAAGGGCGAGGGAGGGAGAGAGATAGAAACCGCAATGAGAGACACATTGATTGGGAGCCCGCAACCTGGGCATGTGCCCTGACCGGGAATCAAATCCGCAACCTGTTGGTCCATGGGTTGATGCTCAACCACTGAGCCACACCGGCTGGGCAGGCATTTAGTCATTTTTCATGCCATTTTATGTGGCATTCTAGATTGCAATCCTATCCCTCCTATATATTTTTGTTCTTTGTTAGGGATTTTCTGGCAAGGAATAAATATATATTTGTCCCCTATTCTCTCTGTTTGTGAAAGTGGTTTTGTTTGCCTATTCAAGTACTGAGAGCCTACTTTGCATTTGGCATAGGAAGATAGAGCTCCTTAAAAATATCTAGACCTAGCCCTGGCAGGCATGACTCAGTTGATTGGAGCGTCCCGTACACCAAAAGGTGGTGAGTTCAATTCCTGGTCAGGGCACATACCCAGGTTGCAGGTTGGATCCCCGATTGGGGCTCTGGCCAGAGGCAACTGATCAATGTTTTCTTTCTCTCTCTCTCTCTCTCTCTCTCTCTCTCTTTCTCTTTCCCCCCCCTTCTCTCTCAAATCAATAATAATAAAAAATACCTATACCTAGAAAAATATAAGCATGATAATGTACCTTGAAACAGTTTCGTTATTTACTTAAATAATTGTGTCTTTTATTTAGCTATTTTCATAATACATAGTCCTCATTTAAGTGAGAGGATCCAACTTGAAAGACCTCAGATTTCATTTTCTCAGCCATCCCTTTATATGATAGTGCATTCACAGCTCCAATAAATTTTTGAATATACTGCATAGATGCTGGATCTCCACTTTTATCAGAATGAAAATCCAGTTATTCTCTTTGTAGAGTGAATCTATGTAGCAAAAGCAAGTTCTGAGATTCCAGAATCTTTGCCTTCCATATTTTTGAAAGGAACGAAACCCTTATTATGGTATATCTCTTCCTTTAAGACCATTAACATCTCAGCATTATTTTCTTACAGTTTTACTATTTTCCTCCTATGGAAGTTTGAAGTAATTGTCTCCTATTAAATAGTCTCTCCTGAAGCTTTTTTTTCTTTAGAGGGGAGACTCCATTTGGTTACTACTCTCAGAGAAAGCAAATTATACATGAGTAATTCTTGTTCCTTGAATATGTATTCCTAGTAAAGTTTTACTCATCACTTCTCGATCTCAGATTTTCATTCTATTTAAGTTCCCTTCTCTCCCCCCTCTATGAAGTTGATATGGTATACATTTTCAGTAATTTGCTTAGTTCACCAGACAGAATCACTGCAAGGGTCATAAGCATCAGTAAGTGGCGGGTCCCAAATCTCTAACTCAATGGTGGAACAGATTTGTTTTATTGACAGTGTTTTAACATCTTGAGATTTGCCGGGCTGTAGTGGCTCAGTGGTTGAGCATCAACCCATGCACCAAGAGGTCGCCGGTTCAATTTCCCGGTCAGGGCACATGCCCAGGTTGTGAGCCTGATCCCCAGTGAGGGGCATGCAGGAGATGGCCAGTCGATGTTCTTTCTCATCGATGTTTCTATCTCTCCCACTCCCTTCCTCTCTCTCTAAAATCAATAAAGAAAAAATAGTTTTAAAAAAAGGTCTAGCCTAGCTGGTGTGGCTCAGTGGTTGAGCATCGACCGATGCACTAAGAGGTCGCCAGTTCGATTCCTGGTCAGGGCATATGCCCAGGTCATGGGCCTGATCCCCAGTGGGGGGCATGCAGGAGGCAGCCAGTCGATGTTCTCTCTCATCGATGTTTCCATCTCTCTCCCTCTCCTTTCCTCTCTCTCTAAAATCAATAAAGAAAAAAATTTAAAAAAAAAAGTCTTGATATTTGATGTCTTCGCACAGAGCACACCCTACAGTTTGCCGCAGGCCTCTTCACCCCCTTTTATCTTGCTTCTGTCCCAGTTCACATGTGTCTGCCTGACCCCTTTAGGCTTCAGAGCTTAACGTGGGCAAACCTGGGTGTTCTGAGAGCCTATAAGTAAGCATTCACCAAGAATAGGGAAGAGATGAAGAGATGTTAGTTCTCAAAACAATAAGAGTTATGAGATGACTTTAAGAGTTTATGAAATTTACCAAATTAGAAGGAATCACTTTTGCCCTGGCCGGTTTGGCTCAGCGGTTAGAGCGTCGGCCTGCGGTCCAGAGAGACCCGGGTTCGGTTCCTGCTAAGGGCACGTACCTCGGTTGCAGTTTGTCCCCGGCCCTGGTTGGTCGTGCGGGTGGCGGCCACTCGATGTGGCCCTTTCACGTCGATGTTTCTCTCTCTCTCTCTTCCTCTCTCTCCCTCCTACTCTGTCTGAACAAAAAATGAAAAAATGTCCTCAGGTGAGGTTAAAAAAAAAAAAAAGAAGGAATCACTTTTATTTGGACAAGTCAGGTTATGTTCAGAATTAAAAAGTGCCTTTTTCCTTTGTTATTCTGTTCTTGAACAAGGGTAGGTAATCATTGCAAAGTATACTGTTAAGTCATATCTCTGCCTTATCTGTTCTTCACCCCTTTTCACATTCATTAAGAAAACAATTATGACCAATTACTCACTGGAGATTTTGTTCAGGTGTACACCACCGTTCCTCCCACCCCGCACCAAGCATGTCATTGTAATTGTGCAGGTAGGACTGTATAGATTGAAAGGTCGTTGCTCCTGCAGTCTGTGATCTTGTTGCTCTTGTTCCCACAGGCATAGAATGTCAGGCTAACCAAGCGTCTGCCACTTCTGAAGAGTGCACCGTTGCATGGGGAGTCTGTAATGTAAGGAAATGTCTTTCCCTATCAGCATGGCTTGTAAACGTATTACCACTTTTCCTGCTTTGCCAGTCTTGAAAATAACTAGGAAAAAAAATGACTAGCCCACCTTTCTCCCAAAAGGTATACAAATAGTAAAAAAGATGAAATCTCTGTGTTATTCACCTGTTACAGGGTAAAAATTGTTAGTTGTTGCAGAGGCAGTAGTTTGTCTTAATTACAGAGTGGGTTCACTTTTGTTAGCCACATTTGCAGATTCATCTTTGGGAATTGCTTTCAGAGCCTATGGCACAGGTTTTGGAATATTCTCCTATTGGTAGAAATCTTTGCCTTCTTAATATATTTTTTAAAATTTAAGGGTAGGTGTCCTGTGGAACTAAGTTTGGTGAATAAACTGAGTGTTCAAGTGTGTGTGTGTGTGCGTGTGTGCATGTACGTGTGTGCACATGCGCTTGTGTGCATTTTAAGTTTGGCAAATGTACTAAATTCAGATTTTTTTGTTTTTGTTTTTTTTTTACATGGCTCATGCCAGAAATGTTTTGTGCAATATCATTGGACTGAATGTACGGCCTTCCAGGGTGTGACAGCTGTGAAGGATAACAAACATCAAATATGTTATTTCTAGCACGTGTTAAAAATTCATTTATAGCCTTGTAATCCCAGTGAGATGAGCTAAAATTGTTCTGTCTGGACCTACTGTGCCAAGGGTATAGAGGACCCATAGCCTCCTGCATGGCACAGGCCTAAGAGGCTTGGAGTCAGACCACCACTCCCTCATTGTGACTTAACTTATTAAGTGACTTTGGGCAGGTATTTGACATCTCTCAGCCTGGGTTCCTTTGTAAAATAGGGCTAACAGTAGAATGCATAGAGTTTAATCAGAATGAAATTATTTTATGTTCAGAGTGCTTAGAACACCTGCTGACACATAGTAAGCGTAAGTGTTTGCTAAGTAAATACAGATTTGGCCCGGCAGGTGTGGCTCAGTGGATTGAGCGTCAGCCCATGAACTGAGAGGTCCAGGTTCGATTCCCAGTCAAGGCACATAGCTGGGTTGCGGGCTAGATCCCCTGTGGGAGACATGCAGGAAGCAGCCGATCAATATTTCTCCCTCACATCAATGTTTCTATCTCTCTCTAAAAAATCAAACATTTATTTATTTTTTTAAATCCTCACACAAGGACATTTTTTCATTTATCTTCAGATAGAGTGGGAGGGAGGGAGACAGAGAGGGAGAGAGAGAGAGAGAGAGAGAAACATCAGTGTGAGAGAAACACATCGACTGGTGCCTCTTGCACTACCCGACCAGGGCCAGGGATGAACCACAACCGAGGCACATGCCCTTGACCAGAATCAAACCCGCGACTCTTTGGTCTGCAGGCTGACGCTCCTAACTGCTGAACCAGACCGGCCAGGGCAATATAAAACATATTTTAAAAATTATTAAATAAGCCCTGGCTGGTTTGGCTCAGCGGTTAGAGCATCGGCCTGTGGACCAGAGAGTTCCGGGTTCGGTTCCCGCTAAGGGCACGTACCTCAGTTGCAGTTTGTCCCCGGCCCTGGTTGGGTCGTGCGGGAGGCGGCCACTTGATGTGTCCCTTTCACGTCGATGTTTCTCTCTCTCTCTCTCTTCCTCTCTCTCCCTCCCACTCTATCTGAGCAAAAAATGGAAAAATGTCCTCGGGTGAGGATTTAAAAAAAAAAAATTATTAAATAAAAAGAAATTTGGAGTACTGGTGGTTACTGAAGAGATAATAGCTATCAGTTTTGGGGGCTCACCCACACCTTGTGGTGACTGTCTTAATTCCGTCTGGGCCCTCTGGGCAGTTTCACAGAAGCCTGTGTTGGCTAAGGGACAGCGTTTGTTGCTTATGGGGATAAAGAAATAAAATATATCAGGCTATTTGTTCTCTCTGGCATTCAGGCATATGCTAAGAACCTTGTTACTCTGTGGTAGAAGGAAGAGAGTGAACTTCCCCTAAATTTGGCTAAGGAGAGACTTATTCAGAGAGCCTGCCATAAAGAGGTGTGGTAGAAACCTTTGGACTAGTTCTGGATTCTAGTTCTGGGTCTTTTACTAACCAACTCTATGAACTTGGCAGGTCACTTAACTTGTCTGGGTTTCAGTTTCCTGTCTATAAAATGGAGATGATAATACCTGTCATGCTTGCTTGCCAGGGTTGCTGTAATGCTCAGTGATGGAATATATGTTAACATTTTCTAATCTGTAAAGACTGGTCAGTGTACTTTGAGACTGCTCAACATTCCCATAATGTGTCTTAGATTATTAACAGGAAGAAAGTTTGGATCAGGCACATTCAGGGATAGTGTCACCTGCCATGCAGCCTCATTTGTATCCCTTCTTTCCCTCATTTTCTGAGGTAGTTGGGGTACACAAGGACCCTGTACTGCAGCAGAGTGCCTAATGGGGGCGGGGGAAGATGGAGAAGGGTGTCTTGGATACTCTTAGGTGAGTCTGTCCCCATGATTGAGAATAATGCCTCAGCTTTCTGCCTTTTAGAAATTTTATGGAGTTTTCCCCCTATAACGGGTTGTATGAGAGTCAGCAGGAAAGGGATCTTCCAAAAGCTATCACTCTGGGAGAATATTTGTCCTGTTGAATATCCCTAGTGTACTAGCTTTGGATTCCACTCTTAATTACTGAATTCTAATTTTGTCTTTGTCAGAAGACAGTTCACAAGATAATAATCCATACTGTGATTCTTCTTTAAGTTCCATTCATGTTTTGGAACACATAACTCACCAGATTTCAAGGCTGTTATTAAACCAAGCCTGCAAAAGCTTTCATTGTTGGTGGGGGGGGGGGGGGGGGGTTGGGGAGGAGGGTGTCAATGGAGAAAAAAGGAGAAACGTCTATAACAAAAATTAATTAAAAAAAAAAAGCTTTCATTGTTTTGTTGGGTGTCAGCATTTCTCTCCTGTCCCCCACCTAAGCTGACCCATCACAGATTAGATGAGGAGGAACACTTCTATGTTAATACTCTACTCATGTGAGCAGGAGGAAGGGAATACATGGCCATTGCAGAGGTGTTGTGATTAGCATCTGCAGGTCATGAAGGTGCAAGGCACACAGGCTGTTCTTTTCCCCAAATCTGAAAGCCAACTCCTAGCTCCCTGTCAGTTACCAGTATTCTTGGGTCTCTTGCCTTTTTACTTCCTACCTTGATCATGAATTAAGTCCTTTGATGCTCTTTCAGCTGCTTGTGGGCAGTTTGCTCATCATACTACTTCCTTTTACCCGAATTTTTTTATCTCATTCCCTTTTAAAACTAAATCCCTTACCCATTAAAGGCTTATTGAGTACTGAGCCCTTGTAATAGCACTATGTTTATGAACAAGTCTGGAAATAAAGTTCTTCAAACAGAGTTGAGCCCCTAGGAAGGTTGAGGAAGTACCCATTTCAGCTCTGAGTGGGTGGCAGTGGCAGTGCACTACCAGGGGCTGAGAAGGCTCTTCTCCTGGGTTCCTATTCTCGCAAAGAGAGGAGAGTGCAGCTGGGGACCAAGGAAGGGGACGTTTGAAATCTGCATGTGTCCAAGGAATGTAGAAGCATCGCCTTACAGGCCGAATAGAACCAGGGAGCCACATTCCATTTTCCCTTAAGAGAAAGGGGAGAACTCACTGCTGGGACATACACTGTTCTTCCTAAATAGTTTCCTTCTTTAGTGGTAATGACATTTCTAGCAAATATTTCATTGGAAATATCCTTGTACCTAACCAAAGTATGGGTTGTGACCTTTTGCCTCTCATTGTCTCTTGTCTCCCATTGTTCTTCTCCAGCCCCCTGTGTGACCACCCCACTGCATTTGAGACATATTGTCAGTAGATGGTTGAGCCTACACAGTTATTTTTAATAAAATGTATTTTTTCTTCCAGCATGCTTTTCACTTCCACTGCATCTCTCGCTGGCTCAAAACACGGCAGGTGTGTCCGCTGGACAACAGAGAGTGGGAATTCCAAAAGTAGGTGTCTCTGCCTGTTTCGATGTTGTAAGACTGGGCTTTGTGGTCAGTGCTGTTCTTTGTCTCACCTGAAGGGTGCATAGGCTTAAAACCTGGAGCCAGGGAACATACCTTGTTTTATAAACTAGCTTTTGGTTAATTAAGGACTCAAATATGTGGAAAGTGTACAAAGGCATGGCCAACGTTAGAAGTTTACAGCCTAGAGTTTTCCAACTGTCTAGGGTCTATGAAAGTAGAAAATTTGAGAATCTGCAAACTATTAAATATTTTCAAAACCACATCCATAATAAGGTTCCAGGGGCTAACCAATGTCAGGTATCTGTTTTGGGCAGAATCTCGTATCCACCTATCTTGTTTCTTTGGTTTATCTCATAATGATTAATTCTGAGATAGCATGTATGGTCATCTCTACATAATTATTATGTAAATAAAACATGGCATGGTAAATTTTCAAAAATTCAAATGCTCAACAGGATAGACCATAAAAATGAGTCTCCTACCTTAGTCATCTAATCTCACTCCTGGAGGTGACCATCAACAAGAGCTTCTTAGCTGTCCTGACTGTCTACCTATATGTACTTGTATGTGTGTGAGTGGGTATACATATATAATTTTTTCCTTAATTTCCATAGAATGAGCATCTTATATAGTAACTTACCTTGCTTTTTCATTTCATTTTGGAGATTTTCTATATCCACACATACTGAACTACCTCCTTTCTAATGGTTGCAGGGTATGTTTTTATGTAGATGTACTATAATTTATTTAATCAATTCCTGTTGATAGACATTTAGGTTTCCAGTTTTTCACTGTTAAAAACAATGTGTAGGGCCCTGGCCGGTTTGGCTCCCAGCGTTGGCCCATGGACCAAAAGGGTCATGGGTTCGATTCTGGTCAAGGGCACATACCTGGGTTGCAGGTTTGACCCCTATGCCAGTCCGGGTAGTGTGGGAGGCAACCAGTTGATGTGTCTCTCTCACATCAATGTTTCTCTCTCTCTCTCTCTCCCCCTCCTTCTCACTCTTCTTAAAAAAAAAAAAAAAAATCAATGGAAAAATATCCTCGGGTGAGGATTAACCAAAAAAAATGTGTAGAGATGAACATCCTTATACATGAATCTTTCAGTAATTCTTAAAAGAGGAATTTATGGGTAAGGAGTATGTACATTTTTATTTTTGATGTGTCAGATTTTCCTTTTCTAAGAATATGTACAAATTTACACTCCCTTTAAACAGTGCATATATACCCATGTACACATAAGTACGTATATGGAGATAGGAAAGCTAAGAAGCTCTTGTTGATAGTTACCTCTAAGAGATTAGAAGATTAAGTTGGAGACTCATTTTCCGTCTTAGCTACTCTAACAGTTGAAAATTAATATTCTTTGTATTTTTAAAATTTTTTGAGAAGTATTTTTATTTAAATGAGTTTTTATTAATAGGATATAATTAGTTTTAAAAACAAAAAATAGGGTTCTTTGTTAAGTGTTTAGAAATTCCTCATTTACACAGTTATTTTGCTTTTAGACTTGATATTTTCTTGGGTAAAGAGGTTTGGAAGTCAAACCAAATGCATGTTCCTTTTCAAGAAATTTGCAAATACTCAGTATCTAACTCATACCTGTGCACTGTATTTAGCAAAGTGTATGTTAAGTAATGTGTAAGTAATGTAAATGTCTGAGACAGTCCTTCCCTGCTCTTGGAGAGCTTGCATTCTGAATGGAGCCATGACAGTAATACATGCCAAGGCAGAAGCACTTTTCTGAGTTCTCACGAGGTATTTGTGACTTGCTCTTCTCTAGAGCAGGCTCAGGATTCTGTTTTGGACCAAAACTGTCTCGTGTTGCCTATTACATATGCCCAGGACTGAGCCTAAGAAGTGGGGAGTGTGAAGAGTTTCTTATGTTGGGCTTTGAAACTGTCACTGTATCCAGCCAGTGACTGCCAGGCAGTAGTTTTCAGTGCATTGGGAAAGCAAATTCATAAGGAACAAACTATAACATTCTTTAATCTGATAGGCAACTTTTGGGTCGTTCTCCAGCCCACTAACAAACACTAGAGCTCTACCTCGTGTGGAGTTTGGCACAACTTTTTTAGACAGTATTCAAATGGATTTCTTATGAAAAGAGCTTTAAGGATCTAGTAGCCCTTCAGGATGATCGAAGCAGTGATGGGGAGCTCAAGTACCCTGGTTTTCATCCATATAACAAAATATTTTAATCAGAGGCTAACTACCCAAAAAGAACCAGGACCAAAGATTAAGTAAGATAATGAAGACTTTTGTGTTCAAGAAAACCATTTGTGTGTGGAAGAAATTTCCTGGCCTTGTTTACTTTTATAATCTTGTTAGAGCCAAATTTTGGCTTCTGAGAAATCAGAAACCACTTGAAATCTATGATTAGTTTTTCCACTTTCTGTAGTGCTAAATGTAGTCAGAGCTGTAATGAGAACTGGTGATAGATTTTGAAAATGAAGGCTGTTCTATTACTATTCTCTGTGCTTGCCCTACCCCAAACTTGCCTGAGTACTGGAGTGGAGGTAAAAAAAAGGCTGCCATAGGTAGGGGGAGGTCAAGAGCTCAAACTGTGTGAGCCACTGACTGGAGTCAACAGGTGGAGTTCCCTCTCACAACCACCAGCTCTGACTTTTCTCTCACCTCCCTAATACTTCCCAACATCTGTCTGGTAACTGGAAGGAGAGTCAGGTGGGTATGGTTGAGTCCCAGGGAGGGACCTTCACTAAGAGGGGAGAGGGGATAGTAGGTAAGATGTTACAGCGTATCATAAGATGAAAGGGGCAAGAGACCAGTGTCATAACCTAGTCTTGGAGCACACTTACATATTTTCAAAGTTTTCGTCAAATTTTCTCATATGTTTCAGCAGGTTTTATTGTTTCAAAACAGGAAATTACTAAAGAATTAGTAAAACAATTTACTTTGTCTTTCAGGTATGGGCACTAGAAAAAGAATATTCTTCCATCAAGCTCAACTGTTTTGTTATTCATTTAATGATTTGTCCTTCTGTTACTTAATTGTAAATTAGATAGAACGGGGTCTTTTCTGCTTTGTCTTTTCAGTTTGCTATTCCTGCAGTCCTATTGTGTTCTGTGTCAAATAAAATCCATTTGGATTCTAGAACAGATGCTGTCTCTTGTGTATGTGAAAAAAAAGTAAACATAAATGAAAGGATCCCCCCCTTCCTAGGTTGGAAAGCCAGCTTGTAAAAGTGAGACATTTGTTCATTAGAGTCAGAGCATAGGTATCCTGCGCGCACATGACTTGGTCACAAGGCTTCTGTCCACTGCCTGGTTACTGATGGCAATCTTGGGCAAGTTGCCTCTGCTCCAAGCTTTCCTCCTCTATAAAGTGTGGCTTCTAAGGACTCAGTGGCATCATGTGGGCACAGAAGAGGCTTTGTAAACTGTAAGAGCACTATATAAATGTTAACTTTGTATATGACATGTTGCTTTCTCTTCTTAGTTTAGAAAAGTAAACTTGAAAAAACCTAGTATGTCCTCTTGGCTGGCAAAAGAATAATTTAGGAACTCATGTTAAAAATTGGTGTCACTTTGAATTAACAAGAGAATTCAAGTTTCCTTCACCACCACCACCTTTTGAAATTTGTTTGAAATGTGTTAGCTATGGTGGACTTGCCGGCCAGTAATAGTCCATGGCTGTGTAGAGTCTTCACCTGAGAAGCAGTCAAGTTACTGCAGTGGTTCTCAAAGTGTGGTCAGAGGACTCCTGGGGGCGCCTGAAACCCTTTTAGGAGATTCATGAAGTTTCTTTTCCAACTGCCTATGTGTGTGAGGACAGCTTTTCTTTGTAATTCAGTCACAGCGACGTATTGAATGAAGAAGCAGCTACAGAAGAGATTTGCAAAAATGTAAAACAATGCCACTCATTGAATTTTTTTTGTTTTTAAAAATAATTACTTGTAATAAAAATATTTATGTTAACATGTGATGGGGTTTTGTTCTTTTATAAATCTTTTAAATTTCTCGATTTTGATTTCCATTATGGTAACTATAGATAAAACCCATGCAAACAAAATTATTTAAGGGCTTCAGTTTTTAAGATCATAAAAGGATCCTGAGACTAAAAGGTTTGAAAACCTCTAACTTAGTAATAAAGAACTTTTAGGTCTTAATAACCTTGGGTCAAACCCAGCTTCCCCACTTAGCTACCACACATGCCTGGCACGTAGCACACATTCACTTGGTGGTAGCTGCTACTGTCGCTATTATTTTAGGGCTTCCACCTGTGACAGAAATACCCTCTTTAAACCCCTTGAACGTTGGTTATTTAAACTGCATGAATACTTTCAGTAGCGAAAACCACGTTACTTTTCACACAGATGGACAAACTATATATTTGGAGAGTTCTCGGGCATTTATCAGGCTCAGGACTCTTGGTTGCTGAGGAAGAAATCTAGCTCCCGTTTAGGGAAAGAGAAGTTTATTGGAGGAATGTGGGACAATGTAATGGAACAGAAGAAGGCTAGGAGTACAGCTGGACCTAAGAGCGAATGGAACCAGGGGATCGCTGCTGGTATTGTCATGCTGCTCCTTCACAGAGGCTAACTCGATACGGCCAGTAAACACTACTGATACCACTGCCACCTCTTCCACAGCTGCCGCGCGAGAGGGGCTCTCCGAGTTTCGATTCTGAAAGTCCCAGCTGGGTCAAGTGCTCATAACTGGACTAACTGGTAGATTCACGTAGAAAAGAGCAACTGCCTTGAGAACTTCGTAGTTGGAATGTAGGGTAACAGTTCCCAGGAGAACGGGAGTGGTGTGGGACAGACAAAAGAAGGCGTCTGTCTACCTGAAGACTTGCTGGGAAGATTGTTTTACATTGAGCCAAAATGTCTTCTTGCAACATAAATATCCAGTTATTTTTATGCTGCCTCATGAAACTGGTGGACATAAATCTTCCCTGAGATATTAGTGGAATTAATTGCTGAGTGCCTACTGTGGACTATACCTATACCTGAGTTAGACCAAGTCTCTGCCCTCAAATAGCTCACAGTCTAGGAAGAGATTGCTGAGAGAATGAGTGAATGTTAGAAGCTAATTCTGGAGAGCTTAACAGGGCCCAGACTGGGCTTGATCTTGAGGTGCCCATTTCCTCTTGGTTTTCCTTCTGACAACTGTGCCCTGTAGGAGCTCCTCTTCTTCCATCTGCCCTGAAGGTTCTGGGCTCAGTTCTGCTCTGTCTGGGAGACCTCATCTTCATCTGTAGTCAAGACAGTGTACTGTCCCTCAGATGGGTTCCTGACAGCTGACTGTGTGCATCTTCCCAGAGTTGGTGGAAGTTAGGTAACGCACCTTGCTGCAGCCTGTTCAAAGTCTATGATGGGAAATGAACTCCGCAAATATTGGGAAATGCTACAAATCAGAGCATCTTTTCCCTAGAGAACCTGCTAGTCATTTACCAGCACACACTGCACAGTTGTGCCCATTGTATCCCTGGCTGTGTATCTCAAACACTCAAACTCAGTCATTAACCTTTACTCATTCTGTTGTTCTCGCACTAAAATCTGTGTCTTCTCCATTCCTACTGCCAGTGACGGAGCCCAACCCTCTTCATTTTTCTCGAAGAAGATCGAAGTTCCCTGACTGGCCATGCTGTCATTAATTTCCTTGCTGTAACTCGAAATGAATCTTTAATTTGGTCTGATGCCCCTTCCACTGGTTGAGAAACCCCGCACCTTGATGGAAGCAGAATTCATTTCCCATCATAGACTTTGAACAGGCTGATACTGGCTCTCCAACTTCCTTGCAGCTGCAGCAAGATGGGTTACCGAACTTCCACCAATCAGGCAAACTCACCCTGCGTCCATTATGATCGTGGGCAGCAGCACTGGCCCAGTGCAGGTGGCAGAATGGGTTGTGACATCCAGTGTTTAACAGCATCAACAGCCAACACCTTCCCAAGACTAGTTTTGTGGCATTGTTTTGGCTGTGATCCGAGTGGCTGCCCGTTTTCTGACCCTGATTCTCCAACACTCCTACTGCTACCGTGAGCTCTCCAAGTCCTTTTATTTATTTACTTATATTTATTATTTTAATCCTCACCTGAGGATATTTTTCTATTTATCTTCAGATAGAGTAGGAGGGAGGGAGAGAGAGAGAAACATCGACCAGGGCTGGGGACGAACCACAGCCAAGGTATGTGCCCTTGACTGGAATCAAACCCGCGACTCATTGGTCCACAGGCTGATGTTCTAACCACTGAGCAAAACCGGCCAGGCTCTCCAAGTCCTTTTAGTATTGACTCTGCTATAAAAAGATCAGCCAGCTCTTTGGAGCCCGCTGCCCACCCTCTAAACTGAGCCCTGACCCCAAGGTCTACAGAACCCCACACAGCTTATAATGTCACTGAGTAACCCGTTTCTGCTCATGTCTTTCCAGCTTTGCCTGAGTCCCTCAGCCTATTGGCAAAGCTAACCTCAGTTTGGAGAGCTTGGCCTGATAACCTTTAAATATTTGCATCATTTAACTTGGAAGAACCCGCCACTGGCTTCTCATTTAACTTAAAATTGAAACTTCTCACCCAGGCCGACTCATCTCCAGGTGAGCTGGCCCCTGCCTTTCTTCCTGATCTCCTCTAAAAATGTCATTTGCTCTGGTGTTCACAGAGCTCTAACCACTCTGGAGGGAGTCAGCAGCCGCTTGTAGCCTTGGCCTGCGACTCCCCCATATCTTCTAGTCTCACCACACACCTTAATAGTCACCTCCCCTGGAAGACTTCCCTGCCACCTGTGGAAATGGCCATCCAGTTCACTCTATCACATCAGCCCATTCTATTGTCTGGAAAGCACTTAGTGCTATCTAAATTGTCTTGGTCACTTACGTGATCACTTGCTTATAGTCTGTCTACCCTGATTCTGAAGCTCCAGAAGAGCAAAAACTGCATCTTTCCTGTTTGTCCCTGAATCTCCAGCCCTACCACTGTGCCTTCATTGGATAAATAAGTAAAGAAAAGAACAAATGAGCTGCCCTTATTTTTATTTCATTCACGCCTGCCAAGCCAATTGTCTGCTCAGGATTGGGTATTCCACTGGGAAAGAATATTAAACTGATGGTGTAGATGTATTTTTTCTGATCCCTGTATTAGTTGTGGTTCATTTTGAAATTTTTTTGTGTGTTATATAAGCCTAAGAGCTTGTAATTATTGTTGATGTTTATTATTATCGTTTATTATTCATAGACTGTCAGTGATATGCCAGCCATCGATGGAAAATTTACCATCCACTTAATTTTCACCAAAATAGAATCAGTAAGTGCTGTTACTGCCCCATGTTACAGATCAGGAAACTGAGGCTCAGAGAGCTTAATTGACTAAGTTCTCATTGTAGGAAATGGCGGAGGCAAAATTTGAATCAGGGTCAGTCTGACTCCTGCTCCTCCCTAGGCATGGGGTTGACACCAGGCTCTTTCCACTGCCCACCCAAAGGATTGGGCTCACCTTCTCTTAGTCTTTGGTGATAATGATTCCAACTGACCCTTGCAGAGGCCTACCCATCCTACAGTGCCATCATCACCCATGACCAGAGTAGGCAATCTTTTCATTTTAAACTGTGGCCAGATATTCCTTTTTAGCTTTTTCTCTTTGAAAAACATGAACTTTAGGGAAGAAGGAGCGAAGAAATCACCTGTTGTTTTTTGTTTGTTTGTTTTGTTTTGTTTTTTAGAACCCCAGTTCTTAATATATTAAAGGTGAGAGTTGAGTGTACAAATCAATAATAATAATGCTGTTCATTAAATTGAGGCTGGAGGAACAGCCAGATTCCCTGATTAATAAGGATCCCTGACATTTGTATAGCCTGTAACTATTTACAAAAGGCTTTCACTCCCTTCTTTCATTTCCCCCCTCATACCAGCCCTCTGAGAGGCAGCAATGGAAAGGAGGCAATCTTGGAAGGAGATAAACCTGGGTCTACATCCCAGCTTGCCACTGTGGCCGTGTGACCTTGGGCAGGTCACTCGATCTGAGTCCCTTGTTTATATTATATTTTAAATTATCATGCATTAAACTTGACTTTAAAAAATCTTGGTGAATAGTTCAATGAATTTTAACAGAATACAGATTTATTATAATCACCACCATAATCAGAGTACAGAGCAGGTGCACCTCCCAAAATACATCCCTCGTGCTATCTCTTTATAAACACACTTTCCCCACCCCGAACCCCTGATGACCACTGATCTGTTCTCCATCCCTATGGTGTTGTCTTGTCAAGAATGTCATATAAGGGAATCATACAATATGTCACCTTTTGAGATTTTCTTCTTTCTCTCAACATAATACCTTTGTGATGAATCCAAGTGGTCGTGTGTATAAATAGTTTGTTCCATTTTGTTTCATCATTTGGATGACCACAACTTGCTTATCCATTTGTCTGTTGAAGGATATTTGGGCTGTTTCCCATGTTTTGAGTCTCTTGTTTTTCTTGTTTGTTTTTGGTTTTTACAAGTTTTTTTTTAATGGTAAAATATACATAATATAAAATTTACCAATTTAAATGTACAATTCAGTGGCTTTAAGTATTACATTTAAAAAGTTGTATAACCATCACCAACTATTTCCAGAATTTTTTCATCACAAACAGATATTCTCTATGCATTAGACAATGATTCCCCATTCCTCCCCAGCCCTGGTAACCTCTGTTCTTTCTGTCTCTATGAATTTGCCTATTCTAGGGACCTCATGAGTGAAATCATACAGTATTTGTCCTTTTGTGTCTGACTTCCTTCACTTAGCACAATGTCTTAAAGATTCATCCATGTTGTAGCTTGTGTTAGCATTTCTTTCCTTTTTAGACTGGATAGTATTCAACTGTATGTGTTTACTACATTTTGTTTGTGCTTTCATCTGTTGGTGGATGCATGTATTTTCCACCTTTTGTCTACCATGAATAATTCTGCAATTATATACAAGAGAGAGCTCTTGCTCCTCTTAGTCTTCTCATACAAATATTTGTATATAATGTATACAAATATCTCTGAGTCCCTGCTTTCAATTCTATATACCTAGAAGTGGAATTGCTGAATTGTATGGTAATTTCTATATTTAGGTTTTTTGTTTTTGTTTTTAATCCTCACCAGAGGATATTTTTCCACTTATCTTCAGATAGAGTGGGAAGGAGGGAGAGAGAGGAAGAGAGAAGGATAGAGAGAGAAACATCGACCTGAGAGGGACACATAGACACACAACCCCGACCAGGAACCGCAACCGAGGTACATGCCCTTGACCGGAATTGAACCCTCGACCCATTGGTCCGTGGGCTGACACTCCAACCAGTGAGCCAAACCGGCCAGGGCTATATTTAGCTTTTTAAGGAACTGCCAGATTGTCTTCCACAGGGGTACACTATTTTTACTTTCCATGGCTTAAACAACAGAAATGTATTTCTCACAGTTCTGGAGGCTGAGAAGTCCAAAGTCGAGGTGCTGGCAAATTTGGTATCTGGTGAGAGCTCTGTTCTCTCTTCTTGGCTTGTAGATGGTTGCCTTCTAGCTATGCCTTCAACATGGTCTTTCCTTGGTACCAGTATGAGCACTCAGGGACAGAGAGAGAGAGAGCTCTTGCCCCCTTACTCTTCTAATAAGCACAACAATCCTATTGGATTAGTCCCCACCCTTATGACCTCATTTAATCTTAATTATCTCTTAAAGAGCCTATATCCAAATACAGTCACATTGGAAGCTAGGGCTTCAACATATGAATTTGAGGGGCAGGGAGGGGACACAGTTCAACCCATAGTGACATCCTTGCCAACACTTGCTTTTTTCCATTATTTATTTATTTATTTTAAATATGTTTTTTATTGCTTTTTTTAGAGAGAGAGGAAGGGACAAAGAGAGAAACATCGATGTGAGAGATACATCAATTGGCTGCCTCCTGCATGCCCCCTCCTGGGGCTCAAGCCCGAAACCCAGGCATGTGCCATGACCAGGAATCGAACCTGGACCTCTCAGTCCATGTGACAACACTCAATCCACTGAGCCACACCAGCTGGGCTATTTTCCATTTTTATTTATTTTTTTTTTTAAAGATTTTTTCTTTATTGATTTTAGAGAGAGAGGAAGGGAGAGGGAGAGATAGAAACATCGATGAGAGAGAACATCGATTGGCCACCTCCTGCATGTCCCCCACTGGGGATCGGGCCCACAACCTGGGCATGTGCCCTGACCGGGAATCGAACCAGCGACCTCTTAATGCATGGGCTGATGCTCAACCACTGTGCCACACTGGCCGGGCCCATTTTTTTTTTTTTATCCTCACCAGAGGACATTTTTCCATTTTTTGTTCAGATAGAGTGGGAGGGAGAGAGAGGGAGAGAGAGAGAGAGAGAAACATCGACGTGAAAGGGACATATCAGGTGGCTGCCTCCCGCATGACCCAACCAGGGCCGGGGACAAACTGCAACCGAGGTACATGCCCTTAGCGGGAACTGAACCCGGGTCTCTCTGGACCGCACGCCGACGCTCTAACTGCTGAGCCAAACTGGCCAGGGCCCACTTTTAAAATAATAACTATGCGAGAGGTATGAAGTAGTATCTTATTATAGTTTTGATTTACATTTCTCTAATGACTAATGATGTTGAATGTCTTTTCATGTGCTCATTGGCCATTTTTATATCTTCTTTTTTTTTTTGGTCAAACCTGCAACCTGGGTACATGCCCTTGACCAGGAATCGAACCCAAGACCCTTCGGTCTGTGGGCCAACACTCTAACTGCTGAGCAAACGCACCAGGACTTTATATCTTCGTTAGTTAAATATCTATTTAAGTCCTTTGCCTACTTTTTAATTGGGTTGGTTGCTTGGTGATGATTTGTAGGAAGTCTTTATATAAACTGGATATTAAATCCTTATCAGATAAATGATTTGCAAAATTTGTTTCCATTCTGCAGGTTGTCTTTTCCTTTTTTTTTTTTTTTTAAAGATTTTTTTAAATTGATTTTTTAGAGAGAGAGAAAGGGAAAGGGAGAGGAAGAGAGTGAAACATCGATGTGAGAGAGAAACATCTATCAGCTACCTCCTGCACTCCCCCTACCAGGGATTGAGCCTGCAACCCGGGCATGTGCCCTGCTCAGGAATCAAACTGGCAACCTTTCTGTGCACAGAAGGACCACCGACCAAATGAGCCACACCAGCTAGGACTGTGGGTTGTTTTATCATTCTCTCTTTCTCTCTTTTTTTTAAATCCTCACCCGAGGGTATGCTTTCATTGATTTCAGAGAGAGAGAGAAATACTGATGCGAGAGAGAAACATTGATTGGTTGCCCCATATGCGTATGCATCCCAACCAGGGATCAAACCTGCAACCAAGGTATGTGCCCTGACCAGAAATCGAACCCACAGCCTTTTTGGTGTACAGGATGCCACTACAACCAACTGAGCCACCTTGCCACGGCTCACTTTCTTTCTCTTTTTCTTTATCATTTTTTAATCCTTACCCAAGGATATTTTTCCACTTCAAATAGAGTGGGAGGCAGGGAGAGAGAGAGAGAGAGAGAGAGAGAGAGAGAGAGAGAGAGAGAGAGAGAGAGAAACATCGATTGGTTGCCTCCCGCATGACTCTGACCAGGGCCAGGGACCGAACCACAACTGAGGTACATGCCTTTGACCAGAATCAAACCGAAGACTCTGATCTGCAGGCCGACGCTCCAACTGCTGAGCCAAACCGGCCAGAGCTCACTCTCTTGAGAATGTCTCTTGATGCACAAAAGTTTTTAATTTTGATTAAGTCCAATTTATCTATTTTTTTCTTTTGTTGCCTCTGATTTTGGTGTCATGTTTAAGAAACTATTGCCAGCCCGGCCAGTGTGGCTCAGTGGTTGAGTGTCGACCCATGCACCAAGAGGTTGCCAGTTCGATTCCCAGTCAGGGCACATGCCCAGGTTGTGGGCCCAATCCCCAGTGGGGGGCATGCCAGAGGTGGCCAATTGATGTCCTCTCTCATCGATGTTTCTATCTCTATCTCCCTCTCCCTTTGTCTCTTTCTAAAATCAATAAAGAAAAAAAAATTTTTTTAAAGAAACCATTGTCAAATCCAGCACCATAACTATTTGCCCTTATGTTTTCTTCCAAGAGTTTGATAGTTTTAGCTCTTAGATTTAGCTCTTTGATCTTGAGTTAAATTTTCTATGTGGTATGAGGTAAAGATACAACTGCATTCTTTTGCATGTGGATATCCAGTTTTTCCAACACCTTTTGGGAAAGAGACTGTTCTTTCCCCCCAAATCAACTGACCATATATGTGAAGATTTCTTTCTGGGCTGTCTATTCTAATCCATTGGTCTATATGTCTATCTGTTTGCCAGTACCACATGGTTTTGTTTGTTAGAAGAGGATATTACCTTGTTTGCAAGCTGTCATGAGAATGAGAGATAATGCAAATGAAGTGCCTGGCACAGAGCCTGGAACATAGTAGGTGCTTAACAAACAGCAGGCATCCTTAGGAGGAGTCTGGTTAGGTGCTTTCAGGTTGAAAAATCACAGACTACCCTGGCTGGGTGGCCCAGTAGGTTGGAACATCGTCCTGTATACCAAAAGGTTTCGGGTTCAGTTACTGGTTGGGTGCATACTGGATAGAGGCAGCCTATTGATGTTTCTCTCTCACACAGAACTCTCCCCCCAACCCCCAAAAAAAATCAATTTAAAAAGAAGAAGCAGAGGCTCACTCAGCTTCCTTCAGATACACTGAAAAGTTCAGCTAATGGGAAATCCTCCCCATCTGCACAGGTGGCCTGTGGAGGTTGCAATGTCACTCAGGAGGCAACAGGCCTTCATCTGGTTGTCCCTGAGCCAGTGTCCACAGCTTCTCAGCACCTGAAGTAGATTTTCCGTTTCTGCTTCTTCCTTCTAGTGTTACTGTCTAAATTCCGATTCCCCAAAAGATCATGAGATGGGAACTTGGTAGTTTAGTTTGGAAGAGATTCCAGGAAGCACAGTGAGGGAGAGGGAAAGCGAGGTGGGAAGCGAGGAAAGCCAACAGATGGGTTACCTCTGTAGGGCAGGTCCCATGGGGGCCAGCTGAGGGGCCACGCAGGGCAGCACCGTGGGGATGTATCCACCGACTCCCACACTCCCACGGCCTGAAGGTTTGAAATCTCTGGCCCTTTTGGGCTACCCTGCACAACAGGCTGAGCAAGTTCCCACAACTCCAGAAAACACCCTCCGGCTGTGAAGCAGAGCCAGGAGGGTACTGGAGGTGAATGCTGTCGGCATACAGGGAACCATCTCCCGGACCTGCAGGTGGACTGAGAAGGACCAAAGGGACACGGGGCAGGGCACCTGCCGCTCTGCCTTTACCCCTCCTCCATGACTCCTGTCTGCTCAGAGCTCCGACTTCTACTTTGAGCTTAACCTCCATGTCTCTAGGTTTCCGTGTCGCTGCTGCCCAAGTCTCTGTGTAAGTCTTGCATTGAACCTGTCCTGTTGAGTCACCCCTTGACTGGGCAGGGCTTTCACACCAGCCTGGCTCGTCGGCTTATGGAGCACTGACCCCCAAAGCGGGCTGCCCTTGCCCCAGGCCCTGGCCTCCCTCTGTCCTTATTTCTGAGGTCTGAGGAACAAAGCTTAACAACTTTTGCCCGAGAACTCTCTCTGCCTCTTTCTTCAGTAGGGACTACGGTGTGACAGCATCCAGGCTGTTCCGGATTACTCGCCAGTAGTACAGTGATCCCCTCTACAAATGAGGAGACCGGGGCTCAGAGCATTTCAGAGACTTGCCTAAGGGCACAGTTAGTTAAGGGCAAGCTTGGACTTGTACACATTCTCCTGACTCTAAATCTCATGCTCTTTCCACTCGATTGTTTTACTCCTTGCACAGGGAACAAAAGCTTGAAGCGCTGAGAGTTATGAGAATCTTCCTGTTGGGTGGGTTACCTCAAGATGAAAAGGGATCTCAGACTTTCAGGGTCCTAGGTTCCTGGATGGCAGAGCACAGGATTGGGGTTAGTACTAAACCCACAATAAACCTGGACCTCTTGTGTCAGATCACGTATCACCCTTTATGAAATTCTAGTTGAAGCAAGTGGTGGCAGACATCAAAGATTCCAGAAAAAATTTGCAGGAAAAGAACATGAGATTGAGAAAGATGCTGTTCATGCCTGTCGCTATTCCTGAGAACTGGGGGAAAGCTGCTTGTACCCATCATGTTCCTGGTGGCAAAGTGCAGACACCAACTAGTTAGCTGGTGCAGGATAGGGATTTATTGGTAGAATATTGAATGGCTCACAGAATGGCAGGAAGGCTAGAGAAGCAGCTTAGAAAACAGGCCTGAACCAGGAGGGCAAAGGGCAGCCAAGACCAAACCACAGAAATGGTCGGCTGGCACAGCCCTTCTGGGGCACTCGGGAGCCTCTGACAGCTCCAGCCTTGGTCACACGCCCATGCTGGCGGCCCGTGAGTGGAAGTGGGTGATGGCTGATCCATTTCTGTTTGGTGATGGGAGGTGTGGGTTTAAGATAATTCCCCAAATTGGAAGAGTATTTGGAGGCTGAGCCACCAAAATGACAAATATTTTCGGTATCGCTGTTATTCAACCTCAGTGATGGTCACTACCTGGTTCTTTCCTCAACACAGAGACTCACGACTCTTCCTTATTAAAACACCCTCCCTCATAAGACTTTCTCCTGCAACTCATCGCCCTTCACTGCCGGTTTCTTGAAAGGACTGTACACACTCATAGTCCCCAATGTGTCACTGTCCCTCCCAGCAGTCTGCCATTTCTTATCCACTGAAAGTGCTCACTAAAGTCACCAGGAACTTTCGGATGACAAACTAACTTTCAGTCCTTCTCTGCAAGAATTCAGATGCTTGGTGAAACCCTCCCCTCTCTAGTTATCTGCCTTATTTCTTTTTTTATTTTTCAAAATTTTTATTTATTGATTTTGAGAGAGAGAAAGAGATCGATTTGTTGTTCCACTTATTGATGCATTTATTGGTTAATTCTTATACGTGCCCTGACTAGGGATCAAATCTGAAACCTTGGTCTATCGGATGACACTTGACCAACTGAACTACCTGGCAAGACTGTCTCATTTCTTTTTAAACTGTTGTCATGGCCCAGCCGGTGTGGCTCAGTGGTTGAGCGTCGACCCATGCACCAAGAGGTCGCTGGTTTGATTCCCAGTCAGGGCACATGCCCAGGTTGTGGGCTCAATCCCCAGTGGGGGGCATGCAGGAAGCAACCAATCGATGTTCTCTCTCATCAATGTTTCTATCTCTCTCTCTCTCTCTCCTTCCTCTCTCTCTAAAATCAATAAAGAAAAAATATAAAAAAAATAAACTGTTGTCATGTATGTATTATACAGTACAACAGGGGCAAATTCAAGGTTTTTTAAAATGTTTGTTTTGTTTTAATCCTCACTCAAGGACATCCTTAGAGAGAGGAAGGGAGAGAGTGAGAGCAAAACATTGATGTGAGAGAGAAACTTCAATCAGTTGCCTTCCATACATTTCCTGACCAGGGATCGAACCCACAACCTGAGTATGTGCCCTGACCGGGAATCAAACCGGCAACCTTTTGGTGCACGGACGATGCTACAACCAACTGAGCCACATCAGCTGGGAAGATTCAAGTTTTACGGGGCCTGAATCTTATGCGTTTGTGGGGGACCTCTTTAAGAAAAATAATACAGCCCTGGCTTGTTTGACTCAGCAGTTAGAGCGTTGGCCTGTGGACCAAATGGTCGCAGGTTTGATTCCCAGCCCTGGTTGGGGTCGTGCGGGAGGCAACCAATCGATGTGTTTCTCTCACATCAGATGTTTCTCTCTGTCTTTCTTTCCCTCCTTCCCTTCCATTCTATCTGAAAAATCAATGGAAAAATATCCTCGGGTAAGGATTTAAAAAGAAAGAAAGAAAAATAATACAGTTACATAGACAAATTTCTAGAGCCCCTTCTGGGAATTCAAAGGACCTGATGCCAGTGAGGGGCCCTGAAACTTAAGCTTCCTTAACTTCACAGCGAATCCTCCCTGAGGAGAAACAAAGCAGTTTTTTGTAACCATTATCCATGGATGTGATGGATTTGTCGGCTTTTTTGCCATTACAAAAGCACTGCAAAGAACATTCTTATACGTAACTCTTTTGTGAACGTGATAGAAAGAACAGGAATGGCAGAGCTCTAGGTCACAGGCCTTGAGACTTGTATTTGATAATGTTCTGCCAAACTGCCCTTCAAATAGGTGTCAGTAAATCCCACTCCAACCAGCAGCTATGGTGGGAATTTTCTCACTTTATTCTCAGTGCTGGATACTAGAATCTTTTTGTGTGTGTGTGTGGTTTTTTTCCCACTGATGAGATAATAAAAAGGCATTTCAATGTTGTTTTAATTTACTATATTAGTTTCTAAGGCTGTTGTAACCAAGTACTACAAACTTGGTGGCTTTAAAAAACCAGAAATGTGCCCTGGCCGGTTTGGCTCAGCAGTTGGAGCGTCAGCCTGCGGACCAGAGAGTCCTGGGTTCGGTTCCCGCTAAGGGCATGTACCTCGGTTACAGTTTGTCCCCGGCCCTGGTTGGGGTCGTGTGGGTGGCAACCACTCGATGTGTCTCTCTCACATCGATGTTTCTCTCTCTCTCTTCCTCCCTCTCTCCCTCCTGCTTTATCTGAAGATAAATGCAAAAATGTCCTTGGGTGAGGATAAAAAAAAAAAAGACAGAAATGTTACCCTGGCTGGGTGGCTCAGTTGACTGAAGCATCAATCTGTACATCAAAATGCCCAGTTGGGGTGTGTATGGGAGGCAACCAATCGATGTTTCTCTCTCACGTTGATGTTTCTTTCTCTCCCCCTTCCTCTCTCTCTAAAATCAATAAAAAGATATTCTTGGGTGAGGATTTTAAATAAAAATTATGTTGCCTGGCTGGTGTGGTTCACTGGTTGAGCATCGACCCATGCACCAAGAGGTCACTGGTTCGATTCTCAGTCAGGACACATGCCCAGGTTGTGGGCCTGATTCTGAGTGGGGGGCATGCAGGAGGCAGCCGATCAATGTTCTCTCTCATCGAAGTTTCTATCTCTCTCTCCCTCTCCCTTCCTCTCTCTCTAAAGTCAATAAAGAAAAAAAATATTTTAAATACATAAAGAAAGAAAATTATGTCTTTCAAAAAAAAAGTATTGTCTCCAAGTTCTGGAGACTAGAAATGCAAAATCAAGTTTTTACAGGGCCATGCTCCCTCTGAAATCTGTAGGGAAGAATTCTTCCTTCCCTCTTCCTAACTTCCACAGTGGCTGTCGATCTTTGGTGTATCAGTCCAATTCTCTGTCCTCACATGGCATTCTCCCTGTGTCTCTGTCGTCACATGGCCTTCATTGTATTTTATTTATTATTTTTTTAAAAATATGTTTTTATTCATTTTTTAGAATGAGAGGAAGGGAGAGAGAGATAGAATCATTGATGTGAGAGAGAAATATCGATCGGCTGCCTCCTGCACGCCCCCTACTGGGGACTGAGCCCACAACCCAGGCATGTGCCCTGACCAGGAATTGAACCAGGACCTCTTAGTTCATGGGAACTCTCAGTCCATGGGACGATGCTTAATCCACTGTGCCACACCAACCAGGCATGACCTTCATTTTATAAGGAAAATGCTAGTCATTTTGGATTAGGGGACCAACCTACTCAAGTATGACCTCATCTTTTTTTTTTTTTTTTATCCTCACCCGAGTACACTTTTTTGCATTTATCTTCAGACAGAGCCGGACGGAGAGAGGGGGGAAGAGAGAGAGAGAAACATCGATGTGAGAGAGACACATTGACTGGTTGCCACCCACACGACCCCAAGCAGGGCCAGGGACAAACTGCAACCAAGGTACGTGCCCTTAGCGGGAACCGAACCCGGGACTCTCTGGACTGCGGACCGACGCTCTAACCTCTGAGCCAAATTGGCCAGGGCTGACCTCATCTTAATGACTTATGTCTGTGACAATCCTATTTCCTAATAAAGCCACATTTTGAGGTACTGGGGGTTAGGAATTCAACATATTTTTTTTGAGGGGATACAACTCAACCCATAATATTTACATTCCTCTAAATTCTAGGGACAATGGACATCTTTTCACATGTTTACTGGAAATTTGGATCCTTTCTTCTGAAAATCACCCTTCCATATCAGTTGCTCAGTTTTTCATTGGATTATTTGCCATTTTTCTATTTCTTTCACAATCATCTATATTTTTCATGATGAAACTGTTATGTCTGTGGCAAAGGTTTGCTCTCAGCCGGTCACACAGGCTTTAACTTTGGTTTTGGTGTTTGCCTTGATTTCTGTGACACGAAACTCCCCAGGTGGCCCTCTTGCTTCTCTGGCTCAGCATCTGTCCTTCCTCCTTTGCCTCTTCGCTTGAAGTCCTCCCATCTCAGAAATGGCACCATATCCATCTATGCTCGAGCAAGAAATACGAGCGTCTCCTTGGTCTTCCTTCTCCCTTATTCTCCATATCTGACTTATTACCAAGCTACATCAGCTGAACCTTTTAAATACCTGTCAAGTCCATGCGTTTCTCTCCATTTTTCTCACTGGTCTAAGGCACATCATCTCTCACTTAGACACTTGCCAACAGATTCCCTGGTTTCTCTGCATCTTCTCTGCTCTCTCCAATCCATTCTGCCAGGATCTTTTTAAAATATATATTTTTGTTGATTTTTTTTTTTTTTTAGAGAGAGAGGAAGGGAGAGGGAGAGAGAAAGAAACATGGATGTAAGAGCAAAACATCCATCAGCTGCCTCCTGCATGCCCCCTACCAGGATCGAGCCCCAAATCCAGCATGTGCCCTGACTGAAAATCAAACCAGAAACCTTTAGGTGCACAGGGTTATGCCCAACCAACTGAGCAACTGATCCTGTCACAACTTGAAAGGGATGCTTCTTGCACTGAGAATGAAGTCCAAAATTGTTATTGTAGCCACAGGTCCCTGCAAGGTCTGGCCAGCACCACTTTCTCTCTCATGATACTCTCCGAGGCTGTCCAGCAATATCAACCTTCAGAGCCTATCCACCTTGCTCCTATTTCCTGGAGGCCTTTTCACTTGTGGTCCCTTTTCTCTCTCTCCTCTCTCTCTTTTCTTTTTTGTTAATCCTCACTCGAGGATATTTTTCCACTAATTTTTTAGATAGAATGGAAGAGAGGAAGGGAGAGAGAGAGAGAGAGAGAGAGAGAGAGAGAGAGAAAGAGAGAGAGAGAGAGAGAGAGAAACATCTATGTGAGAGAAACATATTGATTGGTTGCCTCCTGCACGACCCTGACTGGGGCCGGGAATCGATCCTGAAACCCTTTGGTCCACAGGCCAATGCTCCAATGGCTGAGCCAAACCAGCCAGGGCATTTCTCTCTTGAAAATTTCTATCCCCACCCCTCTTCCTAAGATACCATATTTCATTGTCTCAAACAAGAATGACCTTTCTTCTCCCCCAAGCCCAAGCTCAGGTAGAGTTCTCCCACCCCACCAGGGTGCAGCTAGATGAACACTGATGTGCACCAGCCCCTGGACTCCAAAATACAACCCACAAGAGGGGTGAAGGTGGGTGCTCCAAGCCTGCTTCATTCCCCTTTTCAGAGGTTACAGAGGTTAATGCCATGGAAGGCAGAAAGTTGTTCCTGACCTTTAGGAAAAGGGCATGTTTGTTATGTTGAGAAATACATGTTCTCTTCCTGCCCTGCCCAAGATCTGATATCAATAACAACAAAAAAGAAAATATTCATTGACAGACTCTTTACTGCTGCTCCTCCCAGACTCTCTGCCTAATATAGAAGATTAATTACCTTTGAAGAGAATTAGAATTGCTGTGGCAGGAATGCATACAACAAAACTGCCAGTGTTCAGCTTTTGCCATTCACAGTGAGCTCTTGAGGCCCATATCACATAAAGTAGCCTTCTTTAGTTTACCTATTTTTTTTTTAAACAAATACTTATTATGCCTCCACTATGAGCTGGGAGCAGTTTGAAGCAGAGTGTGGAGATACAGCAGAGAAAAAGGTGGGATGCCCTCCAAGAACCCACTCCAGTGGAGACAGAAAATCATCAAATAATCAAGTACAGTATAGTCCTGGCTGGTTTGGCTCAGTGGTTAGAGCATTGGCCCTCAGACCAAAGGGTTGCAGGTTCGATTCCCAGTCTATGGCATGTACCTAGGTTGCAGGCTTGATCCCCGGCCCCAGTCAGAGTCATAGGGGAGGCAACCAATCAATGTGTCTCTCTCACATCGATATTTCTCTCTCTCTTCCTCCCTCCCTCCCACTCTATCTAAAAATCAATGGAAGAATATCCTTGGGTGAGGACTGACAACTACAAAAAAGAAGTACAGTATTGAGTTCTATGAAGTATACTGGTATATATGAAGAAAAACAAAGCAGAATAAGGGACAGAGTGGAGGGAGGGGCTATTTTGGGCAGAACGGACAGGGAAGGCCTCTTTGAGAAGGTGGCATTGGAGCGGGTCTCTGAAGGTGGCAAGGAACAAGCATTCCAGGCAAAGGCACCAGCTGGAGAGCGATCCAATATCTGAGAAGGGCAAAGAGGCCAGTGTGACTGGGGTGGCATGAACAAGGGTGAGCACAGTGGGAATGAGCGTGCAAAGTAGCCAGATCCTGCAGGACTTGGACATGGACCTGAAGTTCTATTGTGAGGACTTTGGGACACCAAAAGACAGGAGCCACTTGCTTTGATATATGTTTTGGAAAATTCACTCTGGCTGCTCCATGAAAATAGACTGTAGGGAGGCAAGTGTGGCAGCAGGGACCAGATGAGAAGTTACTGCAGCAAGGACGACAACAGCAGCGGTGAAAGCCATGAGATATGTTGGTTGGGGGTTTGGGTGGATTTTGAAACTACGGTTTTTAGCACTTGGTGATGGGTTGGATAGAGGAGGGTAAAGGAAATAGAGATTTCTAGGGTGACTTCTAGGCTTTTGTCCTAAACAACAGGGTGAATGGCGATGCCATTTACTTGGGGAAGAGTGGATGTATAGGTTCACACCTTCCATTTTGAAGGTCTTTTAAACACCCAAGTGGAGATGTCTACAGGTGATCACATGCACTTGTTGGAGCTCTATAGAGAGGCTGAAGTTGAAGATATAACTGACACTCATTGGCTGAGTGTTCCAAGGTGTGAGATTGTGTTAGATCACCTATGTAGTGAGTTTTAGTAGAGAAAAGAAGGGGTCTAAGGAACATGTAGAGCACAGGACCCCATCATACTCCATGCTGCCCAAAGCCCATGGCTCCCAGGTCACTTCTCATCACCTGGACCCCAACCCTGTATAACTCTGAACATTCCTAATCTGCCCAATCTCACTCCTAGTCTGCTGATTGTTCCCACCTCATCTTGGGAAGCACAGCCTGCCCCCAGCAAAACCCTCTCTATCCCCAACCTCTTTTCTGCTAACTTGACTCTCTCCTGAGGACACTGCTTCCTTTCAGGCCTTAAATGGGGGCTGTTTTATTCTCCAAGATCCATGTACCAAAGAGCTGGAGGTAGGAGTAGCCTCTTCCATGCTCCTCATTGCCTCTGTCTGACCACTGTCCCTGTCTCCTTCCTCAAACCTCTCAACACCTTTGGTGCACAGGCTCTTGAATGATCTCCCTGGTTGCAAGTCACCTGCCTTCCTCTGGGCAATCTACCTCATCCCCAGCCTCCCCCTCCAACTCCACTTCCCAACTTTCTTCTTCATGAATTCTACATCCATGAAGACAATTCATCCAAACCCTAGGCTCTCAGTTCCTTGACCTCTATGCTGCCAAGGCCATCTGCTACCCTTGTCATACCCTGGACCTTGACATAACAAGAACAGTACCACTTTCAGAACTTCCACATCAAACATCCCAGTCTTCAACCTCTACCTCCAACTATATTTCTAGCTCCTTCTTTTATTCTGATATGACAATTCTTTCTTACATTTGGGATCCCTAAGCCACTGGCCCTCCATCTTTTAACTGGTCATCACCTCTTTTCCTATCCTCACATCCCTTCTTACTCATTTTTAAAAATGTTTTTATTGATTTTAGAGAGATGAAGGGGAGGGGAGAGAGAGATGGATGTGAGGGAGAAACATCGATCAGTTGCCTCCCATACATAACCCAACTGGGGATTGAACCCTCAAACTAGGCATGTGCCCTGACTAGGAGTCAAACCTGCAACATTTTGGTGTATGGGATGATGCTCCAACGAACGGAGCCACCAGCCAGGGCCACCGTTTTGATCTGTTCCTTGCTGAACAGTTGAATGTGGCTGGGGAGAAAACAGTCAGTCATGCTGAAGGTTCACACTTTGACTTTATCACACAAAACCCAAGTAGGGCCTCAGTGTTGCTCAGCAACCCACCCCCCGCCCAAAATGCTGGTCCATTTCTTCTCCCGCCTCTCTTAGAGGTAGAACAGTAATCAATACTAAACACAGCCTCCTTCTTGGCACTGATTTTTTAGGCATTTTGTCTGAATGAAGTGGGGAGAGTGTCAGGGCCAAGGAGATCTGAGGAACGTCCACCCACTGTGCTGTGGGAAGGGCTGAGGCACGGAGCCAGAGTTTTGATTGCGCGAGCTGGGTTTTGAGACTACAGAGGTAGCCCCTGAATGGGGAAGGATGTGGTATTTATCCATCAACTGTAGCTTGGAAAGAAAAGAGGTAAAGGATTAGGTTTCACCTGGCCTAGGAAGAGATTATATCTGGGGGTACAGGTGGAGAAAGAGAGTCAGGAGGAGTTTGGTGGGGCCTTCCTGACCCAAGAGAAGAGCAGGAGTTGGAATCCTCTCTGAATGACCGCACTCCACAGGGAGCTAAACCAACTCCTGGGACCATCAGACACCCATCACTTGAGTGAACACTGAGTGCCACCTCTCACCTGTGTCAAGGAAGACTGAGCTATGTGTCTTGCCCTCAGAGGAGGACCTCCTATAGCCAGCTGCCTGCTTGACCATGACTGTCACCCACTCCCATGAGTTCCCACTGGCTTCCCACTGTGATGACCTGTCTCAAAGCCTTGCTCAGTTTATCCAAAATATTCCATGTGAACAGTGATCTTGTCAGCAGCCCACACCACATGTAAGCACTCCCCCAAACAGAGAGAGTCTCTGAACAACTACAGGGCTCATGGTAGTGGAGAGCCCCAGGACTTATTTTTGGTGGGGATCTAGCCAGAACTAGCTCGAGATTATTCCCCTCTGTGGAGACAGCAGTGATACCCATTCCCATTGCCCTAGCTTTTAGGGATCATGCTTTTCCCCAGAGAGTGAGGTAGGCAGGAAAGGCACCAATCCTGTATAATTCTTCCCTCAAGTAGGGTGCGGTAGGGGAACTTTCTAAGCCCTGCCTGGCTCAGTATCTCCTTATTCCACCCACTTAGCTCCATCCTCATTGCCACTTATCTAGGTGTCTGCCTTCCCTCCCAGATTGCTTGCTCACCTTTGGCTTGCTCCCACTCTAATCCATCATTCTAAAACACAGTTCCCATTATGTCACTCTCTTGCTTTCCATCAGGGTTGGCAAACTTCAGCCAAACCTAGCCTGCTGCCTGTTTTTACATAGCTTGTGATCTAAGAATGGTTTTTACATTTTTAAGTGGTTGGAAAAAATTCAAAAGAAGAATAGTATTTAATGACATATAAAAATTATATGAAATTTGGATTAGCCAGGAACATAGCCACACTCATTTGTTTGTGTATTATCTATGGTTTCTTTCATGCTACACCATCAGAGGTGAGAAGTTGCTGCAGGCTTAAACATCTGCTATGCAGCCCTTTACATAAAAAGTTTACTGACCTTGTCCTGGCCGGTTTGGCTCAGTGGTTAGAGCGTCGGCCTGCGGTCCAGAGAGACCCCGGTTCGGTTCCCGCTGGGGGCATGTACTTCGGTTGCAGTTTGTCCCCTGCCCTGGTTGGTCGTGCGGGTGGCAGCCGCTCGATGTGTCACTTTCACGTCGATGTTTCTCTCTCTCTCTCTTCCTCTCTCTCCCTCCCGCTCTATCTGAACAGAAAATGGGGGAATGTTCTCGGGTGAGGATAAAAAAAATAAAAAAAAATAAAAAATAAAAAGTTTACTGACCTCACTCAGCCAGTGTGGCTCAGTGGTTGAGTGTCAACCCCATGTACCAAGAGGTTGCCGATTCCATTCCTGGTCAGGGCACGTGCCCAGGTTGTGGGCCCAATCCCCAGTGGGGGGCATGCAGGAGACAGCCAATCGATGTTCTCTCATCGATGTTTCTCTCTCTCTTTCTTCTTCTCTCTCTAAAATCAATAAAGAAAAAAATTTAAAAAAAAAAGTTTACTGACCTCTCCTTTAGGACACATAGATAGCCCCATTGCCTCCAAAATAAAATCCAGACAGCGAACTCTTTAACATGACCTTGAAAAGTCCTTCATAATCTGTCTCCCAGTTCCACTTCAGGAACGTTGAACTGTTAGCAGTTTCACAAATTCTGAGAGTCCTCCCACCTTTTAAAATGTCCTTGCTCCCCTTCTTTGATTGGCCAATTTATACATATCATTTCAGGCTCTTCCCTGGTGTCACCTCCTCCAGGAAGCCCTCTCTGACCCTCCTCAGGCTGGATGAAATGTCTCTCCCATGAGTTCCCACAGACCCCTCTATCGCATCACCTGCCACTGTGCAGGTCTACAGCACATTAGCTGCTGTGGAGAAGCCAACCAAACTAATGACTTACAATGTCGATTAGGTTAGGCTTCAAGGAGGTTGATGGTGGTCTGCAAGAAAATTCCAGTGGAATTAGGAGCAGAAGCCAGGTTGCTTTGGGGAGCAAGTGATATATGCAGAAACTGAGTAAGCCAGTGTGGAGAACTCTTTCAAACAGTTCTTTGACTTAGGAGAAGAGGCTAATTGCTAGAAAAGGTCACAGGGTGGAGGGAGGGAGGTAGACACGTGAGGATTCTTGTTTGCTCTTGGCCAGGAATCAGTAGAGCGATCACAGAAGCCTGAGAGAGCGTCTAGGAGCCAAAGGTGAAATCTGGGGCATGGGATCTAGCACAGCAGGAGGACTGGCATTAGACAGTGTCAGTCTGTTCGGGCTGCTGGAACCAAGTTCCATAGACTGGGTGGCTTATACACAACAAACATTTATTTCTCACAGTTCTAGAGGCGGGAAGTGCAAGGGCAGATTCGGTGTCTGGTGAAGTGCCTGTTCGGGTTGCAGACTGCCCCACGTGGTGGAAGGGCAAGGGGGCCTCCGGAGCCTCTTTTATAAGGGCACTAATCCCATTCATGCCCTAATCACCTCCCAATGACTCACCTTCCAATACCACCACACTGGGCATTAGGATTTAACATGTGAATTTGTTAATATTTATATTATAAATAGAAATATTCAGACCATAGCAAGTGGGAAAAAGACATGTCTCTCCTTCAGGAGGTGACAAGTGGGTGCAATCAATCAGGTGGGCACCGTGATGGCAGGCTGATGGGAGTGTTCCTGTCGGAAGACTTCCAGTTTGTGTGTAATAGAGGGTGAAGTCAGAGGTTTGAGGACAGTGGAGAGGATTTCTTTTTCTGTATTGATTTTAGAGAGAGAGGAAGGGAGAGGGAGAGAGAGATAGAAACATCGATGAGAGAGAACATCAATTGGCCGCCTCCTGCATGCTCCCAACTGGGGATCAGGCCCACAACCTGGGCAGGTGCCCTGACTGGGAATCGAACCAGTGACCTCTTGGTGCATGGGTCGACGCTCAAGCACGGAGCCACATCGGCTGGGCAAGTGGAGAGGATTTTGAGGAGCCACTGTGGAGGATGACAGGGTAAGCTGATGAGGAAGGCAGAGTAGTGGTGTGCAGTATTGGTGGGTCCAGTACAGTTGATGTCTGTGAATTAATGGCACCAGACTCTGAGGCCACATGATTTTATTCAGCATAGCTCAGAGCCCAGGTGTACAGAGGAGAAGGACAGTCAGGCTGATCCGAGTCAGGGTTTCCAGGCAGGTGCTCAAGAGAAGCGAGGATGTCGTTAAGAGTGGTTGCCCTGGCCGGTTTGGCTCAGCAGTTGGAGAGTCAGCTCTTGAGCTGAAGAGTTTCAGGTTAGATTCCCGGTCAAGGGCATGCACCTCAGTTGTGGGTTTGATCCTGGGTCCCGGTCAGGATCCTGTGGGAGGCAACCAATGGATGTGTCTCTCTTACGCTGATGTTTCTCTCTCCCTGTATCTGAAAAAAATCAATGGAGAAATATCCTCAGGTGAGGATTGAGAGAGAGAGAGAGAGAAAGAGAGAGAGAGAGAGAGAGAGAGAGAGAGAGAGCGGTCAAGGTGAGGAAGGGTGGAATCTGTGCGGGAGGGGAAGGAAGTGAAGACAGGAGGAGTGGAATCAAAGAGCAGCTGGAGGTCAAAGAATAGGAAGCACGAACAGCAAAGGGACAAAGGCTGGGAAGGAGAGGCCACAGTGAGAGAAGGAACTCAGGGCGAATGGCGGCCGAGATGGATGGAAGGTGAAAGGACTCAGGAGAAGGAAGGCAAGGAGCTGAGCAGACAGACACGGACATTAAGACAGCGGAACAAAGGAGGGACTGGGAGGAGAGGAAAGGATTGAGTCTGGGTCTAACGTCAGTGAATGTTCTTGTAGCTGAGAGGCAAATACTCAGAGGAGACAGACAGGGTATTTGACAGACAGCCAAGGAAAAAGGTCTGGAAGAAGCCTTGGGGCTGTTGCAAGAGCGAAAGGAATGAGGAAAAAGAAACAGCCGACAGGAGGGAGCGGGGCTAAGAAGGGGTGACTTCCGAGAAGAGCGAGCTGAGATTTCTGTGGAAAGCCTCCGACTGGTGGCCTGCAGGCCAAACCCTGGTTTGCTTTGCTTGCTCAGAAAATAATTCAACACAAAAAACATCTGGCGGTTCCTCACAAAGATCCAGCTTGCCGGCCTCTTTCTGTTTGTTTGTTTGTTTGTTTGTTTGTTTGTTTCTGAGATATAACTCCTCTACCACAGAATTCATAATTTTCACATGTACAATTCAGTAGTTTTTAGTATATTTGTAAAGTTGTACAACCATCATCATTATCCAATTCTAGAACATGTTCCTCATCCCAAAAAGAAAGCCTGTATCTATAAGCAATCACTCTCTGTTTCCCTTTTTTTTTTTATCCTCATCTGAGGACATTTTTGCATTTATCTTCAGATAGAGGGGGAGGGAGAGAGGAAGGAAGATAGAGAGAGAAACATCGACGTGAGAGAGACACATCGAATGGCTGCCACCCACACAACCCCAACCGGGGCGGGGACAAACTGCGACTGAGGTACGTGCCCTTAGCGGGAACTGAACCTGGGACTCTCTGGTCCAAGGGCCGATGCTCTAACCGCTGAGCCAAACCGGCCAGGGCCCTGTTTCCCCTTTTCCCCCAGCCCCTGGCAACCACTATTTTCTGTCTCTATGGACTTGCTTATTCTGGACATTTTACTTGAACAGAATTATACAATAAGTGGCTTTTTGTGACTGGCTTCTTTCCAAGGTTCATCCACATTGCAGCCCGTATCAGTACCTCATTCCTTTTTATGGCTGAATAATATTCCACTGTGCGGCTATACCACCTGTGCAGACACTCATCCACTGATGGCCTTTCAGGCTGTGTCCCCTATGGGGACGTTATGAACACTGCTGCTATGCACATTCACGTGCAATTTTTTTTTTTTTTTTTTTTATCCTCACCTGAGGACATTTTTTTGTTCAGATAGAGTGGGAGGGAGAGAGAGAGAGAGAGAGAGAGAAACATCGACGTGAAAGGGACACATCGAGTGGCTGCCACCCGCATGACCAACCAGGGCCGGGGACAAACTGCAACCGAGGTACATGCCCTTAGCGGGAACCGAACCCGGGTCTCTCTGTACCGCAGGCCGATGCTCTAACCGCTGAGCCAAACCGGCCAGGGCTCACGTGCAATTTTGTGTGTGAACTTTCTTCAGTTCTCCCTGGTAAATACCTGAGTGGAATTGCTGGGTCAGGTACTAACTCTATGTTGAACCTTCTGAGGCACTGCCAAACTGTTTCCAAGGCGCTGCACTATTTTACATTCCCACCAACAGTGTATGAGGGTTTCTTGCCTCTCCTGAAACTTCTGAAGATCTGGCCACGCTCGGTCCACATTCCCCCATGGAGCTGGGTCAGGGCTCTCCAGCTAGCCAGGTTCTCACCACACACAGTACAGGCACAGGCATTGACCCCTTGCCATTAGCCCTTCACATTCCATGCATTTTCCTTACCTGCCTGGCCCCAGAGTAAACCCTAGACTGGGCCAGGAAAGAGTAAGAGTATGGGTGATTTTTAACCAAAAACTAGCTTTCCAAAGGTCCAAGTAAAAAGGTTTGGAAAGGTGGAAAGCAGGGAGTTGTTAAGACAAAAGGGGAGAAAAGAGATGGCCAGGGGGGCTGGTATTTGGGGCACTGAGGGAGGATTAGAAGTATGGTGGGGTGAGCATCCTTGCCTGGGCCTCTGAGGGATGAAGCCAGGCATCTCCCACTGTGGTCCTGATGGATACGAAGGACCAGGCTTCTGGGCCCTGTAGCTCAGTGACTTAGCAGCTCAAGGGAAATTTGTCTCAATCTAGCTCAGTACTGTCTAATAAAAATAGATTATGAGCCATATATGTTATCAAACTATTTTTATCTTTGCCAATAATTGAATCTAAACGGTATCTGACTGTGGTTTTAATTTAAGTGAGGATAAGCATCTTTTAATATATTTAAGAGCCATGTTACTTTTTCCTCCTGTGAACTCTTACTATTATTATTTTTTAAATCCTCACCAGAGGAACTTTTCCATTTATCTTCAGATAGAGTCGGAGGGAAGAAGGGAGGAAGAGAGAGAGAGAGAAGGAGAGAGAGAAACATCGATGTGAGAGAAACACATTGATTGGTTGCCTCCTGCACGACCTGACCAGAGCTAGGGGCAAGCCGCACCTGAGGTATGTGCCCTTGACCGGAATCGAACCCGAGACTCATTGGTCTGCAGGCCGACGCTCTAACCACTGAGCCAAACCAGCCAGGGCTCCCTGTGAACTCTTTATTCATTTCCCGGGACAGTTTTTTGTTTTTTTTTAAATTTTTTTCCTTTATTGATTTTAGAGAGAGAGGGAGAGAAAGATAGAAACATCGATGAGAGAGAATATCGACTGGCCGCCTCCTGCATGCCCCCACTGGGGATTGGGCCCACAACCTGGGCATGTGTCCTGGCCGGGAATCGAACTGGCGACCTCTTGGTGCATGGGTCAACGCTCAACCACTGAGCCACACCGGCAGGACCCTGGACTGTTTTTCTATAGGATTTTGGTCTTTTGCACTTCGATTTATACAAGTTGTTTTTATGCTATGAAACTTTGTCTCTCATATCTGTTGCATATATTATTGTTTGGTCATCTTTTGATTTAATTTTTTCCATGTAAAATTAAAAAATGTTTATTTTTATTGTGGTCAAAGTTGATGACTTTTTAGTTTTGAGTCATGCTTAAGGAAACCCATCCTACTGCAAGATTATTAAAAAAATTTTTTTAACCTGGTATTTTTATGGTTTCATATTTTAAAAATGTTTTTATTGATTTTTTAGAGAGAGGAAGGGAGAAAGAAAGAGAAACATCGATTATGAGAGAAACATAGATCGGCTGCCTCCTGCATGCCTCCTGCTGGGGATTGAGCCCACAACCCCAGCACGTGCCCCAACTGGGAATTGAACCAGGACCTCTCAGTCCATGGGTTGATGCTCAATCCACTGAGCCACACTGGCAGGCTATGGTTTCATATTTTAGATTAATATCTTTGAGCTGTTTGAAGCTTATTTTAGTGTAAGTAATGAAGGAAAGATACAAATGTGTTTCTTTCCAAATATTCCCTAAACAATTTATTGCACAATGAATTATTTCCTGTGTGTATTTAAATCTGTTTCTGGGCATTCTATTCTATTCTATTCTATTCTATTCTATTCTATTCTATTCTACTCTACTCTACTCTATCCTATTCTATTGATTTGGCCACTCATGTTCCGAAACATAAAGTATTTTCAAATTGTAAACCATAGTTTTACAATGTTTTAATGTCTGGTTGGACTAGCCCCACTACTTAGTCTTCTTTTCAAGAATTTTCTTAGCTCTTAAAAAGTAGCTTTTCTGTTTCTTTTGGGGAACCCATATTAAATTTGTAAATACATTGAGAAATAATTGACATCTTTCTAATATTGATTTCCCTCCTTTTCTTACACAAAGCCAACATACTATGTAATCTATTTCACTTCTTGCTTTTTAAAAAAAGATTTTTAATTGATTTTTAGAGAGAGAAGAAGGGGGAGAGAGAGAGAGAGAAAGAAACATTGACGTGAAAGTGAAACATTGATCGCCTGCACACCCCCTACCAGGGATGGAACCCAAAACCCAGGCATGTGCCCTGGCTGGTAAATCCCACCCCAGGGACTTTGTGCTCCCTCATCACATCTCCATATTCACAGGATTCACGAATTTACCTCCTTTCTTCTCCAGGAGGCCCATCCTGACCACTCAGCTTTCCCAATCTCCTTATCTTACTCATTTTTTTTTTTTTCTGATAGCAATCATCATCTTCTAACAAACTTTATAATTTACTTTTTAAATTATGTTTATGATATGCTTCCTACCACCAGATTGTAAGGGGTTTGTTGTTGTTTGTTTTTGTCTAATTTGTTTACTTGGGTGTATTTGTGGCACTCAGGTTTCTGACACTGAATGAGTAAGCATTCAGTAATAACTGCTGAATGAGTGAATGGATAAATGAATGAATATACAAGTGTATTAGTAAGACAAATCTTTACAACTGGGATTTCTGGATCAAAATGTAAATTTTCCCTTATGTTTTCAAACTAATCATTTTTTTATATATAGTAAGGCTATTGATTTTTGCATGTTAAAATTTTTTTCTTTATTGATTTTATTGATAAAAATCACTGGGCGATTTTTGAATATTAAATCTGTACTTAGACATCTTACTATAGACATCTGAATTCTCTTTGCACTATAGTTTTTTAGTTGAATTTCTTAGGTTTTCTAAGATATTATTGTATCATATCACCAGTAAATAATAATTCTATTTCTTCTTTTTCAATCTTTATACTGCTTTTTGTGTATGTGTGTTTAATTATATTGGTAACTGCTTGGAGCCATTTTCTTTTTATTTATATTTATTGATTTTATTTATTGATTTTAGAGAGAGAGAGAGGGATAAAAACATCAATGAGAGAGAACATCAATTGGCCACCTCCTGCATGCCCCACACTGGGGACTGGGCCCACAACCTGGGCATATGGCCTGACTAGGAATCGAACCAGCGACCTCTTGGTGCATGGGTCGACGCTCAACCACTGAGCCACACCGGCCATGCTGGAGCCATTTTAAATAAAAAGTGATGGCAGTGATGGTAGTGGATAATTTCTTTTGTACTGACTTTAATGAGAACGCTTTTGGTATTCTAGTATTTTATTTGCATATATTGGCTTAAGTTATATCTATGTGTGTCTGTGTTTGTGTGTGTGTGTGTGTGTGTGTATGTGTGTGTGTGAATAATTGTATTTTAAGGATGTATCCTTCCCTTCTTATTGTTAAAGAATTTTCTTTTTAAATCAAGCATGGATTTTTGAATTTTATCAAAATTCATTTTATCAATTACATTTTCAGCATTATGTAATAATCACGTGATTATCACAGCAAATAATATTTATGGTATTTCTGTTACTGAATCATCCTGTCTTTCTGATATGCCCCTACTTGGTTGTTTTAAATAAATTTTTTTTTTTAATTCCTCACCAGAGGATACTTTTCTTTTTTTTCCATTTATCATCAGACAGAGTGGGAGGGAGAGAGAGAGAGAGAGAGAGAGAGAGAGAGGGAATCATCGATGTGATAGAGCCACATTGACTGGTTGCCTCCTGTACAACCTGACCAGGGCCTGGGACGAACAGCAACCAAGATATGTACCCTTGACCGGAATCGAACCTGCGACTCATTGGTTCGAGAGAGGGCCGACGCTCTAACCGCTGAGCTAAACCAGCCAAGGCTGTTTTATATAATTTTTTTATGTGTCGCTGGATTTTATTTGCTAATACTTGGTTTACAATTTTTGCTGTTATATTCATAAATAAGATGGGTCTATAGTATTCCTCTCTTGTGCTATCTTTGACAGATTTGGGTGTTTTTTTTCCTTTATTGATTTTTAGAGAGAGGAAGGGAGAGGGAGAGAGAGATAGAAACATCAATGAGAGAGAACATCAATTGGCCACCTCCCGCATGTCCCCCACTGGGGATAGGGCCCACAACCTGGACCTGGACATGTGTCCTGACTGAGAATTGAACCGGTGACCTCTTGGTGCATGGGTCGATGCTCAACCACTGAGCCACACCGGCTGGGCAGATTTGGGAATTAATATATAATATTTATAAAAGGAATTTGGGAGAGTTGTCCTGGCATAGTGGTTAAGAGGATGAATTCTGGAACTAAACTCACTAGGTTCAAATTTGGATCTGCCACTTACTAATCCTGGACAAGTTATTTAACTTCTTTTGCCTGAGATTTTTAAATCTTTAAAATGAGGATAATTATTTATCTTCTTCAGAAGCATTATTATGACAACTAATTAATCCTACACTTAAAATTGCATCTGTCATAGGAACTCAATACATGTAGGGTATTATTATTATTATTTCTGGGATCTTGAACCATTTGAATGGCATGTTATTCATCGTGTCTTCTTTTTTTTTTTTTTTTTAATTCATCGTGTCTTAAAGTATTGGTTGAATTCACCTGATGACTTGTTTGGACCTGGTGCTTTTTAAAATATTTCATTTGTGAGTGGGAGAATAGCTCTTTGATAACATTTTAATTTTCTTACGTGATATTTGGTCTGGGTAGAATTTAATTGTCTTCAAGGATCAATTTTGAGAATTTATAGTTTCCTAGAAAACCATCCGTTTAATTCAGGATTTCTCATTTATTTGCATAATAATCACAATTCTTTTAAGGTTGTTTTTTTGTTTTGTTTTGTTTTGTTTTGTTTTATAGCTGTGGTTATTTCCTCATTCTCACTTCTTATTTTGTTTGGAATGGTCTTAAGAAGCTATTTTCAATCTTTCAAAAAGTCCAAACCCTACAGGCTTGTACTGTTTAGCAAAATTGTCAAGTTTCCTGCTTTGAGCTAAAATGCTATCAACCAGTGGGGCAATGGTGGTCATCTCCTGTAGATCCCAAATTCTGTTGATAGAGTGGAGTTACAGTTGTTACCAACCTAGAGCAGATGTCCTCTGTAGGTATCATTTTTAAACCACGGATCTGTGGTAAGGTGACAATGGTGGGAAGAACAAAGCATCCTTGGTTAATAACCACGGTCAATACCAACACAGGTATGTTAGGAAATCTCTCTCTAGCTCTTTGCTGCTTTGTGTTAACCCTTATCAGTTTAGACAGAAAAGCTTTAACTTTCTAGTTTAGCAAGAGAAGGGTTCACTGGTTTTGTTCTGGACTGCCTGCAGCTGTTGTTTCTAAAAGTTATAAAAGTTCAGTTGCTATGGCAACTATGTGAGAGCCCCAGGGCGTCTATTAATTTTGAACTGGGAGAATCTGGATGGAGGTGTGGGAGAGTGGAAAGAGCTTGGCATTGGAGATACATATGTGAACAAGACAGATAAAGGCCTAGCAAAAAGAGTCAGGTAGACCTATATTCAACCACCAGCCCTACCTTTTAATAGTTGTGTGATGACGGCAAAGTCACTGCCCTCTCTATCATATGCAGAATGGAGCCACTAACACCTGTTTTGCAGGGTGGTTGAGATAATGTCCATAAGGCTCCTGGATATAGATGAAGTAGGTGCTAGGTAAATGTTGGTTCCTTTCCTCCTAGTCCAACTCAGCCATTGATAGGCTATGTGACTTGGGAGAAGGTGTTTATCTTCTTGGAGGTTCCAGTTCCTCATAGATGATCTCTTAAGTCCCCTCCAGCTCTGGGAGCCATGGGCCCTGAGGGTTAAATATGGAAGCTCTGAGAAGCCAGGTTGGCTGCTCCTGCTCCTTCCTTCCCAACTGGAACAAACCGGAAGTACAGAGAGCAACCCTCTGAGGAGAGCAAGCCCCAGCCACAGGTTTTCCAGGGCAGGGCTGATTTCACACGTGAATTCCCTGCTTGTCAGACCAGATTTCCTGGTTTGGGAAATCCAGTTGTCCTAAACTGATTTGCAGGGGACACATCCCTTGGCTTCTCTGAGCCACTCTTCTCACAGGGGGCAAGTCCTTCACGGGCCGCACAGACTGGGGCCTTGTGCAAAACAGCAGTGAGAGTCACTGACAGTGGGGGTGCCATGGAGCCTGGCGTTAGGTTCTTCACAGAGGTGTTTTTTTGTTTTTTTAAATTGAAGTAAAATTCCCATAACAAAAAGTTAACCATTGAAAAGTATACAGTTCAGTGACAGTTAGTACATTTTCAACCATCACCTCTATCTAGTTCCAAAACATTTTCATCCCCCCAAAAGAGACCCTGTACTCATTAAGTGGTCACTCTCCATTTCCTGTCCTCTTCCCCTGGCAACTACTAATCTGCTTTCCATAGATTTACCTAGTCTTCTGGATATCTTTATGAATGGAATCATAAAATACGTGGTCTTTTGTGCTTCTTTCATTTAATATATACATATTTGTTGTTGTTGTTAATCCTCACCTGAGGATATTTTTCCATTGATTTTTAGATAGAGTGGAAGGGAGGGAGGGAGAGAGAGAGAAATACTGATGTGAGAGAGACATACCAATTGGCCGCCTCCTGCATGATCCCCACTGGGGCCAGGGATCAAACCTGCAACTGAAGTACGTGCCCCTGACTGGGAATCAAACCCTTGACCCTTCAGTCTACGGGCTGATGCTCCAACCTCTGAGCCAAACCGGCCAGGGCTATTTTTTATATTTTTAAAGGATTTTTTGTTGATTTCTTTAGAGAGAGAGGAAGGGAGAGGGAGAGAGAAAGAGAAACATCGATGTGGAAGTGGAACATCCATCAGCTGCCTCCTGTATGCCCCCTACAGGGGATCAAGCCTGAAAACCAGCCATGTGCCCTGACTGGGAATCGAACCAGCAACCTTTGGTGCGAGGGCTCATTTAATATAATGTTTCCGAGGTTCATCCACCTCGTAGCGTGTATTGGTCTTTCGTTCTTTTTTGTGGTTAATATTCAATTGTATGGATATACCACATTTTATAGATCCATTTATTCGTTGATGGATATTTGAGTTGTTTCCACCTTTTGACTGTTGTGAATAGTGCTGTTATGAACATTCTTGTGCAAATATTTGTTTGAATATCTGTTTTCAATTCTTACATGTACTTTTCATTTTGTCAGGCTGGGAGGATCATCCCTGCCCTGCCATTCTCAGCGGCTGGTGTGAGGGTCAAGTATGAGAGCCGAGGGAAAACAGTTCTAGGAGTACTAACAACTCCCATCAGCAGCCTGGATTTGTGTGGATGTCTAACTGACATCTAGATCTGTGTCATGAGCAAGGGATCATCCCTGAAAGGAGTCTCATACGTTTGTGTCTTTCCACAATGCCAGATTTATTAGGGGAGACTGTCCCAAAAAACTAATAGAGTCACATGCAGGTTACACACAGAGAGGGGGAGCTTATGTGATAGAAGTGAGCGGAGCGAGTGTCCAGCACAAAGTCCCGGTCACTGGTGGTGTCTGCAGGTGTAGAGGCAGGCATTGGTCTCAAGCCAGGTGGCTGCAGTGGTGGCACACATCTGGTGGAGTGGAAGTCTAACAGGGCTCCAAGTGACCATGGTACAGCTGAGTTCGAGTATTAGCTGGTTGGAGCTCTGAGTTCTCATAGCCCACCAGGGGCAGAGTTCCCACTTATATCAGTGCCCATATGGAGTCCTTATCCGAGTGCCCAGACTTAGGGTTTTGGGCATTCCAGACTCCTCCTAAGTGGGTTTCCATTACATCCTATTACCTCAGTCTTGACATAGCATTTGACATAACTGTCATAGCTGACAGTGACTCATACTGCATTGTCAAAGGTGTCTAAAAACTCTGCTCTGCTCTGCGCTTGCTCTATACATTTTGAACACATCCCAAATTGAACTTTTGTTGTTGTTGTTGTTAACTCTCACTTGAGGATATTTTTTCCATTGATTTTTAGAGAGAGTGGAAGCAGGGAGAGAGAGAGAGAAACATCGATGTGAAAGAGACACATGGATTGGTTGCTTTCCACATGAGCCCCGTCTAGGGCCAGAGATCAAACTTGCAACCCAGCTATATGCCCTGGACCGGGAATTGAACTCACAAGCCTTTGGTGCGGGGTGAGGTGGTGGGGCAGGGGGGTGCTGATGCTCTAACCACTGAGCCACACCAGGGCCAAAATTGAACTCTTGATCTCCTTCTCAAACCTGTTTTGTTTTGTTTTTTAACCTCACCCGAGGACATTTTTGCATTTATCTTCAGATAGAACAGGAGGGAGAAGGGGAGGAAGAGAGAGAGAAACATCGATGTGAGAGAGACACATCGAGTGGTTGCCACCCACACGACCCCAACCTGGGCCAGGGACAAACTGCAATGGAGGTACGTGCCCTTAGCGGGAACCGAACCCGGGACTCTCTGGTCCATGGGCCGACGCTCTAACCACTGAGCCAAACCGGTCAGGGCCCCAAACCTGTTTCACTTGCAGCCCTGACTATCACAGTTGGTGGCAACTGATTCCTTCCACTTGTTCAGGCTCCACACCCGAGTCATCCTGGACTCCTTTCTTTCCACATTCCGCATCCAACCCTTCAGGAAACCAAGCTGGCTCAACCTTCAAAATGGATCCAGAATCCTACTACTTCTCACCCCACCACTGCTACCACTTGGCACCAGCACATGGTTTCAGCATGTGCTCTCCTGGCTCCTTCCCTTACCCAGTCTATGCTCAACCCTGTAGCCAAGGTTATTTTTTTTTAAATGTAAATTGGGCCCTGGCCGGTTTGGCTCAGCGGTTAGAGCGTCGGCCTGCGGTCCGGAGAGACCCGGGTTCGGTTCCCGCTAAGGGCATGTACTTCGGTTGCAGTTTATCCCCAGCCCTGGTTGGTTGTGCGGGTGGCAGCCACTCGATGTGGCCCTTTCACGTCGATGTTTCTCTCTCTCTCTCTTCCTCTCTCTCCCTCCTACTCTATCTGAGCAAAGAATGAAAAAATGTCCTCGGGTGAGGATAAAAAAAAAAAAAAAAATGTAAATTGGGCCCTGGCTGGTTTGGCTCAGTGGTTAGTGTCGGCCCATGGACCAAAGAGTCTCGGGTTCGATTCCGGTCAAGGGCATGTACCTCTGTTGCAGTTCGGTTCCCAGCCCTGTGCGGGAGGCAGCCAGTCGATGTGTCTCTCTCACATCGATGTTTCTCTCTCCTTCTCTCCCACTCTATCTGAAGATAAATGGAAAAATGTCCTCGGGTGAGGATTTTAAAAAAATAAATAACTAAAAATAAAATGTAAATCGGGTCATATTGTTCTTCTGCTCAAAACCCTGTAGTAACTGTTCTTCACTTAGCCTAAAAGCCAAGTCACAATGGCTGGCAATGCCCTACAGGATCTAGCCACCTTATCTCTGATTTCAGCCTCCCCAGTGCCTGGGGAGCTTTGCACAGGCCTGTCCCTTCTGTGCGAATACTCTTCCTTTAGATTCTGGCAAGTCTGTCTCCCTCACCTCCAGCCTTTGCTCAAATGCCACCCTCTCAGTGAGTGCCTACTATGTCTCCTGACTTAAAATAACACTCCAACTCATCCCCCTGCACTCCTATTCCCAAAATGGTATTTATCACTTTCCAATGTGCTACTTCATTTACTCATTTGTTGTTTACTGTCTCTCACCTCTGCCTGAATGTAAACTCCATAAGGGGAGGGGTCTTGGTGTGTTTTGTTCAGTGATCTGGTCCAAGTGCCTGGCACATAGTAGGTGCTTCATGCATATTTGTTAAATTAGTAAACAGTACTAATAACAATAGTGACCATTTATTCAGCCTATTATGAGCCACATTCTCTACAAAGGTCCCACATAAATTTCATAAACAAGGCAGAATTTTTTGCTTCCATTTTACACTTGGGAAACTGGACTCAGAACATTTTAGGCAACTTACCCCAACTCACACAGCACACGGCAGAGAAAGGATGTGAAGCCACGTCTGTCTGCTGGACTTTGGAACTCTTGCTCTTTTCTGTTTTGCCTTGTGGTCACTGCAGCTATATTTAACATTGTTCATTCGTTCATTCATTCAATATTTCCCAGGCCTCCTGCACCTCTCTCGCACTGAAATGCTAGGGCTGTACTGCAGACTGAGGATCACACATAGATGGGTCACCGATCATGCCAGGAGGAGCTCAGGTCCCACAGCCTTGACAACAATGCCTCCGGGGCCTTTGTAAACGTGAACAAGGGGGCTCCTGCTCCCCAGCAGCTCCTCATTAGCTCCACTAAATGGAAATCCATCGGAACTGATAACCCTCATTTATAGTAGAAACAAAACAGCTCCCATGGTGTGACCCCTGGCCCGAGGCTGAGTGAGGCTGAGGGTGCGCCCCCCACGGCATCCTGCACCTTGCCAGGTTAACAGACCCAAGGAGGGAAGCCGTGGGTGTGGGTGCAGGCCCAGAGCAAAGCAAACAGGGCAAGTGCAGGCTGAGAGGCGGGAAGATTAGGAGGAAGTGTGGGTGAGGGGGAGTGTTAGGTCTGGAGCAATCGCGATTGCCAAATGGGGAAGACACCAGCCCCAGAGAAAGGGCCCCATCCTCCAGCTCCCTTTCCTCCCCAGCCCAGAACTCTGCACTCTGTCCCTCTTCTTGGCTGTTTGCTGCGATTCACCCCCTTTACCCCTGCACCTCCCAAGGAAAGGGGGAAACAACTCAGCCAACTAACCCTCAACTGCCTTGGTGCTTCACTTTGTACAAAGTTGCTGAACAGCTGGTATTCGGGTTTGGGGTTTGATTAAACACACACCCTTGATCATGCAATCTGGGTAGCTTTTCTTTCATGTTTCATTTAGTCTGCATACATTTATGAAAGCTTCCCCTGTGCCCGACCCTCTGCCAGGCGCTAGGGACCTGAGGCACTTGGAATCTGCTGGAGAAGCTAGAAAGGCCAGGGAAACCACTTTGCAGCTATGGGAGGTGCCAGAGGCTCTGGGGTCCCAGAGAAGTCCCAGATGCAGCCTGGAAGGCAGGACACTGCCCAGAGAAAGATGTACATGACAATAATGTAACGATGATCAAATGAGACCCCAGGCTCTGAAGAGGCCTGGAGGCGACTGGCCAGCAGAATAAATTTCTGTCCTTGAAACTGTATGACTGGGAAGTAGAAAGGGTACACCCATTATACAGAGGAGCAAACTGAGTCACAGAGGTGAGTTTGCTCACTCCCCTAGACTGCAGGCGGCTTTGGACATAGGAAATCAGGCTTAAATTCACATCTATAGCACGTGGGGTATGAAAAATTTGTAAAAAGTATACAGTGTCAGAATATTTATTGGTTGAGTTTTATGATCCACATTTTATAAAGTGCATATATGTTTTTTAATCCTTACTCTGGGATATTTTCCCATTGATTTTCAGATAGAGTGGGAGGGAGAGAGGGAGGGAGGGAGAGAGAGAGAGAGAAACACCAATGAGAGAGACACATCGATTGCTTGCCTCCTGCATGACCCCGACCAGGGGCAGGGATCGAATTGAACCAAAACCGAGGTATGTGCCCTTGATCGGAATTGAACCCGCAACTGTTTGGTCCGTGGGCCAATGCTCCAACTGCTGAGCCAAACCAGCCAGGGCCATATATTTTTTTAAAGACTGACACCAGCAGACTACAAAATGTTAATAGTTGTTCTAAGTTGTGGATTGCAAAATTTTATTTTATTTTAAATATTTTCCCCTTTATTAATTTTAGAGAGAGAGAGAGATAGAAATATCAATGAGAGAGAACATCGATTGGTCACCTCCTGCATGCCCCCCACTGGGGATTGGGCCCACAACCTGGGCATGTGTCTTGACCAGGAATCGAACCGGTGACCTCTTGGTTCATGAGTCAACACTTAACCACTGGGCCACACCAGCGGGACAAGATTACAGACTTTTAAACAACTTTACAATGTAGAATATTGGATGTACATGGGAAAATAGACAGAATAGGATAATGAGCTTTCATCAACCCACTAATCAATCCATGCCTGACATGCCACATCCACACCTCTGTGATGTATTTCATGGCAGTAAGTCCTACACAGCAATCATTTCTTCTCTAAATATTGCAGTGTGTGCCTTGGCCAGTGCGGTTTAGTTGGTTGGAGTGTGTCCCGTGCACCGAAAGGTTGCAGGTTTGATCCCTGATCAGGGCACATACCTAGGTTTCAGGTTTGATCCCCCGTCGGGGCGCATATGGGAGGCAACTGATTGATGTTTCTCCCTCACATCGACGTTTCTCTCTCTCTAAAAGCAATAAGTATGTCCTAGGGTGAGGATTAAAATAAATAAATAAATGAATAAATAAATAAATAATAAATAAATATCTCAGTATGTATCTCTCAAAAGAAAGCCTTTTTAAAAACATATACATAACCACAATGTCATTACAACTAAAAGATGTATAATTATTCCTAATATTACCAAATGACCAGTAAATGGTCAAATTTCCGATAGTCTCATAAAGACACAGATGTTTCCATTCTACAGTTTAAAAAATAAAATCAGGATAAAAATAAGGACCGCCCTGTGCAATTAGCTGATATGTCTATTAGGTCTCTTTTATCCATAGTTTCCTGCTCCCTCTCTTTTTATTTTCTTTGCAAACACATCATTTATTCTATCTCATCCCACAGTTTAGATTTTGGTGATTGCATCCCTGTGGTATAATTTAACAAGTTTCTCTGTCCTTTGTATTTCTTGTAAACTGATAGTTTAATCTATAGCCTGATTAGATTCAGATTACAGTTTTTTTTTGTGTGTTTTTTTAAAGACAAATTCATAGGAAGTGTTGCGTGATTTCATTAGGAAGCAAATAATATCTGGCTGTCTTTCTTTGTGCGACATAAATGGCCACTGTTGTTCAATACTTAGATCCCTGAATTCATGAGGTGTTGCAAGATGAAAATCATTGAATTTGCTCATTCTCTCTCTGCTATTAGCTGGAATACTTCTTTGAAGGGAAAATTCCCCAAATCACCAATTTGATTCCTCTGACTTACATAAAGGAAGGGCGGGATAAGTGTTTCATTCTTGCCTTTGATTTACCAGTCTTCAAGATAATGAGTTGGTTCTCCAGCACCCACCAATGGCGACAAATCCAGTTTTTTAAAAAAGTATTATTTTTATATCATTGTGGATTTAAACTTACAGATTTAAACATTTGATGTACTTTATAGCCTATTACAATTATTTATTTATTTTTTTAAATCCTCAACCGAGGATATTTTTCTATTTATCTCCAGATAGAGAAAGAGGGAGAGAAAGGGAGAGAGAGAAACATCGACGTGAGAGGGACACATCGACTGGTTGCCACCCACACGACCCTGACCAGGGCCAGGGACAAGCTGCAACCGAGGTACGTGCCCTTGGCCGTAATTGAACCCGCGACTCATTGGTCCACAGGCCGTCACTGTACTGCTGAGCCAAACTGGCCAGGGCCTATTACAGTTACTATTATTGATGTTCAAATTCTGCCATCTTTGGTCTGTGGAAATCCCTTCAACTTGGGTCCTAAGTCCTTTGGACACAATCCTATGAGTCTTAACAGCTTCTTTCTAGCTGATGTTTCCAGATGTTCCAGACTCTACTTGTGTTCTGCCCAGGACCTGGAATCAGCCATTCTCTAAGGAGCCCTAGATCCTTTTAGAGGGAAATAGCTGGGTGCTAGGGTTATAATCGGCTTTTTAAAAAAACTTTTTATTTTGAAATAATTTTAGACTTACAGAAAAGTTGCAAAAATAGCACTGAGAGTTCCCGTAGATCCTCTTACCCAGCTTCCTCTCAGGTTAACATCTTACATAACCATACATAGTAAAATTATCAAAACCAAGAAAATAACATTGGTCTAGTACTGTTTGCTAAACTACAGACTTCTTGCCCTGGCCGGTTTGGCTCAGCGCTTAGAGCATTGGCCTGCGGTCCAGAGAGACCCGGGTTCGGTTCCCGCTAAGGGTGTGTACCTCGGTTGCAGTTTGTCCCCAGCCCTGGTTGGTCGTGCGGGTGGCAGCCACTTGATGTGTCCCTTTCACGTCGATGTTTCTCTCTCTCTCTTCCTCTCTCTCCTTCCCACTCTATCTGAACAAAAAATGAAAAAATGCCCTCCGGTGAGGATAAAAAATAAATAAATAAACTATAGACTTTATTCAGATTTCACCAATTTTTCCATTAATATCCTTTTTGTTGTTATTGTTCTAGGATCCAATCCAGGATTCCCACACTGAATTTCCTTATATTTCCTTCGTCCCCTCTAATTTGTAACAGTTCCTTAGTCTTTCCTTATCTTTCATGACCTTGACACATTTAAAGAGTACTGGTCAGGTGTTTTGTAGAATATCCTTCAGTTTGGCTTTATTTCACGTCTTCTCATGAGTAGACTGAGGTTATGTCTTCCGGGGGAAAAATAACCCAGATTTGCCCCTCTTCTGGGTGCATCAGGGCACATGACGTTAACTTGTCTTATTCCAGGATGTTAACCTAATCACTTGGTTAAGATGGTGTCTGCCAGGTTTCTCCACTGTCCAATTATTATTTTTTCCTATGTAGTTAATAAATATTTTTGGGAGGAGATTTTCAGATGATACAAATATTGTTTCTCCTCAAACTTCTGCCCACTGATTTTGGCCTTGATTGCTGGATCTTGCCTGTAACAATTATTATTATGGTGTTCCTATGGTGAGTTTCTATTTCCCTCTCTCATTCCGCATTTATTAATTAGAACCCTTCTTTAAGAAAGAGATGTTCCGGGCCCGGCCAGTGTAGCTCAGTGGTTGAGCGATGACCCATGCACCATGAGGTCACCAGTTCGATTCCTGGTCAGGGCACATGCCCAGGTTGTGGGCCAAATCCCCAGTGGGGGCATGCAGGAGGCAACCAATCGATGTTCTCTCTCATCGATGTTTCTATCTCCCTCTCCCTTCCTCTCTCTCTAAAATCAATAAAAAAATAAATAAATAAAATCTAAAAAAATAAAAAATAAAAAGAAAGAGATGTTCCTTCCTCCCAACCCCTACTTATTTATTCATATCAGTATGGATTTGTGGATATTTTATTCTATGGATTATAATCCAGTACTGCTGTTAGTATAATAGGCTTTGAATAAATGTTTCTGGAAGAAAGGAAGGCAAGCAGGGAAGGAGAAAGAAGAGAAGAGATTAGAGGTGGAACTTGTCTGTCTTATTTATATTCAATAAATCTTTATCGGAACACACTATACAGGTCAGCAAAGTGTCCCAGTCCATCTATGTGCTGGTGGGAGTGACTTTTCTACAAAGCAAATCTGAATCGGTTAGGGGCACCCCGCTGCCCTGGAAGCCCCTGGGGGGGCTGGTTCAGAGTCTGATAGGCCACTCTGTCTCCTCAACACTTAGCCTGGCTAGGGCCTTCACAGTATATGCTGGTTCCTTTAAGTCAGATCCGTCCTCCTGTGCCTAGAGCCCTGCAAAGTTTCCCTCTCACTCAGTGGAAGAGCTGAAGGCCTTACAATGGTCTCAGGGACTTCTACTCTGAGGCCCACTCCTATCTCCCTGTCCTCTTCTCCTCTCTGCCCCTCCTTCAGTCACCCTGGCTCTGAGCCTTGGAGGCAGGGTCTTTGCATTTCCCCTAGATGTCTGTGTGACTTCCCAGTCCCTCTCTTCCTTCAGGTCTTTTCTTTTTTTTCCTTTATTGATTTTTTTTTTTTCAGAGAGAGAAGAAGTGAGAGGGAGAGAGAGATAGAAATACCCATGAGAGAGAACATTGATTGGCCGCCTCCTGCATGCCCCCCACTGGGGATCGGGCCCACAACCTGGGCATGTGTCCTGACTGGGAATCAAACTGGTGACCTCTTGGTGCATGTGTCATGCTCAACCACTAAGCCACACCAGCGGGACCTCCTTCAGGTCTCAAATGTCACCCTTCTCAGTGAGAATGTCCCTGACCACCTCACCCCAAACGACCACTTTCCCACACTGCCTAATTCTTTTCCTCTGTAGCACTATATATTTTTTCCTATTTGTTTTTTCATTTTTGTCTTCTTCCACTGGAATCTAGGCTCCAGGAAAAGCAGTTACTTTCTGTGTTGCAAATCTGACCTTTCTCTAGGGTTAAAAATTGTTCAAAGGCTTAAAAGACTCACCCAGCACTCTTTTTGCAAAGGAGACCAAGCCTAGAGCTTGCTATCGGGGCCCAGAGCTATCCTGGTCAGCCAAATGGAGATGTAGCCAGGTTAGAACTTGAACGAACTTTTTGCCTCTCTGTGTTGTCCTAGGTGGGCCCTGCATTCACTGCCTGCAGACTAATGGACATGATGCCCTCCAAGCTCCAGCCCTGCCCAGCCCCAAGCTTCTTTTCTCATCTCTTCATTCCGACCTGGTCCCTCCCCCAGCTCACCTTGTCTTTTTTTTTTTTTTTTTAATCCTCACCTGAGGATATTTTTCCATTTATCTTCAGATAGAGTAGGAGGGAGAGAGAGGGAGGGAGGAAGAAAGGGAGGGAGAGGAAGAGGGAGAGGGAAAGGGAGGGAAGGAGGGAAGGAGGGAGGGAGGGAGAGGTAGAGGGAGAGAGACAGACAGACAAACAGACAGACGTGAGAGAGAAACATCGACTGGCTGCCTCCCACACGACCCAGACCAGGGCCAGGGACCGAACCACAACCGAGGTATGTACCCTTGACTGGAATTGAACCCGAGACTCTTTGGTCTGCGGGCCGACACTAACTGCTGAGCCAAACCAACCAGTGCTCACCTTGTCTTTTTGAGCGTTTCAGAGACACTGAGCTCACCACATCTTTACAGTGGGCATTACTGGACTGGACAGTGGCTCTCTTCCTGTGCATTTGCTGCTAGACCACCAGCTCCAGGAGGTGGGGAGGGGTCAGCTTTGCTCCTGGTTGACTCCCCAGCTCCCAGCACAGCCTCCAGCTAAGAGAAAGAGGTTGAAGAAATACTTGTTGAGTAAATGGATGCTGTAGTGGGAAAGAGTGGAGAAGTTATGATAGCCGTCAAGGTGAAAATGAAAGTGGTCTGCTCTGGGTCAGTGATAGTTTTGGGGGGCTGGAGCAGGTGAGGGAGAGAAAGGAGTCCAGATGGGAGAGGATTTGCAGAGGTAGAATTTAGATATTTGTTCTTAAAGGGGAAAAAAAACCACAGTATGGCCAGTCCACATTCTATTTGTCCCAAAGTGGTAACTTGCTAGTGGCAAATTACTTGGAGCCGCTTAAGGGTTCTGTACAGATGCACAATTACTTTATGATAGACATTGTTCTGACATTTTGTATTTTGTATTTTTTTTTATCCTCACCTGAGGACACCTTTCCATTTTTTGTTCAGATAGAGTGGGAGGGAGAGAGAGGAAGAGAGAGAGAGAGAGAGAGACAGAGAGAGAGAGAGAGAGAGAGAGAGAGAGAAACATCGATGCGAAAGGGACACATTGAGTGGCTGCCTCCCGCACGACCCAACCAGGGCCGGGGACAAACCGCAACCGAGATATGTGCCCTCAGCCGGAACCGAACCCGGGTCTCTCTGGACCACAAGCCGATGCTCTAACCGCTGAGCCAAAGCGGCCAGGGCTGACATTTTGTGTTTTAGAAATTGCCTCAGTCTGAAGGTAATAGAGGCCTGGGCCTGGTCTGGAGGGCCCCCTCAGCCTTGGGCCAGCCCATTTAGCTGACCCCCATCACTTCCCTGGATACTGAGGAAATGTGGCCACCTTGGGGATGCCTGAACCTCTCAGGCCAGGTATGTGCACACATGGCTGATAGTCCCCCTACAAAATCAGTTGCAGTGACAGGGCTGTTGCCATGGTAACGAGGTAGATTTTACAGGTTCCCTCAAACTCTGCTTCTAAACCACACTGGGAGGGAGAGAAGGCCAGTGTATCACCAGGTGGCCTGTGGCCCCTGCAAGCTGGTGAGCCGAGAAAAGGCCCACTTTTTATCCTAAAGTCAAATCATGGTGGAGTGCGACAATTTACGTTCAAATCTCAAATCTTTTCTGTCCTCACAAGTTACTGAACTTCTCTGTGCCTCATTTTCCTTAGCTGCAAAATGGAAATATAAGAATTAAATGAGATTATACATAGAAAGCCCCTTGCACATGTGGGTAAATGTTAGCTAATATTAAGTCACCTCAGCCACACACCTCTCCCCTGTCCTTTGCAGAAGTTTGACAGGAAACCCAGAGGTGTTTTTACACAGCAAAGCCACACTGAGGTGCAGGACAGTTTTCTGGGATGGCCACAACAGCCAGCCTGAGATAAGCGAGGGAGGGGAAGGTGGTCTTCTCACACGGGCTTCAGCAGCTCCCTGTGGCCAGCCAGGGGTTTCCTCGGCCCTCGTGTGGCCTCTGGTCTTCTCAGCTGATGTTGGGTGGGAGTGCAACTACATTATGATTATTTGCTTGAGGTGAATTTTGGAAACTCATTGGAGACCAACCACTGGAACAAGCTAGTCCCACCTGCACCCCATCATTCATTTATTTTTTAATGAACTGGACTCATTCAACATATATGTGCTGGACATTAGGGAGTCCATTTGTAATAAGACAGTCTTGCCCTCAAGGATCTCACAGTCCTTGCAGATGAACCAGAAGAGCAAACAGGTGATTACCGCCTGGCAGCATCCGGGCCATTGGGCCCTGCCTGGGGAGGCAGGTGAAGCAGTGTCACCCCAGGTGGAGGCCCTGCTGTAAAAGACAAGGAAGCAAGAACTGTTCAGTTCAGCTACATCTTAACACCTGCAGTGGCAGGAAAACAGGCTAAAAATGTGACCCAGAACCTTATAAGCCACCTGGAGGAGTGTGGATTTTACTCAGAGGGCAAAGGGCCCACTCTCTAGAGGTTTTAAGGATGTAATCTGTTTTTTGGGGGTGAAGTTGCAGGATAGGGATGGATTAAAAAGGGAGAACTAGCCCTGGCCGGTTTGGCTCAGTGGTTAGAGTGTTGGCCTGCAGACCAATGAGTCGTGGGTTCGATTCCAGTCAAGGGCACGTACCTCGGTTGCGGTTCGTCCCCAGCCCTGGTCTGGTCATGCGGGAGGCAACCACTCAATGTGGCTCTATCACATCGATGTTTCTCTCTGTCTCTCTCTCTCCCTCCCTCCCACTCTATGTGATGATAAACAGAAAAGTATCCTCGGGTGAGGAATTAAAAAAAAAAAAAAGAACTAGCCCTGGCTGGTTTGGCTCAGCGGTTAGAGCGTCGGCCTGCGGTCCAGAGAGACCCGGGTTCGGTTCCCGCTAGGGGTATGTACCTCGGTTGCAGTTTGTCCCCGGCCCTGGTTGGTCGTGAGGGTTGCAGCCACTCGATGTGTCCCTTTCGCGTCGATGTTTCTCTCTCTCTCTCTCTCTCTCTCTCTCTCTTCCTCTCTCCCTCCCACTCTATCTGAACAAAAAATGAAAAAAAAATGTCCTCGGGTGAGGATAAAAAAAAAAAAAAAAGAAAAGAACTAACCCAGCTGGTGTGGCTCAGCGGTTGAGCATCAACACATGCACCACGAGGTCACCGGTTCGATTCCCGGTCAGGGCACATCGATGTTTCTTTCTCTCTCCCCCTTTCTTCCTCCCTTCCACTCATTCTAAAAATCAATGGAAATTTATCCTCAGATGAGGATTAACTAAAAAAAAAAAAAAAAAAAAAAAAAAAGCGGAGAGCCCTGGCTGATTTGGCTCAGCGGTTAGAGCGTCGGCCCTCGGATCAATGAGTCGCAGGTTCGATTCCAGTCAAGGGCACGTACCTCGATTGTGGTTCGTCCCCGGCCTTGGTCGGCTCATGCAAGAGGCAACCAGTCGACGTGGCTCTATCACATTGATGTTTCTCTCTGTCTCTCTCTCTCCCTCCCTCCCTTGCACTCTAATGATAAATAGAAAAATATCCTCGGGTGAGGAATAAAAAACAAAAAAAGGGAGAACTGGCAGTTGGGGTTGGTTGGGGGGATGCGCTGTGTGGTGATCCGAGGACAAATGGTGAGACCTGGATAGATTTGAGGGACATTTAGGGGTGGCTGAGCGGACGGTCCTGCGAGCTTCCAGAATGATAGTCCAGCCCCTGTGCTGACTCTGCCCCTTGCACTGGGAGTGCCAGGCTGCTCAGCTGCCACTGGCGTTGTGCAAGCCCAGCAGGGCAGGAAGGGAAGCCCATTGCCTTCAGTCTATCCAACACCAGGGTCCGGCCTGGGCTTGGCTGAACTGCCTGAGTGATTTGGCTATGTCCCCTCTTACATGAGAGCATGAATTTAGAACTTGGCATAGAACCTAGAACAGCAGAGACACTCCGTAAACGGTAGCTGGGATTATTAATTTGCTCTGGCTCTGTGGGGAGCACTCAGAGGGAGACAAAAGAAGACCTCCATTCACTCAATATTCGCCCACAGAACGCCTGGGACAGGCCCTGGATGGGACTAACTAAGCCATAGTGTTAAAACTGCATCAGGCACTCAGCACCACAGGACTTAGGAAAGTTGGGGAGAAAGGGGTTCCCTTCAGAACTCTTCAATGCAGAGGTGGCAAAAAAGGATCATTTGGAGCCTACAGAAGGGTCAGAGTTCGTCTTCTCAACGTCTAACCTGAGTATCTCACCACCATTTGGAAGGAACACCAAGTGTTTGGGCCACACGGCTTTTTACAAAACATGTCAGGGAACAAATATTCCTGACACACCGAAGGGCGAAGGGCTCAGGGCAGGACAGGGCCCCTGGCGGGCTGGCTTCCAGCAGCTTCCAGGGCCTACTTCCTGGTCCAAAGGAAAGAGTCAGGTCTTTTATTGGCTTCTCCAGGCCCAGTCTGCTGCCTTCATCACAGCAGCCTCCGCCCAGCACAGGCCTGGTGCCAGAAGCCTCAGACTATTTCATGGGAGGAAGGAATGAAAACCCGTGTGACTGGGTTTGTCCCACACTGAAGTGTGTTATGGCACGTTTGTGGCGTGCATTTCCTTCAGGAGCAAAGAGCCTGGGAGGTTTCTTCCCAGCACTGCAGTTGCCAAGCAAAAATGCTCTATTTTGAACTGCCACTCCCATTATACAGTTGAGGAACTGAGGCACAGAGATGCGATTTGCTGAGGTCACACAGGTCCTGCCCCTAAATCAGTGTACTGTCTACTCTGTCCCTGTGCCTTTGACCCAGTACCCCGATATTGAGGTAGGGGTAGGTTCATCAGTTCTGTAGTTGGAAGGAATAAATGTCTCAACCATGCAGCCCAGGTCTCCATCACCTGGCCTTCTGCTTTGCGTGTTTCCTGGCTGCAACCACCACCACCACAGTTCCATGGCCTCTGCCTGAGTCCCCTGCTCTCCAATGCTGCGCCCAGCACCCAGCTCTGAAATGCTAGTGGGTGGTAATGAGCCCAACTAGAAACCGCCGACACACACTAGGTCTGCCTTGGCTTTGCAGTCGGGCCCCCATGGTCACACCTGTCTCCGGACCGTGACCTGGCTGGAGTTGGGACTACGGCGCCATTTACGGAGGCGGCGCGTAAAGGGAACGCTACCGCAGCTCAGCTTGGGACGCGATTGTTTTTAAATAAACAAGTGTTGTCTCCGGACGCCAAGGGCTTCCGCCCCGCCAAAGGCACGGGTGGGACCTGAAAAGGGAACTATATCGGAGATGTGGGGGAGGAAAAAAAAACCGAACTGGTTTCATTTACACAGACCCAGAGACACAAAGGCAGCCGCTCTCGGGGGGCAGGGGCGCACGTCTCGGCGCGGGGAGGCGGCGCTGACATTCCGCAGCGCGTCTGCATCGCGTCCTCGGGCCGGGCCGCGGGCGCCCAGGGGACTTCCGCAAACCGGGACGATCTGGGCGGCCGGGGCCGGCTGGGACCGGCCACACCCAGACACCTGGGCCCGGCGCGCTGGCGTCCTGGGGACGGAGGAGCCAGGTCCCGGGTGCAGCAACCGGGCGGCACCGCCCTCCCAGCCCCGGGGCAGGCTAGCCCACCCTGCCCTCGGGCCCTTCTCTTTCTAACCTTTGTTACGGCTTAAACTTCTGAGCCTCTCCGCCCATCCGCGCACACCCCAGGGTTCTGTCTGGACATCGACACTGAATTTGCGCTGATCCTCTTCTCCAGCCCGCAGCCACAGTGCTAATCCGGCCTGGGAGCTGCGAGTCTCCTGCCCGCTGTGGGGGCAGGGGGAAAAGGCGCCTGGGGTCCCCGCGGCTGCACGTGCGGGCCCCTGCCGGCGCGGGGCTCTGGCTGGGGGCGCTGCGTTCTCCCGCTGGCACAAAGGTGTCCTGGGCGCCGGAGCCGAGGTAATGAGCCCGACTAGAAAACCCCTCGGCCTGCCCTGTGGAGCGCCGGAGTGATTAGCTCTCAGTGCCACACTAATAGTTGTTAATAATTGTAAGCCGTCACCAAATTGTCACCGTTGCGGGTCACCGTAACTAGGTATGAATTTAAGAACCCGATAAAAGAGTTCAGTCCACAAAGCCAGTTACAGAGGAGTTTTGATCTCGGGTATTCTGTTTAATTTTATTATAGAGAATTTTGAACATAAATGAAAGTCACGACGGTAAAATGAGCCCCCAGCTGCGCATCACGCACATACAATTATCAACTCACCACAGTCTGGTTTTGTCTATCCTTCCCTCCCCAAGCGCCCCTCCCTATTATTGTGAAACAAATCCCTGGCATCAGGCCATGTTCCAGTTTGCCCCCTGAAACAATCACTGGGTTTTGATGAAAAGCCCATTGTTTAGAAAACTTTCTTTTAAAGCTGAGCAGATTAACATGTTAAGGAGTGGAGATAAAGTCGTTGATAGGAGTGGAGATGAAGATAAAAAAGATAAAAGCAGTGAAAGGCATGGAAAGACTAAAATGAGGGATAAAAGCGCTGGTAATGCTTTCTGGGACATCAGGTTGCCCAGGTGAAACCTTGAGCAGAGCAGAACCAGTGTGTAGCCAACTGGTGAGAAGAGATGAGATTCAGGCACTAACTGAAGGTGGAAGTGACCAGATTTGCTGATGGATTGGGGGGCGGGGTGAGGGAAAGAGAAGCTTCAAGGATAGGAAACTGTGGATGGCAGTGCTTTCAAATGTCTGTGATGGGGAAGCCTGGGGAAGGAGCAGAGCTGAGAAAATGAGGGGCATTGAAATAGGGTTTGGCGGTGTTAGAGCATGGCTGCCATTTAGATATCCAAGTGGAAATATCACAAAGGTGGGTGTTTAAAGAGAATTCTCAGAGGTGAGAGCAGGACTAGAGATATACCTCCAGGAGTTGAGAGCATGTTTGTATTCAGAATCAGAGGTTCAGTCACTGGAGTGGATGTGGGTAGTGGCCAGTGAAGTTGGAGGGAAACCAGGAGAGTGTGGGCTCTTAGAAGTCAAGGGAAGAAAGTGTTCCAAGAAAGAGAGAGGGACCAACGGTGTGAAATGCCACTGAGAGGTCAAGGAAGAAAAGGACAAAAGAAGTGACCATTGGCCCTGGCCGGTTTGGCTCAGCAGTTAGAGTGTTGGCCTGCGGACCAAAGAGTGCAGGTTCAATTCCAGCCAAGGGCACATACCTCGGTTGTGGTTTGTCCCCAGCCCGGTTGGGGTCGTGCAGGTGGCAACCAGTCGATGTGTCTCTCTCACATCGATGTTTCTCTCTCTCTCTCTCTCTCTCTCTCTCTCTTTCTCTCTCTCTCTCTCTCTCTCTCTCTCTCCCCCTCCCACTCTGTCTGAAGGTAAATGTAAAAATATCCTTGGGTGAAGATTAAAAAAAAGAAGAAGTGACCATTGGATTTAGTAACATGGACACCCTTGGCAAGAGCAATTTCAAAACGGTGACAACTGAAAGCCAAACCTGAGAGAGTTGAGGAGAGAATAGTAGTGAGCCAGTGATAGATTAATCTTTGAAGAAATTTTGATGTGAAGAGAAACTAATGAGGCCGAAGAGGGCATAAGGTCTCAAGGCACATTTTGAAACAAAACAAAAACAATCTTTTTTTTTTTTTTTTGGTATGTGCCCCTAGCGGGAACCGAACCCAGGACTCTCTGGTCCGCAGGCCAACGCTCCAACCGCTGAGCCAAACTGGCCAGGGCCAAAATTAGTCTTTAAAAAATATATATATTTTTATTGATCTTAGAGAGAGAGAGATAGAAACATCAATGAGAGAGAAACATCAATCGGCTGCCTCCTGCATGTCCCCCACTGGGGACCAAACCTGCAACCTGGGCGCATGCCCTGACCAGGAATCCAACCAGAGACCTCTCAGTGCATGAATGATGCTCAGCCAACTGAGCCACACTGGCCAGGGCAACAAAAACAATCTTTTAATATGGAAAAGCAAAAACTTACACAAAAGTAGAGAGAATAGTCCTGGCCAGTTTGGCTCAGCGGTTAGAGCGTCGGCCTGTGGACCAGAGAGTCCCGGGTTCGGTTTCCACTAAGGGCAAGTACCTCGGTTGCGGTTCGTCCCCGGCCCCGGTTGGGGCCGTGCGGGTGGCAACCAGTAGATGTGTCTCTCTCATATCGATATTTCTCTCTCTCTCTCTCTCTCTTTCTCCCTCTTTCCCTCCTGCTCTACCTGCACTATCTGAAGATAAATGCGAAAATGTCCTTGGGTGAGGATAAAAAAAAAAAAGTAGAGAGAATAACATAATGGACCCATACCCATCACACAGCCTCAATGATTATCACCATAAAGCCAATTTTGTTTCATCTATACTTGCCTAGTTATTTGAAAGCAATCTCAGAATTCATTCTATTTCAATCATAAACAGACCAGTATGTATCTCTAACAAATAAGGATACAATCTTTAATAGTCAAGGACTTTGCTTTTTTTTTTTTTCTTTTCCTCACCCGAGGACATTTTTGCATTTATCTTCAGATAGAGCGGGAGGGAGAGAGGGGGGAAGAGAGAGAGAGAAACATTGATGTGAGAGAGACACATCGAGTGGCTGCCACCCACACTACCCCAACCAAGGCCGGGGACAAACTGCAACCGAGGTACGTGCCCTTAGCGGGAACCGAACCCGGGACTCTCTGGTCCGCGGGTTGACACTCTAACCGCTGAGCCAAACCGGCCAGAGCAGTACTTTGCTTTTTTAACATAACCACAATATAATGATCACACCTAAAAATATTAAAATAATTCCTTAATATCATCTAGTCATAAGTGTTCACATTTCCTGACTGCCCTATAAATAATTTCTTTTATAATTAGTTTGTTACAATCAAGAGCCAAATATATCACATTTGGTTGATGTCTCTTCAGGCTCTTTTAATCTATAACATTTCCTCTCCTTCCTTTTAAATATATATATTTAAGGAACCAGATAATTTGTCTTTTAGGATTTCCCATATTCTGGATTTTGCTGATGGCATCCTTATGATGGTGCTGTGAACTTTCCATTGCATTACATGAAGTCCAATTGTCTCTCTTTGTGACTGATAGGGGTGTTTTCGGCCAGATCCTTCCAGTATAAAGTTTCCCATCCGCATTTCACCTGTCATCCCACCAGCATTGCAACGGAAATGAAGAGTGCTCTTGAAGAAAACAATGGTGAAGAGAAATTCTCCCAGGGGGCAGAACTTGGATAGACCATGTGGACAATTACATCCACTTTTCTTCTTCTTTTTTTTTTCTTTATTGATTTTTAGAGAGAGAGGAAGAGAGAGGGAGAGAGAGATAGAAACATCGATGAGGGAGAACATTGATCGGCCACCTCCTGCACGCCCTCCACTGGGGATTGGGCCCACAACCTGGGCATGTGCCCTGACCGGGAATCAAACCAGTGACCTCTTGGTGCATGGGTCAACACTCAACAACTGAGCCACCCCAGCCAGCTACATCCACTTTTAAATCCTGCTCCCACAACTTCCAGCTTGATAGGAGGTCTTAGTTCCCAAATGAGAAATATTTCCTAATATTAGGGACACAGCTGTGGTTTCATTGAATTGGAATCTGGACATTTTGCATTTCTCAATTGGTGAAGAAAGATATTATTCTACTGGCTGAAATGGTTCACCTCAATGACAAAATCAAATTGTTGCTTACAGTAAGGGCAGTAAAACTATGTCTGGAACCCAGAGGATGCTATGTGGCACCTCTTGTGACTTCCATGTCTAGTAGTAAAAGTTAACGGGAAATCACAGCAACCCCGATAAGCAGGACCACTGAGAATTCAGACTCTTCAGAAATGAAGTTTTGAGACACTCTGCCAGGTAAAGAAACTGCTGAAGTCCTGGCTGAGGGCAAAAGAAACATAGGGTGGGTAGTGGAAGAAGGAATTAATAAATATTAACCGCAGCCTTGTGAGCAGTCACAGACCCCACACAGAGGATGTAGCAGCTAGAAGCCACAGCAGCTGTGCCTTTTAGAGATCATTCTAACATTCTATCAGACCGGCATCTTCATGATGATGTGGTGTATAGTAGGATCGGTGTCAAGTTGATCAAGCGTCTTTAGGACTATATTGTGATAAAAAGCAGCAGAGTTAACTTAGCCTTGGGGTAAGGCTGTGAATGTGGCCTGCTTTTCATCACAGGTGAATGCAGTCTGCTCTGTGCCTCCTTCCTGGCAGCCATTGGGAAGAATGCATTTGCCAGATCAACAGCCGCCTACCAAGTGCCACAGGCTGTGTTGCTTTGTTACAGTAGGAATACCACATCTGGCACAGCAACTGTTAGATTAGAGCTACCATTTGGTTAAGTTATAGTGGTCTACCATCATCTACCATGCTCCATCTGGCTTTTGCAAGGGCTATGCCAGTGAATTAAACAGGATACTAATCTCTACCATTTCATCTAGGATATAGGAGTGCTTCTGATTGACTGTGTTTGTCCAGGGAAGGACTCAAGGAAGTCCCCAGGTTAGGAACTCCTTGGCCTTTCCAAAAATAAAGGTTTTTACTCTCTAAATCAAGGAATAAATATGTGGATTCTGCTGGTTGATAAGTACATATCCTTTCTGATTACTCACTCAAAGATTTGGGAAATGACCAGAGGACTATGACTCCATTTATCACCAGCTTCCCTGACCTAGTGGGCCATGATGGCATTTAGGTTTCCTTGTATCACTGTCAACTCAGACCTGTATCTAACATCCCTCAAAAGATCTGGGTATTCCTTTGTTCTGTAGTATATATCCACTCACGTAAATGACTGAAGTCTTTTCAGAGAAGTTGGGGAAACTCTCTCCTATATATTTGTCACAGCATTGTAGGGTCCTTCCTCGAGGGGATCTGGCCTTCCCTTCATTCTGTGGGTTCTGGGTGTAAGAACCAGTTCATGTCTGCCAAACAGGTGACAGATTGAGGTTTTCCAATTTAATGTCTGACATTAGCCATCTACCAGAGCCATCAATCACCACAGATCTGTTAAAGGCCACCTGGTTGCCAGTCCAGTTTTGTTCCCCATTACCATCCTTGTGTCTACTTTACCTCTGATGATTAAGTGCTATCACCTGGCCTCTGCTGTTTCAGAATCCTATCATCCATATTGGCACTAGGGAGCCCAGGCCCATAGGTGCACCTTTTATGCAAACCCTGGCCCACAGAGGATGGCTCCCATTGAGTTTCTCTACAATGTTGACCTCTTATTGGTGCATTTCATACTGCTTTAGTAAAGACAGTGTCTTTTTTTTTCTTTATTGATTTTAGAGAGAGAGGAAGGGAGAAGGAGAGAGAGGTAGAAACATCGATGAGAGAGAACATCGATTGGCCGCCTCCTGCATGCCCCACACTAGGGATTTAGCCCACAACCTGGGCATGTTCCCTGACCGGGAATCGAACCGGCAACCTCTTGGTGCATGGGTCGACGCTCAACCACTGAGCCACACGGGCCGGGCAAAGACAGTGTCTTTTAGAGATTGTGGTTACCTGTCAGGTTCTCTAGTTTTCCAAAATAAATCCATGCTCACCTCTTTCAGCTTTTTTTTTTTTTAAATCTTCACCAGGGGATATTTTTTTCCATTTATCTTTAGATAGAGTGGAGGGGAGGGAGGGAGGAAGAAAGAGAGAAAGAGAGGGAAAGAAATATTGCTGCGAGAGAGACACATTGACTGGTCGCCTCCCACACAACCCTGACCAGCGCCAGGAACAAACTGCAACCAAGGCTTGTGCCCTTGACTGGAATTGAACCCATGACTCGCTGGTCCACGGGCCAACACTCTAACCACTGAGCAAACCGGCCAGGGCTCTCTCAACTTTTTCACCCTTTTCTCCACACTTTGCCAAGGCAAGACCAATATTTTCACCTAATTTACTGCAGGATACTATTGTTTCCAAGCTTTAAGGAACCATTCTAAAGGGTATCAGAACCGGGTCTAGGAGTCCTTGCCAGAATATTAAATTCTGAATCATGAGAGGGTTTCCCCACAGTAATAAACTCTCCCCATTCCAGCCTGGTCCATCACGCTCAAGATCAGTCCTCCAATATCTTTTTAACAACTTTCCCACATTAATTTCTCACTGTTAAAATAACTGGTTTGGTTTCTGCGTTCCTGCCTGGAAATCAATGAAGGAACTCATGAATGGAGAAACAGACCAGCATGAGTGAAAAAGGGAACAGCATAAAATGAGGGCGATGAGGTGGGCAGGGCCAGATCGTGCAGGGCCTGCAGGCCTTGTAACAACCTTGAAGGGAACAAGTGAAACAGTATTTGGGAACCACTGAGACAGCATCTTGGCCATGACTGGCATGTGGATGGCTCCTGTTTCTCCTTCCTGTCTCTGTTCCATCTTCACTTTTATTTTGCAACATTCTACTGAACAGAGCAGGCCAGGCCAGGCTCTGTTCTCAGAGGGGTCATGCAGAGATGTGTGCCTGTCCTCTGTCTCAAAAGAACTCTGATCTTCCTGTCTGAACTTTGGTACTGCTTGAACCTTTGTGGATATAGATTTTAGGAGTCTTGGTACACTCTCTGCTCTATTGATATTGAATGTGCCTGTGGCCCCAGACATACCAGTACAGCTCCCTAGCTCAGGGCTTTTGCCTATGATGTTCCTTTGCTCTGGAACATGGTTTCTCCTGTTCCTTCATCCTGTCCTAACAAACTCTTGCTCCTCTCTTAAGACCTAGCTGAATCATCCCCTCTTCTTTCTCTGACTTCCCTAAACAGGATTGTGGCTTCCTGTTTAGAATTTACATATACGCCCTGGCCGGTTTGGCTCAGCGGTTAGAGCATTGGCCTGCGGTCCGGAGAAACCCGGGTTCGGTTTCCGCTAAGGGCACGTACCTCGGTTGCAGTTTGTCCCTGGACCCGGTTGGGGTTGTGTGGGTGGCAGCCAGTCGATGTATCTCTCTCACATCAATGTTTCTCTCTCTCTCTTCCTCCCTCTCTCCCTCTCACTCTATGAATGCAAAAAGTGTCCTCAGGTGAGGATTAAAAAAAAAAAAATATATATATATATATATATATATATATATATATATACACACACACACACACACACACACACACACACACACATCTACTATGGCCTATATCATAACTTTTTTTTAAATCTGTTTTTCTCCTGTCCAGAGAATGATCCCCTTTGGGGCCTTATTCATCCCTGTATCTTCATTCATTCATGCAACAAATCTCTTTGAGTCACTTCCTATCCCAGGCGTGGGAGCAGCTCCATCAGTGTCTGCAGAAGAGATGAATGAATTGGTGAGTGGTTGCTACCCTGATGGATGCTGTGTTGCTAGGTGACAAACTCAGTGATGATTAGAGAGGGAGGGGGGTGAGTGCTATTGTGTGAGATGAGAGTAAGTATGCATCTACACATCTTCCTGCAGGATCGGGGAAACGTTGTGTGTGGGAGTTCCACACTTCTGCACTGCCAACAAGGCAGGGGTGAGGTTGGGCTTCTGACAGTGATTTTCATTGTGCATGGGGAAAGGGAGGATGGTAGGAGGGAACTGTGTTAGAATCTTTCCAGTATATAAGAGTAGTTTGAAAACCCCTTGAGAGGCTATCTTTTCTTTATCCTTCAAGTGGAGAATCACTGAATTACAAGCTTTCTAAATAAGAGTAATGAAGAAACTGAAGGGGCAGGTTCAACACCAGCGTCAACACAGACACCTGCAAGGGCAGGCAGGAAGGTGTAAGCAGAGAAGCTGACTGCAGGAGCATGTGGCTCGTGTCTGTAGGGAGCCTCTGCTACTCAGTACAAAGAGACGGTCACCTGGAGGAATGGTGGGCCCAATGTTGCAAGACCTTCCAAGTTTTCAGGAGAAGCCACAAGTCCAGGTTTTAATGCAAAATCTCCCAATTTTTCAATGTTAAAAGAAAATGAAGATTTTTTTACAAAGCTGGTAAGTTTCAGACTTGGTCTCCCCTGGCCCAATACTTCCCTACAAGCCCCAGCCTGGAGAACACCTTCCCAGGGAACGCTTCCCTGGCATCCGGGTGTCTGTTCGTTCAACATTAATTAAACACCAGCTGTGTGTCTGGTGCTGGGAATGCATCTGTGAAGGAGCCTCTGCTTCACCCTCTCTGAGCACAAGTAGCTTACAGTTTATGTGTCCAGGATGCTTCTCACTTCTTCTCTCCTCCAGGGCACCAAAGTCTAACTTGGAAATGCAGGGCAGATACTAAAGCTAGCAGTTAAGGTGAAAGTTGCTTATGGTTAAAACTGCTCTTCAAAATCCCTAGGAAGTTGCCATGTGGGCAACTGTCCTATCCCTCACTGAGCCCAACACAACCGATTTCCCCTCCTATTTTAGAAAAGAAAATCACTGGTGAGCACCAGAGGATACTTCTCAGCTGGCATCTAATGCTTTATGAAGAATTCCCTCCTTTAGGCATTAGAACAGCATTTAGTAAGGGGGGATGCCCACACTGTAGGGGCTTATTGGAACTGAGCAGATTAGAGAAACTGCAGATTGAGGAGTTCTCTCTCCCTGCTCTGATCCAGAAACTCATTGAGATGAATGATGAGTGGAATCCCCTATATTATTTAAATCATTAGTTTTTCTCTCGGTCTCTCCTTTCTGTATTTGCCAAGCTCATCTTCGTAGGTTACTTGAGCAAATGATAAAAGTACTGTATCGAACTGGGGAATCTATAACTACAATCCAGGGCTTTTGGTTAACTGTGCTGAGAACTTGGTTTGGGCCTGGGCCTATGTCCAGCCTTCCTACTCTCAACCCCAGAAATAAAGACAGCTGGGCCCACAGTGTGAACTGACTCGCATTCTACCAGGTGTAGGTGGAAACGCTGCAAGAGAGTGAGACCAGCCACCTGTCCTACACAGCTTATCACAGGTAGAACAGAAAGGCAACGGGCACCTGCCCATCATTTAAAAGCGACCCCACCCACTAGTAAATGATTGTCAGCTCTAAGCCTTAGGTTAGCTCCTCTTCCCTTAAGGAGGAGCAAGGAAGGGGGAGAAAGAAAGGCTAGAAGTGTTCTTGTGGGCATTTGGATGGAAGCACTTTTCTCTACAGTGGAGGCAGCCATGTGAGGAGGGGCTTGTAATCATTGCTTCTCCCCCCCACTCACCTGCTGTGCCATCATCCTTGGAGAGAGCTTAGCACAGGGCCTGGCACACGGTAAGACTTCAAAAAATGTTAATTTTGGCAAATGATAGCAGTCAACAATTAATATAGTAACAAATATATTTAATAAATACAGATAAGGAAAATGAAGCTTAGGGGAAGTTGAGTAATATAGCCAACTTTATTTTTATTTATTTTTAAATCCTCACTGGAGGATATTTTTCCATTTATCTTCAGATAGAGTGGGAGGGAGAGAGAGAGAGAAACATTAATGTGAGAGAGACACATCAACTGGTTGCCTCCCTCACAACCCTGACCAAGGCAGGGGATGAACCAAAACCGAGGCACGTGCCCTTGACTGGAATCAAACCTGCGACTCTTCAGTCCGTGGGCTGACACTCTAACCGCTGGGCCAAACCGGCCAGGGCAATACAGCCAAATTTATACTGCTAGTGAATTTACAAACCTGTGTAATCTGGATTCAGAACCATGCTCTAAAGAATTACACCCTACTTATTCACTGAGGTTGGGGCATTTTACATATCCAAATAATAATTGGGAACTCTGAAACTCTACCAGAAGAAATATACTTGGCCTTCATCTTGAATGGTAATCAGGAACTGGTGTAGAAACTGGGTGGCAATTTGTTGATCCAGGTAAGTGAAGCACAGGGAAGGTATTGGCTGAGGCATGGCTAGATGGTCCGGGGTAGATAAGGCTTCCCGTTTCTTCCTTTTTTTTTTCTTTATTGATTTTTAGAGAGAAAAACATTGATGAGAGAGAACATCGATTGGCCACCTCCTGCATACCCCTGACGTGGGCATGTGCCCTGACTGGGAATCAAACCAGTGACCTCTTGGTGCATGGGTCAACACTCAACCACTAAGACACACCGACTGGGCTTTTTTTTTTTTTTCCTTTAAAAATTTTTTAATTTATTGACTGATTTTAGAGAGGGAGGGAGGGAGACAGAGAGAGCGAAACATTGATTTGTTGTTTCACTTATTTCTGCATTCACTGGTTGGTTCTTGTATGTGCTCTGACTGGGGATCAAACTAGCAACCTTGGTACGTGTATAGAGATGACACTCTAACCAACTGTGCTACCCAGCTAGGGCCAAGGCTCTCCATTTCTTGACTCTGCTTGTCCCTATTTCTCTTTGCATGCCTGTCTCATTTCCTTTAGCCACAGCCAGATTCTCTCTATCCTCAAATTCACATTCTAAGAGAAGAACCCTGTCCTCCTAATGTCCCCACAGCAAACGGACTTGGAAGAACTGATTGGCTAAGACTGGGCTACATGCCCCTTTGACCAGTCACTCTTGACAGGTGATGGGACACCATTATTGTCCAAACCTTGACTATGGGGTCCAGTCCCACAGTTAGATGGCAGTCAATGCCCTGCAAGTGACCATCCCACCATGCCATGGGGTGGAGTCAGTCTGCCAGTGGAAAGAGAGGTGCTAGGAAAACAAAAACAGGCATCCATTACAGGGAGGCAGACCATGTGGTGGGTACTGGGTTCTGTGAGTTTGGACTCGGGGATCTGTCATTTCTGGCTGGGGTTGAAGGAAGACTCGATGGTGTGGCCTGGCACCCAGGGTGATGCAGTGAGCGGCGATCCTATGGGCTCCCACACTCCCTGGAGGCCCGCCTCCTCTGTGACTTCCCAGCTTCCCAGCTTGAGCAGTGAAAAGGGCAGTGAGTGGAGCCATTAGAGCACTGGAATTCGTGCTAGCTCTGCCCCCTGAGCTGTGTGACCTTGCACTGGTGGTGTCAGCAAGGGAGGAGTTTTTACAGCAAGAATAAAAGATCACCCCTGGCTCATCGCTGAGCCTCTCCATGGACACTCCACACCCGTCCTTCTTCCTACTCCGGCCCTTCCCTCTGCTGGTCTCTCCCCATGTACCTGGTAGGCAGGGAGGAAGACAGAGTGAGAACTGGCTCTAGAAGGGGAAAGTGTGCCTTGACAACCACTGAGCAGCTATTTCTGTGTGTTTTTTGGAGGGGAAGGGGATCCAATGGTACAGTTTACAAAACACCAAATGTAACCTCAAATTCTTGCCACTTAAGCCGGCCTAGGTGGATGGGTGTCAGGAGACTAAACTGCTGGTTGCCTTGGCAACCATATTTGTTAGTGATCAAACCTTAGAGCCACAATACAGGGAAAGCTGCCACCTACAACCCTTTCGCAGGTTTATCTAGTCAAGCAAAGTCTTAGGGAAGAGAATCTCTGGGAAGGAGCTGGGGGATCTCCTTTGCTATGAGGACCAGGCAGTGCTGAGCACCCATCACCTGTGCAACAAAGAACCCCTCCTGACTGATGGGCCCCTGATGAGAGGGCCAGATCACCTCAATTCTGGGAACTGGGGACTTACGGGGTTTTGTCTAGTCTGGCTGAACCCATCTCGGTGTGTAGGCAAGAGCTGGGGCCTTCCCGCACTAAAATCAAGTCATGTGGCCTCATGGGCTTGCTGTGTCACAGTGACCTGAATAATTCCCACTCTAGTGGTGTGTGTTTGTTTTTCCCATTTTCTCCCTCAGAATCCTACTCCCCTCTGTTTCACACTCTGGGACTCTTGATCTCTCCCACAGCTCTCCTCACCTGCCCGCCTTGTTTTTTTTTTTTTTTTTTTTTGTAATTCTTTGTTTTTGTTAATCCTCACCTGAGGATATTTTTTCTACTGATTTTTAGAGAGAGTTGAAGGGAAGGTGAGATGGGGAGAGAGAGACAGAGAGAGAGAGAAACATCTATGTCAGGGAGATACATTGATTGGTTGCATCTCACATATGCCCCTACCAAGGCCAGTGATCCAACCTGTAACCCAGGTACATTCCCTTGATTGGGAATTGAACCCATGACCCTTTGGTGTGTGGGCCAATGCTCTAACCACTGAGCCACACCAGCCAGGACACCTGCCCAATTTTTAAATTAAAAATGTTCCATAACATGGGACCCTGGCCGGTTTGGCTCAGCGGTTAGAGCATCGGCCAACGGGCCAAAGAATCGCAGGTTCGATTCCGGCCAAGGGCACGAACCTTGGTTGTGGTTCGGTCCGGCCCTGGTCAGGGTCATGCGGGAGGCAACCAATCGATGTGTCTCTCTCACATCGATGTTTCTCTCTCTCTCTCTCTCTCTCTCTCTCTCCTCTCCCACTCTGTCTGAAGATATTTGAGAAAATATCCTCAGTGAGGATTGAAAAAAAAAAAAAAGTTCTATAACCACAACCACTTAATACAACGATTCTTTTCTGGTGCTGGGTTACATTGTCCCCATAATTTTGATGTCTGTCCATGGAGCAGATGACCTTAACCTCCAACATGGGAAGCCTCTTTCAGATCTGTCCCTGCCCACATCTGACATCAGTTCCACTCTGTTTTATTACAGGGGGAAAGATCCTGCCTTGGCTGAGTTCTGGCATTGGCTGTGTGGGTGAAGGCCCTAAATGTGCAGATTGTTACGCAGTGGCTATTATGATTTCTTTCCTGAAAAATGTTATTTTTATTTCTCGGTATTTATTGTCAAACTATTACATTACTGAGTATTTGGTAACATCAACTGTCAACTCTTTTGTGTATTTCCTTATAGCCTTTTCCTTCCTTGATTAGGGTATATATATTTTTAAATATGACTGCAATCATATTGTATGTATAATTTTAGATTTTTATTTTTTCACTTGACATTATATAAAAGCATTTTTACTTAGAAAAGTAAAGGAAAATAAGCCTTTTTGTTAAATAAGCTTTTGCATACATAAGCAAATGTAATGGTGGCCACTTCAATTTCACTACCATACTTTTAAAGGTAGCATAGGACAAAAGTAACTCTTTTTATTATAGTTTTATGCTATAGGAAGGGAAATTGCACTTGCTTTTTATATTGATACGGAGGAAAAAGTCACACTAAAAAGTATGTATCTTAGCCCACCAGTGTGGCTCAGTGGTTGAGTGTTGACTCATGCACCAAGAAGTCGCCAGTTTGATTCCCGGTCAGGGCACATGCCCAGGTTGTGGGCCAGATCCCCAGTGGGAGGCATGCAAGAGCTGCCAATTGATGTTTCTATCTCATCGATGTTTTTTTTCTCTCCCTCTCCCTTCTTCTCTGTCTCTAATATCAATAAGTAAAAAAGAATTTTTAAAAAAAGTTTCTTAATTTAGTTTCTAAAGTGCTCAGAAATGAAGTTTATTTTAAATCAAACCTTTTGCAGCAAGCTGAGTGATATAATTTTCCATTCAAAATTTGAAATCATAACCTGTGGTAAGTAGTATATGTGCAATATGTGTGTGCGTGCCCTTTTTATCCACTACTTATGTGTACCATTTTATTTCCCTCTATTTCATAAAGCAAATGTTTTAATCACGATGATTGAATATTTATAAATATTTTAAGGATGTTTATTTGACATTAAAGTAAGATGCAAGTTGCATCAATGTAGGGATGTAATTTTTAAAATAGATTTGAAGGGTTTACTAATCAGAAATTATAAGGAAATAGAAGCAACTCAAAGTTAACAATTACAGAACAGCTGATTGCCTGATAGTATACACACTGTCTTGACAGTATGCTGAGCAGCTATTAAAAATGAAAATCATCAGGAGAATGTCACAACATGAAAAACCACTCCTGCTACATTATGTGAAAAAGCAGAACTAGAAATTTCATGTATCTCTACAGTTGTTTAGCACAATGCCTAGCACTCAATAAATGGTAGATATCATTATGACCAATTGTAACAATGTAAAAATATGTCTGCCTATGGAAAAGAGCATAAAAGGACCACACCAAAAATAACTGTGATTTTTATGTTGAAGGGGTGTGATTTTTTTTTTATTCTATAGAGTATATCATCTAAGTAAAAATTTGATTTTTTTTTAAAAACTGACAACCCAGTGAAAAATGGAATAGAAAAATGGACAGAGGATATGGACAGACAGTTCTCATAGTGAAAAATCAAAAGAGTCAACAATGGAGAAAGTGTTCAGGGTTCAGTGTGTGTTACTAAGTGATAGGAGCAGCGTGTACAATGGAGTGTCCAGTATGTTCCCTTCCGTGGGAATAAGAGAGGAGTATGTTTATCATGCACAGACTATCTCTGGAAAGAAGCACAAAAGTCCCTACAGTGGCACCTGGGGCAGGGGAGGGACAAAGCCCCAAAGAAACAATGACAAGGAGGTTTTGCATTATGTACTTTTTTTGTATCTCAGATTTTTTAGCTTTGGCACCAATAACTAATTCAAAAATAACTAAATAAAATAAAGGCTTTTTAATTTTAAAAGATGCAAAGAGGGCCCTGGCCGGTTTGGCTCAGTGGTTAGAGCATCCGCCTGCGGACCAAAGAGTCCTGGGTTTGATTCCGGTCAAGGGCATGTACATGGGTTTCAGTTCAGTCCCTGGCCCTGGTCGGCGTCTTGCAGGAGGCAACCAATTGATGTGTCTCTCTCACATGGATGTTTCTCTCTCTCTCTCTCTCTCTCCCCCTCCCACTCTATCTGAAGATAAATGGAAAAATATCCTTGGGTGAGGATTAAAAAAAAAAAAATTAAAAGATGCAAAAAAGTAATCACTATTCTTCTAAAAATCAACAAACCATGGTCCTCTAAACGGTTTCTTAATTCAAACTTGCTTGCTGAGTTCACCTAGTTCAGTGGAATGGAAACTGGGAGGTTTTGAGGTCCCAGTTCTGGTCCTGCCTCTGACTCCGTGAGCCATGGTGACCAATCTCTGAGGCTTCCCTTCTCATCAGTACAGCAGTGGACTTGGATTAGGTAACCCTTCAAGTCCTTTTCACCCTCTGAGTACCTTTGAAAATATTTTTTTTACAAAAAAGAAGGTATCATTCACAAACATTTGTTAAAGCAAACATTTTATTGAAGTAGAACACACAGAAAAGCACATATATGTTAGTGTACAGCGTGGTGAATAAAGTGAACACGCTCATGTAACAACCCGTACCTAGGTGGAAAGGAGACCATCACCCACACCCCCGGAAATCCCTCCCAGTCACCATAGGCACCAGGGCAACCTCTGGCCCCATAGATTAGTTTTGCCAAGGACAATTATAAGCAAATGCGTCCAACACCAGAAAACAATGGATTTCACGTTTGCACTTTACTTTTCAGTCTTTTCAAGATGTAAACACGTGTTGACAGTTGTGAGAATATAGGTGACACCCAGGTTTGTTCCACACCCCCCACAACCCACTTCCCTGCCGATTCTTTGCCACTACTAATCTAATGGCAAATAATCATTAAGGCTGTTTTTCTTTCCACTGCCTGTTACCATGTTAAAGGGAAAATGCCATTACAAACCTTTCTGGACAAATCACTTGGGAGCAAAGTAAAAGAGTGGATGAATTGCCTGGAATTCACTCTCATTAGATAAGGGAAAAGTCCAGGCAGTCTTCTGATACCCCGCACTAACATGCCTCGGACTGTGTCCTGGTCCTCCGGGCTGTGGCCCCCTGGCCTTTGGCTCGCAGTGCGTGTTGTGCGGGTTAGTGGAATCTGTGGGTTTAGCTGGACTCCAGCTTTCATATCCAGGGGAGAGGCCAGATGGATGCAGAGCCTCAGGCTGGGGCCGGTGGGCTTGCTGGTCTTACTGGCCCCATAGTGTGTGAGAGTGACTTTTATGTCAGACTGTCAGACTTTCCGGTTTCCAACTCGGCTTATCCATGTAGCCTCCCCATGTAAGTCCATGTTGCTTCTGTTGTGGTGTCGAAAGAGCTGTGGTTAGTTAAGAAAAGTTTGCCCAGCAAGGATGCAAAGCTACCACTCTTGGCTTGAATGGACAAGATGGATTGAGGGGGAAGGGGGAGTGATTCTGAGCCCCTGCCTGCCTGCTCCTCCACCCCCATCCCCCACCGCCTGGAGCAGCCTGCGACCATGCTCAGCTTGTGTCATCAGTGATTTATGACCCGCAGGGCCCAGCTGTTGGCATGGACTCAGCAGCTGCTCAAGGTTAAGTGGCCTTTACGTGAGGGACGCCTGCCATGGGACAGCTCCAGTGCAGTTGTTCCCTCTCCGGGGTCAAGGGGGTGATCATGTTGCCAGTCTGGGAGCCAATACAAGCTAAGGAGAGGCTGCAGGCTCCCCATGCCCCCAACATACACACACTCACCCCCCTCCAGCGAAGGCTCAAGCCTCTGCTCTCAGTCCGGATCCTCAGACAGCCCTGCAGGAACACTGGGTTGTCCGAGCTGCTCCCATTGCTCCTGCTACCACCTGATGTCACCCAGCAAGGGCATGCATCAGGGCAAGGGCTGAGAGCAGAAGGGGACATCCAGCTCTTTCTTCATGGAACCCTGCTGTTCCCAGGCCCTGTGCCAAATGCTTTACTTGCATTTTCTCATCCAACTCTTGCAAAGCCAGTGAGGTTGATTTTACTAATATTCCCCTGAACCTCCTGAAAACTGAGGTTCAGAGAAGTTAAGGAAATGGACCAAGATCACACAGCTAACTGCCTGTCTGGAGCCAGAGCTTTTAGCAACTAAAGCGCCCACTGCAGATCAGGCAGTTCCCATAGGCTACAGTATTCAGCCTCCTCGTCCACCCTAACAGGCCAGCAGTACTTGCTGGTCCCATTGGCCCCATTTGGGAGCTGAGGAAGCAGGCTCAGTCTTTTTTTTTTTTTTTTAATCCTCACACGAGGACATTCCTCCATTTTTGTTCAGACAGAGTGGGAGGGAGGGAGAAAGAGAGAGAGAGAAACATCGATGTGAAAGGGACACATCAACTGGTTGCCTCCTGCAGGACCCCAACCAGGGCCGGGACAAACCATAACCAAGGTACATGCCCTTGACTGGAATCGAACCCATGACTCATCATTCCTCGGGCCCAGGCTCTAACCGCTGAGCCAAACTGGCCAGGGCAGGCTCAGTCTTTTTTTTTTTTTTCCTTTTCCTTTATTGATTTTAGAGAGAGAGGAAGTGAGAGGGAAAGATAGAAACATCGATGAGAGAGAACATTGATTGGCTGCCTCCTGTATGCCCCCCACTGGGGATTGGGCCCACAACCTGGGCTGTGTCCTCACCGGGAATCGAACCGGCGACCTCTTGGTGCATGGGTTGACGTTCAACCGCTGAGCCACACCAGCTGGATGGGCTCAGTCTTTCTGAAAGTCACTTAGGCAATGAGTGGCAGAGCTGAGACTGTTCCTGGTGTGCTGGACTCCAACTCTGTGCTTTTTTTTCTATTCCTTCCACTTAATTATACCCCTTGCTGCTTCAGGGAGGCTTGGGGTGGAGGTGGGGGACACCACTGACTTTTTGCCAAAGATGTAGGACATTCTGGGTTGGACCCTGCTTCCTACCTGCACCTTCCTGCACACTTGGCTGCCTTTGACACATTGACCAACCCACTTCCCAAAACACTCCTCCCTTGGCCTCAGCCCGGCCACATCACCCAGGTTTCTCCTACCCTATTCACTGCTCCTATTCAACCTTCTTTCCCAAATTCCCCTCGTTCCTCCCTCCTCCGAGGAAGAATCTCAGGACTTGATCCTGAATCCTCTTACCCCTCAATGAGTCTTTCCAGTGAGAGCTCACCACGTGTAGCCCGATAACTTCTAAGTTGTTTCTTCTTCTTCAGCTTCTCCTCTAAGGGGGTATGCAGATTGTCCTCTTTTTTTAGCAAATTTATCGAGATGTACTTCATATACCATACAATGCATCCACTTAGAGTATATAATTTAATGGTTTTTAGTAAACAGAAGTCCCCCTTTAACTGCCGGGGATACATTCCAAGACTCCCAGTGGATGCCTAAAACCAGGGATAGTATTGAACCCTTATTTACTGTTTTTTCCTATACATACATAACTATGATAAAGTTAAATTTACAAATTAGGCACAGTAAGAGATTAGCACAATAACTACTAATAAAATAGAAAAATTATGCCCTGGCCGGTTTGGCTCAGTGGTTAAAGTGTCAGCCCACAGTCCAGCTGGTGTGGCTCAGTGGTTGAGCGTCAACCCATGCACCAAGAAGTCGCCAGTTCGATTCCCAGTCAGGACACATGCCCATGTTGTGGGCCTGATCCCCGGTGGGGGACATGCAGGAGGCGGCTAATCGATGTTCTCTCTCATTGACGTTTCTATCTTTCTCTCCCTCCCTCTTCATCTCTCTCTAAAATCAATAAAGGAAAGAAAAAAAATTAAAAAAAAAAGAAAAAAGCATCAGCCCACAGATGGAAGAGTCATGGGTTTGATTCTTGGTCAAGGGCACATACCTGAGTTGCAGGTTCAATCCCCCGCCCTGGTCAAGGTTTTGCAGGAGGCAACCAATTGATGTGTCTCTCTCACATCAGATGTTTCTCTCTGTCTCTCTCTCCCTCCATCCCTCCCATTCTATCTGAAAAAATAAATGTCAGAATATCCTTGGGTGAGGATTAAAAAAAAAATAGAACAATTATAACAATATACTGTAATGAAAGTTAAATGAATGTGGTCTCTCTCTCTCTCTCTCAAAATATCTTATTGCACCGTACTCACCCTTCTTCATCTTGTGATGATGTGAGATAATAAAATGCCTCCGTGATGAGATGAAGTGAGGTGAATGACACAGGCATTGTGACACAGCATTAGGCTGCTAGCAGGGTAACTTGAAAACAAGCATTTCGATACTGCAACAGTTGCTTTGATCACCAAGATGGCTACTAAGTCACTAACGGGCAGGTAGCAAATACAGTGTGGATATGCCGGACAAAAGGATGATTCATGTCCTGGGTGAGAAGGAGCGAGATGGCACAAGATTTCATCTCGCTACTCAGAACGGCATTCGATTTAAAATTTATGCATTTTTTATTTCTGGAATTTTCTATTTAATATTTTCAGACCACTGTTGACTGAAGGTAACTAAAACCACAGAAAGCGAATCCATGGATAAGGGGGACTACTGTATCCACACAGTATTGCAACCATCACTATAGTCAATCTTACAACATTTTCATTATCCCCCACAAAAATCTTGTACTCATTAGCTATCATTTTCCACTTCTCTCCAACTTCCACAACCCCTGACAACCACTAATCTAATTTCTGTCTTTATGAATTTTCCTATTCTGGACATCTCATATAAATGGGATCATTTATATGTGATCTTTTGTGACTGGTTTCTTTCACTTAACATTGTGTTTTCAAGGTTCATCCATATTGTAGTACAAATCAGTACTCCATTCCTTTTTTTTTTAATCCTCACTCGAGAACATTCTTGCATTTATCTTCAGATAGAGCAGGAGGGAGGAAGAGAGAGAGAGAAAAACATCGACGTGAGAGAGACACTGTGGCTGTCACCCACACGACCCCACCGGGACCGGGGATGAACCGCAACCGAGGTACGTGCCCTTAGAGGGAACCGAACCCAGGACTCTCTGGTCCGCAGGCCGACGCTCTAACCACTGAGCCAAACTGGCCAGGGCAGTACTCCATTCCTTTTAGTAACCAAATAGTATTCTACTGTATGGGTATACCACATTTTGTTTATCCCTTCCTCTATTGATTGATATTTATGCTGTTTCCTTTTTTTTTTTATAGCTATTATGAATAATGTTGCTATGAATATTTACACATAAATTTTTGTGTGGACTGATATTTTCATTTCTCTTGGATATATACCTAGGAGTGGAATTGCTGGGTCATATGGCAACTCTGTTAAACTTTCTATTTTTAATTTACTGATTTTAGAGAAAAGAAAGGAGAGAGAGAAAGAAACATTGATTTGTTGTTTCACTTATTTATGCATTCTTGAATGTGCCTAGACCAGGGATCAAACCCATAACATTGGCATATTAGGACGACGCTCTAACCATCTGAGCTACTCGGCCACCAAGCTGGGGAACCACCACACTTTTCCATAGCGCTATACCATTTTACATTCCCGCTATCAGTGTTTGAAGATTCCAATTACTCCACGTTCTTACCAACACTTGTTATTGTCTGTATTTGATGATAGCCATTCTAGTGGGTGTGTAGTGGTCTCTTATTGTGGTTTTGATTTGCATTTTTCTAATGGCTAATGATATTTAAAATGTTTTCACATGCTTATTGTTGATTTGTACATCTTTAGAGAAATACCTACTCAAATCCTTTGCTCATTTAAAAAAGTTATTTGGCCCTGGCCAGTCTAGCTCAGCGGTTGGAGCGTCGGCGCATGGACCGAAGAATCCTGGGTTCGGTTCCCGCTAAGGGCACGTACCTCTGTTGCAGTTTGTCCCCAGCCCCAGTTGGCGTCATGTGGGTGGCAACCACTCGATGTGTCTCTCTCACGTCGATGTTTCTTTCACTCTCTTCCTCCCTCTCTCCTCCCGCTCTATCTGAGGATAAATGCAAAAATGTCCTTGGGTGAGGATTGAAAAAAAAAGAAAGAAAAAAAAAGTTATTTGTCTTGCCTGGCCGGTGTGACTCAGTGGTTGAGCGTCAATCCATGCACCAAGAGGTTGGCAGTTCGATTCCCAGTCAGGGCACATGCCCAGGTTGTGGGATCAATACCCACTGGGGGGCATGCAGGAGGCAGCCAATTGATGTTCTCTTTCATCGATATTTCTATCTCTCTCTCTCCCTTCCACCCTCTCTAAAATTAATAAAAATATATATTTTAATAAAAGTTATTTGTCTTTTTATTATTGAGTTATAAATGTTCTTTATATATTATGGATACATGATTTGCAAATATATCTGTAGAATATCTTTTCACTTTCTTGATAGTGTGCTTTGAAACATAAGAAGTTTTACTTTTTTTTTGTTTTGTTTTTTAGAGTGATAGGAAGAAAGAGAGAGAGAGAAACATCGATGTGAGAGAAGAACACCAATCAGCTGCCTCCTGCACACCCCCAACCGGGGATTGAGCCCACAATCCGGGCATGCGCCCCTACTGGGAATCGAACTGGGACCTCTCAGTCCATGGGACGATGCTCAGTCCACTGAGCCACACTACTGGGCAAAAAATTTTACATTTTTTATGAGACTCAATTTATCTACTTTTCTTTGTTGTTTGTGCTTTAGATGTTATATCTAAGAAACTATTTTCTAGCCCAAGTTATGAAGATTTATTCCTATGTTTTCTTCTGAGAGTTTTAGCTCTTACATTTAGGTTTATGATCCATTTTGAGTTAATTTTTGTGTATGGTATGAGGCAAGGGTACAACTTCGTTATTTTTTATGTGCATGTCCAGTTGTCTCTGCACCATTTCTTAAAAGACTATTCTCTCCTTCATTGAATAATCTTGGCACCCTCCTTGAAAATCAATGAACTATAAACGGTTCTGTTTATGTATTTATTTCTTTTATTATTATTATATTTTTAATCCTCACCTGAGGATAGGCTTATTGATTTTAGAGAGAAAATGCCTTTTTTCTGCATCTATTGAGATTATCATATTTTTGTCCTTGATTCTATTAATGTGATATATGACGATAATTGATTTTTCAATGTGTGTTGGGGAGGTCCCTAAGACTACCTTCAGGATCAATGATTCAAACGGAGGAGTCAGAGGACTCAGCATGTAGTCATACTTACAGCTAAGTTTTATTACAGTGAAAGGATACAAATCAAAATGAGCAAAAGGAAATAACACATGGGCCAAAGTCCAGAGGAAACCAAGCACAAGCTTCCAGAGCGCTCTGCCAGTGGAGTCAACATAAGACATGCCTAATTCCTTCAACAGTCATGACAGCAGTGGGAAATGCTGTCTGCCAGGGAAGCTCATTTGAGACTCAGTACCCAAGGTTTCAATAGGTGCTGTTCATGTAAGCACCCTCTGCCTAGCATGTACCAAAATTCCAGACTCCAGAAGGAAACTAGGTTGTTTTTTTGTTTTTTTCTAATCCTCACCCGAGGACACGCGAGGACACGCCCAGAGGGAGGAAGGGAGAGAGAGAGAGAGAGAGAAACATCAATCAGGTGCCCTCTGCACACGCCCCAACTGGGCATTGAATCCACAACCCAGTTATATACCCAGACTCAGAATCAAACCAGCAACCTTTTGGTCCACAGGAGGACATTCAATCAACTGAGCCACTCTAGCCGGGCAGGAAACTAGGTGTTTAGCCTAAACCATATTGTTTGTATAAGCACTGTAGGCACAGTGAGCCATTTACCAGTCCTGAAATCTATGTTCCCAGATGCCAGCCAAGGACCAAACTCACAAGCAGGGATATCTAAGGATAGCATTCTCAAGCTTGAAATGTTAATTCTTTTCTGCAAAAGATGTTAAATCAACCTTGTATTCCTTAGATAAATCCCACTTGATCATGGTATAGAATTATTTTTATATATTGTTAGATTCAGTTTCCTAGTATTTTGTTCAGGATTTTTGTGTTTAAATTCATAAGAAAAACTAGTCTGTAGTTTTCTTGTAATGTCTTTGTCTGGTTTTGGTATCAGAGTAATACTGGCCTCATGCAAGGATTGGGAAGTGTGCCCTCCTCTTCTGTTTTTTGGAAAGGTTTGTGGAAGATTGGTATATTATTTTCCTATTGCTGCTGTAAGAAATTACCATAAACTCGCCCTGGCCAGTTTGGCTCAGCGGTTGGAGCGCTGGCCTGCAGACCAGAGAGTCCCGGGTTCAGTTCCCGCTAGGGGCACGCACCAAAAAAAAAAAAAAAAAAAAAAATATATATATATATATATATATATATATATATATATATATATATATATATATATTACCATAAACTTAGTTGCTTAAAATAACACAAATGTATTATTTTACAAGTCTGGAGATTGAAAATACAAAATGAGTCTAAATGGCTAAAATCAAGGTATAGCAGGGCTGGTTCCTTGTGGAGGCTCCAGAAGAGACTGTTCCTTGCCCCTTCCAGCTTCTAGAAGCTGCTTATCGCCCTTTCCTCCATCCTCAAAGCCAGCAGAGTAGTAGCTTCTTTCTTAGACTCTGTCTCCCTCTGCTTCTTACTTTACATGGCATTCTAACTCTGACTCTGTCATCACCCCTCTTATAAGGACCTTTGTAATTACATCAGGCCCATTGGGATAATCCAGGATGATCTCCCCAACTTGAGATTCTTAATTACATCTACAAAATCCTTTTTGCCATACAAATAAACATTCGTAGATTCTTCAGATTAAGACATGGATATCTTTAGGGAGCCATTATTCAGCCTACCACAACTAGTACTCATCATTCTTTGAATGTTTGGTAGAATTAATCAGTGAAGCTATCTGGGACTGATAGTTTTTAATTATTAATTAAATTAAATAGACATTTAATTGATGTCTTTACTTGTTATAAACCTATTCATAGTTTCAATTTCTTCTTGAGTCAATTTATTGTTTGTTTTTTAGGGGCCATACTAATCTTCTCTGTTATTATTCCAATTTTAGTATATGTGATGCTGAAGCGAGCATGAGTCATTTTTAATATTTGTGTTTTTCTAGAATTTGTCCATTTAATCTAAGTTATCTAATTTGTTGGAGTACAGTTGTTCATAGTATCCTTCTCTCCCCCCCGCCAACCATATTAAGGTAGAAATGACAAAATTGTATATGTTTAAAGTGATGATTTGATGTAGATATGCATCATGAAATTACCAAAATCAGGGTAATTAGCACACTCATCACCTCACATAGTTACCTTTTTGTTTGTGTGTGTGTGATGAGGACACTTAAAATCTATTTATTCTCTTAGGCCCGGCTGGTGTGGCTCAGTGGTTGAGCGTCAACCCATGCACCAGGAGGTTGCCGGTTCGACTCCCAGGGCACATGCCCGGGTTGTGGGCCCGATCCCCGGTGGGGGGTGTGCAGGAGGCGGACAGTCGATGTTCTCTCTCATGGATGTTTCTGTCTCTCTCTACCTCTCCCTTCCTCTCTCTCTAAGATCAATAAAGAAAAAAAATTTTTTTTAAATCTATTCTCTTAGTAAATTTCAAGTACACAACATCACAATGTTGTACATTAGATCCTAGAACTTATTTATGTTATAACTGAAGGCTTGTACCTTTGACCAGCATCTCCTCATATAGTATTCTCTTATAATCTTGTTTTTATTTCTGTGAATTTGATAGTTATAGCCCCTCTTTTATTTCTGATTTTAGTCATTTGAGTGTTCTCTCCTTTTTTCTAACTGTAAGTTTATCACTTTTGTTGGTCTTTTCAAAAAACCAACTTTTGGTTTAATTGATTTTCTCTGTTGTTTTTCTACTCTTTAGTTCATTTATTTCTGCTATATTCTTTATTATTTCCTTTTTTCTTCTTGCTTTGGTTTTTTTTCCAATTAATTTATTTTTGTTGCAGATGTTTCTCCTTTTTCCCCCATTGACACCCTCCTCCCGATCCCACTCCTCTTGCTTTGGCTTTAATTTGAAACTTTTTTTTTTCTTAGTTTCTTAGAGTGAAAGTTCAGGTTATTGATGTGAAATCTTTCTTCTTTTCTAAAATAGGTATTCACAGTCCGATTGGTGTGGCTCAGTGGTTGAGCGTCGATCCATGCACCAAGAGGTCGCAGGTTCGATTCCCAGTCAGGACACATGCCCAGGTTGTGGGCCCGATCCCCAATGGGGGCATGCAGGAGGTGGCCAGTCGATGTTCTCTCTCATCAATGTTTTTATCTCTTTCTCCCTCTCCCTTCCTCTCTCTCTAAAATCAATAAAGTGGAAAAAAATTAAAATAGGCATTTGCAATTATAAATCTCACTCTGAGCACTGCTTTAGCTACATTCTATACATTTTGGCCCTTGACATTTCAGAGGCAATGTTTTGTAGGGGTTAAGGTCACAGACTCTGGAACTCAAATTCCCAAGGTTGACTTTCAGCTCTGCTACTTACTAGCTGCTTGACCTTAGGAAAATGACAATTTCTATACCTCATCTGTAAAATCACATGGTAATAATAATAAATACCTCATATAATTGTTGTAAGGATTCTGTATATATTAATATACATAAAAGATGTAGAACAATGCCCAGAAAATAGAAAAGTGTAGCTAATGTTATTTATTCAATGAATATTTATTGAGTCCCCATGATGCAGTAGGTTGGTTTTCATCAGTGGGGACGAAATGATAAACAAGACAAGGGCCCTACTCTCCTGGCATTTACGTTCCAGTTGGGAGAGACAGACAGGTAGACAATCAATCAATGGAAGGGCTATAACAAGAAATAAAACAGAGTGATGTGCTAGAGATTAGCTGAGAGGCTACGTTAGACTGGGAGAGAAGATTAGGGAAGGCCATATAAAAATGAAATCTGTCAGGGAAAGAACATGCCAAGCTGAGGGAAGGGCTCATGCAGAGGTCCCACAGTAGGAACATGAGTAGGATGGTTTGGTTTTTTTAAAAAAAATTTTTAGCCCTGGCCGGTTTGGCTCAGTGGTCAGAGCGTCGGCCTGTGGTCCAGAGAGACCCGGGTTCGGTTCCCGCTAAGGGCATGTACCTCGGTTGCAGTTTGTCCCCGGCCCTGGTTGGTCATGCGGGAGGCAGCCACTCGATGTGTCTCTTTCACGTAGATGTTTCTCTCTCTCCCTCCCTCTCTCTCCCTCTCCCTCCTACTCTATCTGAACAAAAAATGAAAAAAAAATTTTTTTTATAATTTGAGCGAAATTGGCAATATGCTGGTAAGCAAGAACTCACATGCTTCAGAAAATGACAGTTTTGTAGTTTTATACATTTGGAACTAAGGAGGGAACTAAGGAAGATTACATGAAGGTGAGAGAAAGCAAGATGGGAAAATCTCTATGAATTACAGGATGGTGTTCTCTTGAGGGTAATTACTTCTGTTTGTGAAATTTGTCTGAGTTGCTGAATGTAGTTATAGTTCATTCACTCTCATTGCTGTTTTATATTCCACTGCATATATATATATCACAATTTAATTATCCATTCTAGTGTAGGTGGATATTTGGAAAGAGTGAAATGTTTGAGACCCCTCAGAAGGGTGGAGATGAGGGGAAGTCAGTCTGGGTCTTTTAAAAAAATTTTTTTTATCCTCACCTGAGGACATCTTTGCATTTATCTTCAGATAGAGCGGGAACAAACTGCAACTGAGGGACGTGCCCTTAGCGGCTCTAACCGCTCTAACCGCTGAGCCACACCAGCCAGGGCCAGTCTGGGTCTGTTAAATAGGATTCCAGAATCTGTCTTTTAATTTGTAGATGATTGTTTTCCAGTTTGTTAGTAATACAAACAATGCCAGCATACTAGGTGCATATTTGTGCACTCATGGGAGTCTCTCTTTACCATAGATTCCTAGAGGTGGAATTATTGGGTTATATTACGTTTTTTTTTTTTTTTTTTATCCTCACCCGAGGACATTTTTTCATTTTTTGTTCAGATAGAGTGGGAGGGAGAGAGAGGAAGAGAGAGAGAGAGAAACATCCACGTGAAAGGGACACATCGAGTGGCTGCCACCCGCACGACCAACCAGGGCCGGGGACAAACTGCAACCGAAGTACATGCCCTTAGCAGGAACCGAACCCGGGTCTCTCTGGACTGCAGTCCAACGCTCTAACCACTGAGCCAAACCGCCCAGGGCGGGTTATATTACTTTTTAATTGGAAAACAATGTTATTAGAAAATAAATAAATGACCATGTGATGAGGAATGGGGCTGACTAGGGGCACCACAAGCACATTCTAGAAGACTCTCATGTGCTGAGAAGTTCAGTTTTGGGGCAGCAAGGAACTACTGAATAATAAATTAGAGTTATCATTTATTAAGATCTTATCATGTGCCTGGCACTCTGCTTCCTAACATGCAAATCCATATCTTACCCTCATAAAAATACTCTGTTGTAGGTTCTATTAGTATCCATCATTTTACAGCCAAGGATACTGATACTAAGTTAAGACAACTTGCCAACAAAAGTCACACAGCTCTTAAGTGGTATAGACTGGATTTGAACATGGGAATCTTGACTCTATATTTATTTTTTATTTATTTTTATTTTTTTAATCCTCACCTGAGGACATTTTTCCATTTTTTGTTCAGATAGAGTGGGAGGGAGAGAGAGGAAGAGAGAGAGAGAGAGAGAAACATCGATGTGAAAGGGACACATCGAGTGGCTGCCTCCCGCACAACCCAACCAGGGCCGGGGACAATTTGCAACCGAAGTACGTGCCCCTAGCGGGAACCGAACCCGGGTCTCTCTGGTCCGCAGGCCGATGCTCTAACTGCTGAGCCAAACCAGCCAGGGCTTGACTCTACATTTAAATTTAAGTAATATATCTGGTGTTTGAAGAGGTGGGAGTCTGGAGACTACAGGTGGGAATGGGTCAAAGGCAGACCAAGAACACAATGTCTACTTCTGTCTAGGTGAGAAGAGCGCTAAGATTATAGAAAGAAATATTTAGTTATCACCCATGACGCCTCGAATTTAAGATTTTTAAAAAATCTACACACACACACACACACACACACACACACTGTTAGTTGCCTTATAATTAACATCCTCTCTCCATTTTTCACATTGTAATATAACTTTTAGATGAGTGCACAGTTACCCCAAATAAAAATAACACCTCACCCTCCTTGCACCAGAGGTGGCCATGTGTCTAAGCTCTTGCTGGTGGGATATAAGTAGATGTGTTATATGGCAGCTTCTGGAAACAGAAAATAAGAGATTGTGGGTATAGCCTTTGCTTGTTTCTTCATTTTTGTCCGAACTTCTGTCTGGACTACAGATACTGTTTTGGTGCCCAAGGCAGTAGAGCGTGGACCAGGGAGCTAGAAGCAGCCTGAGCAGGGAATTTGGTGGAGCAGAACCCTGGACTGCATGCATCTGATATTTTCTATTCTACTCTATGTTATTTTTTTAAAAAGTTGACTATGACCCACTAGATTTCACAACACACTGATGGGTCACAAGTGCCAGTGGTCCTGGGAAGGCAAGTTCCAAACAAGGCTCCATATTGGAGAACTGGCAGAGAAAATCCAGTCTTTGCGTGTTTGGCATCGTTTGCTACTTTTAAGAGTCCGAGGAGAACAGGGCGCAGACTGAAGCGCTCCAGTCCTCGCAGAGATGGAAAGAATATACTGTACCCTGCTGGTGTCCAGGAGTTCCATAACATGGAGACTTTCAGGGCTGAAAGAAGCCATGTGCTTCAGTATTTCAAACTTAACCAGTTATAAGAAGTGGCTTGGGAACAGTAGCAAGAGATTAGACTAACTTTCCCCAGAGGCCATAAACCTGAAGCCAAAATGGGATGAAAGATGTTGCTTTCCCATCCCAGTTTCAGAGAGACTGAAGGTGACTGCCGTTAGGCTCGGTGGAGGCTCATTTGTAGAAGACCAATGTATCCAGGCTGAAAAGTTTTATGTAAGTGAGATCTTTGGCTGTGATCATTTGCACATGAAGCAAATAGTCTGGAAGCCTGCTAAGTGTTTGAAAGAATTATATTACCAAAGAAACCACCAGTTTAGCCTACAAAAATCTGTGATGACTCAACCCCTGAAGCCATTCCCAGGCTCCAAAACCGGCACCAGCTGGAAGCAGGTTCTGAATACTGTGTAGCCCCAATAGGCCATCCCCCCAGTGCCCACCTCTCCTGTGTCCATGGCTGATAATGGAAAAAGAAGAATCTGCCAGAGGGCAGAGCTAGTGGCTATCAGACAGGTGCACTGAGAAACTAGTTCTACTGCCAGAGAAGAGAATCCACTCTGCTCCTGCTCAGAGGACGTTACTGATTGCAGCGGACCAGCATCTGCTGTGTTTCATATCCTCTTATTTTCAGAATGGTTTTTTTTTATTGTGATTATCTTGCTCCTACTCTGCTGGTATATATTTAAAGATAGTTTGTCTTTTAGTCTATAGATTGCACCTACACCTGGGCCTGATAGATAGACTTTTATGTTATAGACTTTGAGCTAGACACAGTGGAATTTGGGGGTTTCTCCATTGGGGAGCAGTTGAGTGTGTTTTATATGTGGGAAGAAGGATATATATATATATATATAGTAATCATTTAATTTGTCATCTAAACTAGGACACTTTTTGAAAACTCTATTTTTATTATTATTTATTCACATGTCAATGAAAATATGCATGATGTTTATTTTAATAGCACTATTTAGGTATAATTGACATACAAAAACTGCACATATTTAAAGTTCACAAATTAGAAAGTTTTGACTTATGTATATGCCCATGAAACTGTCACCACAATCAAGACAATGAATATATCTATCACCCCTTCCAAAGTTTCCTTGTATCCCTTGGTAACACTTCTCTCTTAATCCTCCCTGTACCCCATCTCACCAGGCAACCTCCAATCTACCTCTGTCACTATACTTTAGCCTGCATTTTCTAGAATGTTATATAAATTCTATATAAATTTGTATATAAATGCAGTATATACTCTTGTCTGGCTTCTTTCACACAACATAATTATTTTGAGATTCATCTATATTGTTGTATGTATTAGAAGTTTATTTCTTTTTATGGCTGAATAGTATTCCATTGTGTGGATATACCACAGTTTGTTTATTCATTCACCTGTTGATGTACATTTGGGTTGTTTCCAGTTTTGGGCTATTACAAATAAAGCTTTTCTGAACAGTCTGTATTTGTATGGATATATATGCTTTCTTTTCTCTGGGGTAAATACCTCAAACTTTTTTCCCCACTTTTATTACAGTAAAATATACATAACAAAATTCACTATTTTAACAATTTTTAAGTATTGTGTGGTGCTAGGTACATTCTCACCGTAGTGCTACCATCACCATATCCATTTCTAGAATTTTTTCAGCATCCCAAATAGAAACTTTATACCTATTAAACAATAACTCCCCCTTCTGCCCTTTCCCCAGCCCTTCATAACCACTTCCAGTCTCCATAACTTTGTTTATTCTAAGTACCCCATAAAAGTAGAATCATACAGTGTTTGTCATTTTGTGTCTGGCCTTTTTCACTAAACAATGTTTTCAAGGTTCATCCACGTTGTAGCATGAATCAGTACCTCATTCCTTTTAGTGGCTAAATAATATTTCATTGTATGTATATTCCACATTTTGTTCGATCTGTTATAGACAGTTGACTGTTTCCACCTTTTGACTATTATGAATAATGCTGCTATGAAGATGAGTGTACAAAGCCCGGCCGGTGTGGCTCAGTGGTTGAGCATCAACCCATGCACCAAGAGGTTACTGGTTCAATTCCTGGTCAGGGCACATGCCCAGGTTGTGGGCCCAATCCCCAGTGGGGGGGCATGCAGGAGGCAGCCTATCGATGTTCTCTCTCATCGATGTTTCTATCTCTCTCTCCCTTCCCCTCTCTCTCTAAAATCAATAAAGAAAAAATATATTAAAAAAAAAAAGATGAGTGTACAAGTATTTGAGTCCCTGCTTTCAATTCTTTTGGGTATAGACCTAAAAGTAGAATTGTTGGATCATATGGTGATTCCATGTTTAACTTTTTAAGGAATCACCAAACTTTTTTCCTTTTTTTCACTTTTTAGTGAAAAGGAATGTTGTTTATAATAATTATGTAGGATAACAGTGTAAACCATGACTATCGCGTGCAAATTGGGATGTCATCTTTCATATACATAGATATATGGGTGAAATGTGGCAGAGAAAATTATTTGTTCCCTAATATATGTTCTACACTTGGTCTGTAAAATTTAGGGGTACACATGACCACTCAAAATGAAATCCATATTTCCAGGGCTGCCTTGCAGCAAGGTATAGCCAAGTAACTAAGTTCTGGCCAATGGGATATATGTAATGGCAGGTGCACTTCTGGGGAGAGCCCTTTCAGGGAGGGACATAATTCCTTTCCCATTTCCTTCTTCTCCTGGCTGGAATGGAAATGTGATGGCTGCTAGATCTTGGAGCAAAGATAACTCAGAAAAAGAAGATGCACGAGGCAGAGCGAGGGAGTAGACGGAAGCTGGGTCTCTGATACCAGCTGAAGTCTTTAACACCAGCTCTGGGTCACCTACCTCTGGATTTATACTAGAGAAAAAGAAATTCTTATTTTATTTGTTTTGAGGTTTTCTATTCCAATTCTTACAGGTACTCTTAGTGGCTAGTCATTGATTATTTCAATGCTCTAAATGGGATAAGTTGTATGGTACTGATATTGGAATAAGTTTGTGGTATTCCAATCCAGTCTGTGGCTTTCTTTGCTTTGTTCAACCCTAGACTTTTTGGAGAACCTTCATCCTTCACACCTCCTCTTTACCTTTTCTCCTTGGCCTTTTGCTCCTCCTTCCACAGCAAACAAAGCCCCTCAGCATCCACACTCAGGGCCCACTTCCTCCAGCAGCTTGTTTTCACTGGCACCTGGCCAACCTGGCTGTGTCCCAACAACCACAGGAGCAGAGGCTTCCTGGTTCCCTCACCTCCTCTGCCTTGGGGTCCAACCCTGTAGCCTGTCCCTGCTAGTTCTGAACCACTGTTCCTCTGTCTCCTCATGCCATTTCCTGTCACTCTGTCACACTCATGGAGAACTCAGCATCTGGCCCCCAGTTGGGGGCAGGCAGCGGAAAGCAAAGGGGCCTGAGAGCCGAAGGTGCTAGTGATGGACCGTGGGGTCCATATGAGGGTCTCAGCACCTCAGAAGTCTTAGTGCCTAACATCCCCTCTAGCTGTCCCACTCCACCACTCCCTCTGCCTTTCAGAAGCATTCAGCCTCCCCATTCCACCCCCGGGAACCTTTCTGCTTTCTCTCTGCCTCACCCTAATCATGCTGCTTTTCCTACTGGGCTTGGGCCCACTGTCATTCTCTCTCTCTCTCCCTCTCTCTCTCTCTCTCTCTCTCTTTTTAAAAAGTATTTCTATTGATTTTTTTTTTTTTTTTAGAGAGAGAGGAAGGAGAAAGGGAAAAAGAGAGAAACATCCATGTGAGTGGAACATTGATTGGCTGCCCCCCACACGCCCCCTACGGGGGATCAAGCCCACAACCCCGGCAAGTGCCCCGGCAGAGAATCAAACCAGCAACACTTCATTGCACTGGATGACGCCCAATCAACTGAGCCACACCAGCTGAGGGGCCCATCTCTCTCTTGAGCCATTTATTATCTCTCCAGCCTCACCAGCATCTTTAACTTCTGTGCTCCCAATTCCCCCCTCCTGCCTCCTCTAGGGCAGACATAGCAAACTTTCTGTAAAGGGCAAGATAGCACACACCCACTGCTGGCTGGCTGCCGTGCTCCGCCCAGCACTCGGCTAGGTGTCACTCACTTCCTTGAGACTTCCCTCCAGCCACATCCTCTATTAAGGAACCCCTGCCCAAGAGAGATTTAGATCTCCTCTCCCTCTTCTGTTCTTCACATCGTCCTGTGCCCATCTCAAAGCACAAGGCTCACTAATCTCACTCCTTTTTGGCCCTGAATTTGTGCAAGGTCAAGGGTCTGGTTTGTCTCTGTGTTTCCTGGGCTTGTTGGTCCCTGGCACAAAGTATTTGGTGATGCTTGGAAGATGCTAAATGAAAGCATGAATACATGTGTTGGATTTTTTGCTACCTATTTCTCCACAGCAGTCAATCTTCCACATTGCTGCCAGAGTTACCTTCCCATAAACAAGATTTGATCATGTGACTTCTTTGCTTAAAAAAGCTATACTGGCTCCTCTTTGTTCTTACTTAGCTGGTCACAGTCTAGTTTCACCCACTCCTTTTTTTAAAAATATGATTTTATTGATTTTTGTTGTTTTTTTTTAGAGAAAGAGGAAGAGAGAGGGAGAGAGAGATAGAAACATCAATGAGAGAGAAACATCCTTTCATCATTCCACTGCCTCCTGCATGCCCCCCACTGGGGATCTAGCCCACAACCCAGGCATGTGCCCTGACCGGGAATCCAACCAGTGACCTCTTGGTGCATGAGTCTATGTGAACCACACTAGCCAGGCTCATCTACTACTTTTGACAACAGGGACTTAATGCTGATGATGCCCACATTTCCAGCCCAGAACCTTCTCTAGTTTTATATATAAACCTGCCTATTACACTTACCTACTTGGGTGTCATGTAGGGACCTGAAACTTGAAGAGCAGATGCCCATTTTCTTCCTCAAACTTTCTTCCTCTCTTGTGTTTTCTCTCAATAAAAAGCATTATCAACCAGTCAGTTCCCCAAACCTGACACCTGGGAGTCACTCTTAAGAGATGGGTTAAGAGCATAAACTTGGCAGCCAGACAAATGGCTTCAAATGCTGGCTCTGCCACATATTACCTATGTGACCTCAAGCAAGTTTCTAAACCTTCTTGGACTAAATCTTTTTTTAAATATGTTTTTATTTATTTTTATTTTTTTTGAGAAAGAGAAACATTGATCGGCTGCCTCCTGCATGCCCCACACTGGAGATTGAGCCCAAAATCCAGGCATGTGCCCTAAGCGGGAATTGAACCGGGACCTCTGAGTCCACAGGACAATGCTCAGTCCACTGAGCCACACTGGCCAGGCTTGGACTAAATCTGTACACTCTCTTCACGGTAGTGCCTAGCTCCCCAGATCAGTGAGAGAGGACTGAATGATAGAATCAAGGCAAGTTCTGGGCAGGTGCTATCACCTATTGAATCCTTACCAAATATTAGCTTTTATTGTTATAATGATCCTCTCTCTTCACCTCGTCATCCAACCACTAAGTCTGTAGATTCTACTTTCTCACTATCCCTTAAATCTGTCCCATCATTTCTGTCCCCACTTCCACCTTCTTGATCCAGCCTCTTGTCCTCTATTGTCTGAGGACTGCAGAAGCTTCTTAACCAGTCCTCTTTACTCCACTCTTGCCCCCTTTCAATCTTTTTTCCATATTCTAGTGTGGCTTTTTCTGGAAACCGACTCAGTTCATGTCAGCTTCCGGCTGAGCTGAACTTTCAGTTCCTCAAATGGACAGAAGGCTGCTGCTCTCCCTCAGCAAATGCTGTTTCCTCAGCTGGGGCCTCTGATCTCTGTAAGCCACCACCACAGGCTGGCTCCCTCTCCTTTCTGCTCCCCACGCAAACGTCAGGCTACCTGTCCACCTCCAAGACTCCATTAGATGTCCTGTTTTGGGTCAGTTTCCTCCAAAGTACCTCAATATCCCCCATTATAGCACTTGTCACATGTCACAATGATGGTTCCAGTGACTATCTTCCATCACTAGACGAGGAGCTCCATGAGGCAAAGTCTCTGTATTGTTCACCACCATGAGTATCTCTAGTATTTAGCAAAGGCCTGGCCCATAATGGGAGCACAATACATTTTAAAGTTATTTAAATTATTTTTAATGTGTAATACATGTACCTAGTAGAAAATCCAAAAGGTGCAAAGGGACTTACAGCAGAAAATAAGTTTCTCTCCACCCTGATTCCCCAACCACCTTCCAAGGATCCTTCCAAGATATTCAATGCAAATACAAGCATCTAGGCACATATACTGTGGGTGTGGTAGCGCCTTATACATAGTATTCTGCACCTGGCCATTTTCTCACTTAATGTATCTTGGAAGATATTTCTTTTCAGCCTATATAAAATGTATTTTTTAAAAGTTTATATTAGTGCTCCTTTGTAAATATGTATCATAAATTATTTAACTAGTTCTCAGTCACTGGGTATTTAAGTTTCCAACATTTTGTTATTATAAATGATGTTACCCTGAGTATCCCTGAACATGTTACTTCACATATGAGTGTTTCCATCCTAGAGAAGAAATGGCTGAATCAAACCGTACATGCATTTCATAGTGTTAGATATTCCAAACTGATGTCCACACAAGTTCACCAATTTACATACACATTCTGCAATGTACTACCATACATTCTTCACATGCTTGCCAGCACCGTATTATCAAGCTTCATGATCTTTGGCCAATCTGACAGTGACAAAAAGAATAAAGAATACCATCACAGTTTTGCCATCTCTTTAATAATTGAAGGTGAGCATCTTATCATACTTAAGATCCATTTGCAAAGTTGGACAAATAACAAAGTGGGAAATTACAAATTATATTGATCACACAAAGACAAACAAACCAATGTAAAATTGAACAAAAACTTGAACTGGTGCTTCCAGTTCAAGAAATCCAAATGGACATTAAGAGAAATACAAATTAAAATCACACTAAGCCTGGCTGGTGTGGCTCAGTGGATTGAGTGTCATCCCATGGACTGAGAGGTCCAGGTTCAATTCCCAGTCAGGGCACATGCCTGGGTTGCGGGCTCTCTCCCCAGTAGGGAGCATGCAGGAGGCAGCTGGTTGATGTTTCTTTCTCATATCAATGTTTCCATCTCTCTCCCCTTCTTCTCTCTCTAAAAAAATCAATAAAAACATATTTAAAATCACACTAAGACAGCACTGCATACCCACCAAAGTGGTTAAAATTAAGAAGTCTGACAATACCAAAGGTTGGTGATAAAGTGGAGCAATAGGAACTCTCATACACTGCTGGCAGAGTGTAAACTGGTACACTGCTCAGAACAACTAAAGATATGAATGTCCTATAGCTCAGAAATTCCACTCCCAATATCTAGACTGCTTGAGAAAGCCTTACCCACATGCACCAGGATTTATGTAAATGAAGGTTCAGAGCAGAACTGTTTCTAATAGAACAAAAATGGAAAACCTTAAATGTCCATCTATAGTAGAATGGAAAAAAAAAATTGTGGTTTATTAACACAGTGGAAAACCAGGCAGCAAGAGAACGAGCAAATTACAATTTCATGCATCAACATGGCTGGTTTGCATAAAAATGTTCAGCTAAATAAGTAAGTCACTAAAGAATAGTATGATTTCCTTTATGTAAAGGTCAAAAATGGGTGGAACTAAACTACTGTGCAGCGTCTAAGGATGAATGCAATGGAGGAAAAAACTATATTAAAAAGACAAGGGAATGATAATGGCTGAAGTCAGTGTGGTGGCAGTCATGTCTTCAGAGGAGCAAGTGTGATAAGAGAGGCTACAAAGCCAGGGGCAGGGCTACTAAGACATTGGCTCTATTTTATTTCATGACCTGCATGAGGGTGACACAAGTGTTGGCTTTGTCTTTAAACTGTACATATATGTTTCATACACTCCTCTGTGTGTATGATGCATTTTACAATTTGAAAAAACAATAAAAAGTTCAGAACAGCATATATATAATACTTACATTTTTTAAGTTAAGGAAAATGTAAAGAAATATAAATTCATTTGCTCAAATACGCACTGATCAGCTCTGGAAGCATATGTAAGAAATTGGTAACAAAGATTATCGCTGCGCTGGGGCACTGGATGACTGGGGGCAAGGGTAGAAGGAAAAATATACCTTTTGCCCTGGCCAGTTTGGCTCAGCAGTTAGAACATCAGCCTGTGGACTGAAGGGTTGTGGGTTCGATTCCTAGTATCTGGGTTGCAGGTTCAATCCTGGCCTTGATCAGGGTCATGCGGGAGACAACCAATCAATGTGTCTCTCTCACATCTATGTTTCTCTCTTTCTCTCCCTCCCTCTTTTCCATTCTAGCTAAAAAAATCAATGTAAAAATATCCTCAGGTGAGGATTAACAAATGAAAAAAAAGAAAAATATACATTTTAAAATGTTGTACCATGTTAATATATTACCTACTTAAAAAAAATTTGCTTTTTTAAAAATCCTCACCCGAGGACATTTTTCCATTTATCTTCAGATAGAGAGAGAGAGAAATCAATGTGAGAGAGATACATTGACTGGTTGCCTCCCGCATGACCCCAACCCAGGCTGGGGACCGAACCGCAACCAAGGTAAGCGCCCTTGACTGCAGTCAAATTCAAGGCTCTTTGGTCTGTGGGCCCACGTTCCAACTGCTAAGCCAAACTAGCCAGGGCATATTTGCTTTTTTTTTTTTAATCCTCACCTGAGGATATTTTTCCATTTATCTTCAGATAAAGTGGGAGGGGGAGAGAGGGAGAGAGAGAAAAACATCGACGTGAGAGGGACACATCGACCAGTTGTCTCCCACATGACCCTGACCAGGGCCAGGGACAAACCGCAACCGAGGTACATGCCCTTGGCCGGAACCAAACTTGAGACTCATTGGTCCGCAGGCTGATGCTCTACTGCTGAGCCAAACCGGCCAGGACTGCATTTTTATAGAGAAGTCCCATTTGTATTTTCTTTCCTGATCTGTTTTATTAGTTTTCTATTGCTACATAATAAGTTACCACAAATTCAGTGCCTTCAAATGGTTCATACATTTATTATCTCACAGTTATGTGGGTCAGGAGTCCACATAGATTATCTGGGTCCTCAGCTCAGGGTTTCCCAGGGTTGTAATCAAAGTATTGATTGGGCTGCTCTTTTTTTTTTTTTTTAAAGGGGGAAGAAGAGGGCTAAGGGAAAGGCACAGCAGGTATGCTCTGGGCTGCATTTTCTTTCTTTGCTTTTTTTTTATTATTTATTTTTTTTCTTTGCTTCTTTTTAAATTTATTTTTTATTGATTTTAGAGAGAGAGGAAGGGAGAGGAATGGAGAAGGAGAGAGAGAGAGAGAAACACCAATGAGAGAGAACATCGATTGGCCACCTCCTACATGTCCCCCACTGGGGATCCAGCCCACAACCTGGGCATGTGCCCTTACCAGGAATCGAATCGGCAACATCTTGGTACATGGGTTGACACTCAACCACTGAGTCACACCAGCCGGGCTAGGCTGTATTTTCATCTGGGGGTTCAAAGGGGAAGAATCTACTTCCAAGCTGATTCAGAGGGTTGGCAGAACTAATTTCCTTGTAGCTGTATGACTGAGGGCCCCAGCCTTTTGTTGCTTTAGTCTGTTGACCTCCTAGAGACCACTGATGTAGAGGCTTCCTCAACATGGCTGCTAACTTTATCAAGACAGCAAGGAGAATCTCTTGATGCAAACTTACCTAAGGCTCGATGCCATCTTACCTAACAGCATGATCTGGGAGTAACATCCCACCCGGTTAGAAGCAGTCACAGATTCTGCCCACACTTAAGAGGAGAGGATGACACAGAGGTGTGGACACTAGGAGGTGGGAATTATTGGGAGTCCCCTTATGGTGTGTCAGCCACAGGTGATTATTGTTTGGGGAGGTTTTCTTGCCCACTTTTTTTCTTCTTCTATTTTTTTCCTTATCCATTTGCAAGAACTCTGTGGATTAAATAAATTAACCCTTTGTTGGCCACATGAAGTGACAATTCAATGCATTTTTGATAAATTAATAAAAGACTATATGAATGTCCTACACTCTCTTAGCTGCAGCAACAGTGACTTCATCAGGCCTTTGTAGAGTCTGTTTTCCTTACCTGGAAAGCTGAGCTGGGTCAAAGCACAGAATCTAATTGAGGTTCAGGGATGGATGAGAATATCAATTTGTGCTTGACTTAAAATTGTTCTGACTTTGACTTTATGCCAAGATGAGTCAAAGAAGTAGTGCAATGAATAAACCTGCAACAAGGCTGCAGGTAGGAGGACAATGCAGGTATTCCACCTGTGTCTCAAGGAGATACACTGGAAGTCCTGGGGATTGAGCTGTTTGTCAGGTTGGCAGAGTGTGGAGCCATGGGGTTGCTGCGTTGTATGCCTCTAACAACCTCAACACCCCAAAACACCTTATGTCACCGGGTGATGCCGTACATTCCACTCCCTGTTAAGCCACATCACCGGTGCCCATTGTCTAGGTTCTGGCTTCATGGTGTTTGCTGTGCTGGCTCTGGGCACTCTCCCTTTACGTGTGCCTGGGCTACAGAGCCAAGGAGTTATTCAATTATTTCATGTAGGCCTGTCCTCTTTTTTTTTCCCACCAGAATAACCACTGAATCATTCAAGACTCAGCTGCTAGGCTGTCTCCTAGAGGAACATCCAAACTTCCAGGCCGGGTAGTTGTGCTGTCATGTTCTTGTGAGCCTCTGTGTTAGCACTCACCACAGAGCACTGTCGTCGATTCATTGTATTTACATTTCTATCTCTTTCACTCAATAGCAAGATCCTCCAGGGCAAGGATTGGGTCTGATTTCCCTATAAACCTGTGTGTCCAGCTGTCCTTGGGAGATCTCCATATGTGTGTTCCACAAGGACATCACCATGTCCAAAGCTGAATTCGTCTGAAGCACTCCCTCCGAGTGTTAATATAGCACTCAAGCCTTTATCATTGCATCTTGTGTGTTACATTATAGTTTCCTGTTTACAAGACTATGTCTCCTACTAGATAGTGAGCAACTGAGAGCAGAAAGCATGTGAATTTTATTTTTACATCCCTGGAGCCCAGCTTAGTGCCTCTCATGTAAGAGCCATTGAATATATGTTCATTGAACTGAACTGGATGTCTGTATGTTCAGGGGCAGGTACTGTGGGGGTACCTAGGAAATGCTTAGGACATGTTTGTTACATTAGATTCTAGGAAAGATGCTTCTCCCAAAGCCCTCTACCCGCCCTCCTCTGGCAGGCTTGGATTAACACTGAGCCAATAGTTTGTCACATAGCAACAATAGTAAAGAATGAGCTTACTGCCCAATAGAGCAGACGCTTGTCTTCCGCAGAGAGCAGAGCAGAGCTATTTTGAGATCCTTTAGGTAGAGTCACAGTCTGATAGGCCCACACATTGTGGCGCTAGTTTCCATCAGCTTAGGGGTACAAGGCATTGAATATCTTATTTGCATATCTGTCTCTTTTGCTATCCTTTGGAGTACTCTTTTAGAACACAAAGGACCAAATTTGAGGTCATGGTTTTCTTATTTTGAAGTCAATTAGATCTTTATTTACAATATTACTAACATACTTTAGTATTTCACTGAATTACTGTATAGATGTGCAGATTTATAGATCAAATGACCACAAATTTCAAGTGAAAAGTAGGACCTAGGTCTCAGCCCAAACTTCCTGGCATGGCACACATGGTCCTTGTGGTCTAGCTGGGATCCCCTTTTCTGTATCCTCTCCTACCTGGGCACTCTCATTTGCATATGCTCCAGGCTTGGTGAGCAGCATTCAGGTGCCAATGTGTCAAGTGCTTTCACTCACAAATTACCCACTCTTGTTTGCCACTCTGGTAACTATCTCTATGAGTTTCTCTCCAACTAGACGGTGTGCCCAGAGGACAAGAATAATGTCTTGTCCATCTTGGAATCCACAGTACTTAGCAAAGTGCTGGGAACAGAGAAGATGCTCGGTAAATGCTGGTTCAGGGTGTGAAGAGTATAAGTTCCTGGTTAACTTAAGCTCTCCTAGTATACCTTAGTTTTGATAGTGGGACACTGTGCCTAACAACATAGTAAGTTATGTGTTCTGTGGCTGCTTTGGTGGCTTTGGCACTCTTCTTTTTCTCCAGAACTTTTAAAAAAAATCTTTACTGTTGAGAGTATTACAGATGTCCCCATTTTCCCCCCATTGCCCGCATCCACCCAGTTCCGGCCCCACCCCAGGCCTTTAACACACTATTATCTGTGTTCATGGATTATGCATATATGCATATAAGTTCTTCGGTTCATCTCTGCCTGTTCTCCCTCCCCACTTCCCTCTGAGATCCATCAGTTGGTGCCATGCTTCCATGTCTCTGGACCTCTTTTGTTCGGTGGTTCATTTTGTTCATTAGATTCCATATATAAGTGAGGTCATGTGATACTTATCTTTTTCTGATTGGCTTATTTCACTTAGCATAACACTCTCCAGGTCCCTCCATGTCGTCTCAAAGGGTAAGAGATCCTCTTTCTTACAGCTACATAGTATTCCATTGTGTAAATGTACCACGGCTTTTTTTATCCACTCATCTACTGATGGACACTTGGGCTGTTTCCAGATCTTAGCTATTGTAAATAGTGCTGCTATGAACATAAGGGTACATATATTCTTTCTGATTGGTATTTCAGGCTTCTTAGGATATATTCCTAGAAGTGGGATCACTGGGTCAAACGGTGGTTCGATTTTTAATTTTTTGAGGAAATTCCATACTGTTTTCCATAGTGGCTGCACCAATCTGCATGCCCACCAGCAGGGTGCTAGGGTTCCTTTTTCTCCATATCCTCGTCAGCACTTGTTGTTTGTTGATTTATTGATGGTAGCCAATCTGTCAGGTATGAGATGATACCTCATTGTTGTTTTATTTGCATCTCTCTGATGATTAGTGACTTTGAGCACTTTTTTATAAGTCTCTTGGCCGTCTGTAAGTCCTCTTCGAAGAAGTGTTTATTTAGGTCCTTTGCCCATGGCTTTGGCACTCTTTGTTCTAATTTTATAGAAAAGATATTGTGAATATGTATGTGTTTGTATGTATTTATGTATAAAAACTCCTCATTCATTCATTCATTCATTCATTCATTCATTCAACAAATGTTTATTACCTATGAATTCTGTGGCAGTTCCTGTACTAGGACCAGAGATGTGAGGAAGCATAAGACCTGCTTCCTGCCCTAAGAGTGGTAAGAAGCCTGTTTGTGGTGTTGGGAGACCGGAGTTCAAGCCTTCTCTTTGCCTCAGCTTGGGGTCTCATGAAGGCCATTTTATTTGCTTTAGAGCCCCAATTTCCCAGATCATTAATGAATACAAACACTTGTTCTCTTTCTGTTGTAATTAAAAAGATTCTAAGTCAAGATATTCAAGATTCCAGGAGAAAGGGAGATGGGCTGGCACCTTAATGGACAGGTAAAATATACCAAGTCCTTATCAGGACCAGAAAGTCCTTGTTGCTTCAGTAGAACAGACCCACACACCCAGATCAGATTCACAAATCAATGCTGTCCATTCATTTCTTCAAGAAGTTTCAGTTGAGCTCCTACTATGCATCAGGTCCTGAGTTAGGAGCCTGGGATAGAGACATGGACAACATGGTCACCCTTTCGGCTATTACAGGGAAAGGTCAACAAGGACTATAACACAGTGTGAAATACGGGGCAATTCAAAAGTATTGGATGATAGCCATGGGAGGGAATAGGAGGAGTGTGTAACTAGGATTCAGGGGGGATCAGGGAGGGATTTACATAAAAAGGGATGTGTAAACCAAGACCTGAAGGGTGTTGGAATTAGGTGGGTCAAAGGGGTGGGGATGGTGAGTGTTTTAGGCTGAAGAAGTGTATGTGTGAATGTCCCAAGGACAGAGAAAGCATGGTACAAGTAGAATAGAAATAATTCTACTCGGCTATAAGGAGAGAAAATGAGAGAAATGAGACAGGTAGGCAATGGCCATCTCTTGTCATATAATTTTATCCTAACAGCAAAGAGGAACAAAGAGAAGGGTGGTTTTGTTTTGTTTTTTTAATGCTTTTTGGTTCTGATTTCACACACCACAAAAATGTATTATGTAGAATGAAAGCTCCTGTAACACTTTTCTTACCCAACACTGTTAACAGTTTGGTGCATATTCTCTCAGCTTCTAACTCATTATTATTATTTACTACATTTATAAAAATAGGGCCATTCTATACCAGCTGTTCTATACTTTTCTTTTTGTCCTTAACAATATATGGATTTCTACCCTGGCCGGTTTGGCTCAGTGGTTAGAGCGTTGGCCTGCGGACCAGAGAGTCCCGGGTTCAGTTCCTGATAAGGGCACGTACCTCGGTTGCAGTTTGTCCCCGGTCCCAGCTGGGGTTGTGTGGGTGGCAACCACTCGATGTATCTCTCTCAAATCGATGTTTCTCTCTCTCTCTTCCCCCCTCTCTCCCTCCCGCTCTATCTGAAGATAAATGCAAAAATGTCCTCAGGTGAGGATAATTAAAATAAAAGAAAAACCCAACAATATATGGATTTCTTTCTATGGTAGTACATATGTAGACATTCATTTTAAATGACTGCATAATATCCCATCATCATAAGCCTATGGGATATTTATTGTTTGTTTTGTTTTTTACTGTGGTAAAATATATATAACATAAAAGTTACCATTTGAACCATTAAAATTTTTAAATAAATTGTGGTAAAATACACATAACATAAAATTTATCGTCATAACCATTGTTAAGTGCACAGTTTAGTGGCATTAAGTACATTCACACTGTTGTACAACCATCACCACCATTCACCTCCAGAAGTTTTTCTTCGTACCAAACTGAAACTCTGTCCCCATTAATCTACATTCTCCTCATTCTTCTCAGCCCCTGGCAACTACCGTTTTACTTTCTGTATCTATGAATTTGACTACTCTATGTACTTCATATAAGCAGAATCATATCCGTAGTGTTTTAACCATTGATCTACAAATGGGCTGTTGGTTTGTTTCTTCTTTTCTTGGGTGAGGGAGAGATTACTACAATGCTGCAAGGAACATTGTCATATACAGTAGTCTCTCCTTATCTGTGGGGCATACCCCTAGTGGATACCTGAAACCACGGATAGTACCAAACCCCATATATACTGTGTACATGTAATGACTTCTGTTTGGCATATCTGAATTGCTAGTATCACTATCCTTGCACTTTGGGGCCATTATTAAGTAAAATAAGGGTTACTTGAACACAAGCACTGAGATATCTCGACAGTCAATCTAATAACTGAGACAGCTATGCATAGACAGCGTGGAGATGATGAACAAAGAAATGATTCACATCCCAGCAGGACAGAGTGAGATTTCATCACGCCACTCAGAACGGCGCACAATTTAAAACTTATAACTTGTTGCCCTGGCTGGTTTGGCTCAGCAGTTAGAGCGTCGGCCTGCAGACTAAAGGGTCACGGGTTCAATTCCCGGTCACGGGCAGTTTGCAGATTCGGTTCCTGGCCCTGGCTGGGGTCCTGTGGGAGGCAGTCAATCAATGTCTCTCTTACATCTCTGTTTCTCTCTCTCTCTCCCTCCCTCCCTTCCACTCTATCAAAAAAAAAAAAAAGGAAAAATATCCTCAAGTGAGGATTAACAAAAAATAAAATATAAAAAATAAAAATAAAACTTATAACTTGTTTATTTCTGGAATTTTCAATCTAGTATTTTTGGACCATGCTTGACCATGGGTTACTGAAACTGTGGAAAGTGAAATCACTGAAAGTGACCCTTTGGATAAAGGGACACTACTTGTACACCTGTGTACACTTGTAGAATAATACAGCCTAGACATACTGGGATTTTCAAAGTCTAGAAACATTTAGTATGAACCTAAAAGTTTGTACTATGCCGTATTACCACTTATAGTGTATGAAAACACCAATTCTCCATGTCTTTACTAGTATTGGCTATTAAATTTTTTTTCAAGAACAGATTTTTAAAAAATGTCTTAGGCGGAGAAGGGAGAGAGAGAGAAAGAGAAACATCAATTTGTTGTTTCACTTATTTATGCATTCATTGGTTGATTCTTGTACGTACTCTGACCAGGGATCAAACCCACAACTTTGGCATATAGAGATGACACTCTAACCAACTGAGCTATCCAGTCAAGGCTTAAGAACTGATTTTATTAAAGGTGTGATATAAATAAAAATATATTCTTTTTTTTTTTATCCTCACCTGAGGACATTTTTTGCATTTATCTTCAGATAGAGCGGGAGGGAGAGAGGGGGGAAGAGAGAGAGAGAAACATCAATGTGAGAGAGACACATCCACACAACCCCAACCGGGGCCGGGGACAAACTGCAATGAAAGTACATGCCCTTAGCGGGAACCGAACCCGGGACTCTCCAGTCCACAGGCCAACGCTCTAACCGCTGAGCCAAACTGGCCAGGGCTAAAAATGTATCTTACAGCCCTGACTGGTGTTGCTCAGTGGTTAGAGTGTTGGCCAGCTCACCGGAGGTTCGCAGGTTTGATTCCCAGTGAAGGGCATATATCTGGGTTGCAGGATTGATCCCCAGCCCTGGTCAGGGCACATGAAGGGAACAACCAATTGATGTGTCTCTCTCACATCAATATTCCTCTCTCTCTCTCTCTCTCCCTCTCCCTCTCCCTCTCCCTCTCTGTCTCTCTCAATTCCTCCCTCCCTCCCTGCCACTCTCTGTAAAAATCAATGGGACCTGGCCAGTATGGCTCAGTGGTTGAGTATTGACCCATGCACCAAGAGTTTGCTGGTTCAACTCCCGGTCAGGGCACATGCCCAGGTTGTGGGCCCGATCCCCATTGAGGGGCATGCAGGAGGTGGCCAATTGATGTTCTCTCTCATTGATGTTTCTATCTCTCTCTCCCTCTCCCTTCCTCTCTCTCTAAAATCAATAAAGAAAAAAACATTTTTTTAATAAAAATAAAAATCAATGGAAAAAATATCCTCAGGTGAGGATTAACAACAACAACAAAAAGTATTCTTGTAAATGCTGGCAACATTTTAGAACAGTATCTAAATCGATAATTCCTTGTAAAATATGTGCAGCCACTTTCACAACCCTGAGCTCATTCACATTTGCAGCAACAGCCCAAGTTCCTGAGCTATTCTTCCCTGATGACGAGTACTTTGGAAAAACTTTGTTGAGAGCCCTTTTTAATTTTTGTTAATAGGTAATACTTGCACATGGTTCGACATCCATTTGACTTGGAAGGTAATTCAGGAAGTAGAATCCATAGGACTTGATGACTGGGTGTGTGGAAGAAGAAGTAGGGAGGACTATGTGGATTCATGGATGGCGTCCAGGTTTCCAGCTGGACAAGCGGGAGTACAGTGGGATCATGCATAGGAATAAGGAGCACACACAAAAATGGTGTAGATCCTGGGGAAAGGTGTGTGTATGAACTAAGGCCATGGTGCCTGTGGATCATATGGGGAGCATCTTGACCAGATAAAACTGATGAATTTATCCTGAGATAATGCCTTTTTCCTCCTATTCTTGTGCCCACTATCTAGGGGTCTCCTTTTTGGCCATCAAGACACCGGAAAGCTGGATTCGTCATCAGTAGATTTCGAGGTGAACAGAGAATATTTTTTTGTTTGTTTGTTTGTTTGTTTAATCCTCACCCGAGGACATTTTTTCCATTTTTTGTTCAGATAGAGTGGGAGGGAGAGAGAGGAAGAGAGAAAAACATCAACGTGAAAGGGACACCAACCAGGGCCGGGGACAAACTGCAACCCAGGTACCCAGGTACGTGCCCTTAGCGGGAACTGAACCCTGGTCTCTCTAGACCGTAGGCTGACGCTCTAACCGCTGAGCCAAACCAGCCAGGGCAACAGAGAATGTTTTAAAGGGAGCTGGATGATCCTGTGAGATATTTCCTTCTGACTGTGGAGAAGCCAATATTATGGTAGCCCAGGAGCATTTGCCAGGCTCTGGGCACTGCTAAACAACTTACATGCAGTCATCACATTTCATTCTCCCAGCAAGTCTTTGGGTTAGGTAAGATCCTTTCCCTTTTAGAATGAATGACTAGAAACAGCTAAGGTATATTGAGTGCCTACTATGTGTCAGGCATTGTAGTAAGCATTATTCATAAACTATCATGTTTAATTGTCGCTACAATAAAGTAGGTTTACTCAAGAAATTCCTTTTACAAATGAGGAGCCTGCCCAAGTCACACAGCTGCTAAGTGACAGAACCAGAATTTAAACCTAGTCCTGCTGACTTCAGTGCCTCTGCTCTTATCTGACAGTCTCTGCTGTCTCATGCGTGTTCCTCTCGCACCCTTCCCCACCCCCCAACTACTGGTAGACAATTCCTTCTTCATGAGTGCACTTTTAATCTACACATAGCACTATACAACTGATTATACTTTCATTTGATTAGGTTATATATAATCCAGGCTGATGATTCAATTCTGCTTTCTTGAAACCAGTTGAAGTCTCATCTTGATTGCATTAGTGTGATTCTATTTTCTCCAGCCACTTCCAATGTGGCTGACTTCAGGGTCCCAGGTAAAGACAGACACAGAAAAGGGCATCCCAGGAAGGAGCAGAATTTCTGTTTACAGCAGAGCTTTCCCTCCTGGACAGGTCCATGCCTCCTGACTCAAGAGACCTTTCTTTGATCTTTTGACAGGCTTCCTGTACCTAGCTAGTCCCACAGTATTTTTGGCTAAACTGGCCAGATATGTTTGAATGCTGCTGAGACTCAAGATGGATCCTCTGCAAAACTAGCGAAAAAAGGTCAGAAATCCTTTAAAAAATCAGGTGAGCAACCTCCCACAAGGAAATTACTGGCCATGCTTCCAGGTGTTGTCCACATTTCTTTCCTCTGTCCTGTTTACTGTGAATGTGGTATAAACTATTAAAAAGAACTGAAGGCCTCCCTGGCTGGTTTTGCTCAGTGGTTAGAGCAGTGGCCTATGGACTGACTGAAGGGTCTTGGGTTCGATTCCCGGTCAAGGGCACATATCTGGTTTGCAGGTTCCATCCCCAACCCCAGTCCCCAGTCGGGGCACATGTGGGAAGCAACCAATCTGATGTTTCTCTCTCTTTCTCTCTCTCTCTCCCTCCCACTCTACCTAAAAATCAATGGAAAAATATCCTTAGGTGAGCATTAACCAAAAAACAAACAAAAAAACTTGAAGGCCAATTTTGATCTTCATGGTACACATTGAGTCCATCCTATAACAACTTTTATAAGCAAGTATTGCCCTTTTCAATTTGCCTGCTTTTCCACTGCACTTTGGGTGAATTAGGCCTGAACATCACACAACATAATTCATCCTTGTTGGCAACTTGAATTGTTTAAGATTTTCACTCCTAGGTTCTTATTTATTCTCATCATTCATTTAAAAAGCAAACAATAACAACAAAAACTGAACTGGGGAGCATATTTTAAATATGTTAAAAAGCTTTTAACTCTCTCCACAGATGCTGGTTTGGGGGTTTCCTTGGGGAGCACTAACAACTTTGCCACTTCCTCAAGTACCATTTTACCCAAGGCCAAACAGCAGAATCCTGGAACGTGTAGGAATGTGAATGCACCCTGAGGAGGCCCTCCTCTGCAAAACTGATGTCTCACACAGCACGCTGTACTTAAGCATTTTCCTTCATGGTTACCTATTTGCTTTTTTTCCATCCTTGCATTAACTTTAGCACATTACATCTTTGCTTTCTTTCATAATTACATTATCTTTAAGGCAATGCATAAATGTGGTCTTTTATTAAGCTGATTTATTGGGAGTGGGTGAAAAGAAATGTCTTCAAATATCCTCAGGTCCCAGATAAATTCAGAAAAATAATTCAAGGCCCCTCTGGTGACAGTGATATCTGGTAGGGGCGTGTGGACACGTGGTCGGCAAGAAACGAATTTGGGTCTGGTCCAAAAACGTCTTCCCACTGCTGTGATTTTTGTTTTCTGATTATCAAAATAATACATGCCTATTGTTAAAAATTGTAAAATTCGGAGAAAAAGTAACTCATAATCAGTGTGATTTTATATGTAAACCGTTCCCTTTGGGAAAACGATGGAGGGGAGAGGACACATTAGGTATCTGGCCCAGAACACCGGGCAGTGGGGCAGTGGGATACCCCGAATGATGGATTCAACCGGGGTTCGAAAGATGGGCCACCATAGGGTCCGGGGCGCAGGACCATCTCCAGAGCGATCCTTTTCCGCCACCTGTGCGGTGACTTGGCGCCTTCCCCGGCGTGGCTCCCGGACTCCGTCACCCCCGGCTCCCACCGGTCCCCTACGCAGAGACCCAACCCAGGGACCTTCCCCGAAAGTGTCCACCGACTGAAAATAGATCCCGAGTCAGTCCCCGACCCCCCTTCAAATCCTCCCCTTTAAAGGGAGCCACCGGGTGACTCCGGGGGAGTTTGCGGAAGCACCAACCGCGTTAGGGCCTTGGGCGGATCCCGTGATGGAAACTGGCCCCGCCCCCGGGTCCTCGTCCCCCATTGTGTGAGCGTCTCGGGCCCAGGCCCCGCCCCCTCACAGCCTGCCTCCGGAGGCCCAACCCCTCCCCTTTTTTTCACCCCCCCTTGGCTCATTTCCGGCCGCCGCTGCTACCGCTAGCCCGTAAGGAGGATTCGGCAGAGGGAAGAAACAACAGCCGCCATCTTGTTTGTGTGCTCGGCTGGGGGGGAGAGAGAGCGAGAGGGAGAGGGCGAGTGTGGGCAAGCGAGACGCCGGGCTGAGTACGAACTGCGGGAGCGAGAGTGCGTAGGGGAGCCGAGCCGGAGAGAGGCGCCAGGGGCCGAGACAGTAGCAGGAGGCCAGGGGCGCACGGGCCGAAGCGTCCGACCCCCAGCGCCCTCCCGCCCGCACACACCCCCACCGCGGCCCGGCAGCCGAGCCGGCGTCGACGCCTAGGGGGGACCATTACATAACCCCGCGCCCCGCGGCGCCTTCGGCCGCCGCTGAGGGCGGCCCCGAGCGGAGCCCCGTGGGGCGGGCGCTCCCGGCACCTGGCTGCCGGGGGTGGGGGCCGGAGCGGCGGCCGTATTTATTTTCCGCGGGAGAGGAGGACGAAGGGAGCGCGGAGCCAGGGGAGGCTGCCCGTGCCGCCCGCCGTAGCTGGGCCTCCTCGGTGGGCTCCGCGTCCGCACGGGCGGGCGGCGCTGTTCGGCTCGGCCCTCTGGGCTGACGAGCTCCGCGTCCGGCGTCCTCGCTGCGCCTCCGCCGCGCGATGTGAGTCGGCGGCGCCAGCCTGGCTCTCGGCTCGGGCGAGCTCTCTGTGGCCATTAGGGGCCGGTGCAGCGGCAGGAGGAGGGTTCGGAGGGTGGGGGCGCAGGTCCGGGAGGGGGCACCGGGAGGAGGTGAGTGTGTCTCGTCGCCTCCTCCTCTCCCCCCTTTTCGCCCCCGCCTCCTTGTGGCGATGAGAAGGAGGAGGACAGCGCCGAGGAGGAAGAGGTTGATGGCGGCGTCGGAGCTCCGAGAGACCTCGGCTCGGCAGGGACCGGCCGTGGCGGGCCGGGGACTGCGCCGCTAGAGCTGCGAGTTCTCGGGAATTCGCCGCAGCGGACTCGCTCGGCGGATTTGTGTTTCTGTGCCCTCCTCCGGGCCTGGGCCCAGGCCCGGCCCCTCTCACTTGCCCCTACCTTTCTATCGAGTCCGCATCCCTCTACAGTCACCGCGACCCGGCGGAGAGAAAAAGGAACTTCCCCCACCCCCCTCGGGGGCCGGCGGAGCCCCCCAAGCCCACCCCAGAGAGCGGGGCGGGGACCCCATCTGAAGAAGAGATTTCCCGGAGATTCTCGTTTTCCTCGCCTGTATCTCCGAAAGAATTAAAAATGGCCGAGAATGTGGTGGAACCGGGGCCGCCTTCAGCCAAGCGGCCTAAACTCTCATCTCCAGCTCTCTCGGCGTCGGCCAGCGATGGCACAGGTTAGTCGGGATCCCTCGCCTTCCACATCCCCTTTAATCTTTCCTGCTCCGTGCACCTTTATTCTTCCATATTTTCTTTCTTTCTCTTCTTAGTTCTCTCTCTCGATTAATTTTAAAGGTGTTTGAATGAGCTGGTCGAAGACGTCCAGTAGCCCAACCATTTTCTTTTGCTTCCTAATACATTCGTTGCAACATTATGTCATATCGATGTGTGTTCTGGAATTAGAGCTCTTTAGTGGTGCTACAGAAATGGTCTTTATTGTTGCTCCCATGCAGTTTAAATTTGGAAATGCCAATGCATTTGTGTGTAAGGGGTTTTTATGCGATTTTACTGTTAATTTTGTTCTTGTTGGTAAACGAGGAATTGCGAATCTTTTCTCATTAGTTTTTCTTACTGTTTCTACTACTTTTCACTCTTTTCAAGATTTTCTTTGTATAAGATTTTCTGTTGAGGATGAGGGTGTAAAAAATCTTTGTTTTATTTATTTGTGTGTATGTGATCCAGGATTTCAGCCTTGACGTGAGGTTTAACGTCAAACCTGAAATTTGATTTGAATTATTTTACCTACCATTCCTAGTTTTGTTTTTTGGTTTTTGTTTTTTTTCCTTTCATTCTTTATTAATTTGCTTTAAAAATCAATATGGAGCGCAGTTCATTTTACATCTTCCATTCTTTGGTTTGAGACCAAAATGTCTTAAACTCTGGGTTTTCAGGTTGGGAGAGAGCAGGGGTATTTTCTTTGCAGTTTGTACTCACTTTCTCTTTGGGGTTGAGGAAGAAAAGATGTAACTGATTTTGTGGAGTTGTGTACTTGGAAATCAAGATAAGAAATTGAAAGAGTCCCAATCATGAACTGCAAACATGAATGATCCAACATGTTTGAAATATGCATTAGGTTTTGTGTGTGTGTGTTTTTTGCCTTTTTATGCTTTAAACGTATCTGGAGATTTCCATTTAATAAAGCTCTACAAATTCTTTACTTCACTCAGTTGTGGACTGTCCCTTTCTCAAGAGATGTTCAAGGAGACTTTCTTCCATCATCCCTTCCTTACAGTTAGTTTGGTGCTATCCTGACGTCCACCGACCTTTTTTGCTGTTGTAGTTGTTTGAGGTGCCAGGATAATGAAGAGAAGAATGGCTGGCCATCTGACAGTCCACAAGATGTTCCCCCTTACTATGAAGCATCTCTTTAACTCCCCAAGAACAGGCTGAACGTCATCCCTCCATCTGCCAGTGAGAGTGCTTAATGGAGTTAAATGTACCCTTTGAGTTTGTAGAGCACTTCTAAGCACATTTCTAAGTAGGCTTCATTTTAAAGGGTGAAAATGTAAGGATATAGCAAATCCTTTGGTTTCTTTGCTTTTATAGGAAAGATAACCTGCAAAATTTGAGGACTTTTGCAGAGTTCCTCTACTTGAGGCTAGTAACATTGGCAGTGCGTAAACTTTGATCTGTCCTTACTCTTTGAAGTCTCTGTAGTCTTCAGGGATTTTTTTTTTTTAACCTGTGTTTTTTTTTCTTTCTCAGAATTCATGCACATAATGAGTATTGTATTCCTTTGCACTTACTATAGTGTCATTCAGAAATTCTTGTAGATTACCATTAGACATGTTTTCACCTGTAGATTTTTGGGTTGTTTCTTTAGTTTTTATGTAACATGGTAATGGATTTTACATTTGCATTAGCCAGTGACTTGGGTTATTTTAGAGAAAACTTCTTTTGTATGCATTATTTTGATGACTCTTTATTTGAGCAGCTTAGTCTTGGAGTAATGCAAGGCCTGAAAGGCTCTGCTCACATTGGAACACCTCTGTTCAGGTGCACTACTGCCTTCTCCATACTTGATCTGTGTATTTGGTAACTTTAGCTAACTCATTTTGGTGTTGTGTTTCACCTATTACACAAAAACTATTTTGCTACTTGATATATCTTTGAATAGTTGTAAGAGTCCTAAATGTAGCAAGTGGGGTTTTATAATAAAAAAAAAACAAACTTTCAACATTGAGATTAACTCAGTTTTAGTACTAAGAGTTTGTTTTAGTTAGCTTTCTCTAAATTTTGTAGTGAGGGTTGATTACCCCCCCCCCATAAGATTCTATTCCAAGACTTTTTTGTTCAGTTTTTAATCCTAATGGGTCTGGGTTTTGTTGTTGTTGTTGTTGTTGTTGTTGTGAGGGTAGGGAGGGAGGTATAAAAAAAATACAGTCCCCTCTGTGAACTTCTAGTTGGTTACCATTACATTTTGATTTTTTTTTTTTTCTTTTTGCATCCAGTAGTGTGTACTATAAGTTTGCAGGCAACTTTTAGCAGAGACACTTCATTTTTTAAAATTTCACATTTCAAACTTGTAACTTCTACATTTTGACTTTTGAGTTGTCACCTAGATATTTTATAAATGTGAAAGTAAGTTGTTCCTTGTCACTATCTAGAACTGGTCAAAATGATGCCATAATTCTAAACCCCAGAAACTTTTTTTTTTAAATAGAGGCTCGTGATTTTAGTAGTGTAAGTGTACCTACCAAGAGTGTTTGCATGTGCCAATTTTATAGGAAAGAAAACTAGAATCCAGTTGGATTGACATGCAAAAGCATTACAAAACAAATTAGCATAGCCACTGGTGCAGAATAAAAATGAGTTACTCAACGATTGTTGTAAAAAGTTTCCAGGTTGATCCAAATAACTTGAATTAAGTTTAAGTTTCATGTGTTGGAATGAGGAGGAAAAGATTTCTTTTATAGCTGTTGTATCTTTATGTTCCTGTTTCAGTATTTGCATTTGAGTCATTGAAAGTTTTAACTTACTATGGTTAGGTCAAAACTGTTTGATAAATCAAATGAGGTATCCTCCCCAAAAAGATCATAACCATTTGTAAAAAAATTTTGGTAAAATTATTGACAGAAAAGTTAATAGGTAAGTCCTGGAAGAATTTCTTGAACCTATTTCTTTTTCTTTTCTTTTTTGTTACTCCTCACCCAAGGATATTTTTCCCCCATCGGGGGAGGAGAGAAAGAGACAGAGACATCGATGTGAGAGAGACACAGGGACTGTTCCCTGCCGCACTTGCCTGGGCTGGGGATCAAACCTGGTACTACCTGCACCTGCCAATGTTCTAACCACTGAGCAACACTGGCCAGGGCTTAAACCTATTTCTAATAAATTACCTGAGTGTTGGGAATGATGAGGATGATATGGTGCCTTCATTGCACATTAGATATGTTTTGTCACTGCTCTGTAAACACTTAATGCTGTATGTACTGGAAAAACAGACTCTGGAAAGGTGGGTGATATATATAAATATATATGATTTTTTTTTTTTTTTATCCTCACCTGAGGACATTTTTCCATTTTTTGTTCAGATAGAGTGGGAGAGAGAGAGGAAGAGAGAGAGAGAGAGAGAGGGAGAGAAACATCGATGTGAAAGTGACACATCGAGTGGCTGCCACCCGCACGACCAACCAGGGCCAGGGACAAACTGCAACCGAAGTACATGCCCTTAGCGGGAACCGAACCCGGGTCTCTCTGGACCGCAGGCCGATGCTCTAACCGCTGAGCCAAACTGGCCAGGGCAATATATATGAATTTTAACCACTAGATTAATGTATACAATAAAGAAGTGGCAAGGATTTTTAAAATGTCAATTTTACTTTCTCAAAACACTATTGTGTATTAGCAGTTTATCATCCTAACCAGAATGTTTTTGGTGGAGGCCATTTCTTTTTTTTTTTGGCTCTTAAACCTAAGATACTATGTTTTAGTTTTAATTTTTATGCATGAGTATTTACATTAGAGTTCTTCTGGAGTTTTTAATTTATGGCTTTTCGACGTCGTGAGGTATTACTGTTAAAATTAAAGTGCAAGACATTTTACAAAGTGTCTTGAACTCTGGCAATTGCTTATTCTCAGGGTTTTGTAAGTTCCTTTATAGGACTTCAGGAAGGCTATCTGTGCTTGATAGGAGGTAAAGTGACTTCTGTTAAATTGTAAATCTTGTATGTGTTATAATCTGGGTTCCCTTTTCCAGCAGGAGTTCATGTTCTGTTGCAGAGGTAAGAAATGTATTGGCATGTCCAGTGAATAGATGACGGGGATGGAGGAAAGGGTTTCTGCTTTGGTTGCCTCTTGGTATTATTTTCTGTTTTACTTTGCTTTTCTACCTTCTCCTTAGTCTGGTCTCTTAAAATCAATGGAAATTTAAAAAAATACTTTTAAAAAGGAGTTCATGGGTAAATTTAAAACCTAAATTATACCAAGTGTAAAGTTTTTACAACACTGAATTTTGCTGATGACTTTTTTCCCCATGTGATGGATGGTAGTTTTCTGGAAAAAAAAAAAAATTTTTTTTTTTTAAATCCTCACCTGAGGATATTTTCCCATTGATTTTTAGAGAGAGTGAAAGGGAGGGAGGGAAGGGGAGAGAGAGAAAGAGAGAGAGAAACATTGATGTGAAAGAGAGACACATCCATTGGTTGCCTCCCTCACAACCCCAGCCAGGGCCAGGAATCAAACCTGCAACCCAGGTATGTGCCCTTGACCAGAATCGAACCTATCACCCCTCAGGCTGACGCTCCAACCACTGAGCCAAACTGGCCAGGGCTCTTCTGAAATTTTAATGGGAATTTTTTTATTGCTCAGTTCTCAAAAAAGGTTTGAGAATAAATATGAATTGAGGTGTTAAGCCTCTTCTAAACAATCTGGATCTTACTTGTTTTTAGATGTAGATCTTTTTTTATAAATTGCCCAAAAAGGCAATTAGGAGTAATTTAGTTGAGAGAGAGAGAGAGAGAATTAGAGAGAAATAGAGAAAAATTAAAACTACTGAAAAAAAGTGAGTGGTTAGGAGATTGGGTTTTGGTGTCAGACTACTAGAATTCAGATTCCAGACCTGCTTTTATTAACTGTGAACCTTGAGCCACTTTCTTAACCTCTCTGTCTTAGCTTTCTCACCTATAGAACCCACCTTTTATAGGATTGTGGTAAGGAATAAACAAGAATTCTCTGTATCAAGTGCTTAAGATAATGCTTGCTGCAGCATAGTATGTGCTCATTAAGTGTTAACTTTTTTTTTTTTTTTTTTTTTTAATCCTCATCCGAGGACATTTTTCCATTTTTGTTCAGATAGAGTGGGAGGGAGAGAGAGGAAGAGAGAGAGAGAGAAACATCGACGTGAAAGGAACACATCAAGTGGCTGCCTCCCGCACAACCCAACCAGGGCCCGGGACAAACTGCAACCGAGGTACGTGCCCTTAGCGGGAACCGAACGCGGGCCTCTCTGGACCGTAGGCTGATGCTCTAACCGCTGAGCCAAACCGGCCAGGGCAAGTGTTAACTATTTTTAACCTTACTACTAAATATACAGAAAAAAGTAGTGGTAGATTGAAAAAAAATTATTTACTGATTGATTTTTGTAGAGAGAGGATAGAGGAGAGAGAAAGAAACATTGATTTGTTGTTCCTTCATTTATGCATTCGTTGGTTGATTCTTGCATCTGTCCTCATCAGGGGTTGAACTCATAACCTTGGTGTATTAGGATGACACTCTTAACCAACTGAGCTACAAGCCAGGGCAGTGATAGGTTTTTTAATGACAATATAGAGACTAGAAAAAAAAGGCAAGTGCATGAAGTTCAGAGGGTAGTCTCAGAAGTAAAGCTTTTGGTGCAGAGTTAGCCTGTACATCATCTAGTCAGAGATTAAGTTTTTTGAGCATATAAGAAGGTGGCAGCAGAGATAAAAATATACTACTGTCACATAGGATGTCTTGTTTATGTAATTGAAATGAAAATCAACAAATTTTTAAGGCATAATGAGAAATCAGAAAGCAGATTGTTCTTACTAGAAATGCTCAAGTTAAGAATGGCTTTTTGCTAAAGAATTGTGTGGTTGAGCATTATTTTTTCGTTATTTGCTTATCTGGGTCTTAAAAGAATACTGTCTTATAAAGGAGGAGGAGGGAAAGTAGAAGGAGCAGTGCGATACTTTTCAATTTTTTTATTTTTTGACCTCACCTAAGTAAGAACTATATTTTACATGGAAAACCAGAGAACCTATCTCAGCAAGTGAACAAATAATACTTACCTTACTATTGTAATATACTCTGATATTTTCTATTGCATTTCATTTAAAAAAAAAAAAAAAGCTTATTACGACCCCACTATTGAGTTCATGCCTCTCTATTGACTTGTGACCCACAGTTTGAAAAATACTGGCTTAGAAAAGTTGACAAGGTAGCAGTTGTCCTGTAATGGACCAACATTTTCTGTATACTAGGTGTTTATCCTCCAGTACAGGGAATACTGTGGTAATCCAGATAGACGTAGACCCTTCCTTCCTGGAACTTATAGATAAGGGGAGGAGAGCAACATTCAAGTCTTACGTGACCAGCATTGTATTTGGGAAGTACATTGTATATTGGAACAAACAGGGGGGCCTAACCTGTAATTACTGTTACTCTGGTGGTTCTCTTTGAGGAATTGGTGTCTGATCTTGGGATCTGAAAGATAGATATAGGGTTAGTTAGTAAGAGTGACCCAGGGAACAAGATAGTATGGCTGGGGGATAGCAAGAAATGACCATAGAGATGAACAAGGTGCCAGTCATGCAGGGCTTATAATGCTTATTGGAGTTTAGCCTTTCCATTTTAGCTCTTTTAAATGAATGTGACAGCCCTGACCGGTTTGCCTCAGTGGTTAGAGCATCGGCCCCTGGACCAGTGAGTCGCGGGTTTGATTCCGGTCAAGAGCACATACCTCAGTTGCGGCTGTGCAGGAGGCAACCAATCGATGTGTCTCTCTCACATTGATGTTTCTCTCTCTCTTCCTCCCTCCCTTCCTCCCACTCTATCTGAAGATAAATGGAAAAATATCCTTGGGTGAGGATTTAAAAAAATAAATTAATTAAATGAATGGGGCAGAATTATATCTCAGATGATTGACTAAGTGAGGAATTACTTGGAAAGGACAAGGAAAAATATGAAGCTGAGAGACCAGTGAGATGGCTGTATTAGGATTCTAGCTGTGATGAGGGTGGCCTGGATTAGAAGATAGAAGTGAAAAGGTTTGAGGGAAGGTGATGGTCAACAGAACTTAGGTGTTGGGATATTGCAATGGAGGAATCGAGGATAAGTTCAAAGTTTCGAGTTAAGGCAGCTGGATTGGTGCGGATGCCATTTACTAAGATAGCAAACATAGGAAAAGAAGTATTTGTGTATGGATATACAGGGAGGGGTTATAATGAGTTAAATTTTGGACATTTTGAAGTTGTGTGATTCTCCTAAATTAAGTAGTCACTGTTTTCATTTGGTGTGCCTTTCTCATTTCAGCCAACACATTGACTACTCACCAAGTTTTAGGCACTTGGAATTAAAGATAATCAAGGTGCAGTTTCTGCTCTCAAATCCTTTAGGATCTGGTGGGATTTGTATACAAGTACATTTAATTTTCCCATAAATTATACTCTGATAAGTTTTTAAAAAATGTTTTGAATAAAGGCAGAGAATAGGAATTACTTCTAACAGGGTGGGTTTGCAGTATTGGGGGAAAACTTCATAAAATGTATATTTGAATGGGGATAGGAGAGCTTGAAGGTAACTTGCCTTTTCATGGAAGTAGGGAAAGTTGGGTATTTCAGTGAAACAAATACAAGTGGGTTTTTGTGTGTGTGTGTTTTTTTTAATCGAGGATATATTCATTGATTTGAGAGAGAGAGAGAAACGTCAATTGGTTGCCTCCCACACGTGCCCTGATGGGGGATCGATCCCTCAATCTTTTGATGTATGGGATGACACTCCAATCAAGTGAGCCACCCAGCTAAGGCCAAATACAGGTGGTTCTGATGTGTCTGGAACATAGACTGTATGGTGGAGTGTTTTCATGGAAGACAGATGGAAAAAGATGTTGGGCTCCTATTATGAAAAGACAGAAGTATGCTAAGGAATTTGACATTTATCTTAACCACCAGGATAAAAATTTATGAGCCAGGGGAGTGACATAGTCAGGGAAAGGGGAAAAGCTAATTTTGGTGATGCTATATGGGATCAGTAGCAAGGAGAGAACCTACTGGCAGGAAGACCAAGGGTATGTCATTTATCTCTTCAAATGCACTTATCATTTGCCTTGGAAGTTTTTAGTAAATTGTAATTACCCAAGTGCATTGTTTATTTTTTTAAGATCCAAGTTTTGCCCTGGCCAGGTGGGTCAGTTGATTGAGTGTCGTTCCATGCAACCAAAAGGTTGCTGGTTCGATTGCTGGTTGAGGTGCGTACAGGAGGCAGCTGATTGATGTTTCTCTCTCTCTCTCTCTTTCTCTTTCTCTCTCTCTCTCTGCCTCCATCTCCTCTCTCCCCCTTCCTCTAAAAAAACATATCCTTGGGTGAGGATTTAAAAAAACAAATCCAAGTTTTGTTTACCAGTTGTCATAAACGTAGAAAATATAGCTGATAACTCAAAGAACCATTCACTCTCCCCTTTTTCTTTTCAGATATGTAAGTTTTAGGAGGCCTTCTTTTTTCTTTTTCTTTTTAGGAGATAATACAATATCTTCATTATCAGAATTCACTCTAGGCATTCCCAGTCAAGCAAACAAATCCTAAACTCACAACAAAGCTTCTCACATGATATTAATACTCAAAATCAAGAAATGCTCAGTGGTGGCCCTGGCCGGTTTGGCTCAGCGGTTAGTGTCGGCCTGCGGTCCAGAGAGACCCAGGTTCAGTTCCCGCTAGGGGCATTTACCTCGGTTGCAATTTGTCCCCGGCCCTGGTTGGTCGTGCGGGAGGCAGCCACTTGATGTGTCCCTTTCACGTCGATGTTTCTCTCTCTCTCTCTCTCTCTCTCTCTCTCTCTCTCTCTCTCTCTCTCTCTCTCTCTTCCTCTTTCTCCCTCCCACTCTATCTGAACAAAAAATGGAAAAATGTCCTCGGATGAGGATAAAAAGAAATGATCAGTGGTAGGTAAGTTAACATGCAGTTTAGGTTTAATATAAACATGTCATTGAGTTGATTCTTAAGGTAGAATTTTAATACATAATTCCTCACCTTTTAGTTAATTTCACACCAAGAAGTATCAATATATTAATAAATCGATAAAGAGCAAGGCAGATAGTGTAAAACTTCTAAAAGTAGGCCCCCAGTCACATTCTAGCTCAGTTGTAGCACTCCATCTCTGTTTAAATTTTTGAGACCTAACCTAAATGAGTTGAGGTTAAGAGTTAACCTCAAGTTGATCACTTCCCAAAGTATAACAATACACCTTTTTTTTATCCTCACCTAAGGATATTTTTCTATTTATCTTCAGGTAGAAAGAGAGGGAGAGAAAGGGGGAGAGAGAGAGAAAGAGAAACATCGACATGAGAGGGACACATCAACTGGTTGCCTTCCTCACGACTCTGACCAGGGCCAGGGACGAACCGCAACCCAGGTACGTGTGCCCTTGGCTGAAATCGAACCCGGGACTCATTAGTCCACTGGCCGACGCTCTACTGCTGAGCCAAACCAGCCAGGACTAGATACACCTTTTGATGTCATGGTTGCAGGACAGTGTTAAGAGTGCCTATTTTGAAATTTGCTCCACCTTTTCACCTTTGACTCTGTGGGATTTAAAAATTCAACAGCTGCCACCTTGCACAGCTGTGAGATCCTGTATAACTTAATAATATCATCTGATCCTAATTTGTATATAATTCACAGGTCATTTCCAATTGTTTTGGAAATTATTACAACTCTTGCCAGCATGGATAGTTTATTTAATTTTCTTTGTGCCCTTTTATTTTTTAATTTTTTTAATCCTCACCTGAGGACACTTTTGCATTTATCTTCAGATAGAGAGGGAGGAAGAGAGAGAGAAACATCGGTGTAGGAGAGACACATCAACTGGTTGCCACCCGCACAATCCCAACAGGGGCTGGGATGAACCACAACTCTCCCTCCCTCCCTCCCTCCCTCCCTCCCTCCCACTCTATCTAAAATAATGAATGGAAAAATATCCTTGGGTGAGGATTAATAACAACAAAAAAAGTGGGCCAACAATAATAGGTATATGTTAGTTTTATCTTTCACATAGATGCTTCTCTCTCTCATTCTCACTCTCCCTCCCCCCACTCTCTCTAAAAAAAATCAATGGAAAAATATCCTTGGATGAGGATTAACCAAAAAAAAAAAAGAATAGTTTATTGGGTTGTTTTTTTAGAGAGAGAGGAAGGGAGAGGGAGAAAGAAACATCCCTATAAAAATGAAACATCGGCTGCCTCCTGCATGCCTCCCACTGGAGATCTAGCCCGCAACCCGGGTATGTGCCCTGACTGGGAATCAAACCAGCAACATTTTATTGCACTGGATAATGCCCAGCCGACTGAGCCACACTGGCCAGGGTTTAAATTAAGTACTAAATGAAGGTTGGTACAGTTGTTTTACCTGATAAATTGGTGAAGTTTTCAAAATTGCCTTATTTTAAAGTCTGCAGTGTTTATTTATTTATTTTTAGAGAGAGAGGGAGAGACATCTGTTTGCTGTTTCACTTTTTTTTTTTAATCCTCACTCGATATGTTTCTTTGTGTTTTTAAATTTTTATTTTTATTGATTGATTTTAGAGACAGGAAAAAACATCAATTTGTTGTTCCACTTATTGCATTTATTGGTTGATTCTTGTATATGCCCTGACCAGGGATGGAGTCCACAATCTTGGCATATTGGGACAATGCTCTAACCAACTGAGCTACCTGGTCAGGGTGATTTTTTTTAATTATTATTGATTTTAGAGAGAAAGGAAGGGGGAGAGAGCTAAATATCGATTGGTTGCCTCCTGAATGACCAGGAATATTTTCAATTGCTGAGCTGTAGGTTGTTCACATCCTATTCTCTTTCTCCACACTCTTCACCTGTCCAGTTCGTACTCCATCCCCTGACCTTACCACTGGGTTAGATGAAAGAAAGATTTTGAGAGCTGGAACATTCATTTTGTAAAAAGCATTTTAGCCTGGCCAGTGTGGCTTACTGGTTAAGCATCGACCCATGCACCAAGAGGTCGCTCGTTCAATTCCCGGTCAGAGCACAGGCCCAAGTTGTGGGCCCAGTCCCCAGTGGGGGGCATGTAGGAGGTGGCCATCGATGTTCCCTCTCATCGATGTTTCTATCTTTACTTCTCCCTTCCTCTATCTCTGAAAAAAATTAAATAAAAAGCATTTTAATACCAGTGAAAACTAATTGAAAGGCAAATCCAAGGATGGATTCTGTCTTCTAAGTGGATGCTTGAGAATTGACTAGTTTTAGAATAATTTATATGGATATTTTGCTTAGTATACACAGTTTAAGAGCAGACTGAGTTTTAACTTGACTTCAATTTACCTGAAGTACCAAAATAAGATTGTTTATTCCACAAATAATGTGTAACTAGAAGAGATACTATTATGTAGTAGAATTACATTTTGAGCCAAAATTATCTCAATTTTAAGTTGTTTTGCATCCAAGTTAGTAATTTAAAAAAATTTTTTTTCCTTACCCAAGGACATCTTTGCATTTATCTTGAGATAGAGTGGGAGAGAGAGAGATGGAGGAAGAGAATGAGAGACAGGGAGGAAGAGAGAGAGAGAGAGAGAGAGAGAGGGAGGAAGAGAGAGACATCGACATCGATGTGAGAGAGACACATCGAGTGGTAGCCATCCACACGATCCCAACCGGCGCCGGGTACAAACTGCAACCGAGGTATATGCCCTTAGTAGGAACTGAACCCAGGACTCTGATCCACGGGCCAATGCTCTAACCGCTGAGCCAAACCGGCCAGGGCAGTAACTAAAAATATTTTATTTATGCTCATAGATAATACAGTGTTCGGGATTATATTGTTAATCCTAATTTTGCAGGTTATGCTTCCCCTATATATTTCATGGTAGGCAATATTTGTCTAGTTTTTCATGTATCATGGAATTGTCTTGATCTTTTGATGTATGGAAAGGCTAAATGAGTTTTACAAGAGATTATATATGGCTACATCTGCTATGAAGATCACAGCAACATAGAAGATACCCAGAGTGTCCGATAGAATCAATATGTAATAATGAAAGGATGTTTTGACTCAGTGCTAGTTTCTCATATGCCCATTCAATATTTGTTTTTGTTTAAATTGTCACATTTTGAATACATATTCCATTGAATAAACTCATGTATTCTAAATTTTTCAAATAAGATTTAAATCTGCTGTGTCAGTCACGTTTGTTTGCATCATTGTTTAGACTGAATGTACACTCAGATGAAGAAACAATTTACTCGAAGTCATTTTGTTTTTGAGCATCATTAAATGTATATGGGAACTTACCAACAAGCTATTTGTTAGGAGTAGCCTACCAAATATTGGTTGATATTTAGAAAGTAACTGGGAAATGTCTTACTGGAGACAGTGTGAGTTCATTCATTTCATCAGTTGTATGTGATAGTTTTGTGATATTTGCCGCAGGGTAATTGAAAGGTAATGGAATAAATTCCAGATTTATAAATTTATAATCAGAAAAGTGGGAGGAGTGATCAAATTACGTATCTAAGAGCTCACCTTAATATCTAGAAAAAACTTTTGGTGTCTTTTGCTTTACCTACTACTACTCAATCCACTGCAGTCTGGCTTTTGCTCTTTACAACTCCATTGAACCACTGTTACCTAAATTATTAAATATATCCTATTATCTACATTCAGTGCCTTCTCTCTGGAACGTGGGACACCACTGACATTTTCTGCTTGGAACCTGGTTTCCAGGACCGTATTCCTGGTGGATAAGCTGGGTTTTAGCATCCTTTACTGGTTAAGCTCATGGTCCCTTAAATACTGGCATTTCCAATGGTCCCCTCAATATCTGATGATGAGTTAACCTCCACATTTCTCTCTCATATCGCCATGTATTCACTTATTGCTTATTGGGACAGTAGAACCACTGTACTCTCAGGTTGTCCAAGCCAGAAACTTAGGAGTCATCCTTGTTTCTCTTTCTCTTAACTCCCTACTTACAGTTACAAAATGAGTTCTTTAGATTGGCCTTTTTGATGCCTCTGCTCCCTTTAGTACTTCTGCTCCAGAGTTAGTGTTAGCTTTTGTTATTTCTCCAGCAGTAGCCTCCTAACCAGTCTCACTTACTCTAGACTTGTCTGTCCGATCCATTCTTCATTGTATTTGCCTGAGTAGGCTCTAATAAATGCAAATTTGTTCATATCATATTTCTGCTTAAAATTCTTCAGTAGACCAGTTGTCTTTCTGGAATAAAAAAGCCCAAACTATTATGTTACAGAACTCTTTCAGTTGCTTATATTTGTTGAACATCTAAATTTTATTTAGCTGATCTGAACTAATCCCTGTGAAGGGCAAGTTGAGATGGAAGCCTAAAAAGATGATTTATTTGAACTTTTATTTTTTCCCTTTCCTTGAAGGAAAAGGAAGAACCTGAGGAGCTTGGTAAGAGGCACTACATTGAGGCTGGTCAATACTAAAACCCACTGTTTAATAGGATTTAATTATGGCCTTTAAATTTTTATTTTTTTTCTTTGTGTCTTCATATGTATTATTTTTAGTTTGGGACTTGCTTTTCTGCTACTTTTAGACCACTAGATTTAATTGACTATTTATGACAAACTTTGGCTAAAGATATAATCTCTTACTTTAGTAGCCTTTTTACAATAGGCTCCTCATGAACTTTACCAGGTTTTTTTTTCTGGGAAGCCTTTGTAGAAGATATAATGGGGAAAGATTAGCAATTTGATGGCGAAAATGAACTCCACATATTAGGTTTTTAAGCTTTAGTACTCTTAGTCCTACTAGTATAGAATTTATTCTTAGTTTATTTAAAAAAATTTTTTTTTCTTTATTGATTTAAGAGAGAGAGGAAGGGAGAGGGCATGAGAGAGAACATCAATTGGCCGCCTCCTGCATGCCCCCCACTGGGGATTTGGCCCACAACCTGGGTATGTGCCCTGACCAGGAATCGAACTGGCGACCTCCTGGTGCATGAGTCGACGCTCAACCAGTGAGCTACACCAGCCGGTCTTGATTTTTATTTTATTTTAATATTCCCTGGCTGGTCCCCAGCACTGGTCGGGTTGGTGCAGGAGGCAGCCAATCAGTGTGTCTCTCTCACATCAATGTTTCCCTCCCTCCCTTCCATTCTATCTAAAAATCAATGAAAAAATATTCTCGGGTGAGGATTAAGAATAAAAAGAGAGTTAATAAATTTACACATTTTATATAGAGGCACACATTTATATGCTTTAGAATCAATCTTTTAGAATCTTTTTTTTTCTACAGGAAGGCCAGAACAAAGACATGAGGACCAGATTGAAAGGCTAAGAAACAAGAAGGAGCTGGCTGAAAAACTTTATAGAGTTTGAAAGATCTTTTGGGAATAGGTGTAATCTACAGTTCGGGATAAAAAAGCAGAAGAAGAACATTTGAATCTCAGTGTTACTTTTGAAAATGTCAGGATTTAAAGTGTGTGTGTGGTGTGTGTGACCACAGTCCTAACTTTCCTTAATTCTGAGAGCAGCCAAGAGACTGTGAATAAACATCTATCCAAACATTTATTTTTGATCATCCATTGTCAGCAGCAGAGACAAGAATAAAATACAAAGTCTCTGAGAATAGTGTTTTGTAATTTTATTTAAAGACCCAAGTAACAAGAGGGAGAATGTTCAACTGTCTCTCACATTTAATCGTCATGAAATTTGTTGCTGATGCTGTTTTTTATTTCTATTTAAAAAATTTTTTTTCTTTATTGATTTTTAGAGAGAGGAAGGAAGAGGGAGAGAGAGAGAGAAACATCGAGGAGCAAGAACATCAATTGGCCACCTCCTGCACTTCCCCCACTGGGGATAGGGCCCACAACCTGGTCATGTTCCCTGAATCGAACTGACAACCTCTCGGTGCATGGGTTGATGCTCAACCACTGAGCCACACCAGCTGGGCCAATCTTTTAGAATCTTTAAGAGCCATCTCATTGGTTCTTACAACAATTCCATGAGGGAGGGAGGGAGAAATAAGTTTTTCACTACTTTTTGATAGAAAGGTAACTTGAGCTCACAGTTGGAAAGTGACAGCTAAATGAGGTCAGCTTGAAGACTTGGGTTTAAATCCAGGTATTTAGACTCCTTGAGCAGTGGTTCCAAGTTAGATACCAGTGATGGCTGATGGCATTTAGGAATTGTAATTGTCCAGAACTTTGATGCACAATCAAAATAGCTAAGAAGTGCCGGGCTGGTGTGGCTGGCTCAGTGGTTGAGCGAGGACCCGTGCGCCAGGTTTATCTTTATTACTCCTTCAAAGAACCAGCTGGTTTTGCTCAGTGGTTCTAGTGTCGGCCTGAGCACCGAAGGGTCATGGGTTCGATTTCTGATCAAGGACACGTACCTGGGTTTCAGGTTTCATCTCCGGCCCTGTTCAGGGCTCATTCGGGAGGCAACCAATCGATATCTCTCTCTTTCTCTCTCTCTCTCTCTCTCTCTCTCTCTCTCTCTCTCTCTCCCTCCTTCTCTCCCTCTCTTCCCTCCCTTCTACTCTCTCTAAAAAAAAAAAAATCAGTGGAAAAAATATCCTCAAGTGAGGATTAACGAAAAAGAAAGATAAGAATGCTTAACTGTGTTTGTCATTGGCAAGGAATTGGCCTATAAGTATTTTCCAAAGAGCCACAGTCTGGGTGCATAGGTGGGGAGAGGAGAGAGAAAAAGGCACACTAATAATTTCAGTGCCATGATAGAATGCTATAATAGGAAAGGCACATAGAAGAGGAGTTGTACTTAAAAAGCAAGATTAGCCCTGGCCGGTTTGGCTCAACGGTTAGAGCGTCAGCCCGCGGACCAGAGAGTCCTGGGTTCGGTTCCCGCTAGGGGCATGTACCTCGGTTGCAGTTTGTCCCCGGCCCCGATTGGGGTTGTGTGGGTGGCTACCACTCAATGTGTCTCTCTCACATTGATGTTTCTCTCTCTCTTTCTCTCTTCCTCCCTCTCTCCCTCCCAGTCTGTCTGAAAGTAAGTGCAAAAATGTCCTCGGGTGAGGATTAAAAAAAAAAAAAAGCAAGATTAATTGGACCAAATAGATCATTTAAAGTGGTATCTTGTCTTCAAGGGATGATCTGTTTTTAACAGGACAGTCAATTGTAGATTCAAGTATATTTAATTATTAAATACCCAGTAATGCCTTTTTAATGTGAAAACTACTTGGAGAATTAAAAAGGAAGAAAACGCAAATACCTAAATAAATATATATATATAAATAAAATGAGTTGAGACTGTCAACAGGTCAACCAGGGGCAATTTTCCCCTTCCAAGAGACAGTGATACTGAAGACATTTTTGGTTGTCACAAATGGGTACGGATACTAATGGCACTGAGAAAAGAAAGTAGGGATCTGTGGAGTATTTTAATAATTCATAGGACAATCCTCCCTTCCATCACAATAAAGAATTACTCAGCCCAGAATGCTTTGTAGCAAGATTGAGAAACCCTGGGTTAATCTCCAATTTCATCCTTTTTGATGGGAGTGGAAGCTGGGGTAGTGGGGGTGATTTGTGTGTTGAAGGAGCTAGAGGCATGGTTTTGTATCCTATTTCAACTAGATTTTGGTTAAGGAAATCTAAGCAAATTCTCTCAGCAGATTGAGGACCTACTTTGTGGCAGGTACTGTGATAGAACTTGGCAAAGAATGGTAGACACATTACTATAATAAAGATAAAAAAATAAAAGGAGAATAAAAACAAAAAGACTGGTAGAGTCTGCCCCTTGCTTCATGGAGCTCTCACACTGACTGTTCTGTATATGATAGGTCTTTTGTATCAGTTGTCTTTATTATTATCATAGTTTAAATCTTTTGTTCTGAATTAGTTTGTATATTGATAAATTATTTTAACCTAAGGAATTCTGGAGTATTATATAACTTAATTGTACATCTTTTTTCATGACTCAGTCAACAAATCTTTGGCAACTCATAATGGGTTTTGTACTAAGATTTGGTCCTTTTCCTTGGTGTTATTTTAGGTACAGTTCATTAAATGTTTAAACTTGTTGGCATAATCAAACATTTTCCTATTTTAAAATATGTAGATATCCCCCCCCAATTTTTTTTTTTTAGTGTAGCATGAAAAACCGCAGTACAAATAGTATTCCATAGAGTGGGGTATAGAAATGTAATGCTTATTAAGAACAAAATATAGAGCAATTTTTCATTTTGATTTTGTCAAACTTTAATCATTATCTTTCCTCTTGCTTTCAGATTTTGGTTCTCTGTTTGACTTGGAGCATGACTTACCAGATGAATTAATCAACTCTACAGAATTGGGACTAACCAATGGTGGTGATATTAGTCAGCTTCAGACAAGTCTTGGCATAGTACAAGATGCAGCCTCTAAACATAAACAGCTGTCAGAATTGCTACGGTCTGGTAGTTCCCCTAACCTCAATATGGGGGTTGGTGGCCCAGGCCAAGGCATGGCCAACCAGGCCCAACAGAACAGTCCTGGATTAGGTTTGATAAATAGCATGGTCAAAAGCCCAATCCCCAACATGGGAATGGGCACTAGTGGACCGAATCAGGGTCCCACACCATCTGCAACAGGTATGATGAACAGTCCAGTAAATCAGCCTGCCATGGGAATGAATACAGGAATGAATGCTGGCATGAATCCTGGGATGTTGACTACAGGCAATGGACAGGGGATGATGCCTAATCAAGTCATGAACGGTTCAATTGGAGCAGGCCGGGGGCGACCTAATATGCAGTACCCAAACCCAGGCATGGGAAATGCTGGCAACTTAATGACTGAGCCACTGCAGCAAGGCTCTCCCCAGATGGGAGGACAAACAGGATTGAGAGGCCCCCAGCCTCTTAAGGTAAGTGCAGTTTTGGTTTGTGTGCACTGTCAGTATGTTTTTGAGTGTTCCTGTGTTGGAGGGAGGGCTGAGGTCAGTTATTCATTTATTTTTATTCATATTTAATCATCTTACATTGTGTTGCATTTTCCACATATTTTATGCCAAGGATCTACTGTATTGTCACGAATTTTATGAAGCTATTATATTAAATTTAAGTAAAACATTTTACACAGCTGATTGATACTATATACTTTCACAGTTTTTTCCAAATTATTGCCAGCTAATTACTGTCCTCTCTGGCACAAATATTAGAATATTTTCATATTATTTCTAAGCCCACTTCACCCTTCTTATAAAAATACAGTTTTGCGATAGCTGGCATTATACTGTATTCAGATAGATTTCATTTGTTACCACTGCTTTGAATGTCCCAAGTTTTAAGAGATAATTCTTTATTATAAGATTTTTTAAATGTTATTTTTCTTATTAGTTGATGGAAATTAAGTTATATTAGTTTACTATGAAACCTCAGCTAACATTCCAGGTGTTCCAATGCCTACTTTGTTAGTTTTATGAATTAGAGAATGCTAAGTATGTTTTTAAAAAACTTTAAAATGTGCCCAGCTGGTGTGGCTCAGTGGATTGAGCACCATTCCATGGACTTAGAGGTCCCACTTCGATTCTGGGTTAGGGCATGTGCCTGGGTTGCAGGCTCGATCCCCAGTACGGGACGTACAAGGGGCAGCTAATCAATGTTTCTCTCTCTCATTGATGTTTCTCTCTCTCACTGATGTTTCTCTCTCTCTCTCACTCTCCCCTTCCTCTCGCTCTAAAAAAAAATCAATAAAAACATATTTTAAAACAAAACAAAACAACCGACTTTTAAAATATGTTCTCTATATATAATTAATACATTATAAACACATTTTTAATGTTCTTTCTGCCTTATTTTTCCTGTATATTTTATTCCTTTTTCTTAAAATAGTATCACACTATAGTTGCCACTGCCTGGCATGTAGTTAGTAAATATTTGGTGAATGAAAGAGATGGTTTTGCTTGAAAGGTGCTTTTGGAGATGGGTAAGATTTTCACAAACAGGTAAGAGAAAGTTTTCTCTGTAAGAGGAGTGATTTGACAGGCATTAGGATTTCTGTGTTCCTGAGACTCATGATGGTAAAAGTTAAAAGATGAAATTAAGACATAGGCATGAATCAAGGAGTGCAGGCACTAGGGTCACATGTAAATGTATAAAAGCCCTTAAAGTTTTTTTTTTACTACATGATAAAGAAATATAGACATTAAACTTGGGAAGGGATTCTGTTTGTTATCCTTACCTGTACTGTAGGTTCTCCCTTGCTGGCACTTCTGTGTTGCTGTGTTGATGTAGTTTACTTAGAATATTTGGAGTGAAAATCAGAAACACGAGGTAAAGTATTTATTAGGTACTGCTTCTAGGTCCTAGGAACTTAGTTATTAAGAGTCCCTGCCTTGCCTGGCAGGTGTGGCTCAGTGGTTGAGCATTGATCCATGCACCAAGAGGTTGTCGGTTCAATTCCCAGTCAGGGCACATGCCCAGGTTGTGGGCCAAATACTCAGTTAGGGGCATGCAGGAGGCGGCCAGTCGATGTTCTCTCTCCTTCCTCTCTCTCTCAAACCAATAAAAAAAAAAATTTTTTTTTTAAAAAGAGTCCCTGCCTTCCTGATGTTTATATTCCAGTGGGAAGAAGAGGGATGACAGATAGTAAATCTTCTGATTGATCAGATACTTATTGAGTCCTAGCTTTGGTGCTGAATATAGAGCAGTGAATAAACTTAGTCATGGAACTTACTTTGTAGTGTTCACAAAAGATGTAAATTTAATTATTCCAGGTAAGTGCTATGAAAAAAAAATTAAGGGTAAGGCTTATTGGGAGAATACCTTTGTTGGGAGTGGGGCACTGTTTTATTTATAATTTAAATCACAATTTTTTTTTTAAGATTTTAAAGTTTATTTTTAGGGAGAGGAAGAGAACCATTGATATGATAGAGAAACATCAGTTGGCCGCCTGCTGCACTCCCCCTACTGGCCTGAAACCCGGGCGTGTGCCCTGACCCGGTGTAGAAACTGCAGAGTAGAAACTGCGACCTCTCTGCGCATGGGACAACGCCCAAACAATTGAGCCACACAGGCGAGGGCAGCATCACTTTTTGATGGTCTTTGACCTGTGATGTTAACAAGTACTTCACCTTTAAAGTTTTAAATCAAGAGCAATGATTAATCTGTTGCAGCTCTGTTTCAGAACTTGGGTATCCTTAGATAGGGAAGGAGTGAAGCAGGAAGGAAGGAAGGACCAGTTAGCGGGGTATGAAGAGTAAGGCAGGGAGGAAGAATCCATGTTGAAAGAGAGAAAGGTCTTAAGTGACATACTGTGCTGGATTTTAAATAGGGAAGGTCTTAGGCTCAAATTGACAATTGAGATTGCATGTAGTTTTAGGTGTACAATATTAATTAAATTTTTTTCTTTATTGGTTTTACAGAGAGGAAGGGAGAGGGAGAGATAGAAACATCCATGAGAGAGAACATCGATTGGCCACCTTCTGCATGCCCCCCATTGGGGATCAGGCCCACAACCTAGGCATGTGCCCTGAACCAGGAATTGAACTGGTGATCTTTCAGTGCATGGGTTGATGCTCAACCAATGGGCCACACCAGACAGGCTACGATATTAATTTAAAAGGAATGGTCCCTAATGATGACGAGGCCGCCTAAACTAAGGCAGTGGTATAGGAATAATGGGAATGAGTCTGAAAACTAATGTTGAGGATTTGGTGTAGGTTCTGAGAAATCCCTAGTCCTCCTTGTTTATCAGCATATCCCCAGTGCTCACCATAGTGCCTGGCATTGAAGTTGGATACAGATATACATCGTGGGCATTTATTGAATCCAGTAGGTAATAGGAAATGTCTGAGTGCAATTTAATTTTGTTTTTATTGTTTGGTGAATCTTTGAGTCACACATATTGTGTTACTGTTTGTGTTGCTGTGGTGCCTACAAGTCTTATTAAGGGATTTTTGTCCCCGTGTTAAGTGTTCCTAAACTGTTATATTCTTTATATTTTGGGCACTTCTTTTTATTTATCAGTGGTTGTCACTAGTGAGTTTTTTGTGTTCCTTTGTTCCCCAGGTTTCTGCTTTTAATATATTGAAAACTTAGAAACAGTTTGTAGAATCAAAAAAATTTTTTAAAGAAAGAATAAAATAATCCCCTGCAGGTCATTTTTGTTTTAGCTTCCTAGAACTGTTTGTGGCTTCTGGTCTTTTGCCTTTTCAGTTATTGCTGGTCCAGGTAGGTGATGAGTAGTTGGACATTTGGATCACGTTAGCTATAGAGAAGTAAACAAGATCAAGTAATTACAGTGTAGCAGAAATTAACTACAGTATATTCCCTTCCTGTTATGTTTGGGGGGTGAGGTAGTAGTGAGGATTGGGGTTACTTTCCTCACTCTGAGAACTCTGAGAGAGATGGTAAAACTAAAGCCCGAGACTGGGTCTGAGTGACCAGAAGTGTGAGGAATGAATACTACCAACTGACCAGCAGTCAGTGCAGTCTGTGTATTGTAGACCAATCTGTTCAAGAGTGAACTTGGGAGTTTCTAGGTAATGCAATGTCAGAAACTAATCGAAACTTAGTTGGTGCAGGCAGGCAAGGCAGTAACTATGAGAACAAATGTGAAGGACCAGATTCTGCTGGGATGTGGTATTTGAATAAAGAAAGACATTCATTATGCTTATTAACAAGAGACATTAGGCAGCTTACAAATCTCTACATTTTTTTTTACATAAATAATGGACTCTTAAAAACTTTAACTTATTGTCTGTTGGTTTTTTTATGGTCTGTCATGCAGGTTCTATGATAGAATGGCTTTCATTTTATGTCTATCATGAATTTCCATGTGAATAATAAACACAATTAAATGAAATATAACTCCCCCAGGTGTAAGCATGCATATTATTGGAATTATTTTAGTATAAATATTGGTACTTTAAAAGCATATGTAGCAGCGCTTGTAGCACATTTGAAACTACCAAAAGAAACTTGAACATGCATTGAAGCCTATTTCTGTATTTGATTGTCCTTACAATCTTACTGGCCAGATACACTTAGGAAATTCCAATTATTGGAATCTGAATCAATGAGTTTTTTTACTCTGGATGCTTTTCATTTAGGCTGCCCCATTCTTTTATGCTTTCACCCAAACCATGCCATTTCAGTATCATTCCCTTTCATCACTAGGCAAATTATGTAACTCCTAGTCTTCAATCTTATCTGGAAAATGTGAATATGCTTTAAATATTTTTCTTTATTCTTTTGCCTTTCCACTACAGGCAAACCTTTGATCTGTTAAAAATGTCATATTCATACAAATTTGCAGAGTGTAGACAGTACATATGATTTAAAGAACTGAATTTTATTTACAGAGGTTTATGCCATTTATTTTATGACTTTTACAATTTGTTTTCCAGAGTTAACGAGCTCTTTTGTCAATCCGGTTTAGGGTGGTGGTGCTACAAAGATAAATTAATTAAGGCTCTTTCCATTCTGTGCATGGTCTGGGAATGGAGACATGCGTTTTAACAGGTTATTTTATCACCCATATTGTATTATAAATAAAGGCATGAACATTTGTACCAAGGTAGAAAGAGAGCTTTTTGCTGTTTAGGACAATAAACAGATGCTTCACACAGGTGGTAACTTTTGAAATGTATCTTAAAGGATGAGTAGAATCTGTAGCTGCTCCTTAGTTATAGTTGTACCAACTGAGTAAGCAACAACAACAACAACAACAAAAAAAACCCCCGAAAATTGGACTGCCACTCTGTGAACTTGACTATTGTATTTCCTTTATAGGTTAGCATTCAGGAGTCAAATAGGAAAGGAAGCTATACAGCTGCCTAGTTTTAGGGAAAAAAGAAAAGCTTAAGGCAAATACTGGAGATTTAAGAAACATGATGCCCTCAGATTTGCAAGTTATAAGATACCATGAAGAACTAGTCAGGCCTCATGCACACCATGAAGGCTCTGGTATACCATGGTGTTTTTTTCCCCGTATGAATTGATAAAGTGAGGATGGAAGGCAAGAAAACCTGTTGGACACAGTCTAAATAGGCCGTAATGTGGGGTTGAATTAAGACGGTGACAGTGGGCATGGGCATGGATACGTGGGAAGGATTTGGGGGTAGTGGTATAGAGGTAGAATTTGAAAGACCCCTTGATAGAATTGGATCTGACTGAGAAGGATAAAAATCTGATATGACTCCTTTTAATTGGGCAGTAGTAGCCGTAGTGTCCTTAGTTCTGTTGAGTGTTCGCTGCATGTTTCTGGTAGGCAGTAATTGACTTACGGTGAGATCTTACATGGAAGAATAGAATTGTAAGTAGCTTGCATCATTGTTATCACCAAAACATTTGGCTGTTGAATAATTAATGCTGTTTCAATTAATCATTATACAGTATGATGGCTCCAGATGGACTTACATAAACATGGGGGGGGGGGGCTACTTTTTAAAGTACATAGAGGCTGAAAAGAAAATCAAATTATCTTAAGAGCCAAGAAGGTAATTTAATGAATAAAGAAGCTAAGTTTAAGACAACAAGAAATGGTGTGGACTCTTAAGTTTACATGCTCTATATAAAAGATTCAGATTCAAAAGTTGTAAAAATCACTGTGCCATCGTGTTCCTAAATATAAAAGGACATATCCCCCAATCTACCAGTTTTGTACCTTTTATATAAACAAAATGCCTAGAATAAGCATTCAAATGTTTTGACATATTAAACTCTAACATATTTAGGGATTAGACGTGTTACTGAGTTGGATTCATTAAGCCCCATAGTTTGTACATTAAACAAAAGTGCATTTAATGCATTAAAAGTGGAGATGAATGGCAAACCTTGCTTAGCAGGTATAATTGAATAAGATGCTTATAAGTTTTTCTAAAGCACATTTATCTCAAATGTTTACAGAAAATAGGTCTGTAAATTTACCCGAGGCCCCTAAATCTTAATCTTTTTTTTCCTTTATTGATTTTAGAGAGAGAGGAAGGGACAGGGAGAGAGAGATAGAAACATCGATGAGAGAGAATATCGATTGGCCGCCTCCTGCATGCCCCCCACTGGGGATTGGGCCCACAACCTGGGCATGTGTCCTGACCGGGAATCTAACCAGTGACCTCTTGGTGCATGGGTTGACGCTCAACCACTGAGCCACACCAGCCGAACCCTAAATCTTAATCTTAAAAATGTAGTTTTGGCCTGGCCGGTGTGGATTGATTTGAGCGTCGTCCAATGGATTGAGAGGTCCCAGTTTGATTCCTGGTCAGGGGTGTGCTGGAGGTAGCCAGTTGATGTTTCTAGCTCTCCTTCTCCCTTCATCTGTATCTAAAAATCAATAAAAACATGTCTTTTCATAAGCATACTTCTAAAGTTTGTTCATATATGCAGAGGATTTCCATTAAATTTTTCTTTGTAATTTAGTGAAAAAGGAAAGGGAATGGTAATGTTCTATTAATGTGGGGAATAAGATTTAATTTTTTTCTGTTTCTTATTCTTAGATGGGAATGATGAACAACCCTAATCCATACGGTTCACCATACACTCAGAATTCTGGACAACAGATTGGAGCCAGTGGCCTTGGTCTCCAGATTCAGACAAAGTCTGTACTACCAAATAATTTATCTCCATTTACAATGGACAAAAAGGCAGTTTCTGGTGGAGGAATGCCCAGCATGGTGGGTAGTAATCTATTTACAAATTTGTCTTCAAACTGGCATTTTAACTAGAGAATTATGTTAAAACTTTCATCCCTTTTACTATACATACTACAATGTAATGGATGGCCCTTGTGATTGAGAAGGCTTGTACCCTCCTTCCAGTTCACATGGTATTTTGTCACTTGTGGTATTGGTCAGTAAGGGTGCTGGTCCAAATAGGAGCAAGTGGGGTTGCTACAGTGAAAGTTTTGACTGGAAAACAATATGGTGTTTCCTCAAAAAAGTAAAAATTGAACTGAAACACCAATCAGAAAGAATATATGCTCCCTTATGTTCATAACAGTGCTATTTACAATACCTTATATCTGGAAACAGCTCAAGTGTCCAGCAGATGAGTAGATAAAAAAAGCTGTGGTACATTTACACAATGGAATACTATGCAGCTATAAGAAAGAAAGATCTCTTACCCTTTGAAATGACATGTAGGGACCTGAAGAGGATTATGCTAAGCGAAATAAGCCAATCAGAGAAAGACAAATACCACATGATCTCACTTATTTGTGGAATATAATGAACAAAATAAGCTGTTAAATAAAGTAGATCCTGAGATATGGAAGTAGGGAACAGACTGACAGACATCAGAGTAGGGGAGGGGGCAGGAAGAGATAATCAAAGAGCTTATATGCATAACTAATGGACACAGACAACAGTACAGTGGGGGGGGGGCGCGGGAGGAGGGAGGAGGGTGTCAAAGGACAGACATCTGTAATTTTAAAAAATTGTTTTTAAAGTTTTAGAGGTGTTGCTATAGTGTGCAGCTTCTGCTTGTGCACATGTCTATAGAATAGGAAAGTGGAACCATTCTCCTTGGGAAGGACGCTGTCAAAGGATTCCAACTCCTAATGAATGTATCTGCTGTGAATCTGCTATTACTACACAAAAGGAACTTCCCTCTCAAAGTTACACATTGTTTTAAAAGTTGATTTTTGTTATGGGGGAAATCTCTAAGGATTCTAACATTGCTATTTTTCTAAAGTAAAACTGTTCTAGTTGTGAATGTGTCAAGTTCAAGTTATCCATATTCACTTTCGGAAAAAAAATTATCTATAGGAATCTTATTTCTCATTCGTAATTGTTTTAGTTTTCTGCTTTGTGTCATATATTTATTGAATACCTATATTTTATACTCTAGGAAATGAGGCAGTTGAGATATAAGCATGAATACATTTTTCACCCACCTAAAAGATCCTACTTCCGCCCTGGCCAGTTTTGCTCAGCAGTTAGAGCGTCAGCCCGCGGACCAGAGATTCCGGGTTCGGTTCCCACTAAGGGCACATATCTCGGTTGCAGTTTGTTCCTGGCCCCGGTTGGGGTTGTGTGGGTGGCAGCCACTCGATGTGTCTCTCTCACATCGATGTTTTTCTCTCTCTCTCTCTCTTCCTTCCTCTCTCCCTCCTGCTCTATCTGAAGATAAATGCAAAAAAAATGACCTCGAGTGAGGATAAAAAAAATAAAAGATCCTACTTCCCAAGAAGCTCTTTTGTCCTTCAGAACCTTACTTGAACATGCTCTTTACTACAGATTCCTCTTGTTTCCCTATCCCACTGGAGTTTATTATGTCCTCTTTCTTTCGCTCTCTATATTATACCATCTTTGATTATATCATTTGGTAATATAGTATTTTGTTTTCTTACTAAATTGAACTTCTTAGTGGTAGGGCCATCATTTATTTTGGAGTCACTTGTGTCAAAAAAAATGGAGTCTGGCTTATAGTAGATTGTCCTTAAAGGTTTTAATTGAAAATGTCTATGTTCATATTTATTTAAAAGTTAGCACATTGTAACACCTAACATAAGTGTATCTTTTTATTGTTTTCTCTGTTAGGGCCAACAGCAGGCCCCTCAGGTCCAGCAGCCAGGACTTGTGACTCCAGTAGCCCAAGGGATGGGTTCTGGAGCCCACACAGCTGATCCAGAGAAGCGCAAATTAATCCAGCAGCAGCTTGTTCTGCTTTTGCATGCTCACAAGTGCCAGCGCCGGGAGCAGGCTAACGGGGAGGTGAGGCAGTGCAACCTTCCCCACTGTCGCACGATGAAGAACGTCCTAAACCACATGACGCACTGCCAGTCAGGCAAGTCCTGCCAAGGTGAGTGAGTTTAAAGGGTTTGTGTCCTCAGCAATTAATATTTACATCAGAGAGAAGAGATAAGATATGGTCAACTCTGTTTTGAGGCTCCTTTACTTGATAGTGTCTTCCTCTATAGTAGGATATTCTAAAATATAGTATTTTGTGAGTGAGTATGTAGGGGTGTGGTAGAAGAAAGTTTTAAAGGACTTCTTTTGGTGATGATCCTTACTGAGTTTGATTTGCCTCAGCATAGCATACTTTAAATATTATTGAGGGTTTGCCAACTGTCATGTAGCCTAATATTAAAACAGTGTTATCGCCCTGGCCAGTTTGGCTCAGCGGTTAGAGCGTCGGCCCGCGGACCAGAGAGTCCCGGGTTTGGTTCCCGCTAAGCCTTAGCGGCTAAGGGCACGTGCCTCGGTTGCATTTTGTCCCCGGCCCCAGTTGGGGTCGTGTGGGTGGCAACCACTCGATGTGTCTCTCTTACATCGATGTTTCTCTCTCTCTTCCTCCCTGTGTCCCTCCCGCTCTATCTGAAGATAAATGCAAAAATGTCCTCAGGTGAGGATAAAAAAATGAAAAGAAAAAAATTAAAATAAAATAAAACAGTGTTATCTGACATAATATAATTTGTGTATTTGTGGAATCATTAGAAATCTGTTTTTATAGAATAGATAGCACTGCTTGGTGGTGAAAAATATGGGCCCTGGCCCTGGCCAGGTGACTCCCATACACTAAAGGTTTGCAAGTTTAATTCCTGGTCAGGGCACATATCTAGGTTGCAGGTTCCATCCCCTGTCGGGGCAGGTATGGAAAGCAGTCCATCAATGTTTTTTTCTTTCTCTCTCTCTCTCTCTCTCTTTCTCTCTCTCTCTCTCTCTCTCTCTCTTTTCTTCCTCTCTTCCCCTCTTCCCTCCCTCTCTCCCTCTCTAAAAACCAATTTAAAAAACAAAACATCCTCTAGTTAAGGACCAAAAAAAAGGTATTTATTATTATTATTATTATTATTATTATTATTATTATTATTTTAATATGGGCTCTGGAGCCAGACTGCTTGAGATTGAATCCCACTTTGGGTATTCTGTGACTTTGTGCAAATTACCTAGTTTTTGCCTGTATCTCAACTATAGTAGTAATAGCTACCCTGTACGGCTGTTAAAAAGATGAAATGAGTTAACATTTGTGGCACTTGTTAAGTGATCAATAAGTTAGCTGATATAAATGTAAAAATATAACATGCATTTGAAAAAAAGTAATTTTCTTCTTTTTAGTGGCACACTGTGCATCTTCTCGACAAATCATTTCACACTGGAAGAACTGTACAAGGCATGATTGTCCTGTGTGTCTCCCCCTTAAAAATGCTGGGGATAAGAGAAATCAACAGTGTAAGTGATTGAATCTTTTGAAGCTTTTTGTACCAAAAGTATTCCTAGACTCTCCCCAGTGCATTATGGTGGGATTTAGAGTATTTGATTATGTGAAGTTCCTGTGATGCCTAGTTGTTTTTTCACTTTTCATTAACTTCATATTAATAAGGTTAGAATTGAATTGCTTATTACCTAAAATAAGATCCAGAAACTTAGTCATTCTTTATAAAAATGATAAATGAATTTATGCTCCATTTTTAAATTCATGAAAACTTAAAAGAGTATTGCTTTAACATTGGGCAAGTTACTCCCCTATACCCGTGATCTAAATATTTAGATAATTTGAAATTATTTGAAGAGGAAAAAATGGAAATTCTTTTTAGAAACCTGAAATTATGAGATGTTTTTCTTAGAGAAAAGGCAAGTCAAGAGTAGAAAGATTTAAATCTAGACCACACCTCTGCTCTAGAAACAAAACATTGAGCATTTAGGGTTGAAAGACAAATTTGGAAATACATAATGCAGCATGTGGGAAAGGAATTAAACTTCATAAATTTTAATGAAGAAATCATAAATAGTCCAGTTGAAAATTGAAACTAGGAAACAGAAAATTCACTAGAGGGAAGACATACCAAAAGTTCACTGTTGAAGTAAATGAAATACCATCTCTCCCATCACATTAGCATAAAAATGCTACCTAGCGTTGACATTTGTATGGTTCTGAGGCATTCATTTGCTGTTGCTGGGAACATTGATGCAACTTGCAGGAAGGCTTTGAGTATTTTGGATCAAAAGCCATTTCATGCCAATGATCTGCTTTGACCAGTCAGTTCTGTATCTAGAAATTTTTTTCAAGGAAATAATGGGGGAAAAGATGCATGTACTGAGATGTTTCACAAAACAGTAGTTTTGTGTTTTTTAAAATCCATTCAAACATGTTAGTCCTTTTATTTTATTTAACCATCTTTAATGTTGTAATTCCATTTCTTTTGTCTTGTATAGCAATTCTGACTGGAGCACCAGTTGGACTTGGAAATACTAGCTCTCTAGGGGTGGGTCAACAGTCTACACCCAGCCTAAGCACTGTTAGTCAGATTGACCCCAGCTCTATAGAAAGAGCCTATGCAGCCCTTGGACTACCCTATCAAGTAAATCAGATGCCGACCCAGCCCCAGGTACAAGCAAAGAACCAGCAGAATCAGCAGTCTGGGCAGTCTCCCCAAGGCATGCGGCCCATGAGCAACATGAGTAAGTTTGCATCGTCCTAGTGGCAAATGTGATATTGATTGTATCTGTAAGTGCCATGTAATATGTAGGATGAACTCCTTTGATGATTTAGTCTATGTGTGTGTACCTGTCTCCCCTACCCTCCTTAATTTTTTTGTTACATGATTAATATTTGAAGTAATTTTTTAAAAAGATTGTAGTCCCCTTGTAATCCACATACCAGAGGCAACTGCTACTGGTTTATATCCTTAATCCTTTTATGCATATGTAACTTTAATTTCTAGAAATGAAATCCCATGTGTTATTCTATAACAGGCTATTTCTTTAACACAGTGTGGCCATCTTTCACTTTTTGTACCCAATATGTCCTTTTTAGTGGTTGTATAGTACTTCATTGTATAAAGCAATCTCTAACGGACGGTTAGGTTTCCGGGCTTTTGTTTATTTGTTTTTGTTTTTTTAGCAGAAGAGAAATCATTTATTCCCATTTTTACAGTATTGATATCTAAATTTCTAGAGCTTAACTTCATTAATTCTTAATTTCCCAGCACTGAAGTAAATGTCCAGTCAAAAATTACCACAAAATACAAGTAATAAGAACACCATATTAGTAAATTTTTAGTGGTAAAAAATAAGGATTGCACGCATCCTTATTTTTTGCTACTGGCAAGTAGCTGTTGGCAAAGCTCTAATTCATTCTTAAGTTACAGAGACAAATAATTTTATCATTGACTCAAAATAGAAAGTGGAGATACCTAATTTTCATGCAGTACTAGAGTCCATTGACAAGCAAACTAAATTTCACGGCACAGTTAAAACTAGCTTCGCTTTGAAAATAATACAAAGTTATGGATGTTAAAACTAAAATAGATCTTACCACTATAAGCACCACCAATTTTATAGCAATGTAAATTTCAATACTTTACACTTAGAGATTAAGTTTGCAAGATCTGTAGGCTCCACAGTCACATAGTCAAAAACCCCTGGTGTGCTAGGTGAGCACACCTAGACCCAGAGAGTTTAATGATGTAACTGACTGGTTGCTACTCCCTCTCCCAACAGAAACAACTAGCTAGAGACAGTGAGGATTAGAACTGGTTTTATCTACTTTATGAAAAATCTCCACATCAGAAAAATAATTGGAAATACTGTTCTTCCATTTAGTATCGTGTGACCCTACACTATCATCTTTATTTTTGTAAACGATACATTAGAGATCACAAATTCCAGTTCTGCTACCTTCCAGTCACCGTCTTACATAGGTGAAGCTGGATCATGGAGGAGGAGGTGGGGTTAGTGGTTGTACATAATAGATGCCACCATTTATTAAGTCTTTATTGGAAAACTTTGGGATGTGACACAACTACCAGTTTACACAAGAGAAAAACACAAGCTAAGTTGTTGGCAGCAGGAATGATGAATCACCCAACCTGAGTTAAAAAGAAAAGTACACCACTAACTATATTGTATCTTAATGACCATAGAAGCTTTTTGTTAAAATTGTATGCTTTCCCTAATATTATATACTCATTTTATAATAAATTTTAATAAATCTGATGTGCATTTCAAGGCAATATCTTAGTTTAGACTAACTTAAGCATCCCTATATGATAATACACTTTATACTTACTTGGTAACTTGCTAGTTACCCATGGTTCATATGGTATAGTTTTTAAATGCTGTAAGTGAAGAAGCACTTTAACTCAACCAAAAACAAACCCACACACACACACAAAACAGAAACAACACAAGTTAAATAAATAAGCAACACAAGTAGGGAAATTACCTTAAGCTTAACTTTAAACACAGATATAAATATGGCAAACAGGAGAGGTCCGTCACTATTCAGGATGTAGAAGAGGGTTGGGGGGTGGGGGTGTGCAGGGAAGGTTCATAAACCTAAGGGGTATTGGACAAGTGAAGAGCTTTCTGGTTTTCCACATTCTGCCACCCTTGGTCGCTCAGTGGTGCTGCTGGGGTCATAACCTATAACCTTCATCCCAGAGAACCCCAGCATTTCTCCATGGTGTGCAAAGTCGATTGCTGGAGGAGAAGGGCTTAAAGGCCAGGCTTTACTGCTCAGGGACGTCAGACAAAAAATCTTTTCCATCCCCAACCGAAATCAGAGCAATTATTTGCGGAATGGATTTCTTAGCAGGGCTCCCCTGGTGCTTGAACAGTCTCCATATCCTGGTGAAGAGAATTCCCATTTTCAGGCAGCAGACCCCACCTCCAGCCACTTGGTCCGCCTGGCCTTCCCTAGTTTAAGCTGATGGGGAGGAGAGAGATGAGATGTGCAGCCTTCGCCTCTGCTGCCACTGCTCCTGTGCTGGCCACTGTCCCGCTTCCTAGGAACCAGAAAGAGAGGCCCGAAGCCCAGGCCGCCTTGCCGCGCACGAGGGCCCGCCGCCGCCGCCACCACCACCACCACCACCGCGGCATCCACCTGGCTCGCGGACATTGCCACCCAGTTGTCTGGCGAGCCTTGCGGGCCACCGTACTCCCCCAGCTCCTCTTGGGCGACCGACCACCTTGTGTTATTTTAAACTGCACAAAAAAATTGTGTTTTGGCTTGAAATATTCTTTAGGTTTGAAATGTGTAGAAATAAGCTTGGATAGCGTTAATATCAATTTTCACATATCTGGCAGCAGGAATAGTGTGCCTTTTGAAATTGTTTATTGAATGTACTTGTTTGCTTTACCTCTCCCTTCCTATGATATGACTGAGTGGGAAAGGAAAGAGTGAGCAGTGTTGTAATAGCCTAATTAGTGGTTTGTTTTTTCTCTAATTCTATGGTAAAACAAAGGAGATTTGCCCTATGATTATCTCTTTGCTGTTAGGCAGTTGAACCTCTAAACCAATTTGTTTAGATCCATCGCTGGTAACTTCATGACTTTTAATACTTTTAGCATTTTGACTCTTATTCTAAAATTGTTCGTGGTTCTGAAGTTCTTCTGTAACCAGATAATGGTCTGATTCTGAATAATCAATCCACCATTCTTTTTTCTATGAAATCTGATTTTCATCCTTCTATTAATATTTGCAATAGGCTTTAGTTTCTGCCAATTATTTAATTCTAAATTAGGAAACAAAATTGGGCATACTCTTCCAAAAATGTAATCTATTGGTTCTTGTGTTTAACTTAAGGAAGTATACACTATTTCATGACAAGCAGTGCTAACTTGTTAAATAATTATTTTGTGAAGAGTTTAAAAAACTGAACCAGAAACTGGGATAAGAGCCATCCTGCCTTTTCAGGCTTGTATTCAAGCTCTTGTGTAGTATTAAAAGTATATGAAAAGGGGTTAAAAATAGAAAGAGACCTGAGGTCTTCATTTTTTCCCTCTTCTTTTTTTTTTACTTAGGATGATTTTTTTCCCCCTCTCCCTCCTCATGTTATAAGTTTGCATCTTCCTTGATTTTTAGGTTCTTGACCCAATTCAATTGACTGCCCCTGGCCTGGATTATTCATTTTTAATAATTGGATATTTCCATTAATTTTAAAATTTCTGCATATAATTCCTACATTAGCTCTTTATATCTCCTATTGTGCCATCTGTGTAAGTGCATTTGTTTATATGTGTATACACAGAATTATTTGAAAGTTAGCTTCTTGGGATTTCCCCCCATTTCTCAGTGTCTTTTCTTTATTTTAGGATTAAATTTCAAACTAAATGAGTTTTGATCTACTTTTTACTGTTAATGGTGACTTTTTAGTAATAATCGTCATTATTATAAGCCAAAACTTCAAGAATACTTCATTTATTTCTTTTGTTTAGATCCCATTTTGAAAACCATTATAAAGACAACATATACTGCTTTTTAGTCTAGAACATTCTCATCGTTTCTGTTCATCAGGCACAACCCCAGTAGGCGAAGGCCTACCGGTGAAGTGTTTTTCCTTTTAAAATAAAGCCCCTTTGCCCAGCCGGTGTGGATCAGTGGTTAAGCGTCGACCCACGCACCAAGAGGTCGCTGGTTCGATTCCTGGTCAGGGCACATGTCCAAGCCGTGGGCCAAATCCCCAGTGGGGGGCATGCAGGAGGCGGCCGATCGATGTTACCTCTCATCAATGTTTCTGTTTCTCTCTCCCTTTCCTTTTCTCTCTCTATAATCAATAAAGAAAAAAAAATAAAGCCCCTTTTTTAAAAAAAATATATTTTTTATTGAAAATTTTTAGAGAGAAAGGGGGAGGGAGATAGAGAAACATCGATGACAGAAGCATTGATGTGAGAGAGGCATCTCAATCAATTGCCTCCCAAACATACCCTAACCTGGATTGCAGGTTCAGTCCCTGGCCCCCGTAGGGGTCGTTTGGGAGGCAGCCAATCGATATGTGTATGTGTCTCTCCCTCCCTCCCTTCCACTTTATCTGAAAATCAGTGGGAAAATATCCTCAGGTGAGGATTAATAAAAACAAACAAAATAGTACATTATGTTCATGTTAAAGAGTATCCCCTGTATTTTCTTTTTTCTGAGTTCCCTGAAGCCTAGATCAGCTATTTTCAGCCTTTTTTTTTTTTATCCTCACCTGAGGACATATTTGCATTTTTATTTTCAGATAGAGCAGGAGGGAGAGAGGGAGGAAGAGAGAGACACATCGACTAGTTGCCACCCGCATGACCTAGGGACAAACTGCAACCGAGGTACGTGCCCTTAGTGGGAACCAAACCCAGGACTCTCTGGTCCATGGGCCAACGCTCTAACCACTGAGCCAAACTGGCCAGGGCCAGCCTTTTTTTAATCTCATGGCACATATAAACTAATTAGTAAAATTCTGCAGCACACCAAAAAATACATTTTTTGCCAATGCGACAAAACATAATAGGTATGATTTTGATTGATTTATTCCCGCCCCCCGCAAATGATAATTACCTACCTTTTTTGCTCCAAAGTGACTTTTTAGAAAACCAGGTGCCTGTACTTATATATAAGGATTTCTGGTACCAAGAATTAACCAATCAGATGCAACCTTATCATGCAACGTGACCAATATGCAACTTTATTATATGACCTATATATATTTATGGTTTAAGACAAGGCAGTCACACAGGATGGCTATTGTTGTATTGACTGTTGTCATTTTTTTATTTGACAATCTAAGGACAAAGAGGTCAGTACCCCTGACTAAATAGTCTGGTATTGCATGTTTTAAAAATTCTTGAGGCACACTAGCTGAAAATCATTGGCCTAGATAATAAGTAGAGGAAATAAATAGCAAAATGGAATCACTGTTACTGAGTCATATAATTTTCTCAACAGTCTTTGGAGGAGGTTAAAAAAAAGTATTGATTGCATATTATGAACATGTGACGGCCTTTTCACTTTACACCAGAATCTTAAGCAATTTATCATTTTAAATAAAACTTTATATTTTGGAGTGATGTTTGGGGTTTTTTACTATAAATATTTTTTTCAGGTGTTTAAGGCTTCTATCATTATTAGTCTTATCATTGATTTAATTAGGAATATAATAGTTTTGATGGTTATCAGAAATAATGACTCTGGAGTTGCAACTTTGCCTTAGCCCAGTGTCATGTTATCAGAAAGAGTAAAAGAAATACACAGTTTTAATTAATCAAGTTAGTGTCAATAACTTCATTTTCTTAATTTTTTGATGCCTCTTTTGATTTTCAAATACTAAACCAAGGTTTTTTCACTCCTGTTTTCTTCCACTGATGGACTTTATTTTAGGATACTTCAGGTTTGGACCTAAATCCGCACCAGGACTATATTGTGTTCCCTCAACAGTGTAAGACTTTTGTTGTGTTCCCCAACACGATAAAATTTTTATCCCACTTGTGAACAAAAGCAATTTACTTGACTATATTTCCATTTACTTAGGAAACTAAAATGTTTGTCTTTTATGTTTTTACAGTGGTTAATGCTGTCAGGTCTCACCCATATTATTTAACCCTAAAGTATTCTTGGGAGCACTTCCAAGAGATAGATTGGATACATTATAATTAGAAATCTAAGCCCTGGCTGGGTAGCTCTGTTAGAGCATCGTCCCACTATGCCATGGTTGCATGTTTGATCTCCTGTCAGGGCACATACAAGAAGCAACCAGTGAGTGTATAAATAAGTGTAACAACAAATCAATGTCTTGTCTATCTCTCTGTCTCTCTCTGTCTGTCTCTCTCTCTCTCTCTCTCTCTCTCTCTCTCTCTCTCTCTGTGTGTGTGTCTCCTCCCCCCCAACCTCAAATCGGTAAATTAAAACAAATGTTTTTAAATCTAGAGGGAAACTTTGTCAGGATATTTGAGTCATAAAAACATCTGTGTCCCTTCCTGACATCAATTTAAAATATTCTGGGTTTGCCCTGGCTGGTGTGACTCGGTTGAGCATCGTCCCATGCACTGAGAGGTTGCGGGTTCGGTTTCTGGTGGGGGGCATGCAGGAGGCAGCTCATAGTTTATTTCTCCCTTCTGCTCTCTCTAAAATCAATAAAAACATTTTAAAAATATAGAATAAAATATTCTGGGTTCTTCATAATCATTGCAGGTTTATGGTTAAAAGTATTATTTTCGTGACCTTTTTCTCTCTTTCTAAAGTGTGTTTTTTGTTTATTATTTTAATTATGTTTGTTTCTTGTTAATCTTCACCTGAGTATTTTCTTTTTAATATTTTTTATTTATTGATTTTAGAGAGAGAGGAAGGGAGAGGGAGAGAGAGAGAACATCGATGCCCCACCACCACCACTGGGGATGAGGCCCACAACCTGGGCATGTGCCCTGATCAGGAATCGAACTGGTGACCTCTTGGTGCATGGGTCGAAGCTCAGCCGCTGAGCCACACCAGCTGGGCCCGAGGATATTTTTCCACTGATCTTTTTAGACAGTGGAAGGGAAGGAGAGACAGACAGACAGACACAGACATTGACTGGTTGCCTCCTGCACAACCCCAACCGGGGCCAGAGATCGAACATGAGACCCTTTAGTCCGAAGGCTGACACTCTAACCACTAAGCCAAACCTGCCAGAGTTCTTTTGTGTCTTTTGATGTAGAAATCATCTCTTATTTTTTCATCACACATTGACTTTTTTTTTCCTTCACCCTGCACCTACCACCCCACCCCCCGAACTCCACAATACATGGATCACACATTGGGTTTTGATGAGTCCTATAGATTGTCCCAAAATTTGGATTTTTCGGATTGTTTCCTTATATACAGAACGTTAAACAACACAAGTTTAAACATAACAGATCCATTTATACATAGATGATTTTTAATTAATATCCAGTCGGCCCTCTGTGTTCCCAGGTTTCAAATCTCTGGATTCAGCCAACTGCAGATGTACATTGATTTGCATTTGAGAATCCAAAGATCCAGAGAGTCAACCATGCATTTTATATAAGGGACTTGAGCATGACAGATTTTGGCGTCCACAGGGTATCCTGTAACCAATCCCCTGGGGATACTGAGGGACAGCTGAGTTTTGAGGGAGTCAAATGTTACTTGGATTTCTGACTGTGTGGGAGGTGGATGCCCCTACCTCCCATATTGTTCAATGGTCAACTGTAATTAGATCCAGTTTAAACATTTTGAGGATGAATATGTCATGGATAGTGGTGTAATTTCAGCATAAAAGTTTCTTTGCTGCATAAAAGTAGCATAAAAGTACTTTGCAGCATAAAAGTACTTTGTTTTTAATGTTTTTATTGATTTCTGAGAGGGGAAGGGAGAGGGAGAGAGACATCAGTCAGCTACCTCCGCATGCCGCTTACTGTGGACCGATCCCACAACCCCGGGCATGTGCCCTGACTAGAATTGAACCAGAAACCTGTTGCATGGAAAGACTCTCAACTCAGGCACACCTGCCAGGCTCTTGGGACTCTCTATTTGCCTTTAGCCTTATACTATCCCTATCATCTTGTTTTATTGCTGACTTTCATATTATTGTTTTTCTACTTTTCAATTATTTTATAGAAATTCTGGAACTATTACTAACAATAACTTCTGAGTTTTGTACCCTCTTCTAAAAGTTTTGTGTTTCATATATTTGGTAGATAAGATCTCTATTTTATGCTGTTGGATTTTTAGAGAAAGTGTTATGTTTATGGGTCTATGTCATACTGTCTTTACCTGAGGTATGTAGTACTGGGTAGGATGAAGCACCTAAGCAAACATTTATACTGATGCTTTCATTGGAAAAATATATTCACAGTAACAGCTTGATATTACAAATGTGTCTCCCACTGTGGCAGAACTAGCTGTAATGTTGGAACATTCTGAGTTATCAATTTTAGGTACCTATGATTGACAAGAGTATTTGAATAATTGATAAGCAGCATTCATTCAGATGTACTTTGTGCTGAAAAAACATACCAAAGGAACATGTTCACTGTAACATCGCTAGTCTGGATGGGCGGTTAAATTATTAAGTAGACAAAACTACAGAATCTCTATTACATGTCAGGTTATCGAGATTCTGTAGCAGGGAGGGGAAGAGGGAATCCCCCCCCTCTGGAGCCCCAAATTAGAGCTTTTCACTGTAAGCCTTCCACACTCACATTCTTAATCTTCTGGTTCCTATTGATTTCACTTATTCTGTAAAGATTTTTTTAGTATGGGATTCCTCCTAGGGATTAGAAAACAAAAATGTATTCTTGCTGAATTCTCTTTTTTATATTTTCTTTTGCCTTATTCTCTGGCAGTGCCAGTAATGTCTGGCTTCTTGCATTCACTCTTAACCATCTTAAATACTAACCTCTGTGAGGGTATCCCTTCTGAAGTTATGATTGAGCCATTACTTGACATCAGTGTCAAATATTAAGTGGACTGGGAGACTTTGGAGAGAATGTTTTGCTGTGTTTTCATGTGCCATCAGAAGGCAGTAAGATAAGCAAATTAATACATAGTTTAATCTGTTTTTTTCTTTTACCTCTATACTATTGTCACCAATAAAACAAACCTATGTTAAGGGTACATAAATTTTCTGAAAGACCACTTTCAGCAACTGCAGTTAAGATCTGGCCTGTGCTGTCACAGAAGCAACGTTCTGCCTAAGCATTTAGGAAGCAATGATGTTCAAAGAAGACAACAGCATTTTTCTTCATTAAACATTGTTTACAAATCTAGCTAATTTTAAGCACTTTAGTGGAAAGTTTTTTTTCTTCTTCTTTTAAACTAAAATACAGGTATAGTAATAGAATTGTGTAACATAAGTTTTGTTTAACCACATGAAACTGTGGTCTGTTGTGCATATTACTGTTGGATTATTCTTTTAAAACAATATTTATTAAAATTATTAATTGAAGAATATATGCACACAGAGATAGTCAGACAAGTTTGAAGGAGTATAATTAAATTTTAAATGTTTAAACCAAACACTGCCTTTTGTTCCCCTCTGTAGGGCAATCATTGTACTTAGGTTCATTATGTCCTTACATAAATTGTCTGTGCTTATGAAAGCCTATGCATGTATACTTCAGTTCTAGAAACAGTTTTGGTTCTAGATTTTTTTATTTTTTGGGGGGGGGGTTTGCTTCTTTTAACATCATTGTACTTTTTTTTTTTTTTTTTTTTATCCTCACCTGAGGACATTTTTTCATTTTTTGTCCAGATAGAGTGGGAGGGAGAGAGAGGAAGAGAGAGAGAGAGAAACATCGACGTGAAAGGGACACATCGAGTGGCTGCTACCCGCACGACCAACCAGGGCCGGGGACAAACTGCAACCAAGGTACATGCCCTTAGCGGGAACCGAACCCGGGTCTCTCTGGACCACAGGCTGACGCTCTAACCGCTGAGCCAAACCGGCCAGGGCAACATCATTGTACTTAAGTCTTTTCATACATACAGGAACATAAATGTAGGACAAACTATCGGAAGAACTCCTAAGTCAAAGAATATGTGCAAGAATATTTTTGTTAGCAGTTGCCAAATAGCCCTCCCAATAGTGTGTCAGTTTACACACCTATGAATTTTCATTGAAAATGCTTCTTTTGCCCTGGCTGGTTTGGCTCAGCGGTTAGAGCGTTGGCCTGTGGTCCAGAGAGACCTGGGTTTGGTTCCCGCTAAGGGCATGTACCTCGGTTGCAGTTTGTCCATGGCCCTGGTTGGGTCGTGCGGGAGGCAGCCACTCAATGTGTCCCTTTCACGTCGATGTCTCTCTCTCTCTCTCTCTCTCTCTCTCTCTCTCTCTCTCTCTCTCTCTCTCTCCCCCCTCCCTCCCACTCTATCTGAACAAAAAATGTCCTCGGGTGAGGAATAAAAAAAGAAAAAAAGAAAATGCTTCTTTCCCCAATTCCTTCTCAACACTTGATATTTTCAAACTTTAAAACATTTTCACAGCCCTGGCCAGTGTGTCTTAGTGATTAGAGTGTCAGCCTGTGCACCTAAGAGTCACGAGTTTGATTCCCAGTCAAGGGCACATACCTGGGTTGCAAGTTTGATCCCCAGCTGCGTGCAGGAGGCAACCAATCGATGTGTCTCTCTCACATTTATGTTTTTCTCTCCCTCTCTCCCTCTCTTTTCCTCTCCCCCTTCCTCCCTCCCTCCTTTCCACTCTATAAAAATCAATGGAAAAAATATCCTCAAATGAGGATTAACAAAAAATAAAAAATGACAAAAAGACATTTTCACAGTTTCATACATGAAAAATATATTGTTTTAAGCTTTACTATAAGTACAATTGAACATACTTGCATTTTTTAAGGTATTGTATTTCTTTTCATGTAAATTGACTGTTCCTTTCCCATTGGATTGTTCATCTTTTTCTAATTGGTTTGTAAGGATACTTCTTGTGTTATCCTTTATATATGTGTTGCTAGTTATACTGTTAATAATTATTATATATGCTGCTAGTATTTCCCACCCCTGATCTGAATTTGGAGTCTTAAAAGGATAAAAATTTCTTGTGATAATTTCTTCTAGGACTTTTATAGCTTTTCCTTCTTTTTTTATTTTTTGTTACTGGTATTTAAAATATTCTGTCTTGTTTTTTGTTTTGACCTAGATGCTAGTCCTATGGGAGTAAATGGAGGTGTAGGGGTTCAAACGCCGAATATTCTTTCTGATTCAATGTTGCATTCAGCCATAAATTCTCAAAAGTAAGTTTTATTTTGGTTTATGCTCTGTGCCATTTTCCAAACATTTGTTAGAATTTCTTATGGTTTTTTTACTTTTTTTGACTTGAAGATATCCTTGATGAATAAAGACAAATATGATGTTAAATCCATACTTTTAGGCTTTATATAACCTGTTTGAAATCGTATCAATTATTTGGGGTAACCTACACCTTCCTATACATGGTAGGAAGTTGCAAGTATGCAGCTACTTAAAAAATGAGTTTGCTCTGTCCCAGTGTTTAGAATTAGTCCATTGCCCAACGAATTCCCTGGCAAAAGCTGTGTCAAAATGACAGCCTGGTCTTATAACACAAGACCTTCTAAACCCAAGTCTTCTTCCCCTTCACATAATGAAATGTTGTGGGTTTACACTTTTCCCTCACAGAAGCACAGACACATTTACACTGTCTCCCCACCCCGACTTCTTTATGTAGTAAATACATTTGTCACAGTGTATTTAGACCCATTGCACTCATCACTTTCAACTCTACTTAAATGAGATCTCCTTGCTCCTGCCCTCTTTACTAAAACTATTTCATCTCTCCTTTTTAAAGCCCAATGATGAATGAAAATGCCAGTGTGGCCTCCCTGGGTCCTATGCCAACAGCAGCTCAGCCATCCAGTACTGGAATTCGGAAACAATGGCATGAAGATATTACTCAGGATCTTCGAAATCATCTTGTTCACAAACTGTAAGATTGTAGGCATGTCTTATTCATAAAGAGTTACCATGTCAACATGCTTCCATTCTGCCAGGCACTTAACCACAAGAGGAATATTATTGATTTTTCTATAGCCTGGCTACTGATATACTTATGCTCCTGTGGCTTTCTTGCTTCCTAATCTCTGCCTCTCAAGTTTTTCACCATCATTTGTTAGGAGTCTTTCACTTTTAATAGTATATGAACTATCTGCCTAGTGACAGTAATAAATATATTAGTTAAAAATTACTCATTTTAGTGTTACTGCCTTTACAAAATTTGTAATTTAAAAAGAAAAAACTAAGTCTCAGGTCATTAGAATATTAGCAGTGGCAACAGTTTTTTGTTATCCCTGGTGAAGCTGTTATTTTGACAAGTTGAATCTGGTAGGATGGTCTTCTGATCCTCAGAAAAAGTACACATACCAATAGTTTGTGAAATAGTCTGCAGTATTTGTTGAGAAGTTGATGTATATCAGGCACTCTGCCTCACAAACACTGTCCTCTTTAAAGGTGCTATCCAGAATAAAGAGGGGAAAGGCCAATAGAGTGGGAAAACGTGATGTGCCCAATATCAGAAAGATAAGAGCTTGGATCTGTGTGATTACAGAACTTATACTTCAAATAAAACACAGCATTTTTATTCTTGGAGATAGCAGTCTTTTTTTCCCTTTGTTCTTCACTTAATAGAGCAATTCCGGCCCTGGCCGGTTTCGCTCAGCGGTTAGAGCATCAGCCTGTGGACCGGAGAGTCCCAGGTTTGGTTCCCGCTGAGGGCACATACCTTAGTTGCAGTTTGTCCCCGGCCCTGGTTGGGGTCATGTGGGTGGCAGCCACTCGGTGTGTCTCGCTCACATTGATGTTTCTCTCTCTCTTCTTCTCTCTCTCCCTCCTGCTCTATCTGAAGATAAATGCAAAAATGTCCTTGGATGAGGATTTAAAAAAAAAAAAAATAGAGCAATTCCGTTCATTCCATCCATATTTTTTATTTACTGAACTGAGGTAATTATTTAGGTCGATCATCTGACTTGATGTTACTTTTTCACCAACTCAAGTATTCTTCTAAATTTCTGTTTATTTCCCTTCTGGTTCCTTCAAGTACTGTACAACTGAACATTAGATATCCAAATGATAAAATTAGTGACTAGAAACCACATTTGTCACTTTTTAGGAACATGAGTGTCAAGCATTTTTTAGAAAATGGCCATAGAGTAAAAGACATTTAGCAGAATCATCATGCATTTCTGACCCCCTCCACTTCAAGTTTTTTATCTTTTAAGATTTCATAATGATGATTAGGTTTTACTTTATTTACTAAGCTGAATAAATTTAGGAGAGAGAAGGATATGAAGGTTTTTACTAATTGATACTATACCAAAGGTCAGGTTTCCTTGCTTCCTTTATGCAAATTGCACGGTATAATATTTTGCTCCAAATTAGAGTCACAGGGAGGGGCCAGAGAGTATATTTATGGAATCATTTCTTATATTCTGGTCAGGAATACCTTTTGTTTACCACAAAAGGACAGTTTCATTTTGGCCAGTATTTTATATTTGAGTACATTGCACCCTTCATTTTAAATTTTTGTTTAATGTGTATATTGTACAAAAATGAGAAAATGTTAATTTAAAAAGTTAAAGTACTGTACATTTCTATGATGAGATCAAAAAGCTGATGTGATATAACAGTTGTAGGATTCTCTATTCTTAGTGTTCAAGCCATATTTCCTACTCCGGATCCTGCGGCTTTAAAAGACAGACGGATGGAAAACCTAGTTGCATATGCCCGGAAAGTTGAAGGGGATATGTATGAATCTGCAAATAATCGAGTGAGCACCTGTTTTTTCTATATAAAGTCAGAAATGGACCTGTTCTGGTTGCTTAGTTTATTCCTCTTTGTAACATGTACGTCAGAAGATACCCTTTAGCTGTCCTGTCTTATTCTCACTGTGCATAGTCAAGATAACAAAATAATTTTCATAAAGTGTATGTCATCGAGAATTTTACATTTTCCTCTTACTAATACAGTGCACTCATGTGGCACTTTATCTGGGTTGTCCTTCTGTCAGCTTATAAAGTGGTTGAGCTGTTTCCAGCTCTGTGCTATTTTCACTACAATATGGTGAATCAGCTGCTTAGTATTTTCATCTCAAGTAGTAGTACAGTTTCTTTGCATCAGTTGAACTTTCTTCTCTAAATTGGCACTTCTTAAACATGTGCATAGCATGGTCTTTGCGTGTGCTGTAAATTGCCAGCACATACTTTGTAAACCTACTTTGAGAGGTCATACTTTAATATGTAGATTCATAATAAAGCTACTTTTCATGTGATCATTCAGAAATGAGCTCATATTCGAATGATCTAAGAAAGTAGATTAGGTTCCTCCCACTTTGGGTTTCTGCCTACCTCTTTAAGTGAAGCTAAAACCTGTTCTTAGTTCATTTTTTCTGTTACCTAATACTGATTTTTGTTTTTCTTTTCTATTTCCAAAATTCAAAAAGGCGGAATACTACCACCTGCTAGCTGAGAAGATCTATAAAATCCAGAAAGAACTAGAAGAAAAACGAAGGACTAGACTACAAAAACAAAATATGCTACCAAGTGCTGCAAGCATGGGGCCAGTTTCCATGAATCCAGGGCCTAACATGGGGCAGCCACAACCAGGAATGACTTCTAGTAAGTGCTTTTTGTTATAGTTGATTTGGGGAAAATTTGGAAATAAATGATTTCTCGCCAAAGTCATTAATTTGCATTAATTTATGCAACTATTCTAGTTTTCTGATGACCCTTTTTTGCCTATACAGAGAAAATAATTTATCCTCTGGTAGAAACAGTAGTTGAACAGTATATTTAAGATTTCTGAGCACGATACTTAAAATGTCTTGATAATCTGGCATCATTTGAGAGCGCCAGATACTCTCCACTCATAGTGCACCTAGAAAAAGATAGCCCACAGCTTTTCACTGACTTGCATATATATGGTGGCAGCCTATAGATGTAGACTGAGCAGGTTCAGAGGTCCCATCAGCTTTCATACATCCTAAACACACAATGTCATGTTATTTACATTGACTCAGTATGTTCAAAGTCTAAAAACTTTTTTTTACAAGCATCATTTAAAAGTCATCTTGATCGTTTCAGTGTTCTAGTATAGCAGCCTTCTCACCAAATGAATTAAGCAGATAGCCAGGATTACTATTCATTGTCTTATTCATTCATTCATTGACTCGTTGGTAGGTTCCAAGCAATGAAATGTGGAGTGAGGTACACAATAGTGAGAAAGAATATAGGCTATTTAAGTGATGTAAAGAAAAGCTGTGATAGGAAAGAGGCTGTATTTCTTGAGTTAGGCAGGGTAAGCTGACTACCTATAGGTAGCACCAGCTGAGCCAGCAGGTATCAACTCTTATATACCATTAGTGGATTATAGGTGGGCTTAGAAATTCATCCCTTTCAGGCCTTGACATAAAGTGGAGAACAGTTGGTTGCCACTGGCCTATAGCAACCTCATTTGTTAACTGCCATGTGCTAGATGTATTTTCTCATTGGATGATGGAAAGAATTGAGAAGAGCAACAGCATTTCTGGCTGAGGGAATAGTGTACATGGAGGCCCACTGGCAAGGGAAAGTGCAGGTATCTTTTGAGTAGGTAGAACAAATGTTCAGAAACAAAGTCAAGACTAGAGTTGAGACTGCTTCGGTGCTAATGGTTTGAATGAGGGGTGTAACTAAGGTACAGAGAGACAAGTGGATAAATTTGAGATGCTTGGGTATGGCAGAATTTATTTGAATTCTTTAGAAATTAGAGCCAAGTTTAAAGTCTGTGAGGTACTAAATTGTAGTGCTATGTTAGAGTGAAAGCAGTGCAGGCAGGAGAACACTGAATAGCCCTAAGTATATGTTGACTTTTAACTTATACTAATTCTGCCATTTTGTAGAAGGAGATCTCTACCTTAACCCATACACAGAAATTAATTGTAGAAGAATAAAAAGTTTTAAACTTTAAACAAAAAACCCAGAAAGTATAATATAGAATACTGAAGAAAACATAAAATGAAATGAGAAAGATCTCTAAGAAACAAAAGATACCATAAACATGATTAATTGACAGACCAAGGAAAATATTTTCAATAGTAAAAGGTATTAATAGAAGAAATATTTGCGAAGAAAAATGGGAAAATAAAATTAAAGAATAAGTAAAGTCAGCGCAGACCTTTTTGGGTCTCTAAAGGTTAAAATGGACATTAGTGACAATGTGACCTAAAAAAAATATGGACTGTTGGTAAGAATTTAAATGGTTGTTCATTTTCTTAAATCCAAATGCTCCAGAAACATACTAAAAGTGCCCCAGTATTATATTGCTGAAGTAACCATACAGCTGTACACTAGAATATTATCATTTGAGGCATCCTCAGAACACTCCCTTTACACCCAAGCAATGGGAATACTGAACAGATTTAACCAATCATCAGAACCTATATACTTTTATAAGTGATGTTCAAGCTATGGCTGAGTGAGTGACAGCTCTAAAGTGATTCCACCTACCCTCTTCTTTCGTAAACAGCACAGCCTAAGCTGACTGCTCCCTATACAGAGATAAATAACAATTAGAATGAATCCAATCTGGGGTCCTTGAGTTGATAAATTAAAACTGCAAAGGAAAGTTACAGTCAGCATAATAGAAAAAGCATTTGAAGAATTATTCCAAAAAATGAAATTTTCAGAAGAAAAAGTTGCTACATGAGACAAAATATAAAAAGACAGCAGAGGATAGAAAAGGCACTGGGAGTGTTGACCAAGTTAAAATCTGTATTACCAATAACAAAACAGAAGGTAGGACTTAAACAGCTTTATTTTAAATGGTTTAAAGTAAAATGGAAAAGAAATAAAATCAGTAGGGAGATATAGATATGAAAAGCAGATTTGAAATGCTAACAACCTAATAATGTAGGTGCTGTTATCCCCATTTTACAGATGAGGAACTGAGGCATAGAGAGGTTACCTAACTTTCCATGGTAAAGGTTAGTGAGTTGCAGAACCAAGAATCAAACCCAGGTATTCTGTCTTCACAGTCTTCTTTAAACTATTAAGATGTTAAATAAACAAAATTAATAGGGTTAAAATGTAAGAAAAGAAAATTTTCTTGAAAGAAAAGGCTGAATCAGTTAACCAAGTCTAGCTTATCACTCTATCTTAATGAAAATATAGCTGAGGAAATAAAACCAGAAAATAAAACCAAACCATAAAGAAAGGAATGAAAAATTTGACTAAGTGAAAAATCTGAAGTGTGCCCATGAGGGAGAAATGGGTTTAATAAGGTAGAAAAACATACATGCCACCCCCATGTTCATTGCTGCATTATTTGCAATAGCCAAGGTATGTCCATCACGGATTTATGGATAAAGAAAATGTGATGTATCTGTATATATGTGTGTATATACATAATGAAATACTATTTGGCTACAAAAAACGAATATTTTGTTATTTGCAATAACATGGATGATGTGAGAGTATTATGCTAAAAGAAATAAGTCAGGCAGAGAAAGACAAGTACCAAACCGGCCAGGGCAAGAAAAAATATTTAAAAAAAATAAAAATAGCCCTGGCCGGTTTGGCTCAGCGGTTAGAGTGTCGGCCCACGGACCAGAGAGGCCCGGGTTCGGTTCCCGCTAGGGGCACGTACCTTGGTTGCAGTTTGTCCCCGGCCCTAGTTGGGTCGTGTGGGAGGCAACCACTCGATGTTTCTCTCTCTCTCTTTCTTCCTCTCTCCCTCCCGCTCTATCTGAAGATAAATGCACAAATGTCCTCGGGTGAGGATTTAAAAAAAAAAAAAAAAGTCCTGGGGATGAAATAATGTACAGCATGGTGACCATAGTTGTTAATACTGTGTTTTGTTTTGTTTTTTATAATGAGAGATTAACAGTTATAATCTCTTTTTTAAATTCTCACCCAAGGACACGTTTTTATTGATTTGAGAGAGAAAGGGAAAGAGAGAAACATAGATGTGAAAGAAACATCAATTAGCTGCCTCCCGCATGTGCCCTGACTGGGAAGCAAACCCACAACCACTTGTACAGGACTGCGCTCCAATTAACTGAGCCACCCGGCCAGGGCACTACTGTTGCACATTTGCACTACAAAGTTGCTAAGAGTAGATCTTAAAAATTCTCATCACAAGAAAAGAAAATTGTAACTCAGTATGGTGAGGGATGTTAACTAGACTTATTGTAGTGATCATTTCACAGTATGTACAAATATCAAACCATTATGCTGTACACCTGAAACTAAGAAAAGTGGATGACAGTTTTCACATTGATGTATTAAGTTGAGTGAATTTATTTTTATCTAATTTTTAGATGTGCATGAGAAAATGATTGTAAGAGGAAGAATTATGGAAGACTTGAACTTTCTCATTTTTGTATTTCTGTAAAGCTTTTTTTTTTTTAATGTAATAATGCATTTATTATATAATCAAAGGGTAACTATGGTATAGGTCATTGTATTGGCCTAGAAAGATGTTCATAATAAGTGAATATAAGCAACATGTATGTACAGTCTGAAAAAGATTAAACTAATTATTAATTAGGTTGAGTAGGAGCTGGCTCAATTTTTTATAAAAACTTTAAGAGAAAGTTGATGACAGACAAGTGTATGTATTATAACCTGATATTTTTAATTGTGGCATATTCCCAGAAAACAGTTCTGGAAGAAACAAATACTAAGATATTAGCATTGGTTTCTTATGGGGGTGGTAGGATTCCCGGATAACTTGGTATTGTGTCAAAGTTTGTGATTGTCTGATCTATATGTGTATTTTGCATTGAGAGAGTATTTATTTAAATGTGAATGGTGGCCATTTTAATTAATAGTTTTAAATGTATACATATGATCTTTATCTGTAAATATTTATCTTAAAAACTATCAGCAAAATGTTCCTTCAAATGGTTCTTATGATAAATGGAAGAGTTACTTAATAAGCCAGAGGTGGGTTTTGTGACAATTTATGTCATGCAGTCAGTAGAAAAACATCATGAACACTGTAGTTGTAAGCAGAAGTGCTTGGGCCAGGTGTAGGCATTATGTTTCTGTTTTTTCATTTGAGTAGTCTCACATTTTTAAAAGTTAGAAAGTTTTGCCCGGCTGGTGTGGCTCAGTGGTTGAGCGTCGACCCATGCACCAAGAGGTAGCCGGTTTGATTTCCGGTCAGGGCCCATGCCCAGGTTGTGGGCCAAATCCCCAGTGGGGGGCATGCAGGAGGCGGCCAGTGGATGTTCTCTCTTACCGATGTTTCTATCTCTCTCTCCCTCTCCCTTCCTTTCTCTCTCTCTAAAAAAAAACAAGGGGAAAATATTTAAATAAACAATAAAAATCAGAAAATTTTGCATTAAAATCTGGATTTCTGGCTTCCTTTAAAAATGGAAGGATCTAGCCCAGCTGGTGTGGCTCAGTGGTTGTATGTCGACCCATGCACCAAGAGGTCGCCAGTTTGATTCCTGCTCAGGGCACATGCCCAGGTTATGGGCCAAATCCCCAGTACGGAACATGCAGGAGGTGGCCAATTGATGTTCTCTCTCATCGATGTTTCTATCTCTGTCTCCCTCTCCCTTCCACTCTCTCTCAAATCAATAAAGGGGGGAAAAAAAAGGAAAGATCTAGCAGATTTAGCCCACTCTCCAACAGGTGCACCTCACCACTGTCTATAGCTAGAGCGGTGGCTTCTGTGTAGCAGGGTCGTGCTTTCTCTACTTCACCACAGTCTTCCCTATTCCCTGGTTCAGGTGCTTAGTCTTTTACATTCATTGATATTAACTTCCTGGCCCCTGCTGGCATTTAACTGGCAGTACCTATCCATATTATTGGTCCTCGTATATTAGGTGAAAACTTTGTTATATATAAAGTGTATGTGAATACATATGTGGAAGATTAAAACTATTAATAGAGGTTTGTCTCTTTTTGCTATGTTCTCTAGATTTTTATATAGTGAACATAGGTTAGACATGTAATTTTGTAAGTCTTCACAGTTGCAGATAAAAGATTATATGACATTCTTCAGTTTTCAATTTGACTGCATTATCATTTTATTAGGAGTAATATTAGTGGTAAGTCCTTAATGAACTTAGTAACTTAAATTGCAGTAAGCCACATAGTTGTGGGATCATTTTTATTAAATGAACAAAAGTGACAGCAAAATTTGAGTTGTCTGAAGTCATGGGCTTATCTTTAGAGCAGTGTGCCACAAGTATGCCAAAAGCTTGAGTGCACAACACTTTGGGTGGGGGTGTACGAGATAGAGCTGGGTCACTATAAGCATTCTGCCTTTTCCCAGGGTGCTATCGAAATATTTTCTGTGTGTGCCAAGATGTGGAAAAGGTTGGGAAGTGCTGCACTAGAGAATGTGCACATAGTCCAAGAAAACATTCGAACCTTTATGTGTTCATATCTTAATTATTTCTACTTTTTCTTTGTTTTAAGAGGTGCACAATATGTAGTGCATTATATGTATTTTATTTTAAAGTCAATATCCACAGTACAAAAAAACACATTATTGGGGTACACAATCAAATTTGGTTCCTGGACAAAGTCTATGGCCCTTGTCTTTGGATGTATTCTGCATACAAACCAACAAATCTGGCTTAGTCAAATAATAGGATATTAAATGCTGTAATAGCTTTTTATTTTAATTTAAGATTTTATATTATTTTTCTGTCAGTAATGAAGGTACCATAGTTCATAAAGGAATATACTAAAATCATTTGGAGGCTTTCTTTTTAGTATTTCAGGACTAACATTTTCTTTAGGTTCCTGTCTGATTCATAGTTTTTGTTGTGTTGTGATTCAGACTGAATTCAAGATAAAACTAAAACATATTCTGTGGAATTTTTTTTTTTTTTTTTTAAAGGGAAAGGAATCAGGCTGAAAGATGCTTTTCTAACCATTATTCTATTCCATTCTAGATGGCCCTCTCACTGATCCATCAATGATCCGTGGCAGTGTGCCAAACCAGATGATGCCTCGGATCACTCCACAAACCAGTAAGTTATGGAAGAAATACATGTATTTAATTGTAGCCTTTTGTAGCAGAGTCCCTGGTGTACTACAAGATTATACTTGCCACCTTGATTCTTCCCTCTTGCCACCAGAGGTATAATTACCTGCATGAGAAATCTGAAAACCTTTTGGAGTTGGAGCTCATGGGGAGAAGGGTGAAGAGCAGGTTGGCTGGCAGGTCAGGGGGCAAAAGACATTAAATGCTCAAGCATCCATTTAAAAACAAGTGGCCAAACGCTGGCTGGTTTGGTTCAGTGGTTAGAGCATTGACCCACAAACCAAAGGGTCATGGGTTCAATTTCTGGTCAGGGGCACGCGTACCTGGGTTGCAGGTTTGATCCCTGGCCAGGGTTTTGCGGGTGGCAACCAATTGATGTGTCTCTCTGACATTGTTTTCTTCTCTCTCTCTCCTCTCTCCTCTCTCCTCTCTCCTCTCTCCTCTCTCCTCTCTCCTCTCTCTTTCCTGCCCTCCCTTCTACTCTATCTAAAAATCAATGGGAAAATATCCTCAGATTAAGATTAACCAAAAATAAACAAACAAACCATATACACACACACACACCAAAACTGGCCAAGATGGAATGTATGTAAATTAACAATGCCCTTCTATTGCTACTGTGAATTCAACAGATTCATTCACTGTTGAAAACAGGTTCCTTTATTTGTCCTGATTAAAATGATGTTGAACCAGAAATAAGAACTCTTTTATTCTTTGATCCCATGAAGGTAATCAGATCTAATGTTTTACACTTATTCACAGGTTTAAATCAATTTGGCCAGATGAATATGCCCCAGCCGCCCCCTATTGGACCCCGGCAAACCTCTCCTCTTCAGCACCATGGACAGTTAGCTCAGCCTGGAACTCTCAACCCAGTAAGTTTGACCTCTTTGGGTAATCTCTTTTGGTCTTTACCTGACAATTTTTAAATCCTTTTTCTTTGTTTCTACTTCATGAACAAAAATGCTCACACTTGCTTAAACAGCTGACTGCAAGTGATTAATTCTTAACTTTGATTCTTTCTGTAATTCTATTGTATTTTGCCATAATAGTGACATGATTAAATGATTATGTTTCAGAGATTAGAATAAATAGGCAATCAACATTAGAATCCTTAATTTACACCTATCTCTTTTATCTGTAAATTGCTTTTAAAAATTTATCCTGCCTGGCTGGTGTGGCTCATTGGTTGAGCGTTGACCCACGCATCAAGAGGTTGCTGGTTTGATTCCTGGTCAGGGCACATGCCCAGGTTGTGGGCCCAATCCCCAGTGAGGGGCATGCAAGAGGCAGCCAGTCGATGTTCTCTCATCGGTGTTTCTATCTCTCTCTCCCTCTCCCTTCTTCTCTCTCTAAAATCAATAAAGAAAAAAGAAAAAAAAAAAGAATTTATCCTACAAAAATAATCACTGAGATACTAAAAGGATATGTTTTGAAGAAAATTCATGTGAAAGATTATTTTTTAAAAAAAATATTCCTTATAAAGTGTATTACTTTACAACACTCTTTTGAAAAAAAGCCCTATCCTGAATGAACAGTCGGGGATTTGTTAGGTCAAATTATGGTACATCTGGAAATTGGAATGCTCTGTAAGTGATAATTTCAGAACTTATGTGATGGCGTGAAAGCTTTAAATGGAAAAACCAGCTTTCTGCCCTGGCCGGTTTGGCTCAGCGGTTAGAGCGTCGGCCTATGGTCCAGAGAGACCCGGGTTCGGTTCCCGCTAAGGGCATGTACTTCGGTTGCAGTTTGTCCCCGGCCCTGGTTGGTCGTGCGGGTGGCAGCCACTCGATGTGTCACCTTCGCATCGATGTTTCTCTCTCTCTCTCTCTCTCTCTCTCTCTCTCTCTTCCTCTCTCTCCCTCCCAACTCTATCTGAACAAAAAATGAAAAAATGTCCTCGGGTGAGGATAAAAAAAAAAGAAAGAAAAACCAGCTTTCTAAAGTATGTATATTATGGGATCCAATATAGTTAAGAACTCTTGATTATGATCTATATAAAATAATACAAAAAAGATTTGCGTCCAACTACTCTTCATAGTCATAATATTGGAAAGCTTATAAGAGTAGCCAGTCACCTTTGGCTGGAGTCTCAGTGTTTGGTAGCCTGCACACTTTGACATAATCACCTTTCTTCTATAATGTCTGTCTTCCCCAGGAAGGTAACGATCTTTTGCAATGGAGGGACAGTTGCCCGTTCCTAGAAACTAGAGAAAAAGGACTCTAAGCATCTCATTGCTCCTATTGCAAACTCTAAACCTGTTACCAACCTTTAGTTGGCCCAACCCTTACCCTGTCTTTGAGTTAGCTAGTTCCTCTTATTCTAGAGCCTCTTTGGAGTTGTCTAGCATAATGTCTTCCATATTGAATGAGAAGGCTAATAAGTCTTCAATAAGTCTTCATTTTAATCTGTAATACACATACCTTAGATTATGGAGTTTTGGGCCTTTCATAGTCCATAATTCTTTATTAAAGGCCTGTATTTGTTTGGGTTAATTTTAGAAATGAAATGCAATAATTCATTGTGGACCATGAATGCTACATCTCGTTCAGTCACAACTGATTTTACTTCTTTGTACCCATTATGGAGTCTTACAATTTGTTCTTTTACATCACCGCCATGGGCAAAGAACAAAGATCTCGTGAAATTTTGATACTCTCCTCACTTAAACAGAGTATGCAAAGGAGCAATTACTTCTCTGTCAGAGTTCTACGTGCATTCGTGTATCAGAGAATTTGTAACCTCTTATAATTTCTCTAGAATTGATTTAGATAAACTGTGAAGCTTTCCTCCATCAGTTGTTGCACCACTTTCTTTCCTACTCTACCCTTCCCACAGTAGGGCCAGAACAGTTGGTGATTTCAGCTGCTCTAGTAGAATAACTGTAATAAAGCAATTTGGTGCTGTGTTTTTTTATGTGCAGCCTTTGGGCTATGGGCCTCGAATGCAGCAGCCTTCCAGCCAGAGCCAGTTCCTTCCCCAGACTCCGTTCTCAACACAGGGAATGAATGTAACAAATATGCCTTTGGCTCCGTCTGGCAGTCAAGCACCAGTGTCTCAAGTATGTCTCACAAATGGATTTTTTTACTTGTTTTTTTGATTCTTGAACCTCTGGTTTAGGTTTTCTTTGCAGGCAAGGGTGGCAGCAAATAGTGGATAAGAGTAGATGATTTTTTAAGTTTTTAATAAGAACAGTTATAGACGTATTCTGAACAATGAAGAGATTATTCTGTGGCATAGCTGTGTTAATTGTTATAAACTAGGAAAGAAATGAAATTGATAATTTTAACCTTTTTTTTAAAGTAGTGAACACATGAAAATGAAATCTTATTGACAACTGCCATGCAAAAAGAACTCTAGCTGAAAAGAGCACAGGAAAGCCAAAAAACATTGTGTTCTCACCTGTTCCATGCCCCTGCAGTGACTGAGGCCATTCTGCTGAATTTTTTGTAGTATACTTAATTGTACTGTATTATCCAAAGAAATGCTCCAATAACAGGATTTTTATCACCTTTTTAAATGGAGGCATTCATTGCCATATTCTGTTTCATCAGTTGTGTCCTTAAATGCATATAGCCTGCCTGTGTAAACATTTCTTTAATTCTCTTCTTAATTGCCATCTTATTATGTTTTTCATTTTAACAGGCACAAATGTCCAGTTCTTCCTGCCCTGTGAATTCTCCTATAATGCCTCCAGGGTCTCAAGGGAGCCACATTCATTGTCCCCCTCTCCCTCAACCAGCTCTACATCAGAATTCACCCTCTCCCGTACCTAGTCGTACCCCTACCCCTCACCACACGCCCCCAAGCATAGGGGCTCAGCAGCCACCAGCAACAGCAATTCCAGCCCCTGTTCCTACACCTCCAGCCATGCCACCTGGACCACAGTCCCAGGCTCTACATCCACCTCCAAGGCAGACACCTACACCTCCACCAACGCAACTTCCTCCCCAAGTGCAGCCTCCACTTCCTGCTGCTGCTTCAGCTGACCAGCCGCAGCAGCAGCCTCTCTCACAGCAGAGTACATCAACGTCTGTTCCCACCCCGACAGCACCGCTGCTGCCTCCGCAGCCTGCCACTCCAGTAAGCAGAGACTTGGGTTTAGGTGGAATCATTTCAACGGTGCTATGGTGTCAAAGTACTCTTGTGCTGTTATTTCTATTATCTACTATTTCATCTCATTGTCTCCCCGGCTAGACTAGACTTTCTTTGTAGTTAGGGACTTTCTTTTCCTTTATTTTCTTTCTTTGTTACTTTTTCTACCCTTTTTATTATTATTTCTTTTTCCCATTGTATTACCTAGCATAGAAGGAGTTCAAAGATTTTGTTTAGGTCTGATATTGATTATGCTGTTTCGTGTGGTATTCTGAGGCTTTAAGGCATGCATATAAGGGGGACTGAGGGGAGAGAGTCTAGTACATTTAGTACACCTACATGAATTTTAAAGAATCTTTTTCAAACAGTCTGAGCTGTAAGTATTTGAGAGCAAATGAACAACAACAACAATCAGGAATTTATCAGTGTCTGTGGTCCTAGCCAAGGTTAGAAAGTTATGGTCTAAGATGAGGAAAGTATGGGCCTGGAGCAACTTGTAACTTCCTTGTGAGAGGCTCACTTTATGTATATAGTAAAAATCTAAATTCACATCTATCTGAAAAGTCCCATTAGTCACCGCTACTTTGTAAAACACTATTCAGCCCTGGCCTACATGGCTCAGTGATTAGAGCATTGGCCTGTGCACCAAAGGGTCACTGGTTAGATTCCCGGTTAAGGGAACGTACCTGAGTTGCACGTTTGATCCCTCCCCGGTCAGTGAGGGGTGTGCAGGAGGCAACCAATCAGTGTGTCTCACATCGATGTCCCCATCCCCCACCCACTCTCTAAAAATCAATGGAAAAAATATCCTTGGGTGAGGATTAACAGGAAAAAAACACTGTTCAGCCCTGGCCGGTTTGGCTCAGCGGTTGGAGCATCAGCCTGCAGACCAGAGAGTCCCAGGTTCGGTTCCCGCTAGGGGCACCTACCAAAAAAAAAACACACTGTTCATTAGCAGCTGGTTCATCCTGGCCTTTGATGCCTTTGATGTGCAAGAAAGGGCAGAGTGCAGAAAGGAAACTTTATTTTATTTTATGTAGGTTATCCTGAAAATACTAGCCTCTCATTATGAGGTTTCTTATTGGAAGACTTAGGAAAAAGATTAGAGAATGGACAGTTATCCCATTAGAATGTGATCATTCCAAAGAGCCACACAGTAAGAGCAATCATTATGTTCTACTTTTCCTAATGAAAAGTTAGAAACCAAATGAGAAAGCCAGTCATCCTTTTTTTCTCTCCATTTCTCTATGAATGTGAGCTCTTCTAGGCAGTCATCTCTGATCCTCTGCCTCTCATACACTGCCACAGAATAAGAGTCACCAAAGCCAATTAATGGCTCTTGTATGTGCAACCAGCCAATCAGTATTTTTAAGTCCTCAATTTCCTGTTCTAAAGTATAATTCATGACCAGCCAGTGTGGCGCAGTTGGTTGAGCATCATCCTGTGCACTGAGAGGTCACGGGTTTGATTCCCAGTTGGAGCATGTACAGAAGACAATTGATCGATGTTTCTCTCTTACATCGATGTTTTTCTCTCTCTCTTCCTCTCTCTAAGCATGTCCTCGGGTGAGGATTTTTTAAAATAAAATAAAGCACGATTTAGTACAAGGGGGTGAAATAGATAGTAAGTGAAAGCACAATAAAAGGATATAGTGATACCAGCCTTAGAAATAGGGGGTTAACCATGACATCCTGTTGTGTAGCTTAAATTCTGGTTGTATAATTGGCAAACTTTTTGTGTTTTTCCCACCCTCTCTCTGCCCAGCTTTCCCAGCCAGCTGTAAGCATTGAGGGGCAGGTGTCAAACCCTCCATCTACTAGTAGCACAGAAGTGAATTCTCAGGCCATTCCTGAGAAGCAGCCTTCACAGGAAGTGAAAATAGAGGCTAAAATGGAAGTGGATCAGCCAGAACCAACAGATACTCAGCCAGAGGATATTCCAGAGGTGAGAGTAGGGCAATTGCTGTTATTTGGTTAGGAACTCAGACTAGAAAAGTCAATTAAACATGTTACAGGAAAGTATTCTGATAATTAGAGCTCATTTCATTGATTTCCATGTGAGAAAGGGTCTTCAGATATGTCCATGGCGGGGACTGCTTCCAGTTGCATATCTTTGGAATACTAAAATACCTACCTTGCCTTTTAGACTAAAGCAGAAGACTGTAAAGTGGAACCTACAGAAACAGAAGAGAGAGGCACTGAATTAAAAACTGAAACAAAAGAGGAGGAAGACCAGCCAAGTACTTCAGTTACCCAGTCGTCTCCAGCTCCAGGACAGTCAAAGAAGAAGAGTAAGTCTCTTAGGCTCTGTGTTCCTGAAGGCAGGGGAGAAAACCAAAGAACTTGAGAAGAATGGGATCAGGCATCGGGCTTCCTGGACCTCGGAAATTGACTCTAATGTGATTTTATTAAGCTTGGAGCCCTTAATTAACTAATTTTGGAAAATAATTTATTTTTAAGTTATATTTGCTTCCTGGAATCACCGGGTCATTCATACCCATCATTTCTTCAGGGTTGGGTAGTTAACACCCTGTTAAAATTGTCTTTTTCAGAGGAGAGAGATTAAGTTCTATTCTTGAAATGTAGAAAATAACAGCAATAACATTTATTGTTAACCTAACAACTTCACTAAAACTCTGAGTCTATTGATCCCATTATACACATGAGAAAACTGAGTCTCAGCAAGTAACTTGCCCCCAGCTTATCCAGCTGATAAGTGAACCCACATCTGCTAATGCAGAGTCTCTTCTCTGAACCACTCTCCTGAATATTGATGAGTCAAGTCGAGCAAGCAGCACTGCTTAACACAGTGTTAAACTCAAACTAGAACTTCTTGTGGCTGTAGTGACCTCTTCAGTGGCACAGGCAGGACTTATCTCAAGGGAGAGTCTTCTGACTCCTGGAGATGATGTATATAAAAGTGTTCCATTAATGCAATGTACTTTAAAATGTTGGGGTTAAAAAAATACTTTCATTTAAAAGTAAGGTTGTATATATTGAGGTGTTATTTTAATGTAGGCTGTAACAAACCCAGTCTTACTATTAGGATTCTCTCTTTAAAACATTTAGCTAATCATACAAGTTTGCTCAAATCCTGTTTATTTTTAATACAACCAAATATGAGAGACAAAGAAGCCTCTCCCATCTGTTTGTCTGATTTCTTTTCATGGCAGCCCCTACAGTGAGGTGAAAAACACCTGAAGTGTGCTAACAAATATACCCTTCTGAAGATAAAATTAACCTGTAAATAGGCCTGTGCTCAAGCATGTATTTTTAAAGCTCAAAACTGGACCCTTAATGACTAGCTTCTTGAATGACAGCTTAAATGATTTCATTTATGCCCTGGCCAGTGTGGCTCAGTAGGTGGAGCATTGATGCACTCACGGAAGGGTTGTGGGTTCTATTCCCAGTCAAGGGCACGTACCTGGGTTGCAGGTTCAATCCCCAGCTCTGATCGGAGCACGTACGGGAGGCAACCAATCCATGTATCTCTTCACATCGATGTCTCTCACGTTGTGTTTCTATCTTGCTCTCTGCTGCTCCCTCTCTTCTACTCTCTAAAATTCAATGGAAAGAATATCTTTGGTTGAGGATTAACAAACAAACAAGCAAAAAACCACAAGCAAACAAAAAAAATTGATTCCATTCGGGACATACCCGCAACTCCTTCCTGATTTGGGGAAACATACTGAATGCCAGGTCCAATTTTGGCTTGTTAAATACCGGTGTCATGATGTCATGAATGAGTTCTTTCTATTCTTATTTGACAGCATCCCCCTTCTATCAGTATCTTTTGGACTATTATTTTGATAAGTCTCTTCATAAATTTTTGGAAGGCTTGGGATTATTTTTCTATTTGGTCAAGACCATCTTTTTAACTGCCCTGGCCGGTGTGGCTCAGTTGGAGCGTCATCCTGTACACTGTAAGGTCACGGGTTTGAGTCCTAGTCAGGGTACATACCTAGGTTGCAGGATCCATCACCGAATGGGGCGCATACAAGAGGTAAACTAATCGATGTTTCTCTCTCACATCAATGCTTCTCTCTCTCTAAAATCAGTGAACATGTCCTTAGGTGAGAATTTAAAAAACAAAAAGCCATCTTAACTACATTTCTGACTGAAAAATTAGCTGAGCCATAAAAAGTGCTTAAAGATGACTAGACATGGTGTTTTGAAGGTGCTACCCAAAGCAGACCAGGAATTAGAAACAGAAAGTGCACCCTTAGTGAGACTTCCTTGGGGACAATGTAGGCACTTTTGTATTTTGTGATATTTTCATAGTTCTGACTTAAACTTTTTTTCTTCTTTTGCTTAATTGATAACTAATTTCAAATGTACTCTTAAGTTTTCAAACCAGAAGAATTACGTCAGGCACTGATGCCAACATTGGAGGCACTTTACCGACAGGATCCAGAATCCCTTCCCTTTCGTCAGCCTGTGGACCCTCAGCTTCTTGGAATCCCTGTAAGTGTTAGGTGGTACTTCTGGTCTTGTTTTTTGTTAACTGTTTTATTTGGATATAATTCAATGGTTTTTGTGTATTCACAGAATTGTGTGACCATCACCACAGTCAGTTTTGGATAATTTTATCAGCCCACAAAAGAAACCTATATCCATAAGTAGTCACTCCCCATTTCCCTCATGACCCCCACTGCCACTACCCCAGCCAATCATAAGTCTATTTTCTGTCTCTGGATTTTGTCTCTTCTGGGCATTTCATTAAATGGAGTCATACACTATGTGGTTCTTTGTGACTGGCTTCTTTCACTTAGCATGATATTTTCAAGATTCATCCATTTTGTAGCACAAGTCAGTATTTCATTTCTTTTTTATGGCCCAGCGATATTCCTTTGTGTGACTATACCACATTTTCTTTACCAGTTCATTTGTTGATAGACATTTGAGTTTGCACATTTTTGGCTGTTGACACTAGTGCTGCAAGGAATATTCACAAACACATTTTTGTGTGGTGTGTTTTTATTTCTCTTGGATATATACCTAGGAGTGGCATTCCTGGGTCATATAGTTTATCACTGGAGTTGTAGTTTATGATAGAAAAGATGAACCCAGATTAGCTTTATCTGCTCTTAAAGTTGTCTTTACACCAGGCTGCTAGGTTTCATTTGAGGATTTAAGTGGTGTTGAAGAAGGCAATGGAGTGCTTTGAGGGGCAGAAATCCATTAGGAACTTTTCTTTTTCCCCTATATTTTTCTGTGGCCTTTGATGGATCACTGATGTTCTCTGGACTTAGTGTCCTCATCTGTAGATCCCTTCTACTACTAAAACGTTAAAGGTCTTTTAACTGATAGCACATAAACTATGTAGTAAAGCACCTAGAATTGCTTCAGTAGACCATCAGCCTGCCGTATGGAAAGTCTGTGGTAGTTCTGTTGTCCTCGCTGCACTCTGAGCTGCTTCTTGTATCTGTAGACTAATGATTTAAAGAAGTGTTGGATATCAATCAACTCCTGAAATATAGACATAATGTCAAAGACTCAACATGACCTGGAAAATAAATGATAATAATAGGAAGATAGGCCATCTACCTTAAGTATACTGATACTTTGTAGTAATAATGGTGTTTGGTGTCACTTGTCCTAGGATTACTTTGATATCGTGAAGAGCCCCATGGATCTTTCTACCATCAAGAGGAAGTTAGACACTGGACAGTATCAGGAGCCCTGGCAGTATGTGGATGACATTTGGCTTATGTTCAACAATGCCTGGTTATATAATCGGAAAACATCGCGAGTGTACAAATACTGCTCCAAGCTGTCTGAGGTCTTTGAACAAGAAATTGACCCAGTCATGCAAAGCCTTGGATATTGTTGTGGCAGAAAGGTAAGAAATTTTTGCACAGATAAAAATTGTGTTGAAAATTTGTCTAATTAGAATCCTGAATTATGATTATAAATTCATCTGGAGTAGGAACTTGATCATAATCTCCTGTGGGTGCATACTACCTTGTCATGTACTGGTTTACCTGTGCATACCAATTCACATTAAGCTCCTCTTCTGTTGAGTTCTTTGGTAAGTGGTGGGAGGATATGACTGCTAAGTCTAATCAGAGTGGTGAAATAATACATTAGTAAACTAGAATGGTTTTAGTTCTGTGAACTATCTTGGAAACAGAAAGTCTATTATGATTAACACATGAGAATTAAGACTTCACTGACTTGTTTTTGATTTGCCAGTATAAATATTCTAGCTTGTCCTTCAGGCCTGTGTATTGTTATTTAATGAATGGTTTCTTTTGCAGTTGGAATTCTCTCCACAGACACTCTGTTGCTATGGCAAACAGTTATGCACAATCCCTCGTGATGCCACATACTACAGTTACCAAAATAGGTAAGTTCGACCATGTGTGGCCCATGTCTGCGAGTCAAGAGAGTGCATGCAGATGGACCAACACACATATGGTCATGGTTCATGTGAAACTTGGCTTGAAAACAACTGTACATCACAAGTTCTGGTCTTTGCAATTTGCCTTTGTAGAATTACACAGTTTTCTAACAGAAAGTAGCCTTGTGTCAGATGTCTGGGCCCTGGTTTATAAAAATACAAAAGGCAAAAACCCAAAACCAGAAGTTTGTTAGCCAGCTGTATCTTTTTGGAAATGTTTCCTTTTTGTGTATGGCCTATCCCTAAGTAGTTGTTCTTAAAGTATATGAAAACAGAGGATTCCAGAGTATTTGCTTTGCCTCTATTAAGCAAATGAAAAAGAACACTTCCAAAAATGGCTCTATACCAGGCTGTTAACTGACAAAGAATTGCATGTGACACTGGATGGTAGAGTTCTAATGAATTAGGCACTTTTGCCTTGTTTTCCCTGCCCAGACAATGGCTGTAATTCTAAGAATTACACTTACTAAGCTATCTTCACCATGATTTGCCTCCTATTTTCAGTAATGGAGTGTTCACTTTGGGCTCTGAGACAGTAAATAGCAAGGCTGGCAGATAATACTCTTTACTTCTTTAATAAAACCAATCCCATGGTGGTGTTTTGTGCTGAACTTGTGTGCTACAGATGCATTTCTAGCTTTAAAAAAGTCACTTAAACTTTTTGTTTTACTTACAAAAAGTTAGGTGCCTTCCCTTAGTGCTTTATAGTCATTAGAATCCATAGTTTTTTACTCATTAAAACCTGGAATAGTGGGTCTCAAGTTGTTTTAAGTACCTTATGTTGAAAAAAAGCAAGTAACCAGCATGAAACTTTTTTCATGCTACAATCTTAACATTCATACATACCACTTTTTTTCCATTTTTTTGGAAGTGGGGAGAAGTGTGTAATTGCTATGTTTAGGTAATAGGGTGGCAATTCTTCTCTCCCCAGTATATTTATCCTCCTTCCTTCTTATTTGCATCAATTAGCATTAATTACTAAAATGAAAGGGTGTAGGTCTGTGTAAGTGAAACTTTTTTATTTGCTGTAATCATTTGTTACTTGTGATCCCATTTGAGATATTTAATGCTAATCTGTGCTTTGCCTTGGCTTTCTGCTTTGTGTTGTCTTGTCTTGCGTTTATGTTTTTTTGTCGTCCTGCAATCCCTCATTTCTTCGTTTGTTTTGTGTGTGTTTTTTTTTCTCCCTCATGCTTGTCGTTGTCTGCACTTGGCTTTGATTGCAAAAAACAAAACAAAACAAACAAAAACAAAACAAAACCCATACTGTGGGGCCCATAAATCTGCATCATTGAATGTCCTTGTCGCCGTTGATGACCTGCTCTCTGCTCCCGTCCCCCTCCTTGGCCTGCTGTGATTGGTGGCTTCGTTGCTTGGCTTGGGCTGTGTTGTGTGAACGGAACAGTTCACCCCAGTATGGCCTTCTTGCCGACAGGTATCATTTCTGTGAGAAGTGTTTCAATGAAATCCAAGGGGAGAGCGTTTCTTTGGGGGATGACCCTTCCCAGCCTCAAACGTAAGTAGCTGCATTATTTTGGAAAGTTACGTCTTATTTCTCAGTTTGTTGTCAGGTGATTATGCTCAGGCTTCTAAGGTGGCCTTGGATTATGCTATTCAGCACAGTAGCCATTAGCCACAGATGGCTGCTTAAATACAAATTAATTAAAAAGTAAATAAAATTTAAAATTGATTCTAATTTGCACCCACCAAATTATCAGGTGCTCTGTAGACATCTGTGGCTATTGGCTGCCACATTGGTCAGCACAGATCAAAAACATTTCTTAGTTTTGTCAGCGCTGATAGAGGGACTACATCAGCACTGGATGGTCATTTTAGATATATTTTTTCTATAAGGAAACAGTTTCTTTCCTAAAAGTTGAAAGGTTGTAGTGCAAGGGAAATTCATTAACAATTTTGAATTTGAGAGAAATTGAACAAAACCTTACAGCCTTCTCATATAGGTTAAATAATACAGAAATCACTATAATCGTAAATATCATTAAACAACATTAGGGCTTTAGGGGGCTGTTAGAGAGACTTAGAGATCTTACAAGCTCTTATTTTTTGGTAAATGCCCTGAACTGCCTCGTCGTACTTCTAATCTCTGAGATTTAGTTAGACATTGTTTTTCAAATTTGGAAGAAAGAACTATTTGGTGTATTTTTAATATTCTTCAGCTTCTTTTCTGTTTTAACCCATAATAAACAGAAGCAGTTCAGAACACTCCAAAAAATATGGAAGTGTTATGTTACTGGTAAAATAGGGCTTTGAAAAACTGGTTAATTTTTTTCAAATTAGGTTTTTAATTGATCGTTACTGGATCCCCTTTGAGCCTTACGGAGATTTTCTTACCCTTCGCTAAACCGGGGAAGTCAGCTTTAGCTAGGTTTCCCTGATTCAGGAAAGGAAGTCAGCCTTCCTGTTGGCTCTATTGTCTTACCACGTGTTCTGAATCTGAGGACAGTGCATCTCTGACTTTGAATAGGTTAGAAACACCCTTGCAATGCTGTGGGAGTGCAGTGGACCTAAGAGTCTGCATAACTAACAGGGTCCTCCTATGCTACTGGTCTTCAGAGTACACTTTGAGTAGCAAGGCCTAACCTTGTAGAGATGTTTCTCTAGGCTCTAACTAGTAGGAAACAGTTTAAATGTAGAAGTGTCCTCTTTTTGTGAAGAAGAATCACAGTAGTCAGAGTTGGTCTCCCTGAAGTTTATTCTAGATAGAGAATGATAAGAGAGGCCGTGTGTTGTGCCAGTTCTGGATGGGTGGGAGGCCGTTTGAAAATTTTAAAGTGAGTACTATAAAATGAAGAATTTTTACCCTTTAAAACTGAAAAATAGTGTTAATATTGAAAATTCCTATTAATATAAAAAGTTGTTTGACTAGACTTTCCTGAAAAATGAGTATTGTTTTTAAATAGTGGGTTTAGCTGCCTCTATAAACACCATCTTTCATGTTCAGTCTAGGAACATTAAACTATTAAAAAGCATAAATACATAACATTAAGAGTAGCAGGCAAGGTTTAAAAAGGAAAAGAAGAGTGATCTCCTGTTTCTAGTTCTTCCTGGTTTCTCCATTTGCTACCAGGAGAAGTGGATTTACTATAAAGTCCTTTTCAAAAACACAGGCATTCCTTTATGTAAACACTAATTTTATGAGAGCCAAGGATGTATCTGTTTAATGTATCCTCATTATATTCTCAGAAGATTTAAGTAATCCCCTTACAGTATAAGATTTGTTCTTGGGTTAAAACAGTGGTCAGAGTGCTCATCTTTCTGTTTCGCTTTTTCTCATTGTGTCCCTCTTCTCTCCTTAGTACAATAAATAAAGAACAATTTTCCAAGAGAAAAAATGACACACTGGATCCTGAACTGTAAGTAATTTTCCTTGAATCATCAGTACACTTAGATTTGCCTTCTTCCTTTCACTTGGTTTGCGTGGCCATTGAGATGATTCTACATTCTTGGGCTGAATCTACATACACACAACTAACATAGATGGTAGAAATGTGGAAATCTACATTACAGTTAGTATTCATTTACATTTCACTAAAGCGACCTAATATTGTTGTTATGTAGGCCCAAGTGAAGCACCAAGCTACCTCTGCTCAGGACCATGTGTTCCATTCCTATTGTCCTCTGCATTTTCAAACAAGTTCACAGTCCCCTACTTTGTGGTGAGGATAGTGTCACTCATTTGAAAGCTTAATCAGTAGTGCTCTCTCACTTTTTACTGCCTTTTCACAGTCACATTTAAAATTGTCACATTTAAGCCCAGGCAAGTGTGGCTCCCTGGTTAGAACGTCGGTCCATGCACAGAAGGGTCGCAGGTTCGATGCCCAGTCAATGCATGTACCTGGGTTGCAGGTTCAAAGTTGGAATCAACCAACCAATGTGTCTTTCTCACATCAATGTTTCTCTCTCTCCTCTCCCCCCTCTCATCCACTCTCTCTAAAAATCAATAGAAAAAATATCCTTGGGTGAGGATTAACAATTTCTTTTGAAATCTGTTCTACCTGTGACACCAAAGAGCTTTTTAAAAATTAAAATCTTTTAGCCCAGCCGGTGTGGTTCAGTTGGTTGAGCATCATCCCATGCATTGAGAGGTCACCGGGTTGATTCCCAGTCAGGGCACATACCCAGGTCTCCTACTTGATCCCCAGTTGGGAGTGTGCTGGAGGCAGCCAATTAATGTTTTTCTCTCTCTCCCCCACCCCTACCCTCCCCCTCTCTCTTTCCCTTCCTCTCTCTCTAAAAAAAAAAAAAAATCAGCCCCGGCCGGTTTGGCTCAGCGGTTGGAGCTTCAGCCTGCGGACCAGAGAGTCCTGGGTTCGGTTCCCGCTAGGGGCATATACCAAAAAAAAAATAAATAAATAAAAAATAAAAAATAAAAAAAAAAAAATCAATGAAAACATTTTTTAAAACTATTATTTCAAGTCTTTAGATGTTTTGGCTTTTTATTTCCAGGTTTGTTGAATGTACAGAGTGTGGAAGAAAGATGCATCAGATCTGTGTCCTTCATCATGAGATCATCTGGCCATCTGGGTGAGACATGAATCATGAGTTTTAGCAAGTTTTTGTCTTTGTGATGATTATATCATATTTTCAAAGTTAAAATCCAGATTTAAAACATTAAATAACCTAGAATCCAAAAATGTAGATCGTTCACTTGCTTGCATGCAGCGTTTTAATCCATATACAAATATTCTAAAGGTTTTTATTTTAAATTATTTTGTAATCTTTGTTACACCAAAAATAAATGCTTTGGAACATTTATGAATAGAGGTAAGAAATCTCTAGCACCTAGAAACTAGCAAGGAAGTATTAGATGCAATTAAATTTGCCAAATTTTGAATGTTTACTTATACTGCATTAAAAATCTTTTTTTTTAAAGTCCCTTATCAGCCCGGCTGGTGTGGCTCACTGGTTGAGCGTTGACCCATGCACCAAGAGGTCACCAGTTCAATTCCCGGTCAGGGCACATGCCCAGGTTGTGGGCCAAATCCCCGGTAGGGGGCATGCAGGAGGCAGCCAATCAATGTTCTCGCTCATCGATGTTTCTCTCTCCCTCTCTCTCTCTAAAAAAATAAAAAAAAAAATTATTATTATTTTTTTGTACTTAGCTTCAGACAGAGCAGGGGGTGGGAGTGGGGGGGAAAGAAAGAGAGAGAGAGAGAGAGCAAGAGAGAGAGAAACATCAATGTGATAGAGCCACATCGACTGGCTGCCACCCACACGACCCCAACTGGGGCCGGGGACAAACTGCAACCGAGGTACGCGCCCCCAGTGGGAACCGAACCCAGGTCTCCCTGGTCCGCAGGCCGACGCTCTAACCGCTGAGCCAAACCGGCCAGGGCATCTTTTCTTGGATTACTGATGCTGGTTTGAAGGTCACAGGAAAGAGGAGGCTAACAGATTTCCAGAAAATAACACAGGAAAGCCATGGTAGTTTATGTTTATATGGCTTGTCTTTAGATAGGAATTTATAGTGTTCTTAATTACAGAGTGGGTGAGAATAATTAACAGACTGGCAGTGATTCTTACAACTTCAGATCAATCAGCTAGCTGATGAACTCACACGTTTTTGTAAGAAATTCAACTTATGTACACATCCTTAAGTAATTGCAGGAACAAAAAGAATGTACATTTTGCCTTGGCTGGTATGGCTCAGTTAGTTGGAACATCGTCCCGTGCACCAGAAGGTCTCGGGGTTTGATTTCCCAGTCAGGGAACATAGCCTTGTTGTGGGTTCAATCCCTGTATGGGAGGCAACCAGTCGATGTTTCTCTCTCACATTGGTAATTTCTCTATAAAATTATATATATATATATATATATATATATATCCTCAGGTGAGGATTTTAAAAAAGAACGTACATTTTACATCTGTTGGTACTTCTGAGTGTGCTTCTTTACATACCTGTCAGTAGCATACAGACTTTGCCAGTGTGCTCGGCCAAAAAACAAAATTCCTGTCTTTTGCCTGTTTTTCAGTTAGGTTATTCCCCTTTTGTTAATGGTATCTACAAGCTCTTCGTATATTCTTTGTATTATCAACTCTTTGTTATATATTTAGAAATACTTCTATTTTTCCCAGGTCATCTTTTGAATTTTAATTTGATACATACATAAGATAGATTGTGTCATACACGTTACTTTAAATGTTTCTGTAAGTTTTGTAAGCAGTTTTTGTTTATATTTTAGGTTTGTCTGTGATGGCTGTTTAAAGAAAACTGCGCGAACTAGGAAAGAAAACAAGTTTTCTGCTAAAAGTAAGTTTCGTTCTTACAGGTACAGCTTGGTAAAACTCCACTGAAGCACAGTTAAGAATAAGCTATCTAGTCCGGCCGGTGTGGCTCAGTGGTTGAGCATCGACCCATGCACCAAGAGGTCGCTGGTTCGATTCCTGGTCAGGACACATGCCCAGGTTGTGGGCCTGATCCCCAGTGCGGGGCATGCAGGAGGCGGCCAATCGATGTTCTCTCTCATCGATGTTTCTATCTCTCTCTCCCTCTCACTTCCTCTCTGTCTAAAATCAATAAAGTAAAAACATTTAAAAAAAAAAAGAATAAGCTATCTAAAATGAATTGCTTTGGCCCGGCTGGTGCAGCTCAGTGGTTGAGGGTTGACCCATGCACCAAGGGTCGCCGGTTCAATTCTCAGTCAGGGCGCACATGCCCAGGTTGTGGGTCAGATCCCCAGTGTGGGGCATGCAGGAGGCAGCCAGTCGATGTTCTCTCTCATCAATGTTTCCATCTCTCTGTCCCTCTCCCTTCCTCTCACTCTAAAATCAATAAAGAAAAAAATATTTTAATTAATTGCTTTGTTTTAACCTTAAAATATTTAACCAAACTAAAAATAAATAACTTTTCTATAATGTATCTACTTAGACTTGAACTGTACTGTACTTTTATCAGCACTTGTAAAATGGAGAATCTGTTTACCTTGTTTGTGCATTTCTCCATATTTGGGGCATTTCTTAATGGGGGCTAGGTGTGGAACTGTTTGTCCAGAATTTCCGTCCCATATTTTTTTGTTTGTTTTGTTTTTTATCCTCACTTGAGGACATTTTTCCATTTTTTGTTCAGATAGAGTGGGAGGGAGAGAGAGAGAGAAAGAAACATCAACGTGAAGGGGACACATCGAGTGGCTGCCTCCCGCATGACCCAACCAGGGCCAGAGACAAACTGCAACCAAGGTACATGCCCTTAGCGGGAACCGAACCCGGGTCTCTCTGGACCGTAGGCTGACGCTCTAACCGCTGAGCCAAACCTGCCAGGGCGGTTCCCTCAGTTTTGTCGCTACCATTAGTGGGGGCTGCTTTTAAATATATGTGATTTTTTTTTTTAATCCTCACCGGAGGATATTTTTCCATTTATCTTCAGATAGAGTAGGAGGGAGAGAGAAAGAGAGAAACATCGATGTGAGAAAGACACATCGACTGGTTGCCTCCCACACGACCCCGACCAGGGCCAGGGACCGAACCGCCACCAAGGTATGTGCCCCTTGACCAGAATTGAACCCAAGACTCTTTGGTCCGTGGGGCAATGCTCTAACTGCTGAGCCAGACCAGCCAGGGCCTATGTGATCTTTTCAATTGAGGGTTAGGGGAGGCGTGGTATTCAAAATTTTGATGCAGTTAGTATTAAACTATGTTACAGTATTTGGTATAGTTTCATGCCTTTGAATTCTATGCTGATCTACAGATTGCTTTTACTGCTGCTAGGTTTCTCATAATGCCCAACCTTTTTTAAAAGTATTTTTGCAATTGAGGCAAAATGCATATGGATGTTTGATCTATTTTTTTTTTTTTTTTAATCCTCACCCGAGGACACTCTCTGCATTTATCTTCAGATAGAGCGGGAGGGAGAGAAGGGGAAGAGAGAGAGAGAAACATCGATGTGAGAGAGACACATCGAGTGGCTGCCACCCACACGACCCCAACCGGGGCGGGGACAAACTGCAACCGAGGCACGTGCTCTTAGCGGGAACCGAACCCGGGACTCTCTGGTCCTCAGGCCGACTCTCTAACCGCTGAGCCAAACCGGCCAGGGCTGTTTGTTCTATTTTTTAACTTTTCTATAATTAGAAAGTTTTCAAAATAAAAAGTTGGGGAAATAACATTAAGCAGTGACTACCATGCTTGCTTTCACTGCACATATACTATAATTGGAATTAGAGAAGATCAGCATGGCCCCTTCCTTGTGCAAGGATGATACACAAATTCATGAATCTTCCATGTGGGGGAAGATGCTTTTAAATATTGACTATATTGCTTGCTTTTAGCAAAATCTAGCACGTTATCCTATTGAAAAAGCAGAAATGAGATTTGATATTGAATCTTAAGACTGACAGTAATAAATTTCCATCTTGATTACTACTGAACTTTTTTAACTTATACATTCCTAGGGTTGCCATCTACCAGACTTGGCACCTTTCTAGAGAATCGTGTGAATGACTTTCTGAGGCGACAGAATCACCCTGAGTCAGGAGAAGTCACTGTTCGTGTTGTTCATGCTTCTGACAAAACTGTGGAAGTCAAACCAGGCATGAAAGCAAGGTATCTAGTAATTTTCTTTCTTCTTCTCTTGTGGATCCACAATTGCTCGAATATCATTACTGTTGATTATTCTAATCTGAATGAGATGTTGAGGTTTTTCCCTCCTATCTGAATTGTGTAGGTTTGTGGACAGTGGAGAGATGGCAGAATCCTTTCCCTATCGAACCAAAGCCCTCTTTGCCTTTGAAGAGATTGATGGTGTTGACTTGTGCTTCTTTGGCATGCATGTGCAGGAGTATGGCTCGGACTGCCCTCCACCCAATCAGAGGTAGGGTTTACTAGGGCTGCCTTCTGATGTGCATGGGACTTTGCAGTTAGATGAAAAAGCAAAATGGCAAGAAAGTGTTTGATGTACTTGGTTTGGAAATGCAAATTCTCCAGTGTAGTATTTAAGTAAAACCAAAAACAAAGTATTGCTCAGTACTGCTCTTCTGTGGTCATAGTAATAAAGAAAGGGTTATGAATAGCAGTCTAGAATGGGAAACAAACTCACTACTTTTCAGAAAATGGATTTAAATCTAGATTGTGTTAAGTACTTTTGCTGAGAGGTGTGTGAATGAATGTCTTTCAAATGAGGTAGAATATGGTTTGGAATTTTTGTTTCGAAAATAGTGTAAAGGCCAGAATAAGAATGCTGCCAGAATACATTTGGATCCATAAATATTGTCTGGTATACTATGTTTCAGGCACTGTTGGGTGCTAAGACTATATTAGAACTTTAAATTCACTAAGCTCCCCTAAAGGGTTCAAAATCTAGTCATTTAACTAACTATAATACTGTGTTGACAAGGTGAGCTTTAAAAAACACAGGAGTGAGAGAATGTGTTTTTAGCCACATCGATAAGAACTCACGTGATGACCTGACTTGATTTCTTTCTCCCCATCTGTTACAGGAGAGTATACATATCATACCTCGATAGTGTTCATTTCTTCCGTCCAAAATGCTTAAGGACTGCAGTCTATTATGAAATCCTAATAGGATATTTAGAATACGTCAAGAAATTAGGGTAAGCATCTTTGAAAACAAATGCCATTTTTAAAAAACGATTGGTTTAAACTAATTAACACTGCGCAAATATATGACTTTTTGCCTTTTTTCTCAGCTTTGATTTCCATCTAGTAAAACTAGAACCTCATTTTTGCTGGAGATCCTTTGGTTTTACACCTGTCCCAGATGAGTTTGTTTGTGTTCAGTTAAACTGTTAAGTACAGTTTGATTTCTAAGTTGGTTGTTACTCATTTAGGGCCAGTACCTTGAACATTTACATTGATCCTTTTATACTTGGGTATCAAACCAAAAACAAAGGTCTGGAGATAATAATTTGTCAGACCTGGTTCCTTACCGTACCACCTCACCTTGCAGGTTTTTCTTTTCTTTTCTTTTCTTTTTAATTGATTTTTTTTAGAGAGAGAGAGAGAAACATCGATGTGGGGAACATCGATCATATGCCTCCTGCATGCTCCCTACTGGGGATCAAACCTGCAATCCGGGCATGTGCCCTGACTGGGAATCAAACCAGGATCTCTCAGTCTATGGGATGATGCTCAATCCACTGAGCCACACCAGCTGGGCCTTGCAGGTTTTTTTCTCAACGACTTGCATTTTGTTTAACTTTCTTGTTGAAATGGATCCATTTCCCTTAACATTGTAGCTTTCATTGGGTTGTTAAATGCAAATTTGGGGGTTTGGGATCCTCCAAGAACAACTAGCCTCTGTGAAACTTCCAAGAAGAACCGGGAATGTGAGGTCCATTGTTAGTGCTGTGGGTTATGCCTAGTTCTGGCCTATGAATTTTGATCTGATGCTGGATTGTATACTTTGTGTTGTTTTGGGGGAAAGTCATTGATTTCTGTACTGACTTCACCTAGTAGTTCAAAATGTGTCATTCTGGGAAGAATGGATGATCATTTCTCTTGAATGTTCCTTTTCTTTGTATTGTTAGTTATACAACAGGGCATATTTGGGCATGTCCCCCAAGTGAGGGAGATGACTATATCTTCCATTGCCATCCTCCTGACCAGAAGATACCTAAGCCCAAGCGACTGCAGGAGTGGTACAAAAAGATGCTTGACAAGTCCGTGTCTGAGCGAATTGTCCATGACTACAAGGTCAGAAGGAGTGGGGGGAGTGGTAGAAGTGGAAATTTACTCTTCCATGTAATTTATAAAATTATGCTAATTTGGTAAAGTGTTTTTATTTTGCCTGAATTATTAAGATGAAGTGTATCTGTTTACAAATTGCTCAATCCAGTCAAGTATATCAGTGTTTAATATTCTCTTTTCTATAGTCAAACTTTTTCAAAGTTTGAAGAGTCTTAGATCAACAAATTTCTGTTTTAAAGATGTGACATATGCCCTGGCCGGTTTGGCTCAGCGGTTAAAGCGTCGCCCGCGAACCAGAGAGTCCTGGGTTCGGTTCCCGCTAAGGGCATGTTACCTCGGTTGCAGTTTGTCCCCGGCCCCGGTTGGGGTCGTGTGGGTGGCGACCACTCGATGTGTCTCTCTCACGTCGATGTTTCTCTCTCTCGCTTCCCTCCTCTCTCCCTCCTACTCTATCTGAAGATAAATGCAAAAATGTCCTTGGATGAGGATTAAAAAAAAAAAAAGATGTGACATATTAAAAATATATTCTTAATAGCCACTGGTGATTATAAGGTCTCTCATAATAAGAACCTAAACTACTCAATTTCTTACCTGTTTTTACTCTTGGGGAGGAAATAATCAGCCGGGTGTTTTCCCAGCAGCACAGCAGATCACTGTGTAACCATACAGTTTCCAGTATTGTAGTTTTTCTGTTGAACATATTTATTTCTCAGTGAGAGCTGCTGGAACTCCAGGGATGGGTTCAAGGCAGGCGTGCCCCATATGGCGCTGCCTTTGTCATCAGGAGTGGTAAAGGCCACATGGAAATGATGATGCCTCTGCCTGTGCCATTGGTCCTAGCAAGACAATTTACCACTTGTTTATTTAAAGGCAGATAACCTCACCTCCCTGTCTTCATGGGTAGAGGAAAGAGAAAACCAGAAATAGTGGCTTAAGACAGCCTTCGTACTGTTTATGGCACTAAATGTCTTCCCGGGTATGGTATTTACATATAAAATCTCTGCCACCATTTAATTAATTTATTTACTTATTTATTTATTTTTAATCCTCACCCAAGGACATTTTTCCATTTATCATCAGAGTGGGAAGGAGGGAAAGAGAGAGAACCATCAGTGTGAGAGGGACACATCGATTGGTTGCCCTTGCACAACCCCATCCAGGGGACTAACTGCAGCAGAGGTACATGCCCTTGACCGGAACCAAACCCGCGACTCATTGGTCCACAGGCCAACGCTCTAACCACTGAGCCAAACCAGCCAGGACTCTGCTACCATTTTAGAAGACATTTTAATCCTTGGTGTTTCGTATGTCCACTAGCTGTTACGGCTTTGTATAATATGAACGCTTTTTTTTTTTTTAAATTAGAAATTTCATTTTGTGCATGGGTATTTTTCACAGGATATTTTTAAACAAGCTACTGAAGATCGATTAACAAGTGCAAAGGAATTGCCGTACTTTGAAGGTGATTTCTGGCCCAATGTTCTGGAAGAGAGCATTAAGGAACTGGAACAGGAGGAGGAAGAGAGGAAGCGAGAGGAAAACACCAGCAATGAAAGCACAGATGTAAGAGCTTTTCATTTTCCTTTCCAACTTCTACCTTGATTCTCATCTATAATCCAAAATGAACTTAAACTTTCAACTTGGCCTGAAAGTTCTCAGGTGTGAAAGAGGTCTTTAAATGCCCAGCTGGTGTGGCTCTGGATTGAGCTGCCGTGCCATGGACTGAGGCCCTGTTTCAATTCTTGGTCAGGGCACATGCCCAGGTTGCATGCTCGATCCCCAGTGGGGGACATGCAGGAGGCAGCTGATCGATGTATCTCTCCCACACATCTGATGTTTCTCTCTCTCCCTTTTCTCTCTAAAAAAATCAATAAAAATATATAATAGATAAATAAATTGAACGAGAAATGTTGGCTAAGTTACTAAGATTCTATTTCTGTGATATTAAGTCTCTTTAGCATCAGTCCCCCTTTTTAAATGGAATCTTAGATTTCCAGTATGGAAACTGATGTGGAAACAGAAAGGAAACCCTGAATAACTGATACAAAATTTCCTATCTAGAGTTGGGGAGTGGCAAACTTTAGTTTCTGTAAAGGTCCGTATTATAGATATGTGGGGCCTTGCAGGCCATATATTGTCTCCAGCACTTTTTTTTTTTTAATCCTCACCCAAGGGTATTTTTACATTTATCTTAAGACAGAGTGGGAGGGGGAAAGAGAGACACATCGATTGTTTGCCACCCGCACAACCCCAACCAGGGCCAGGGACAAACCACAACCGAGGTACGTGCCCTTGGCCGGAATCGAACCTGGGACTCCCTGGTCCACAGGCCGACACTCTAACCGCTGAGCCAAACTGGCCAGGGCCATGCTTTTTTTTTTTTTTTTAAATAACAAAAACAGGCCTGGACCACAATTTACTAGTCCCCTGTGTACAGAGCCCGGTCTGTTATTTACACATAGCATGTCTAGAATTGCGCTCATTTAGTTTGACCTTCTGAAGTCACCCTTAAATAGTCTGTTAAAGAATTCTTTACAGCCTTGTTGTTTAAATTCAATTAAATGTTTTTTGGGAGTTTTTATGGAGTAGGCCCATAAAATACTAGATTGTGAGTAGAAGGAAATAGGAAATGAGTCCAAGTCCTTGGCTCACCTCTTCTGTGCCACCTGTCACTGTCCCACACTGCCACTCACTCCTTGTTCCCTGTCCTCAATTCTGGGATAGGATTGCTCAGTCTGAGGGGTCTCCAAACTATGGGGTTCTTCTGGTCAAAAAGCTAAGGCTGCCATTGTCTTAATGAATGGTCTTAGTGCAGGGATTCTTAATTGGGTGAAAACTAATGTTTACAGTGAAATCAACTTAAAGATAGAGTGAGTAAAGAGCAGTCAGTGGAAGGCATAATATGACCTCTAGTTTCAAAGAATGGAGTCTTTTTTACCATTCTTATTATTCAGATCACTTCCTAAGTTAACATTTTCGTGTCTCCTCTGTGCTATCCTACAGGTGACAAAGGGAGACAGCAAAAATGCTAAAAAGAAGAATAATAAGAAAACCAGCAAAAACAAAAGCAGCCTGAGTAGGGGCAACAAGAAGAAGCCAGGCATGCCCAATGTATCCAATGACCTCTCACAGAAACTCTATGCCACCATGGAGAAACACAAAGAGGTAAGATGATGGAGCCTCCAAGAGTGGGAGAAAAGCAGGGCAGGAGTTCAGAACTGCCCACCATGGTTGGCATATATGATATGAGCACCAGATTGGAAATTCAGAAGAAAGAAATCGCTTGAATAAGAAAGAAGAGCCCTGGCTAGTTTGGCTCAGTGGTTGGAGCGTCGGCCTGCGGACCAGAGAGTCCCGGGCTCAGTTCCCGCTAGGGGCACGTACCAAAAAAAAGAAGAAAGAGGATGGCTAGAGTAGTTGGTAAGAACAGGAAATGATAAGGTTGCTTTGATTTGCAGGTTTTATAAATCTAGATTGTGTTGGTTTTATACAGTCATGTGCTGCCTAGTGACGTTTTGGCCAGTGATGGACTGTATATATGATGGTGGTCTAATAACATGATGAAGCTGAAAAATTCCTATAACCTAGCAACATCACAGCCATTGTAATGTCATAGCGCAACACATTACTCGTGTTTATCGTGATGCTGGTGTAAACAAACCTACTTGCTGCCAGTCATATAAAAGTATAGCACATAACAGTTATAGTAGGAGGTTATATACCATCTAGGTTTGTGTAAGTACACTATGACTCACAATGACCAAACCACCTAATGACTAATTCTTAGAACATATCCTAGTTACGAAGTGACACGTGACGATGGATTTTGAAAGTATAAACATAGTTTAACTTGTGGGTATACCTCTTCATCGTTCAGGAAATGGCCTTGTTGGATATTTTTGCTGTTTTGTTTTAAACCAAGTTCCTTAGAACTCCACTGGCCATTCCAGTTTGTCTATAATGGAACTTTGGCAAAACAAATGAATTAAAATGTTGACTATTGGCTTTCCTGAAAATAAATTGGGAAGTGGAGAGACTTTAAGAAAAGTTAAACTTCCATAAATACACTTGTAACCTTTTCTCAGAGAAGTTAAAACTTTGAATTATTTCATTATTTAAATTACCTATTTGTTGTAGGGTATGTTGGGGTTCTTTTTCCTTTCAGCAGCATCATTAGTGAAATGAGAAGTCTTAAAGGGTAATTCATGTCAAATTTTTAATGTCTTGGTTCAACTCTGTTCGGACATCATAATCACGTTCTTCTTAGAGGACGTGGTTATTATGTGGAGAGGGAACTGAAGGCTTGAGTTTAAGTATGGAATTACAACCAAATTAATTAAGCAGTCTCCAGTTGAGAAATTGTTATGGCAGAACCCTTCTTTAGAGAGTTATTTATTGTAATGGTGCTTGACATTATAAAGCTTTTCAAAGAATCATATCTCATACACCACTGCTCTACCCCCCTAACTTTTTTGTTGAAGCCTAAAGAACTAAGGTCAACAGGTTAGCCTATGATAATAGAGGCCTAATATCATTACCTCAGCTATGCTAGTGAAACAGAAGGATTTCTTAGTGGGTACCTCACTTAGATAATACTTATTAGCTATTTAAAGCAATATGTAGTGTCACAAAATTCTCATGTAACAGAGCAATTGGGAAAGGCCCTACCTATTGTTATGGGTTTAACTTAAATAGTGGGTATGTTCTATGACTTTGTTCAGTCAGAGGAAAATGTAGGTAGTATTTACCTGTTAGGAATTAGAATCTAAGGTTGTCGATTTAGGTTAAATTCAAGTATTGTCTTAGCTATAGAGTGGTATACAGTGGAATCAATCATGATGGCTGTTCTTAGAGTGTTGGCCGTGGTTTTTATTTGCCTCTTTTGAATGGGTTAGGCATTCCCCACTTGTTAGAGTCAGTGTTTTCCTCTGTGTCACGTTTTCAAACGCTCTTTCTTGCTTTATGAGTGCAATCCTTTGAGCCACAATCTTAAACCCAAGATTACAAGGTCAAACACCCATCACAGTCCTCCCTTGATGCTGTTAACTTCTGGCATCTGTTTGATATGTGTCTCTGCTCAGTGTGTGCTCTCTTCTCCTGTGTTCTTTTTCTAGAAATGTATCTTATCTTAAAAGACCCTTGTTTTATGCAAACATTGTTTCCCAAGTATATTATAAGTCTTACTGCCAGTTTGCACAGGTTTTCAGTCTCTGAAAAAACTGGTATAATACAGAGGCCAGTACAGCACTTGCTCACAGCATCCTGATCTCGTGAAGGTACCATTTTACATTTTATTAGGTTAATAAGAGTTTATGTACTAATTAATTTCAAATACATATATACCAGCTTCCCACTGCAGCCTTTCCACTAATGGTTATGGAAATTAATGGTTGTTGTGTTTTCAAACTTCAATGAACAAAAAAATGTTGCTGCTACCACAGCAAAGAGTAAGGTGTTGCTCTGTTATCTTTCCCAACCCTAGCAACATTGTTGTTGTTTTAAACTTACAGGGAAGTTGCATAAAGGACCTCCTCCCACACCCTTCACTTACAGTCCCCAATTGTTAACATTTTGCTACATTTCCTTTTCTCTATTTCAGCAAGTACCTCCTAAAAAAGAAGAAAACTTTTGCATGGCCAAACTATGGTTTTGCACTCAGGAAACTTAACCCAGTGTCATCATGTAATGTCTGGTCCATCTGTGCTGTGGTTAAGGAGTATGTGTCATGTTGAGTTGCCGTGTCCTAGCTCCCAGCCTTATTTTCTTTCATGACATGGACATTTTGTTGAAGAGTGCAGGCCAATTGTTACGTAAAATCTCCCTCAATTTGGATTTGTCTGATTGTTTATTTTCTTTCTCGTGATTAGATTCAGATTAAACCATGGGTTGCATCTTAAAGTAGACCTCTCTGAGGCAAAATGTCCACTGTACATGTGCTGTACCTGACCTGTTCTTTTCTTATTTTGAAGGAATTACTGAATGAGGTAGAAAAGATCAGATGTAGATTTTAGGCCCTTTGTAGGCAGTCTAAAAGAAGAGACCAGAGATATGTGAAGCAGGAAAGGGGGGGCTGTATCACTAACTCAGTGTTCGTTGGCCTCACAGGCATCCAGGCTGACTGACCTGTCCACTGTTGTTGATCCAGCACTCTGTGGCACTCTAGTTCCAGAGTCAGAATGAGATTGTCTGTTTTGCAGGTGTTCTTTGTCATCCGTCTCATCGCCGGCCCTGCCGCCAACTCCCTGCCTCCCATTGTTGATCCTGACCCCCTCATCCCCTGTGATCTGATGGATGGACGGGATGCCTTTCTCACCCTCGCAAGGGACAAGCACCTGGAGTTCTCATCCCTCCGAAGAGCCCAGTGGTCCACCATGTGCATGCTGGTGGAGCTGCACACCCAGAGCCAGGACCGCTTTGTGTACACCTGCAACGAGTGCAAGCACCATGTGGAGACACGCTGGCACTGCACTGTCTGCGAGGTAGGCCCCAGGTGGCTGGGAGGGGAGGGTACTGGAGGGTTCCAGGGGCCCTCCTGGGCTC